>OY282597.1:13295235-14614235 GCA_958298965.1 Chrysolina haemoptera | reverse complement strand
TTATGTTTTTTTATTCAAATATCATTAGCTTAGAATTCAAATAGTCTTAGGTATGTACAAACAATCTAATATAACTTCTTCTTCATCTTCATCATAATTTTCTCCTTCTTCGATTTCACTATCATCATCATCCAGTTGGTACTTTTTGATGATGTCTTCAGGTAGGTATGGTAGGAGGCGGTGGAGAAATCTTTTCAGCTCACATTCAATCATTGCGTCGCAGAGGTGATGTAGATCGAAAGAACCATCTGTATATTTCTCGCAGAGATCCACACCCTTTTTGTAGTTCTCGTAATCACGCATACAGTGTTGGATCCTTTCTTCATCATAGCATACGCTCAGGTCATAAATGGTGGCGTGGTGAGCATCCTCGCTCAAAGCACGCAACTCAGAAGTTAACCTTTCAACGGCGGAAGAGATGTCTATGGCTTCGGTCCAGTGTTGACTTGCATACATCATCCACATTTTTCAAAAATGAAGCTATGATCAAAGAGAAATTATTGAAATAAGAATGCTACAAAAATAATCAGTACTACTCACATTAGACTTTTGATGATGTCTCCACCGAAGAGTGTGTTTAACAATGTATGAAAAGTTTTTATATTTTCCTTACAATTATCACCTATAATATAAAAGAATCAGAATTAGAAGATATGACAAGTGGAAATTATATATTACAATTATTCAGTGAGATCAAATTTGACCAACGATCTCGTTTTCATGCCGGCAAAGCTTTGTGGACTCTGACCCAAATATGCTACTGTATATTTACCACCTGATGAATTGATGCATGCTACATCATCATCGGTAAATTGTTCTGAAACGCGTTTTGGCAGCCATGTTTTGAATAATGTATCATTGCTTACATCAAGTAGTATCAATAAAATGGATTTACCAAACCGGGTAGAACAAACTGACATCGTCTTAATTGGGTAAGCTTCATTCAGTGGCAAAGATGATATTACTTTTTGCTCTAACACTTCCATCTCTTGTTTAATTATAGAATTGATTTTTTGTAAATCTACTTTTGGAACTGACATGATGATAATATATATGGAAAATATAAATAATTTTCAATAGAAAAACACACTCACTGATCTCTCTCACTGTGTAGGCACTGAATAACTTCACTACTCTTGCTGACTGCTCGACTGCTAGGTATACAACTTCTGATTTCATATCACCATACCAACTTCTTTTATAATAGATAGTGAACCACCCCCCACCACAGACTTATGAAACATGTATGATACAAAGCCCCCACCATGCGCGAGTTTGCATCGCATCGATAGAGGGCGGAGAGTAAATAGTAGTCGATGAGTCACCGCAGCGTATGGGTGTGTGACGTCAGCGCGGATCCAACCCACCCTATCGAGAGCGAGGGTGGATGCGCATAGCGTCACGCGACCCCTCCTCCCACCACCATCGCAAGGTATACATCACTGGAGAGTAATCAGAGTTCACATATCTGACTGGATCTCCGTGGTGTGCAGACGTGTTGTACCCTCTCTATACTTCGGTATAGATTTGTATGTGTACTCCACACATAAGGGTCATACACAATGGCAGAGTAAGTATACATGAAGGACATGGAAGACATTGAGGTAAGAAAAATAAATTAAGTACTTGGAAAAAGTACTTGTCCGTGTATGAAAAAAAAATCCAAGTCATTATAATCTCAATGTCAAACACAAACCCTGAACACCTCCCAACAATATACATCATGGTCAAGGCTAAGGGCAAGCCCAAGTCCTAGGTCAAGTCCTAGGTCGAGGTCATAGGTCGAGGTCATAGGTCAAGGTCATAGGTCAAGGTCAAGGTCATGGGTCAAGGTCATAGGTCGAGGTCATAGGTCATAGGTCAAGGTCACTGATGACGTCATAGTGGTGGGGGGAGGCCCAGAACCGGCTCAAATCTCCTACTAATGTACTTGTACGTAACGTGGTTAAAAAATAAACTAACTATTTGTTTTTTATAAAAAATCCTCTTTACATTTCTGAATGAGTAGTTTTGAGAATTGAAGTATTGAACAATTTATCACAGTGTGATTTTCAACATATAGTAATATTAATATCAAGAACGGTAAACACATTTTACCGATCTAAGACAATTGTTTAGAGGAGGAGCGACGACTCCAATGATTGTCTGAGATCGGTAGTGCTCAACGTTCGTGATACTTATAGCGTTTTTGGCCAATCCTAGAATTGTTCCCCTTGATTGAAACACATTAATTTCCAGCTAATAACCGACATTTATATGAAGGTGACATAAGGCGTCGGTAAGTGAATTACTTATTTGCCGACGCCTTTGATCTAGCAACCAGTATTAAATGATTTAGGCGTCGGTAAGTACTACTTATCGACGCCTTCGGCCTAGTAACCAGTAAACAAAAGTTACCGTTTTCACAACAGATGCCGTAAGTAAAAAAGAAAACTGGATCGTGCAAAAATGTACTTTTTCTACAACTGCTATGAAAAATAGCGTATTTCTCATGGCTTACTTACTTTCAAAACTATGTTTTGCTCATACTGTGAAAAATGTCATTTCTCACAGCACTTTGCCCACACCACATGCATTTATATGGAGAATCAATAAATATCGACAAAAACTATTTGATGAAAAAGTAAACAATTTTCAGAATTTCTTTCGCTTTTTTCCTCTAAATAACATAGCTTTTTGTAGACGGTTTAAAGATTCTATTTCAAATTCTATTAGATACGTATATGTACTATTAAACCAAGGGCTCCATGGCATAATGGATTGTCAATCAGCCTGTCAAGCAGGAGGTCCGGGTTTTACACTCGGGCCAGGCTAATTTTTATTAATTTTAATTTACATCTTGATATTTTTATTAAGTCAATTTTAAATAAATTATTCAGCTGTTAAGAGGTAGGATACTTTATTGCTATTTTAGTTTTTCTAACAATAAAAATAAATATTCAGTTACAATATTTGTATTCTTTAAATTTGTGCAGTTGTGGAAAAAGTATATTGTCCAACATGTGGGGAAAGTTACTTTCTTACTCGTGTGTACACACTTGTGAGAAAAGTTGAACTTTCCCCACTTGTTGCACAATATACTATTCTTTCATACTTTCAGAATGGCTTCTAAAGAATTTTTAATATTCCCTCAATAATTTATAATATCATTTCGACTATTACCAGCATACTCTTATTGAAAGGACATTATAAGTTATAAAAGATTGTGATATAGAAGTTTTAATTAAAATATTCTTCAAAAGATTTTGACTGATATTTTCAATTTCTTATACAAATATTATGTAATGTTGGTAGTGATTTATGTTAAAAATTTTGTAATGGTATGTTCAGTTTATCAGTATTATGGTAGAATAATTATTACTAATATGTTAATCATGTATTCATGTATGAAATATAACTTATTGAAATTTTGAATTCAACAGTAAATAAAAAAATAATTCGTTTTGCCAGCAAGGTGAATAAAATCAAAATCAAAATTAATAAAAATTATTCATGTGTTATTGAAAAATTGAAAAATACAAATCAATCGATATATTTGTTGAATACAGTATTCAGGGTCATTTATGATGAATATTCAAAATATATTTGAAACGGGGAACATTCTCCATGAAAATTGAAAAATTAAAAGATTTTATTAATTTCCTATTCATATTTTCGAACTAAAATATTTGAAACATTTTCATTATTGTCACGAGTTATTAATAATCTCTTTTTAATTTCAGCTTATTCTGGCCAACGGTACCATTTGGAAGTGTAATGTCAGGAATGTATATTATGCTGTTTTCTTCAGCTGTGTTCTGGTTGGGCCTCATTGTTATACCAATAATTACCTCATTACCTGACATTTCTGTCAAAGTGTAAGTGAAATATTTCTCCAACATATTTTTCTAATGCATATCACAATTCAGAACGTAAGAAACGTTGATTGAATTCTGCTTGACAAGGTGTCTGGTGGAAATGCTTTTTCTGCAACTAGATACCTAACATATAGTTAAATAGCCTAGGAATAAAATAATATATGATATTAAAACTTTAAAACTTTTAGTTGTATTATTCCTGCAGTTCATAGTACGCTTTTTGAGTGAGGAAATCTTTAACTTCTTCTCTGAATTTCTTTATACTACCAATTGCTTTAAACTGGTTTGGCATATGATTATAGATTTGTTTGCTTTGATATATAATAGAATGTTAAGTTCTAGTCAAATTGGGTATTGGTAGAGAAAGGTGACAATTATTTCTAGTGGGCAAATGTTTTTTATTCCCTGACTGTTGTCTGGTATGAATGAAACAGACTTTTTCCAAAAGAAAGAGGCAGATGAGAATTAGAATTTGTTGATTGATAAATAGTGGTCTACAATGGTCCCTTGCTTTGGTCTTATATAAATAGCGAATTGCTCTTTTCTGTAGAATAAACACAGAATTAAACAGATGTTGGCTACAAAAACCCCAGAAGGCTATGCCATACCTTATATGAGACTCTATGAGAGAAAAGTATGTGTTTCTAGCAACAGCAAGATCAAGCTCATTTGATACAACTCTAATAGCAAAGCAACCCGATGCTAGTAGTTTTTCCAGCGTAAAATTTGCAGCAAACATGTTGGCAAAGATATAGGCTTCTTCCTGAGCGTTCGTTGCTAGTGATCCATCTTCCTTGGTTAGGGAAAGAAACGAGCTGGAAGTGAAATTTCTTCTTACGGCTTTGGCAAATGACCAAAAAGAGCAGGACCCGTTAGGACACGCCTCGAGCTACGCCTCGAGCTTTGATCATATCTTGGCGTGAGCTTTTTATGAAAATTTGATAGTCTTCTTGCAGATTTTTCTTGCTTCAACATATTCCGATTTGGTCTCAGGACCCTGATTTTTCAATCGTCGACGGTTTAACTGCTTTGGAGCATCTTCCGGTAAACAAGGGTTCATCATATGATGTTCTTCTTGACGTGTTAGGTTTGCATCCACAGCGCATAGGATCTCCAAAAAATAAATGCCATGGAAAGGCTGAGAAAAACATGTAAAAATCATATCATTCGGCTGAATTGTAGTGCCATTTAAGACAGGGCAGCCTTGTGATGCTCGTTGGTATAGAAAAAGAGCAAAGAGTGGAGATGAAGTTGTGGTCAGAATTTCCAAGTGGACCACAAACTTCTATACTGTACAGATCAGGGTTGGTTCTGAAAAAAAGATCTGGTTTTTTTGCATACTGGTTGTTGATATCAGGAATGCGTGTTGGTGGCTCGACTTGTTGCCATATCGACCATATCAGAGCAAAGGCCTCAGCTTGATGATAACGTAAATATCCATCAATACTGGTGAATATGAATCTAGGTAAATAATTTTAGTTTTTAGTAATTCACTTCGAAAACATACAAATACTAAAACAAACGAACTACGCCAATTTCATTCGACTCGCGTTTCGTCATCAAAGTTAGCATCATTGGGAGTGGTAGTTTTAGGATATGGGTAGATTTCTCAGTTTTTAATTTGTATTTACACTACAGGCCTCAAATATTCACATACATATGTTATTTATGCTCTGTATTCAAAGAGCTTTGTATCACTATAATATATTTAATTTTATGACATAGCACAACACAAACTTTGAGAACAACGAAAACTTTCAAAACAATTGACAAAAGACCAAACAAAAACAAAAAATGTCTTGGTCCTTCTACTTGGTTTTCTGCAGTGCTTCTAATATTCACAATTTCCTTGTTGATACATCCTCTATTAGATTTGCTCCTTTATAAAAAAACTAAAATATCCTTTATTATCATATCAAACATTGGAATTCAACCACTGCCAAAGTGAATGAATCATCTAAAAATGATGTAATTTGTTATGCTGGATTTTTTTATTCTTCAGGTTAAATAGTACCGTTTTCAAGTCATTGACTGATGTCATTAGAGAAAGTGAAATAAAGAAGAGCGACCCTGATTTGTACACAGGAGAACCTAAAAATTCGTAAGTATTTTCTGATCAGTTTTCTATGGTATTTCGGTGCTGAATTTGTTTTAATGGCATGTGTGTTAATTGTTGCCTGCTTCATGTTGGAACAATTATTTTCAACACTTACGTTCATCATCATGATAATCCCTCACTAGAATAATGAAAGTCCTACTTCAATGCACTTGAAAGAATAAATCATGAAAAAAGTATAATAAAAATAAAAGATTATTGGTGTAATTTGCCCAGGCTCAAGAGGTGGTATTCCATATATCCATTCAGGCGCGATTACAAGGGGGATGATGGGGGTAATTACTCCCACGATCAAAGAAAATTCAGTGTTTCAATCAAAATGAATCTTATTTCATTCAACGAGTATCTATCTAAATTTAACCATCTAATCTATTACTTCATAAAAACTGAAAAATTTAAAAACTGCGGCAACAAACGTGGCAACAAACGCACAGGCACAACGGAACGAGATCATCTAATTCTAATTTTCATATCTAATAGATTTGGGGGGTACCTGGGTGATTCGTGATTCGACTATGCTTTTCGTTTTTCATATTAAATGAAACAAACTGAACTTGACATCCTTTTTTTACCACCTTTATAATAAACCTAACTACCAATTCAAAGGCATTCAAATCAAAAAATTTCGCCTGCAACGCTTTCCTGTCTTTTGTCATCCCCGCGTCACGAATTACCACCCCCATGAAACAAAGCTGTATACGCGCCTGCGATCCCTTGCATTCTGTGATACTGGGCTACACATTGGCATGGAATCTGTTCCTGTGTTGTAAGCTTTATAGTTGAGGCAGTGCCATATTATCCAATAGGCTAACATAGACTATAGCCTAGGGCGCTCAAATGTCTTAATCCGGCCCTGATTTGAGGTCTTCATTCATTTGTCAGAGTAGACCTACAATACTTTTCAGTTGATATCTATTATTTATAGCCACTTGAGTAATTAATCGTTATTAATCAATATTTAGGTCATTATGGTTTGTTTTGACATATCTGCCTTCGGCAAAAGAGTTTTTTCAGTGTAAAGTTCTTTGGTGAACTCTCATGAGTAATCAAATAATATATGGGAGTAATGAAAATGTATCTTTATCTTATCGAACTAAGATCGTTAAAGACATGACACTCTCATTATTCAATTGATCTGCAAGAAGATTTTCTCTGTCAAGCCCTCGCCTAAATCTTTCTACTGTTCATAAATTCCTTGACCCTATATACCTATTGTAGCATATTTGTTGAATGCACGCAAAGCACTGAGACAGTAGCAAATGCCCAAGGGTTTCAGATGAGTTTTGATTTTTTCGTGTTTGAGTGGTGTTTTAATACATGGTCAAAGTTTTTATTTTTTGAAACAGCACAGTTATGATCCTAAGATGGCCGAAGTTGAACTCTGTCATTCCAACCCATCATGTTGGCAGCTGAAAGTGACTGAAATGATTTCAGTTCCAATAACTAGTAACTGAAAATTGAATTGTAAAATAATGCTCAAAGACAATTCCTTCTGGATTTCGACAATTCATGTTTTTCGTTATTTAAGAAACTTTTTATCTAAGATTGACAAAAACAGAACATATTACTTCTGTCTCGTATCTTTCGCTCATAAAATCAAATTATACAAAAAATATCATGCTGAACAGAACAGAGTAGAGAATAAATAAGGCCACTGATCTAGTGCCCAACTCTTTCCTAATCAAAAACAACTGGCATGGAATCCTGAAATACCCAATGTCTGATCAATTTGAAAACATAAGTATACAAAAAATTTCTCTAAATAAGGAGGAATTTATTAAAGACAAAATAGGGAAATCCAAAACTATTCTTTTGAATTTTCTCCTACTCATAAGTGGCATATTCATGAAGGAGATATAAAATTTACCCACAAGGCAATGGGCGTGCGAAAATTTTGTTTCATATTTCTGCTAGTTTCAAAACAATAAGATATATGATTTTGGATGAAGTATTCATAATGAGTTGTGTATTTTAGTGTATGAAATGGTTTTCCAAAATCAGAAACGTCTATGCGGCCATTTTAGAAATGACTCTAATTGCCTATTTGTGTGATATCTTCACTATTATTGGAGTTGAGAAACTGAACAAAAAATATTTAATATTGTATAGTATTGTATATGCTTCAATTTCATTTAATTTTTCCATGACCACTGTGACGACACTGATGCCGACCCTGTAATTCGTCACGCTAGTTCATAAACAGAGCTAAAAAATTATAACGGATGATGTTATCGGCTCGATATTCGAGGCTTTTTTACAAATTTTGGTTCAATCGTTCAAAGTTTTACGACTTCGCATATAGCACGCGCCAGAGTTGGAATCAGTGAAAGAATAATTAGTGAAATATAAATTAGTAGTCGTCAGATAAATTATTTGTAGAAATCGTATTAAAATAAATTTGTTAGTCAGTGTTAAAGTGCGCTGCCAGAAATCAAGCGAATCTTCACAGAAATTTGCACAATTAGTTCGCCTTCTATATCCAGCCACACTGGACAAGGTAATGGAGCAACTATTCTTGGATGGACTTCGCGACCAATAAACCAGACAAGTATCAACACTAGTTCGTCCAATACATCCTGTATAATGCACTGGAACGTCGCTTTGGAATTTGAGGCAGCAAAGCAAAGCAAAGTGATGAAGGAAATATTGTCTGAAAAGAGACTGATAAGATGTCGGAACTACGGACATGCGTCACCAACGAAGGTTGTTGAGAAGGGGTAATAGCCAAATACGAAATTCTGCAGCTTGTGAAAACTCTGTTGGCAATTTTCTTTTATTTTGCCAAATTTTTTGAATCTTAAAAAAATATATTCAAAGTCGACAAAATTTAAATGACTTTTTTCTCACGCCATTCCAAATTCCGAGCAACTATTATCATTTCTGTTTCACATCACAATCAACCAGATTAGACATATCATCGTTCCAGCCAAATAGGCATCCATGTTTACTCAGAGGCAGACTGGGCAGGAAACAAACTAGATCGTAAATGTGTGAGTGGTTCTGTTATTTTTCATTGTGATAATATTATCCTTTGGTGTTCAATATGCCAACCCAGTGTAGCTTTAAGTACGTGTGAAGAAGACTACATTGCTTGTGCATTAACTGCTTCAGATCTGTTGTATTTAAAAGGTGTTTTCATTGATCTGGTAGGCAAAGATACTTCACCAACAATTTTGTAGACAATCAAAGTAAAAGTAATATGATTGAAAGCTATGAGAAGATCTCGACATATTGACATAAGAAATCATTTTATTAAAGATTGTATAGCAAAAGGACAACTTAGAGTAAATTATGCTAGCACAGATAAAAAAATTCTGATATCCTAACAAAATCTTTGGCTCAGATCAAATTTAACTATTTCTGTAACATTTTCAAACTATATTAGTTATAATTGTTGTTATATGTTTCCCTCTCATGTATTTTTTTTTAATTTAGTATACCTACTCAAAATCTATTCGACAAGTTACCTCTATGTAACTTTTGGGAGTATGACGTTAACTTCAGATGGGGTGTTACGTGATCTCAAGTTCATTTATGTCATGTGTATTGTTCGATGAATGTATCTATGTTATTAGTTGTCTTGTTTACTGATATCTTAATGTAGAAAGGTCTAATAAAAAGTTATCAAAGTAAAGTAGTATATTTTTGTCCATAAACGTTAACAAAAGGAGGTCTCTGACCACCAAAGAGACTGGGACCAGTACGTCCGTCTGTTCCTGATGGCCTATAGGTCAGCAGTGTACGAGTAACCCAGCAAAACCCCTGCCAGTATCATAATGGTTCAGGAGTTGCGACTCCCATGTGACTTGAAATTTGGGATGCCTCCAGGACAAGACACTGTGGGAGAGTACTACATCAGCAAGCTTCCCTCTGAACATTCAGAGTGCTAGCGATAAAATAAAGGAGACCTATGACATCAAGGCCGATGCTGTAGGATTTCAGGCTGGTGACCTGGTTTGGCTGGACTATCACCAAAGTTACGCAACTCGTGGGAGGCCCGTACAAGGTCGTGAAAAGGATTAATGACATTGTTCAATGAAACCATAAGCCACTCCGAGGAAAACCTAGGGTCGTTCATTTCAATTGGTTGGTCGGGAATCACGACCAAGTTCGCACCCATTGGAGGATGAAATGACTTTCCAGAAGTTCATGTCCTTGTACTCAAACGGACAGATAGTTTTACGTGGAGTAACTCAAGAGGAGTTACAAGACCTTTTCAAAGCACCTACTGACTACCCGCTAGCTCTCTGCGTGGCAGATCTTCGAATGCCCAGGAGCATTCATAACTGTGGTGTTCTCGAAGAAGTTCGGTCAACTCCAGGAAATATGGGAACAGTATCCAGAAGTTGGAGGGGTGTTGTAGTTGAAGAAGGGCCAGAGAAACATCTTCTATCTGGTAACCAAGAAAAATTCTCGAGATAAACTATCCTATGAAGACATCTAGGAGAGCCTAACCAGATTGAGTGATAAGATGCTGGACCAAAATCTCATGGACCTGGCAATCCCAAAATTATTGGAGAGTCGTTAGAAGCATGTTGGAAATGATATTCAGATCCAGTGGCATTAAGATTTTGGTGTGCTGAAACCATCTTCAACGACCGAACAGGAAGACAGTGAAGTGTTACTTCCATCGGACATCATGGTGCGGATATGGAGAGTAGTGCAGGTATTGACAAACTCCAAGGATGGCATTTCGGGACAAAATGTCTTTAAGAAGGGAGCAATGTGACGACACTGATTCCGACTCTAGAATTCTCCTCGCCAGTTCATAAATAGAGCTATCAAATTATAACGGATGATGTCATCGGTTCGAAATTCGAGGCCTTCCTAGGAATTCTGGGTTAATCGAAAATTTTACGAGGGGGAATCGGTGAATCAGAATAGTAACTTGCAAAATATAAATTAGCAGTCGTCAGATAAGTTATTTTAAGAAATTGTATTGAAAAAAAAAATTATAAAAAATGTAAATTGAAGCATTCTTGCAATAAAATACTGAACATTCTTTACACATCCTTCCAAATATGTAAACTGAGATACTAGAAACAAAAAATCAATCAAATCAAATGGAAAACAATACAGATAAAATTTGTGTTTATAGTTTCATCTTTTATTTTTGAGTTACCTTTCTCATATTCTTATGTATCAATTTTCAATAACATAAAGATGCATGAATAGAAAGCACGAGCGCAGCATAGAGTGTTGAATAAAATAGTTTTTGTAGGAGTTTATTACATACCGTACTTTTTCTATGAACTCATATTAAATCAACAAAATTCTTGCGGAATTGTCAAGTTGATGTGCCCCCAGACGGGGGCATCAGTCTTCTTTATGTACTACTCCACAATATAATGAAAGTCATTAAATGAAATCAAGTCTTGTGATATCGCGTTAGGAATTAGATCATTATCATTTTTGAAAATATTCAAACAGAATTTCCATTGATTATATCCAGAAGTATTCTTTGAGCGGCATTTATTTATTTGGTAACTCTTATATTATGTTATATAGGGTTAAAAATATGGCATTGGAAGCTTCTTATACATATTCACTGAATTCATTAGTTTATGAATTGAATATAATATTGAATAATACCAATACACTGTTGAAAGAAACTGATTTCATTCATAAATTAAAAATCAATTTAATCTTGAATTCCGAAGTATTGAACAGTATGTATATAACTATTAACTGCTTTCTCTTTGTCATAAATTGATTCGTCATTCAAATTGAACGGTACATATTCATTACTATAAAATCAAGGTTCTTGTACATTTTTTCAAAAATATTGTGATTTAAAAATTCTTAGTGTCCAATTGTAGATGGCTCAGCCACTGGTTGCTGTGCGGGATTGTACATTTCACATACCTACGTCAAGCATATTGAAACCTCTTCCATTGAAATTGTGTTTTCAGTCAAAATGCACTTAGTTCACTTACAAAAGTAACCATTGAAAACTATTGTAAAATCTATGTATATCACTGTATGCCTTTAAATAAATAACCCAGAAGCTTGGTTAATATGTATACAGAGCTTCATTTGTAGCAAGGACTTGTTAACATTGTGATAGTTTGTAGATTCACGTGTGTCTTCACTTCCTTACATGGCATTAGAATGATTATTCATTCTCGGTATTTCTCTCATGTTGGATGGCTACTTTCTATTTATATAATTTGGAGTAATAACGGTCAATTTGTGATTAGGGTTATTCCAAACAGACTTGTAGATTGTAATGAAATATCGTCCCCTATGTCTATGAATCATCACTATTAGCAGAAAAAACGTATTTTATTCATAGAAATAAGATAGCCAGTAACTCGTTGTATTTGGAAACGATAGAGAAACTGGTCTGCATTGAAACCAAACAAAACTCTGCAGTTACCAGAAGCGGTATTAGCCAAGGTAGTAGTTATTCCAGACTCAAATTCCCGAAATGCATGTTATATGGCTAACCATTAGAAGAACAACAGAATATAACGCCATTATCAATTAAGTAAGGGGTAATATAAACTAGATTCGATATAGACTGATTTCATGATTCAACCTTTAATTTCCTTTCATGAGGAAAAAAAAATTGATACAAAGGCACTGTTGTCAAAATTGATATCAGTATTATATTAAAGTAGAGTATTTTGAAACGCACAACATCATGCACTTATGATTATCGTTATATTTAGTACTCCTTGAGAAAATGCCTTCTTCACTTCTCCATTCTTTAATTTCGGAAGATTTCTTCATTCTCTTTACAGTTGATTTTTATGAAACTAAAACTGACTGATTCGTTTTCAAGCTATAAGAAATTCACAAGGGCAGTAAATAAAACTTGATTATAGCTTCGAGTAATAAATTTGACTAAAACTATTCTTCATGGAATATATAGATTTCTTGAAATGGTTATTTAACGAACAAGTGTATTAATAAGGACGTTTGCCATTCGAGATAATTTAACGCGTGAGCGGAGCGAGCGAGTTTGTTACAAAACTTTTCCGTCGACACTAGTTTTCAAAAATAGAGATATCTTACTTTCAATGTTTATTTATTTAACGATACGATAAAAAACAATTACTATTTCCTATTTATATTAACTCTAATCAAAGATGGTTTAATTTTATTTTTTCAAATTGAAATAATAATAAAAAAAATGCTCTCATGTGGGTTATGAACTGTCGACCTCAGTGTCACCTCTCTTGGCTGTCAAGCCAGCGTTACCATTACGCCACGTGACTTTCTATGATTTCAAGTGACAACTGGTGTATTGAGAATTTTCTGAAATTTTATTTCCGAATTGACAAATAAATAATATCATGTAGTACTAACCAATATAAAATGTATTAGAGCAATGTATGTTGAGTTGCATATAATCAAATCGTTGATTAATAGAAAATCATTCATTAACAGGAATCATTAATCAACGATTTTGTGTGCGTTACAATACATCATAAATGAACGGTCGACGGAAATGGTTATTTAACGAGCAAGTGTATTAATAAGGGCGATTAACAATCGAGATATTTCAACGCGTGAGCGGAGCGAGCGCGTTAATGTTTGAGATTGTTAATCGCCATTTTAATTCACGAGTTTGTTACAAAACTTTTCCGTCGACAGTAGTTTTCGAAAATAGAGATATCTCACTTTCAATATTTATTTATTTAACGTTACAATAAACCACAATCACTGTTTCCTATTTATATTAACCCTACTCAAAGATAGTTTGATTTTTCTCAGTGGTAGTTTTATTTTATTTTTTATTATTTATTTTCAAATTGAAATAAAAAAAAAAATTTATCCTCGGTGGGTTTTGAACTCTCGACCTCAGTGTTGCATGCCAGGTGAACTTTACCATTACGCCACGGGACCATATATGGTTTTGAGTGACAACTGGTGTAATGAACATTTTCTGAAATTTTATTTGAAAATTGACAAATAAATAATGACAGATAGTACTAACCAATATAAAATGTATAAGAGCAATGTATGTTGGGTTGCATATAATCAAATCGTTGATTAATAGAAAATCATTCATTAACAGGGGTCATTAATCAACGATTTTGAGTGCGTTAAAATACATCATGAATGAACGGTCGACGGAAAAGTAATTTTGATGAATGAATAGATAATAACTAACACTTTTAAAACGGAAGAGACGGTTTTAGGTTTTTGAAATCCGTTGAACGGAGAGGATGACGATATCTTCTCAATGATGTGTAACACCACCCTCATCCCAATTTATGTTTTTTAATTTGACGCTCCAGATTTTATAATTTATAGATAGACAATGTATTCAATCTATTTTTTCAAGACCGAATATTGTCAAAAGGAGAAATGGAATTTGGCAAGCATTGGGGATAGTTAATGTAATAAACCTATGCACCAATCATAAGTGTTATCAGTAAGACACAACAGATATATTTGAAAATTCTAGTTATCTGAATATTGATGTGAAGATACTAAACTAGATAGATGGGAGTGAAGAATCTCGACATTTATAACTGAATATAACGATAACACCTAGTTTTCCAAGTCAAGTACACTATAAAAATATGATTCGGTTACTCATACATACTCTGTCAGTATAATGAATCTCATGTGATGAATCTTAATATTAGTTCTTGAACTTAATTTCATTTCTTGAGCAATTGTTTGGTCAATTAATTATTATACTTTTGGTAATTTTTGTGAATAGAAAAGTGAAATTATTTGAGGACCTATTATAGTAAACCCAGAGACTCAATCATCGGTATAAAAATATTCAAACAGAAAAAAAACTTTGAATTTTTCTTTAACTCCTTGCAAACTCGTGTTACCTTTACTATATTCCATGTTTGGTAAGGCATCAAGAAATTGATATATGTTTTCAGAAATTTTCCTTACAAATTCAGTGATAAAAAGACAAAACTAAATATTTTTTGTGTTAATGATGGAAACTATTTGTTATAAAATGTCGAATTAAGAATTAGCACAGAGACTGAAGAAAATTAATCAAGCCTCGCCCGGTTTCGTAAAATATAATTCATATGCAACAAATTTGAAATATATAACAGGAAATTTATCAATCTCTCGAAATCTGCATTTCATCACTAACATATTTTTTGGTGTACCTGGGAAACTATAATTATATAAAATGTTTTCCTTATATAAGCAAATATTAGTTTGGTATTTCAGAACATTTGAAATATTTTAACAAGTTTTTGATATTGTGATTTTTGTCAAAAAATGTACATGTGATATGAAATAAAATATTCAACTAGAATGTGGTATGATTGATTGTCAAGTTGTTACCAAGATTTGTGCTAGTAATAATTTGTATTTGTTTTGCAAGACCTATGCATGCATTGGAGCAATTCGCAATATGTAAGTATGTATGTAAGAGCATGTTATTTTTTCGGCCTGCTAGGTGTTAATCATTAGGTACTTCTCACTTTTAGAATAGGTACTCAAATATTGAAATACTTCTTTGTTAGAGCATATATGTCAACTGAAAGATATTACATATTTCAAGTATCAAAATAGTTTTCATTTTAACAATTTATATGGGTTTATGTTGACATGGGTTATTAAAAGAGTAAATATTGTGCAAAATCCTGCTCAAATTCATATTCATTGATGAATGGTAGGATACCAACTGCACCCTTACAGGCAACCCTCGAAAGACTTGTGATCTAAGAAAGACAATTGCCTAGTCTTTTAAGATTCCAAACATAATCTAGAATCAAACAGATCTATAGAGATTAGTAGATTTATTACGTCAAGCGATGACTGATGCACTGTTCACTGTTGACTGGTTGATCTCTACCTTTACCAGTATTTATGAAATATTGTTTTGTTCTCTGATTAATGTGGTTAATGCGTAGGTAGGGAGCTATATGGATATAACAGGTAACCAGTATTTGTTTAGTTTTCTTCTGATCTATGGAAATTATTGCTTTTTTTTTAATTTTTACTTCTTTACCTGAGTTTTTTCGAATTCAACTCTGCGATTGTCATTGTTCAGCAAATGTCCTTGTCTGATCTTAAATGAACTTTGATATTTAAACAATTTATAAAAAATCAAAAACTCAAAGGAAGCCTTACAATATTGAAACTATTTATTAACTATCAAAAACTCAATCATCATTTAAGACCAACAAATAACAAAAGAGACATTCTGGGATATACCGTATTATAATATGATCCTTGCAGAACCACAAAATACCAGGTTTGGGGAGCACAAGGCCAGTTGTAGATCAGGTATTGAAGTGTGTTGTGTATTTCTTGATAAGGTGTGTTATTGTCGATATTGTTTTCTCATTATGTATGATAGCAGATCGATTTAGATTGTTGTATTATTTAAAATTATGGAGTATTTGCATTTCAAAAAGTTATGAGCTCAAAATTCTGAGTCAAGTGATTGTAATATGGATCCATAACCCTTTGAATTGCAAAATGTTAAAAAAACGATTATTAAAAATTTCCGTCAACCGGCTGCACCCTTAAGGACTGGTTTCCTTCCGACCGTGACGGCGGCGTTCTACGGTCGCCGACCAATGCGCTGTACTGTTTTTACGGGTTTATATACGAATGGTTTCCTAGGAGCACGCCGACGTAGAACAGTACAGCGAATTTGTCAGCGACCTTCGAACGCCGCCGTCACGGTCGCAAGGAAACCAGTCCTTTATGAGCAACAATAATTCAAATCGATGTGTTATCATACATAATAAGAAAACAATATCGACAATAATGCACCTTATCATGAAATACATAACACACTGTTATACCTAACCTACAATTGGCCTTGTGTTCCCCAATCCTGGTATTTTGTGGTTTCACAGGGTTCATATAATACGGTATATTTTTTATCCTTTGCTGATCTCAACGTGTGATGCCATGCATGGGACTGGTAAGCACGCTGAGATTCAAACCCACGCACCCACCGATGATTGGGTTGAGAAGCGAACGCTTTATCCATGCGCCACCGCGGCCTATAACTTCAAATGATACGCAGTGAATGACATTCATTTATTTATCTAACCAAGCAATAATTCAAATCAAAATGTAACCATATATAATAAGAAAACAACATCGATAATAACAAACCGTAGCATGAAATACATAACAGACATCGATGAAAACTATGGTACCCATTCATTGTGATAATAAAGATTGAAGCCTTATGGCGTTCTAATGCGACTCATTGATTATTGTATTCACTTATCGGCCCTAGGAATAGTCCGTTTTTTCATTGGAGCCATAATGATTTCGTCATTAGTCTGTCAAACTTCAGTGAATATAACACTAGCCATAGAAATAAAATATCTTGACATTGACTTTCTGAAATATTTCGATGTTTGAAGTACCGGGTTTTGTTTTCACTACTCTCCTCACTTTTGCTTATGCAAGCATGTGCTTTAAACTTTTTTAACTAACCAATAGTTGCAATAAGCTGTAACAAATGCCAGAAAGCAGTAGTTCACATGGTTACAGACTCTCAGAGACTGCTCGTTTGCTGAGGAATGTTTTCACTCGAAGAACCCCTCCTAGGCTTGAGCAGGACGTGGAGTTGTCACGTGAGTAACACTTGATTTAACACGCTCTGGCTATTTCACTTCTTTAAACTAATGAACAATGCAATATTTAACTAAACTAGATTTATTTTGCCGAAGTTGATTCTCATATATGAAACTAATCTCAGTGTATTTTTTCTTCACACGCTTAGTTTCTAATTTGAGTCTAGAGACACTGCAGCTAAGAACTTGATAAGATCAACTGTAGTATTTTAGATTTTTATCTTCACAAAACTTAATTTTTCTCTCGTGATATACCTTGAATACTGAGATTCTTTTGGTATATACCTGAGTTGTTGTAAATAGACATTAGAGATTTCACCATAGACTATTTATTCCATAAAGAATTATCTAAAGCCCTCTGGATAATAACCTGTAACATTCCTAATTAATATTCATATAACTCCCTTGACATATAAGTTACTAGAAGGATGGCAAAAAATTAGAAGAAATAAGCTAAAATTATTTCCAGCAGAAACAAAAACCCCATTAAAGTACGATAAAACATAAAAGAATAATTTATTATAATAATAATTCAATTAATTTCTCAATAAACATACAGTTTATGAAAGGGAAAACAAAATTTAAATAAATCCATATGATGCAAGGTACGTGAAGGTAAATACAATATTGAAAATTAATAAAAAAAAAAGAAATTGGAATTATAATGGATTCAAAAATATTTCCAAAATTTGTTTTAATTTTGTTGACATATACATTTTGGGATTATCCGGTCAAGTGATTATGCTGATCATTATTAATTTTGAAAGTTAAAGTGGAATTTTCCATGGTATTTTAACAAGATTAATGAATGTGCCCCAGACCGAAATTAAATATTTTAATTTAAAGTATACTAACGAAAGATATATAGATTTCAGATATTTTTATAAATATTTTCTTTTGTGTATTATCATATTTTACCCGAGTTTTTGATCATCTCTCTATTCAAAGTCATTCAATATCCCAAACAACTTTTTTTTTATCAGTTAAATGTATGAATTCAAAGCTTCGAGTTCTTTTAGGAAATCGTTCAAGAAATGATAGTCGTTGCCGACCGATGTTTTACCGTGGGAGTAAAAAGGATAAAACATCGTCGTTGCCGACTATCGTTTCTTTTTATATAAGTGTTATATACAGGTTTTATTAATAGAAATGTAAAATCCGTAAACTAAGATTTTTCTTGTCTGAAACGTACATGAAGTAAAATTAGATTCATACAAAGAATTTGAAATTATAAAAGTACACAGGAATAACAAACCTGACTTAACAAGACTAGCAAAAGAATAAAAAATAAGTTCATGGACGTTTGATGTTAATGAATATCATTACTTGATTTAACAAAATCGTATATGTTTAACCAAGACATATTGTATTTTTCAAAGTTAATAGTTTAGGCGAAACATATGTAGTGATTTTGTTAAACAATTAGTGAGCCATTCAACATTGTCCAAAAATGTTGTGTCGTTCATTTGATATTTTCATTATGATTATAATGGCTTTTTGTCAAGTATCTGTTGAGCCAATTCAATGAAGCTGACGTTTACTTCTGGTATATCCGGAAGTTTCACAGCAATCAGATTAGTTTCATTTGAATGTCCACTCATGAAAAACATCTTGTACAAATTTTTTAGTTAAATCTGTTTCTGAGAAACGTCTAAAACACGTTTTATCACCAACACAATAATGAACTCGCTGCTCCGATCACAAATATGAATAGAAAGAAACAGTGCCTAATGTTTTTCCTGGCGTAAAGCATATAATCACCCACAAATTGCTGAACCCTTCGAACCCAAATTGATACCCCCTCAGCTTTGCCTTCACGATGTTCTCGAAGTTGATCAATGTAATCCAGTCAATAGGAATAAAAAGACCTTTGCCCTATAAAAGGTAGTGTAGTAACAATTTTGAAATATGTCGTTCAGGTGTGTACTGTGATGGAAATTCCAAGTTTGGGACCTTGAGGAGTGGCAGCTAGGGCTGCCATCTTGGATGAACGGTGCTAAAATCTGTTTTTTTCAGTATAATAATAACTCAACGGTTGATCCTACGACGAAAAACGTTGAATACAAACTTGAAGAGAATAAAATTACACACATTTTTTATTTCAATAAGTTTTTTGTAAGTCTCACATGTATCGAGTTATAGCAACGATAGATGAAAGTTTGTTTACAAACTCGTCAAATTAGTTTTTTCTTGGCAAATTTCGAAAGACATATAACATATTATTTTTACCGCCTTTCCATACCAACAAAATAAGATTATATGGCAAAATATATTCCAAATTTAAATGGTTTTTGTGGCTACATATAAATTTTCTGAACGAGCAAGTCTTGTTATATTTTCGTTCTCGGAAACGGCTTGAAAGATTTGGATCAAATTTTGTATAATAAATATTTTGCTTTTTAATTTCTATTATGTAGGTGTCTTTCCTGAAAAAAAAAATCGAATCGAATTGTTGAGTCTGATGAAGATGCAGATGTTTTGATTATCAAGACAGCAATTTTTCTCTGCTCAACATTCAATATACTGTTTTCGTGTTGGTGAAGAAGTTGATCTTTTGGTTTTGCTGACAGCATTAGCGCCATCCCAGAGCAAAATATACTTTCGCAAACCTGGAAAGGGAAAAACCACCGAAAGACTGTATTCTACGAATAGGTTGAAACATGAAGCAGCAGCTGAAAATATACTGTTTCTACATGAGTTTAGTATCTGCTACACGACGTCGTCTCTGTTCAACCAAGGAAAAACGAAATTTTGTTCGCTTACACAGAAAAACACAAGACTCATCAATGATATTATTAGTATCTTCAGAAATAAAAATGCTCAAAAAGAAGACATCGCAGAAGCTGGAGCACGCATTTGCATTGCTTTGTATGGTGGTAATATGTTAAAGGAAACCTTGGAAGAAGTCCGCTACCAACATTTTGTAAAAGCAACAATAAAAAGCAAATTCAATCTTGCAACTTCACCCCCCAACGAAGGATGCTACGCGTGCTTAGGACGTGTCACCATGTTTAGAAATGATTTGGAATCCAAAACAACCCGGAAGACTGGGGTTGGAAACTTGGCACCAACAGGCTTACTCCATTAACATTGACAAAGTCACCAGCACCCGAGACCTTCTTTAATTTCATTTCATGGAGATGCAAAAAAGAATGTGGTGGAGCATAGGGATGCAGGAGAGCTGTGTTGAAGTTATCTATTTTGTGCGGATTTTGTAATGGTGAATTATGTGAGAATGCACCAGATGTTATTATCGATTATCGAAAGTGAGAAAGAAAATGACACAACATCAATGAAAGCTCAGTTTCTTTTGGGTACAGACAACATGTTAAAAGATAACATTGAGGATTAAAACTATAACGAAGAAATCAACATCAACCAACCCGGCCATTTAAAAATAAATAAAAATAATGATATTGCATTAAAAAATGAGAAAATTTCTATATAAGGAATAACTAGAAATAATAAAAATAAATCTAAAACATTGAAAAATTGACGATTTTGTAAAAAAAAATCATCTTTAAGCTGCTATAACTCGATGCATGTGAGAAATTGAAATAAAAAATGTGTGAAATTTTATTTTTTTCAAGTTTGTATTGAACGTTTTAATAGATTTTAGCATCTTTCATCCAAGATGCCGGCCCGAGCGGCCACTCCTTAAGGTCACAATCATAAACTTGGAACTTTTATCAGTGTACAAACCTAAACGACATATTTCAAAATTGTTACTACATCACCTTTTGTATGGCAAAAATCCTCACTGACTAGATTAATGAATGAATGAACTGAATGAAGACGGGCTTGAGAGTTATGTGAAATCAACATGGAAAATACAAACAGTAACAACTCTTTGTTTGTGAACAAAACTTATTTTCCAAAGAGTGAAGCCTTTCACGGCTGGAAGTATGATGAAGAGGTAAGGTTCCCGGGCTTTGAGGCTGTGGTCGATTCACCCCTATAGAGGTGGTTTCCTTCCGTGGAAGTTTCACGCACACTTTGTAACTTAACAGTATCTTCGAAATGACCCAGTTCTGTATAATCCATATTTTTCTCGGTTCTCAGGAAAACCTCCCCGAAACTTCTTCAATTTTGACGTAGAATTGCGAAATTTAGAAAAAAAAAATGTTATTGTTATTTCATCAACCGGCTCCACCCTTACGAACAACCATCAGAAGTCCTCGAAAGATATGTGCGAGATAGGGAACCAGCCCTTACCTTTCAATGTGTGATGACATGCACGAGGCCGGTGACGGCGCGGTGAATCGAACCTTGGCTTAGCAAGGCAGGCACACAACCTGCGCGACACCAAGACCCATAAATGTGATATACACTGCACGCCAACAGCGATGGAGCCACGAACATTTCTGAAAAATTATAGTGGTAGGCAAAAAAGATCGAACATATGTCTTCAGATTCGTGATCAAAACAACCATTTTATGCTAATTCACACTACGACTGCTGATTCACATCTACCCAACATTTCTCAAAGTCAAAGTTTCTATTCAACAACGCGCTTTACAATGCCTGTATCAACAAGCCAATGTTTTGTCAAACGGGTAACTATGTACTATGTGGTTTCTTGCCAATCATCAGTGCAGACCAAGTCAGATCAGGGAAAAAATAGTAAAACCCGTCATCCTGCATTTGTTTTTTGATCTGCTTTTCTTTGCTACTTATTCCTATGGTAACTCTGATATTTCTAAGAAAGCAGACACAGATCGACCTATATAGGAAAAATTCAAATCATTAATCAAAATGGTTAATTGAGAACCCTTCTGCTGAAAATATTCATTTTCGCGACAACAAAAACGATTACGTGGTTATTTAAATAATGTTTCGAAGGAGTAGCGTGACGTCACGACCATTCCCGCGCGTGCGTATCCTTTGAAATGAATAGCTGGCAGTCATAACTTTAATTGTTTATTGCAAATTGAGTATTACGAATTGAGGGCTGATATTTGGTATGTGCTGTTTCTATAGATAGACAAATATATTGAAGGCATAAAAAAAATATACAAGTTCAAACAAAAATCTGTTTCATCGAACATATGGTGATTTTTATAGGGAGCATTGCAGAGTGTGCTCTTGTAGAAACTTCGTCAGGTGTCTGGCAGATGTGATTCGGCAGTCGTTGGGGCCTGTTGTATTATTTTCTGTTGGAATCTTGCCAAACTTCCTATATTATAGGTTTGCGAAAAGCTAATTTATTTATCAATCCATTTTCATTTTCATTTATCCAAATCCGAATGTTGAAATATATATATTACATGATAAAATATGCTTTCGCTTTAGATTGAATGCTTTCTGTGGTTCCTTTGGGTGGATCCAGGGCCTACTGTCTCAGTAGGTGCTCACTGTAGATAGTTATCCGTTTGAATAAGCATTTGCTAGTTGATACAGGAAGCATTGCAAGGTACGTTTTTGTGTAGAAACTTCGCCAAGTCTTGGGCACATGTGATTCGGCAGTTGTAGGGTGCTGGTGAATTAATTTCCTTTAATATCGGAAATTTGCAAAATTTAAATCATCAATTTATTATTCTATTTCTATTTGATGAAACTTTCGTAACTTTTGACATTTGAATTTATCTATCGATTTTGCAAACATATAATTCTACGTTAAAAATTATGTAAATTACGGAGGTGTTTCCATGAAAAGTGAAACAAATTTCGATTTTTATTAATGAATTAGCAGTGAAATGGTTGTTCTGATTACTAATCAGAATACATTATTGACCCATTTTGCCTCCTACTATAATTTTTCTGAAATCTTCTTGGTTCCATCACTGTTGGCGTGCTTACATTACATGGCACCTTCTATTCTCCAAATTTCGCAGTTCGCAAATAGTTCACGGTCGGCACGCGGCTCGCAGATCAATGGTCAGAAAAAAACTCCATTTTAGCGGTCTCTTTTGTTAAAGGGATGCGGCATCGGCATTTTCTCTGCTACTCTACCAGTATATCGGGTGAGTTCGAGAGATGGAGCACCCCTATTGTGGAGAGAAATGATCCGATTCAATTCATGATAATTTAGGGGGCTATTGAAGAACTAAAATATGATTTTTTGAGATATAAACGAATTCTGTTTCACTCCTGATTTCAACGGAAATGGGCTTAGTTTGAGTTTTTTATGAGAACTCCGTGTATACTCCCACATGTTTTAAATCTCGAGCAAATTCTTATTATATTTCACATGTTATACGTTCTAATTCGATGTAATGTTGTTCAAGAAAATTAAATTAGCATTTTGTTCGAATCTTTCGCCAATAGCTGGGGTTTGCAAAATAATAATTTTTTTGGTTATCTAAGTAGTTTATTCAAATGGCATCTCAATGGCGCAACCTGTATATCAGATATTTTTTCTGGACACTCATCGAATGATACCAAAATTTTGAATATCTTTCTACTATTTCGAGAGTTATAAAAAAAAATTACCAAATTATAGTGCTGCCGCTGGACTAAAACTAAAAAAATCCACATAACAAATTTGAAAATTCATTGAGTATACCTAAGAATAAGAATTATTGGCCACTGTACTATTTTATTTATAAACGCAAGAAGAATGTAAGATCAGTTCTGGTTTGATACCAGCAGATATTTCAATATAGCTACAATTCACTTTTTGAAATGAATTCTTTTTGAATAGTTTTTATATAGTGGATCCAATATATTTTTAGAAATACTAATACATTTTTTCCTTCGACCGTCCATTTATGATGTATTTTAACGCACTCAAAATTGTTGATTCATGACCCCTATTAATGAATGATTTTCTATTAATATAATGACCCCTATTGATATGATTTTAGAAATTGTACAATTTCGAATTAATATTTAAAATAATAAAACTACCACTAATGAAAATTGAGCTGACTTTGAATAGAGTTAATTTAGATGAAGTTATGCGTTTTAAGTTCATCATTTTTTAGAAAAAGGCGATTTTACAAATAATAATAATAATGATGTGAATTTTTGGATCTCGAAAACGGGTTCAACTTTTTGGATCAAATTTCTTATTATTATAAGGTATTGCTACTTAAATTCATCTTTATGGACGCCTTTTCTGAAAAAACGTCATTTCAGTAATAATAATAATAATAATATTATGAATTTTTGGATCTCCGAAACGGATCTAATGATTTGCATCAAATTTCGAATTTGGATGAATATTGTTGGAAATTAATTTTTTTTTAATCTAACGATGCAATAAAATACAGAGTATCCCATTTGAAGAAATGAAGTAAACTGTCATATCTCCAGCCTTTTTTGGCACACTGTATATGGCCGTAGGTAAAGTATAGTACGTAATGCGTGTTGTAAAGCAATTACGCACTCATGAAATTACTTTTCCATTCGTGCGTAAAATGCTTTTTACAACACTTGTTACGTAGTATACTATAATACTTTTGGAATGTTTTCAACGAGTATACAGAAAAATTAAAAATTTTACAGTTTTGTTTAACCTTTCCCGACTATTAAAGTTTGAAAACTTTTGAAATTATTATGAATTTATTGCCTGTTTCTACTGGCCTATAAGATAAAATTCTGTGTTTTACATACCAAGTGGTCACTTGGTATGTACGAGATGTCGTACGCCCCCACAATATTTCTGTAGTTTTGAAGATACAGATTTCTTATTTGGTATGTCGCTATAGTACTTGAATACATATTTTGACATCACTACTGAAAATTCACCAATTCCGGTTTAACCGGAAGTGACCTCAAACTTCTTTTTTTCAAATGACACCCTGTACTTTTTCATTATCTGGAAGAGCACGCAATTTGTGATAACACAGTTCTTCAAAATTGAAAATTGGTTGAAAAGTAGAGGAGATTCAGTTGATTATTCAATCGAACAAAGTTGGCCATGAAATTGAAACTTGAATCAAACGACATCAGAAGTTACCAGAGGAAGCTTCGAAGTGCGATACAGTTGAAAACTGAGGTTCTCACGTAATTTCAGCTTCCACATATTCCAACAATTATCAAAAATAACTGCCATTTCTCAAATGGCAACATGTTATTTCACTTCGTCATGGTTAGAAATGAAATTATGTTCTAAGCCGCCTACGTTGAAGAACATTCAATTTGGAAGTCCTTTAGGAATTCTCCAAAACTTTCCACACGAGTATAAACTGATAATTTATAATTTTTCATCATGACAACGTGAAAAGTACTTGTTGCCATTTGGGAAATGGCAGTTGTTAGCATTTGTTTATTAGTACTATTCCGTTTTTAGGTAATTTTTGTTAACTTTTGAAATATATGGGAGCTGCAATTACATGAGAACCACAGTTTTCAACCGTATCGCACTTTGGAGTTGATAACTTCTGATGTCGTTTGTCAGTTGTGATTTGAGTTTAAGATAGTGAAAAATATGGACAGGGTGTCATTTGAAAAAAAAAATACATAAAAGTTTGGGGTCGCTTGCGATTGAACTGGAAGTGGTGCAGTTTTAGTAGTGGCGTCAAAATATGGGTATTTAGGTACTATAGCGACATACCAAATTTGTACCCAAAAATTGCCGGACGTACCTCACCTCGTGGTACTAGAAGTCCCGTGGAACATAGCTCCGAAACGCAATCCGATATCTTAAACTCATTATTTGCCTCTGTCACTTCATAACGCGTAAATGTTGGTTTGTTTTTCGAATCACCTAGGTGATTGTAAAATAAGAACATTTAAATGTTAAAATTCCTATTTTTTTAAGTTGATGTAAAGAAGTCAAGAGCCGCAACACTTTTTTACTTCTGTTATTGTCTTTAAAAATTGTTAAAAATTTATATTTCCGTCAGTCGGCTACATCTTACGAACAACCCTCAGAAGCCTTCGACAAACTTGTACGAGCTAGTGAAGACGTAGCCCTAAACTTTTAACATGTGATGCCTTGCACAGGACCGGTGACTGCGCTGGAATTAGAACCTACGCCCCTACAGATGATTTGGTTAAGAAGCGAACGCTCTACCATCGCGCGACCACCGCCCATTGTTTCTCTTTCACATTAGTGTTATATTTTCTGCAGAGATTATATCCACAAAGTCGTTCAAATAAAGGAACAGATATTTTGATTCAATTCGATTTATATCTGATTATTTTATAGTTGATATTAAATTTCCGAAAAAAGAATTGAATTTTTTCCACATTTACAAAGCTAATTATAAAAAATTGTAAAGAAATGTGAAAAGGACGAGCATATATGGGACTGTTTTCCTCAGCTACCTTCCTAGTTCATATTTGTGGATTGGGAGAAAACATCATTTTAAACAATTTTAGTAATAAGTAGTGGATTTTGGAATATATGACTATATTTTCTGAAGATGTTTCAAATTTTTATTACTTGTTAAGGCAGAAACTAGACAACTATCAAATGAACACAGTATAAACAACTTTTATTAACAATTTTATAGTATTCTGAAGTTGATTTTGAAATAGTCATAATTTTTCTTTCTGTTAGATGGATTCGCTTTTTCACAAGAAGAAGGAGGTGCAGTGTCCCAGTCAGCCATTATAAGAGCTTACAACACGAATATCCCCAAGCCTGATGGAATGTGAAGAATTTCATGTACATAGTTCTGATAATGTGATTATATAAACAGGATATATTCTGTAGATTCAAAAAGTATGTTTTTTTGGAAGTGGTAACAGCTGTGGGTTTGGTCGAATGAGATGATATTCTGATCTGTGGTATATATTTTTTTATGTATTTTGAAATTGGCGAACCGATAATGGTTCGTTTGTGGGAAGGAGGTTCCTGAGACTAAATGAAAATGAAAATTTGTACATTTTCCAGTAAATTTTTTTATGAATTTGCAATCAACAAGTTAACAATAAAATTATAAACTGTTATTTTCAACAGATCATCCGATGAATTGCTCATTTTTTTCTTACTCTAGTTTTGAACATCCAATTTCCTAATGACCTGAAGGTTTTCAAGGTGTCCAAAACGTGATCAGGTAACAATTGAGTCTACAAGTTTCAAACATAATCATTCTAATTTGGTGAACTTATATAATGAATTATATATTTTAGGTGCTTTCCGCAAAACTCATTTAGTAAATTTGAAAATTTGTGATTTCAGATGTATGCCAACTATTCACAGTTTTTTGAACTTTGTACCATTTAACTAAGAGGAAGTTGTATTATACTTTAGAGCAGTGTATGCAAGGGTTTGGTAGTCCCTAACTTTTTGGTTAATTTTTCACTTTAAGTAAATTGAAAAATAAGTACATATTGGTAACGATGTTACCTTTGTTCACTTTTTCTCGCTTGATTCGATTTTTTCTGAAAAAAACTCAAAAGTCCATGTTTTTTGATGATTTTTCCATATTTTTTTTAAAAAACCAAATCAAATTTCAAAAAAGTGAGAAAAAGGAAACACAGATTAGATCTTTACCAACACGTTCAAATTTTTTCATTCACTCAATGAAAAAATAAACCTTGAAAGTTAGGGATAACGAAACATTTTGTATGCACAGTGTAGTAGCATTGATGGAAAGAACAAAATTGTAATGTTGTAATTTTTTATACAGTGACCGCCAAAAAGTATGTGCCATATAGAAAAAAAGTTTATTATTAGAGTATTGAAAAAAAGATTCTTGGGAAAAGTTTTTGCATGTCCGATAACCTAAAAATCGATTTTGACACATGTCACGTGATCGCTGGTATAGCGGCAAATTGAAAAAAATTACCATGAATAGTCAAAAAGTCGGATAAAATGGCAAGATATCGAAAAAAGTTATTTGAAAAAGTTGATTAGAATTCAATTTTATACACATATATATATATATAGTTTGAGAAACTTATGTGGGAATATTGAAAACAGCAATTTTTTTAAATAGTTTTCTAGCTGTAGAAAAATATCAGTTTATTTTCTTATGAATTGCTTGACCATACTGGAATATTCGTATTCCGATGATAATAACAAAACTTTCTCATTTTTTCCACACCAGAGAGCACTAAAAATTGAAAAAATTGAATTTTGTCAGAACCCTTGCTGTTACATTGGTTCGTATCTAATAGATATATCACAATTCCACTATTATTGCGATGATAGGGAAATCCAAAAATATCGGGTTTTTCAGATTATAATCAATTTTTGATGATAATCGTGCACGAACGTTTCACTTCGCACATAATCTTAAAAATAGTGCGTCAAATTAAAGAGGCTTGAGTTTTCAACATTGCATGTGAAGTGAAACGCTCTGGCACGATTATCATCGAAACTTGATTATCATCTGGAAAACATCATGTTTCTGGAGTGTCATGTCATCACAATGGTCACGAAATTCTGATATAAGTGTTAGATACGAACCAATGTAACAGCCAGAGTTTTAACAAAATACAATTTTTTTAATTTAGTGCTTACTGGTGTAGAGAAAATGAGAAAGTTTTGTCATTATCATTGAAATACAAATGTTTCAGTATGGTCAAGCTATGCATATGATAATAATTTGATATTTATATACAGCTAGGAAAATATTTAAAAAAAATTCTATTTTCAATTTTCTCTCATTATCTTTTCAAACTTCGTATATGTGTATAAAATTTAATTCTAAGCAAATTTTTCAATTCACTTTTTTTGATATCTTGCCATTTTACCCCACTTTTTGTGTTCTCATAGTAATTTTATTCAATTTGCCTCCATACCAGCGATCACGTGACATGTGTCAGAATCGATTTTTAGGTTATCGGACATGCACAAACTTTTCCCAAGAATCTTTTTTCTAATACTCTAATAATAAACTTTTTTCCCATATGGTACATACTTTTTGGCGGTCACTGTATATGCATTCCTCTTTGGCTGTTTTGTTGTATATTATCACCGTTTCAATTTTATAATGCTTTGCACAATTTGTTTAAATTGAAACGTATATGTCAAAAATAATTTTGTTGGAATTTATTGCCTAAGGAGGTTGTTGCTAACAACAACCACTCAGGAGTCAGGATACCAATACAATTATTCATAGTGTTTTGAAGTCTCCATTTTCATATTAGCAAAGCATATAGACTCTCCGAAATGTTCTGCGATTATCATTACAGATTCAGTGAAGGCAAAAAAAATAAATATTTCTAAACAGCGAATATTGCTGTATTCAATTATTGTTGGGTTCCAATAATATGAATGATGTGTGATCCCAAAATCATTCTTGCAAACCCATTGCAATCACCACTTCCAATGTACCAATATTTTCAACAGTCTGCAGTACACAACCAGAATACAGGGTGTTAGAAGCATGGTTGCCAAAATAATGATAGCTTGAACTTAAACAGATATATGAAAAATTGGTCGAAATTTTTATCAAGGCTCCATCAGTGCAAGTCCTATTCATCAATGCATTGCCTTCTTAGAGTGGTAAGTAATCGATATAGTCTGCAGTATTTTCTAATGGTCTATAATAATGTGTTCTCAGATGTGGTTTGACAGTCAGAGACTTTGGATAAAATGATTAATGAATGTATTTCTGTTTTTTTTAAGGTTCAGTATAGAATAATTATTCTTGCATATAATTCATCTGTTTGTTCTAGTTCAAGCAATCATGTGTTGAAATTACTGCAGACATACTAACACCCTGTTTGTCCTTTATTCATTTTTATTTATTTGTTATGTTGTACAGTGAGTTTTTCGAAAAGTTTGCACAATATGGAAAACTTTTTTTTTTCATCCATTTGTCAGACAATTTTATTCTTCATAAAAATTGGTGCATTGCGAAAAATTTGCATGTGAGATATCAAAATTACACATTTCTAAGCGGTGTACAGGGGAGCACAAAAATAGGAATTTTGATCAAGGGTAAACTACCCTCATTTTTTATATCACCAAAAAAGTCCATTGAGATAAGTTGATTAGAATTGGAAACATTGGAATTACAGCCAAATATGCAGCCAAATAATTTTTTTATGATTAAAGTGATCCTAAATTTGCAGATTCGTATTATTTAATCATTTAGCATCAATTAATTTTTTCAATTGTTTCCTGCTATAAAACCATACTGATATGGACATGCATAGAGAGTGAAATAAGTATAAAATTTGCACCAAAAAACTAGTAAAAATTTAAACCATTTTCAACAAACGTCGATATGATGGTTTAAATAATAAATAGGTCCAAAATTCCTATCGATTATTTAAAAACATAAAGAAATTGAAAAAAGTTATTCATTATAAGATCAAAAATAAGGGTAGCTTACTCTTGATCAAAATTCCTATTTTTTTAACTTCCCTGTACACTGGATATTAAAAAATTTCAGAACTCAAATACAAGTTTTTCGCAATGCACTAACTTTTATGAAGAATAAAATTTTCTGACAAATGGATAATGAAAAAGTATGGTGCAAACTTTTTGAAACTCACTGTACTAAATTGTTGATTATTTGTGTTATAGAAAAATTATTGTATACTAGTATTCACTTTTATTAAGAAAGCAAAAATTCCCCTATTTTCAGATTAACTTACCTGAATGTAGTTGTGTCAAATTACAGAAAGTTGTAATAAGTAATTGAAGAACACTATAGTTATCAGTCATTCTTTAAAAATATTATGTACAAAATAATAAGGTTGACGCTGTCATAATTTTAATAACTTTTATTTAATTTTTTAACAGAAGTTAATTCACCCAAAGTGGGTAATTAACATTTTTATTTTATCTATTTTGTTTTTTGTCTCACTCGGAGGTATTGTTCATTAATTAATCACTGTAATGTATAAATTCTATTACAATGTAGGTGATAGGTATGATGTTTCTTTCTTTTTTCACACAATACACTCATAACAAGGAAAAATATATTTTTTTTCAAATTAATTTCAGCTATATCGGTCCAGTAATATAACCAGAGAACACACACGTTTTCTGGATTCGAGGTCTTGAATTAAACAAAACTGTATTTCTTGAAATCCAACTAATCCAACAAATCCAAAAAAACATTCTCTTGGCAACTTGATTTTTGATTTAGTATTCATAGAATTCGAAAAAAAAAGCCCAATACGTTTTTGTCGATTATAAAGTGTTACCAGACCTCTTCAAAAATATTTTATTGGAATTCCCCAGCACAAGATTCAGGGGTTTTAACGTGACACTAAATCCAATAGAAATGATTTTTGGCACATAAGCAGTTCTTGAGGAGTACTTTTTGTTCTGCATGCGAGCATCTTTGGAAAGTGGGAAAAATTCCCGAGATAGCTCGGGAAATCAATAACTTGGAAGGGGTTGGAAATTTAATTTTTAGAATGTAAAAATTTCCATAAAAAAGGTAATTGTATATCCTTTGCTTTTGGTTGAAAATTCATAAACTGAACTGTGTTTTGTAGTAAAACCTTCAACAATTATCATATATGGCTAGCAGATGTCGGTAGAAGTGGTTGTATTTGATAATCAAAGGTGAAATAAGGATCTTTGATAAATAAACAATGTAATTTTACTAATTTATTACTTTTTCCTATCGAACTAGCTCGACAAGCTGAGTTTGCACAAAGATTCAGTAGGTCAAATTTGAGCAAATCAGATATAACATTCATTCCCAATTTATATTGCGCCTAAATAAATCAAGTTTTTCTCTATCCGCTGTTATTTCATTAATTTCATACAATCCGACATTCAGAGCTTTCTGCTCACGACTCGATGATCCGATTATGATTCAAAAAAATTGATCATTTGCAATTGAAGTAATTTGGAAATATATATCATTTGTAGGCATATGTGAAATAATCTTGGGGACATTATGATTCTTCTGATATGTTTTGAAAATACGGAGTAATATGATAATAATAATCTATTCGAATATTTCAGCAATATCCTAGAAAGGTTTTCCTGGAATGTTGCATATTGTTGATCTTGTGTGATAGTGATCTTTCTGAAATAATATTAAAATATTCGGGCTTAATATGATAATAATAATCTATTCGAATATTTTGGTAATATTCTTAAGAGTATTTAGAATATTCCATTTGGTTTAGTAATGTTCCTACTGTTGGATATCATGAAATCTCATAGGATTCGCATAGGATTTGATACAGAATTCCAAATACAGATTCGACCATCAAGTCCTGAACCTGCTTTTTTATATGATGCCGAATAAGATTATAAATTGTGTATTTTATCCTCATTCAGAACATTATTGTGATTGAAATTGGAATACCGCATTGAATCGTGTATAGTCTCTTTGCACCACCACTGCCTAAAACAAAATGCCTCATTGAATCTTATAGTCTCCTTGAACAACTACTTCTTGATTTCCACTGGGGTAAAATTGCAGTTTAGGGTAGTAACCCCAATTTTGACATTTTTTTTAGCCAGAAGAAGGGTATTTTCAAGATCAAATTTCTTCCACGAAAATCAACCATTCGCCTTTGCTTCATATCACCACAATCAAGACACATTGATACTTGCATTTTTGACACAGTTTGCAGTATTTCCAACTTGTATTGAAAATATGAGATTTGAATTCACATAACAATCTCAATACATTCGATTGATTTCGTTTATTGACAGTAAGTAATGATATGGATAACGTTATGTGAAATGTCACAATTGATTATTTTCAGAAAGCAACGATGCCAAATCTCATATATAAGAGTAAAATTTCGGTAAAACTTGCGAATGTGGACTCCTCACCGATTTTCACGAAATTTGCACAGATTTTGTACAACACGATAAAATTCCTGTACCAATCGAATTTTTTCCGCGTAAACGTCTTTTTGGCGAAAAACGGCGAGCCTTAAAAGATTGTATTTGTGGGCAGTTAGGTCTGGACGTAATAAGGGCGAGTGAAGCGAGCCTAACGTCGGCGAGTGCAGCGAGCAACAAGTTTCATTTACGTTTTAGTTTAGGTTGGTTTAGTTTAGGTTAAGTTATGTAAGGTTAAGTTATGTTAGGTAGGGTAGGTTACGGGGGTGGGTTAGTTTGTTTTCCCTTCTTTTATCATTTGTTTGAAACACACGTTATATTTGTTAATGTTATATTCACTCTGTAATTTAAGTCAAAAATGACAATAGATTTTTCCGAAAACGAAAGTTGAGAACTGGCAAGAAAAGGTTCATCAAAGAAAGTCTTATGCATACTAAACATCATTTATTTACATTTACGTTTTCAACGCTAAAAAGTGATGGGATCATAAGCAACGTTTATAGCTGAATTAGCCGAAGTTGGGTTAGTTGTGTAGGATTGGATGTATGCTCAGAGTCGCTATGATTAAATGGCACCGATTACTGGTATCTTCTACCTCTACAAAAATATAAATTGCAGAGTGTGCAGGAAATTGAAGATAACTGACAACGTTGTTTTGTGCTACTCTTCTTTGTGTTTGAAATTGACAATTTTGGTTATAAATTTCAATTTCTAATAAATTGTGAAGTGAAACTAATTATAATTTCAAAAACATTTCCCCATACTGGAAATACTGCAAACTGTGCCAAAAAATGCAAGAATTAATGTGTCTGGATTGTGGTCATATGAAGCAAAGGCAAATTGGTTGCTTTTTGTGGAAGAAATTTGACCTTGAAAATACCTTTTTTTCTGGCATATGATGGGTCGTTAATCAAAAAGTGAGAGCGAGGCTTTTTGACTTCAGGGACCTCGAAATAACCCCCAAAAAAAATTTCGTCAAAATCGGAGTTACTATCCTAAACTGCAATTTATCCCAAACTGGTATATGTATTCATGTGTGCTTATAAATTACATCTACTTACATTATGGCCTTATCGTACAACCACTGCACGACTGCACAGCGGAATAATCCGTCGCAGTGGAAAGTATTTTCTTTTAAATGTTTTTTATTGAATACCTATCTTAATCTCCTTGTAACTCTTTGGGTTCCCTGCGACTAAATAGATAGTTTCATTGACAGTATCGAATTGTTGATCTCCACTGTAAAGTTTTCTGAGAATCTTGAAATTATCATCCAGGATTTACTTATTTTGGTCCCAAGTTTGCCCAAACCATTATTGCAGCGATTCCTGAATTGGTGTAGTGAGGGTGTCGTGAAATTGGAGTTGAAAATCAATAATTTATCAGTGAAGTGAATTGACAATTTCAAAATGACATTTTAATGGGACGTTAGCCCAGTGAAATTTCATTTAAAATGGGGAAGACGAAGAAATGTGAAAATGATGATTCAGAATTTCAACTGATTCATTTTAATTATACTCCTGCAAATTCCAAAAAATCCCTATTAGATGAACCAACTGATGTATGTGGAAAGACCATACCAAATATTGTTGAGTGCTTAAAACATTTAATTTTCTTATTGAAAGAAATTGTTGAGGAAAAAGATCTGCTGAGCAAGGAGAAAGAAAAGAATATTGAACTGATATCAAAAGAAAATATATACTTGCTGCAAAATTACGATTTTCTGTTGCATAACATAGTGAATAAGGACATTATAATGGATAGTTTACAAAATTGAATAATAAAATTGAAATGTTTAAGTTGACCCCGAACTCAGGTTATGAAAATCTTAAATCCTATTCAGATATGTTGTAAGAAATAACATCCCAAATCAGAAACCTAATGAACCGTCAAATACCGTAAAAAACTAAGCTGGATTTAGAAAAAACAAACATTAGCAATCTACGTATATGTAAATTCTTTCAAAGTAGTATAACGGAACTGTAATAATCAAGTGCAACAGAAAAGAAGATGTCGAAAAAATCCAACAAGAAGTTCAACAAAAACTACCCAGCCAGTATAACACGGAAGTAATAACACTAATAATAATAATAATAATAATATAATAATAGATATTTATTCAAACCATATAAAAGACAGGTACATAAACAATGATGAATAGATATCAGACGTATCGATAAGTGTGTAACACACTTGTTTCGAAATATACATTGAAAATATGAAATTAGAGATATAAGACAATCACCTAATACTAATAATAATATATATGAACTAACGAGTTAAAATTCACAGTAAAATCAGATAAATAAAAACAGTTAAGGTAATTCAAATCAAAAAGTATAGACATGTATGCATAAATATAACTAGACCAAAGAAGACATTTTAGAATGTTACCAGAATTTAGGAATATAAAGTTTAATAAAATAAAAATCACATTATCAGGTCGGCAATTTTTTCCCTGGGTTGGTTGTGAATGAAGATCTTCAACTCTTTTTTATATAACCTCAAATTATCGATATTTTGTATATGGAGAGGTATGGAGTACATTTTTGGGACCATATAGTAGTATGACCGCTGGCCAATAGATTTTTGCATTTGTGGGATTTTGTGATGGTGTTTTTTCAAAGTTTAATAATTATGATTATTTATGTTTGAACTGAAATGTTTTTCTCGATGATATTTTATATTGATACTTCCACATACCAATTTTGAAAAGAGTCAGATCATAATTACAAAACTCGTCCACCATCTTGGAGCAATAACCATCTTAAATTTTGACCAAGAATTTATAATTCCCGACCCTAATAACCCCTACATAACAATTTTGAATTGAATCGGACCATAATGACCAAACTCGTCCGCCATATTGAATTAATAATAATTTGTTAAAAAAAAATTGTTAAAATTGTTTTTTCCGTTAGCCAGCTGTCGTCCCCTTACGAACGGCAGCCCTCAAAAGTCGAAACTTGTGCGAGCCAAGGATTAACGAGGTCTTACCTTTTAACGTGCGATTCCTAGCACTTTCTCGGGTCATCAGATAAAGATCTGTACTCGCTAGTCGCCCAGCAGACAATGGTTTCGAATGTGAAAGTCTCAACCACTGAGCTACATGACCCTAATAATGATAATATGTTTATTCCACTTGTTGAAAAGTACAAAGAGAAGATATCTATAAGTACAATAACAAGGAGTGCGTCAAAGAAAATATTTAGCATACATTATATAAAATACATAATGAAAAGTGTATGTCAAAAAGTTATAACTAAATAGATAAATCTTTGCAGATCAGGATTGAGCAAAACAAAACATATTATGTGCAAAGGCAAGTTGAATTAAAATATATATCGTTATATATTGCAATATTATGTTATAACATTTCATCGAGGGTATAATATGTCCAAGAGTTATTAATAAGAAAATAACATATGCATGTCCGGTTTAATTAAAATAGTAAAATGTTAAATTTATGGCATATTCAATTAAAATACATATTAAAATTCATCGAGAGTGTAGCAATTTTTCTCAGTAAGGGCAGTTTTCAACCTTGATTTGAAGACATTTATATTCGGTGCGCTTTTTACATGATCATGCAGTTTATTGTACATTTTTGGCCAAAGATAAAGATGGCTCTTTTGGTATAGTGCGGTTCGGTGCATATTTGGAATTAAGAGCAAACAATGAAACGGGAGTCGGTTTTGAGCGTTCAGTTTTATTTTTTTGCGAAAATTTTGTTGGAACAAATGATTCAATTCGTTTGTGAGAATTCGGGAATCTAACTGATATTTGGTTTTGATGATTTTGAAGAATTTTTTTTTATGTTTTGACAAATGAAAAAAATAGGCAGATTCCCGAATTCTCAAGGAGATTATAGACTCAGAGGAAGAAAAAAAAATTGTATAAAATCATTAGTTTTGACGCAAAACCGATTCTACGATTAAAAGCTATCTACCTTATTGGCGCTCCCCGCTACGTAGGTTTTTACGGACAAGTGCTTCGTTACCTCCATTATCGCTCTTGAAAAATATATCCCCATACACCCAACATGTGCGGCGCAATGATAAAATTTGACTTTCGTGATGACGCGCTGATGTTGTCTCTTAAGTCAGTAGAGCGTGTCGAATATTGATGTTGTTTAGTCGAGGAAGCGGGTTTATTTTTGTGTACGAAAATGCATAACTCATAAATAAATATACCAGTGACTGTAAGTATCCTCATTTGTTTTAATATATTTCTGCATGATTGCCTCCGGCTACTATTTGTAAGAATTCTGATTGCATAATTTTGTAAAATAAAGACCCTTTCAGCAGATGCCCTTGAACCCCACGTCAGAATTCCATATCTCAAATGACATTGGATAGTAGCATAATATAAACTCAATAAAATATTTTTACCACATCGTGTTGCCATAAATCTTAGTGCAAAGCAATTTTCTCGCAGTTTATTGCAGAGGGTTTCCATATGAGGAACCCGAGTAAGACTAGTCCACCATGAGACCTAGCATTTTTGTAGATGAACAAGATTCTACGTATAAATCATCGTTCTCACAGATGCTGAAACACTCGGGGATACTATTAATGGAAAACTTCATCGCAAAGCTGTTTTGGTAATGTTCAATTTTAAATGGTTTCTATCTGCCTATGTTCTAATCTGTTTATAAAGGTGTTGAGTTTTTTCAGCAAGAGCTGATGCATTTTGTTCCTTGACGGGGAAGTTTGTGTCATCTGCATATGCGACAACATGGGTATTTGAAATGTTATTGAAACATTGCATCAGGTCATTGGCATAAATGAGGAATAACAAAGGACCCAGAATAGAACCTTGTTCTAGAGCAATTCCTCTCACACAATATCGTTCCAATTTCAAAAGTAGCAGGTCGTAATTCACACAATCAAATGCTCTAGAGAAATCAATGAACATTCCACAGATATGAAATTTACCATCGAGGGCATTCACCACATGTTCATTGAATTCATATAGGACAGTCTCGGTGCTTTTGCTTTGGGTGAACCCATGTTGTTTCGATGAAAAGAGTTGATTTGAAACGAGAAAAGAAGTCAACTGCTGTTTAATATTCAATTGAAAAAGCTTAGATATACTTGAAAGTAGACTAATTGCTCCATAGTTGAGATAAAGATTGGGGTCACCCTTTTTGAAAATTGGGGTAACAAGGGCTCCTTTCAGTTTATCAGGAAAAATTTCTAGCTCCAGAGACATATTTATGAGATAAGTCAAAGGTTAACCAATTCTACAGCACATTTTTTCAATATATTATTCGATAGTTCATCATAACCACGTGCATTGGAATTTTTTAAACTCTTTACAAGTTCAATAACGTCGTATTCAGTTATCGGATGCAGAAAAAGAGAGTTCTGACATATTGGTATATTTCTTTCCATAAAGTTTACATCAGTGGCCATCTGTTGCGATACTTCCAAAAAATGTTTATTGAAATTGTTCGCCATGTCAAAATCAGAGACCACTGAATCACCATCATAAATACTGATATCATCGGAAGTGATTTCTTTTTTTTGAATTTGATTAACAATTTGCCACATCGTTTTAGATTTATTGTGCGAGGTGTATATCCTGTTATTTACACATTGCTTATAATTATTTTTGAGTTTCTCCCTATATGTCTGCGTGAGTTGTCTACTTATGTCCTTATAGTGCTCATTTACTCTTGCGCATTCTGAAAAAAATGTAACTGAGTTCTTTAGCTCGTATAGTTCAGGACTAAGTATATTTTCATTCAATACTGTTGTTTGTTTTTTAAAACGCTTCGAAGGGAAGGTCACCTCAATGTAGTATTGGATTATGTTGTAGAAAGTTTCATAGGCTCTATTTGGACAAGTTTTTCTTTACAGGTCTACCCACAACTCATTTGCTAGATGTGATTTAAAAGTATTTATATTATCCTCGGTCAAGGCTCTACCATAAGTATAGCTGTTAGCGCCCTGTTCATAGTTTTGCATTAATTGAACCCGAATTATTTGTGCAAAGTAGTCAGACAGACTGAAATCTCTGACTGTCACTGTATAGTCAGAATCCTCCCTAATTAAAAAATTATCTAAGCAATTGCTTGAGTGTGCAGTCACCCTCGTTGGTTCATTTATAGTAAACTTGAAATTAAAACATGCTAACTGATCCTAAAAGAGGTGCAGTTCGTTACTGTCATCTGCGAAATTAATATTAAAATCAGCTCCAATTATAATGGTTTCGTAATTCTCGCACACCAAAGACAGTAGCCCATAAAAGCAGTTCAAAAATCAGTTGAAATTACCTGAGGGATGTCTATAGATACACACAAGGGCCGTCCTAGCTCTATCTATTGAGAGACCGCAGCATTCGAGAGTTCCATCTTGACAGAATGCTGACAAATCCAGCGTTTATACTTTTGTCCCAAATTCGTCGAGTTTATAAATTGCTACACCACCGTTTTTCGTTAAATTTTGCAGAAGAAAGTGCATAAACTGAATTTATTCAACTTTATCACATCTAATTGTAAGTTATTTTGCCAATATTCAGAAATAAATATGAAATCACAGTCAATATTATGCTCCGTTAACACATCTAGTTGAATTGTTTTATTACTAAGACACTGCTATAATGTTGAGAGAACATTACAATTTCTCCTCTACTCGCTCGAGGAAGGGATATCAACTGAACTGTTAATTCGTCGGGCGAGGCAACAGGAGAGGCGCGCAGTAGTGCGTCTCTCTTATTTATATGGTATTATCATATCATTGCATTCCTTGTTGCTCGCGTAGATTTCTGTCTATACCCCAGATGAAAAGCTTCTCTTCTAGATACTCGTTACTAAAATAAGGTGCTGAACTTTGGTTTACTGGAAAACTGATATGGAAAAAAACAATTGAACGTCAGAATTGGCTGAAGATATATATTAATATACTCCAATCTAAACTTTTATAAAGGTCTTCCTAATGATTTTCTGCTCCCCTAACTTGTCAACAGCGCATTTCCTCGAAGTCAAAATGTCATAGCAAGAACCGCCTGATTGAATAGAATAATAGCGCATTTCCTCGAAGTCAAAATGTCATAGCAAGAACCGCCTGATTGAATAGAATAATGTCCACTTCGATCCATCTCTATACCTGATTTCTATAGTAATCAGAAGTAACCAACTTGGCAACGAGCATTTCCGCAAAACAAAAATTGTTAATGCTATTAGAATTGGTTGAAGATATATATCAATATACTTCAATCAAAACTTTTATAAAGCTCTTCCTAATGATTTTCCGCTACCCTATCTTGGTAACAGGCTTTTCCACAAAGTCAAAGTGTCACAGCAAGAACACAACTCGATTTTCAGTACATAATCCGAAGTGACCAACTTGGCAACAGATCATTCTCGCAAAAAAATTAGAAATGGTACCATTAGAATTGCCAAAGGCACAAAATCGGGATGTTCATTTTTTTAACGGATTTCCAGTAAACCAAATCTTTACCAAGTAAAGTTCCTAAAACTTGACATAATATTCTGTCTTTATTAGTATTGAACGATCGGCCACCTGTAGAACTTTCGTACAATAAATTACCTACTCTAACTTTGAAATATATTTCGTTCCAAATACATAACTTTGAAATATATTTCGTTCCAAATACATAATCCCGACCCTGTCTGAGGAAATCGTCCAAAGTTACACAAATTATTAAATTATGAGATGGTTAAGTTAAGTGACATGGTTGAGTACTACAGTGATGCAGATTTTGCTGCATGTTCCAAATGCTGATTATTTTAGAACTATTTTAAAGTACCTGTAATATTTTTTTCAATTTCATATGTAGGTATATATTTAGCATTAGTTGCAATAATCACTTGATAAACATGCTCTTGTTTGCGAGGTTCGTTGCCCTGAAAGTAATCATAATTTTGCACGTTGATCGATTCCCTGTTTAATTGGGAGATGTCAACGAACTTCGAAATGAGGACATAGTTGATTTGTGCTTGTTAATTAAATTTGAGGAGGATTACGTTTCTGAACTTGTTGGAGGACGGTTGATCTCCAGAATAAAGTACGATCAGCAACTCGTTGTTTCAATCCAAACATCGTAACAAATTTTGGTGGCAGCGGTGGAATTTTCGGAGGTGTGGGATGACATTGGATGCTGTAGTGAATTAGTGTAGATTTCTGTCGGTGGTTTAACAAAAATCAACCCCGATCATATTGCAACAGAAATGCCCCACCTTGACAACCTGGTTAAGAGGTAACCGATTCTAAGTTCAGCCAGTTATCCCATACGAACCTCGGATTTTGGAAAGCAGCAGTAAATCTAGGAGACTAACCACTCGACTAGTACCGGGAGTACCAAGACAACATCTCAGAAGATATAATTCCGGATTTTTTCTCAGAAAACATCTCAGGAGACATCATCCCAGGAGGAACCAGATCGGAAGGCACCAACCCGAGCAGAAAAATCGCATAGAGTAAGACAAGTGTTTCCATCCTTACGTTTATGCACCTTGATAACATTTTTTATATTGACTATAATTTCGAATGGTTTTTCAAGTTGAATTAGCATTTAAAATAATCTCCGAGTTTCGAGGTAAAAGGGAAGATCCCCATAAATTCTCTTGTGACGTCATATCTGAAACGGCAAGAACAAGGAAAGGAATAACTCAATTATATAACGTAACTAGGTAAACTCTCTGAGCAGGCGTATAATTTCAGCAAATATAAGACAATACAAAAGGAAGAAGTTCGACATGAGATTTAAAAAATGTTGGAAGATGACATAATCGAAAATGGTGATTCCTCCTATAATAGCCCCCATCCTCACCGTACCGAAAACACCAGACAGTCAGGGAAATGAACGATATAGGCTAGTTATAGATTTCAGGAAACTGAATGACCTTATTGAAGCGGATGCCTATCCCGTTCCAAATATCACGGAAATCTTGGATCAATTAGGAAAATCAAAGTACTTCTTAGTCGTAGATTTAGCTCAGGGATTCCATCAGACCTTACTCAGTGACGAATCAAAACCATGCTCTGCTCTTTCTTTTGAGGGATATTATCAATACAAACGTTGGGCTTTGAGCCGGGGGTCTCCTGCCACTTTTCAGCGTTTGATGAACAATGTTCTCACAGGGCTCACCGGCTTGAAGTGCTTCGTATATCTAGACGACGTGGTAATCTATGGAGGTTCCTTGGAATCTAATAATTTTAAATTATTCGACGTATTCTCATGGTTACGTGAACACAACTCGAAATTGCAGCCAGATTATTGTGAAGTCCTCCGGAAAGAAATAACTCATTTAGGCCACATAATTTCAGGGGAAGGAGTAAAACCTGATCTAGGGAAAATCGAAGAAGTCAAGAATCAAAAAGAAACCTGTAATCAAAAGAAAGTGAAATCATTCCTGGGGTTAGTGTCTTATTACCGCAGATTTATCGAAAACTTTGCGAAAATAGCCCAACCCTTAAATACGTTACTCAAGAAGGATGCAAAATTTGAATGGTCCTCACTGTTTGACGAATATTCCACAGTATTGAAAGAGAGATTGATTAGCGCTCCTATCCCTGCTTATGCTGATTTCCAGAAATTCTTCATTCTGATCACATACACTTCTCAATATGCAATTTCAGGTATTCTGCGCCAAAGCAAGATTGGCTCTGTCTCCCAATCGCATATGCATCAAGAATTTTGAATAAGGCTGAACAAAACTACGGTACAATAGAAAGAGAACTTTAAGCAATTGTCTGGAGTTGTCAATATTGTCGACCATATCTCTATGGTCACTGACCACAAACCTCTCAGTTACCTTTTTTCAATATCGAACCCGTCTAATAGTAGGCCCTATGCGCTTTCGTTTGAAATTAAAAGAATTTGAGTTCAAAATACCCACAAACCCGGTGGTTCTAATACAAATGCAGATGCTCTGAGTAGGATTTACAAAGTTCAGACTCGTTCGAATTAGGGATACACCGGGTAGCGATTTTCACAATGCCGGGTACCGAGTTTAATCTAAAATTCACAAAGCGGGTACCGAGTACGGCTAGGCCGAGTAACAAGTACCGAGTACCCGGTATTCACCGAGTACCGGGTAGACACAACTGAAAATTACTTGGGATGGATGCATTATTATTACTAATCAATAATTACTTTCTACTAGTAATTGATAGAAGCAAAGTATTTATCTTCATTTTTATCGTTATATTTACTTACATGTTGATTTTCTTTTCTTTTTTGTAAACATTGTTAATTTTTTTGATATGTTTGAATTTGAAAAAATACTATTATTCATTTAATGTATGTACCCGGACTACTGGGCCGGGTATGAAAGTTACCCGGTCTAGTTTGCCGGGTATGAATGGAACCCGGTCTAGTTTGCCGGGTATGAATGGAACCCGGTCTAGTTTTCTGGGTATGAATGGAAACCGGTGAAACCTGGTTTAACTGGTTTATTTTCTATATGGCCGAGTACCCTGCATACTGGGTACTGACCGGGTACCCGGTGCATCCCTAGTTCAAATAAGGAAAATTTCTCAGATTCATCTTATAACGATTTTTTAAAAGTGATCGAAAGAAAAATAATCAACAATCCAAGCGTCGCCGTCGTAGAAACTGACGAAACTGATTGGATAGTTGCCCGAAAGAATATAGTATTGTATATTTTTCAGATGAAACATTGTCTCTACCAAATGAATACCACGATAGCTTATATGAACTGCATTGAACAACCTCTGACTGAAACGCAATCGGAAGGGGATAAATACATATATTTGAATTTAAAAATTGACCGAGGTGGTCCTTCAGCCAGAAGTGTTATACATCCTGTGGAGCAGCACTGTTAATATCAACCCAACAGTGAATGGTGGACGACTCTTTCTAGTCAGTATAGATAATTTCGAATTCAATATGGAAAGATATTTGCAATTTATTTATTATCTCTCAAGGAACTGCTATTGACGAATTATATCTCACTTTTATATAACCAACACATAGCCAATTATTTGAATAAGTGACTCATGGTTAACTATTTATATATATATGATCCAATAAAAAATTTAATTCTACAAATAACCTTCCTCGGTGAAACTATGTCAATGATTGAGCACTTTCCTATTGTCAAAATAGTCGATTATGTAATTAGCATTGAGACTAAAACGTATTCAAATATTTGTCATCGAGAGAATGTCAATCATTTATCGATTACCAGTTATAATACTAATTTCTTATTTATATCTCCACAAACCCTCACAATTCATTTGGCTTTAGAAGAATTTGTGGAACTGTAAATCGGTTGAATATGAACTCGAAGGATATAGCGGATATTTATGGTAAAGAACTTGATATAAGACAGCTTCAAAAATTCTCTAGGCAGAGTGCTAGAGCTCAAGAAATTGCAAATAGATCCAAGTTGAATTCTGCCGATGGAGAAATAATTGAAGAACATGATCAGTTCTATAGAGATCATAAACTACTTCTGGCACTATTTAGGGTGAGTATATATATATATATATTTATATATATATATTATTTGGTTGTTGTTTGTCTAGTACAGTTCTTATCTGTAAATGTTTACAAATTGAAGGTTCAAATTTTAAACGGGAACGTGTCTCAAATACTCCTAACAATTACAAATTTTACGAATTTTTACATCTATGGCCTTGCAAGAGAATCTAGACGTCTATACATAGAGCGGTATCCTAACAGAATGATACGTGATCAGCGAATATACTTGAATATTCATAGGCGTCTTGTATAAACGGAACTTTTAATAAGAAAAACAATAATACAGGCAGGCCATATGTTGTGTGAACCCACAGACCGAAGAAGATATTCTGAATGCAATAGGAAAACATGCTGACACTTGAACCAGAAAATCTCTGAACATCTAAATATTAGTCATCAAGTTGTTTGGCGTATATCTCGCGTGATTATTTGCTATACCCTCACCACGTTCAAAGGGTACAGGCGCTCCTTTCTCAAGATTTTCCTTTAAAGATTAATTTCTGCCAGTATTAACTCACTAGGCTAGCGGTAGATCCCAATTTTGATTCTGAAATGCTTTTTACTTATTCTATCAGGAATTTACATAACATATAAATCAAGAAAATCCAGATGAAATTGTAGAATTGAAAGCATTCTCATTGAATGTATGGGGTAGTATAGTTGGGGGGTTTCAAAGTAAGTTTATTACTGAATCAGCTAAGAGTAATGGTTCTAGTTTTTGTACAAAGTAATTTGTCAGATGGCAACACATAGCTTTCAGAGACATGCTGTCAAACGAAACTTGTGAAGAAGTATACATATCAACTCATTTGAATGAATGTTTCAATGCGTTCTATATAACACATCAGAGCGTTGAATTATTTTTTAAAACCACACACTGTAGTTTCGTACAGTAGTTAGGAACACGATGGAAATAAATAAACACTGTACTGAAAAATCGAATTCTTGGTATGATATCCCCAGGAGCCACTCGTAAAAATATCTTCATTTCACTCCAAATCGATATACTTTTCAGCCCTATTTCGAGTCTTGTACCGAAAATGGGGCACCTAAATCTGTCACTATCTGACGGACTATTATGTCTGGTTTTTATCTTCACTTAATGAATTTGATGAAAATAATTACTATTTTTCAGCTTCTTGGTGTGATGCCGGTTCAGCGTGGGCAAATTGGCAAAATTACTTTCGGATGGTTGAGTGGGCCTATGCTTTATGCGTATGTATTTTACGCAGTGACAACAGCGATAGTTATAATGGTTGGATACGAACGAGTTGATATTTTACTGAACAAAAGTAGAAAATTTGACGAATACATTTACTCCATTATATTCATTCTGTTTCTTGTCCCTCATTTTTGGATACCTTTTGTTGGCTGGGGAGTGGCCTATGAAGTATGTGACTATAAAAATGGATGGGGTACATTTCAGCTTCATTATTACAAAATTGCAGGTATTTGTTCTATTTAATCTATGGTTGTCTGTGGTGTTCTTTATTCCTTTTCTCAAGTGACAATTTTTCAAAACTCATTTCTCAAACAAGAATATTGTATCTGTCTCATGTGAGATGAAATAAATGCGCAAAAGTAATGTTATAGTGAAAAAATTTAAAATTGATTGAAAAATAAATTTCGGATATACTGACAGTCCAAAAGTATTCAGTATATAACATACCGGGTAACCACGAGGTCGTACCTCACCCCTAAATTTTTCTATAGTTTTGAAGATACAGATTTCAAATATAGCGACATTTTCGAAATTTGAAATCTGTTTCTTCAAAACTATAAAAAATTGGGGGCGTACTTCACCTCGTGGTCACCCGGTATAAGACAGAATGGAAAGTTAATTTGTTTCGACAAAAATTGAACATCAATAACGGGAAGTATTTGAGAAAGCATTCACAAGGAGAGATACATAGCTACGCGGGAAAAAACTTGACGAAATAATTACGGTTTGAAAGTTCTTTCCCTTCCCTTCCCTTCAGTATGAGATTTTGAAATTGGGGAAGAATTGAAATTGGTGATGTTCCCATTATTGAGAATATAAATCTCTCACAAACTACACTGGCCATTGTGTAAGGCGAAAAAACTTTTCCTCATAAAGATGGCGATGTCCATTTGGTACAATTGAAGATATCTTCACCTTATCTGGACGAACAAAAACTCTGAGAGAAAAGAATTGCTAGTATTCAGAAGATAAAACCACTCGTTGAGCCTATTATTGTTAAAAAATGTTCCCGCGGTGACCACTGTTACGATATCAAATAAGTTTAGCTCTCTTCATAACTGGTGTTATAATAATACAAGAAGAGTTTGTTGGGTCTCTCTCTCTAGGCGAGTACTTTTCTGGCTGATACCATGACGGATATTGATATCGTTATACAAATAATGAATCCGGCAAATTCTTTCTATTCCTTCGAATCCTAGTAAAGGATGTATGTAAGAAATTGTAGGCGCTTAGTATTGTTTCAGTCTTTGTTGACAGTGGATGTATTAATTGGCATTTTTGTGTATTGTGCATTTCGTCAAGAAGAAGTATTGTCATCTTAAACATAAATAACTACCATTTATGAGTTTCTTTTGACGATTATGTATTATCTTTCATTGTTCTTTTAATAAACTCTTCTTCCCAACATGTCAAGCATGTATGTGGAAATCACAAATCAGTCTGTTAACAACTGGATGTTCAGAAGGTAAAAGCACAGCAAACACCATTCTGAAATATTTGTTAGATATATTATCCTTCAGACCTAAAGTCAAGGTCTTTAGTGCTGGTCCTATACAGACTTTCGAATCAAAGTACACTAGCCTTAGGGATTTTTCAAATCACTAGGCTTTTCCTAGAATCAATTCTCACTACATCAGCTCAAGCAACTTCCAAGGAACCAGATCCTCCACCAAATTTTCAAATGGAATTAATTCATTCGAAATTTTGCTGAAGTCGTCGGACTGCTTAATTTTTCATTGAATTCTCCACAATAATTCGCCAGGGGGTACGTTATGGGAATGGCGTCGAACCAGAGCACTGAGTGGTTGATTAAGGTAACTGGGGTCCCTGGGTGCATGGCAACCGGGGGCCTCTACATTGTACTAGGGTGTGTTTTTATGTGACCCAGGTGATTCACCTTCATTAATATTAATTTTAAAAATAACACACACTTTTCGGTATAATAATAATACGTTGTTGTGTATTATGCGTTGTTGAAAAGCAAGTATGATGTAGACGATCTAGATACCAAATCTGACGCTTAGTGCTTGCTTGGAATGAGCAACAATCACCTGGGATAGTGCCGTGGTACTGTAGGTTTTTTGGGTTTTCCTACAGCTGAGAAGTTAATGCGCCACTAAAAATCAGCAAGGTGCCCGGAGTGCCACGGCACATGATGATAATATGGATATACTCAGCTAGTGTTGATTGGTTATTATTCTAATTATTATAATCACACCACGACGTAGATAATTAGACGATAGGGAGTCTGGCCCAAAAATAAAATGGCTCCTTTTGGTATGTAACAGTCGGAGGTGATTCAAATTCATGGTCCATCCCCAAGATCTACAATGACTGCAAACATACATGAATTACTTTTATGTAGTGAGGTATACTTCCTTGCCTGTGTTTTCTAGTATGAAGGAGTACTTACCACCCGCCCTACAATTTGGCACCAGGGGGTGATGAAGTAATTTTTCAAAGATGTTTGCTTTATGCTCAAACTGATGAATTTTGAAAATTAAACTAAAAAAAAATACATCGAAATCATTTATTTAACGAAAATAATACTACAAACAGTTTATTTATTGAAATTGTAAACTGAAAATGCTGTTATTAGAATCAGCAATGTTGAAAGCCAGAGTTGATATTCATTTTCTCTAGTAATGGACAAGTTTCCATTTTTTGTTATGAACTAATTATAAACATTTAAGCATTGTCCTAGGTTGTTCCTGAGCATTTACCTTTGATGTTCAGTATGTTTCACAGTCCCTTGACACAATCTTGTTACCGATATTTTTTCTTGCAAGTGTTGTTTTTTCAATATACCCTTCCACGACACTACTTGATTTTCAGCGAGCGAATATTGGTCAGGTTTTCATTTGTTCTAGCTGAACGAGTGACGGAACTACAGCAAAAACAATGTTCCGTATATCTATTAGCATTGGAAAGCCCCAAAAAAACTGTAATAATTCTGTCTAGCTTCGTTTTTGATTATTTAATGCTAACTAACAGTGATTACACTAAATCTTGAATGTCGTCGATCTTTATAATTCTTAAGTTCTTCACGCCAACAGTTTAAATTTTTATGAAAAATACCTACCTATAATCTGGGGCAAGAATCTATCTATTTCATATATTTTTAAAATCAGTGAGTCCTTTGGGTTATAACCGTTATAGTTAATGTTAATTGTGGCTTTCAACATTGAGTGATAGCTCCATGATGAAGAAGGTTTATAGTTGTTCGATTCCTCACTTAAAATATGTAAAAAAAAATATCTTCAATAATTTTGTTCAAGGTAAGTTCATTTTCTGTAAACCACAATAAATATTTCTGATACATTTTCCCATGCAACTTTCTTGATTTCAATGGTGAAAGATAGTAATCGGAAGAAAAGACCAGAAAATAATCAGGAAATATAGGGTCGTGCTCGTCAGCTTCAACATTAGGGTCCATTGGCAGTGGCGGCTCTCCAAGATAAACATTCATAGGTATCCCAGCCTTAGTAGCTGGCCCTGCAAAGGCTGTTACCGACCCGTGTAAGTCAAGATTGTTTGGAGGATACTTGAAGAAGGCTTTATAAAATAGCGAAGATCACTCCGCCTATCACAGATAGATACCTGCTCTAAGTTATTTACCAGCTTGTAATAGGTCCTACGAACCGTCAAAAGACTGCCCAATAACACATTTTCAGGAACAGATAAAATTGAAGCCGTTCTACTATAAAGGAAACTCTTGGTCCAGATAAGACACATTGTCAATGCCATCATAAGATAGCAACGTATCCTGTACCAATTATGATGCGAGGTATGTCTCCTGACAAGACAGACAGCTAGTTACGCTCCGATATCTTTGCTCACCAATTGAAAGGATCCTTCTGAACTGTCTCGCTCAGCTTGAAGAGAGGCTGTACCCTGTCCCAAATGAACAATTTGGCTTCAGGAGAGGGCGTTCTGTGACCTGCCAAGTGGTCTAAATGGTTCACCGGGTAAGAGAAGCTTGACATCAGCAGCGAAATGCAGTCACGGTTCTGTTGGATATGCAAGAAGCTATCGATAAAGGATGGATATGCCAAGATGCAGAGGGCAGAGATGCCGCCACATATGGTCCAACAGTTGAACTCGTACCTCGAGGAATTTTAGGGTGTGATTCAGGGCCAGAGTACCTTTCTCCCCTTCTGTATTCTCTACATACATATGATTTCCCAAACAGTGCTCGGACGACTGAATAAGACAGTTTATGCAGATGACATGGCATCAAAGCTGAACTATCACTTAGATTGGCTGGTTATTCCGTATCTGGATTATAGCAAAATCATGCTCAACCCAGTCAAAATCGAGCTGAATAATTCCCCTCGAGAAAGAACAAGTGTGAAAAATCATTGGTTCACTTTCAAAGGTGAAAAGGTATACAAGCGTTTTAAAATTCACCAGCATGTCAGCTTGGCCATACGAAGAGCGTTTCCCGCCATGAAGCGAATGTTATAGTTAGGAGAGATGATATGTGGCACCAAAGTACTGCTATAAGCAGATTATACGGCTTGCCATGACCTATGCCTGACCGCATGTAGGCACCACGTATTAGTCAATGGAAGATATTTTAGCTTTCTGATTGGTTGTGATCGAACTCGGGTGTACTTTAACATTAAGTCTGAAATGTGATGCAACGTGTCGCCCAAAAATTTATTCGAAATAATTCCCTATGGTGAACAGGCACGCTAGGTTGGCTTGCTCAGGTTAGGTTTGTGTGTTAATTATGAGCCAAAAATTAATTCACCGTTGTACAAAGTGTACCAAGTTTTATTCTGGATGGGCAAAATATATCTGTGCTTGGTCACAGTCAATCAGAGAGCTAGAATATCTGCCGCTGTAACACAAAAACAGATTCGGGGACTCAGAGTATGGAAAACAGATCATTCAGAATAAGCACGCACAGTGACAGATGAACCAGAGTGACTGTGTTGGAGCGTGTTGAGGCCCCCATCCCAACCATGAGCTTGTAGAAAGGCTGGCTTATAAATTCTACGAGTAATACGGTTACCAGTATCGAAGATTACAATGACGATACTCAAAAATACAGGCTCCATCATCAGAACCTCGACTTATTCCGTGAGCGTCACGATGACCCAAAAGCATATTAAAATGCAACAATCCGTACAGTTTTTTTTTCTGGAACATAAGACAGTCAGTATTCATAATAACAACAACCTTATCATGTACCTGAAACTCAATATCAAGAAAATTTTGTATAGCCTATGCTGGAGGCGACGGCTCAATAAATCTTCGCAAGTAGGTTTATTGAAACAGGGTAAACCGTTAATAATGTCTTGTACGAAACACTTGACATTGCAGTTCCAAAAATAAAAAAAAACAATAAATCTTGTAAAAATATCCATCTTGGTTTACAAATGAAATAAAAGCTGATCTGAAAGTGAAAGAATTTTTCAGGGTGAGGAAAAATGACTAGGAATTTTACTTAAATAACTACAAACGAGTCAGAGCTGAAATAAAAATTAAAATTAGAAATGCACACAATGTATATATTGAAAATATACAGGACAACATTAAACAGGATTCCACATTATTTTGGAATTTTGTCAAGGACAGAAGGCAAAAAAACACATTTGAAACTAATTTCTTAATTAATGATAGGGAAATTAAAGACAAAAGAATTATTGCGGCAGAATTCGCAGATTACTTTAGCTCAACATATGAGAACGACTCTAATTATAACATAACAGAAATATACAATGATGCTCAAAATTTCTCAGAGAATTTTTATCAAAACATCCACTTTGACGGAATAACAGTTGCTCATTTAGAAACAAAAACCAAACAGGTCGTCGGGTCCTGACGATATTCCATGTTACTTTTTCAAAGCCTGCAAGGATTCTTTAATATATCCACTACTCATAATATTCAATAAATAAAAATGGAAAATTTCCCGCTAAATTCAAACAAACTAAAATAACACCCTATTGCCGTACTAAACTGTGTAGCAAAAATATTTGAGTTCATTATTCAAGAAAAATTGTATGCCAGTTTCAAAAATATCATATCACCAAATCAAGATGGCTTTTGCAAGAAAAAGTCAGTGGAAACAAACTTACTGACATCCACTAACAAACTTTCAGAATATTTATATTCAAATTTACAAGTAGACTGTATTTACACTGATTTTGCAAAAGCCTTTTGATAAAGTGAATCATGATATACTATTAGCCAAACTAAAATATTACGGTTTGAGCAATCACTTGATTTTGTTATTTGAATGTATTACTTGCTTATTTTGCTGGATTATCTCGAACAATGAAGAGTTCTACCCTTTAGTCTGTATATTCCATGTTGAAGGCAACTATGAATGTTAAAAATGGCGTAGATATAGGAAGATACTTGAAGTTGCGTTCATATTTAAAACGGTCATCTGAAGGCTACAAGGCAAAGAAGTCCCGAGTTTTCGAAAAACAAGATATTATAAACTTTATACTGGATGCACTAGATGATGAATATTTATTAGCAAAAGTAAGTTTTGAATAAGATATCTATACCATGGAGTGAAAATACTTATAATCCATTCTTTTAGGTTGTATTGATTTTGGAATTGCGGGTACATGTCGCTGCGACGAACTTTTGAATTTAAAGTTAGAAAATATTGAAGATATGAACAATAAACTATTGGTACCCCTATTAAACACGAAGACGAAGAATTTGAGGTTTTTCGTAATAATGGAATATTTGGATGTTGTTAGAAAATATATAGCTCTTCGGCCTGCTGAATTAAAAGACACAAGATTTTTTTTCAAATACGCAAAAGGTAAATCCATCAAGCAATTTGTTGGAATCCATAAATTTGGTATAATACCTCAAGAAATAGCTGTCTATTTAAAGTTGCCGAATGCTAAGGAATATACGGGACACTGCCTCCGCAGAAGTTCTGCCACTTTACTTGTGAATGCAGGAGGTGACATAACAATGTTGAAACGACATGGTGGGTGGAAATCCTCAACTATAGCAGAAGGGTACATTGAGGATTCAATGGCAAGTAAAACCAGCATTTGTGAAAAAGTTTTGACAAATATAGGAACTACTTATGAGACGAATCAAACTGGTAATATAATTAATGTACAGAGAACGATATCTGAGGAAAGAAAAGGTGGCCTATTCGTTCAAAATTGTAGTAATTTTACCATCAATGTTAATAGCAACTAAACATATGTTTTTTAAATTCTTGTTAAAAGTGTTATGTAATAATTGCTAATAAATGTTTACGTCAAATGTTTTATTCCCATTGAGTATAATCACTTTGCTGCCTAGGCAGAAAAAGCAATACTTTGCTGATTGATATGTGTCAGCAAAATTAATATTTGCTGCCAATCGGAGAAAAAATTAATTAAACATTTTGAAATTGTAGGTACAAACTTGGAATTTCCATTCCTGAGTTCACTCATCGTAATAATAAGCCTTGGATGCCTGATACTTGCAGTGATTTTTTTATTAGCACTCAGCGCTTTGATGGAAGGATTCAGTCTCTATCATACAACTGCGTATTACCATATAATAACCATGATAAATATGAACTGTGCGTTATGGTATATAAACTGTAGAGCTATAGGGAATGCCAGCTACGCACTAGCGAGGACGTTTCAGAAGGTAAGCATTTTTCTAGTCATTCCAATACTTCTTCAAAACCTCTTGACCTAAGTCATCTTCCTCTTTTTCCATCGCTTGCTCTTTCATACGCTACTAACGGCTCCAACCCTTATATACCTGCTACGACTGACAGACCGGGAATTGAGCCAAACGATGGCTTCCAAATTGGAACAAGATTCATGTTTGCACTAAGTGAATTGCTTAGCTTCCAATCCCGTCTAGTGCTAGCTTGAAATGCACACCGACTACCCGAAATGGTGCTATATGTTTTCCTATAGCAGAAAAGTGAATACGCAGGCCATGAATCACGCCATGTCAAATAATAATAATAGCCGTCCTCTACCCGCATAGGCTATAATGTCTCTGGATACACTCTATAGGTGTTTATGAGGGCGTCTTGTCTTGTTATTACCAATGCCAGCAAGTCCAAGTTGATATTGAACGGTCCTCAACAATCAATGTTAAATTAGGTGTAAATTTTAAAAACGTACTTACTCACCTTCTGCAACTATCACTTTTACGCCGATGACACCCAAATATACACCTCTTTCAAATATGAAAATTTGTATTATGCTGTATATTCGATCAATATCGACCTGGAAGAATTATATAAAACTTCAGATCATTTACTTCAAATAAATGCGAACAAATCTATACATTTCCATTCTGTAATAACTCAGTTCGACCCACTCTTCTAGAAAATTTAAATTTGAAAATAGGAGAAGATGACATTCCTTTCATAAATAATGTAAAATGTCTTGGTCTTATTATTGACAATAAAATCAGATTCAAGAATCATGTTACGAAAAAATTACAAGTAGCTAATTCGACTCTCAAATTAATTTATGCGCAGAGAAATTGTTTGGATTAAGGTATCGAAAAGATGCTATGTGATCGTTTTGCACTTCGATCACTGCGATAACGTTTTTGGCCCCTGTTTAGATAATATTGATTAAAATCATATACAAAAAGTTCGTAACTCCTGTCTGCATTTGATGTACGGAATTCGTCGAGCTCAACGAGTTTCTCATAAACTCAACGAATGTAAATGGCTCAATATGCAGAATCGTCTACAATTACATGTGTTCATTTATGAAAATTACAAAATATAACAAACCACCTTACAAAGTAAATTGAAATATCGTACTGATGTTCATAATTTAAATATTCGACGAAGAAACTTACTGACACTACCATAGACTTAGAATAGATAATGTAGGATATGGACTGGCTGTCACGTGACTTTTACACACAGTTCCCTGCGGACAACATTAGAAAAGAAGGTACTGTGAATGGTTATGGGTAAAAATGACTTGTCTAGAGTCCCGAACGCGGGATCGCAGGAAATATTCTGATATGCTGTGGCTCAATAACGTCGTAAGTATCAAGAATCAGTGCAATCACTACTACAGGACTATTGCTACGGAATTATAATCAAGTTTTACAATTTTGTACGTTTATTTGTTAGTCTACCCGTACGATAAACATTTTTCAGAGATACAATATGAGATATAATTGCTGTCAAACTGGTGAAAACGGCGAGTGCAGGAAAAACGTTGGTGTTGTATCGTGTCATTATCGTGTTGATGTGTTTGCATGTGGTGTTTTGGAAGATTTGTCTCAAGTTATTTTTTGTAGTTATACTATTTCTGAACTGTTTGATAAACTATAAACATTGTTCATTATTGTTGAATAAGTAAGTTGATTTAATAATATTCCTTTTATAGGTTTTTCCTTGAAAATAAAATAGTAGTTGTCATGATTTTTTATAAACATATTATTGTCAAAAAGATTTGATTTTAAAAACCTACCTAACTACTCGTCTTCACTACATCAATACCACTGCTAATGAAGTGACGTCACGAATAAGACATAGATTGACAAAATTAATTCATTTCAACTAATCATCAATGGAGGCTATACCAATTCCTACAAAATAATCGACAAGAACAACCTGATTCCCGAAAAGTTGAATAATTATATCATATAGCAAGTTTTTTGATAGCTATTTATAATACAATATTTTTTTTTCACGGAAGTATTTGAATTTGAAAAATTCAGGCAAAATGCAGAAAACTTGGTGAATATCTTTCGAATTTTAGGTGAACCTATTCATAGAGTAGGCGATACTAAGGTAGCGATGTCGGTTGTTATGATTTGTTCAAAAACAAATGTTGATGTTTTGTGGTAGGTACTCCAAATATCATAAAAAAACGAGATACATGTTTTCATGATTAAAATAATGATTATCAACAAAAAAATCCTGTGTACAATTCATACGAAGGTGATTGCTTTGATTATTGAATATTCGTTTCCCACTTTTCGCACTACTATATCAGTGTACAGAACATTCAGTAACGAGTACTTTAATCTTGAGCGAAGCATAGCGGAGCGAGTGTTTAATAAATGAGTGTCTAGATGGGTTGAAAAACGGGTTGTTTAGCGTATTTTTTTCTACGTCATCAAAACAAAACAATTATGTTTTGAAGTTGATTCCTCTTCTTTCATCATGACGGGTTCAAATGACAAACCAAAACCTAATGAGACAGGTATTATAACCCCATAAATCCTCCAATAACCGTAGTGATGTTCTGAAATAATATAGTTACCATGGTAACGTTTTAAAAACTATGCTTTTCACACGGATTGTGAATCTGGGATGGATCGATCATTGAACAAGGTAACATATCCATACAATAAATGCCATTTCAGTTATGTGAGTAGAATATTTATAATAATTACTCCATCCTTGTTCTTACTCTGTCCTCAATTGTCTCTTTCTTATGCCCAGTCCATACAGTTATAATGTCTATGCACACTACCAACCCATCGAAATATCATCAATTGTTCCACCGTTAGCAGTGCCATGAGATTGACCAGACAGAATCAGTCTTCAAACACCTTTATTATCAGCACTTATCAGGGGACTCTTGCCTAACATTACGGGGCTCATTATTTCAACGGTGTAGCTTTGAAACCTGTTGCATAGGAGGTGTTTTCAAGAAAAACAATAATTTCTACCTATAGTTAGAGTGCCCATCCGCAAAAATTTTACTGATATATTCTCTTTCCAAACTTTCTGTATGGATTCTCTAGGCCAAGTCTGCCACTGTTTTCCTCAGTGACTTTTTTTGTTTCAGGGGCGTTTTGAATTTTTTTTGTAACTATATGTTTTCCTCGTATTTCCAAACTACGGTACGAAACACTAGAGGGTGATTCGTTAGGTCGTTTTAAGAAAAAAAGTTACTGTGAACATATGTCCGGATTTTCTTCGTTTCTGAGATACCATAGTCAGAAAACACGAGGGAAACACATACAAAAATTATTTTTTTTTTTTGAAAAACGCCCCCGAATCAAAAAAGTCACAGAGGAAAACGGTGGCAGACTTGGTCCAAAGAATCCATACACAGAGTTTGGACAGAGTATCTATCAGTAAATTTTTTGCCTATGGGCACTCTAACTACTACCTTTGTATGTTAAAACTTCATGGTGACTTACTCAATTTTTTGGTTTACAGAAGCAACGCATATATTTTGCCAAACAATGGCTTCTGTTAGCAAAAGTATGACGAGTTACAGTTATACGATGACATTCAAACCTTCATTTATTTGGAGGGTAGGTTTTTGTAGCTGGTTTCCATTAATTCGGCGGATAACAACTACTGTTTGTTGGATATTTAAATAGTATATTGAAGTAAAAGTGGATAAAAAGGTCTTTCAAAGACTCGCGATTTTTCGAGCACGACGGAGCAGCCGGAGTGATAGGAATAGAGCAAGTGTTTGAAAGATCGGTTATCTACGAATAATTTACTTTTTTTCGATTGGTGCACTTTGAAATCATAAGTACTGGTTTCATTCTTACAAATAATGGAAATAAGAACTTATAATGTGAAATGGTTGAATTCGTGATGTGACATTAGCATACCTTTCGTTAATGTTTGAGTAAAAGTTTTTCATTCGTTTGTTATATTTCATTTGACGTTCCAAGGTACTCCTGTCAGATCAGTAATCATAAAATTGTCATTTAGACTTCACGGTTCTGATGTTGTTAAAAAATGCGCGTTTTTGAAAGTTGGATTTGCACACGCTGAGGCATGCTATAAATAGGTAAAAAAGGACACCAAATGAAAAAAATAATAATATTCATCATGTATAGCTGCCAAACAAATTCAAACGAGGTGAAGTTATTAGTTTCTGTTTGTCATTAATTGAGTTCTGAGAACTGTTCTCTTCATTAATTTTCAAACTTTCCAACAGATTTAATTTCATATTTTTGTTTGCAACACAAAGTATTCCAAAATCATATTCACATGATTTTCTGCAAGTAGATGGGCAGCAAAAGTTGAATTTGTTTTGTCGTTCACATAGGTATTCCTATGTTCGGTTAAGCGTTTTTTTTAATGTTTCACCAGTTTGTCCAATATAAAATATTGGATGAGAACCACAAGTTAAATAATTATAAACTCCACTATTTTCTAGTTTTTTGTTTCATCTTAGTGATCTTGTTATGCTCACCAAAAGTGTTATTTGTCCCAAAAGCAAAATTAAGACCTTCTTTCTTAAAAAAAATCTATTTGGATACTCCCAATATTTTGTAACGACGACTATGGTCGGTACTGGTCACTTTGGTGCCGAGTCCAAGTTTCAGATTGCCTCGGAAGTCAGCTTTCAATGTGGTGTGAGATTTCTAAAAACCCTGGTGTATTGACTGATTAGATTTTGTTTAGATTATTTTGAAGACAAAACAAATGAATTAGTGGTGTGCTTCTGTTATTGGACCCAGAGAAGGCGTCTTCATAGGATTCAGTCATTGACAGTACTGAAGGTGACTTTTCATGTACCTAAATTTAAATAGTTGTAATATAGTTTTTCTAAAATTGATATCAGTAACAACCAAAACTTCCTGGGACAGTAGTTTCATATATTTCACTTATTATGTTGTTTTTCATTTCATAGTCGTGCGCCATACTTGAAATTTCTATTCGTGTAAACTTACCCTAAGAAGAAAATCGACGCGATGGTGGCGATACACATAAGTATTGCGGAACATTCCGATAGCACACCATAGTTCAATTGTTTTCGCATTAATCGAGTTGAATTCCTGCTGCTGTCAGTTGGATTACTCTCAAAAACACTGAGATGAAATCTGATCATACCACTGGATTTACAGAATTATTATCGAATGATTTATATCAAAATTACGTAGGAATGCGTCCATCAATAAGAAAGTTATGAGAGAGTAAAATCTGAAAATTATGCCGTTAAATCAACCCACCACTTTAATTTTAGAATATGTTTCGATGTAGGTATATCTGATTAAAATTTTATCGAAATTTGACAATAATTAAAAAAAATATAAGATGTAAATAAAATATTCCTGAATCTCCATTGACATTGACATATTTTTCAAATTTCATCATCTCATATTTTTCTTTATTTTTGATAAGATTGCGATGAAATTCTGATCAGTGATGTTTTGAAACGTTGTCAATTCAGTGGAGTTTTAATAACATTTCTGAATTTGAAGTGGTGGGTTGATTTAATGGCATACTTTTCGAATTTTATTCTCCTATAACTTTTATAACATAAACCATTTGAAAATGTCCTGAATCCAGTAGAATAGTCAGTTTTTCCTAATGAAATCGCTAATAATTTTTGAAGATTTTTGACCTTGAAAAATAAGAATAGTTGGCCTTGAAAATGAAGACTTATTCATGAAATCTAGTGTTCTAGGGACCCTCTGGATATCTACCTGATGAAAAAAAAAAATAAATAAAAAATTCGATTGGTTGAAAAATGTATGTGTTAGAAGGGTGCCTTTTTAAAAAAAATATTTGTTGTTCCAGAATAGTCACATTATCATAATCAAGTTTGTGATCTTGTGAAAAGGTGCGTTGGGCAAGACAAAAATCTTGTTTTGAATGTTTGATGTCACTTTAATGCGAACAAATTCTGTCTTTCAATGTCTTTCTGGTTTGGCCAATATACCCTTTTTCACATTGTGTTCATGGGCTGCAATATTCTACATTAGAATTCTCTATTACAGGATCTTTATCTTTTAAATTCGAAATCACGACTTATAGGTTATTTCGACTAAAGGAATTTTGACAAAAATATTTTTAAAGTTATGTTTTAAAGTGTGAATGGTGGGTGGTGAAAAGTAAATTGTTTATTCAATACTATGTTGAATAATTCTGTTGTTATTTCTGTGGTTCAATATTAATGAAGGATCTGTTGAATAACAGCTTATACAAGAGTTTTCTTAGGCAACCACTATAAATGAAAAGTTGAAAAAGTTTATTAGTGTTATTTGTTCGTAACGAAGTTTGACTTGTTTTTATTAATCTATAGTGTCGTTCGTTAAAACGTACTCTGAATGAAGTACAAGTGTTAGAGAAAGATGAACATATGTGAATGTGATATCTATCTACTAGAGCAGTCTCCAATGAACAAGACTTATTTTTCATGCCAAGAACAAGATACCTGGGATAATAATCTCGTAAATTTCACTCATTATGTTGTTCATATTCGATTTGTAGAAAAAAAGTCTTGTATTACCAACTTGGCGTGCTTATCACAATGTGTTACCGAGGCCCTCGATAGAAAATTACAAATCGATGTTATTTACTCAGACTTTCAAAAGGCCTTTGACCAAATTGACTTTTACATTCTTCTACATCGGCTAACATTATTTGGTTTTTCTGTGAATTTAATAAACTTATTTACAATTTATTTATTTGGTAGAAAACAATACGTGGAATACGAAAGCTTTCAGTCCCCTTTGTATACCCCCAGTTCCGGTGTTCCTCAGGGCTCAAATCTAGGACCTCTTTTATTCCTACTATTCATTGATGATTTAGCAAAAAAAAATACCTGTTCTAAACTTTTATACGCTGATGACCTGAAGTTATTCATAGCAGTCAAAGAGAATACAGACTGCAGCAATTTACAAAAAGATGTAGATTTAGTATTCGATTGGTGTCTCCATAATCATCTACAACTGAATATTTCAATATGTTTCATTATGTCATTTTCAAGAAGGAAAGAGATGATAGAGTTTCCCTACCAAATAGTCTCATCAATAGGGTCATGGAGATAAAAGACCTTGGGATTAAGTTTGATTGCGAATTCACATTTTCTCTGCAAATTGATGAAATTGTATCTTCAGCAAATAGGATGATGGGCTTTATTATGAGAAGTACTAGGGAGTTTCGCAATGTTAGGACAATTCTCACATTATTCTATGCGTATGTGAGGTCCAAACTTGAATATGGGGCATTGATATGGTATCCTTTATACAACTCTGAAATTAATTCTTTGGAAGCTGTTCAAAGAAAATTCTTGAAATACCTGCTATACAAACAAACAGGAACGTATCCCCAAAGAGGAATCGATCATTCAATCCTTCTGAATCGATTCGATGTAACTTCTTTGCACACTCGTCGAATCTTTGTTACAATATCATTTCTCTACAATTTACTGCACAATAGTATTTACTGTGCCTCACTTTTACAAAAAATTAACTTTCATATTCCTCGCCTTAATTCTAGAAGTGAGACGACCTTTTATTGTGAAAATTTTCGAACAAATGTTATGCGCAGGGCACCAGTGTCGTTAATGTGTTCTAATTATAATTTCGTCTGTGATATGTGATGTCAATGTGAGCCCTCTCAAATATATTTTGGAATGTATCATCAATAGATCGTAAACTTCTCATTTTTTCTTATTTTAGTTTTTAGCAGTAGCGTTCAATATATAATCAATTATTTATTTACATGCACGTATATACATATAATATTTGTCGTTTTGTAATTCGTTATGTTAAATATTACTTTCTAGCATTTCCTGTAATTGGGTGTATACCTGTTGGAAATAAAGAGCTATCTATCTATCTATCTATCTATCTATCTATCTATTCGTAAGCAAAATGTTAAACTTATATTCATGAAAACTCACCCTAGCAAGAAAATAGACGTTGGCGATACGGTGGCGATACAAGGAACTATCACGAGATATTCGAAAAGCACACGCGTTTCATCCCACAGTTTTGCAGATATAAGTCGCTCCGCCAGGGTTTTACCATCTTATATCAAAACCTGTGGCAGATCTGAGAATTACTCTTCCTTTTGAATATAATAATCATTTCATATGAGTTTTTTTTATCAATAGGATATCGATCACTACTGCACAGCGTATATCATTTCCCACTACCGAATCTTATGGTTGGAACTCAGTGAGCTACTGCAAAAAATTGGAAATGCTTATGCGAGGACGTATGCCACGTATTCATTGTTTATGATTACGAATATAACTGTTGCCGTGAGTATATTTACACATATTTTAACCCGAGTGATATTATAAGATGAGTGTGTCATAATAATAACAATAATGTTTATTTTCATTTTTGACAGAATTTTTTTTTTATATAAATGCTTCAATATTACAATAGAGTAATGTTATATACAGTGAGTCTATAAAGTAACCCTCCCTGTCAACTTTCGAACGGATTGGAATTTCCTTTGAATTTTTTTTTTTGGGAAAAAAAGCTACTTTTTGACACAAAAAAATCTAAATAGAATGGTGGTTCGAGTGATACCTCATACGAATTGTCTTTCAATTCTCTATATGATAGCAACATTTCAAACAAAAATATTTATCCAAAACGAAATGGCGGTACATAATATTAGAACTCTCATTGAGTAACCCCACTCCTGTTAACTTTTGAACTTATTGGAATTTTGCTGCTCTAAAATTTCATCTGGATGAATGATAGTTGATAAACTACTTCAAAATACTTACATAAAACATATATAGTTATATGTTTAACTGGTTATTCTACTCATGCTAAGATACACCTTTATGATTGGTTGAAACGTTTTTGCGTTGATAATTGAAAACATCATGTTTTCGATTTTGTAGTTCGACTCTCGGTTGGCTAGTATTGGATGTTGTAGTTCGCTTGTTTTATATTATCACCAGTAAGCTGTCAGAATATTTTGAAAACCGTAATATGCATTCACTGTTTCAACTTTATTCAACTTAATAATTTCAGACGAATTATGGATAAGTTTCATTGAAAAATCAGTATTTTGACTAATATAGTGTATTTTGTTGAATTGAGCGGTGGGCGAATGAAGGAAAATTACAAAAAATATTGATTAAAATTTTTATGCCAATATGAAAACAGCTGTTTCGACGATCAAGTTTTTCATTCGTGAAATAATCTGAACAAGCACAGTTGTGTGCATGAAACAGTCGTACAAGGCATTGTACTAATCGCATTGCATTGCGCGTTACTGACAAAAATAGTTTGAATGTTGACATACTACTTGTCAAAGTGGATAAGAAGTTTATTAAGACTGACAATCCTGACTCACAATAGCCTATAATGGCCGATTTATGCACCTCTACCTAAGAACTAACCTAAGACTAAGAACTAAGAACTAAGAGTTCATCAATAGGGGAACTGTAACTAGTACTGAGAACTTTTGCATTGTTTCCCTCTGAGTTCTTGTTCTTCAGTCTAAGGTTTAGTTCTTGGGTAAGTGTGCATAAATCGGCCATAACTGCTGTACGACTTTTTTATGCACACTACTGTACAACTTGTTTTATAGATGATTATAAAAATGTCTTTGTTTCAAAACAAATTATGTTGCTACAGGAAAACACACGGTCGTGTGGTTGCTAAGCAACATAATTTGTTCCTCAAAATCGAAGGAATTTGTCTTCCGATAATAATCGATACACTGTTGTATTACCCAGTGGCGGTTCTAGAAATTAAGGGCGGGGGGGGGGGATATACCATCACTAGGCGCCGAGTATTCGGTAGAAAGGCACAAGCGCGTGTGCAGCTTTGTTCCACAGGGGGAGGGGGGGTTATTCGTTGTGCATGGGCGACAGAAAGTGAAAAAGCGCCGCAGGCGAAATTTTTTTGCTGGTCAAGGTCAAATGTCTTTAAATTGATAGTTGGGCTTGTCAATGTGGTATCATAATGGCAGGAACAAAATTATGTCAAATTCAGTTTGTTTGATTCAATATGAAAAACAAAAAGCATATAGTCGAACAAACAAATCATGACACCTTCCAAATGAAAGAGAAAATTATTCTAATAGAGATTAGAATCAGATGCTCGTTTGTTGCTACGCTGCATTTTTGGCATTTTTCAGTTTTTAGGAGAAAATAGATTAGAAAAACCCGGAAAACTTACAGCACCACCCCTATTTGAAGTTATACTGTATTCATCATTAAAAAACAAAGTAATGTAAAAGCATCCTTTGAATTTTTCTTCTCGCATAACTTACGATAATCCGTCCCCGATAATTTCATCTTTCAATCCATACTCAATCGAAATCAAAAAACTGTCAAAGAACTAAACCAGAATGCCAGTATTCACTAGTGCCACTACTGTAAGGCCGGGGCACGATCTCTTAGATGATAATTACAGTATGCATTATACAGATATATATATATATATATATATATATATATATATATATATATATATATATATATATATTATTATTAGGTTTATGGGTTCACTTCAGAGGTTATTGATCATGGAATAACATTTTCCTTCAAAGAAATAGGCCTTCTTGTCGATGTAGTATACTGTAGTGTTCTTCTTTACATCTTCTGTGATTGTTCTCACCAAGCATCCGAAAACATTGCTGGTCGAGTGCAGACGTCTCTTATGAGTATCAAACTGAATTCTGTAGATCTGGATACTACGCGAGAGGTAACTGTAACGGCATATATTTTGGTTCAGTAGGTTATTCATATAACTTTATTCTCTTCACATAGCTTTATTCACTTTCAATAGCAGTATTTGTTTCCATTTCAATCACAAAATGTAGTCGAATTTGTAAATATCCATCAAATTTTAGCATTTGCGCATGTTCACGAATTACACTCAATTTGTTGACAATGTAATCTACATATACCTGAACTTTTCAGAATTACATGTATATATGGAAGTCGCGTGCTTCACTCGTATATTGTGAATATGAATTATTGTAGAATTTATCCAAATGAAATTTTTTCTAAAAACCAGTAGGATCTCATTTCATTGCTTCTCAAAAACTAGCTCCTTTATCTACATTCATTAACAGTAACTTGACAAATGTCACAAAACAATTATCAACAAAGTTCTTTGACAGTGATAGACAGAAATAAAGATGGTTAAAGATTGATGATATAACTGTACTGGATTTGCTATTGTATTTCATTACACCCCCTCAATGGCAAATTCAGTGATATTTTTAAATTGCCTACTTACCTATAAATTTACGAAATCTTTGTTCAACCATTTTTTTCAAAGGTTTTCTAAACATATTAACAGTGCTCAAATATTATAATCAATGGAGATGACCTTTTCTTTCATTTTATCTCGTATAGAATGTACTTTGATGTCCATGTGTCTCTATATTTTAACTTTGATGGCAGATTGGATATCCTCATAAATTTTAACACGAATCCCAATCACTTTGATATCTGGCATCAGGCCCGGTCTGGCTCTATTGGTGGCCCTCGGCTAGACGGCGATTTGAGACCCCCCCCCGCCGGAAATATGACGAGGACACTATGTCCTCTCACGGCAAAATAGTTAGCCTATGTTTAATAGATAGATAGATTAGATATCTAAGCTGTGGCTGAGCTGTCTGCTTGAGTCCTGACAGGGCGCAGACGCGCAGCGCCGCTGTCGCGTCACTACCGCTCGCTGATCGCCGATCAGCCGCCCTGGCCAGACCGGGCCTGTCTGGCATCATATAGTAAAATTTGAATCCAAGATGCTTTACTAGCAGCTTAGTTCGGCTTCTCTCGTTGAGAGAGCAACTGTTCACCTGAAGCCCCGAAAATTAGCAATACATATCCTGCTGTTGATTTTGTATTAACTTAATTACATGCCTTATCAGAATATGCGTATCGCAAAATACAATTTCAATCAATAGAGCTTTCAAAAAGTAACTTCCTAATTAATTAAGCCAGCATTGCCAACTCCGTTATTATGAACGATACGAATTCGGTTCGATTGGGCAAACTAGAAGCATCAAATGTCATTATTTTTGCTAGACTTCCAAGGTCGTTGTTTTTGGAATTTCTTCGGCCTTCGGCTTTCGGCCTAAGGAATTCCAAAAAACGACAGTTTTCGAACCCGAGTGAAAATGGTGACACTGAAAACTTCAGCTGCGAAAGCCTTAACCATTTTGTCAAACTAGAAGCATTTTTTATTGCCACCTAGATTCTCGACAAAAACAATTACTAATATGTTCACAGAATATTTCAAGAAATTATATTTTTTCAAATGGAATGTCCTATATTTTTGATATGGTTCTACTCCGAAAAACTACATGGATATATTTTTATTCCAGTCATGCAGTATGATGACGTTTTCTTCAGTAGAACCTATGATTTCTCTGGAACTCCATGTATTTTCCATATTTTAACATCTCATGTGATAAGGATTGACATGTTATTTCTATAATTTCAACTGAAGTTTGATATACCTACTTTTCATTTCAGATTGAACTCTTTCTGAAGGCCATTCATTTGAATCCTCCAACAGTATCGCTACAAGGATATTCGGATGTGAATCGGAAACTCATCACTTCAGTAAGTGGATATGAATCAAATTATAATTTCCTAGGTATCTGAAAGTGTCTGATGATGTATCACCATAAGTTCCCGTTATAACCGTGAACCCGCTCTTCAACTCAAGGCCGTCGTACTGCCGAAAGTCTGTGATTATTTGCCAAGTCAAAATGTTGATACACATGATTGGTCTCAAATATATAAACTGAAACTTGCTGACCCCCTCCTCACCACTTCTGCTGAAATTGATGCGAATATTTTTTCTCTTGCGTTCAAAGCAGGAAGGATTGTTGGCAACTCAAACTAACCCGTAGCTGTCAGTACTGTGTTGATGAAGTTGCTGAAGATATATTCATCTCTACTCTCTTCAGAAATGCCACAGATCGTTTCATTGTAAGTCTTGCGAAAAGACATGCAGTATTTGAGGTATGGTATTGGCTGGGAGGATCAGCCGCCGCCCGATATTAGCACTGCTTGGATTTCATTCAACTCCGACCTACCCGTTCTCGCAAACATCAGTGTTCCTCGACATTTGTTTCACCGTTTTCTTTCCAAGAATTCTCTTCGTGGATTTTCTGTGAAAAAGGTTATTCAGCTGTCATATATTCTCGATTTGCGGTAGACGGTGTAGTTTTAATGCTTTCCGGATCCATCTGAAAATATTAATCATTTAATACATATATACTTTACGTTATTTTGATATTCAAAATTATTCTGATTTATATAAACATTACTTTTCATTTCAAAAAATGTTCATTCACTTCAATTTTCTTATCTCACCTGAAGTTTTTCATTATTAACCACAAATTCTACTCGTAATTCTTCATTTCGTTTACTATTTTAATCTATTTCCTTATTCATTTGTGATATTTCTTTCCTAGTCTTTTCATAAAATTCACTATTTTATCGTTCTATTCGTTGATCAAAATCTTCATATTGGTTAATAATTTCCTGTTTGTTCTCTTCCAATCTCTTCATATTTCACATATATTCTTTCATGCTTTCTTTCATATCTCCTATATTTTCTCTCAAGCTTTCTTTCATATTTTTCATATCTTCCTCCATATTTCTCATACTTTCTAAAATTTTCCTCTACATATGCATCTGGTCATCATTCATTCCCGTTTTTACTGGTTCTGTCACATAATCTGCCTCCGTTCTGATCTCTATCTCTTTTTGCAATCCACTAGTTTCTGCTTCGTCACCACTATATTTCCTCAGTTCTACATCTTCCATTCCTACCCTCTTTCCATCTCTCAAATCCATTATTCTCTTTTCACAATTTTTCAAACTTTCTCACCCCCTTTTAATCTAGCCCTTTCAATCTAGTCCTTTTAATCCCACCCTTTCAATTCGAGCCTTTTCAATCTAATACTTTTAGTCTAACCCTTTAAATCTCGCCCTTTTTATATCTAGCGTTTTAATCTCGCCCTTTCAATTTGAGCTCCACGTTGGGCTCAATTTATTGTCAAATTTTATATTTTACCAAATTTATATTATAGTACATTTGTTTTATTTTGTTTGAATTTATTTAATTTTTGTTTATTCAATTTTATTTTAATTTATTTTGATTTATTTTAATTAATTCAATTTCACCAAAATTTATTTTATTTCAATTTATTATATTATGTTTAATTCAATTTTATTTTAATTTATTTTGATTTATTTTAATTTATTTAATTTTATCATAATATATCAAACAAATATATAAATTATATAAATGAGTAAAAATAATGATGATATTTTGTTTTATTATATATTCAAAAAAATTCAGCAAAACTTTGAAATGATAGCCAAACAGTGATGGAATTTCTGGAAAATCTGAATCTATCTCATGAAATACCTGTACTAAGAGATACCCATTTTCTTTATATCCTCCAATCCTGTTCTTCCATTTTCAGTTGAATACACAAGCACCTATATTCCACTTATAATTTCTAACCTTTTTTTTCTCATAGGTACTCATACTAGGTTTTCAAACATTATTGCCAGTGATGAGTTCAATTTCATTTTGCTGGACTTTTATTTTGTAATTATTTTTCATTTCCAATCCAAACTCATTTTCATAAGTAATTTCTAATAGCTGTCAATTTTAAATTTCCGTTTTCCATACTGAATGTTTCAAAAATATTATATTACTTCTTTTGCGAATACTGAGATACGTTATAATTTGCATTTTCTAAAATCATCATATTAACTGAAATACTGAGTTTGTTAGTATTGTTATTTGAAATCAGACTTCATAAGCATAGATAAAAATATCCACCAGGAAAAAACTCGAATACAACTCATTTTCACTATTATTTCTGTTCGGTACTAAATAACAACTCTGCACCACTTGCTAACTGCTATGGATGTATTTTTTTACTGATTCTGTCATCATATACAATCTTATTTTGAAATTGAAAGTTAACCACCCCTACTTTAAACCTGTGTAAAATTCCAATGCGCACAAAATTCGATAGCTTGTAGAACTGTTGCTACTCACTTGTGCCGAGTGACGTCACTTACAGTCCTCACCACCACTCGCTTTAGAAGTCGCATGCCTAGACAAGCGTCTAGCCAATTCTACTTTTGATTCCGCAGTTCCGCATGCGCACAACTCGAATTAAAATAATGAACAAGAACTGAGTTGAAACTGAGTGAATTTGTTTTTTGCTAGCAATTGACACTAAACCTAACCTGAGCAAGCTAACCTAGCTACCGAGTCAGTCGAAAATGCGTGAATTAGTTTTTCGCTCGCAATTGATGCACAAAAACCTAACCTGAGCAAGCTAACCTAGCTTGCTTGTCAATCGAAAATGCGTGAATTAGTTTGCACCCATATTTGACGGTTCACCCCGCTCCTAGCGTAAACAATTGCGCATGCGGAACTGCGGGATCAAAAGTAGAATGGTACGAGTTTGTAGTGAGTACACATACATTAGTCTTTAATAGTTATTTGTATGTACTGTCTCACAAACTCAATAGTTTACTGAGAGTATATGTAAAGGTCATACATGACTATCAGTACACTTTTAAGTCATCGAAAAATAAAGGACGTCTGTTTGTTTCATCAAAGCGCTCTTTTTCTTTATCATTACATTCTCGTTAACTGACAACAACGTCAGACAAGCCCTTAAATCAGGAAATGTATTCGTATTTATAACATATCATCTGTAGATGTTAGATGTAGCCTAGATGTTACAAGGGAGCTGGCCCCTTGGCCTAATCCACTGCGACTTTTCCAGATCTATTGTGGAGGCTCCGATTGCTTATAGCACATCATCTAGCTTCGTCCATTTCATCAGACTGAGCAGATTTGATAATGGCCTTTCGAGATAGCTTTCCGCTCTTGGCTTTTCATCTCCAAGTTGTAGAAACCGCACCCTTGCTAGTCCTTCGCACTGGCACATTACATGTATTGCGGTTTCCTCTTCTTCCTGGCAGAACCTGCAGATTGCTTCTTCCGCCAGACCTATAATATTCATATGTCTGTTAAGCCTACAATGGCCTGTCAGCAGACCTACTACTTGTCTGACGATCATCATCTGTAGATAAAATGTTGTATTGCATTTCATGTCTTGCTTTTTTTATATGGCTAATAAGACTCATACAATATTAAACTATTATTTTTCAGAGTATTTCAACCATGGCAATCTATCTTATCGTCCTTCTTCAGTTCAAAATCAGCTTGGTGAACCTTCGAGGCTAGTATAAATGAGAAATGAGAGTTGTAATAATTATTCTTGACGAAATAAATGTTGAAAAATTCGGTATGTATTGTTTATTTACAAACACTTGTAAAATACAAAATTTTTGAAATGATCTGAAGAGAAACAACACTGATTTATTTCTTCTTTCATTCCACACGATTGGTTATATCAAAACATTGGGTTTCAATAAACTTACCATTGCAGATTCACGCCATAACTATACCTTAAGAGGGCATAAGCGCGATCACATTTGGGACGCTTTTCAGGGTAAAAGAGTCAATTGATAGCTCAAAAACAAAGGACAGGTTTATAGAGGACGTTTGATTCTACGTGCGTGTTGTAATGGAAATTGAATTTTCAATCCACTTTTTCACAAAAAAATCTCAAAAATGTCCAAAAATTCAGTTATTTTGTATCAGTTGATACCAAATTCATTTGGATTGGATAAAGATTGCTTAAAATATTAATGGAAGAGAAATACCACTGCGCAGCTACCTCGACTATCTATGAAACGTATCGTTTAGTACTGCCGCAGATATATGTACATAGAATCAAACGTCTCCTAGAAGCCTGTCCTTGTTTAAAATCGATACAATGAACCGTTTTTGAGTTATCAACTCTTTTATAATAAAAAACTTTCCAAATGTTATCGCGCTCATGGCCTCTTAATGACAAATGTGAAGAAATTATGGAATCTATGGAAATGCAGACTTCACCAAAGATAGTGTTAATATTTCATTTTGTTACGGTAGTAGTAGTTATGGCATCCAGACAAGTAGGCCTCCATGGGCCATGGGCCCCATTCGCCATCCTTCCCTGGTGTTTCCATTCGTGGCATGCTCTTGAAACTACCTTTTCTCCTCCTACACTCTGCACCTGGTCTTCTCTACATACATCCTGGAAGGTGTGTTTGTGGTGTGGATGCTTGTCAAGCAAGCGAGCTCTTTCAATCTTCTTCCTCATAAAATCATTGGCTTTCACTGAAGACAAGGTTGTCACTTCCCACAGCGAGTTCCTTCCATTGGCCCCCTCGTGAAAGCCTTGGTAGGGCTGGTCATCGGCCAAGTCCACAGCACCCGATCCGAGTCCCCCAGATCTAACCGAAGACAGGTTTTCCAGGTACCACCACGAGTTCCTTCACGATCAAAGTTGGTAAACTGTGTTGAACGAGGCACAGCCGAGTATAACAAACACGCGAGTATAAGAAAAGATCTTTGATACCCGGGAGGTGCTGTCACTTTGGAATACGTTTAGTATGCAGACTGGATCTTTCATCGTTGGTAGATCTTGCAATACTCATCACGAAATCGATCGTCAGAACCTCGAGTAGTGGTGTGTTGCAGAGATACCAGGGTGTTGAATATGAGAAATCAAATCTATTTTTGGTTCATAATTTCCACAGTTTTGAAAATTTCACAACTCAATCTGGAGAGAGATTTGTTCATTAAGAGCCTTATTTCGAAAGAAAAATTGTCTCCCCTATTTTTTACGCTATGCTGGTGAATCAAGAAAATTACTAATTTTTAATTAAAAAAATGTGTATATGTTTGAACTCAAAAAAATCAATGGTTTTCAAGATAATAGCGCTTTCATGAATACATATTAATAATGAAAAAGTTTTTCTGTGACGGGAAAAAGACGATTTAATCAAATATCTACCTTATCCTTTGGGTATATATATCCGGGAAAAAAATACTCACTTTTTTCCCGTGGGCAAAACGTGCTCACTTTTTTCCCGGTTCTCGGGGAAAAAAGTAATTTCATAAAAAGTTATATTTTATTAATAAAATGTCAAACTTTTTTCCCGCCACAGAAAAAAAAATTTCGTAACTAACATATGAATCCACTATTTCCAGAAGAATGCGTTTGACAAAAAACAAAAAATGAGTTAAATCACGGACGACATCGACTCCACAAGGCGCGTTTCATGGTGTAATTATGTTAGAATAAAAAAAATTCCTTGTAATAGATAACTAACTGCATATAAATATTGGGGTCATTTCCAAATCCATCCGTTTGTTATGACAGTTCATACCATTGGAAAAAAAGAATATATTTTTTCGTGTTTATCTCCGAATGACTATTCATGCGAAGCCATTCTTTTGGAAATAGTAAACTTAAATTACAGTGTATCTCACTTCTCATGGAAACACCTCCGTATCTGCCGTAATTATTTGAGTGGAAACCTGTAAATTTCAGGATCGGTAGATACACCGACGATGAGTCTAAATCTTGATATGGTTGATCTGAGTGACATACACTGCCCGCCAGGAGCGATGGACTTACCCAGTTTTGAAATTTATAGAGTTTCACCCCAATGGTTACGGAAGATACGGGGGTGTTTCAATGAAATTTGTGACAAATTTGGTTATTTAGAACTGCAAATTTTTCATCGAAAATCTGTACTGGTAGTAAAATTGGTGAATATATTCTTCCCTAATATAATTTTAGGCAACACTGGAAAACTCAGCAGTGTATAGTCTTCCTAAATATCACTCGATCATGACAAATAGACACTATGATTTTCTTTAATTCATCTCGAGTAACTTGTATTTTAAGACAATTTAATTCAATAATAATAACCATAGACACTTCAGCTCGAGGCAGTTATTCAGATTATTAAATAGTCTCATTGAATTGTCAAAATATTTCATTTCATTTCATTTATTTTCAGTCACGAAAGAATATAATACAGTAACATGACTATACAATACACTAATGTGACAATGTCAGAAGGTAGATAATTCCAAACCAATTTGGCAAAAAGAAAAGAAAGAACACGACATATAAATGTAGAAATGTAGAAATCACTATAAAATTCCTCCAGCGAATAGTAGGTTTTCTTCAATAATAACTGTTTCGTCTTCCTCTTGAACATATGAATGTTTCTCGAGTTTTGTACATCTTTACGAAGAGTATTAAATAGTTTGCAACCATTATAAAAGATATTCCTTTGATATAGGCTGGAAGAATGTTTCGATGGAAGCAATCTGTTTTTCATACGAGTTTCATAGGTATGTTCTACTATTTCAGATTCAAAATATGATTTATTTTTGAAAACAAAGCAGACATCATAGATATAAATCGATATCATTGTGAGAATTGAGAGGCTCTTGAAGTGTCCTCTGCATGATTCTAGTGGTCCGATTTTTGACACGATACGGACTGCCCTTTTTTGTAACATGAAAATTCTATTAGCATCCGTGTAGTTCCCCCAGTGCATTATACCATACTTCAGGTTTGAGTGGAAACATCCAAAATATAAATGTTTGACAATATTCTTGGTACATTGTTGGGATGATATACAGAGTGCATAGCATGTTTTAGCAAGTTTCGAGGTCAAATTATTGATATGTGTGTCCCATCTCAAGTTACAAAGTACTCTTGATAAAATTAGGAAGAAAATAATAGTTGATTATAGCGGGTGTTCACAATTTTTCGATGACGAACGTGTGTATCTGGATTCTTAAGGCACAGGCGGCGTTCGGTACAGCAGAAGCGCGCAATCGATTTTTATAAAAAAAAAAAAATATCTGTACTTACACTTTGGATTTCTAACAGAAGAAATTGTTATTGAAACTCTGGGAAGTTGTAGGTATTGGGAACAATATTATTCTGCTTTCATCTATTTGAATTTAAAGGTGTGGTGGACGAAGTTGACAAAATAATCAATAAAACTTCCTAACGGGGGTCTCAGTAGAAATCCTCAAGTACGTTTTAAAATTGCGGCTGTGAATCATCGGAAATCTCCTCATTTTAGAAAAAGTCGGGAAGTGCTGAATAGAGCACACAATCCTTGAAAGAGAAATTCGTGAGCAGAATAAGTGAAACGCTATTCAGAAACGTGCAAACAAGAAAGCAATAACATGGTGGTCAACCGAAATGAGCTACTTGCTGGAAATCATTCGGCTCGAATAATATCTTTGTCGTGAAAATACCAACAAAAGATATAAAATATGTGACTGGGGTAGAATACTAATCGTGACCGGAGGCGAGTTGAAATAGTCTGGCAGATTTGGAGGAGCGATTCCTGCTGAACCGAGGGAAATTGAGAAACGACAGAGAATGCTATTGAACCATACGCAATGCGATAATCAGACATTCACATTCATATTTGCATGTAATACAAACATGAATATATGAGAACTCCGGACGTTCATTGTGGACGAATAAAATTTAATCAGTAATCACTGGAATGAATGAATATTCGAAACATTGGTGTGAATAAAAAAAATTAACTATAGTCTTGGCGAAACGCGCGTCGAGTAAAATTGACGTAGGTTTGCTGGAATAAATCGGTTACATCCCATCCCGGCTTGAAGAACATCGATGCTTGGAGCTAACGGGGGACATATATTTGTCATATTCCAAGTTCAGTCGGAATAAAACTCCATACCTATTTCGTTCAAAAAAAACTTATATTTTTGTTTGTTATTTTATGTCATGGAAATTATTTATCAAATCTATGAATTACATTCACAGATAACTATATGAAATAAACAATTCAATTTTCCTAATTCAAAATTTCAACACAAAGAGTGATATTATTTAACATGGAGTACGAGAAATTAATCGGTCATGAGTGCGTAATTGCTTTACAACACGCATTGCGTACTATACTTTACCTACGGCCATATACAGTGTGCCGTTTCCGAGAACCAAAAATTCATATTATTATTATTAGTAAAAAGGACTTTTTTTAGAAAAGACGCCAATATAGATTCATCTGAATAATAAATTTGAACCAAAAAGTTGAAGCCGTTTTCGAGATCTATAAATTCACATTATTATTATCATTTGTAAAATCGCCTTTTACTAAAAAAGACGCCTATAAAGATGAACTTGAAACGCAAAACTTTATCTAAATACAAAATTTGATTCAAATCATTAGAGTCGTTTCAGAGATCCAAAAATTCATATTATTATTATTAATATTATGAGTAAATCACATTTTTTCATGAAAAGCGCCTATATAGATAAACTTAATTAGCAATACCTTATCTGAATGAAAAATTTGATCCAAATCGTTGAAGCCGTTTTCGAGATCCAAAAATTATCATTATTATTATTATTATCACTAAAATCGTGTTTCCCAAGAAAGACGCCTATATAGATCAACTTAAAATGCAAAACTCTATCTATATACAAAATAATTTCTCCAAAATCGATTGAGCCGCTTCCGAGATATATCAAACTGTGTGTTTTGTTTACGAAAACTGTGCAATTTGTTTACCGTGCGTAAGGAGCTATTTACTGAGGCTGCGAGTCGTGTATTCTTGCCTATTTTATGCAGTGGGCGTAGGTAATAGTATATTAGGTAACAAGTGTTGTAATGGGCATATTATTATTCCATGAGTTTGTAATTGCTTTACAACACGCATTACGTACTATACTTTACATACGGCCATATACAGTGTGCCGTTTCCAGAGATCTAAAAATTCATATTATTATTATTATCAGAAAAATTACCTTTTTTCAGAAAATATTCGTTATAGATGAACTTAAGTATTGATACACCATCTGAATAATAATCCAAAAAGTTGGAGCCGTTTTCGAGACCCAAAAATTCACATTATTATTATTATTATTTGTAAAATAACTTTTTCCCAAATAATACGCCTATATAGATAAACTTAAAATGCAAAACTTTATATAAATACAAACTGTGATCAAAATCATTAGAGCCGTTTCAGAGATCCAAAAATTCATATTATTATATTTAATATTATGAATGAAATCACATTTTTTCATGAAAAGCACCTATATAGATGAACTTAAGTAGCAATACCTTATCTAAATACAAAATTGTATCCAAATCGTTGAACCCGTTTTCGAGATCCAAAAATTATCATTATTATTATTATATTCAGTAAAATCGTGTTTTTCCAAGAGAAACGCCTATATAGATGAACTAAAAAAGAAAAACCCTATCTACATACAAAATTTCTCCCAAATCGATTGAGCCGTTTCCGAGATATATCAAACTGTTCGTTTTCTTAACGAAAACTGTGCGATTTGTTTACCGTGCGTAAGGAGCTATTACTGAGGCTGCGAGTCGTGTGTTTTTGCCTATTTTCTTCAGTGGCCTTAGGTAAACTAAATTTTCAATACGCCAACTTTAACAAAATCAAGAAACAAAAGTAATCATATCAACGAAGAAAAACTATTGATGTGTGTATTCCGTTAACCAAATTATATTAAAGAATTTCCTATTTGAGTAATACGTTTTTCATTGATCGAACATTTACAGGGAAAAAATGTACCTAATTTATAATTGAGATCTCATGGAATGGAGGTCAATGAAGAAGTCTCTTGTTTGTCTGATGATGGATCCACTAGGAGAGTTGAGCAAACTACAATGTAACCAAATTCATTCAATTACTCGTAGGTGGTCGAGGAACATTCCCACTTTTTTTTGGAAATTAAATAACATAAAAAAAGTTCTGAAGTTATACGGACACAACTGACAAATTTCAAAAAAAGAATATTCAAAATTAGGTTTTAGATCATGCAGATCTGTTTTTTAGTTTTTTTTTTCTGAAACTTTCCTCCTGGGTCATAACTTGTTTTATTTTCCTTTCAACCAAATTTGCGAAGAATCGTAAATTAAGAGAAAAACTGCCAGCTGCCGGATTCAAATCTTTGAACGTCTTGAGGGTTCCTGTTTACAATGCTGATGTCACTTACTGCCATGTTGCAGATTTTGTGATGGTCGAAAGTTGAATAAAAGAATAAAAGAATAAGTCTAGGATGAAACAGGAAGGTATAATATATAACCGATACATACGGTAGAAGGGGTGGATAAAAAATATAGTTCATTTGAGAAAGTTCATATATTTTTTTGATGTGATGATTTGCGGATTGAAGTGAATCAGTAGTTTGCGATATGCTCAAATACACGATTGCAAAGGGGCGACAACTACAGAGCAAACATATCCTAGACTGTTCAAATTATGTTGTATGTTATGGTAATTTCATTCATATTATTAAGATACACACTTTACTTACTTCACAGTTTGAAGTTTTGATGAGTACAGAAACTGCTTGTTTAAGTCTTGAATAACGAGGAAACTTATGCCATCAATACTTTCTCAGGAAATTCAGAACCTTCTTTCTTTGACGTTACTCGGATATAACCAATGCACTGATGGGTAAAACTTAAAATTATACAACTGTTGGTGTTGATATTGTATAAGAGGAAAATCTTCTTGGAATTAAAAAACTAATCAAAGATAAACAGAAAAATTGAGATAGATTTCACAAAGAATATACACCAAAGATTATTTAAAACAAGGAGTTGCAATGATTTTTTTAAGTTATGATTTTATTAGTTGTAACGAATTTTCAATCATTTGAAATTTCATCATTTGGTACATTTATTTATTCGGGTTTACCTGAATAAAATTTTAACAGTGTACTTCTACGTGTGATAGCCGGTTGAGAATACTTTTTTGTTGCGCTATGGTAAAAACTACAACTGGGGTTTTCGTTATTTTACGAGACATTCGCACGAGAGATTTTTCGAGTTTTGAATGCCTTCTTCATAGGAATTAAATGTGAAAATAGAATTTTGATTATTCAATATCGTCTGACGGATTTTCCAACATTTGTCCAATCGAGACGATTGTATTACGATTTGTGGTTTAATGGTTTCTTTATCAATCGTCTTTTGGGCATATTATGGATGTATATAGGTATGGATGATTATATGAATTTCTGAATCATGGGAAGTTCTGCTTTGGAGGTGAGTTTCAAGAATATCATACGAGATCTAAGAACCTTGTAGGCTTGTTACCAACTAATTCCATTCATGTTTTTAGGCGTTTTTCTATACTTTGGTTGCAATATTGGTACCCAGGAATTTATGTTACGAAAGTTATACGCTGTTATAAATAAATTCAACAAGTGTTCTCAACGATTGGAGAATCTACATTGTTAATGGTATTTATGAACGATATAAGCTCCCAGGAGAGGAGGCTAAGTACCACATAGTGGTTTTTCAGTTTTCCACATGAACAAGAGATTGTTAAAGGAAATGAATAAGTAGGGACTTTTGTCTTATTTGATCCTGTCTAAAGACAAGAGAGAGTTCACTGCTTGTATCTGAATTCAGTATCCTATATATATATATATATATATATATATATACATGGAAAAGTTATTGGGTATAACCCTCAAATGGAAATGTAACCGTAGACACGACGTGTTTCGCACTTAAGTGCTTATCAATACGGTACGATCAAGTGCAAAGTTATGCACACTTGGATGAGAAATCAGAAATGGAAAGTGACAAACCGAAAGCCAACCCTCAAATGGAAATGTAACCGTAGACACGTGTTTCGCACTTGAGTGCTTATCAATACGATAAAATCAAGTGCAAAGTTATGCACACTTGGATGAGAAATCAGAAATGGAAAGTGACAAACCGAAAGCCAGCCGCACATTTGTGGCATTTGGCTAGGAGACCTTGTATATCACAAGGCAACACCTAACGTAGCCACGGAGGCAGCTATAGCTACCTGGGTGACAATCCTACCCAGGAAAATATAAATTAAGATGGATATATTGATGGACAATATATGAAAATATAAATGGAAAAGTTATTGGGTATAACCCTCAAATGGAAATGGAACCTGGGCTATAGCTGCCTCCGTGGCTACGTTACGTGTTACCTAGAGTACAAGCTCTCCTAGCCAAATGCCACAAATGTGCGGTTGGCTTCCTGTTTGTCACTTTCCATTTCTGATTTCTCATCCAAGTGTGCATAACTTTGCACTTGATTTTACCGTATTCATAAGCACTTAAGTGCGAAACACGTGTCTATGGTTGCATTTTCAATTGAGTGTTATACCCAATAACTTTTCCATTTATATTTTCATATATTGTACCTCAATATATCCATCTTAATTTATATATATATATTTATATATATATAAAGTGGAGAGAGAGTGTTTTCGATTTAATTCCGAGAGTTCATCATCTACCAACGACGTTGTTTCGTTGTTTACAACTCGTCAGGATAGCTTTATGGAGGTCCCGAAATCAAAATGAAAACATTCTGAATTAATACCTTACGGCAAAGACAATGATTCATGATGTCACAAGTTATTTTTCATTAAATATATATATATATATATATATATATATATATTGTTACAGACCTGAAATTTGATAAAGACTTCTCGAATTGTTCGAGATCGTTCGATGAATTAGATGGAAAAATCTAGAAGCACTAACTTTTGTTCTGGATCAATCGTCGAACATTCTATTTGTGTTCTAATGATTTCTTAAGTTTTCTAGAAATTTATTTGTATATAAAAGCAATGCATTTGTGAGATGAAGAAAGTTAGTTAGAAAGTTACCTTGAGTTACCTTGGATACAAGTATTTTGACAGTGACTTGTATTACAGTGTTGTCAAGTAAAGTTTGATTAATAAAGGCGAGTTCATACCAGAGTACACTTATTTTTGAACCCGAAGACGCAACAATTGGTGACAGCGGCGGAATATGTGTTACTGAAGAAAGAAAAGTAAGGCAGTTTTCCAGTATTTGATGGTGAATACTCGAGCAAATAATTACGACGAGATGGCGACATCAGCAGATATCCTTGAGTTTTTAAAGGAACAAGAAGCCAAACGAAAACAAGAACAAGAAGAGCTTCTACAACAATTCGAACTGAGAAGGAAACAAGAACAAGAGGAACAAGAAGCCAAACGAAAACAAGAACAAGAAGAGCTTCTACAATTCGAACTGAAAAGGAAACAAGAACAAGAGGGACAAGAAGTCAAGCGGAAACAAGAACAAGAGGAACAGGAAGCGCGGTTAGTCCAGCAGTTACAACAACATGTTGATCTTCTACAACGTATTAGTCACAGTCAACAGTGCTTCCAGAATGAAATCACCGAAGTAGTACAAGAGGTCAGAGGAAAAGTCGAGGAGGTCAAAGGTGAAGTCCAGGAGGTCAAAGGTGAAGTTCAAGAAGTCAGAGGCGGAGTCCAGAGAGTCAACAGAAGGGTCCAAGACATCGAAAATGAACTGTCCAAAATAGATGAACGGGTGGCACGAGAGGTGAACAAGAAATTCAACGAAGAAGTGGATAGGATGAAGGAGAGGCTGGAAACGTTACACCTTCCACACAAGCGTGCACCATCTGAGGAAATCTCCCCCACCAGCGAAAGGCCATCCTCACTGACAACTCCGATAAGGCCTACACAAGTGAAAATTTTGAAGCCTCCAACATTTGATGGACAATCCTCGTGGTCCATGTATAGACGTCAGTTTGAAGCGGCAGCAAACGCAAATAGCTGGTCCGAGGAAGAAATGGCCACCTCTCTAGTCCTGTGTCTACGAGGACAAGCATTGGACATCCTTCAGAACATCCCCGAGAGTAATCAGAAGGAATATTCTAGAATCGTTGAAGCTTTGGAAATCAGATATGGACAGCAATATCTCAAACAAGTATTTCAGAGCCAAATAAAGAGTCGATACCAAAAATCCAACGAAACCCTACAGGAGAATGGAGCCGACGTAGAGCGACACATTAATTTGGCATACCCACAAGCACCGAAGGAGTTCATAGAACAAATTGGGGTGCAGACTTTCATCGATGGTTTGAGAGATACTGACATGCAGCAAGCCCTTCGACTAGGACGACTTCAAACCATAAGCGCAGCACTAATAGCATCTTTGGAGTTCGAGGCCGCGAAAAACGCATCAAGAAATACGAGGCCCAAGTTACGTGAAGTTAAATTCAACGAGGATTCTCCTACAAGCGAGGCGCTATTGAAGAAAATATTGGACTCCATAACAGCATTAAGCAACTGAGTGCCTTCCCCAGAAGACAGGAAGAGGCGCTGCTATAACTGTGGGAAAAGTGGCCATCTACAGAGGAGTTGCTGGGAGAGATCGAGATCCAGAAGTCCAAGAAGAAAGAGGTCGTCATCAGAGAGCAACGAAGATAGATCGAGATCTCCGAGCTCAGGAACAGAGCAACGTGGGCGTTATACCAGAGGAGCCTTCAGGAGATCGACCACGCCAGAAAGGAGATCTCAAACGTCTGAAAGAGGACTTGCTCCCAACCAGGAAAACCAGAATTAGTCGGCACTAGGGGGCTCGTGGCGACTTTCAGTGTTCAAAGCCCCAAGATCCATACATCGTCATTGAAGAAAAATGGTCAAAGTCTACTAATACAAGGCCACTTAGAAGATCGGAAATGCACCTTCACTATTGATACAGGAGCTTCAAGATCAGTCGTTCGCCCAGACCTCATACAAGAATCTGTGAAGCCGATGAAAAGGAATATGGTTTTGGAAACGGCAACGGGACAAACCGCACCAGTCATTGGGGAAACACTTGTACACATCCAGATAGGACCTATTACCATAGAACATTCTATGTTGGTTGCGGAAATAAGGGATGAATGTGTTTTGGGTCTGGACATCATGGAGAAAAACGACTTCATCCTTAACATCAGACAGAAAATTTTGCGGATTGGCAATGAAGAAATCTTCCTGAGCAGATACAATGAGAAAACCCAACCAATTAAGATTTATGTTGACGAAGACATCCACATTCCGACAAACTCCGAAACCATCATCATGGCCAGAATGGATAAAGAACCTGGAGATTTGAGCACTGGAATAATTGAAAATGACGAATACCGCCAAGATGGAATTTTAATTGCCCGATGTCTTGTGAACACAAAACAACTAATTCCTGTCAGGGTTGCCAATACTTCGGAAAATAAAGTCCTCCTGAAGAAAAACGACCAATTGGGATTCTGCAAACCTGTCACTCGAGTTGTCAATTGTGAAAACCACACTCAGGTACCTCGAAGAAATACCACTAACACCGATCAGAGAACAATAGACAAAATGATGGAATCCACGGAACATTTAACTATGGAAGAAAAGCAGAAGGCCAAAGAGTTTCTTGATAGCCATCATAACATTTTCTCGACAGAGACTTCGACAGGACGTACCAGTCTAGTTCAACATCGCATCAACACCGGCGATGCTCTACCAATCCGACAGGCTCCGAGGAGACTACCGTTTGCCAAACAGAGAGAGGTAGCAGACATGATAAACAAAATGATGGAGGATGACATAATTGAAGAAACCACAAGCCCATGGTCCTCACCGGTAGTATTGGTAACTAAAAAGGATGGATCAACCCGATTCTGCGTGGACTATCGTCGATTGAATGACGTAACGATGAAGGATAGCTACCCATTTCCAAGAATCGATGATACACTAAACACATTATCCGGTTCCAAATGGTTTTCAACGTTGGATCTGAAAAGTGGGTATTGGCAAGTGGAAGTTCATCCTGATGATAGAGGAAAAACAGCGTTCTCTACCGGACAAGGGCTGTACCAATTCAAAGTTCTTCCGTTCGGATTATGCAATGCTCCCGCCACCTTTGAGAGACTTATGGAACTAGTATTGAGAGGTTTGACATGGAAAATTTGTCTAGTCTACTTGGATGACGTCATAGTAATGGGAAGGACATTTGACGAACATCTGAATAATTTGGAAGAAGTATTTTTGAGGTTAGAAAATGCTAACCTACAACTGAACCCAAAGAAGTGTTATTTATTTCAAAAAGAAGTTAATTTTTTAGGCCATGTCATCTCGGCCGAAGGAATTAAGACCGATCCTGCTAAAATCGAGGCTGTTAGGAGTTGGCCACGTCCTAGGGATAAACATGAAGTAAGAAGTTTTCTGGGGCTATGTACCTACTACAGGAAGTTTGTTCAAGACTTTGGTAAAATTGCCAAGCCACTCCACCGCTTAACTGAGAAAAACGTTCAGTTTGATTGGAGCCCTGATTGCCAACAGTCGTTCACTGAACTGAAGAAGAAATTGACAACTGCGCCTATTTTGGCTTACCCACGAGAACAAGGCACTTTCATTTTGGACTGTGATGCGTCTCAGCAAGGCATTGGATCAGTTTTATCCCAAGAACAGGATGGCGAAGAGAAAGTAATAGCCTACTTTAGTAAAACTCTGGGCAAAGCTGAAAGGAATTACTGCGTTACAAGAAAGGAGCTTCTATCGATAATCAAAAGCCATTGAACATTTCCATACCTTCCTCTATGGCAGACGTTTTCTCGTAAGAACTGATCACAGCGCTTTGCAGTGGATAATGAATTTCAAGAAACCTGAGGGTCAGGTTGCGAGATGGCTAGAGAGACTCCAACAATACGACTTCAAAGTTATTCATCGCATTGGCAGGAAACACAGAAATGCAGACACATTATCAAGACGTCCATGCTTGGAACAGCATTGCCGATATTGCCAGAAACTTGAAAACAAAGAAGTCAACTTTTACAATGATGAACATTGCAAGGAAATTCTGCAAGTTACCACCGTAAGAGTAGAGTCTGAAGAATCTGATTTATGGACCACAGAAGATATGGGGAAGAATCAGAAGAAAGACAACAATTCAAAGTTAGTCCTAAGCTGGCTAAAAAATGGAGTTAGATCTGAGTGGCAGGAAGTATCCAAGTTTGGTGCAGTTGCCAAGGGATACTGGGCTCAATGGGATTCCCTATGTCTTCGTGATGGCCTATTGCATCGCAAATGGGAGAGCCCAGATGGAGCAACTGTGGTGTACCAGCTGGTCCTGCCGAAGGCACTTACTAAAGATATGCTCGAGCAACTTCATAGTAGTCGTGCAGGTGGACACTTTGGAATCAAGAGGACCCTTGCTAGAATTCGAGAACGATTCTATTGGATGAATTGTCGTCGTGATGTAGAAGAATGGTGCAGAAGATGTGACCTATGTTCTTCAAAGAAGGGACCCAAAACCAGAAGTCGAGGGAAAATGGCTCAGTATCTTTCTGGTGAACCATTCGAAAGAGTAGCAGTTGACATTCTTGGGCCGTTTCCTGTTACCAAGCAAGAAAATAAATACTTGATGGTAGCCATGGACTATTTCTCCAAGTGGCCTGAAGTTGTGCCCATTCCAAACCAGGAGGCAAAGACCGTTGCAAAGGCCTTCATAGAAAATGTAATAGCCAGACATGGAGTCCCACTAGAATTACATTCTGATCAAGGACGAAACTTCGAATCTGAGTTATGGCAGGAAATGATGAACATTCTAGGTGTGAAGAAGACTCGTACCACAGCCCTACATCCACAATCAGATGGTATGGTTGAACGACATAATAAAACCATCAGCCAGTACCTGTCGATGTTCATCTCCAAAAATCAAAAGGATTGGGATGAGTTGGTACCACTATTTCTCCTATCCTATCGAAGTTCCCAGCATGAGTCCACCGGATATACCCCTTCAATGTTGATCACTGGGCGAGAAATGAAACTACCATGCGATCTGCTGTTTGGAATGCCACCCAGAAGTACAGAGGACAAAGTCCTACCAGAATATGTCCAAGAGTTGCGAGAAAGACTGGACCAAGTTCATGAATTCTGCAGACGTCGTCTTCAAATCTCCAGTGATAAAATGAAAAAGAGGTTCGACAGGAAGAGTCCAGGGACTATGTTCGAGCCAGGTGATGCCGTTTGGCTATACCAACCTCAGAGAAAGAAAGGAAAATGCCCCAAGCTACAGAGAAATTGGACAGGACCCTATGTCATCATAAAGAAGATCAACGACTTGGTATACCGCATCCAGCTCAACCCAAGGAGTAAACTCAAAGTTGTTCACATCGAGAGGTTAGCAGAATACCGAGGCCACGATTCCCCAAATTGGTTCCAGAGGGACAACCAAAATGGTGATGGTGTTATCCGGGACGGAATAACCTAAAGGAGGAGGCAGTGTTACAGACCTGAAATTTGATAAAGACTTCTCGAATTGTTCGAGATCGTTCGATGAATTAGATGGAAAAATCTAGAAGCACTAACTTTTGTTCTGGATCAATCGTCGAACATTCTATTTGTGTTCTATTGATTTCTTAAGTTTTCTAGAACTTTGTTTGTATATAAAAGCAATGCATTTGTGAGATGAAGAAAGTTAGTTAGAAAGTTACCTTGAGTTACCTTGGATACAAGTATTTTGACAGTGACTTGTATTACAATGTTGTCAAGTAAAGATTAATAAAGGCGAGTTCATACCAGAGTACACTTATTTTTGAACCCGAAGACGCAACAATATATATATTTTCACTATTTTTTCTATTCTGTTTTGTATATGCTTATTGTTACTTAAATGTTACTAACCTAATATTTATATTTGTATTACCATAATTTTTTGTAATAATATTAGTATGTAAAGGTTGGAAGGAAGAATAAGAAGCGAATTGAATTTCTTAGATTTCTAGTTCGTCTATTGAATCCTGCCTATCGACTGGGTTGTATATTATATTTCCTGTCAATGAACGCGATTATTTTTATTATTATTATTTCTTGTTAATTTCAAGGTTATGTTGAAAAATGTCACAAAAGTTTCAGACCTTATAAACAAATACAGCTTTTTTCCTTAACTTCTTTCGATAGAATGCATATTTCAGGCACAAATCGTAAAAAACTAATACCCGAGCTAATGTCCAACGCTCAAAAAGTATATTTACCTATCCCTACCCTTCTTCCGGAACTTTTACTGGGTCGTCTTGATTTGTCTTGATTTACATATTATAAATCACCCAAAATTTTTCTACCTTCATATACTGCTAAGAATTTGTTTTGTTGAAAATGTTATTGGCCCTGGCCTAGTTGACTAAAACCAGCTTAAATGTGATAATGTAAGCTTAGGTGGTTTTACACCGTAACCCAGGATGTATTCGTTTTCTTCAATTGTTACAAGTGTGCGTCAAATAGTCGTTTTACTGAATTATTTCCAGGAAGATATTGTATATGCAACAAATTACTATCATTATTTTCAAACAGGTCATGTCAATGGATAGAACGACTAACATCGAATATATTATGGAAAATCAATTGGGTCAGAGTGGCGCCTATCGAAGGTATTTCACGGAAAATATTACGTCTTTTAATTCTTGGAAACGTCGATAATGCACTTTGGAGTTCTACTCCATTCATGATTCACAAAGATAATTGCACAGTTCTGTCGTGAATACTTGAAAAGAATTTTCTCTTCATCGCTTGCTTATTTTCAATTGGTTCTCCGAATCTGACTTGGCTTCATATTATGTCGGTAGTAGCCGGTAGTTGTAGTGTACCTACAGATGCCAGAATATACAGTGTGTCCATAAAATACAACACTCTTGTTAACTTTTGAACGGATTGGAATTTTTCTTTGATTTTTTTTTGGAGAAATAGTTGTTCATAATCTTCTTTTTGACACCAAAATCAATCAGCTATCTTTCAAAATGGCGTCTGGCCGCCATTACTAGATGATCTGCTGCAGTCATTTGGCTTCAGATTGAGTCTTCCCAACAATTCTACCCGTTTATTTGAATACAAAAATAAACTAAAACAAAAATTGATTATGTTTCAACTAATGACGTGTCTAACAATATTACTTGTCATATTGACCAGCCCAATACTGATGACCATATTTCTCGGATATTCAATATAACTGTTAATTATTCCACGTCACACACCCTTAATAGGAACATTACCCACTCTGAAAATTTGAAAAATTAAAACATGTAGATATGTTAAGGTACTTGTTGAGGTTGGGTTTTGATGAAGTTCATTCACAGTCACACAGAGGAATGAATGAAGGTTTTCATAGTTTTAAGGAAACCTTAAACCTTGCAATTGACTCGAACTGCCAGAGTATCAGTAATAAAGTGAATAAATATGCAAATAATAACAAATGTTATGACCAATAGATTCACGAGAAAGGTAAGCAACTCAAGTCTGAATAATAAGGACATCTCTGGGAATACTATCGAAAGTACAAAAAAGAGTACAACTGTTTAATAACCAAAAAGAAAAAAAAAAACAATCATCTACTAATTACAAACAGCGATAACAAACAGAAAACAATTTGTAATATTAACAAGAATACCGTTGTAGAAAGCAAAAAATAAATAAAATTCAACTGAACATAAATGATGAAACAATAACCGATAGTAGTATATCACTTGCCCAACAATTTGCAGCAAACTTTAACGATAAAACTAGGGAGTTTTTCAATGACAATATATTTCTTTGCTTAACAACCAATCAGTGGATTTCAAAATTTGAAATTCAGCCAATAGAATCGGAACTACAGTGAAAATATAGCTTGTCGCTGTATTTTCACGATGATAAACCTGCTTAGTTTTTGTTTTACTATCTGTCAAGTAAAAATAATGATTTAAATTATAAACGTCAAATTTATGTGTTTTGACTAGTTATCTTTATTTATCAATATGAGCGATCGTTGGGGACAAATGTCCATTGGTATCATAGATGAGGCCGTGGAAATGAGTATTCCGTTGAATACGGCTAGAAGTAAAGCATCAATTACCAGGTGACACGATTTTTCTTTATTTCAAATCGATATATTGTCGTCCTAAATATAATTCGTGGTATGATTAAAAACCTATAATTTTTTGGAATATCAATTCATTGGCAATCCCAATGCAAGAAAATACAACTCGTCCTGCGGACTCGTTGTATTTTCAGCTTTGGGATTGCAATTCATTAGTATTCCAAAAAATTATCGGTAATAATCATACCACTTATTATATTACCCCTGAAAATACTAACAATTGCACATATACTACTGCTTACTTTCCTGAGACACATTCAGAAATTGTAGATATTGTCAGAGATATTAGCTTTGTAGGTGATGATGGTATTAATATTATACTTATCAAGCATATAATGGATGTAATCTCAGAACCGCTTGCATTCTTAATCAACTAATTCTTCAAAACAAAATAGTGGTACATAACGTTAAAGCTCTGCTATGACGAATTCCAGTAAAATCATCAAACTTCATAAGCCTTCATGATTGGGAATAATTGAAAATTCCGTCGACAAAAGAAAATAACCGAGAGTTGGGGGAGAGTTGGGCTTGGCAATTTTTTTATTAGAGGTCTTTCCACCACCATTGCTCGTCAGAGCAAAATTCCATCACCGCATGGCAAATTCCTTATTTGAGGTCTTGCATATTTTGTCGAATCGTTCAGGACTTGTAATTATGAAAACATTCATTGACACAAAAAAATTACCAAGCGTTGGGGGAGAGTTGGATTTGAATTTTTTTTTATTATAGGTCCTGCCACCACCACATTCCATCAGAGTCTTCATGACTGAGAATGATTGAAATTTCCGTAGAGAGAAGAAAACAACCGAGCGTTGGTGGAGAGTTTGGCTTTGCACTTTTTCTATAGAGAGATGGATCTTATGATTATTCTTAATCATGAATGGTCTGACAAAATATAGTGATGGCAAGACCTCTAATAAAAAAGTTGCAAAACGCAACTCGTCCCCAACGTTCAGTAATTTTTTCTGTCGATGAAATTTTCAATTATTCTCAATCATGAACGTTCTGACGGAATTTGGTGGTGTTACGTCATCTAATAAGGAAATTGCAATGCCCAACTCTCGCACAACGGTCGGTAATTTTTTTCTGTTGATGGAATTTTCGATCATTCTCAATCATGAATGTTCTAAACGGAATATGGTGTTGGCAACAATCTTAATAAAAAAATTGCTGAGCCCAACTATCCCTAACGCTCGGTATTTTTCTTTGTCGATGGAGTCTTTCATTATTCTCAATCATGCACGCTCTGACAAAATATGGTGGTGGCTGGACAACTAATAAAAAAAATTTCTGGATTAATTGGTAAAGTAAGTGGAGATCTCTAAAGTTACAAAAGTTCTCTATACCTGAAATTAACTTATTATTATTAACGAAGCAAACTGAGTAATAATAAAGGATACTCATAGCAGAGCTCTAACGTTATGTAATGTACCGCCATTTTGTTTTAGATAGAAATTTTTTCCCTAAATTTTAGTATCGTATAGAAAATTGAAAAGCGGTTCAAATGAGGTGTCATTCGACCCCCAACGCGATTTCAAAAAATCTTTCAAAACGTCGGCACGACGCTACAAAGGATTAGAGCGGACATGCGATAATTTTTTTCTTAATTTCGAGTTATAACTTTTCTCCAAATATTTCTATCATGTGGAAAATATGAGGCAAATACCTGATATAAAACAACTACTTCTTTGGCTAATACCACGACGGACATTGAACTACATCTGACATATATTTGTGCAACCGTCTTCCATCGCAAATGCTTATTGTCATTAAACAGTATATTATCATTGATTTGGATGGGCAAGACCACCTGCTGACGCGCTTTGAGGTTCTTGACTCTCGTCAGTCGTTCTGCCCCAGCCCAATGAATTATAATCCACTGTATAACTAAAATTTAATAATAATAATAATGGATTCTATTGTTCAAGAGTGCCTAAACATACAGTTGTACAGTTTTTCATTGCTCTAGAACATTATTTCATCACAAATGAATAAGCAGCGACATACAGTAAATTCAGTCGCAACGCTACCTGCGGGGAAAAATAAAAAACATTCCTCGGTAGCAAAGACTCCAGAAAGTGAACATAGTTCAAGAATTTTTGCTGCAGAGTATCACATGAATGAAATAGTTAAATCTACAATGTCGAGTCCCCTTCTCTCCATATATTTTCTCCATGTAGAAAATATGAGGCAAAAATCTAACAGTAAACTACTACTTGCCTGGCTGATACCACGACGGACATTTAACTGCATCTGACAGATATTTGTGCAACGTTCTTTCAAGAAGACCCAGTTATAAATGCTTATTGTAACTAAACAGTAGATTATCCTTCTTTGGCTGACGACTTGCAGATGCCTTTCAACTGTTTCCAGGTTCTTGCCTCTCGTCAATGACAGAGTAGCTCGGACAACATCATAAAGTCGTCCTGCTCCAGCCCAATGATATATCCACTGTATAACTAATATTCCCTCACAAATGAAGCAGCGACTTACAGTAAAGACAGTCGCAACGTCACCCGTGGGAAAAACACTGAAAGCACCCCTGGGTAGCAAAGACTCCAAAAAGTGAACAGAGTTCAAGAATTTTTGCCGGAGAGTATCAAATGATCCATGTCAGCTTTTAGCTGACGGGCTATGATATCACATGGCATATTTGTACTGGAGAAAAACGTGTATACAGGTGTGGCTTTGCGACTGACTTTACTGTAAGTCGCTGCTTATTCATTTGTGAGGAAATATTATTTATACAGTGGATTATAATTCACTAGGCTGGGGCACGACGACTTTAATGTTGTCCGACTTACCCTGTCACTAACGAGAGGCAAGAACTTCGAAACAGTCGAAACGCGCCTGCGGTGGCCTTCTCCAGCAAAATGAAGTATAATTTACAATAAGCATGTGCAATGGGTTCTTCCTGGAAGAACTTCACACAAATGTCTGTCATATGTAGTTCAATGTCCGTCGTGGTATTAGACAGGCAAGTAGTTGTTTTCTGTCAGATGTTTGCCTCATATTTTCCAAATGTTGGAAAATATACAGTGCTGTAATATGTGATATTATTTTCCATCAGTTGTTGAATAATTTGTTGAATAATTTTTTTAGATTGTATTGAATAAATGTAACTTCGAAGAATATTCAGATGAAGTAGTCATCAGACATATTTTATTAGCAATATCCATTGTGTATGTCGTCGGAAAAATTGTCAGGGGTAATATAATTAGTGGTATGATTATTACCGATAATTTTTTGGAATTTTAATGAATTGTAATCCCAAAGCTGAAAATACAACTCGTCCTGCGGACTCGTTGTATTTTCTTGCATTGGGATTGCCAATGAATTGATATTCCAAAAAATTATAGGTTTTTAATCATACCACGAATTATATTTAGGACGACAATATATCGATTTGAAATAAAGAAAAATCGTGTCACCTGGTATTGATGCGTTACTTCTAGCCGTATTCAACGGAATACTCTTTTCCACGGCCTCATCTATGATACCAATGGACATTTGTCCCCAACGATCTCTCATATTGATAAATAAAGGTAACTAGTCAAAACACATAAATTTGACGTTTATAATTTAAATCATTATTTTCACTTGACAGATAATAAAACAAAAACTAAGCAGGTTTATCACCGTGAAAATACAACGACAAGCTATATTTTCACTGTAGTTCCGATTCTATTGTTAAGCAAGGAAATATATTGTCACAAAAATATAACGGCATACGGAATAATCAAGTTTGTTTTGAAACTGGTGAAAGTAAAAGGTGTTGTATTGATTGTTCTTCATTTTCACACTGAGAAGTTTTTGTTCTCTCTATGATTTATTACTCAATAAAAGACCACTAAACGGTCAGCACAACACCTGGAAAGTTTCACCCTTCAATATATCCGAAACTTCAAAAACTCAAAGTTTTTCAATAACCGCAAGTGAGGCGGAAGTTAGATTATTCCTTTGAGAACATAGTTACGATACATGGGCATATTGATGCATTGCAAAATGTTTGGATTTCTTTATAGAAAATTTCTAAATAGCAAATTTTTCTTACACATGGAACTAGTTATGAAGTGCTTAGTTTGAGACATTCAATGTTACCAATTATTTATTATTCAAAAAATCATTGCTTAAGACGAGTGTTATACGAAGTAACATTACCTATTTACAGTGCTCATAACGGGTTTATCCACAGGTATATTCAAGGGCGTCGATATGGGGGGTAATAGTATTTTTAAATTGAATTCAAGCCTTCACCACCCTCAAGGAAAAAAAAAAATTAACGACTTCAGCCCTCCAAGAAATCCTTTACCACCGAACAAAAAAATTTGCGACTCCTTTGGGTATATTCGCAGCATCGGTACGGCAGCGGTGCAACATATGCGCCTGGCGTGTATACAGTGACCGCCAAAAAGTATGTACCATAAGGGAAAACAGTTTATTTCAGAGTATTGGAAAAAAGATTCTTGGGAAAAGTTTGTGCATGTTCGATAACCTAAAAATCGATTTTAACACATGTAAATGTAAAAAAGTAAATGGAAAAAGTTGCTTAGAATTCAATTTTATACACATTATTCTCTTATGCTAAAAAATTTGATCCAAATTATCGACGTTTGTTGAAGATTGTTTGAATTTTTACTAGTTTTTTGGTGCCAATTTGATATATTACTCTGTGTTAACTATCAGTAGGAATTTATGGAAGCAAATTATGGGATGAATCAATTCATTATTGGTAAACGATAAAATAATACAATTCTGCAACTTTACGATTACTTTAATCATAAAAAAAATTAAATATATATTTTTTTATTATCTTTATTCCCGCAATCCAAAACTCCACTTTTTTTAATGTATGGTTTTTATGTTAAATGTATTTATTATGTTTTCAATACAATATTAGGAGAGACTTGATATAATTTCAATATTTTTTGACGCTGTCAGAGTTCCTAGATGAACAAGGTGTAGATACTTATAATACTAGTTTAAAACAGTTTTTCCGCCGCTTGAAATCGACTGCATGAAAACAATAACAAATTCTCAGAATGATTTCAACATTTATAAACTGAAATGTTGCACTGGTTTTCTTATTCTTGTAGATCGTCGCAGTTCAGGAGCAGTAGGAAGTCCTCCAGATCCATTCTTTGTCGATGACCTGGCATTTCGTTGAGTGCAGCATCGTTCCTTGATAATTGGATTGGTGTATTTTTTGTGATAGAAACGAATGCTCCACTACAATTTAGATTTTCAGCTTCATTTGTATTCGTAGCAGCGATTTCATTCAGCTTCTGTGGAAATTGTGAAAAAGGCTCTGCGGTTAATCCCCTCCATCGTTGATGATTGCTGATCGTCTGTTCATAACTTGAGTGATCAGTAGCAGGTGATGGACCAATTAATTTTCCCTCTTTGGCAATTTGACATAACCACACGGAAAAAAAATCCGATACTTGTATACGAAATTCATATACTCATTAGCTTAATTTCATATACACGGCGTGACAAGAACATACACCTAAGATTATTCGACGAGTCACCTATTTCAAATAAGCTTTGGTGATGATTAAACATTCACTGACGTACGTAGGTATTTATTGATACAATGAATTCAAGTCTATTGAGATCAAAGATGATGGTTTTTCACATTTATGAACAGGTTTCTTTGCTGCTATGGAGAAGTTCATTAAGGTGAGGAAAGTGGTACGCTGAAACAATTTGAAATTGTTCATCATATCAATGAACATAATTCGTGGTCCTAGAGCACTGACGTAAAAAATATGGTACATTATAATAATAAATACCTCTCCGTTTATTGGCACAATACATTTTTCGTCGAGTCAATGAATAACCATTCACTGAAATATGTATGTTTTTATCAATGATGATCTATTTTCAGATCTATACACGGGTTTCGTTGCGGCTGTGTGAAGATCATAGAAAGCGTAACGAAGTTACTAAGTCCCAGTTTTGTTAGACAGGCAGAAGAAACATTTTCCTCCCATTTTATAGCTCCGTTATTAATATGTTTATAAATTCAATAATAAGTTTTATGTAGAGTATCATTCATGAATTTTGTCGGCATCCGTTCAGCCGAATCATCGCATAGAAATCTCCGTTGCTGACAAGTGAGCGCTAGCTGGTACACAGCACCTTCACTAGAGGGACCACTCCACACGATATCGTTGTTTGCACAGAGCAGGTTTACTTAACCAGATACTTAAACAGAAGCGACCGTTAAAGCATATTCTCAAGTAGCACAGACTACAGAGACATCCGAAGAGCTCCGAAAGGAGCCAGCCAAAATAAAAGATAACTTGGAGATGCGCCTTCTACCAGAATTCTGATTTTCTGATGAATGCATGTTAATTATTTTTCCTATCTTCTGGAAACTCACTGTATGCTCACTATCAATGGGAGGCCTTCATTGCATTCACGAATAATATGCAACGATTCAATAAATACAACTTATTCAAATAATGAATAAAATCAATGGTTCAATGCATTAAAGCATTACGAGATTTAATGTATATCAATTATTGAATCAAGGAAGGTATAGTATTCAATAATCACAATTCATTGGGTTCATCAAAAATATCCAGCGTCGAAATAATCTGAATCATTATATCAGTCATACATCATTCATTCGAAAAACGAACAATAATTACCTACTAATTTGATGAATACAGTTTCATCAGTTGAATGAATACAATTTATTGCTTGGGTAAACATTCTTCATTCGTTTTATGAATGGAATTCATTACCCTAACGAACCAATACTCATGAATCCAATGATCACCATTCATTGGATTGATGAAAAATATCCATCGTCTAAATAATCTAAATCATTATATCATACATACAGATTTTTTTCGAAGAACGAACAATAATAATTATTCCAATGAATACAGTTTCAGCAGTTGAACGAATGCAGTTTATTACTTGGGTGAAAACTCTTCATTCGTTTGAAGAATGGAATTCATTTCCCTAACGAACCTATTTAATGTATTCGATCATGATATGAACGAAAGCACTCATTGATATTATTAACATCCGTATTCATGGTATGGATAACCAGTGGTACATTGCCATAACCTGACCTCGTTCACAGGTGGTGCAGTGATCACTCACGCCGCCGCTGTTATTTCGCTATTCCTCCACTAGATGGCGCCAGCCGCTATTCGACACATAAATTATTGCCATTAGAATATTGATAACTATTGGAAAATTCTCAAACAAGTGCTGTTCGAACAAATGCCGTTCGAACAAATGCTTTTCGAAAAAATGCTGTCGAACAAATTACTGTCGACAAATGTCAAAAAAATTCTCATACCCGGCTACCTGACCCTATGGACCAACTAATGCAATGGACAGAACCTCGCGAATACTCCTTCTTGTAGAGAACGACTTCAGGAGCAGCTCCCAGTGGGGCAAGGTACAGCAAATAATGTTTTGGCTATGTCATCAATACGTCAGAAATATTTTCATCCTCTTATCAGGTAACAAAGTGAGGCCTAGAGAAATCATGACAATTATTTTAGTAAAATGATTTGTAAACTCAACAAAACACCATCAAACAAACTCCTGATAAACAAAATTGTCCACTGATCATAGCAAATAATTCTAGAAACGATTTAATTTCAGTTGAAACTTTCATCTTGAGAATCAGAGAGGGCCATTATTGCAAGTTCATTGAACTAATTTGAAAAGCCCACGATGAATTGCTTCTTATCAGCTCTGGAAATTTGCTCTCGCTTCAAACTCCCCGTTGAAAGGTCCACATATCTATCTGGCTCCACAGTTAATAACGGTTATCATAGTGATAGCAACGTAGTAATGAAAATGTCCCATTTGCAGAGGCCTGTGTAATATAAAGCGTAAATTATGCTTCCATGACTGCCTTGCAAACGTAAGAAGGGAACTCGAATCAGAAACCTCGTTAAATTTTATACGCTACAATTCACACCAGACGAAATCGGAAATATTTTATAGAAATATGTGCAGTTACACCTTGCGACGATAACATATTTTTGAATTTCCTGAAACGATTTGATATTTAAACTGTGGAAAATGGTTGTCTGAACATATCCTGAATACATTTTGGAATAATACACACTGCTTATATTGTACGTATTCGAATTGGTGTGTCTGAAATTTTGTGAGTACATCTGGAATCGTACACTGAAAGAGATAATGATATGGTCATTGACATTTTGGGATTGAGACTATTCCCACTTCACATATGTAACACTTCTACGATATTTATCCGAAAGTCATGGATATTTTCGTTGATATGAAATAATTATACTGAAGCAGCAATCAGTACCCTCTTGGGACCTATGCAACGATTTAAGACTAGTGAGACAAGTCTCACTTATACATGCCAAAGAAAAAACTGGGTATAGTCCTGCCTCAGTTTTCAACTCACCCATAATCCCGGCAATTTCTTCAGTAAATGTTGAAATAAATCGCTCATACACTTCCAACATAAAAAATTAAGTATGTAATTTCAAACTTGAGGTTTGCACTTCACAATAGTGATATTATATATATATATATATATATATATATATATATATATATATATATATATATGTATATATGTATGCAGGATATCAATAAGCGATTATTTTCAACATTTAGTGAAGAGAATGCCGATTTTATAGGTAAGTTGAAAATGAGGCAGGTGTAAAACAAAGTTTTTTTTGGCATGTATAATTAAAGTCACACTACTTCAAAATTGTTGCATATGGTCCAAAGAGGGTATGGGTTGCTGCTTCAGTATAATAATTCCATATTTACTAAATTATTCATGATCCGCAAACATCTCCGTGAAGTACGACAAACACATTTTAGGTACTCATACACATACTCGCATATTATATTTTCATGAGAAGTTAGGAGTCTTCAGAAACTATATGAACTTTTCCTTTTCCTTCTCTGATTATTTTTAGCAGAGTTATGACCAATCAAATATTCGGCTTGCCAGAACTTTCAGCAGCGGATAAGCGGGAACCTGAAACTTGCTGTCGGCGTTCAATCACGTTTTCTGAGAAAACGAGCGCATTTAATAAGAAATTACTGAATAATTTTTGTGGAAAATCAAATTGTTTTTCATCCTGTTGAGTTGTTTTTTCGATAAATCATACATTTTCCAAGATTACAGCAAAAATCTATTTATATATTTTTAAACGAAAAAAAAAAAAAATAAAAAAAAAATTCCACCACTGGAATTTAGATAAACAATTTTTTTTCGTCTTTATCATGGTTCCAAATACTAGCATACCAAGTTTGGTGGTGCTACAATCGATTCTTGTCTCAAAACCCAATCGTACTGGATTAATATTTTGATCTATAATAGTAAACCTTAAAATCATTCAAACGTGTTTTCTGTTAAAACTCCCACGTAAGATATCTCCGAAACCAAAGAAGATAATCAAGGGTAATATAACAACTCCTTGATAAATAATCGACTATTTAGATTGCATCTGAATTTCGAGTGTATATTATAATAATTTAACGAGACATAATTTTGGCGTTATAATGTCGAGTCAAATTAATAAATACAAGAGAAATTTAGCAGCATTAAAGATAGTCTTACTATTTATCGAAGTCGTGTTATATTTATTAAGATAATTCCTTGAATCCCATTATTTATATCAGAGAGACATATTCACGAAACGAAACAACTTAAAATGATTCATAACAAACAGCACCAGCTTTATAAATTATCAATTGAAATTGAAACCATAATTATTGTAGGTGACATTTTCACTATGCGTAATTTGTTACGTTTGTTCAACTTTTGAAGAACTGACAGTATCAACCGTAGAAGCATCATATTTATTCTGTTTTCTCAATCTGTTCAAAATACCCTGACGATGTGAAGTGCGTTTGACCGACATTTCGCAATTCAAAATATCATTCAGTTTTGTAAATGGTGTCGACTCATTTAATTCATATTGACGATGCTCGCTAAAGGACTCTGCAAAACGGTTTTGGTGAAAATCGCTGAAATTTCAATATGATGTAGCCCATGCCATCCTGAACAAAAGGTACCATTGCGCCAACTCTCTGAATGCCGGCGTTTGGATTCCACAAGTTTGATATTTTGATGATTTTCCAAAAAAACCGGAATTTAATTTTCATGGTATCGATCTTAATTATAATGGAATAGTCCACAATATGTGCATCAAAAAGTTCAAATAACAAACTTTTCTAGAATCAAAACTGGCGGGTATACAGAGGGTTAAATGAGGGGGAAACCGCTGAGAATTTTGTGTACCAATATATACTTAGCTGATTTTTTAAAACTATGTAGCTGATATATATACAAATATGTCAACGTGCTCATTAATCTGAATCCAAATAAAGTTGCGGCGATGGACCAAAAAATATGGAGAAGGGATGTTTCGGAATAATTGTAAAGTGATTTCTAAAATCATCCGTGAATTCATTTTATTTTTTGACATGATGTAGATGAGTTATTCTTGATCAAAAAGTTCCACTGTGCCTACCTCGGAAATGACATGGTTTGAATTATACAGGGGTTTGAAGTATAGTATATTTCATCGATTTCACGAATATAACGGAAAATAATATTCTTTCCTAGACAAACTTCGAAACATTTCAATGACAAAATATCTGAAATGAGAATTCATGTATATACAAAGGTTGCAACTCGTCAAAAAAAAAACAAAATATTAGTATTCGTTTCCTATTCATATTTTATATATTCAGAAATTCTATTAGGACCAGGACCACCTCGTCTCCACCCGATGTTTTAGAAAACTACACGATGAAAACAATAACTTATTCTCGAAAAAAATCGTATGCTGTTAAACAAGTGTATGGAGAGGATCACGGCATCATTATGCCATTATGCGTATTAGTATAATAGTAATTTATGTATCAAGTGAGTAAAGTGATACTTTTTTTACGAGTAGAAAATGTTGACGCACGACGCAAAATGGAAAATTTGAAGCGAATATTAAAATAACATTCATCGAGGTCAATATTATCATTATTAATGTTGAATTGACTTTCGAATAACTAGTCCATCGAAGTAACTTTTCATTTTCTTAGATTTGTATTCAAAATAAACAATCCTCGTGAAGCAACAAATCCCTTTTTCTTTCTTTGAACTATGTCAAGAAAATCTCATATTTGCACTATCCACGATTTTCTCCGTTCAATCTCCATCACTTTTCATTTCTACTTAAATTAAGTTTATAGTTATCAAGAATTCGTTATATGGATAGATGCCTAATTTCACAAATTTCATTATTTATTGTTGTCAACTAGTTTCTGACGGTCAAACAGCCATAGCTACCTTGGATTAACTAGTGTAGATTAGGTCCAATATAGTCGAAATCGGTCTTAACTTGCGGGTCTGAGACTGTCACCGACAGTTTATTCAGTTTCCTGTCATTCCTTTGTGTTGAATCATACCCGTTCAATGCGAAAAGCAGATGTGTTGATAATAATAATTTTCAGCAACGCTAACCCGCACGATAAGACCGATTTGGACTATAGTTCCTTAGAGGTATATGCTATTATTTTGAATATTATCGCCGCGATAGTTTGGAATTTTGATAATACTTATTTAATAGTAAGAATGCTAAGAATATTATTGGTGAAACATTTGTATATCAGATATTTATAGGTTATTAGTTGCCAAAGAAAATGAGAACTGGCTGAATGACAGGATTTCGTTATTATTCGGATCTGTCACTGTTGTTGCATGAAACTGTCGGTTGCCTAGCAACTGTTTTGCACCATCGAATGTTTTCGCATTTCGTTCTAATAATGACAGATGAAAAATTATTCACTGGCTTGAATGTCATAGTTTCACTACCCAACTATTTCAAGCGCACCATCAGGAACCATTTGTTGTGGTATTTGCCGCGTCCATTATTGAGTTTACTGGGGAACTTGAGGGGCATCGATTGTTGGGGTCATGTCGAGCGTGACCAAGACACCACAAAACACTGGCAACATGCACACATGTTCCTAAAGTCCTGGCACCGGTTTTACAAGTACCAAAATTTCCTAATATGGGCTCGTTTGGTTTATCAGGTTCTTCTCCATCATCATAATTGATCCTTACTTGATACTTGATATTTTGTGGGATTTCTTGACCTCGAAAAAAACTCGACTCTCATGAATCCAGGTTCCTCTTCGAAAATATCGACCTGAAACTCTTCATTTTCTTCCCTCTGTAATTTATTTTGTAAATACGAAGGTGAAAGGTCAACCTGGTATGTACCTACGGTCAAATCTCTCAGATAATCTATCGTAGGGCGGGGAAAGTTTGGAATCAGGTTTCCATTCATACGGATCCATTGACCATTTTTCAGATGAAGATTATCAACTTCCACTCGAGCCTGGACGACATTCTTGTGCCAGCTGAGCATTGGCACCTTCCATTGAGACTGTGGGGTGGAAGCTGTTGATGAGTGCACCACCGATTTGATATAGATCGCTAAGATTGTAGACGTGTGGCATTTCGATCGTTTTAGCAAAAAATTCAAATGTCCGTTTCTTGCTTCAACTATCCATCTTGTTTTCGTCACTAATCGAGATTTATTTGCTTCCTCAGTGGAAAGCTGTTGTTGCTCTCGTGGAACAATCGCGGACATTTCATATTGTATGCCAAGATTATTCAGTAATGGTATGGTATTTCGATAACCCAAGTTCACAACAAAAATGTCACCTTCATTAAACCATCCCCTCATGTCTTCTAAGTTTCTTTCAAACTGATTCTCCAAAATTATTGCTTCATTGTTGCGAGCGTCTGAGAAATACGGCCCTTGAATACTCAGTATATATCCATCCGGGGCTACAATCAAAACTGGTTTCACCAGATGATGTCCCTTGTATCGGCAGAAAGATTGGCGCAGTATCCTGAAATTACAACTTTTATTGATGGCGGCGTAAGAACCGTCGATGTAAACGATGGCCTTCGGGTAAGGTTATTCTGGACTTCCATTGTCCATACGGACAATGCTGTCCCAATTTACCCGTTGATTTTGAACAGTTTATACACGTTATTAATTTGCATGCTTGTCGTCAAGAAACGCGTTTTCAAGATGTCTTGGGACGCATTAAAGATTTTTTTTAATTATTGATCAAATATATCAAAGATAATGCACAATAATGCAGCTGTGATTTTAATATCCCATCAAAATAAACTGAACAAAGACATTAGTTACATTACCCTAAAAAAGAACAAAAAATAAATAAATACAGTAATACCATAAAATCTGGCAAAGTTTTGCGAAATGTAAGAGAACCCCAAAAAAAAAAATTCTAGACGTGCCAGTATCAAATACTCCATCGTAATAATAGACGCGATGTTATTCTTACAATCTCAACAAAGATGTAAGTTAACAATACATATATATTTTTATATTACTTACACATGCAATTTGTAGTATCCCTGATGATGGAAATGATTTATTAAATTTCCGAAAGCTTGGACAAACGTTAAAGTAGTACTCTTTGATTTTGCTGCAAAGCCCCACTATTTACTAGTTCCATTCCTAACTAGTCAGCAACGACTACCCTTCCATAATATATATATATATATATATATATACCGGGTGACCCGGAACCAATTTACCCCCCTGTATCTTCGTTGTTATTTTATATGGATGTCTCAAATTTGGTACTTCGATTTGATGTTATGAATGTACAATTTAGCAAGTATCAATCCAAATATGACACTTCCGGTTTGACCGGAAGCACATCTAATTTTTATATTTCAAATGGGAAGTATTTTTTTTTTTTGAAAATTACAATTCGATATAGAATTACCTTCACAATGATATATCACAATGATACTTTCAATTCACAATCTGCTTACATAAGTGACATTTTATAAAAAAAATACTTTTTGTATTCCCCTCGTAACGAAACATTTTCATGAAAGTATGCTGTGGAAGATTGAACAATATAATGTAAGTAACAATAATTCGTGGCACAACTTTCACACAATAAGTTTTATGCAGACTAATTATTTTTATGATTTTAGTTTTTCTTAATTTTTGGATACCAATACATAGGAATTTTTAATGTTGCTTAGAAACTCAAATACATATTGAAATACAAGAATTGAACGAAACCTTGTTTTGTTTCCTAATTATTTTTTATGAAGATAATTTCCATGCTATACCTACCTTTTATTGAACAATTCAACTTCATGTTAGTTGGCTATGGAATTAAATTTGTTGAGTTGTTCTGTTGTTGTGTTTACGCCAAATTGTTGACATTTCGAATGTTCTGAATTGTGGGATTCTGGGAAGATAATTATTTGTGAAATGAACAACTACTACCGATTTACCCAAACTGAAAAGGTTGATATGTTGTTGATATATGGAGAAGCAAGGAAAAATTCCTATTTAGCCTTGCGTCTGTACCAGGATAGGTATCCTAACCGTCCGCACCCTAGTAGTAGAAACTATTTTGCAATATTGGAGTCACAGTTCAGGAAAGAACGGAATAATCATGATGGGGAACATGTTATTGTAAGCGAAGATACGGAGATCACTGTTCTAGCAGCGGTTGAAATTGATCCAAATACATCATTAAGGCAAATCGAATATGAGGCCGGGGTACCTAGAGAAACAGCTCGAAAAATTTTGAAAAAACACCGGTATCGTTCATTCAAATATCAAATTCATCAATATTTGTATGAAAATGATGTGCAGAGAAGGATTGCGTATTGTAACTGGGTTATACGAAAAGAAACAGAAAATCAAAATTTCCATTACAATATTCTATACAGTGATGAATCACGCTTTACAAACAATGGTCATTTCAATAGAAATAATTTACGTTATTGGGCACAAGAAAATCCGCATGTGTTCAGAGAAGGAAGACACCAGGAGAGATTCGGATTCAATGTTTGGCTAGGAATTTTTGGAACCAGAATAGTGGGACCAATTATTTTTGATGGAGCTTTAACAAGTGAACGGTACCTACAAATTTTAAATGATGAAGTCCAAAATTTTATTGAAGACATTCCCTTAGCGACACGTCGCGTTATGTATTTCCAACAAGATGGAGCACCTCCACATAATTCGAATGTAGTCCGAGGACATCTTACTAGAACTTTCAACGACAATTGGATTGGTACTCATGGCCCAATTCGTTGGCCACCAAGGTCACCAGACCTCACGCCAATGGATTTTTTTGTTTGGGCTCACTTGAAGAATAAAGTTTATGCTCATAATAGACCTCAAAATCGCGAGGAACTTGAAGACAGGGTAAGGAGAGCCATTAACGAAATTACTCCGGCTCAACTCGTGAATGTTATGCGGGCATGCTCCGAAAAAATACAAAAATGCATTGACGTTAACGGGCGACAATTTGAACAATTAGAATAATTAAGTCTGTCATAGGTATGGAATTTCTTTTGAATTGAGTTATAAAACTGTACAAGTTCCAAATGTCTACTATTTTGTAGAAAAATTATCGAAATAAATATTTTGTGAGTCCGATTGTGCAGTTTCAAAAATAACTCCAGACCTTTAGAATAAATTTAATTCCATAGCCAACTAACATGATGTTGAAATGTTCAATACAAAGTATAGCATGAAAATTATCTTCATAAAAATAATTAGGAAACAAAAATGTAGAAGTTTTTTTTCTAATTTTTTGTATTTCAATATGCACTTGAGTTTCTAACCAACTTTAAAAATTCCTATGATGTTGAAACTTATTGTGTGAAAAGTTGGGCCATGAATTACTGTTACTTAGATTATATTGTTCAATCTTCCACAGCATACTTTCATGAAAATATTTCGTTACGAGGGGAATACAAAAAGTATTTTTTTTATAAAATGTCACTTATGTAAGCAGATTGTGAATTGAAAGTATCATTGTGATATATCATTGTGAAGGTAATTCCATACTGAATTGTTATTTTCAAAAAAAAAATATACTTCTCATTTGAAATATAAAAATGAGATGTGCTTCCGGTCAAACCGGAAGTGTCATATTTGGATTGATACTTGCTAAATTGTACATTCATAACATCAAATCGAAGTACCAAATTTATATATATGTATATATATGAGTAAGCACTTCTTTTTTTTAGATCCTGGTACACCCTCTGAGATTGCTGACGCAATCAAACCGCTTAAATTTTTTGAATCGTATCTCACGAACAGGCAGCAGAGTGTTTTTGTCAACCACATATACTCTAGTTCCAAACCAGTTTCACACGGTGTACCACAAGGATCAGTACTTGGACCACTTTTGTTTATCATTTACATCAATGATTTATTTTTTCATTTATTTCCAAATAATATAGTGATGTTTGCTGATGATGCAACTCTCATAAATGCTGAAAAAAATACAGAAAACTTAAAGAATACTGTTGAACACGCCGAAAATCAAGCGGAACTGTGGTATAACTCAAATAATTTAAAACTAAATAGAGAAAAAACTCAAAATCTCTTGATTTCAACAAATCATTACGTCACGGCTGGCAATGAGGTAACATTGCTCGGAGTTGTATTGGATGACAAATTGAACTGGTCCAAGCACATCGAACAACTTAGTAAGAAAGTCTCTAGCTATATTTTTTTAATACGTCAACTAAAAAAGGTTGTTGATATTAACACTTTGCTGTCAACGTACTACTCATTATTACATTCACAGATCAGGTATGGGATACTTTTGTGGGGAAAATCTGGCCACGCACTTAGAATATTTACTCTTAAGAAAAAAACAATGAGGATTATTGATGGTGCGGACTTCAATGCACATTGCAAGCCAATTTTCAAAAAATATAATATTCTACCTGTTCCTTGCCTGTTTGTCTATTATGCTTTAATAGACATTCATAAAAACATAAATCATTATCCGAACGTATCTGACTCTCATCATCATGACACAAGATCATCAAATTTGATCAAAATACCCTTTTATCGACTGAACGTGTCCAGGAATAACACACCTAAACTGCATTTATACAATAAGTTAACGGCCAGTCTGAAACAACTTCCGCTAGGGTTATTCAAGAAAAAATGCAAATAATTATTATTGGAATATTGTTTTTATTCAATCAATGAATTTCTTGAAGCTCCATGGAATGCAAACTCCTTATATTAAGATATTGATGTGCAGTATGGCGTTAGCTAAGTTAATTGATTCCGCACTTAAGTTTAGGTAGTAATATTATGTACGTACATGCGTTTGTTTACATTTATATGTGTATGTGTCTATATTTTTTTATATATATTATACATGTGTTATTACATATATGTATATATGTCCGAGTAAGAATGTTTTTATAAAAGTAATTTTATCAATTGTACAAGGTGAAGCGCTTTTCTTTTTGCTTTTCATTTTTATTGTACTTATCTGATTTTATTTTTGTTCCGGAAGGTGGAACACTGACTTGCTACAAATGTATTGAATGAATATGTAACGTGGCAATAAACTTCTATTCTATTCTATTCTTTGATTGCCACAGTTTTTTGGCTCTCCTGAAAATTTAGTATCAAAGCATATACCCGGTTTTGCATGGAAATAGTCGACTCAATATTCCTGGTGAATTATGAATATCGTGAAATATGTGATAAATTTCCCGATATTACTGAAAGGTTGAGGATTATCAATATTTTTCAATAGTTTCAAAGGTGAGTACGAATTATTTTATCAGGAAAGTCTTTTACCTACTATCATTTATGCATATGACAAATTTCTTGTAGTATAACAGTTAACAATTCGGTATGTTTTTTATATGAAATATCTCATTTCAGATATTGGATACTGATATTATTGAATATTTATGATTGCAGCTTTCACTTTCCATCGAATAGGAAAATTTAAATGCGTACAATTGTAGTTGTAATATCAGTATTTTATACTTGAAATAGTTCATGTGGAAAATTATGTACTATTTTGTTAATTCATATACAATACAAAATATTCTATATGTATGAAATATGGCGAGCTTATAAAGTTTGATTGACTTTTCCGATAAAATAATTTGTACTCAACTTAAAAATAATCCGAAAATTGTGATAAGTAATCCTCAAGCTTCTAGTAATTCTATCTTATCGTTCACGACACAAATAACTTTTTTCTATACTAATTTGAATCGACAATTACAACAATTGAAATATGTATTGAGAGCGAAAAATGTTGTGTCATTACTACGTATACAGGGTGTTTCCAAAATTGGAGCAATAAAAAAATGGATTGTTATATTGATTTTCTATTGCCAATGCTAAAGGTTTAATAAGGGTTATTAGAGTTTTTTCTAGGTGCAATTGCAAAAATCTCATAGAGTAGCGGATATTGAAAAATTCTATTACCAAAAGTTGTAATCAAGAAGATCTTTCAATGCTTCTGTTCTGAATATAAATCTGTAAATCATGAGTTCGAGAATTTTGGCCGGAGAGTACTTCGACATTGACTATTTCATGTTACTCATGACCATATTATTTGTTATGGATATTTTATTATTGAACACTATGGATAATTGTACTAGCTGTACAAATTTTCTTGAGGTATACCATAAATTGAATTGGATTACACTCTCGTTTTGTGGCAGTTCTGATTTGTAGTTGAGTTACTATCCTAACATCCCTATAATAAGCTGCCAATGAATATAACATAGTAACCTGTCATTTCTTTCCTTGTCCTTGTTGGTGAAAAAATCATTTTACTCGTTGAGGAATATTTCAGCCAAAATTTCAATTTTTACACGGAGAAAAATAATCATTATTCACAAACGAATATTTAATTACGACAAGTAAAAACTCATATACTACATATAGTCCCATAGGACAGCTCTCCAACTAACCTGCCACAAGTAAAACGAGGTTGCTAAAATATATTTGGTGGTGTTTGACTATAAGTTTTCAACCTACCCAGTTTTATGTTCAATTAGTTCACCTTCAAACCACCAGAGAAATTCAATTATATCAAACTTTTGATAATAAACATTTTATTATAATAGAGCAACTTTCACTCAACAGACATTTCCTAAATACCAAATTCACATCAGAAGATCAAAACGAAAAAGAAGGACAGACAGAGGGCTCCAATTAAAATCAACAATGAAATGAAATAACATTTATTGAAAGCTACTATACACTAGTGTATAGTGTTTCAACAGTGTGTTATTTGATAGTTCACTTGTCTAAAATGATATTAATAACAGTCATAACTGTCATATGTTAGATACATTTTTTTATATAGTATAAACTCGAAAACCTTCGCGATGAAGTTCAAAACTGCTATAGGCCTGTAGTTATTGAATTTGTTATCAGAATCTTTTTTGTAGTTTGGTGTAACCTTTCTAAGTTTGAAGGTATTCGGAAAAATTCCGGATTCAAAAGATTTTTGAAAAATGATTAGTAGGGGGTATATCAAAGACATGGTGATTGCTCGACTCGACACTCGGATGGGGCACATGCCCTTGAAAAATTTAAATGGCATGGGGAGTCTGGTGTCACATCGTTGAAAAGATAATTCAATTCTCTTTATGTTGAATTAAATACACTTCTTGTATTCTGATTGCTTTAATGAATCAGGTCACAATTATTAACATCAAAATATGAAAAAGTTGTAATTTGTATGGGAAAATTTCTCTCTCTTGACTTGTTACTTATGCTGTCATGAAAACCATTGGCTCAGCTAGCTAGATCCTTCAAGAATTCGTTTTCTGGAACTCGACCTTATTATAGGCAGGGTTGGCTCGGCTCCATTGGCAGTGGAGTAAAAATTAAATGAACAAAAAATTCTCAACATGTCCCCCCTTTGGGAAACGTAACGTTTTCCAGTAAACTTAAGCATTGTTCACATTATCGTTCGGCAGAAGTGGGCACAGTTTGGCAAATGATCGTTTGATCACACCTTTGGCAGTTTTAATTTCTGCTACCCTTGCGTGGCCATCAGATCCTTTGAAAACTCTCACGATACGACCAAGTCGCCATTGCGTCGGAGGCAGATTATCTTCCCGAATAATCACTATCGAACCAGGAATTAATGCGTTACACGATTTTGTCCACTTAGCACGTGTTTGTAATTCACTAATGAATTCTTTGGACCATCTTGTCCAGAAATCTCCTTGTAATTTTTGTAAATACTGAAAGCGAGATAAACGATTGTCTTTGATATCGGTATAGTCATTGTCCGGAACACTTGTGAGTCGTCGTCCGATTAAAAAATGTCCTGGAGTGAGTACGTCCACATCATTTGGGTCACTTGATATAGGGGTAAGGGGGCGGGAATTTAGGATTGCCTCTACCTGGTGGAGAACCGTTGCAAACTCTTCGAAAGTTAAATGGGCGTGTTTCCAGACGCGTTTAATATGGAATTAAGCGCTTTTCACACCGGCCTCCCACAAGCCACCGAAGTGTGGAGAGTGTGCAGGTATAAAATGCCATTCTATTTCCTCACTAGCCAGTTGAGTTTGAATTTGAACACTAGCCCGACCCAAAAATTCGGTGAAAGATTCAAGTTCTTTTTTGGCTCCTACAAATGTGGTGCCATTGTCCGACAAAATTTTGGCAGGTTTACCTCTCCGAGACACAAATCGTCTCAATGCCGCGAGAACGGCTTCAGGCGTGAGATCACTCACCAAATCTATATGAATTGCTTTGGTTGTGAAACACACAAAAATTGCTACATAACACTTATTAGTTTTAGCTCCTCTTCCCTTTTTATTCACGATGAAGAACGGACCGGCGTAATCTACACCTGTTACGTAAAACGGAGGACTTTGGTGAACTCTATCTCTGGACAGCGGACCCACCCATTATGGGTTGCACTGCAGATGGTTTGAATCGTTGACAAGTGATACATTCACGGATTATTCGTTTTGCTATTACCCTCCCACGAATAATCCAAAAACGTTCACGTACTGAAGCAAGAATATGTTGAGGACCCGCATGAAAAGGAACCTTATGTTCTTGAGACAGATAATGATGTCCACTTAACAACATAGGATAACATTTCTCGTAATTATAATCAGAGTTTTGTAGCCTACCTCCTACCCGAAGGACACCCTGTGCATCGAGAAACAGATTGAGAAGTTGAAGGTTGGAAGACTGAATACCTGCCTTCCTCCCAAGCTTGATAATATCTTCCTTAAATGTTTCTTCTTGAGCCATTTTCACTAATATGATTTCACTCTGATTTAGCTCTCGAACACTTAAAATACCAGTTAAGCGAGAATTTGCATTAACACAGTTATTTACAAATCGTTTTATATACGCTACCACTCGCTTCAAATTCTGAATGTTACTAAACCTATTAAAGGGAAATTTGTCGACAGCACTTGACACCAAACCACACGTTTCCTCTTTTGAATCAGGTAAATCCTCCAGTGCATATATTTTGCTCCTGGGCCACTCAGATTGATCGTATGACAACCAATCAGGTCCCTTCCACCACAGAGAACATTCGTTCAATTTGCTTGGAGAAACTCCTCGAGAAATCAGATCAGCTGGGTTGGAAATTGTACTAACATGACACCAATCGTTCGCATTCGTCAAGCTTTGAATATTTGATACTCTGTTAGCTAGAAATTGTTGGAGTTTATGAGGTGATTGTTTGATCCAACATAAAACGACTGAGGAATCCGACCACAAGAATTTCTCAGAAATTTCGCAACTCAATGCTGATTGAACTTTCTCCATGAGTTGTGCAAGTAAAACTGCTCCACACAACTCCAACTTTTTAACGGTTTGCGATTTTAACGGAGCAACCTTGCTTTTAGCACACAGAAGACTGACCTTCACATTCTCTATGCTATCTACACTCCTAACATAAATTGCACAACCATACGCAACACTTGAGCTATCAGAAAACCCATGCAATTGTATATCTACTGGATTGTGACATATACTATGTCTTGGAATTTCTAGTTGATTTAAAATTGAGAGGTCGTCTCGAAATTTGGCAAGATCGGAAGGAACAGACTCATCCCAACTCAATTTAAGTGTCCACAAAGTCTGGAGAATGAGTTTGGCAACTATACATGGTCCAAGAAGACCTAATGGGTCGTATATCTGAGATATCTCTGATAAAATTAGCCTTTTATTTATTGGTTTACCCGAGGCAAGCTTAACTGAGTACGATAGAACATCACTCTGACTACACCAAAATAGGCCTAGAAGTTTTGTAGTAGTTTGATCACCTAAGTGAAATTTGTCACATGGCGTATTCCCTTTTGGAATTTTATTTAACACCTCTCGATTTTTTGAGCACCATTTTCTAAGAATGAATGAATCTGTTCTTAGCACTGACGATACATCAGAAGCAAGTTGAACAGCCTCCCTAACAGATTGAGCCCCTGAAATAAAGTCATCGACGATTATCGTACGCCAATTGATTTAAACAGCGAATCGCTAGGAAAGGGGCTGATGAAGTACAATATGTTACGGTAGTGAGTTGATATACCTTGATATCTTCTTCTGGATTTGACCTCCAATAAATGCATTGAAGAGGCCAATGTTTTTCACTAACTTTGACCATCCTGAACATTTTTTCTACGTCCGCACACATCACAATTGGATATTGCCTAAACCGTAAGGTAATGTTTAACAATTCGTCCTGAATGGTTGGCCCCACTAGTAAAATGTCGTTTAATGAAACACCATTGTCTGAAGCACACGACGCGTCAAATACAACGCGAAGTTTCGTTGTAATATTACCTTCTTTAAGTACCCCATGATGTGGCAAAAAGTAGTACTTTTCATTGGTAGACATATTCTCAACAAGAGACATATGACCCAAATCACGATATTCACACAAAAAGTCGACATACAATTTCTTTAGAGTAATATTATTCTGAAGTTTCCTTTCCAGATTGATGAAACGTCTCATTGCAATTTTACTAGAGTCACCTAACACTTCAGGAGATTGTCTTAGCGGTAAATCAACGACAAAATCACCCCTTTCGTCCTCTCCTTTCTCTAATATAATTTTTCACAAGTTTCCTCATCTTCCCATAGCCTCCAACACAACCTGAGACTATCCAGCCAAATACTGTTTTTTGCAGAATGGGTTGATTCTTTCCCAATTTTATCTGCCCTACACACAATAGTTCGTAAAACACCTCGGCACCAAGAATAAGATCTATATTGCTGGGAGTGCAAAAATGTTTATCAGCAAGAAAGATATTTTGCGGAATGTCTATCAGCTTTCTATTCACAGGGAAGGACGGCATTTGATCTGCAATATTTGGCACAATAAGACATGAGACAAGTGTTTGGAAATAGTTGCATATTGACCTAAGTTGAACACTACACTTGAATTTTACCTCTGAAGTTACCTGAGTTATTCCCACCACTGACACATTCACTCTTTGCCTTGGCAAACCAAGTTTTTCACAAGTTTTTTCGCTAATAAAATTACTTTGGCTACCAGAATCAAGTAAAACTCTGATTTGATATGAGTTTCCCAAATCATCATAAGCAATGACAACTGCGGTAGATAACAATACTTCCCGACCTTGCAAAAAATAACAATTGGTAGAGTTTCCAGGGTTTATTTCACCCCCTGAACTCGCTGAATTTTCATGATGCTTACCTGCGATTGCGATCGTTCTAGAACCACCCTGTATTTTACTTTCACGATGCTCACCTTCGATTGCGATCGTTCTAGAACTACCCTGTATGTTACTAGGACTACTTGTAAAATTCCCATATTCACCGCGATCATAGTGTAATAGTGTATGATGCCTCATACCACATTTTCTACATGGTCTCGAATGACAGTCTTTACTCAGATAATTTTCTTTCATGCAGTTCAGACATAACTTCAAAAACTCAGCGCAATTCATCAAAAAATGTTCCCTTTTACAAAACGAACATTTAGTATTGAAAACTGCAAAGGTTTTATGAGGTATTTTATTTTTGATAAAGACAGTTTTCTGGTTAGCTTTCGAATTGGTCGGTTTTTCTTTGAATGTATCTCTATTTTCCAATTTCTCTAACATGTCTGCACGTGATTTCAAAAACGATTTGAAGTTTTTCAAAGTAGGGAAAATATTGCCCTTGTTATTTTCCTCCCACTTCTGTTCAGTTTTTTTATCTAATTTATCACACATTAGAAAAATAACAAGAACGTCCCAACTGTCAGTCGGCAAACCTAGCTCTTTCAAAGAATTTAAATGTTTTAATAATTCATTGTTCAAGTTTCGCAGTCCAGCTGCAGACGGTGGTGACACTGATTCGATAGTCAAAAGTTGTTTCAAATGGTTGTACACTAGCAGGTTTTTATTTTCAAAAGTTTTTATCAGTAAACTCCAAGCAATTTTATAATTTTTTGCCTGAAAACTAATTGACTCAATAGTTTGTTTAGCTTTACCCTCTAAATTCAACCGTAAGTAGTGAAATTTTTGAGTATCGTCTAAGTCTTTGCGAGAATCAATCAAAGATAGAAATATGTCACGGAATTCTGTCCAACTTTCATAGGAGCCTTTGAAAACCGGTAATTTTATCGTTGGCAATTCAATACTTTTCTTTTTAATGACTGGTGAACTTGAAACCCTTTTTGATGACTTCACACTGCTTTGTCTTTTCGAACTCTGGGCCGAACCAGAGTTCGAATCTGATTCAGCACACAAATTTTCAATTTCTAATTCTCGATATTGATGTAATACACCCTTTGCAATAGAAATTAAATTGTCAAAATTATTTTCGAAATCTTCTCTTTCTGAAAATTGGTCTTCTGTACACTCATCATGGATTTCAATTTCGTCTTGAACTATTTCGAATTGACTAAAAAAGTTTTCAACCCTTGCTATTTTATTTTCAAGTTCAATCAAACCCTCTCGCTCTGAAGTTTTGTCTCTTTCAACTTTGTCTAACAGGTTATGTACATATTTTTCAAACGTTGTCAAACGCCTCTTGAAAGATCCCTTTTTTTTACCAAATCATCAAAGTTTGATTCAGTCATATTTATTTTAAGAGAAATCAAAATCCACCAAATAGTGCACAGGATATGAAAGGAAGGAAAATGAAATGGAACGGACTTACAGTAGATTGTAGATTTCACCAAAGTTTGTCTCGCAACTGTTGCACTCAGAAAAGTTCACGGTTCACGTGTCCACTTAGTAGTAAAATGTTCAGTTCAGCGTGTACAAGTCTTCGCAGTACCACAACAACGATCTGATAACTGCTAGTTACTTCTAGAAGCAAGACGCTACTCTCATCCGGCTCGAAGGACCAAAATTAAATGTTGAATTGAATACACTTCTTGTATTATGATTGCTTTAATGAATCAGGTCACAATTATTAACATCAAAATATGAAAAAGTTTTAATTTGTATGGGAAAACCATTGGCAAGTGCTGCTCAGCTAGCTAGATCCTTCAAGAATGCGTTTTCTGGAACTCGACCTTATTATAGGCAGGGTTGGCTCGGCTCCATTGGCAGTGGAGTAAAAATTAAACGAACAAAAAATTCTCAACACTTTACAACCATCTAAATATTTTCGATTTTTGTGATTTTTTTTCCCAATGTCAATTTTTATGCCTTTCGAAATTTTCTAGTTGATGTGCCCCTAGCGCCATCTGTCGAGAAATTGGAATGTATTTTCTCTCAAAAAGTGGTATCGGTAAAACCCTTCTCAATATTTTTGGTCCTATTGTTCCACATCAAATCGTTCAATTTTATAGAGTTATGAGTACTTACCATTCAGATCCGCAGTTAAAAAGCCGCACTGTATATCCTGGGATATCATCAGGTCCCACTGTATTTTGATTTTTTTTTGCGTTCAGGGTGTCATTCACCGAGATTTTTTTTAAATTCGAATGAGGAACATCAGTAGGTTGGTTGAAAAATCTTCTTTTTATGTGGTCAACATCATATATTGGTGAGTTCAGATCATAAATAGATTCTAAAATATTCCGCATATCCTTCAGATATATCAATTGTGTCTCTAATCAATTTTTCATCGTGCCCTTATATTCTCACGAGGGGAAAACCGCTGAGAAAATTGCGTATACTAATTCCCAAAAATCGTAAGTAATGCCTCTAATACCCAATTAATACCCCTCAAGTAATGCTAGTAATTCCCGTAAGAAAAGTAATAAAAATATAAATCGTGTCTTAATGTTGGGTTTGTTGTCAAGTACGAGTCTGAAGCCCTTTTTTTTTTCATTGCACAATGCGGATTTTCGCTACTGCGCTCTAATTCTTCAGACAATTCCAATTTCCATGTTTTAAAGACCTTTTTTTTTGCCCTTCAACGATTATTATTGTGTAGTAATTGTGTTCTGTCACTTCCGAATAATTTCTGTAATACCCATGTAATACTCTAGTAATACCCCCCTTTCCCGTGTAATGCCCAATAATTCCTAACTAATTCTTCAAATGTCCGAGTAATACACTAGTAATACCTGTTAATTACAGGCTGTAATGCCCAATAATTTTTAATACGCAAGACATGTACACCAAAATGCTCCAGCGGTTTCGCCCTCGTATTCTAATACAAAAAAATTACATTCCGAATTACAAAACAAAAGTTTACTTTCAGAGACCTCGAAGAAACCATGCACAGGCTTATTCTCCGCGTCAAGTACTATTAATACTACGACAGCAGTTTTCCGAGCGAGTCAAGTGCTTTTTCGTTCGATGCGAAGTCGCCATCGCTTTAGCACACAAGGAGGCGGAAAATTGGAATAGTAACTACGTCCGTAGCAGCCTATAACTCGTCATTGGAAATGGGGAGAGAGCGTGTTCCGTCACTTCTTTTTGCGATATCGCTTCATTTTCATTCCTTTAATACTTCGATGGTTTCGACGAATGATCCAAATTGGAGAGGCATTGTACTATTAAGAATCAGACAATGTGAGTAGAAATCACTCGTGCTGTTGTATAAAGTTCTGATTAAAGGACGCTGAACCATACCAATAGAAAATAAAATTGGCTTTTAGTGAATTTGCTCGAATTTTACATATATTGCAGACAGCGTGACGTTGGTCAAATGTATTCATTGCACTTATCTTCTGGAATCAACGGTTTGAATTATAGAGGGTGTTGAAGTTCAGTTTTTCTAATAGCTATTTTTTTGTGCTTTTCTTCATCCGGTTGCACCCTTAGGAGAAACCTTCAGAAATATTCAGGAGACTTGTTTTTTAATATTACCTGGACTATTGATATTAGGGAAAAAATGCATTGACATTATTTGTAGATTTCTTAAAGACGAATTGAAAAAGACTAATGTGAAATTTGAATATCTGCAACCGTTTACGACTTATTCGGAAATATCCCGCCTACTTTTTTTTTCGATTTAAAAAAAAAGAAAATTTCACCCATAACTTTTTGCAGTACTAATTGAGTATAATGAAATTGTTCGTACACACTTTCCGATATCTCGTTTAGTTTTTGAGATTTTGATGCTAATAGTCCCTATATTTTATTGTATTTTATTTTTTCCCGCTTGGTTAATGAATTCGGAAAAACTATTTTGCAGGATCAGTAGAGTTCGTCGAGAGTTACTTTTTGCAAAAAAATCCTTATTTTTCCGTTAGTTCGTGAGATATATTGATTTTTCCGATTTCTTTAAATATTTCCTGCACTATTGACGAAAAAATATTTTTTCTGTAACGGGACTGACAGGTACTAAAATATGACTTTTCATGAAAAAACATTTTTCCCCGGGAAAAAAGTGAGTACTTTTTTTCCCGGATACATACATAGGTAAAGGGTAGATATCTGCTATTGCAAAAGCTTCCTTCATCACTCAACCAGCAGACTACTAACCTAACCTTCTTTATTCCTTAGTTTGAAGTTCTAAAAAAGCTGATAAAATAAATGAAAAGATGCCGAACTGTCGCCATAAACCACGTAAAATGAAATGGTTGCTCAAAAGAGAAAATGTGAAAGATCTCGCGAACCGAAAGATATTTGATTTCTTACTACCTCGAGCTAAAATCTAATACTTTTTTCCCTTGTATAATAAATAACTATAACATTTTTTGTAGGTTTTTTCAAGGCGATCAAAAAAGGTAGATTGGGAAATTAGAAAATGAGAACTCTTATTCTCTCAAAATAGGGTTTTCCACCATTTTTTGATCGTTTTTTCGTAAACGGTTTGTTAGAGATTAGTTCGTTCGTTTGAACTCTACCTATTGAAATCCGGTTTTCCTTCATCGGTTTAGCCACGATAGCTGCTAAAATGAATTTTTTTTTCGGAAATTCACCAGCTGACATAATACTCCACCACCTTACAGCCAGCTATATTTTTTTTCCTTGAAGTATTGTGTCGACTATTTTTGAAAAATAACAAATCAGTTCTGTTTCCCACAAAAAGGAAAATCCTGTATTGCTCAAAGAACATCCTGAGAGCCGAGATAAAGTAGGTACGAATTAATGTTATTCTTGCATTTTTGAAGGCTGTATACATCAGGAACACCTCCCGATGCAGCGAGTTTCAAAGCATTGCCGTTCTGTGGAAAAACAAGCCCAGGGAAGCAGATGTGCGACATGTCCCCAAAGTGACGGCATATGGATGTGAGGACTGAGCTCGACGGGTCAATCTCGATGAGACCGTTTACGGTGGAAGGATTGATATCATTTCAGAAGAGCATCGTCCATGAACATATCTTCAAAACAGAGATAGATCGCCAACCTTTCTGCGATGGTCCAGAGAAGTAAGCGAGCTTGTGAGCGAAGTATCACCAACGAGACGAATGACCCTATTTTGGACCAGATCTTAAAATTTCAATGTGTGATTGGTTGCTGCACTCCATATATGGGAACAGTATTAATTTCAAAACAGGTCGAATCTGTGCCTTATAAATAATAAACAGTTATTAAAATACTTCTCACCCCAAATGTTTTCCCATAAAAGGGGAACTGCTGATGGTAATACGGAGCATTGAAATGGGAGATTTCATTCGTATACTTAGATACTCCTGACATAGTTACGCTGGCTACTGTTAGATCGGCTTTTCTAGAGAAAATATATGCTTGGGTTTTATTCGCATTGAATTCCACCAAATTTTTGGATCCCCCCATTCTAGAATTTTGGCTAAGTCCGTAATTATTTCATTTACGATTCTTTCCCGTTCATTTCTGAATTCACTGGCTCTTACCGGAGCTTTGGAAGAGAAAACATCAGTATGAAGGATAGTATCATCTGCAAAGCTTTTCACTGGACATGAGGTCGCTCCCATCAAATCATTAATGTGAAGAAGGAACAGTGTTGGTGCTAAAATGGATTCCTCCTTTTATTGGTATCAGATGATACTCCATCGACCACCACGTGGAGAGATCGGTCTGAGAGAAAACTAGATAACAAGGAACACAACCGAGAAGGCAAGCTATAAGATGGCAGTTTGGCTATGAGTCCTTGGTGCCCAACGCGATCAAATTCCTTACAAAAGATATCTAGTGCAACGGCCAGAGTTCCACCATAGTTTTCGATAGATTGCTGCCAAATATGAGAGACATAAGCAAGCAGGTCACCGGTTGATCTCTGGTGCCGGAAACCATATTGTCTATCATTGATAATTCCTGAGTGAATAGGAGACTGCCACTGCTCAACCCACCCACGGAGCCGCAGCGGACGTTCACGAGGCCTAATTACACAACTCTCTTGAAGCATTTCACAAGTTATTGTCTAGGAGGAAATGACTGACTGAAATCAGCTCCTGGCTTGTGGACCATTGTAAAATCGAGTTCCATACTTTATTATAATATCAAATCTACCCAACTAGATGTAGAATCGTAGAATATCCAGGAGTCGTACAAAATTCTTCATCAAACACAGTTATTATACTTTTGAGGGTGAAAATGGTTTTAAATAATGAAAGAAGACCATCATCTGAATATTCTTCAACTTAATGCACAGTTCCAGTTATATTGGGATAAATTAAACAGTCAATCAGCGATACTCCGCCTTGAGTTGAATCTTTAATTGAAAAACTTCATTCGCTTCTCCAGGAATAACAAGGGAGATTCAATACAAGCTGCAAATAGTTTCGGATACCGAAAGCGGGGATTGTTGAACGTAATTAATGATTCGCACATAGTTTGGATCGGCAATCAATTCTACTATCCCGTGAATTGAAATTTACCCGATTCCATGTCAGATACATAAGATTTTAGTGCCATATACAGGATTCTCCCATTTGCTGTGATTTAGTGTCCCGTAATGAACTTCCAAAACGATTTTTCATTTATTTATTGGTACAATACATCCAGCAGGACCAAAAGCTCATTTACATGTGTATATTATTAGCATTATAATTAAATATACCTATGATAAAACTTATTCTGAATGGAACGCAGAATCTCTTTTTTGAATTGTTTGAACCTAAGGAAAAATATATCTACGCTAGGAACATTATTAACAATTCTTGATATAGTACCCACTTAAGACCGGAGCCCTCTAATGAAATCTACATTTTCCAACCGATTGAAATGATTTTTATTTCATTAGGTAAACATTCAAAAAAGTCTACCAGGACACCAAATTTCATGAATAAATCTCCATTTCCAGGGCCTACTAATCTGATTTTTCAAAGTCAAAAATATAAAAAAATTACTAGCGATCTTCTTAGAAAAATTCTAACTACACCACTGGATTCACGACATCTTCAAATGGTTCATATGTGAATTACGTTGAAATGCGTCAATTAATAAAAATATTATAAAGGAATGAAATTTGAAAAAAATTAAAAATTATGATATAAAATGACTATTTTCCTGGAATTCCATTAATATATTTTTCAAATTTTATTATCTTATTATTTTCTTATTTATGAATAGGTTTCGTTAAATCTTTGACCAATGATATATCAAGACCTGATTACAGTTGCGTATTCCGAATTTTGATAAAGGTTCTGATATTGAATTGGTGGGTTGATTAAAAGGCATAGTTTTCAAATTTCATTCTCTCATATTCTCTCAATATTATCTAGTAGGTTACCATTTCGATATTGTCAAAGTCGTAAATCTATTATTTTTTTACTCTCTGGAAAATTCCGTAGACTTCATAAATTCAATAATATATAAATAATATATACAGGGTGTCCAAGAATAAACGGGACAAACTCCGAGGGTAGAATCCTCACTTCATTTTAAGTCTGAAAGTTCCAATAAACATATACCCTAAAATGAGTATTAACCAAGTTACAGGGTGTTGAAAGTGACACAAAAAAATATATTTTCCAGAATAACTCCATAACGGCTCAACTTTTCTCAATGAAATTTGGTATGTCACTTAACAGCATTCAGTTTCATATTTCAAGGCAAATCATGTGCTTGTAACTCTAAACAGGGCCGTACGGCAGGTGGGTACCCCTATTCGCCCCTCCCCAACTTTCACGCCACTAGATTAATATCGATTACGTCTTCCTTTTCTCAATCCCCAATATTTTCTATACAAAAAAGGAATACGTTTCGTTTCACAAATATCAACTGTTTTCGAGATATTTGAAGTTGAATTGAGCATGCATTAATTCCAATCATTGACATAACAATTCCATTTATATCGTGTTCAAATTTATATATCGCTCCACTCCGTACATGTTCACACACTCTAACTTAAGTGATTGATATACATTTCCCTCTAGACTCTAATTATTCGTTTTCGTGATTGCTTCGTTGAATATTTCAAAGCGCTAATTGCACCCCGCCAAAGATAAAACGAGGAATTATTCTCTTCTAGCAGAAAATAAGGAGGAATGTTACCAAATTTCTCTCTTTTGTGCTGTCTCTGATCTTTATAATGAAAACGGAATAATATGCTTGAATTATCATTTGTTTCACTAAATAAACCATTTCTCCAGAAACGTTCTTCAGACTGCAGATAAATAGTAGTTTTCATGTCGGTGATTTAGTTACTGTCAGAAAGTGCAGTAAATTCAACCAAGCATGTATTTCTTATCTGTTGTAATAAATTGAATTGGGTTTTGAGACCTCTTTGGGTGGATACATTTGGAAATGCGACAAGGATGGATTCCTATATTATTAGTGAACGTTTTACTGTACCACTTTGAGAGATTGCAAACCAAATGGGTATTTGATGATTTCCGATGACAACAAGAAACAATGTTTTACAAGAAACAATAAGGATATCGTGATATAATTCAGGAAAAAACTAGTCAGCAGAGAGTTTAACGTACATATTGTAATTGATGTTACAATTCATTTTAAGAGGCATTTTTGAGAGACGTCGAGATCATCAGATGAAAAGGATTCACAAGATCCTTGACGACAAGCTGAGTAAATAAAATGTCACAATTTTTATTGATTTTTTTTTTAACTAGGAAAAAAAGATTGTTCATAATGAAGAGTATTATTAATGAATGAACTCACTCAACAGATTAATTATGAAGAAGTTACATGAAAATACAGATCAAGATAAATGATATAATGACAGTTGAATAAATACGCAACCACATCCACGGAATCTTCGTGGCATTCAAATGTGAATGAAAAAAAAATTATTGAATATTAATATGGTATAGGAAAATGAATATCTTTTAAATCAATCAAATGAAGAATGAATGATAAATCAACTCCTGTAATAAAATTGGTATAGTTTTATTTTGATGAAATGGTGATTATTGTCCGACATTGTAATTGGCCACTCATTACTAAGTGCAATTCACGAAGTTTTGGAGTTTTGTTACCTACTTTCCATTTCTTGAATAGAGTTATTATTCATATTCAAATGCGCAACATATCTATATTTTTTTCTACACGACCTAATTTTTGAATACATTATAATAATAATAATCTTTATTCGGGATTTTTGCTGAAGAGTATCAAATAAATGAAATCGACAATGATGAAGTACCCTTCTCTCTAAATATTTACACCAGGTGGAAAATATGACGCAATTATCTGACAGAAAAAACTACTTCTCTGGCTAATACCACGACGGACACTGAATCACATCTGACAAATGATTGAGGATTAATCTGCTGTATGATTACAATAAGCAATTGCAACTGGGTCTTCTTGGAATAACATTGCAGAAATATCTGTCAGATGTAATTCAATGTCCGCCGTGGTATTAGACAAGGAATTAGTTATTTTCTGTAAGATGTTTGCCTCATATTTTCCACATGGTGGAAATATTTGGAGAGAAGGGTACTTCTACATTGTGGATTTTACTATTTAATCTAATATTAGTTGGTTAGTTCAAAACTGACAAGCCAGGTGCAGGAGTCACCCGTTGACGCCCTTACGGGTAAACCCTGCATCTGACTCGTCAGTTTCAAACCAAATAACAACCAACCAACTAACTAACCAACCAACCAACCGACTGACCGACCGACCGACCGACCAACCAATATTAAGTTTGCCCATTTCTAAACACATTTATAATGAGAATTAGTTGATCCTGCGAAATATTCTCTGACCGTTGACTGCGAGAGCCAAGATACTTATGGGTAAGCTTACTGGGTTATCTATATTATTTAGAGAATCTGTTTTTTTTTATTCCAGAGTAGTTTCCTTTTGTTATCTGAAACACTGGTTTTTTGGTCGAATATTGAACGTTGGTGACTCTCTCAAACGATATGAAAAACAGATTGACAAAACTTTGTAAATAAAATGTGCAAAATCTTCTTCATTTTAAATGGAATGTACATCATCAATCCATAAAATGTGCCACCAAAGGCTCAACAAATTTTATTAAATATTCCCTAAAATCAATAATTTTTCTTTTTCTTTTTGATAATGGAAATTCTCCCCTATTTCTGTGGCATACTCTTAATGACTGGCCCTTTTTTACGGCAAAATCCATATTTGACGACTACAATCGACTGTTTAATATTTTTTTTATCTTTGGAAACAGTATCGAATATCAACAGGAAGAGCAACTATTTTTTTTCTCTATATGCAAAACGTGGGCACTGGCAACTTGGTCTTGATGAGGAGAGTCAAAATTCAACCAATTTCTATCCCCATGGGGACGTTACCAATTTTTATGAGTTACGAGCTCCAATGGGACCAGTTTGTTCAGGTGATGAATATTGTCGACATGATGCTCTAATGGGTATTGGTAACATTGAAAAAGTTGTTGATGGCATTTTAGTTCACGATGAAACATTCGAAGATCATTATTCTAGAATTATTTGGTTACTAGATTATTGTCGCAAGAAAAATATTACCCTCAACCCAGAAAAATTAATTTTTTCTACAACTGTCAAAAAAAGTTCACTTTTTTTGTGTGGTTTATGTGCGTAAAGTATTACAACAGTATTATCAACATACGATTTCATTATTAAACAGAAAAGCGTAAAAAAGTGCACTTTTTTTAACGGCTGTTGCTAGGCAACCGACAGTTTTATGCAACAACAGTGACAGATCCAAATAATAACGAAATCCTGTCATAAAGCCAGTTCTCATTTTCTTTGGCAACCTATAAATATCTGATATACAAATTGTTTCACCAATAATATTCTTAGCATTCTTACTATTAAATAAGTATTATCAAAATTCTAAACTATCGCGGCGAATATATTCAAAATGATAGCATATACCTCTAAGGAACTATTGGACCTAATCTACACTAGGTAATCCAAGGTAGCTATGGCTGTTTGGCCGTCAGAAACTAGTTGACAGCAATGGGTGAGTTCGACTTGCCAACACACTATTCGATCGTTTTACTCTAAATGTTCTTCTATCGTTCGGTAGAGTGTCAAAGTAATGTTTTTGTGGTTGAACCCGAACGATTGAAGAACATTTAGAGTAAAAAGTTCGAATAGTGTTGGCAAGTCGAACTCACCCATTAATTAATGAAATTTGTGAAATTGGGCATCTATCCAGATAACGAATTCTTGATAATTATAAATTTAATTTAAGTAGAAATGAAAAGTGATGAAGATTGAAAGGAGAAAATCGTGGATAGTGCAAATATGAGATTTCCTTGACATAGTTCAAAGAAAGAAAAAGGTATTCGTTGCTTCACGAGGATTGTTTATTTATTTCGAATACAAATCTAAGAAAATGAAAAGTTACTTCGATGGACTAGTTATTCGAAAGTCAAGTCAACATTGATAATAATAATATTGACCTCGATGAATATGTTATTTTAATATTCGCTTCAAATTTTTCATTTTGCTGAATAGTATGAAGAGAAAGGGACTTCGACTCTGTCGAAATTATTCGTTTCATTTGTTTGAAACTCAACTCTCCGGCATACTCTTCAAACTTTGTTCGAATAATGATTCAATAAAAATATGCCAAACTCATTTCATATTTGCAAAAACATATGAATTGGTTATTTTTTTTGACAGTTGTAGAAAAAATACTGTATGAAACTCGTGAGTAAAGTGTTTTTTTTACGGAGTCCTTATTACATAATAGAAATGTTATGTTCGGTTAGTCATTTAGAATAAAATTACTCTATTATCCGGTTTCATCAAAATTGAATATTGTTCTTGATTAAGTTTCATGTGAAAGATTTTACTTTTGAGAACAAATAAAAATTCTTCTGTAGGTATATGAATAGTATATTCTGTATCAAGGTTAGAATGAAAATTCGATACGAGTGGGAAGTTCCGAACGCGAGCCAGAGACGAGCGTGAGGAACCACGAGCATCGCGAATTTTCATTCTAACCGAGCAACAGACTATGCTTCCTGAACAATAACAAACATTACATATAATAAAATGTACTTGTTTCGTCATAGTTACATAATAAAATTGGAATTAAGAATACATGTGTTAACAATATTAAGTATGAATAAAAAAAAAACAATAAAACATTCAAAATATTTAGAAGTTATTGAAAGTGAAAGTTATATACAAAAAATAAATAAACTGGAACCATACATTATATGCATTTCAGAATTGTAAATAGACAGTATATCAAAGGTACTTATGATTTTTTCTTTTTTTTTTCTATAATTTTTTTTATTCAAATAGACGTAGGAGTTCATGTCGTTGACTTTGAAGAATGTGTTTTTTCAAATATTTTTTAAAGAGACTTATATTTATAATTGATTTTATGGTTTCAGCACAGCCGACTCAATCTCCCGAGCCGTGGTGAGAAAATCGGGAACACTGCATGGAAAGCAGTCGTCCTACTCAGAATTTCTCGTCTTATTCGGAAAAGTAGGAAAAAAAACATAGGAGAATGAATTTTTAGAGAAAAGAACGACGATTGATGTGGTTATTTAATTCCTTCTATCTCAAACTGGAATCGCAATACATTCAATTTCTTAGATATGGGAAATCTGAGAAGTTTGGTTATTACATGCCCTAAAATTCACATTTTGGGAGATTTTTTCAAAATACTTTGTCTGCTAAGTGCAGAAACCACATAGATGATATCTGATTTTTTTCAGATTTTTCATTTGAAATCTGACTGAGGTATTCCAGAATCTTCCAAAGACTGACGGAGAAGATGATGACTGATAGTGTCAAAGGCTTAAGAAAGGTCTATAAACTCACAAAGAGAGGTTTTGCTTTCATTTAAGTCTTCGGTAACTTTTGAAGTCAAGATGAGAACAGCATCTTGAGTAGAGATTTTTTCTCTGAATCCGAATTGATTATTGAAGATTAGTTTAATATTTATTAAGGAAATAAATTAGCCATTTTTTAATGATCTTCTCAAATATATTTGAAAGATGAGTTACTAGGGATATGGGACGATAGTTTGTTAGACGTATCCCCTTTCTTGAACACTGTCGTAATAATTGATTCCTTTAATTCACTGCTGAAAACAACTTCTTCCACACATCGATTGAGAATATAAGGAAGAGGATCTAATATGTACACTAATATTATTTTTATATTTTCTGCTTTTGAATCGTCACTCCCTTATTATTTTTAAGCTCAAAAATAATGGTTTTTAGTTCCAATGGGTTAATTGGATTGAAGAGGACTTAATTTAAAATTGATGTTCTTTTTATTTCGTAATTTGTGTTGTTCTAGATCTTACTAGCAAGAACTTTACCCGTTTCTACAAATTCTTTGTTGAATGCGTTTGCAATGTGCATCTAATCGGTTAACATTTCATTTCTTGTTGGGTGTTTAATTTTATCTATAACAGTTCTTTGTTTTTTTTGTCTTGGATATTCGTTGTGTGACGTCCAATAAAATTTTTGAATTATTTTGATTTTTATCAATTTATTTTTTATAAAAGTTAAATTTTGCTTTATCGATCAGTGAAGTAAGCTTGTTTCGGTATCTTTTGTATTCTCCCTTCAGATAATTATCATAGATTTCAATATTTGTAACACAGGATGCTATTTAAGTGTTTTTCCTGCAAATCTGATGTTTGTCTGTGCATGCTTCTAGCGCATTCATGATTATGTTATCGTATATTGTACAATGAGCATGAAATGGCATTATCTTCATTTGAGAACGAGTGTAGCGAGTACTACAATAGTTCATATACCTACGAGTGGAAAATGGGTCATTTCATGCAAATTGTAATCATCATCTATCATCATCTGAATCATAAAGAAATCTGTAATATTTTTAATAACACCTTTTATCATAAACTTTCCTGCCGTCATGATTCCCATAATAGATACAACCTACAAAAGGAATTAAAGATACAAATATTGAAAAATGAAAAAAATTATGTGGGGTTTGAACCCCCACCTCCACTTTCCAAAATCTGAACGTACCCTCACTCTTCACTCGCTGCTACGAGCTCACACAATAACATAATGAAATTAAATGCTATTGAAATTTCGTGTCAACTATTCGAAAATATAGAATTCGATTGTCATCAATCTTTATATCGAAATTAGCGGTATCAATGTCAAATCATCCTCACTATTACTACTCATTTTCGATTACTTATTTTTTTAAACGTATTTTGTAAAATGTAAAATTATTAGAACGTTAACAAACTTGTTTCGATCTTAATTATTCATGATCATAAAAGTGACAGTGTAGTAGTTCATGAAAGTCATGGGAAATGAAATATCCTGTACTGAAATGATCATTACAGTACAGTTCGCGATGTAGAAATAAAAAAGTGTTTTACAATCTGCCCACTTCCTTGATCGATAAAGCGCATAAAATGGGCATATTTCCATGTGGTCGTAGAAAAATTAATTTTTTTGTTGCAGAGTCTGGAGTTGGCGCAGAGTAGACACCATCCCAGGAAATACTGGCTGAAGGCGTTGTGTATTTTATTGGTGTTGCTACGTTTTGTATATCTTTTTTTGTTAACGTTTGTTTTCGGTTTTTCAGAAAATACAATCTGAAGTAAATTGGTGTAGTGGTCAATTATTATTGTTTTCAATACAATGGGTAAAATATTTTCATTTAAGTAAGGATTTTTGGATTCAGTGTAGATATGATTCAAACAGGATTTACTGTTTCCTTGTAATATTCCTGTCAATATTGATATCGCACAAAAATGTTTATGTCCGTATTATCAAGTTGAAGAGGGGTCACTTCAGAATTACTACATTCTTTAATGGTGTGGAGACAAGTCGTTATTCTACTGAAGTTGCTGGTGATGAAGGAAATGCATAACAGAATCAGTCATGGTTAAAGAGGGCTCATGACAGAAAAAATATAACACATTAATATTATTATTTTTTTTTTTTTTTGGAAAAAGAACACAAAGTCGTCTCCACAAAATTTAATAGAGCAAAGGATATAAATCCAATCTCAAACAACAAGACATGTTTCGAACATATATATGTTCATCTTCAGTTGGGTACAATTAGTAATATAGAAAAGAAAGTGTGGAGAGAAAAAATACAAAAATAGTAGGACTAACTAATTGAGATAAAGGTACATGATGTACTTTTTCATGTTATTTATATGAAAATAGGGGTAGAACCCCAGAATATCAATTCAAACGACATAATCTTGAACGTGAAAACTATACCATACACGAAGCGACGCTTATTCTTTACAAAATCATTTTGTAAAATCATTGATATTCTGGGGTTCAACCCCTATTTTCATATAAATAACATGAAAAAGTACATCATGTACCTTTATCTCAATTAGTTAGTCCTACTATTTTTGTATTTTTTCTCTCCACACTTTCTTTTCTATATTACTAATTGTACCCAACTGAAGATAAACATATATATGTTCGAAACATGTCTTGTTGTTTGAGATTGGATTTATATCCTTTGCTCTATTAAATTTTGTGGAGACGACTTTGTGTTCTTTTTCCAAAAAAACTTGGTCTTCCACTTCGAGTATGGACTATTACCTTCACATTAATATTACATATATATAAAATATAAGAGAGACTCTATAATGATTCATCATTAAAATTATTGACTATAAAATATTTTCATTTAATTTTGGGAAAATACTCTAGTTTTGATGCAAATAGTAATGAAATTTGGTGAGAGCAAAATGTCTTAACAGACAACAGAAATATTAAGAGGCCATGAGCGCGATCACGTTTGGGACGCTTTCAAGGAGTCAATTGATAACTCAAAAACGGTTCGTCTTATCGATTTCAACCAAGGACAGGCTTCTAGAGGAAGTTTGATTTGAATTTTCAATCCACTTTTCCACAAAAAAAATCTCGAAAATGTCCCAAAAATGCAGTTACTTTGAAGCAATTTTTTGGGTAGATGAACAAATAATTTCAAAAAAACATTACAGCACGTTTTACTTTTCTTTTTATACCAAATTCATTTCGATCGGATAAAGATTGCTTCAAATTTTAATGGAAGAGAAATACCACTGCAGCTACCTCGACTATCCATGAAAAGAACGTTGAGGTGCTGCCGCAGACATAGTTACATACAATCAAACTTCCTCTAGAAGCCTATCCTGGTTTGAAATTGATACGACGAACCGTGTTTGAGTTATCGACTCTTTTACCCTAAAAGTTAAGTTAAGATTAGATTACGACCTAATTTTATTGTGATAATCAATGGGATAATGTCTGAGAGTGATTTTTTATAAAGGCAATGCTAATGCCATAAACTCAAATTTCACTATGAAAAATCAGGGAACGAATAGCTCATCTGTAAATCGTATCGTTTGGTGGGATATGTAATGTGTTCAAAACTTCGAACACATTAGGTACTAGCTCAAATGTTTTGATGAATATAGTAATGTGGTATACAAACACAGATATTATAATATGAAACAAATATATTCGGATATGAACAGTGTGTTCAACTATGGAACAAATCACCTAACAGCCATAGGCAATAATGTAACCGTTTGTATCCGCTTATGATAATGCAATTATATAATAGTTCTAGAACAAGGTGGAATGATAATATCTCTTTGGATCATATGCTGTTATTGGGGCGATAAAACGTGTTGGTCAATTAGTGTTAAGCCTAAAATTGAACATTGTATCCAACAACAACATCGTGTATTTGACGGGTCTGGCGAATAATACATATGGTTTCTTTGTTTGTGTATTACGAATACCTGGTGACCATGAGGTGAAGTACGCCCCCCATGTTTTCTATAATTTTGAAAATACAGGTTGCTATAGGACACAAATATGGAATTTTATACTTCCAGTTTGACCCCAAACTTTCTTTTTCGGATGAAACCATTTATAAATTTTCTGGTTTTCTGAAATACTTGCGAATTTGGGATGAGACTGCGTTCAAAATTAAAAATTAGTTGAGATATAGTTGATTATTCATTCTTACAAAGTTGGCTATGAAAATCATAGTTAAATCATTTCAATTGATTAACGACATCGTCAGTTATAAGATGAAGCTATAAGTGCAGATCCAATTTAACTTGGGTTCCTGATGGAATTGCACCTTCTATATTTCTCAATAATTACTGAAAATTGCCTCAAAACGAATATCCACATGATCTTTTCAATTTATAATTTTTTATTCAATAAATGCCGCTTTTAACTTTCACTTTCTTATATTCAAAGCCGCCTTCATGGAAGAACATCCAATTTTCATAATACTCATTATAAACATCTTGTATCTTCGCTTCCCTTCGGAATTCTCCAAGAATTTCCACTTGAGGATAATTCATCATTTTTATCATGACGAAGTGAAAAGGGCATGTTGCCATTTGAGAAATGGCAGTTTGGGCATTTCTTTATGGTACTATTTAGATCAAGCTATTGCCAATGCTAATTTTCATAAGATAGTTCATTAATGAAAACCCCGGATTTCGTCCCAGCAAAATCGCTTTGTAGAATTTTTTAAAGAAGAAATAGTAAAAAAAATACAACTTTTTTGGTTTTTTGCAAATATTCCCAAAACTATTGAAGGAATCGTTTTACAGTCGATAGAACTTTTGTAGATAATTATTAAACCTACAAAGTGTTTTTTTGTACGACTGGATCGGTGCATTTTCGTCTAAGAAAATTCGGGGAAACTTCATAAATTTGAAACTGGGCAAAAAATATTTCGGAAACTGATAGACAATACCATGTGGTTCAACTCTGCGCAAGATGATTTCCGTCCGATGTACAGGTTTTGCACAATCGCGTTATAAACAATTCAACGGCTTATCTTGCAAAATGCCCAGATTTAAGGGAAATCATCATATTCAAATTCAGCGAACGGCATCTGGAAGTAAAGATCAAACACTATAATTTGTATATTTTGGATTTTCATCTGAGAAGTGGGAACTGTGTTAAAAATGCAACTGATAGTTGCTCTAAACGAGTAGCAGTAATGGAGGAACTATCGAGGAGAGAAGAGTATAAACGCATGGCGATTTAATAATACAAATCCGCCCAATGACATATTACGATTACACTGCGTTATTTAAACTTTTAGCTGGGGTCATTACAAGGTCACATTCTAATCACATGGTTTATTTCCGCTTGCTTTGCGGCAATTATCTGTTTATATACATTGTATATGAGCAGATAATTGAGCAGAAACTCAGTGCCCACTTTTGGGTTGACTGGCAACAATGTTCCGCGAAACAAGCGGTAATAAAAATGTTCGGGAAAGCTCGGAAAATCAATAACTTGGAAATTTTGATATATTGTATGGAAACAAACTTGTAGAACATAAAAATCTCCATTAAAAAGGTAAATGCATGTTTTTTTCGAAAATTGCTTCCATTGAGAGATAATGAGCTATAACTGATATTTTCAGACTTCGACGCGAACGACTCGGGATATCATAAGATTTACACCGACGCGACGCTCGACTATAACCTCTGTATCTCCCTTGTTTTTGGTTTATCTCTCAAAGGAAGCATTTTCCGATAAAACATTCAATTACCTCTTTTATATAAATTTTTACGTTGTACAAGACTTTTTCAATACATTTTATAACCCCTTCCAAGTTGTTGATTTTCCGAGCTTCCCCGGGAATTTTCCCCACTTTCCATAGGTGCTTGCGTGCAGAACATTTTTTTTTCTTGAATTACCCCACAAGAACTATCTGTGCCAAAAATCCTCTTTAATGGATTTAGTGTCAGGTTAAAACTCCTAGATCGTGTACTACTGCTGCAGTATAATATCAGGTGGTGTTAGTAGTAGTAGAGATAGACATGGAAAATCGAAAATTTAACATTAATTCCAAAAGTTTTTAAACTTTGGTAGAGAGAATGATACATGGAGAAAGCAATAAATCTCAGTTTGTAACCTCTTCCGAAGTACGCAACATTGTCAAAATGGCAATTAAATTGAATTTTGCAGCATACTCGTTGAGGAAATTGGAGGAATATACTGTTTCATATCACGAATCAAGTTTTGCCACCAATTCAGGTATACGGAACATTTTTTTATCGACCTATGTTTTTCTTTGATATAACATAAGAGAAAATTCCAAAAGTTCTGCAAACTTGACAGATACATCAGAAAAATATTCCGAAAAGTTTTGTAGGTTTACAACCTTTTGCGTTGACCAAAACATGTATTTTCTCAATTCGTGGTAATTTTTTTGATCAAGGTGGTCTCGAAATTATTGCAAAAGTTTTGCAACTTTGTTAAAAATTTTAAAAACATCTATTCTGATGCATTCACAAATTTGCAACCTTGTACACGATCCTGAACTTCATGCAATTTTGCAAAATCTAATTAATTCACTTATTAGATTTTTGCAAATTGCATGAAGTTCCGGATCGTGAACACGTTTGCAAATTTATGACTGCATCAGAATAGATGTTTTCAATATTTGAAACAAGGTTTCAAGACTTTTGTAATTATTTAGAAACCACCTTGATCAAAATATGACCACGAATTAAAAAAAAAATATATGTTGCGTACTTAGGAAAACTTGACCAAAGTTTGAAATCTTTTGGTGTCAATGTCTATTTCTACTGGCGTATAGGTCAATTCATGTTCTTTAATATATATTTTCTTCTGTTAATAACTTCCGAGCTTTCTACACAGGAGAAGTAAGCAATTATTTTTTTAGGTTTCCCAGATCAAATTGCCGAACAACCCACTTTGCATATATTGAAAAATCATTCGAGATTAAATAAATTCAAAAAATGTAGTTGAAAAAAATGTGTCATTACCGCCGGTCTATCCATTGTAATTTAAATAAAATCATGCAACGTTTATCACGCAAACGTCTAGCAAAACCAAGTCATATGTGTTTCCGGATTGTCAACATAACAGGGAATTCGATAAATTTCATATTCAAATATAAGGTATTTACATATAACAGTAATTAAGGTAACCAGGAGAGACTCTCGCATAAAATGCTGCCGGAGTGGTGTGATAAATTAGCTAACTTATTTGTAAAAAGTAACTATACAGTACAGTCGGCGCATAAATTTTCTATTAACTTAACTGGCATGGAAATCATTTTCCATAAACAGTTAGTAGAGGTCCCATATATCGAAAAAACACAACTACCTGTATTGGAATAAGGTGGCTTCACCCCTAAAAAACCACGGTCAATCGTTGATTATCATAAAAGTATTCATTAAAAAAAAGAAAGCTTTATGAATGTCCGGAAAGAAAGTTATTGATTAATTTTTTTTAATAAGCTGTAGTTTACAAGAAAATCGGTCTCGAAGTACTTGGCATTTTTAATGGATATATATATATATATATATATATATATATATATAAAGCTAGGAAAACTTGTTGGGTACGCAGCATGCAGGAAGTATACTCTTATAACACTTGTTCCAATATTTCGACAACGTTTATTGTCATCCTCAGGGAAAGCTACAATATTATTAAAATACAATGAAACAATGACTAACAGTGGATTCCAAAACTACTTACAGTGTCGGTGAGGTTATGTGCATAGATATTATAAAATAGACGTTAACAATTGCAATGTACATATTAAAACAATTTGTGAGAGTCCTTAAAGGTCATCATCAACAATTATTGAACTTTTATAGTTAAAAAACATTTATTATAATAAAATTGAAAAATTATTTCCTCATACCGGTATTTTAACGTCGGCATGGGAGAAGAAGAATTTAATTTAGGTTAACAAGTGAGGTTAGGTACGATCCTGCATGGAACAGTACTAAAAAGAGGAACATTGACAGACTGAACCTACCATGGAACGAGACCTTGTCATTCAAACATGGAATGGCACAGAACACCATAGAAAAGACATCATATCATTAATTAATTATTTCCACCTATAGAGTTTTTACTTTTAATAATAATTTCAGTATTCGGAGTACTCCCTCTATAGGTGGAAATAATTAATTAATGATATGATGTCTTTTCTATGGTGTTCTGTGCCATTCCATGTTTGAATGACAAGGTCTCGTTCCATGGTAGGTTCAGTCTGTCAATGTTCCTCTTTTTAGTACTGTTCCATGCAGGATCGTACCTAACCTCACTTGTTAACCTAAATTAAATTCTTCTTCTCCCATGCCGACGTTAAAATACCGGTATGAGGAAATAATTTTTCAATTTTATTATAATAAATGTTTTTTAACTATAAAAGTTCAATAATTGTTGATGATGACCTTTAAGGACTCTCACAAATTGTTTTAATATGTACATTGCAATTGTTAACGTCTATTTTATAATATCTATGCACATAACCTCACCGACACTGTAAGTAGTTTTGGAATCCACTGTTAGTCATTGTTTCATTGTATTTTAATAATATTGTAGCTTTCCCTGAGGATGACAATAAACGTTGTCGAAATATTGGAACAAGTGTTATAAGAGTATACTTCCTGCATGCTGCGTACCCAACAAGTTTTCCTAGCTTTATCTTAACTGGTCAGCAAAGACTTCCTCTCTCCTATATATATATATATATATATATGAATATATTATAATTGAAACACAATAAGTATAATTATCCAATAATATTTCTTGTTCATAATTGTATACAGCCCTATAAAAAATATGGTGCTTCAATGTAAATGGACACTGTTATGCAACAGAGAACCAACAAGTATTATACAGGTTTGTGATAATTAAGAAAAACAATAATTTTCAACTTCATCCAAAATAATATGGGGGTATTACTGAACAGAAGTAAGTCCATATGTATGAAATTAAGTTTTTAATGAAATATGAAAATGAAGAAATTTTCTAACCAAAAAAATAAATCGAAACTTACTCAGAAGTGAAAAAAGTCACCTGGTCAAATTCAGTTTCTCTATTGTACCCTTCGATTTGTGTAAGATTGATTATCTGAATTGAATGAATATAGGTTATTGACGTCTTTCAGTTTTAGTTTAGCAACTGCATTCCATTCGACCACAATTGGTTTCGTACACAACTGACAGACCCTGGAGGTAAAACAACATAACCTGAGGAATCTGACAATCTGGCAATCACTTCTTAGTAAAAAAATCACAAAGTTTCACAAATTGTTCAAAAATAGGAGAACAACAAACGAAACAAAATGGAAAAGTGAGGTTATTTCTTCTTTTTTTCTACGATTGTGTTTGTTTTACCTCCAGGGTCTGTCACTTATGCACGAAGCCAATGGTTTTAAAGGGTTAGGAAATTAATTTATAACCGAAGGTTGTTTTCTTTTTTTTTCTTTTAAGTTTTTTTTTTGTATTTTTGGTATTTTTATAGGTATTATTCACAGATATTAGGCTCAGCAATATTGCTTTGAATGTACTTTATCAAGTACGAACGAAATTCCTGGGCACAAATTTCCAAATATTGTTGCGTCTTTGGGTTCAAAAATAAGTGTACACTAGTGTGGACTTTCCTTTATTATTCATACTTCACTTTACAACACTGTAATACAATACTTGTCACTGTCACTGTCAAAACAGTTCTGTTCTGATACCAAAATACTTGTATCCAATGTAACTAACTAACTAAGGGCTGGTATTATAAAACTATTTTGACAGAAAACTAGAAGTTAACTTGTGGAATGACGTCACATCTTGCAGTTAACTTCTACATGAAGGAGTTAACTTTATCCGGTGCAATGTGGAATCTGTACACATTTAAGCAAATTTAAAATAAAAAATTGGACCTTTATAAAACTGACATTCTAGAGTAAAAGTTAACTTGACTGTTAAAATTAAAGTTAACTGTCAAACATTTTTATAAAACCGGCCCTAACTCCATCTCACAAATGTATTGCTTTTACATATAAAAAAGTTCTAGAAAAATGAAGAAATCAATAGAACACAATAAGAATGTTCGACGATTGATCGTTTTTGTATACTCACGCGTTTTGTTAAACTCAGCTGCGCCTCATTCAAGTTTTATGCTCATACAAAATAATCGTACTCTACGAAATTCTATCATAAATAACTATTTTGTGTGATGAAAGAATGTCAATAATGATTGAAGAAATTCCTTTCTTCTTCTCAAAAGCAGTACGTGGTTCATTATCTTTGTAACTATTGCCGACATCAGTTTATTAGAGAACATTGCGCCAATAATAACAACCCAATCACCAACAATAACGACAGTGTCTCAAATGTACCTATTGAAAAAATTTGCTTCAAAGAACCAAGTACCTTTGGATCCTATTATAATATATAAAATTCAGAACAAAGAATCATACAGATCCATGCGACTCTGGTTCTCTATCGCAAAACTTTTATGAAGATTCTTTTATTTCTGAAAACCACGCTTATATCAACTCACTCCGTTGTTGTCACGGTAAAATCTTGTAACCAACTTTTAGACTACTTCTAATAGACTGATTGATTTGAAATTTAGCAGGTGTACATAGTTCCGGTGCAATGCATTATGAAATTTTTGTTAAAGGAGAAAACAAAATGGCGGTTCCAATATGGCGGACAAGTTTTGTAATTATGACCCGCTTCAATTCAAACTTGGTATCTGAGGGTTTTCGGGGTCAGAGATTATGATTCTTTTATCGAAATTGAAAAATTCAAGATGGTGGATCCAATATGGCTGACGCGTTTTGTAATCATGATCCGATTCTATAAAAAATTGTTATCTGGGTATCTGGAGTTTTCGGGGGCAAGGATTATAATTCTTTCATCAAAATTGAAGAATGGCGGAAGATGGCGGGTCCAATATGGTTAAAGAACTTTGTGTTATGGTCCAATTCGATTCATAATTGGTATCTGGGGGTTTTCGGGGTCGGAGATTATATCCAACAATACCAAGTTTGATGCTGTTATCTCCAAAGATTACAGAGATATCGCCATTTATTTCATCCATGAGCTACTGGATGTAGAGACGGGCATTTGGTCCTCACTGTATATATAGTGATATTAAAAAAACTAGATTTTAAATAAACCTTGTCATAGTGTCCTCAGATCGCACTCTCATAGGTAAGGTCCAAACGTAGACTGCAAAGAACTTTTTATATTCAATTGAAGTGTTAGTATGTTACAATGTTTCAACATAACTTGATGTGAGTGAATGGCATTTGAAATAGATACAAGATATGATAAGAAGTAGAAAATGAAAAATATTAAAAAAAAGTTTTTCGAGTATTTTATTTCCTTTATTTTATTACAAAACACATTGCAACCTGTTGAACTTGTACCGAAACACATGATTTTCGAACAAATAAAGAATACATTATTTTTAATATGAAGAACCCAGGACATCTCTTTCATTCATGCATTATTATCATGAAGATAAACGGACAATATTGTGCTCTAAAAGGTATATTTAGCCAAATTGTATCTCAAAATCTGTCACTATCTTCTGTTCTATTCAATTTCCTTAAGTGGATGAAGTGCATATAAAACACGCATACAATACAACGTTTTATTAGCATTCACAACATTGATGGAATTAACGATAGTCATCGCCGATCGATGTTTTACCCTTTTTACCTCCATATACACCCACAGTGTAGGCTAATTGGTAAAATAGGGAACACTTGGAATTGTTTCATCTGCAATAAAGTATGTTGCACAAGTATCAGTTGGATATAATTCAATACCCGTCGTGGTATTAGCCAGGTGAGTAGTTGTTTTCTGAAAGGTATTTGCTACAAAGAGCGTACGTTGAAGGTGTATATGAGGGTAAAAAGGGTAAAACATCGATTGGCGACGACTGTTGTTATTAAACGATCTCCCAAAAGAACTCTGAGCTTTGTGCTAAGATATCTGATTATTGGACTTATTTGGAATAGTATTGAAAACTATTTGTATTTACGTAACGTGGCAGGCTGTGTCATAGTTACTGCTTGTTATGGTGTATTGTTTGTTGATTACAACAAAAATTATTGTGAAATTGTTCTGTTATTCTTGAGGAGTCCCGAAAAACCTACAATAAATGAAGAAATCATGTTATTGTTCGCCTTCAATTTGAACAAAAAGTATGTGGTTTTTATTATTTCACTAGTGAATTTGATTGTGGATAAAAGAAATACCTATATTATACCTTTAACGATAGTTTTTTTAGTTACATCTTCCAACAATGCGTGTATGTTATGGCTCATGGAAAAAAATACTCTCCTTATTAATACTGCAACGGAGAACAATTGCAAATGCTCCCTGTAAACAAATAGCAGAAGTTCGTTCTGATTCGCACTTAGAGATCACTTGCAGACTAGAGTCGAAGTAATTGTATAGACAAGAGACGATTCGAGTTTCGAAGTTTTGACCCCTATCGATGTAGTGTAGGTAACTGCAGTCAGTTTTCGGGCTATTTGTTCTGATATATGGTTACACGAAGCACTGCAATGAGACATTTTATACAAGTATCGGTTTGATATAATTCAATGCCCGTTGCGGTATTAGCAAGCAGAGCATTTCAGACATGTATTCACCATAATACCCTGAATGTTTTGCATAATTCTAATAGATTGTTATATTTCTTCTAGGGAACGACTACTTGTTTTTTTGGAAATTCAGCTTCCGTAAGAAGTATCCCGATAAATTGCCTCAAGATCTGTATTGGCCAAAAATCTCAGCCCTGACATGTGGTCGGTAGATTATGATTATTGAGGAACATTTCAAGAAAGAAGGTCAAATAGCTCAATTGATATGTGAAAGTTATTGTATTCCAATTATTGAAGAAGTTGGTTTTTCAAACAGAACAAAACGAATAAGTTTCATAGAAATCAAATTCCATGCACAAATGTGCAAAAAATCGTCAAAATATTCCGTCATGTTTTGATATAAACCATATAAAAGAAGAACTTAATTGATTCACTTGGAAAATATTAAGCCCAACTAAGGAAATGTATTTCAAATAAGAATTACAGAAACGAACTCAACACATTTCAACGATAATTTTAAACTTACAGAATGATTTTTATATCCTGTATGACGATAGTTTTATTCAGATGTGAAAATCTGAATGATTTTGAATCTTGTGCCGGCTGGGAATAATCCTATAGAGTAATAAAGCCTAGCCAGAACACGTGTATATGTTGTGATGTCAGTCGTCTATGACGTGCATTGACCTAGTTTGGGATGCAATATTGCCTAGAGCAAGACAACTGCATCCCCCGATACAGCTTCGTTGTCTACGCCGGTTAAAAGCCGGATGTGAACGGATTTCACGCATCGGTGCATGTCCATATAGCGCCGTATATGAAGCTCGAGGACAATAATCAATGGACAATGAGAGAGAGGAGTAGTTTAGTTTTAGTAATACTTATATTTTGAATGATTGTTAAGTATTCTTGATTGGTTTCAAAATAATTCTAAATTGAAGAATTTTGTCCTTTATAAACCTTGATAATAATATAATTGAAGTGATTGTTCCATTGAACCTTCAAAAACTTTAAAACTCTCTTCTCTAGTAATATAAATAGACAATAAACCAGTGACAGTTAGTAAAAACGAATTATTTTGAAGATAAACACTTTGTGTACACATCGAATATAACTAATTAACGGAAAAACAACTTTAATACATTCAGAGAAAATTTTTGGCTGTGGCTTTCCGTCTATGAGGTACTCAACTATATAATTAATTTAACCTCAAAATGATGAGAACAATTATTCAGGTTCATTCACAAATGTTATCACAAACGATAATTTTTTGAGAATTTGAGAGTATCAAATAAATGAATCGAATAATTCCGAGGAAGTCGAAATACCCTTCTCTCCACACATTTCTACAAAGTAGATATATGAGGCAAATATATGGGTTCATTCATTCACTCTAAGTAAATTTCCTCCAACAATTGCCTCTCAAAGATGTTTTCCTCGCACAGTTGGCTCTCAACCCAGATAGCACATTATACCATTGCGAAAATAATATTGGTAATTTAAATAATAATGTTTATTTCAAAAAATGCTACAATTATTTGTATACAAATAATTACAACATGCGATGAAATGACATCACACACAATGATATTTCAAAACTGATATTTTTAAAATCCTCAATACAGGGTTCCAGATCTACAAGTATTTTTTTCAATTTCTTTTTTAAATTGACTGTTACTAGCAGAACGTCTTACAAGTACTGGTACGTACCTAATTTGATATGAAATTTGATTGCCATATATTATCGAGATCTTTCAGTAAGTCCAAATGTATGATATGATATGGATAAGTGAGATATTGCCTCCTAGTGTTATATTCGTATTCTGTGGAATTTAAATTAAAAAGTTTACGATTTTTGAACGAATATCTGATTTCATATGAAACCAACGTTCGCTCAGAAATAGATAGTGGGTTCTGGTCAGTCAAGCGAATCGTAGAACAGGTGACTCAGAAGCGACATCAAAGATGTATCATGTATTAAAGTTGAAAACTATTATACAACTTCAATATCAATGAAAATTATGTTGGTAAGTCACTCATATATTAGAACAGAGCTAGTTAGTCAGTCGGAATATACAGGGTGTTTCATAATAGAATGGTGATTTTGAAGGGTGATTTCTCAAATGATAAAAAAAATCATATGATTATAGGTCCGCAACCGCTTTATTCATAAGATACAGGATGTTGAAATTTAACAAAAAAATCAGTTTTTTCCCAATATCTCTAAAACCGCTTCGAGTTTTTACATTTTGGTACATGCAAAGTACGCTTGAAAATACATTGTTTCCATGGTTAAGGTTTTCCTAATTACCATCAGTAACGTCCCTGTTAACATGTACTGTCATATTTTTCATCAGAATAATGATACGCCACTGTTTTTTACCAAATAAATATTATTTTTGTAATTGTTCTCTATATTGTCTCAATTTTGTTTTTCAAATCAAAAATTGTTCATCGGTCGAAAAAAGGCAAGAGACTATTTTTATTAGGTGTTAGAGGAAAATTACAAAAATAGTATTTGTTTGGGATATAACAGTGACGTATCAATATTTGCTCAAAAATATGGCAGGGCATATTAACAGGGATGCCAGTGATGGATATTTGGAAAAACTTCATCATGAAAATAATGTATTTTTATGAGTACTTTGTATGTACTAAATTGAAAAGAAAAACCCAAAGCGGTTTTAGATATATTAGGGCAAAAATATTTTTTTTTGTTATATTTTAACATCCTGTATCTCATAAATTACGCGGTTACGGACCTATGCTCAAATGATTTTTTTAAAAATCATTCAAGGATTATCAACCTTAAAGATCAGCATTCAATTATGAAACACCCTGTATATTCGGACTGACCGACTAGCACTGTTCTAGTACATGAGTCACTGACCTACATTAGTTATTTACCCAACAAGTGCGGAAAAGATATTTTCCGTAAGAGTTAGGTACAATATTTTTCCTACGAGTGTTTTTGTCTATCTCATATATGAAAAAACAAGGTTTTTAATAAACAAGTTTTTATAATAATGCTACAAAATGACTAATAAGACAGAATAGTTACATAGATCATTTAGTTAGTCCTAAATATCATCATTTTCAAAAATACAAAAATCGTGCGGAAAAGTAAAAATCGTACGGAAAAGTAAAAATCGTGCGGAAAAGTAACTTTTCCGCACGCTCGTAGGAATTTTTTTTATTGATATGCATTATAGAAGTTGTATAACAATGTTCAGCTTTAATGAATCCATTTTGTTACCACGGTAAATGCTACATCTTTGATTCACCTGTTCTATGATTCGCTTGACTGACCAGAGTATGTTTGTGTACACATTGACTATAACTAATTAAAGAAAAATCAGCTTTAATAAATTTAGAGAAAATTTTTGGCTCTGCCTTTTGGACTATCATGATATTTGAGTTCCAATATTCCAATATTCGAAACTTCTAACCAATAACTAATTTTGCAAATAGTATGATTTACATCCCTCTGGGATGTCAACGTTTACGCTCATGTCAAGAAATTAAAGCCATATATCCATGTGGGGTTCTTTCTCGCGGACATAAATAACTGGATATCTATACAAGTGATATAGGGATACGCTTCAGCCAAAAGCTCTGCTCTAATCTGCTGAAACGACCGGCTTCCCTCACTTTCAATTTCGATTTCCTGATCCTCACCGCTATCTAAATCTCTTTAAAACCCATATTAAACCATTTTTGAATTCATTTGAGCAGGGGACCAATAAAAGCTGAATATATGAAGGTCGTTTGAAGGCTAAATGGAATGTCCTGATTTTGTGCTATTGTGTCTCTGTTTACCGCTCTTGTGGATATTCACCAGGAGAATGTCATTCCTAACCGAGCTTCATTTCTGCCAACCAGAAAAAAATCGATATCTTGATATCTGACAAATGAAGAAGTAGTACCTAATCCTGAATTATCTCAAAAATTACTAAATGGATAGTTAGATAAGTTCCTCCATAGACTTGTATACAGTGCGACTTTTTATATATTTTATGAATTTTTGAACGGTTCGACGTACAAAAATGGAAAAAATACGTTTGAGGGGTATCACCGATACTACTCTTTAAAATCAAAGACATGGTGATTGTTCGAAAGAGGGCGCAAGGGGGCACAATTTCTCCATTTTATTAGCAATTCGAATTCGAAATATCAAGTATAAGTGCGGATCTAAACGGTACTCATAACTCGATAAGAACAGGGCACAAAAACCTATGAAAATGGCTTTCAAATGCCAATCCTGACGTTCAATGCTTCTCTGAATGATTAATTTCTTGATAATCATGCAGCTTGAGGTCTGTCAGTGGGCTGATATGAATCTCCCAAACTCACTTTCGTTGTGTTAGTACCTTCGGCAATAAATAACAACACTCCAGTTAACCACAATATACAACCACGCTTTACAATATCTTCACCAAGAATGAATGAAACTCCCTTACCTTTCTCAATACCACATGTCCTCCTTTTCATAACATTAATCCACTTACACTTGTGTCACACCGTTCCACATAATGATTGTAGTTGTATCGTCGTATCGCTAACATCTGGGGAAATGGGTCAAACTGTTATCTACAAAAAATTTTAATTATTCAAAAAGCTGCCTTACGCAGTATAAAAAAAGTAAATTGGGAAGTCAGTTGCAGACCTATATTTGAGGAACTAAAAATTATGACCATATTTTCGACAGTTCTGTACCATAACTTATTGTACATAAAAAAAACATGGGCAACTATCAAGCACAGTCCGATTTTCACAGACACGACACAAGAAATAAATCTATGCTAATGCAACCACACACTAGATTACGTAGGCACGCAGACAGAGCTGTTGAATGGTACAATTCATTACCAGCCGAACTTCGTGATCTACCATTCTACAAATTTTCAAAAAAATTGAAAATAATTCTGACAGAGAACTGTATATACTCATTTGATGAATATTTCAAGTTAGCCAAAAACAGTGACATCTTAACAACACTTAGATAAACTCAATGTTCATGATATTTTATATTTTTATACGTTTGTATGTATATTTTATACAGTCTTATAACTTTTACTATTGTCCTATTTTTACCTTGACGTGTTTCATAATATTGTAAATATTTCTGAACTAAATAAATTCAATTCAATTCAATTCAATTCAATCTGGCCATCCTACTAAGTGTGTCGTCCTCGACACACCATCACGTTCTGTAAAACAACTGAAACAAGTAGACATGTAAAAAAACTGTACATATATGGAAAAAGGTAAATATAAGTGATAATATTAAACCAGTCCAACACATTTTCTTGTCCGTTCAAGCTGATTGTTTCCCTAATTATCCAGCAGTCACAGAGTTCAAAATGACTTCATTTTGGTTAAACTGTTGCCTCAATCAGTGGACTAACGTAGTCATGCAAGACTATCCCTTTCTCACATATTCTCATATCAACATTACCAATATTGTTGCCTATCCGTGCAATCTGATTATATACTTGATCAATCAGTGAACCTACAGAGTCAGAGTATAACAACACTTTCTACACTTAATAACAACAATGACTCACATAAAACCTTACTTTCTCGAGTATTTCCATGAAACTGCATAACGTCACCGCTTTTAAAAGGACTTTCACTGCCCAAAATCACCAGGATACAATGGACGTGATGTTCAATATAGTCTGTCAGAAAATGATAGTCTTAATATCAGAGTAGCAGAAATATAATATATCTGTGTCAATGAAACATTGAACACGTATTCCAGTGATTTGGAAATAATAAGGTCTTTCTTCAGTTTAAAAATTTGATTTCATTTGACTCTGTCAAAAAAAGATCTTATTATTTCCAAACCAATTCAAATACAGTTTTCAGTGTCTTTTAAGCATTACGTCAACGTTTCGAAAAAGAGAAGTAGTTTTTGAATAATTTGATCTCATTTTTTCAGATAGGCAAATTCAGTGTAGAATACGTTACTGACAAATATTAATTTCGTTCAAGAAAGCAGTTTTGTGAACGCAGTAACTTATCGGGCAAATTAATCAAGTTGCCTTTCTATATTTGTACAGATTTCCTTAAAATAACATTTCTTCATTTTCAGATTGTGGAAGGTTAAAAAACCCAAAAAATCATGTCAAGAACAAGACAAGGAGTACTTTTTACCTATCTGATGGATACGAGCAACATCTAGGCGCAGTAACAATGTGAGGATCCGGAAAAAAAAGAAAGGGCTCTTAAATCGCGCTGATGTGATTGACCCTCCATGGAATGACCCTAGGTACGCACCTGTCTATTTTGTTTCATCTTCTAATGAATAAAAATCTTTGAATTCTAAACTGCAATAAACGTTTGTGTTTCAGATTATTTGGTGATAAAACATAGGCAACAGGTCGGATGAAACGGACCATATGAAAACAGAATCCATGTGATGCAACAAAATGCTCCATTTATTCATGAAAAGTAATATAGTAGCTCTGCCGCCCGTTCATAAAAAGCTAGTCCTGCTATAATAAAATGTCCCGAGTGCATACTTAAAGCCAAACTCGAGGTATCTTTTCAGAGACGGCTTTGTAATGAAAATAATGAAATAAATGTAGGTGATATTGCAACGGGAAAATACAATATTTAAGAAGATATTATATTTCAAAGCGGGCTCGATAATCTATTTCTCTGAAGTTTTTTTTTACAATATACTTTTCTAAACCAATGACATTTCGGCTATAATCCGTTAAAAAAAATTTGAGCGCTGACATTCTGCGTGTTATATGTATGAAAACTATAATATTATCACATCACTTTTGTGTTCGGGATAAAAAATAGAATCGGGATAAATATTGCTTTTTTGTGATGGGAAAATAGTTTAACATTTTATCCCTGTTGGCAGGTAATAAAATATAAATTTTTATGAAAATACGTTTTCCCCCAGAACCGGGGAAAAGTGAGTACTTTTTTCCCGGATACAGATACACATAGGTTAAGGTAGATATTTTATTAAATCGTCGTTTTTGCCGTCACAGAAAAAAATAGTGTACTATACTACTATAATAAATAACTATTTTGCTGTGACGAAAAAAAAGTTTGAAATTTTTTCTCTGTTGACAGGTACTAAAATATGACTTTTCAAATTACTTTTTTCCCCTGGAAAAAAGTGAGTACTTTTCAGAATTGAAAACAATATTAAAATTTGGAGTCACAGCCAGCGTAGTTTACTCTTGATCAATATTCTATTCCTTGTTCCCCCCTGTACACCGTTTGGAAATTTGAAATTTTGACAACTCATATGCAAGTATTCTGCAATGCACTAATTTTTATGTGAAATAAAATTTTCTGACAAATCGATAATGAAAAAGTTTTCCATATTGTGCAAATTTCTCTATATAGTCTGGACCACATTTTGATAGGCAACCCATTTTAGGCATATTCGTCTATTTTTGAAACTTCATAAGAAATAAGAAGTATAATTCATTCGTTAAACAGAACGGTGAAGGTCGACCTTTCTTCTTAGGTCTTAAGCCGTAGAAATTTGATTTTTTTCACTATTAAGTCGTCGTTTTCCCGCCACAGAAAAAAATAGTGTATTATACAAGGGAAAAATAATAGATTTTAGCTCTCGGTTTTTTGTCAACACAACCTCGAGCTAAAATCTAATTCTTTTTTTTCCCCTTGTATAATAAATAACTATAAGTCGTCGAATATATTCCTCCTATTTTGATAAAACTGCGTTTGTTACTTATGAGTGCGTTTTCATTTTCTGGCAATTTTTTTGGACTTTGTCAGAATTTTTGCATTTTTTACTCTTCTTGGATCCTTTGCTTTGGATTCCTGATATAAACGAATAAATGTTTGTAAGTGACAGACTTCAACCAAACTTACGAGACGTAACAAAATATATTCACGAAATATTGAGAGAGATGAATCTAGACGGAAATAATAATGTACCCTATTCAACATTGTGAAACTTTGGATATAAACTTCTGAAGGACGTGAACTTTCATTAATTTGCTTTGTGATATTCATCGAATTTGAGTTACATTTTAAGCTCAATTTTAATTGCCGCTTGTTTCGCAGAACATAGTTGCCAGTCAATCCAAAAGTCGGCAAAGCTGAGTTTCCGATGAATTATCTGCTTATATACAATATATACAGTATCGGAAACTTTATCTGGGGTATAGACAGAAATCTACGCGAGCAACAAGGAACGCAATGATATGTTAATACCGAATGAATAAGAGAGACGCACTACTGCGTGACTCTCCTGTTGCCTCACCCGATGAATTAACAGCTCAGTTGATATCCCTTCCTCGAGCGAGTAGAGGAGAAATTGTAATGCTCTCTCATCATTATAGCAAGATATTCTTCACGCTCTCATAAAACCACCATACCCTAGATGAAAACTTTCCGATACTGTATAAGCTGATAATTGCCGCGAAACAAGCGGCAGTAAAAATTAAACTCAGAATATGACTCTGTCTTGACCGGAGCTCTAGATTTTGGTCTGATGACCCGAAAAAGTCCCAGGAATCGCACGTTAATAGTTAAGACCTCGTTAATCCTTGGCTCACACAAGTTTCGACTTTTGAGGGCTGCCGTTTGTAAGGGGACGATAGCTGGTTAACGGAAAAAACAATTTTAACAATTCTATGGTGATCAAAAATGGACACACTAGTTAAGAATCAGCCTCACGAAGTTACTCCTAGGGATCATGGCTTAATAGATTTGCATCCCACGCTAGAAAAAATGCAAAGGTGACAACTTCGACCTCCACTTCCATTAGAGGCTTTTCGAAGCCTTCGAAGGAGGCCAGGAGGGAGATCAGCTGCTATTGTGCCTAGATGTTGTGGGTGACGCCATGGAAGATACCCAGACGGATCGAAAGAGTCTCTCACTAGAGAAATACAGAACGTTAAATCCTAGAAAGATTCCACTTTTGTGATCATAGATCCGACAGCGCTCAGGTAACGCCGAGAAATGTTCTGGATCCCGGCCAAAAGGCATTTGCCGATTTATGAAGTACCACAATCTGATAGCGGTAAGGATGAAAACGTCAACTGAAGATCGAACTAGTGAACTAACGATCTGCGTACGACTGCGTACTTTTCTGACGAGACAGACGCGCCACCTCGAATTGTTGAAGTGCAACTGGGATGAATCTGCTTGTGGCATGGGACTCAAACGCGTACTATGTTTCCTGTGGGCATTGGATACACCTATCTCAGGGACAGGCAATCTTGAAATCCTCATCGAGGGCTCGGTAACCACATATTTCTTGGCAGTTGGCGAACCGTGATAGGTCTCACACTAAGTGTTCGCGAATTATGAACGAGGTTTACTTATGGAAGTTGTCACAAGATAAATCCCTGTTGGATAACAGATATGACCTATCTAGGCTGAACAAGATAGCCCACCAGATAGAAACCAATGTGAAACTTCTCGAGCCACTTCTTCTGAGAGGAACTGAAAGAAAGGAATATACCGTGAGAGTGGGGGAAGAAGGCGGAGATCATATGAAAATAGATGTCCTGCAAACAAAAGGGCGCGAAGAAAGTTGAAACACCCTGGTGTAACTCGGAAATCGAAGATCACCGGTGAATAACAGGAATGCTACCGAATAAAGTGAAGCGCATAAAAGTACATTTACACTAGGAATGATATAAATTTGCCACCGAGCTATCTTGAGGAGAGCTGGCGAGCCTATTTTGAGGATATCCTTGCCCAATGGTGATCAAAAATTAACATTGACAGAAGAAACAATATGCACTCAATTTACACAAATTTGCTGAATTCAGAACCATGGACTTCCCCCTCAAGTACCAGAAGAGAATGAGGAGATTACAGATGGACTGACTATAAAATGCTCCAAAATGGCACTGAGGAAGGTGACGACTAGGATGTGCCCTTAGGTCCATCGCAGCATTCAACGAGGCTAGGATGGCATATTCCCGGCACTGCTCTAGGAGGGACAGGAATACATTCTGACTCTTATTTGAAAAACCTTTAGTCCAGTCAAATTGTCTCCGAGGGTGCCTGATTCAGGAAAAAAAATGTACTAGTTGTTTTTTCAGTTTTTTGCCAAAAAGTAAATACGTAATTTTCCAGGTAGACCATTACATACCAAAATGAAGAACATCAAATTTTCTATGGGAAACACTCATCAAATGAATTGTTGGCCAAACGATTCGGCCGCTAGAGTGCACTGAAAAAGTGCCAAAATTTCCTACTTTATGAAAAACCCACTTTTCTGGTAAGTTTTTCGCTTATAACTCAAAAACAATGTGATTACAAAAAATCTTGAAATCTGAATCAACTACGTTAAATTCTCTACAAATTGCACACCTTAGGGCCGGTTTTTCAATGTTCAGTCAAAGTCTATGCTACGTGACTAATGGTTAGAATGTGAGTTTATTCCTTTATGTGAACAGATGTAACGTTCATTCTAACCACTAGTCAAATTTAGCCGTCAGTCAAACTACGCTAACAGGATATTGAAAAACCGGCCCTTAGTCACTTATTTTGGACAAACCATGTGGCCACTAAAGCGCGTTGAAATTCCATGTCATAGCCATAATAGCCCTCCAACTAAAATTCAGTCGAGACCTATCATTGATATTCGCTTAATAAAAACTATTTATCTAATTTATTTAATATGAACTGTATTTGTGTATTAATTATCATCATATAGGTAGGTGGGTAAATAAAAAAGTGATGGACAGCCACTACAGTCTACGACGCTTAGCGGTTGGAGGTCCTCGTCGCTCTTCTGGAATATGGAAGGAAAATAATAGCGATGACACTATGAAATCAATAGTTGCATTCAATAGGAAATTGAAAAAACTTACAGTCTAACTCCACCAAAAATATTCTTTATTGTAGCTGTCTGTCATGCAGTCAGAAGACTGATATCACGTTGAAATCATGTAGTCAGAAGACTAACATTAAGAGGGAGGACATGTTTCGAAGGAATAATCCTTCATCTTCAGCAAATTATGAGTTAGTTACAAGTCGAAAAAACACATTCAATGGGAAACTTTTAAAAAAATTCTTAAACTAAACATTTTTGGTCATAACCAAAGACCATGTGGTCCGCATCTGGAGCGGAGGCCACTCCACTAATGTCAGTGACCATGGATGGTCCATCCAACAATAAATATTAACATATTGAAAATAACTTTGATAATTAAACTGTGACCATGCAGCAATGTTTACTTGTTACTTTGTAAACCATGCAGCAATGTTATTTATCAACAGATTTTCATGAAATTGCAGTCAGTGATATTTCGAGAATTGGTGGGTTGATTAAACGGCATATTTTTCAAATTTCATTCCCCTATAAGTTTTTTATGGATTAACGCATTTTAACGTTATTTACATACGAACCATATTAAACCATAAATGAGCCTGTGAAAAAGCAAAGGAAAAATCATACGTTAAAAATAGTTTTTGGATAACATCTTTTTTTACATGTTCATTTGGTAATTTCGCGACTTTCTACCGAGAGAAGATATGATTGTTCACACATGGCAGAAATTCTTGCAACTCTTAAATTGTTTTTTATGTGGTTCTACACTCCAGAACTGTATGCAAAGGAATATATTGTCAATGTGACATATGAACTTTAAATTCAATCCGGTGTTAAGTGTTGAATAATTATTTCGAGTTATTCCAAAAATGTTGCATGTTAAAGAAACAAAGCAACGCAACTGCACGTCACGATTGTATGCTCTTTCATTTTTGTTATCTATATTTGTAAAACCTAAAATGAGCCCGTGTAAAAGCACATGTTAAATAATCGTTAAATACCATAATTTTTTTACATGTTCAGATGATAATTTTGGGGCCTTCTACAGGAGAGAGTAGTATGCTTATTAAATTTCGAAAACCAGTGAGGCATCAATCGTGTAACGATCGGAAACAGTTTAATCTACTGATTTTGGTGGTGTTGTTTTTTATTATTCTGCTGGTGTTTTTACAATTTTTTTTTGATTTAACTCCTTTTAGTAATTAAGAACAAGAAAAGCGACCATATGTAGTTGTTAATGCTGTTATCTTGAGCTTCCTTGAATATGGCAGTAGTGTATATTATAACTATTTGAGTGAGTCCTTCAAAAATAAACTTCAAAAATTGCAAAACTCATGCTTGAGATTCTCTTATACTTCCATTGAGAGGAGGGACCACATAACACCTTATTATAATGAAATGCAAATTTTGAAAATTAATTTGAGGTTTGAGCTATACTTTGCTGTTCTACTGTTCACTTTAAAAAAAACTAAGATACCCTCATATCTATTTGCTTTATTGTCAAAGAGATCTGACACACATGCAGTTGCACTGCGTAACAAAGAAACATACTCAATACCTTTGCATAAAACTGAAAAATTTAAATCTTGTTTCGAGTATGTTGCTTGTAAAATTCTCAACCAACATTATGTGATGTATGAACGCTCAATAAATGTTAATTCATTCCGAAATATATTTAAAAAAGAACTGCTCATCTCACAAATCACACACTGCCGATAATGCCAATTATTTATTCTTTCTTAATTTAATTTTTCTAGAAACCCATCTGTATGCCATGTATGATCAATGATCAAGTAAGTTATTTATTATCCTAATCTTGTATTTCAAAATTGTTGATGTTTTTGTAAGGGCCCGATTGTAAAATGCCATGTGCAATATCGGATTCCTATTGTGTGTAATTTGATGTATGTAATTTTTAATGTAATCTAACGTGCACAATAAAAAGTATTTATTATTATTATTATTATTATTATTATTATGTAGTTATGTAAGTATTTTTCTTTTTTTATATCTATTTGATCTATAATCGTTTCAAATTTCAATATCAATTTCAAATTCGGTTTTAAATAAACGTAATTCTAGAGTCCCTTTCAACATCCATGTTCTTATTTTTCTACACTTCAGACCTCTGCAGATGAAACAACTAAGATTTCGAAACGTCGACCAATTGGTATTTTTGTAACATTCCTACCGAATTCCCCTCATTTCAACAATCTAAGTCAACGGTCGCTATTCTACTCAACAATCTGCATTGTTTAAAAAAATCGATAGAACTAAAACTGAATACTACTCCAAATCCATCCCTTGAAAAGAATAATTATGTCAAACAGCTCTATCGCCCGTCCCTGGTGGAATAAAGCAAAGGTCCAGAAAATCTCCAAATAATCAAAGTGAATTACATGAACCATGAAGATGTTTCAGCATTACATGAAACATAAATAAATCCACTTAAAACTTTAGCCTAACTGACTGAATTCATTAACTGAAATCCTCGACTGATAAAATGTGTTAAGGGCGTTTCTAAGCCAAAAATCAATATGAAACTGAATCAGTGTGAGCCATGGCAATCCGTTTAGAAGCCTCAGTGAACTGTGGAGCTAGGAAGAATGTGATAATCCTTATCCGTAGATGGAAGCTGCTGATGTTTGCTGACCCCATTTACGAACAGAACTCAGACGTGAAAATAACATATATCAACAAAATGGTTGTATAATGTGGATCTGAAATATAAAATATGCCTAAATTCTTGAATATAAAACATGATTTTTAAGAAGATCTGACACTATTAGAAACAGCTTTATTTATATAATAATAATAATACATTTTATTTATTTACCATACACAAACTTATTCTATGATGATACAAAATTGTAGGTGAATTAAAGGAATCACAGTTAGGCTATAGAACCAATCCCCTGAAAATAAAAGTAAAGAGAAAAAATTTAATGATTATAATGAATAACGAAAATCTAAGAAATTTCAAAAAAAAATTACCTAAACAATATTTCATGCAATGTGTTTCGAAAAGTTTACCTATCATGGATTACTGTCTACGAAACAAATAACTTTTGTACCAAATTTTCAATACCTGTGGTTTCAAAGAATGATTCGGTACATCCAGGACGTTGCCCAATAGTGCAATATTATAGGAAAGAGATCGCTAGAAAATTCCTCCCCTGAGTGGTAGAAAGCACTTGCCTGACCCCTGTGGGCCATTCCAAAGCTAACTCTGCCTTTTGCTAGATTTATATTTTTCAATGTCAATGATTGTTATTTATCTGCTTCTACCAATATCTACTTCTACCAATTATTATATGTTTAGGTATCGTTATCATATTTTTCCGATGCAAGTTCGAACAAAATTTCGACAAAGTCGAATTCCCCATCTCTTCACACTATCCCACAGAGCGGAAAATTTGACGCAAATATTTGTCAGAAAACAAAGTCAGATGTAATTCAATGTGTCTTTGTCGAAATATTTCGTTTCATTTATTTGAAACTCTCCGGCACACTTTTCGGACTTTGTTCGAATTCATGCATTAACTCTTCTCGGAGTCGGTGGTACTGAGGAAGGCTTATTGGTTTTGAGTTTTGGGTGTTATTGTTCATTGGATGGGCCAGGATAACTTTTAAATTGTCCTACCTATCCTTGCATTGATAAGTGGAAAACAAGCCGTGAAACATGTTATGTCATGTCTGCAAGTGGTCATTCCCAGCCAATGGAGGATAATATTTAATTCTTAATTGCAATTAGCACCATAGAATTCTATTGTCGATAGAAAAAGTGAGTTGACATTATGGTTGAATTCATGGGAGAGAAAGAGACAAAACTGTCGACAATAGAATTCTATGGTTTACAGAATCCCAACCCTGAGCAACAGGTGCAAAACCAGACAGGCAGCTCTTGCGCACTCGGGAGCAAATACCATTGTCTTTGATGTCGGTTGTGAGTATATACTAGTCCCAAATGGAGCACTGTCAGTGACGTAATTTGACAGTTGCGGAACAATGTCATAGGGGGACAAACAAACCAAACTGAACAAAAACAAACCCATTAAACCCATTTTCCATAAGGCTACGTGAATATCTCTGGTCAATTTTCTGCGAAAAGCGATATATAAAAATCGCAATTATCCAGTAACATCCACAAAAAACGAATTTTCATTTCATCAAATGACAAATGCTTTGTTTCTCCCCCTATGACCGCCATGTTGTTAAAATAATATTATTTATTATAATTCATTGAATCCTTTGACATCATATAGGTACATCATAGGACAAGTCAAGTTCAAGTTTTAAAATTCCGAAACGCTGTAGAAACTATTTTCTTGTAGATATCCTTTCATCTTTGACTTGAACAAATTTTCATTTCAAATTTCGATAGATAAAAAAATGAACTCTAAAAGTAAATGAAGTTTCCGAGAAGGACCATCGCGGCTTTCACAGTTCCTGGTAGAGGTTTTTTCCAGTTCAAGGTCCTACCTTTCGGTTTGCATGCGGCTCCTAGCACATTTCAGCGATTGTTGGACAGGGTTATCGGACCAGATATAACTTTTGCTTTTGGTCACCTCGACGATATAATCATCATTAGCAAAATTTTCCAGGAAGACCTGAAACACTTGAAAATCGTTTTTGAGAGGCTCTATTCCGCAAACCTGCTAATCAACCCCGAGAAATGTCATTTCTGCAAAGGGGAAATGAAATACTTAAGGCACGTCGTATGCCACGAAGGGATAAAAACGGAACCAGACAAAGTAAAGTCCATTCTGGACATCCTTTCACCCCACAACCTGAGAACGTTGAGAGGTTTCTTAGGAGTCACCTCATGGTACCGTCGTTTCATCGAAGACTACGCCCGTATCGCCGCTCCACTAAACCTGTTACTTCGAAAAAAAGTCCAAATGGGAATGGACCACCCGACAAGAAGAAGCATTTCAGAATCTCAAGACGGCTTTAACACGAGATCCGGTTCTGGTAAACCCGGATTTTTCGAAAACCTTCTACTTGCAAACTGATGCGTCCGATGTAGGATTAGGGGTGGCCCTGATTCAAAAGGTGGTAGTTGTATATGCCAGTCGAGCCTTGAACCAACTTGAGCAGAAAAATTCAGCAACTGAGAAGGAATGCGCAGTGATCGTGTTTGGTATTCGCAAGATGAGACCCTATCTTGAAGGCTACCGTTTTGTGGTAGTCACGGACCGCCAGAGTCTGCGCTGGATAAACTCGATAGATTAACCCACCGGAAGAATAGAGATGGGCCCTGGAGCTCCAGCAGTATGACTACGAAGTGCAGTACCGGAAGGGGGTTCTGAATAAGGTTGCTGACGCCTTATCACGACAACCAGTGGGCCATGGAGGGAATACAGAAGAAAAAGAATTCTTTTTGATCGAAGAAGCAGACCAATGTGCGTGGTATTCTCGAATGATGAGCGAAGTCCGGAGAAACCCGGAAAAATACTCCGGTTTTTGCATGAAACAGGATCAACTGCACCATCATTTGTGGGACAGAAATTCCATAAACAAGCCGGAACTCATCGAACAATGGAAGCTCTGTGTTCCCACTTCTGTTAGAAAATTTATCATGCAAGAGCATTACGATGCTCCCACGGCAGGACATCTAGGAGTATTAAAAACAATCACCCAAATCACCAGAAGGTACTATTGACCAAAAATGACGAAGGAAATAGCACGATATGTGCAGAGCTGTCCAAACTGCCAGCAGTTTAAACCACTGCAACAGAAAACGCCAGGTACTATGAGACCAACTGTCCACAACGGTCCGTGGGACACCGTATCCGTAGACGTAATCGGTCCACTACCCCGCTCAAAGAAAGGAAATATATATCTCATCGTCTTCTTGGATACATTCACAAAATGGGTGGAATGCAAACCGGTAAGAACGGTCACCGCAAGAGTTGTTTGCGAAGCTATAAGTGAGAAGAAATTCTGCATGTTCGGTAGACCATGAGTCGTTATATTTGACAACGGCCAGCAGTTCATGAGTAACGAATTCAAGGAGTTGCTTGAAACCAGTGTGATACGTCATCAACTCAGCAATGGGATAGGTGGCTACCGGAGTTGAAGTTTGCTATCAACACTGCAACCCAGGAGTTAACAGGGTACACACCGGCCTTGCTTAACTTCGGACGAAAACTAGTCCTCCCGGACCACCGTTGCAGGAGGAAGATCTAAACACCACTATGATGGACCCAGATCAAATGAATGAGAGACTTAAGAAACTGAGGGAGTTACGAGGTTTGGCCAAGGAAAACTTGTCCAAAGCCTCCGTCGGACAGGCTAAATATTATAATCTTCGTAGACGAGAATGGACCCCTCATCTAGGAGATCTCGTCACACCATCTATCGTCAGCCGTGCGCAACTTCACCGCAAAACTGGCACCGAAATTATCTGGTCCATACCAGGTAATAAGAGTCGACACATTAGTGATTTTTCGGCTAATGCCTGTAAAAGGTGGTCGTCTGATCACTGCTCACGTCAAAGACCTTAAACCCACCCACTGACCAGCAGGTCACCCGACACCGGTACCTCACCAGCAACAGTACCACAGGTGTAAAACATGACTTTCGAAAAAGTAAAGAAGAAGACGAGAAAGGAGAGAGAAAAAGAGTGAGAAGAGTGGGGAGACAAAGGAGAGGTGACAGTCGATCATGATGGTGGGGAGAACGAGGCGAGCAGGTCTCGACGGACGCGCAGAATATGTCGATCGCTCGAGATAACCAGACAAACTTTCAGTGAGCTCTCGTTCATTCAATAGACACCGTATTGTATAAATGAAATCTAATGCTGGAAAACAGATGCGTTAGTTGATTCCGTAATATATACTTTCTATAAAAATAATTAAACTGTCCATCAGTTACCTAAAACATACAAAAAAAAAAACAGGTGCATACAAGGTGAGATGCCATCATTGTTGCCCAGAAGAATTACTCAATCTGTGAACGTTACGCTCCAAGAAACAGGTGGTACATCAATCCTTTCCACTCAGTATGTTTGGTAACAATAAAAATTTACTATATTGAATTCTTTGGATGCCTTGGATGTCTACACTACTTATTCTCATGTTGAGTCTATGATTGGTACTGAAGCAGAATCACATGTTCAGTATACATTTTTTAATAATTTCGCTGAGTGGAAGGTGTTCAATGACAGTGTCGTGCAAAATGATGCAATAACCTCCAGTATTCTGGAAAAATCCTTCAGATTCCTCGATTTCAAACTTCACTGGAACTTTTGATGTTCTCGTCTCTTCTGGAAGAATCAACGACAAAGAGATATTTGTCAATGAATGCAGAGGGGGTCAGAAAATAATTTTATTGATTGGTAAGTTTGTAGCTCTTTGAAATAATTTTCACCGTCCCAGCGTGATATTCAAATTGTTGAATATTGTCGGATCATGATTGATTTTCGTATAATCACGATCTTTTTGGAAACATACAATCACATAGCGGGGACTTTCGAGAAACGATGATGTCTTGACAGTCCATATTTGATTTTTTGTCTTCTATGAGAGCAGGCAACATATGGAGTTCCCATTTTCGGAAAGGCATGAGAAGAGGAGTGTCAGCTTGGATAGCTTTCAGAAGCTGTAATTTAATTCGATCATGACAATATATTCGTTTAACTTCGAGATCAATATCAAACGGAGCTAAAGTGGTTCGGTAACCAGCTTTTAAGGGTCTCTCTTGCTCGGACAAGCTCTGCTTTTGAGGGGTTTTCTACAAAAACCTGGGAGATTGGTAATAACAAATTGTACAGAGCAGATAGAAAGCGAAAATTGCCCACGCCCTCTGGAGGAGTGTTGCTGCACACCCTAGGTGGTAATGATTTTGATAATGTTATATTGAGTAATGTGAAAAGCCCAATCAATGATACTGATGCAGCTAATGAAGAGTATGTAGATAGATAGAATCGATAAAAAAATTGCCGTAACTATACATCGAATAGATGCACAGCAATAAAAGCAAATAGCTGTGAATGATCAGCTGTGAAAATCAGCTTGGATGAATTCAAAACGGATATAAATATCATTAAAAATTAAACGAGTAAGCTACAGAAACAAGCTGATGATGAAAGGCAAACATTTAAAACTCCGATGGTTGAACCCGATCTGAGAGATGCCGTCGGTGCATTAGACATTTGACCTTGCTACAGTGGCCTACGTGACGATATCCACTTGCCGCCCCACCTATCTTCCTAAATTGGGTGAAACTAGCTGTAAGTACTATTGTGACGTGACTTTCTTGAAGTCAACCAGGGCGAGCCGAAGTGCCATGTGCATATACCAGATGTATTATTCGTTTTGATTATAATATTTTTGGGCAAAATTTTTTTGCGTTTATTTTGAATATTGATATTTTTTTCACAAATTTTCTTCACGTTTCCATTGATGAAATTTAATTATATTGTCTTGACCCAAAAGAAATAATCTGGTCAATTTTTAAGTGATGCAGCAGATGCAGTCAAATTATTCAACGCGACTATTGGAGTGTTAATGGGGACATTGTTCAAATGGAGCAAACGAATGTGGAACGTTATGATAAGGTGATAACATTTTACGAAAAATTCAACCAACAAAACAAAAGTGGTGAAAATATTCGCACAATTCAAAATGGGATTTCAAGCACAACGAAACGCTAAATTTCGAGTTGATATCACACAGCAAATTTCCAAAATGGGCTCCGATATCTCAAATTTGGAAACTGATTAAAAAAAACCCGATTTTTAAATACAAAAAAGTGTGATTTTTCAGTGTACCAATACAGCAAACTGGTTGCTTAAATTGAAAGAATTGTAGAGAATTAAAATATGAACATAATAAGATTTTGATCGACCCGATCGGATCATAAGGAACGGGAAAAAACTAGAAAAACCCCGCCACTTCTTCAATATGTAGGGTTGGCTTTTTTAATGAAATTAGTGAATTATGTGTACTTCATTTGTGCGCAAAAGAGGCGCTGTCGGGCCATTAGGTTTGGCACAATGGCGATTTGAATTTTTTTTGCATCATCTTGCACCGTGCCTGTATGCTCAAGTGATGTTCCGATTCAAGTTTTTCAAACAGATTTTAAAAGTAGAAGTATAGTTTTTAGTTCGAAAATATGAATAGGAAATTCATAAAATCTATTGTGGAATCATCTGCGACTGAAAGACAAACTTTAGTCGCTATTTTCCATCGTTCAAGATAACCTCTTGGGAGGTATTCATGTTGGAAAGGGGAACATTCTCCATGAAAATTGAAAAATGAAAAATGTGATTTATTTGTAATATCTAACAGAAAACAATATCTATCAGATGTAGTTCAATGTCCAGCGTGGCTTGTGCCAGGGAAGTAGTTGTTTTCTGTACAAATAAATCACATTTTTCATTTTTCAATTTTCATGGAGAATGTTCCCCTTTTCAAAATAGAAGTACAGTATTAGTCCATAGATTCACTACTTGACTTGATTTTCTAACTATTTGACTTGACTTGAAATCAAGACAAGCTCAAGTCAAGTATTTGTTTATGAAATTCGAGTCGAGTCAAGTAGTTACACATCAAGTACTTGTAAATCAAGCTATCTACTTGATTTTTCTTGAAAAACTAGTACCTTTTTTGTATTGATCTGATTAACTGCCAAAAGGCAATAACAATAGAAATATATGGATGCGAAATAAACAAAACTGGAGTTGGTAAAATACAGTACAATAATATTCACGTTATAATGTCCCACTCTTAAATGGCAAAGTAAGTTATATTTTTGAAATGCCCTGTATAAAATGTATAGCATGTGCCACAATTTTTAGTATATTGCTTAAATACCAAATTTTTTTTCGTAGACTCTAGTCTGTTTAACTTGCAAATGTCGCCTTAGTGAAGATGTTCCGCAGTTTTTCATTTTCAGTTGCCTTGTTTGCCAGTATTTTCATTACTCTTAGGATCTTGCTCGACTAGGAAATTCCGTAATTTTTTTCGTTTTATTAGATATACTTTTATTAACTTCAACTCGTTTGGCCTTTGATGGCGCCGACCGTACACTTTCTACTTCTGTTTCGATATCATCAATTTCTGACACTTTTTCATCTACGATATATTCTGAGCCGCTGCTTTGAAAAGGTTCCGATTTCATTACAGACAAATCACTTGAATCAGACATAAACAATTATTCTATAGCCGCCACTGTTTATCATTGATCAACGCTGTTCTACTATTTAGCAGCACGTCGTCATCGAGCAATCGGGGGCCTGCTTGGTATAACCTCGGTGAATCCCCTATTTTAACGCTTCGGTGTGCATCTCACAGATCGCTATCAAGTAATGTCAAGTAGTTTGATTTTACTTGATATCAAGTCAGCCAATCCCGCCTTTGAGGTCGAGGAGTAGGAGACGCCGGGAAATGGGGGGACATGACAATCACTTTTCAATACGCCTTGCCTCACCTCCCTCACCTCCTGGTCTCCGCCGTTTTTAGTCATGTTTTCAAGAATATACATTTTGTACTTCTACTTTCAAAATCTGCATCCAGGCACGCTGCAAGATGGTGCAAAAAAAATTCAAATTGCAATTGTGCTAGAACTAATTGTCCGACAGCGCTTGTTGTGCCTCTTTTCAACAATTTGAACATAATTCATTACTTTAATAATTAAGAAAGCCAACCCTACAAATTGAAAAATGGCGAAGTGGTGAACTTTTTTAGAAATAGCTAAATTTTTTCCGTTTTTTTCAGTTTTTCCACGTTACTAATGATCCGATCGGGTATAACAAAATCTGATGTTAGAACTTCACAATTCTTCCCCTCAGAGCAACTAAATTTCTGCATTAGTTTTCATTTTATAAGCAAAACGCTAAATAACACGTTTTTTGTTTTCAAATGTTTATAAGAAATCAATAAATAACAGTCTTTCATGTGATGGCACAGTCAGTTTCCTAATCGAATTTTTGTTACGAAAAAATCCTCTATTGATTGGCCTATACTACCAATTATACTAGGCATTATTCTGTAAGATGCAAGATTTTCTACAGCTGAAAAATGTCTGCGTCACCGGAAAATCAGAAAGTTGCCAATATTTCGAAATCCACCCAGCTTCGTGGCTTGATCAAAAATTTGAAAGTAAGAGAATGGAACGTTGAGATGTAGAGACAACTTAGGCGGGATTTTCATGCATACGATATCCGACGATCCGATGGTACGAAAATGTTCTGATTGGTTGACTTGGTAGGCTTGACAACAATTCAACCAATCAGAATATATTTTCAACTAATCAGAACATTTTCCTACCATCGGATCTTCGGATATCGTATGCATGAAAATACGGCCTTACTCGTAGAAGATGTACGACACTCGCCTGCGACTCAAATAAAGACTCACTTCTCACTTATATATTGATGACCATTGTTAATGCGATAGACAAAAAAATCGCACTGAATAACGGTTTTAATCAGTTTTAGTCGAAATTTGTTTCCATCTATTACAGCCTCTTTCATATCAAACGCAGAGTATAAAATCCTGATTTTATTATTATAACGGAAAAGAAAGAACGTTAATCATTGAAGTGCTACCGTTGAACGATAAATTGAAAGAATGGAGTCTCAATTGAATCAAGTTATTCTGGAAAGCAATTGTGAAAAAGAAATATATGGCTAAGGTATCCGATCCAGACACAATAAATTAGGTAGTGGATAAAAATGGTCACCACTCCAGAATGAATTGGAATCAGTAGACTATCGATTATATTCTTCATTGACATGCTAATGGCTCTCTAGGCAATGATTCACTCTGGATTGGATAGACCGAGGGTGTAGATACTTCTAGTCTAAGAGCTGGCTACGAAAAAGTGAACTGATAATGTGTAGTCACGAATTTTGTATAAAACGTCTCCTTGGTACCTTTTAAGTACGTAGCGCTGCCGTCAGAACGCTCTCCCGGGGAGGGAGGCGTGGATGGGCGGTCAAAGTCGTACATTTTTAATGAGAAAAAAATGATAAGGTGTAGTCCTGATATTTGGTAGAGTTAAAGTTTTTAACTGTAGGAATCGAGGAAAATATTGTCAGAAGTCTAGGTCGCGTTGAAATTTAAACCATGAGGTGCAGTTCTGACAATTGCATTTTTGTATTATTTATGGCTTACTGAACATGTATATGAATTGTCGGAAGTCTAAATAATGGCTAAGTACATGAAAATTGAAAAAGAAAAAAAAGAAGAAAGAAACATGACAACAATGTGACCAAAAACAGGCGTTCTGCGGATGTTCTGTCCTAGTGTTCATTATATTTCTATGTTCCGTACACATCGTTCCTCAGCGGAAGAATTTTGAGCTTATTCTTACAATAAAAATTCTATAATATATAAAAGCGAAAAATGGACTCTGAGCCATTTTGTGTATTTGAATGCAACAGCATCGGTGATAAAATTCTATTATTCACTCAAGAAAAGTTAAAAGTTTTAGAAATATATACGAGCTACTTTTATGGAATCACTGAGAAAAAACAATTTCAATGGGTCAATGTACTCGATTCGAGATATTTTTAAGAAATCATAAAATAACTGATGTAAACGAACCATTTCATAAAAAAACTATCAAAAATTTCGATGCATCAAGTTTGCCTCCTTGTCAGTCGGAACTACGTCAGCAATTTGAAAGGGCAAATGTATGGAGAAATTCTAACCTAAAAGTTGCAACGGATCTCGAACTTATACAGTGTAACAATCGCCATATGGGTTATTTTATTTCTCAAATGCATAAAGTCATATCGAAAGACATTTAATTCGTGAAACAAATACAAAAATCTTAAAACTCGTTCCCATCGGAAATATCTCATTCACGACAAGAAAAAAAACACGTAATCTCCTTATAGAAATTGCGGCCTGTTGTTTAGTCTACCGCGGAAAAAGGCCATTTAAAATATCGAGTTCAGAATAGGGCCTTGTATTAATAGTAAGCAAATCAATGAATGAAACCATTGAGTCGGGAGACTGCTTAGTTGGAAAGCGATACACACGTCCTGACACTTACGAATTTTGCTGACGGGGGTCAGCTTGCATTAATTTTTAATTTAGGCACTGAACGTGGGAAATACTGATTCAGCAGAAAAATTCGACCATCTTGAATTGGGCGGGACTAATTCATTTTTCATCGTGAAGAAATCTGAATTATGGCCCAACGGACGAATGACTGATAATTTGGTTCCTGAGGGAGGACTCGAAAAATGGTACCTCCAACGAATGTTGGGAGGGGACCTCTGATCAGAAATGTCGAGGGAAAGTCAGTCAGGCGCGCGGTTCGGTAGAAATCAGTCAAAAAACTGAGTTTTCGTTTGTGGTCGGGAGGTCGGTTTATATCTGCACATTTTTCCAACGGTTTGTGTATAATTTTATATCGAAAATTTGCCATCTTAGAAACATCCGAATTCTAGAATCTAAAATTGAAATTATTTCTTGTGATAAATTAAATATATAAAAGACGCGTCTATGACCGGGATTTCAAATAGAGTGTTTCATCCCAGACGATAAATACATAAAGGATTAGCTGTTTTTGTTTTGGTAAGAAACCCAATTGATGTATACATGAACTAACTCATATATGTTCATTTCTCTGCTACGAATGCTTATCTCTTGCACTTAGCCAGATCTTCTCAGAACACCAACCCATAGTTTGTTCAAAGTAATAGTTAGGGACCTTGGCTCTGGTTAGACGTAGGTATCATAGTGAGTGTCGCTAAGTGGAAGACACAGTTGATAATTCTGATTTGGAAATCGTTGAAAGAACTCCCTAAGAGAACTTATTTTGTTATTGATATAGAAACGGCTTTGGCATTTTATATAATTTTGTTTAATTCGACATTTTCCTTCGTGATTATTTGTAAAATCACCAGGAGACTTCCTGGCAAATTGCACTCATCAAATAGTTTTTTTATTTATTTATCTATATATATAGCCATTTATTTGGTTTTGTTTTATTTACATTTGAGTTATTTTTATCATTTTTTTTCTTAATAGATATCGTTTTTCCGACGGTCGACTATTATTTGTAAAATTCCTTCTCTACTCCCAAAAATACCTGAGCAAAGACTTGCAAAACCAAAAGACTGCCTCTTCGTGCAGGCAGCCGAATTCTAGCCCTTACGGCCAGGATAAACCAGATAGACCGCACTTTAATTTTTATTCCTATCTGGCGTCTCCGCACCAGATAATTTTTTTTCTAACATCCTAAAAACCGCGGAGTGGTGATAGCATTGCTGCCAAATTATTTTTATCTGGGTTGTCCTGGGTCACAGAGGTTCTTTGAAAACCTTTAAGGAAATCTGGTCTGGGGAACTTTTCCTCAGATACCTGTAGAGTCAGTGTATCACCGAGAGAAAGAAGAAAAAGCAAAAATAAAGACTGGTACAGGTAAAACAGTTTTCCATAATTAAACTTAACGACCCTCTTAAAGGTCAGTACTTTTCGTGACGACAAGTTGATGCGTCACCTTGGGGTAAGGTTACACACCTACAAAAGGGGTACCCCCCAAGTTTAGTACAATTTGGTGACAGAGCGGTGGGATATATCGACATTTATTTGGATAAACCGAGTGAAATTTGGTGAAAACAGCTGTGAAATTTACTTGGAAAACCTAGTCACAATTTCACTAACAAGGGTTGTGGGATTTATTAGGAAAATAAACCCAGTATGTTCAACTAACTTAATATTGCTCAGAGATTATAGGAAAAAAAAAAATACAAAACTAAGGAGTAAGAGAGTAATTTCGGTGGCAAACGGGACTTTTATTTTTAAAGCTATAGTGTTGGAAAAACGAATATTCTATAAATTCTTTTGAATCATTCCTTAAGAAAAGACTAATTGCATATTTTTCTGTCTCGAGATACAGCGAGTTAATTTAAAAGGTTAAGTTCAAGTTCAGAAAGAAAGCCAATTCGAAGCAGAAAATTTTTGTTTGACTTTGTGAGTGTGTTGTTTATCTATTTATTTCTCATCGAAAGCGAAAGGTCTGAAAAATACATTTTCGGGCAAATCCGGTCAGATATATTTAGCTTTGAGTGTAGGGTCGAATTTTGTCGTTTTAATTAGTAGAAAAATCATTAATTTCAATATTTTGGTCACATTGGGCATTTTTTAGCATTTATAAATATCTTCAATTTTTCATATACATTTCTATATTTTTTTTGTTGTTTTGTCTTTTTACCTGCCTTTTGCTGAGTAAATACATAATTTTATGTAAAGTAAAGAACAAGTCATTAGAAAACATATTCCTTCTCATTTTCAGAGATAGATTAATTTTGAGTTAGGGAAAATACGGTTTGATTTTTTTTATCAGTTAGGGAATTACAGGGTAGGACGTCGTAGAAGAGGCCATAAAAACAAAGGTTTGAAACTGTCTTGATAACAGCACTCCAAAGTCTAATAACCCTTAGTGACTATAATATTCACCGGCAAGAGAAGAGGACACTGCAGATAGCTAGCTATTCCGGCTAGCTATACACGAAGGATAGTCGTGGGCTTGGGCTGACTCGCAGCTTAAGGAAAACTTGGTTGAAGTTTTCCATTTCAAATTATTGTAGGCGTCGGGAAAACAATTTTTAATGTACTCAGAATAATTCAATTGAATTTTTCTGCCGGGCGGAACGAAACGGTAATCGACAATTTGTCAATATTATTTTTGTAGCGGATTGAGTGTTTTTGGGGAAACCAATTTCCCCTCGTACTGAGAATAATTCAGTTGAATTTTTCTCTCGGGTTTGTTTTTGGCGGTTTTTTTTTATATTATATTATATTTTTTTTATATTTTTGGCATTGACGTCATTTGTCATTATACGGAAAAGACAACTAGAGGAGTTTCGTTGAATTATACGGAAAAGAGAACTATAATCGATTAGAAGTCTTTGTTTGGTCTTAAATAAAAGGCAAAATAATTTTGGTTGCGCTCTTTGACGATTGATTTTTCCAATTTTTGTTTGGAGTTTTATTCGGTGACATTTTGACATTTGTTTTTTTATTTTTCTATACAGGGTGAAACGGAAGGGTAGTCTAAAACCCGTAAGGTCAATTAATATTTTTTTAGATTTTCAATTTTTTTTTATTTTTGCGTTGAATCTTGATATACAGTGTGAAACGGAAGGGTAGTCTGAAACCCGGGAAGTCAATTAACATTTTAATTTTTTTTTAGATTTTTTCATTTTGTTCCGAATCTTGCTATACAGGGCGATACGGAAGGGTAGTCTGGAACCCGTAGAGACAATTAATTTTTTTTTTATTTTATTTTTTTTTATTTTTTGCTTTGAATCTTGATATACAGGGTGAAATTGAAGGGTAGTCCGAAACACGTAAGGTCCAATAATATTGTTAATTTGTTTTTTGAGTTTTCATTTTTGTTTTGAATTTTGCTATACAGGGTGAAACTGAATGGTAGTCAAATAACACTGTCATTTTTTTTAATTTTGATTTTTTTTGTTTTAAATCTTGCTGAAACTGAAACGTAATCGGAAATTAATAACATCAAATAATTATTTATTTTTCTGATTTTGATTGTCATATACTACAGGGTGATACAGAAATTCAATTCGAAACCCGTAGAGAATATTAATTTTTTTTTTTTTAACTTTTGGTATTGTATACAAGGTGATTCGGAAGGTAGCTTAAGTCTGAGGACTCCATTGAATAATTTTTGTTTATATTGCGTATATTTGGTGGTAAACCCTAAGTCACCATGCAAACCGGTTCGGGAAATAACCCCCAGGCAGGAGGACCCGCCCCTGCCCCAGTTCTCCGGTTGCCCACTGTCTATTCGTTGGGAATGGTGGCAACCACATTGGATAGTTTTTCGGGTAAAGAGGTGGTTAGATACTTTGAAAAATTGGAATCGCGATCGAAATTGGACGGATGGACTCAAGAGGATACGGGGAAACTCTTTAAATTCAAACTCACCGGAGAAGCCTATAATTTTTTTAAGTCGGATACAGGGTTGGACGCTTTGACTTATCCTGAAATCAAAGCAAAATTTTTAGAAAAGTTTACCCCCATAAAATTACCAGGGGAAAGTCAGTGGAATCTTAGTAAGTGTTTCCAAAGGTCGGATGAGGATGTGTCGTCCTTTTGCACGAGGTTGAGGACACTAGGAGCGAAGTTACTGAAGGAAGATTTGCTGGGAGCCACAACGGAAGAAGAAGCGGGAGTCAAGAAGAAAAACCGGGAACTATTGTTGAATCAATTCAAAGTGGGACTGAGGAAGGATTTGATGAGAGAGGTGGGCATCCTCTTATTGAGGGAAGATAAGCTGGACCTAGAAAAAGCCGAGGAATTGGTGAAATTACAAGAAATGACCGCGATGATGTTGCAGGGAAGAGCAGGAAACTCAAGGGTATCGACAGTGGAGACAGAAAGGACTTGCTATGCATGCGGCAAAAAAAGACACGTCAAGGAAGATTGTCGGAGTTCTAAACCCCATAGGGGAAATTTCAGTTCAGAGGAAGACAAAAGATGTTACAACTGTGGAAGGTATGGCCACTTCGCTAGGGAATGTTACGGCATGAAGTACCAGGACAGAAGCCCAAATAGTTGTTTTGTGTGCCAAGAGAAAGGACATTGGGCGCAAGATTGCCCAAGGAACCGGAATCGAGGAAACGGAGGATACCCGACGAGAGGACAGAGTTCAGGCAGAGGGGGATTTCAACAGTATGCAGGAAGAAGAGACGGAGGTAGAAGAGAGGGTGAGAGACCCGAAGGTAGGTCAGGGCCGCAGGGACCACCAACCAATGACAAAAATCAAGAAAATTTAAACTAATAAGACCGAAATCATACTGCCAAGATGGAGGTCACAGAGAATACTGGCAGAAAACTTTTTATTCAAAAAGGTATCAAAATTTTCATAGACGACCACCCAGGTACCACCGGAGAGAAAAGGTGAAAATGGTTATTCCGGAAGTATCAGCTTTTACAATGAGAGACGTGCCGCATGTTATTAAAATATATTTGAATGGAATATCTTGCTATGCGTTGATAGATACGGGCGCAGCAGTTACGATAGTTCAGGAAGAGATGGTAGATAGAAGAAATATAGACCATAGTGAAGCAAATAGATTCCAGTTGTCAAGCGTGACAGGCCATCCCTTGAGAACAAGAGGAACTTCGAGGGTCATAATAGAAAGTGGAGATGGAAAATGGCGGAAAAATTGGAATGCCATAGTTTGCGGAAACCGCACGTTAGGAAACGTTCAAGCAATCCTAGGAAGAGATTTCCTGCAGGCCACTTGGGCCCACATCAGATATGGAACTTACCCAACAGTGAAAATTGAAAGAAAGATTTTCCAGCTTTTATACCCGGAAGAAATCGAGGACGCTAGAAGCAGTACCCCTAGGAATATTGGGAAGATTTGGAGGAGAGACAGATATACCAGAGGAAATAATTACTATAGATCTAGGCCTTATGAAGGTGGCCAAGGGAAGAGGATTAATGAAAAAAGAAGGTTGAAAAATAACAGAAGAGGGAGAAAAAGATTTTGGACAAACGTGAGAAGAAGAGAAGAAGATGAAGAAGTAAGCCAAGCGACGCCGAGGACGAGTCACCAAGAGAAGGAAGAATGGTGCCAACGAGTAGGAAAATTCTATGCGAATGAGGAAGACGGAAAAGCAGAGGAAGAACGGAAGATAGGGGAAGAAACGCCGCTGAGAGAAGACAAGGAAGAAGAGAAAAATATAATAGAAGTATGTCACATTGAAGTCCAAACTGAACCACCTTCGGAGGAGGCGAAAGTACCTGTCGAAGAGGAGGCCAAAGAGCTAAAAGAGAGATGGATGGAGACAGAAAAAGATGAGGTAAAAGAAACAGGAGAGGATTCCATGAGCCAAGGAGGCTCACAGCGACTTTGGGAGACAGATATCTTGCTAGAAGAAGACGTTATTATACCTGCAAGAACAGAAGCACTCGTGGCGGCAAAACTGAAGAAAGAAATAGAAGGAGGACTATTAGTATGCGAACCAGTGGACATAGGAGATGGTCAGGTCCACACGGCAACTATCGTGACGGAGAACGCTAGAAGAATCTGGGTACGAGTCATAAACACTTCATGCAAAGAGGTAAAATTAAGCAGAAAGAAAAAAGTAGCTACAGCGGTGTCGTGCGAGAAAATAGAAAAAGAGGTGATCAAGACGGATAGGACGATTGGCGTAGTTAAACTAGGAAATGAAGAACGAAGAAATAGCGGGTTTGTCTTGGACCATTTGGAGGAAGGTACGAAGAATAAGTTGAAGACTTTGATTCAAGAATATCAGGATCTATTTATAGATGAAGACGTGGTGAGAACCAGCACCACGAAAGTCAAGCATAGCATAACCTTGGAGCCAGGAGCACAACCTATATGCAAGGCACCATATAGAATACCTTACCATCAACGAGAAGTTTTGAAAAAAGAGATTGACAGACTACTGGAAGCGGAAGTTATTCGACCATCATATAGCCCTTGGTCAGCACCGGTGGTGTTGGTCACGAAGAAACTACCTAATGGGGACGAGAAAGTGAGGATGTGTATCGATTACAGAGGGCTCAACAGCGTGACGAAAAAGGAATATTATCCTTTACCAAATATTTCGGATCTGATCCAGGGATATAGTTCAGGGGACGAAGCCCTATTTTCCGTGATGGATGTCGCAGAAGCTTATCATCAGATAGACATGGAAGAAAAAGATATACCCCTCACAGGTTTTAGTACGTTTCAAGGGCACTACGAATATTTAAAAATGCCTTTTGGATTAGTCAATGCGCCGTCAACATTCCAGAGATTTATGAACATAACCTTGTCAGGCTTGACAGGAGACATATGCATGGTCTACCTAGATGACATCATAATTTTCAATTCTACTGGCGCCGAGGACCATATTGGAAGGTTAAGGAAGGTGTTTGAGAGGTTGAGAGAGGTCAACGTCAAATTGAAGCCAAGCAAGTGCAACTTTTTGTTAAAAAGGGTCAAATACCTAGGTCATATGATTACTCAAGATGGAGTATTTCCGGACCCCGAAAAGATAGAGGCAATACATCAGTTTCCGTTACCGAAGAACGTACGAGGAGTAAGATCATTTTTAGGACTAGTGAACTGGTATAGAAGGTTCATACCAAATGCTGCCGAGCTAATTGCTCCACTAACCAACCTGACGAAGAAAGAGGTGAAATTCGAACTGACACCTTCGGTGCTGGAAGCCATCCAGACCTTGAAGGAGACCTTGACATCAGATATGGTACTGGTCTTCCCCGATTTTACACAGCCCTTTGTAGTGGCTGCGGATGCGTCTGGATCAGGGGTGGGAGCAGTTCTTAGCCAAGTACGAGAGGGCTACGAAAGACCTATAGCATATGCCAGCCGAACCTTCAAAAAAGCCGAACAAAATTATGCCACAACAGAGAAAGAACTATTAGGAGTAGTATTTGGGATACAAACATTTCGATGCTACCTGTATGGAAGAAAGTTCACGGTCATATCGGACCATCGACCATTGAAGTGGCTTTTGACCCTAAAGGACCCCGGCTCAAGATTAGTGAGATGGGCATTAACTCTAGCCGAATATGATTTCTCGGTAATCCACAGGAAGGGAAGACTTCACGGAAACGCCGACGCACTGAGTCGAATGTACAACAAAGACGACCACTTTCTCGACCTAGAGTACGAGGAATTCGAGGAATACCGGAAACAACACCAGGTACCTAGAGCCAAGAACATCACTACTCGTCAAGGAGATTTATTCTCCGCTCCGGAAGATTGGGCGCTAGCCCATTGTGTTTCACAGGATTTTGCCATGGGAAAAGGAATTGCGCAACGATTCAAAAGCATATATGGTTCCGTGGACATTCTGAAACAACAAAACAAGAACCTTGGGGAAACAGCGGAATTGAATTTACCGGAACGAAATATCTATTATTTGATAACAAAAGCCGCCTATTATGAAAAACCCTCTTACAGAGCTATGTGGACAGTGCTAAAAGATCTCAGACATTGTTGTGAGAAAAACAAGGATGCCTATTTAGCTATCCCTAAGATAGGATGCGGATTGGATGGACTTTTGTGGGACCAAGTGTTGGAAATGTTAGAATTCGTGTTCCATAATTCAACCATAAAAATTGTTATATACGAGGGCACCTCAAAAGTATGTGTTATTAAGGTGAATCAAGAACCGGACACGGGAATGATACCAGAGTGGGATCGCGAAGAATTACGAGCCGCACAGGAAAAGGACATTTTTTGTCAAGAGATTATTAAGCAAGTGAATGGTGATTGGGAAAAAGAAGAGGACTACTATATGACGAAAGATGGCATTTTATATCGCGCTGAAGAAGACGGAGATAAATTGATTGTTCCAAAGAAATTTACAGCTAGAGTCTTGGAAGATTTCCACGATTCACCGATGGCGGGACACGTAGGGCAACAGAAAACCCTATCTAGTTTGAAACGAAGATTCTTTTGGCCAAATATGCGCACTGAGGTAATCCACTATTGCGCCAGCTGTGAACCCTGCAGTAGAAGAAAGACATCCCCCCATTTGAAGAAAGCGCCACTCCAAAGGTTCACCCCGACTACCGAACCTTGGGAGCTGACATCTATGGACATTGTCGGACCATTGGTGACCTCCCTGAACGGAAACAGATACTTGTTGACATTCCAGGATTACTTCACCAAATACGTCGAAGCCGTCCCGCTACCAGACCAGAAAGCGGATACCATCGCACGAGCCTTCGTGGAACAGGTTATTGTGAGACATGGAACACCAAAGAAGCTGCTGACCGACCGAGGGGCAAATTTCACTTCCAGCCTCTTCAAGGAAACGTGCAAGGCCCTGGAGATCGAGAAAATACAGACAGCAAGCTATGCACCGACGACGAATGGGCAAATAGAGAGGATGCACAGGGTGCTCAAAGACATGCTGTCCCATTATATCAGTGAGAGCCAACGAGACTGGGATAACTGGATCCCGTTCGTATTAATGGCCTATAGGGGAAGTACCCACAATTCCACGGGATATAGTCCCTATTTTCTACTCCATGGGAGGGATCAAGTACTCCCTGTAGATGCATTCATAAAATCAGGCAGAGTACGATACGACTACGACGAGAATTACGTAGCAGAATTCCTAGAAAGAATGAGGCAGGTATACACTAACGTATACCAAAATACCGAAAGGGAAAAGGCGAAGAGAATCAAGAGGTTCAATCGCAAGGCAGGAGAACAGGAGTTTGCCATAGGGGATCAAGTGTACATGAAGGACATGGCTGTTAAGAAAGGTTTATCCAGAAAATTGGTACCAAAATGGATTGGACCATACCGAATCATAGAAAAAAAGGGGCCGGTAACTTATAAAATCAAGAAATGCGGAGGAAGAGAGGAACAGATGGTTCACGTGAACAGATTGAAAACCTACGTGGCGAGGGAGGACCCTCTACCAGCGGAAGAAACCAGGAGCAGGGCAGAGAAATACCAAGAATCGGAAGATGACAGGGACCCGGAAGAAGAAATAGAAGAAAGGGCTAAGTCCTACCCAGGGATGATACCGCCGTACGTCGAGATACCGATACTGGGAAGTGACAGTGAGGAAAGTCGGGAAGCGGAAAGCGAGGACCAGTCGGCCAGTGAAGAAGATGGGATACTGGACGAACCAGCAGGTCCAGTAAGGCGATCCACGCGCGTCAGAAGGCCGCCAGATCGTTTCATGTACTAAATCAGCGTTGAGAAAGAGGAAATGAGATGGGTGACACTATATATCTAACTGAACTCCGACCCCAAATTCCTATCTCATGAAGCCGACCAAGGAAACCTTGACCGACCAGGAGTTTTAGTTTACGTCTAATTTTTTTCCGACAACAATGGGTATGATATGTTGTAGAGATAATATAATTTTTTTCTTCTGTTTCAGTAAAAAGAAATCAAACCAGGGACGGAGTTTGATTTTTATTGGTTTATAGGAGGAGGCGAGGCCACCTGGTAAAATTGGTGGTGACACAGACTTTTGTTTTAGTAAACCAGACCAAGCATGGAGTATATTTTTAATGAGTTTATAGGTGAGGCGAGGCCACCCGATGAAGATGACGGTAGAGCAGATAATATTTTTTTTCAGCAAAGGAAACTGACCAGACAAGGAGTTTCATTTTTTTTGTTATAGGTGAGGCAAGGCCATCAAATGTGATGGTGTGTTAAGTAAGCCGAAGTAGTTTTTTTTGGGCCTTGCAGCGGAGGCCTAAGAATCATGCTGCCGGGAAGTGTGCCCACCGGGAGGGTAAAAGTCCCCCAAAGCATGGCACAAACCGTGGGGAAAAGGAAGGGAGTGACTCTGAGGTATGGGGCCCCGTTATTCATGACCGCAGCCTGGGACCCGGAGCTGGCGCCTGAAGCCCCGGTACTTATGACTTAGAGGGCACTCCTAACATCACCTAATTTAGCGCACAGCTAAATAAAAAAATCCCTCACCCCTTTTCTTTTTATTCTGTACGCTTTTATTAATTTTTTTCTTTTATTTTCATGTCGGTTCTGTTTTTTTCCCACATTTGTTACCACCTACTGACAAGTCAATTCAGTATACCCGTTCAGGTGTTTTGATTGGGATTGGTGTTTTTGTTTTGTATTGAAGTAATTTCTGTCTACATCGGGGTAACTGCTCCCTCATCTGAGCAGGCTGATTTCATTATTTATTTTTCATTTTTTATCGATTGTTCATATAGGTGTCTGCACGACTGACTAGTAGTACAGACCGGGGTAACTGCTCCCTCATCTGAGCAGCCTAATATTAATTTAATTTTTTTTTAAAACATAAGTAGAGTCACACTCTACTTGATCACATCTGACCCCATTTTTTTTGTTGGCCATCGGGCCTTATAAGTTTAAGGCAGAGAGCTAAGCTTGTTATCCGTAGGATACGGATATAAAGAGGCATGAATTATTGTATGTTGTGAACATACTAGAGGTATATGAAAAGCTAGGTGAGGTATCGTACACCGAAGCTTGGGGAATTGGGATTCGTATTGACTATGTAAATTTTTTTTTCTTGTGTTTTTGTTTGATGTCTAATTACTCTGTTGTTGCAGGAATGGTAACGGATGCTGAGGAAGATCAAAACGGCGGTTTAGTATATAAGTAAATTATAAACTGGAGCCAAATAGAATAAGTAAATATTTAAGTGTGTCTTAGGGTAATCTGACCATACTATTTTATTGTCTAGATTTTTTTTTATTTTTTGTTTTGTAACCTGTTTTTTTAACCGAACATTCTTTCGTCAAACACGTGTATTCGAGAAGAAAGAAGGCAACATGGGGCCTAGTAGGCCAGCATTAATGGTGGTGGGGATAACCTACCTCCTGTATTCTGGATTCGTCACTCAGGTGAAGACCATCATTGCCTACGATTGTGATGACAAAGACACTGAAATTACAGCAGTTTCGATTCGCGACGTCGCGAGATGTCCAAGTATAGAAACGGCCTACCAAAGTGAAGCCGTGGACGTGAAAGTGATTCAGAGAGACGAATTCTCTCTTCAACATGTGTGGACTTGCCTAATCGAAGTCACACGCATCATAAGTCACTGTGGCATGCACAGTCACAGTTCCATAGTAGCCGGAGGCATTACTAACTTTGTCTACCGGGTTGGTGCGGAAGAGTGCCGTAACATACATCGATACCAAACCATTAATTTGTATCGTCAGAAGATTGGAGGGATAACGATGAATGGCACCACTACAGCCTCACTCACGTTAGAAGGAGTGGTGGACGCCGCGGGAACCTGCCAGGGGACAACCTACCACGAAAACGGACAAGTATGGAAAGATGTTGTTATCATAGCGACTGTCAAAATTCAAACGACGGACTACACCGCCAAAATCAAGACGGAGGAGAATGAAGTGAGCCTATTGGGAGGAGTCGTCTGCCCATACCTAAAGGGCTACTGCTTCGACACTACTATAGGGGAAGTTACATGGGATGCCACACCCTTGAGGACCTGTGAGGAGCAGCTGAGCTTGCTCTATCAGGGCAAGGCAGAAAAAGTAAGAAACCAAATTACTACTGAGCAAATTATAGTTGTGGAAGACAATACGAAGGTCTTTGCGGTTACCTTAGTGAAGAAGGTCAACCTCTGTCAGCTAGAGATCTGGCAGACCGAACATCCTAGGATATTGGTAGTAGAAGGGAACCAAGAGAAGTTTCTGATGCCGAAAGTGACAATTCTGCCGCACAATGCAGACCTCATGGCTTACATAAATAGCAAATTTCTATATGTGGAACAGGCATACACCAGGAAGCTGGATCGGCTGTATACAGACACCATCCACCGAAGATGTCTCATGCAGCGCGAGATACTGAAAAACAGATTACTAATGGCACCACTAGTTCCCAGCACCCTGAGTCAGTTGGTAAAAGAAAGCGGAGGATACGTAGGAAGAGTACTAGGCGAGGTCCTATACATAATGAAATGCGTACCCCGAGTAGTCACCATAAGACGAACCGAAAACTGCTACAATGAATTACCGATAATGATGAACAACGAGTCCAAATTCATGGCACCCGTTACCAGAATAGTACAAGCCCACGCTGAAGAGGTGGACTGCAATAGCTTGATGCCCCCCCTTTATTTAATAGACGACCAATGGATGGGACTGAGCCCCTATCCAACCGTTAAGAGAAGACCGGAAGAACTAGCACCAGAAACAAGTCAGAGACTCACTTTCAAACCGATTCAACCCATGGGTTCCTTAGGCATTTACACGCAGGAAGAAATTAGTGCCGCGCAGAGGATACTCACTTTTGGGAACGAGCGAAAGGCTGTTGAAAACATTCTAGCTCGCAGAGTAGCTGGCCTTGAAACCAATAGTCAAGGTTTCTCCACAGTCAGCATTTTTGACGTCGCAGAGATGAAAGAATTAGCCCACAATACCATGCATCAAATTTGGGGCTGGTTCACTGACCTAGGACTTTTCATGAGTGGTCTGATGGGTTTTTATGCAATATTCAGAATGCTAAAGTACGGAATTGGAGTAGTCCTGAACGGAGTACACCTTTACCAAACAGTAGGATGCAGCGTCATAATACTAGCCAGCCTATGGAATACCCTAACCATGTGGATAACTCACCGATACCAAGTGAACCGCCAGCGAGACGAGCCAACTCCCCCTGCAGAATCACCAACCCCAATCGAGGAAGCGCCCGCCATAAATATATACCCACCAATACAACACTGGTCCGAGTGTCCACCAGTTACAACCGACCAGCCAAGATAATCCAGTTTCACAAATAGTAAATTCTCGCGCGAATGAACGGTACGCCGAAACAAGACAGTTATATTAACTCAGGGGCAAGTGAAAACCTCAACAATACCAATGTTCGGCAATGGTATAGTCAAACGTAGTCAAAAGTTTGACAACAGACATTCCGCGTACATAGTCATCAGAACGAGAGGAGGAGACCCAAATAGTCCTGAGATCAGCACGTGAAGGCTATTCCCTACCACCCAACGATCATTCTACAACACATGGCAGCGAACACAGTGCGTGGAAATATGAGAAATATTGTAAAGTGCGCGCGAAAAGTGAGTAAATTTGTTAGTAGGATGCTGAATTCTATGTATTGAAACATTGGAAAAAAAAAATATTGTACTCTTATTCGACATTGGTTTTTTTTGTTATCTGTATTTTTTTTTTTTGGACCTCCCCAAATATTGAACAGGACCGGCTCTTTCAGAAAAGACAGTTTAGCGTTTGTTTTTGGTAAAGAAATATTTGAATTCAGTGCTTCTTCTATATAACAGGAGCGATCAGAAATGTCGGTCCCAATCAATAGTTTTGTCACCCTGACAAAAAGAAGGAAAAAGCATGGGCGTGCCCATACTTTTTCCAAGGGGATAAACATAGGTAAGAGTAAATTAAGTGAATTGAATAATATGAAAGTTGGTGGTGTTTTGGGAACGCTGTTCTGGAAAAGTTGTGGCATTGGGTATGCCCAAAACTTTTTGAAAGGAGGGAGTAATGTAACAATCGCCATATGGGTTATTTTATTTCTCAAATGCATAAAGTCATATCGAAAGACATTTAATTCGTGAAACAAATACAAAAATCTTAAAACTCGTTCCCATCGGAAATATCTCATTCACGACAAGAAAAAAAACACGTAATCTCCTTATAGAAATTGCGGCCTGTTGTTTAGTCTACCGCGGAAAAAGGCCATTTAAAATATCGAGTTCAGAATAGGGCCTTGTATTAATAGTAAGCAAATCAATGAATGAAACCATTGAGTCGGGAGACTGCTTAGTTGGAAAGCGATACACACGTCCTGACACTTACGAATTTTGCTGACGGGGGTCAGCTTGCATTAATTTTTAATTTAGGCACTGAACGTGGGAAATACTGATTCAGCAGAAAAATTCGACCATCTTGAATTGGGCGGGACTAATTCATTTTTCATCGTGAAGAAATCTGAATTATGGCCCAACGGACGAATGACTGATAATTTGGTTCCTGAGGGAGGACTCGAAAAATGGTACCTCCAACGAATGTTGGGAGGGGACCTCTGATCAGAAATGTCGAGGGAAAGTCAGTCAGGCGCGCGGTTCGGTAGAAATCAGTCAAAAAACTGAGTTTTCGTTTGTGGTCGGGAGGTCGGTTTATATCTGCACATTTTTCCAACGGTTTGTGTATAATTTTATATCGAAAATTTGCCATCTTAGAAACATCCGAATTCTAGAATCTAAAATTGAAATTATTTCTTGTGATAAATTAAATATATAAAAGACGCGTCTATGACCGGGATTTCAAATAGAGTGTTTCATCCCAGACGATAAATACATAAAGGATTAGCTGTTTTTGTTTTGGTAAGAAACCCAATTGATGTATACATGAACTAACTCATATATGTTCATTTCTCTGCTACGAATGCTTATCTCTTGCACTTAGCCAGATCTTCTCAGAACACCAACCCATAGTTTGTTCAAAGTAATAGTTAGGGACCTTGGCTCTGGTTAGACGTAGGTATCATAGTGAGTGTCGCTAAGTGGAAGACACAGTTGATAATTCTGATTTGGAAATCGTTGAAAGAACTCCCTAAGAGAACTTATTTTGTTATTGATATAGAAACGGCTTTGGCATTTTATATAATTTTGTTTAATTCGACATTTTCCTTCGTGATTATTTGTAAAATCACCAGGAGACTTCCTGGCAAATTGCACTCATCAAATAGTTTTTTTATTTATTTATCTATATATATAGCCATTTATTTGGTTTTGTTTTATTTACATTTGAGTTATTTTTATCATTTTTTTTTCTTAATAGATATCGTTTTTCCGACGGTCGACTATTATTTGTAAAATTCCTTCTCTACTCCCAAAAATACCTGAGCAAAGACTTGCAAAACCAAAAGACTGCCTCTTCGTGCAGGCAGCCGAATTCTAGCCCTTACGGCCAGGATAAACCAGATAGACCGCACTTTAATTTTTATTCCTATCTGGCGTCTCCGCACCAGATAATTTTTTTTCTAACATCCTAAAAACCGCGGAGTGGTGATAGCATTGCTGCCAAATTATTTTTATCTGGGTTGTCCTGGGTCACAGAGGTTCTTTGAAAACCTTTAAGGAAATCTGGTCTGGGGAACTTTTCCTCAGATACCTGTAGAGTCAGTGTATCACCGAGAGAAAGAAGAAAAAGCAAAAATAAAGACTGGTACAGGTAAAACAGTTTTCCATAATTAAACTTAACGACCCTCTTAAAGGTCAGTACTTTTCGTGACGACAAGTTGATGCGTCACCTTGGGGTAAGGTTACACACCTACAAAAGGGGTACCCCCCAAGTTTAGTACAACAGATTGCGGGTGGTTACAACAAGGATCTACATATGAATTTAAATGGTTTAAAGGACCTCAACTACCTTCAACAGTCAACGATGTTATCCGAAAAGACAAAAATAATGAATCTGGAGCTGAAGTTAAAATATTCTACTACATGATTCGTACATTGAAAAAAATTGTTGATTTTGATGTTAATAATGTATGTCGGAGATGATGAATCAGAAATTGAGTATGCTAGTGAAGAGGATGAGCAGTCAGATTGCTAGTGTTAACATTTTTTTAAGTATATTTTTTATAAATCAATATTTATGTAATTATTCATACTTAGCTTTCACTTTCTCTACCATTAACTTTTTTATAATTAAATTAATACAAAAATATTAAAAATAACAAATTGCCGAAAGTGCATAAAATTATTTTTAATGAAAAAAATTTGTTTACGCTTCATGAACTTCTCAGTATAGAGCACCTCTAAACTCACGTCAAAACTTGTCATATCATTTTCCACATTATTTAATTACTCACTATAATTTTTTTGATTACGAATTATTATTAAAAGTCCGTTGACCATATGCCAGTTAAAAAATTAGCGCTTACTCAGCATCACGATTTTCAGTTTTTTTTTTCAATAACTCCCTTTCTTAGCCTTCTGTCATTGCATACTTAGTTGAATAGCAACATAAATATTAAAAACAAGAAATTGTTATAACTGCACCATGTTATTTAAATTTGAAAGAAGCTTCGAAAGATTGCTTTCCATCGCGATCGACGCTTCAGCGACTTCCGGCCGCATTATCAATTTTTATGTACTTAGCCATTATTTAGACTTCTGACAATTTATATACAGGTTCAGTAAACCACAAATAATATAAAAATGCAATTGTCGGAACTGCATCTTGTGGTTTGAATTTCAACATTTTTTTACAACTTTGTCGACGTCTGACAGTCTTTAAACCCCGATCTTGACTTCTGACAATAATTTTTCTCGATTCCTACAGTTAAAACTCATAACTCTACCAAATATCAGGACTACACCTTATCATTTTTTTCTCATTAAAAATTTACGACTGTGACCGCCCACCCACGCCTCCCTCCCCGGGAGAGCGTTCTGACGGCAGCGCTACGTACTTATAAGGTACCAAGGAGACGTTTTATATAAAATTCGTGATTACACCTTATCAGTTCACTTTTTCGTAGCCAGCTCTCCCACTATTCTAGATTCAAACTAGGTGTTCATCGCCAAACCACAAAACAGAATGACTGAAGGACAGACTCAGTTCCAGTGGTCTCCGAAATGCCAAGAGTCATTCAAGAAGCTTAAAGAAGCCATAATGAATGCACCAATTCTGAGCTATCCCTTATCCTGCAAAATTCATTTTGGATACTGACTCCAGTAACGTAAGGCTGGGAGCTGTCCTGTCTCAGATTCAGGAAGGACAAGAGAAGATTATTGGGTATTTTAGCAAAACCTTCAGCAAACCGGAGCGCAATTATTGTGTCACCAGACTGGAACTGTTGGCTGTAGTAAAAGGGGTAGAACATTTTTACAAATACGTCTACGGAAGGAGTTTCCTGGTGAGGACCGACCATGCAGCCCTCAAATGGTTTTTTACAGTTTAAAAACCCCGAAGGACAGGTAGCACGGTGGATCCAGATAATTTGATTTCGACTATAAATATCGAGCAGGAAGCAGTCACAAGAACGCCGATGCACTATCACGAAGACTATGTCCAGACGACTGCATACACTGTCGCCGTGCCGAGGAGAAGGACGCAGCCGTTCGTAGGCCCACGGTGGTTGACGATGACTGGAAGGATTACAAAATCCAGAAAAACTAAGAAAAAGATCCATACCTCCGTCTGGTCATCGGCTAGAGAGTGCCAGCAACCGTATGAAGAAGACCTATGACATCAACGCAGAAACTAGAACATTCGAGTCCGGTGACCTAGTCCGGCTGTACAACATCAAGAGTCACAGTGGTTTCTCACCGAACTTGCAGAGTTCGTGGGAAGGTCCATACAAGATCATGAAAGTGATAAATGACCTCGACTACTGGATCAAAAAGCCAACCTTAGGAAAACCTAGAGTCGTCCAATCCAACAGATTGGCTCCTTATGCCGGAAATTAAGTCCACCAGAGGGTGAGATGACCTTCTAGCAGTTCATGGCCTTATACTCAAAAGGGTAGAAAGTTTCACATGGGGTAACAAGATCTTTTCAAGACACCTACTGACTACGCGCTAGCGCACTGCGTGGTAGAAGACCTCCGAATGTCGAGAGGCATAGCTGTGGTGTTTTCAAAGAAGTTTGGTCAGCTCCAGGAAATGCGGAAACAGAACCCAGAAGTTAGGGGGGCGTTGCAGTTGAAGAAAGGCCGGAGAAACATCTTTTACCTGGTAACCAAGAAGCAATCTCGAGATGAACCGTCCTATGAAGACGTCTGGGAGAGTCTCACCAGACTGAGAGATACGATGGTGCACCAAAATCTCATGGACCTGGCAATACCAAAATTATCCTGTGGGCTTGATGGGCTGGATTGGAGAGTCATTAGAAGCATGTTGGATTCAGCGGCATCAAGATTTTGGGTGCTGAAACCATCTTCAACGACCGAACAGGGATACCGTAGTGTTACTTCCATCGGACGTCACGGTGCAGATATGGGGAGACATGTAGGTACCGACACACTCCAAGGATGATATTTCGGGACGAAATATTATTAAGATTGGGGCAATGTTACGAATATTTAGACCTCATAATGGGGCGCCATCTAGTGGAGCATAGCAGTAATAGCGGTAACTAGACTCGAACTCAATAGAAATTGAAGACTATACTTGAAGACGACTAGAAGAAATGTTTCTTACTATAAGAGGCCGTGCGATTCGGGGATTGTCAAGTATTGAATACGGAAGCATTCAATGTCGAGATAAATATAGTCCAAGTTCTTTACAATATTATCATTGTTCATTGAGAAAGAAGATAGTTAGTCAGTACCTGTGGAAATCGCGTTTGATACAATCGCGCGAGACATCTAGCCCGATATCAACGAACTTAGCTAAAAAACATACCCGTACGAATGCGCCACCTACAAACAATTTGCAATTTTCGAGGTATACTTGAGAATTTCCATATTTTCCAAGGAATCCAAGTATGTACCATTCGCCCTGACAGGGACGGGCTTGAAATTTTCTAATGATAGTTTTTAACAGAGTAGCATATTTTATTTTATTTTATACACATATAAGTTGAATGAACTAGTCAAAAATTTAAAAAAATTAATGTGAAAGATGAAGAATTACCACTTTTCGTGTTGGGAACTTATTAATACCAATTTTGTCATTTTGAATTCAATCATCATGAACAATACTGTGGCATGGTTCAATTTGAATGTGGAATTTTAGTGAAAAATATCTTTTTACCTACGTGTGGTGTGCAGTGTATTTATTAAGCCAAAATCACTGGGCGACGAAGATCATAATACACTACCGATGAACAGCGCCTTTGCCGTATTATTTTCGGCGCAAACTGCTTTGTGTTTGCTATTGTTTGTTGTTTAATTTCAATCCCTGAGCGACTATAGAGACATTTGTGTCGCCCACTTCACTAGTTAAAAGGTGGTTTCACACAATGGAACAAATATGTTTGTAATCATCAGATTATTAAGTCTCTGTATTAATCTTGAAAATATCACTTAACTAGTGTTTACAATTTTAAACCTGTGCTCATTTATGCAAACTGAATTTATTTCTTAGAAATGGGGCTCCAAATATGCTGTCCGAAGTCAGAACAGGATTCGAAGTGTTATAAAGATAACCATTATTGAATGAAGATATTGAATATTTTTACCAATTAAATTGTTATCTGTACTGAATTCCAAAAGTACTGAATGAATTTAAATGAGTACAATAATAGATATTACCAAAAGTAAAGTTACAAAGTGGAGAAAATATACATATGTACAAATATACCAATGTGTTTTTCAGACTAATTGATCATCATTTAAAGTTGTGCCACACTAAATGCTCATAGTAATATTAGTAAATAAAAGACGACTTGTTATTTATAATCAGAGTATGGTGTAACCAAGTGAAAAGAAAGATAACGAATAACTGGTCTTTCACGTGACAATTTCACAAATGATCAAGAACGGCACAAAACAAATAAACAAAAATCCACTGGGAATAGTCTCGATAACATCAAGTTACAGGTAACAGTAAATATAAACACTGAAACTGAAATGCATGGAATCTCGAATTTATCAGTACAACCAGTACAACGCTGGATAGGATGCACGTGTCAACATTATATTTCAGATTATTCAATAAATTACATTTTACGAACTGATCAAATACATACGTTAAAATCGAGAAGAGACGTGACTGGAGACTCGTGGACTAGCGACCTCTAGTGATGGTCTCCATTTGAATCCAACTGAAAGTACGTAAGATTGACCAACTATCTTCTTTCTCTATAGACAATGATATTATATATCGGTTTCAAGTAAATCTGACTTTGCCCATCATATCTGAAAGTTTCTGGGGATTCAACATGAACCACTCGATAACGTCCCTGCAGAGATCTAGATATTTCAATCGTCAAGAACGGGGTGACAACCCTTCACTGCAAAATACATTATATATCGGTTACAAATAAATCTGACGTTGTCCATCATTTCTGAAGGTTTTTAGGGATTCAACATGAACCACCGTTCACTGCGAAACTTATAATATTTTGGTTACAATTAAAGCTGACGTTGTCTATAATTTGTGAGGGTTTCTAGTGATTTAACATGAACCACTCGATAACGTCCACATGGACTGCGTAAATTCAAAAATTGTTACCGAGTTTCTTATAAAAATTCTTACTACACCACTGGATTGACGACATTTTTGTATAGCTCATAAGGGTATAAAAATTGAAAATTATATTCCGTTAAATCAATTCAGCACTGCAATTTCAGAAATTTTATAAAAATTCTGACTACACCACTGGAAAAATAATTGTTTCAGATGTTTGACTTGACTAGAAAAATAAGGATGGTTGGCCCTGAAAACGAAGATTTATTTATGTAACTGATATATAATAAGGTATCCCAGTTGGAGACAGTTGAAACGTTTAAATCTCACTATGGACGGAATCATATTGCATCCCCAGACATCTTCAAAAATACCGGACAACGTACGGGCATCATCGAGCGATTCATTTTCAGTCCTCAAACACCTCCACAAATGCCCGACAACGTCTGATTCATGTTCTACCGGTACGGAATTCCTTTCCTGTGAATAGATTTTGCCAAATAATCTAGTCGCAAATTTCGAACGGCATTGAGTTACTTACTAAGATGATTCTGTTATAATGGCTACTTTCATTAATAACGTATTTTAAATCCAAACATGTATAACTGGTATGAATGTTTGCTATAGAACTTCTCAAACGTTCAATTTTTCAAATGTATCTTTCTTTGTAAATAATGTGTGTGGTCGGTTCAAAATATCACGAATTCTAGATGATATGTTTAAACATTCCACTTGTATCCATATATTATACTTGAACAGTATTTGTCTGGTCCACTAGGTTAGGTTAGGTTAGGTTAGGTTAGGTTAGGTTAGGTTAGGTTAGGTTAGGTTAGGTGAACAGTATTTGTCTGGTCCACTATGTTCAACTACGAATTGGCGGAGGTGCCGATTTAACGTATCAACTGAACCTGAAGCTCCCGAAAACCAACCAAAACATTGACGCCAGCTGTGAGAGCAGACGTTCCCATACGTGATTAATGTTTAATTTTGAATTGAGTACTGGACTTTAACATGAATGAAGAAAAACCACAACTTATATTGATTAAAAATTAAACGTGAATATGATTGAAAAGAGCTGCTCTGGATATTACCTAATTCTTGAAATAACCTTGAAAAATACATCTCGTTTTATCGATGATAATCATGAATTTCTTCCATTTCACAGAACAAATTATGTTGCTTTGGGAAACCACACAGTCAAATTGGTTTGACTTTAGATAATCATCGATACACTTATTGAAAATGCAAATCCTATACGGTTTCTTGTAAAGGAGAGGTCGGTTGAAATAAAGAATAATTTCCAGCAACAATTAATGCATAGCACTTTGTTTATTTTGACAGAATCACCGCGTTTCGATGTTTTCGTAACGTAAGGGAACATTAGCGCACGTCGTGAAATACAGGATACTACAACATGGTTAAAAATGCCTCAGAGGACTATTAACCTATTTCAGTGCTTCCCGATATTCGATAACGAATGATGACAATACAAAGAACGAAAATCCTTTTTAGATATAACAACTACATTACACATTCCAAAGGGAATTCAAGCCCCTTTGGTGTCCGATAAAGAGTCATAAATATCACATTAGTGGCTGACGGTGTTTCGGTTGAGACGCGCAACGCTGCCATTAGTTGCTCGTTTGCCGCAGCTTCCACCGCAAAAAGCAACTGCGGCTGTTTTGAACGGTTATGTGCGTCCCTGTTTCGTTCGATATTGTTTTCGTTCGGATACTGTCCTTATTACGTACACCTTTCAAATTTACAGCTGCTACAACACAGTGTAAATACGCAAAACTTAAGTAGATGTAAATTTTCAGAAAATAACGAAATGATAAGAATAATTTCGACAATATCCGAACACCCGTTGGGCCGCCATTTTAAAAGTTTTTTCAAAATGGAATTGTGGGTCGAGTGATTTCTCATTTAATCGCCACTCAATTAATTTTCTATACAATCAAAGAATTGAAGTGCAAAATATCCATCCAGAACCAAATGGGGGTAGATAATGTATGTATGTTGAGGATCCTTTATTACTATTCAATTTTCTTTATTATTTAGCAGATGCTAATGATAAAATATCAATTTCAGGTACAGAAAACTTTTGTAAAAGGGTAGGTACCTCAAAAGATATAAATTTACTATAACTCATCAGGATTCGAAAGGATCCTCATAGCGGAGCTCTGACATTATGTACCGCCATTTTGTTTTGGATGAATATTTTATTGCCACATATATAATTGAAAGACGATTCAAATGAGGTATCACCTGACCTCCAATGCATTTAAAAAAAAAAGAAATTCGAAATGGTATGGTCGTTCATGAACTACCATTTGACCAAAAAAAATTCACTTGAATAAACCGGGTGACCACGAGGTGAGGTATGCTCCTAAGTTTTTAAGATCTAGTTTTCAAATTAGGTATGTCGCTATAGTACTTGAATACGCATATTTTGACGCCACTACTGAAAATTTCATTCCACACTTCCGGTTTAAGCGAAAGTGATCCCAAAACTTTTTTTTCAGATTACACTCTGTAATTTTTTTTATCATCCGGAAGAGCATGCAGTTTGTGATAACACTGATTTTCAAAATAAAAAATCGGTTGGAAAATGGCGGAGATACAGTTGATTGTAAACCTCACAACTGACAACCGACATCAGAAGTTACCAGAGGAAGCTTCAAAGTGCGATACAATAAAAAACTGAGGTTCTCTTGTAATTGAAGTTCCCATATATTCTAACAATTATAAGTACCTATAAACGTAAAAGTAACCATGAATAAATGCTGATAAACGTATAGTACCCATAAAGAAATGTTCATAACCGCCATTTCTCAAGTGGCAACATGTACAGTTGTCTGCATAAAAAAGTCGTACAGCAGTTAATAGTTATTTATGCAACAAGTGCAAAAAGTAAGTGTTTATTGCACTCGACGTGAAATTGTTCGACCGTTAGGCCGAGTTGGACAACACGTCAAACAATTTTTGCACGAGTTGCATACAACATTTTTTCTACGTTCATAAAAAAGCAAAAAACAATTTATTAAGGTGCAGCACTAGGTGTGGAAAATGAAAAGCGCATCTTAAATAATTAATTATCACTATCGATTTGCACTGAAACAAATCACTATCATCTATTTTTCCATTAATAATACCCATTTAAAAACTTTCAATTCTGTAATCGTCAGAATAAATTTTTGCCTGACATTTCTATAACCACAGTTGCATTATAAAAATCAGAATCATAGTAGCCGTGAGCGCGTATGTTATCACGAGGTGTGGTCATAGTACAGATAGTTTGCTCTATGCGGGTAGATGGTTTGGAACAAAGAGGATCAGTTTTGATTATGGAGTTATTCTCGGGAAGGCATTGTTTGTTTAACTTTGGCTGCTAACAGTAATACAAAATAATATAAAATATGTAACTGTTTAAAACGTATTGCCCTTTCTCACAGAATATCTGCTAAATATGTAGCGGGTTTGAACGTTTATGTTTGTTATGATAACAGCACGTTGAAGTAGAATGACAGATGAGTGCAATAAAGACTTTATTGCACTAGTGCATCTGTATTTTCGTACCGTAGTTAGAAAACACAAAAAATATCAATTTTCGGTATGTTATCCCCAGGAGCCACTCATGAAAATATTTTCATTCCACTCCAAATCGATAAACTTTTCAACCCTATTCGAAGCTTGTATGCGACAATGGGGCACCTGAATCTGTCACTAGCTGACGGTCTAATACAAATTCGTTAAAAAGTTAATAGGGGTGCGATTACTTTATGAGAGTTCCAGTATTAATGTACCGTCATTTTGTTTTGGATAGATGTTTGCCATATGAGAAAATTTTTGAAAATGGCGTTCCTACACCAGTTTTCATTCCAAACCGGTCAAAACTCAACAGGAAACGGGTTACTCTATGGACAGACTGTATATCCAGTCGAACAGAAACACAGGCTCAATTGTATATTTGAATGAGAACAAAGAATCAATTACCGTGATGGTAGGAGATTGACGCAGGTTGTGGGCCTCCCCCACCATTGTGATGGCAATCAAAGACCTTTTTTTTACTTTATTTTTTGGCTATCACCTTCGGATGCCCTTGGTTGACTTTCAAAAGTTGGCACTTTAGTCCCGGAAGTGTAAAAACAATTTTAATCTCAGAAATCATGGTTAGAGCTTGATATACTTTAGCCAGAAATTATTTGGGAAATGTATCCATTATCTGGTGCCCATTCTATGCTTTTCATGTAAATCGACTTAACAGAGTAAGTATAAAAAAAATGTTAAAATTACAAGTTTTTTGTATAGTATAATTATTGTATATTCAGTAATCGAAAAATCACTTAACTTCACAGTGAACCTCGCGATGCGATGGAACTGACCAGTTGTAATACATACTTGTTTAACGGACTGTACTGAGCCCTTCTGCTACCGCGCATTGATAGGCGTGGCGATACCACATTCGGAGCCAGATTTGTCAAGCTGTAAAGGTATATATTTTCCTCTGGAAAACCGTTACTATTTTTTGGAGGTGTCGGTAAAACCAAGTATTGTATGACGTCTCATGTGAAGAGAATACTTTAGATTCATAATACGGAATTCATTACCTAAGTTAGCAGTTACTTAAATAGGCAAAAGGTTTGGACAAACTCCGAGAATTTCACCGAATAGTATCAAATAAATAAAACGAATTAATCTGGCAATGTGAAAAAACTATCGTCATCATAATACATCTGACGAATATTGAACTCTGGTAGATATTTTTGCATCATTCTTCAAGGAGGACAATATTGCTTCAATTGGTTGCGCGGATTTTTTTCCACAATTGTTTGAAATTTTTAAACAAATTGTGTCTGGAGTGGTTACAGAAACAATGGTGTAGAAATTTCGCAAACTATTGTTTATCCTGATTCGTTGTAATAATATATCCACATTGTGTATATTTCTTTAAATCTAGTTTTTACACAATATTTTTTAAATTGGTTAACAACACCGTTGTGCATATATGTTACAGAAATTGTAGCTCTTTTTTGTACAATTCTGTGGACTATACAATTGAAAAATACACAATATTTTTTTTACACATCATTTTGTTTTTATTGAAGTTCTGTGGACAAAATTGAAATTCAGAATGCACAATACTGATGTAAGAATTTTTCAAATGATTTGCGTTTTTTTTTTAAATAGCTGTGTTAAAGAATATCAATTTAAAATATTCCCTAATGTGTGGAGACAAAATGAGTTTTTTAAATATCTCATAATTGCTTCCTGTGCTTCCTCGTTCTCTAGCTCTTCCTTCATAACCGGTCAGGAGCTGAATGGAACTGGTATTGCTTTGGTCTTGCAAGTAAGCCTCAGCCTTAGTGAATTCTAGTATAACGCGGGTTGTGCCCTTTATCGGCGGGTAGTCTTGTTTGTGATTTATTACACATTTTTTGTTGTACTTTTTGAATGAAAAATGTGTATAATTTATCCACAATTATGTATTACACATATTGTGTATAAAAATCACAAAACTGGGGAAAATTTCCCCACAAACCGAAATAAACAATCATTGGTAAAAATATATTACAACCAGGTGTACCAATTTTCGACGATTGTATACATTACACATTTTTTTTCAAACTGTTAAAGGAAAAAATCTACACAATTATTTCTTTCCGTGTGAGATGTTCACGTGCCGACCGGTAATTGTTTTCTGTCAGAAATCTACATTTTGGATCAACGCAATCATCAGAATATTTCCTATTATGCTGAAAAGAGGAACATTCTCCATGAAAATTGAAAAATGAAAAATGTGATTTATTTGTAATATCTAACAGAAAACAACTACTTCCCTGGCACAAGCCACGCTGGACATTGAACTACAGGTGATAGATATTGTGAAAAGACTCGAACTAAAAAGAAAAGAAAAAATCTGAAAGTGAAAATTCGCATTTTTATTCAGTTAGTTGATTTTTTTAACTTTCTCTGGTTTCCATTGAAAAAAATCATTAAATAAATTGGATAGGGAGAAGTTATTAAAAAAAACACTCACAGAAATCAATAGAGGTAACGATGAAAAATAGCGACTAAAGCTTGTCTTTCAGCTGCAGATGATTCCACAACAGATTTCATGAATGTCCTATTCATATTTTCATATTATATTCCTATTTTAGTTGAGTAGACTAGATCTCAATATCACAAAATGTACCAATGTGGCTTTCAATAGTCTCCCCCTTTTTGAACGGTTTGAAGTACAAACATGGGAAAAAAACCCATCACCGATACTCTTTTGGTTGCTCGAAAGGGGGCGCGAGCGGCACATCCCCTTAAAAATTTCAAACAGCATAGGGGGGTCTTGTGTAACATCGTTGGAAAGACAATCCAATTGTCTTTTTAACCATCTAAATATTTTTGAATTCCGTACAATTTTTTTTTTCACAATTTTTATTTTTATGCCTTTCGAATTTCAGTTGTTGTGCCCCCAGCGCAATCTGTATCTTCTCTCAAATAGTAGTATTGGTAATACCCTTCTAAATGGTTTCGTTCCCGTTGTTCAAGGTGTGATTACCATTCAGATCTTCACTTATAATTGATATTTTTTCGAATTGCAAAAAAAAGTTAACGAAATAAAAAAAAATATATATGGTTGAAAAAAGAATTGAATTCTCTTTTCAACGCTGTGACACCTGGCCCCTATGCCATTTGAAATTTTTAACAGTAACCGTGGAAAGCACCTATATAACAATACTCATGTCGCCTCAGTTCAAGAGTTCTCTTCTGACAGTTGCGTGAGTTAATGGAACATTGTGTTTCTATTGAGTTGATTGGACCATGTTTCCGCGATTCATCCAGTAAAGAATTGCATAATACCATATGTTTAACTTAATTCCAAAATCGTTACTGAAGCAAGTTTCAATTTCAAACGGATTACGATGAACCGTGAGGGTAATATCCAATTACAGGAACCTATTTACTCGTGGTTTATCTTATAAGCAACGAAAGCCACTCTCGCTACTCCGGATATAGGATTTTATGGAAAAGTTCCAGCTGCAAGTCGAACTCGAAGGATTTTCAAATTAAATTACATGTTGATTGAAAAAATTTGTTGTTGAACTCATCCGAAATGGGTGATATATTATGGCGACGTTTTCGATAAATTGAGGAGTTTTACGCATAGTTCGTATTTATGGCAAATGAATAATAAATAATTGGAATATAAGTGAGGGTTAGCTGTTCGGCCATTGAAACTTCTGCTGATACTGGACCCTGTACGAGATCGGAGTGCAAAAGAGCTTTTCTCGAGTATATCGGAATTGATTGGCGACCACATATGAGGCGCCGCGCGCCGTTCGGGAAAACGTGTTTGTGCAAATATAAATAATTTCTGTCAATATGTTTATTAATTGTAGCAATATATATTATTTTCCGTGCCGATATATTTATTTTCGATCAAACACAATATATTTACATTTCAAGTGTTACTAATATACAAAAACATGAAGTCTCATATATTTATAAATTTGATCTATTTTATGTCGTCAAGAGATGGCGCAATCGACGCGATTTGTGACACGTTGGAGCATATGGCAACATGGGAACGAAGCAAAGTCACTAGTACAAAAATTGCCGAATAGATGGCGGCAGTATTATATTTCGGATTGGGTCATTTAATCCTAGAGTGCCTTCGTTTGACCCACACATAGGGTCACTGAGTTTTGAAGGCCGTGCCGTTCAATTAAGAGCCCGATTTTAAAGTAGAAATCTACCCAGAACAAAACTGCCTGTGCTACTGCTCTGTGTTAGCCATTTTATGTATTAATGACTACGAGTTGCCATGTTTCTACATGCTCGAGGTTGAACAAATCGCGTCGGTTGCGCCATCTCTTGACAACATAAAATAGATCGAATTTATAAATATATGGGAATTAACGTTTTTATATATTTGTAATGCTTGGAAAGTAAATGTATTGTGTTTTATCGAATATAAATATATCGGAAAGCAAAATGAAAATATTTGCTACAACTAATAAATATATTGACACAAAATTAAATATATTTTGCAAAAACACTTTTTACCCGAACGGCGCATCATAACCACATACCGTGTTGGAAAGCAATTTTAATGTGAGTTGTCTAGATGCAAATTCCAAAGTCTAGCGCTTGTTTTGGAGTGCGCACCAAACACCTGTAGCGGTATAGGTTTCTGCAGGTTCTCCTACAGCTGAGAAGCGGATACGCCACTCAAAATAAGAAAGTCGCCCCGGAATGCCACGGAAAACAACAATAATAGCTATCCTTCACCCGCCAGCATATTTGTATCGTGCACCCAGTATGACACGTTTGGGTTTTCCAACTCCACAATGTATCTCTGTTCTATCCCTCCAGCTCCTCTTCTTGCAACAGTTTTTTCGTCTTTTAGATCCATTCCAACTCTTTCTTGCTTACAACTTTCAAACTTCCACTTCCAAGCTTACTCTTCCTCAAATACACCTACTTTCAAACTCCCCAGATTTATTTTTCCTGCCTAAGTTTTCTAAATTTGCCGCATTTTCAAATTCGCCCCATTAGTGGTGCCAATTATTATGATAGGTGATATATTTTTGTGTCATTCATAATTTTTAATTGATGGCTTTTGTGGCATTGAAAAAAATACAGAAAAATTATTTTTTATGATTTCTTTTTGGAAACTGTTCTTGTGAACAAAAAAATCAAAAGGTGTATAGAAAATATTGTATAGAATCTTAAAATATGCCTGGCTTTATCATTCTAAACTTCACCTATTACCTGTCTTTCCTTCTACCAGCTCAGTTGGGGCCACGGAGACATGAAACTGTTTTTTCTCTTTCATTGAATGAAATATTTTTAGTGCAGAACTGTCAAAATTCAAAATTATTTTCCAAACCAAAAGAAAAATACATTAGGTTATTAAAGTAGTTTCGAAATGGTTCCATATGATTAAAATCTATTCCAAAGTTCTCAAATGAGTATTTATGTTTATTTAACGAACAAGCGTATTAATAAGGTCGATTAACAATCGAGATGATTTAACTAAATATGACGACTAAATATGACGACTCATTGGTATCGTTACTGAATTGTCAATGTGAATTTTCCATAAATTCACCGATAAAAGATATAATATTACATTGAAATGGCCATCATTCAAGAATTACAACAAAAACATTTAATTTCAATATGTTAACCATTGATTTTTAAAATAATATCATATAATATAGAAATGTCAATCATTTAACCATTAAATAAGAGCTTTTTAACAGTATATATTTTTTTTGAGAAAATAAACATGGTAGATAGGGAACTATGCCTATTCAATTCAGAAATCTTTTAATAGTTATACAGTTTTGTGTTTTTGTTGATCTGAGGTTTTGTATAACACCTAATAGATATTTTTCTCTCGGTGTATAGTAGTAGGATCGTGTACGAACACTACTCTCAGTAACTATCTCTCACGCTCCATTCCGAAAAAAAAAATTCCAAGTAAGGTTAGGAAATACGATTTTCTGAAATAGTCCGTAAACAATGTAACTGGGGAAAGATGACTTTCCAAATTTCCTTGTCTGTTACAGAAAAAATCAAGTTGACATTATCTATATTTTATATGTATGTGATGTTTTTTTTAAACAGACGATATCCGGTTTCAATTATTAGCCAGAGCCATCATTTCCGAATATTTTGGCAGATTAAGAACCTCATGAATTGTGCATGTGACATCTGAGTGAACGATTCAGAAATCGAGTAACACGTGATAATTAGAAATTATTTGCGTTCAACATTTGATTTGCCAGAAAAAGTTTATGGGGCTTGTGCAAATTGATGCACGTTCTGAAATGTCATGAACAGTAGGGCGAGGTCCTCACCCCTCTATTATTGCACCCCTCGACGACAATCGTTTCCATCAAAATAGTATTGTTTGGGAGATAACAATGGCTATAAATCCATAACTGTAACGATCTGTTCCGGATTTGAATGTCTCGTTTCCTACATATTGAATTTTTCACTTAATCTCCCATTCTCTTTCCCGTACTACCGTTTTGGCTCTCTACTGAATTATGACTTAGATTATAGCTACAGCCGACCATTGTAATATTAGGCGATACAATCAATTAGGCTTTCCGGCCTCTGTCTACCTCCTGGGCTAATACGAATAATTTGTGATTTTAGGTTCCTGCTGAGACGAAACTGAAGCAAATGATCACTCAATATACCAGTACGAGAAAAAAATGCAGAACTTCTATAATAATCTATGGTTGAAAAATGTATTTTACTGGAAATTATTATCAGGAAGATGAAAAATTGAAAAAAATTCTGGAAAGCAAAGCAAATAAAGTTCCTTGTTAGTAATAATCAATTATATACGATATGTAGAGTGAAAAAAAGCGTAGGTTAGGTTCGGAAAATTTTCTTTCAGGATTATTCATATTTGTCGCGAAATTCTATTAAGCTGCATAACAATTGAATTTTATGAATGCAATAATGAATACAATAATAGCATATTCTTCAACGAGCGTATAATGATAGCTATTATTCTCGAGGATAAAGATTGTCCGAGAGAATAATGCTCATTATACGCGAGTAGAACATGAAAGCTCAGTTTGTGGTTCTTGAAGGTATCTATCGAAATTATTTCAATCATTAACAAAAAGTAGTATGAATTACAAAGCATCATAAGGAATTATACAATAATACAGGAACAACTAAATGCTTGATGGGAAAAAAATTTAAAAAAGTTTCCGGCGGTGGGATTCGAACTCAAGCTCTTATCTATGTTTCTTACTTTTAGTTAGAACTGTCTCCAAACCTTCTGTATGGCTTTGTTGGACCTATTCTGCCACCGTTTTCCTCTGGGATTTTTTTTTTATTCATGGGCGTTTTTCCAAGAAAAATCCTAAATACGTCGTTTTGACGACAAAAAAAAATGTATAGATACTGTTTTATTTTCAAATATTAATAGAAATAGAAATTAGAAACTTGAACTGAACCCCGAAAATAAAATTCTCTGATAAAATACATGGGTCATTGGGGATGTCCGCCCCCTCGAACATGTCGAAAAAACGACCATGGGAGAGCTATAAAACAAACTTTTTATATTGTCTGAAACAGATCACGGGGCGTTTTTCCAGTCTGAAGAATCAAAGTGGTCGTTTCATGACCACAAAAAATGTATAGATAAACGTTAGACATAGAAACATTTTATGTAGGAAGGCAGTATTTAAAATGTTGAATTAAATGGCTAAAAACTTAGTGTTTCAATGCTGAAATCGAGAATGTAATGAAGTTGTAGCTTATTGAAGCTAAGGAACAAATGAATACCGAAACTTTGTTTGAATATTTATTGCTACTATCACTTCAGGTATATTTATTTGTTATTACTTCTTTTCTTATATTCGGATAATTTATATATTTGCATGAACTACTTTCTATATAAAAGTAATCTGTTTATTACTTTTTTCATTTCAGAATCTATTTAATATTTATTAGAGATAAAATTAACTTTGCTTTGATGAAAATGAATGTATATTGAATAAAATGATTTTCATTCATTGCACCATGCATATTTTATGTTTATCCTATGAATATCCCTTACAGATGCCAGGAATGTTCTCAGATTATTTGAGACAATCTATTCCAAATTTTCATATAACATACTTGGAATGTTTGAATTATATTGTGAGAACAATCTGGGGACATTCAAGTATTTTCGACGGATATTCTTCAAATATTCTTTAAATGATATGCTTGCTATCTGGGTGTATGCACTTCTAAAATTACTGAAATTTCTCCAATAATGAACCTCAACTAGCAAAGGCAAATCGTTCCTGAATATTCAGTATGTTGAAGCACTTAAACAATATTACACTACGTAATATAGCTCTGGTGTTTTTCTTGAAAGAACGAAAACCCTCTACCCGAGCTGATTATTCCAGAATATTTCTGTTGGAAGTTTTTTTTACGTTTATCAACATCCAAATTCCGCTCAGAATTTCTCGAAATGAACAATGAGACGAAAAACAATTCAACTTGGAATAAATTCTTTGCATTGGTGATACGAGGTTGCCATAATATTTCAGACAACATGCGAGGCTGCAGAAAGGCCTATTTACATACTTTACACGCATGGTCGCTCGACTAGAGACTTTTGCCAACATAAAAGGGATGCACAGTTCGTATAATACTGCACGAAGTTTCACTTCTATTAGACCAGTCAAAAGAATTGAAAAAGTGGTAATATCAGGTTCGAAGTAAAATGCAGCTTATGAATGACATTTACAAGTTTAGTTAATATAAATGTATTGACGTATTGTCAAGTACACCCTTTCTATAGCAAGAGAACGAAATGTTCGGTAATTGATATGATATTATTTATTAATCAATCCGAGCACGATGCCGGGACCATGAACGAGTCTGATGACTGCTTGACCATGACGCTCGGTCATACTGATCACAGTGTCATTGTATCGGAGAAATGAAAACAAAACACTACTATAAATGAAGACCCAATAATGGATAAGAGATCAGTCGAATCTCTGAAAGCATGATGTTAGTTTGTTGATTAATTCATTGAGGTTCAAAGCCAGAGTGGCTACGAGCTTGGCCCTTTTGGGCCTTGCACAATAGTTAGTAGTCTTAAGGTTGTACGGTAAAAAATGTATTTTATTTTATTATGTATAATCCCTGTGTATGTATATATCCCAATGCTCTATTGTTTGAATCAAATATTTTTTATCCTATTGTTATCTACGAGTTTATCTAGATTGATTATCTTTAGAGTCTAAATAGGGCTACCATCTTTAGGCTACGACCCCTAATCACATTATAGCGAAGGGTAGAAACCTTAGTTGCGACTTATAGGCCAGACAAAATAATAGCTCATCATACCTACAAGTCACAGAAAAATTCCGTACAGGGTAAACTAGGTTGGAAAGGGTAGAGAAGGGTATAACTAATGCAGGGACAAAAATTCAACATCTGAATGCATGCAGTCAAGGAGGGGTGGGGGATGAAAGGTGGTGAAATCGGGTTTTCACGATTTACAGCCTAAATACGTAATTCATAAAAAAAAGTTAAATGTAAAGTTGTATAATAATTAAAAAATCTACAACTTTGATTTCAACAAATTTTTCACATACCTCAAAATTGCCGATTAAAATACGAAAAACCAATATTTTCGTTTTTATTTTTTATTTATTTCTTTTGTTACTTTCCGATAACAGAAATTGGCTTGAATGTAGTATTTTTCATTCCAAGCAAGCATATATTTTATTTTTGTTAAAAAGTTCAGTGGTCTTTAAGAACTTGAGATTTTCGCGTAAAACTCGTTTTTTTCAAATCCCTGAAAGAGCTTTTTTTTTTCATTGTAGAGAGTTCTGTTGGGACACATTTTTTTCGAAAAGACTTCAATTTTCAAAAATCGAATTCTGCTAATATCGGCTTTCTCACTATAGTTACAAATTTCATATTATTTCTTGAAATACGGCTCAGAAATTCACAACAAATATCAATCATAATATTATTCATGGATATTCAAGACTATTGAAGACTTTCTATTCATATAATTGAAATGAAGTGATGATTCAGTGAAAGAAAATGCAGAATAACTTATAATTGCAGTGATTATTTTTGTTTTTAAGATGGCTTCTGTGATAGGACTATGAAAATAATAATTCGACTATGTTTTTTAACTAGGCTGCGCCTGGTTAGAAAAAAATCGATCACCAAAGTAGCATTTCGCGCACTAGATATAAAAATAACTATTGTGATGGAAACGCAAGTAAAAGAAACGTATATGAACTGTCTTGCAGTTTATAGGCACAAGGGTCCAAAATATTCACTTGCACGTGTTTTAAAAATCCGTTTTTCAAACCCGTGCCCGTTTACAATTAAATATTTTTGACCCTTGTGCCTATAAACTGCAAGACAGTTCACAAAGTCATATGTTCTTTAGTTCAGAAGTATAAATTTTATTAATACTGGAAGAATTTATAATGCACCCGTGTATCTGAATCGGCCTTAAGTCGGTGATAGGTGTTCCCTTGAATGAGAATAGAGACCAATAGTTTAGAGTTTATCAAAATCACATAATCGGTACAAAATTTCCGAATTCTCATACTTTTGTGAGCCTTGGACTACGAGTGTGAAGAGGTTCAATGAAATTTTGGTAAATATTGTGAACATTTATTGAAAACTTAAAAATTCGCTTGTCGCCATCACTTCTTAAATAATCGGGGATAATACCACAAGAGCTGCGACTTAGCCGGATATTTTTTGTGGTTGTTTTCGAATACTTACTTTCATTGGCAATTTATCGAGAGCAGTTCTAACAGAATCAAATGAAAGTAAGTATGAGAAAACCACCGTAAAAAATATCCTGCTAGATCAGGCTCACGTGGTTTTGGTAAGACAATCCCATGATTAGAAAACTCAATTCTATTAAAATTTATTGAACAAACTAAAATAACAATAAGTAGAAGAATAATGTTCATATCCACAATTAATTCCGTTTTTGACATTTAAATTTGTCAAACTGATGAGACGCTCAATGCTTGATAAACGAACAGTAAATGCTATCATTGCTACGGTATAGTATACAGTATCGGAAACTTTTCATCTGGGGTATAGACAGAAATCTACACGAGCAACAAGGAACGCAATGATATGATTATACCACATGAATAAGAGAGACGCACTACCGCGCGCCTCTCCTGTTACCTCGACCGACGAATTAACAGCTCACGTTGATATCCCTTCCTCGAGCGAATAGAGGAGAAATTGTAATGCTCTCTCAATATATAGCAAGCTATTCTACACGCTCTCATAAAACCACCCTACCCAAGATAAAAACTTTCCGATACTGTAGAGTATTTACCACGACGTACACATACTATTTTTTATGAAATCGCCGTATCATAAATTAACAAATTTTTATTAATGAATAATAATTTTTGATTGATGTCATTATTGTTGAGATGCCGGCAAAAGTTTTCCTGGGCCGTTTTCGATACGGGAAAGTTCGTTGTCACTGTTCGTTTATTAATTGTTGAGACGCCGGCAAGAATTTTCCCGGACCGTTTTTAATACGATAAAGTTCGTTGCTTAGCAACAGACTAAAATACTAGGTTAGCGTATTTTGGGGTCTTAAGTTGCCCCGAGAAAGTACGCATTCTTGAGCGATTTCAGAAAAAAGTAATTTTTCTACAACTGTCAAAAAAAGTCCACTTTTTTGTGTGGTTTGTGTGCGTAAAGTATTACAATATTTCACTATCAACATACGATTTCATTATTAAACGTAAAAGCGTAAAAAAGTGCACTTTTTTTAACGGCTGTTGCTAGGCAACCGACAGTTTTATGCAACAACAGTGACAGATCCGAATAATAACGAAATCCTGTCATAAAGCTTTGCAACTATGTTTCACCAATAAAATTCTTAGCATTCTTACTATTGAATAAGTATTATCAAAATTCCAAACTATCGCGGGGAATATATTCAGGGGTAATATAATAAGTGGTATGATTATTACCGATAATTTTTTGGAATATTAATGAATTGCAATCCCAAAGCTGAAAATATATAAATATTTTCTTGCATTGGGATTGCCAATGAATTGATATTCCAAAAAATTATAGGTTTTTTATCATACCACGAATTATACCTCTTTTATATGTCTTTTATTTCTGAACTCAACTGAATTGTTTTGAAAAAACACCACTCGTCCTGCGGACTCGTGTTATCGCGATAACACCAGCTGTCATTCAATTCTGATTGGAGGATCAGCTTCGGTATTTTCAGCGACGTAATCATGACGAAATGAATACGTTTGACAGTTCGATCAATAATAAATATAGCTGGATATGTCAGAATGAGTCGCTTCACTGCAAATTCAAATGAAATTATTAAACGAAACATTATAATATTGACGATTTTAATATTTGTTTGTGACTGGCATACATTGTTCGTATTTATATTAATGAAGAAATTTCATTCGTGAAATAGTCTAATAAAATTCAACTCGTGATTGAATTTATCTCATAAGTCTGTCTTTCATTTCTGAACTCAACTGAATTGTTTTGAGAAAACACCGACTTATCGCGAAAATGCAATCACTCGTAGTATTACTCCTGATAACACAAGTTGTCTTTGGTTTGCGATAGGTCAGTGAGAATTTTAAGATGAGTGAATAGTCAGTATCAGCCTCTGTTTCGTGAAAATTATTATTCCTTATCTACCTTTTGTGGACATTTCTTGGTCACTTTCAAATAAATAGTAATGTCTTGTGTTTTTTGGAGAGCTGATGTCTAACATCACTGGTCAGTGTGAATATTTATCATTATCTGAAGCCATTTTTAATTTTTTAGTACTTTCGACTCATTTATTTTCTCCCACTTAACAACAATATTATTACGCCTATATTCTGCTAGAGGAAAGTAAGTTTGATAGGTGCTAGGTTTAAGACTTTTATACTCTTCTGGTCGCGCCCAATTTGTCCAGTTTCTTGTTTCTTTCAAAAACAGCTACCGGAGAAATATAACGTGACATTAAAATTTTCCTGCATTGAATCTCATCACCTATCCGCTTTCCTTCGCGTTTCCTTCGCTTTGACTTAAACACATGGCGATTCGCATTCCACATTGGTAGTAAAAATGGAATTGGAATTTTGGTTGATTAATTTCTTGAATTGACAGAATGAGTCTAAAACGTTCATGTCGGGGTCAATGTTACGGTGACCACCTGAAATATTTGTTGTAAAATATTGGTGAGAGGTATGTATTTTGCTGAGTTGGCGCGTTTAAAAAATGAACTGCTTCAATCAACCAATTAATAAAAATATACTTTTTTGTCCAACAGAATTTCTTTTTGACAAAGCTTTGTGAAGAAGATATAAACAGTTAAACAATTATTGATAATAATTAAGGAAAAAGTTTACACATAAATATAAATATATACATACACATAATACAAACATATATATACATCAGATTGAGCTAAGAAAAAAATATATTACACTGAGTTATACACTATAAATACAAGAAATAACACTGCCAAACAAACCATGGTAAGATTTTATTAGTTGATTGTCATACTGACACGTTAAAAATTCTAACAATACTTAACAATTGAAATTTACATTTTCATACCCTATATAAAATACATTCAGTAGTCAGTAGAATTAAAATTAATTAAAATATAATTAGATAAAGGGGTGTACAGTGCTACTCATACATAACTGAATTTGTTGTCACTAGAGAATTTCTGCAGGTTGCAATATGCCTTTTCAAGAAAAATATTTTTAATTGAATTCCGTAATATTGCGAGATTTACCGTCTTCTTGTGGAGGCCAGGTAGGTGGTTATAAATCTACCTATTCTCGAATATAAGTCAATTTTTTGTCGAGGATGATGTTGGTATGGGCGTATACTTACGGGAAGTATAATAAGGTCCGTCATTTTGCTCTTTTGATTTCGCTTTATGAATTAAGCACACTGTTTCGAGAATAAATATATAAGTTAGCGTTAACATTCGATCAATAACAGTTGCAATATTGCGGTGTCGTCTGCAAACACGGTGAAGTTTCCTAAAATGTCATTTTGCTCTTTTGATTTCGCTTTATGAATTAAGCACACTGTTTCGAGAAAAAATATATAAGTTAGCGTTAACATTCGATCAATAACAGTTGCAATATTGCGGTGTCGTCTGCAAACATGGTGAAGTTTCCTAAAATGTTGATTTTACTAGGATTATTTAAATAAATAAGAAAAAGTATTGGTCTCAATACCGAGCCTTGGGGAACACTATAACCAATATTTGTATAAGTGTTTGACAAATCATTTTCACATTCTACCATCTGAATTCGGTGAGAGAGATAAGATTTCAGCCAGTTATAAGCTACACCTCTGACTCCATAGCAATCCAGCTTCTGGAGCAGTATTTCGTAATTTACACAATAGAATGCTTTGGAAAAATCAGAAAACACCGCTCCAACAGCTTCACTGCTATTCAATTCTGTGTAACCTGCCTTCAACAGGTTGAAAATAGCATCAGTGGTATGCTTCTATTAGTTTGGAATCCAAATTGAGAGGAGTACAATATTTTATGGCGATTTAATAATGATACTAGTCTTTTCCTAACTAGCTTCTCAATTATTTTCGAAAGGGTTAACAATAGTGCGACTGGTCTAAAGTTCGAGGGTTCGTCGAGTTGACCACCTTTCTGCAGGGGAATCATAAAAGCAGTTTTAAAGCAAGTAGGGAATTCACCTGTCATGAATGAAATGCTAATTGCTTGGACTAATACATGCAACGCCTCATCTAGGAAATTTTATAATATTTTCACAGATGTTTCAGTCAATCCACAAGACTTTTAATTTTTTTTAGTTGAAGATCGATTTGAGTTTTTCAATGTCCGTGTTATATAAGTAAAAGCTATCTGGTATGGATATATGTTTGAGATAGTGCAAGGAGTGCAAGGGGTCAGTCATTGTTACTATGTCTAGGGTCAGTTTTTTAGCTACTATACAATAAAATTCATTTACCTAGTTTGTTTGGTTCGTTTGGTTCAATGTTCATATGGGAGGAGAGATGAGTACTTTCGTTCCTCAGGTTGTTTATATTACAGATCAGTTTTCGCGCATTTCGTATTTTGCATTCTCTGTTCTGTGTTTGTCGTAATTTTTATTAGCGGCTTTGATTACGACTTTGTAGTTGCGCCTGCATGTAATTATAGAAATAGGGTAAATACCATTCATTAGTGGTGTGTTTATCTTATTTTGTTTAATGACCTGAAGTTTGCAGCCGATTTTTTTTTATTTTTAAAGATATCCATGGTTTTTTTCATCCTTTACTTTCTGTAGAAAAAAACACTTTTGAAAGGCAAGCAGAAGAGTTTTGTACAATGCTGTGAAGAGTACAGTGGAATTCAGAATTGGCACACAGTTTGTTGTAGAAGATAATTCTTTGAATTTGCCAAAATCACTTTACTGAAGATTCTGCCAAACCTGCTTATATTTGTTTAAGAGTATGTAAGAAAGAAATAATCAACCCACAATCTGGGTGAGAGTTGGTTTGACACTTTCATCGCATGGAACATCGGAGATAGAAACCCCTAAGGCTTTTTCCTGAAAATAAATAGTATGAGGTACAATTATGTTTCCTTCCCCAATGTGATAGTTGAAAGAATAGACAATGATATTAGTACCTCTGGATATTGATCAGGAACCCATATCTAACAAATCTCAACTATATATTCATTTAGTTCAGCAAAGAGGGGGGTTGTAATGATTGGTGGAAAGAGAGATGAAGATCTTCGAGAGTGTCCAAGTTATTTACTTTTGTTACATCAAGGGTATTTCGGCAATTCGAAAAGAAATGACCGTATTCTCGAGATGAATGATGAGTAGTGATTGAAAGTTTTATTTTATGAAGGAAGTTCGTGAAAGTAGTCTTTGGAGCGTCAACCATTTTCTAAAAACGGAAGTATTATTGAATAGTATTGAATATATTTTCTTAGATTGGCTAATTTTCAGAAACTAATGATAAGTAATAGGCAACGCAGCAATTTATCGGGACAAATTTCATTCATTTGCACTTCCACACTTGTATAGACGTTTTTAATTCCATCATTTCCGGACTGTGGAAGAATGAAATCCCAAAAACAACAGGTTTGAGAAGTGAACGAAATGCCTATATCGAAGAACAAAAAGACTATTATCCTTATGATCCATAGTAATTACTGAACACAAGAAGTGAACTCAGCAGTGGGCGGCTTCGAAATTGAGATTGGCTGACTTTGCCGGATTATCTATGCCAACAGTGAGCAAGCAGTACGTGGAATTCAAGAGTGTGTGAAAACCGTTCATCGAAATGAGAAAATTGCACCGATAGACCTATAAAATATAAGTATTACTGAGCTTATCACCATTCATCTGAAGAAAATAGCAGATAGCCACTTTCAATCCAAACTTTGTGAGAAAACATTACATGCGAATTCGAAGAATGTCTAAAGTGTGAGTATTCAAGTCATCAATAACTACCAAACTACTTCTAAACAATGAAATTCCAGGATTTTCATTCCCCTCACAATTGATCTGAAACTTCACTATTATAATTTTATTCATTGAGAAACCCAATGTCCTAAATGTTTCATGTAATGTTGAAAGTAATACAAACCAGATTTCCATTTTATCCCCCAGAACTGGTCTATATACTTTTAAAATGGTTTCGTCACATTGTTCCGCAAACATGTAAAGTACGTTTTGGTTTTTGCCTTTCTTTTGTTCTTTATATTCTTGCAATTACATCATGCTAAAAAGCTCCAGCTAAATGGGTACTTTCAGAATTTCGAGGGTTTAGGACGAGCGCTTGTGTTTTTTTACAATAATGGAATATGTTCCAAATGAGAGAATTTTTATTTTACGCTTCCAAGCATATGAATTCAATGAATACGGTAATGCCATCCATTGAATGTCATTATATAAGCAAGGGTTTGTTTACATTATACATCACTGATAGAAATTGCCAGAATAATTTCATCATGTCTTCCACTTGTGTACAAAGAATTTATTAGAATATACCTAGTTTTTTTTAATATACAAAACAAAACATCATTGGTTTTTCATAGATTTTCCAAAATTGGGAAACTAAACAGAATTGAAATGTTTTGAATGGCAAAATTTGTTTTCCTTGGTTGAAAACATTTTGAAATCGCGTGTGCCATTCAGTGACCGCCAAAAAGTATGTACCATATATGGGAAAAAAGTTTATTATTAGAATATTGAAAGGAACATGTTTTGGAAAAAGTTTGTGCAGGTCCGATAATCTAAAAATCGATTTTGACACATGTCACGTGATCGCTGATATGAGAAAATTGAAAATAACGATTTTTTTATATTTCTCCATCTATATGAAAATATATATTTTTTTTTATGAATAAATTGACTATACAAAATAACAAAACTTTCTCATTTACTCAACACCAGACAGCACTAAATTTGAAAATTTGTACCACAAAACTCAAGGGTTGGGAGGAAGAAAGAAGATAGTAATGAGTAATTTTCGAAATTGTTGTTCTAGAAAAATCTCTGGGTCAATTGAATTTATATTTTTGGGTCTGATTGAATGGAAGAGTCGTGATGGAGGATTGATTACTTGGAATGTGTTAAGGCTAATGACTGGACTTGTCGGGTCTACCTCAGTGAAACTATTCAAAATATCTGTGGACGCCGTCTCAGAAAATTATTCTATCCACGATCATCACATAATTTATCAACTCCGAAATAAAATTTGATGTCAGATTGCTATCATTCTACCTCTTGAGATTGCAGAAATATTCTACGACACCTCTGTTCCTATGCAATTCGAATGTATTTCATTATTTTTATCCACAATCACCTTGTAATTGAAGTTTTATCCACACTTATGAACCGTATAAATAAAGTACCAGTTTATCCACTAGTGGAATAATGAAATTACTTTATTCCACTAGTGGAATAATGAAAAATACAATCTTGAATATCAATCACATTTTACTTATTTATTATTAATATTAAAATCAACATTTATATTAATAGACATTTCGTTCTTCGTTTTATCATAATTTTTATATGTTATTTCAATGATTTTTGAGGAGGTGACAGCCGCTGTTAGAACAAAACGTCAAATCATTTTGTGATGAAAAATTTCCGCGATTCTGATTGTAAATGAATGTGATTGTGAATAAAACGTTGTATTGCATGCGTGTTTTAGATACATTTTATTTGCTTAAGAAATTAAACATTCTTGCGCAAATAAAATGATATCTAAAACACTTATACAATAAATAACTATTATTGTAGATAAAAAAATATTTTCACACTGTTGTAGCAACGTTAGCCATAACAGTCATGGTAGAAACAAGGTTTTAATGAGGTTGTCAACTTTATTGTGTTTTACGATTCTATGCATAATATTAAAAACTTTTCTAGTCAAATTACAGTCTGTTATTGCAAAAATGTATTCATATATTTATGTTTTTTGAAAAATCATGACTTGTTACATGCGTCTTTAATAGCATTACACAGTTTCCATAATTTCGTACTTTTGATATTACTGTAACTGAGAGAATGGAGATCGTGGTAGTACACGGTGACAATAATTATCATATACACCGCCAATATTTTTAATGAAAGACTTTCAGGTGAAAACGTTCATAATTTGACAATTATAGGAATTTTGAAAACATTCAGAATTCTGAATTGGTTTCGACAAAATACAAAGTGACATATTTACGACCAACAACTGAAATTGAGAAAACCGAAGGGAAAACCGCCGAGGAAATTGTGTACACTAATTCCCAAAACTGGTAAGTAATGCCTCTAATACCCAAGCTATTCCCGAGTAATACCCTCAAGTAAACAAATGCCCAAGTCAGAAAAGTAATAAAAATAATAAATCGTGTCTCAATGTTAGGTTTGTTGTCAAGTACAATTATGAAGACCTTTTTTTACCCATGTAATGCTCGAGTAATACCTGCCTTTCCCGTGTAATACCCATTAATTAATATCTAATTTCCCTAATTCCTGAGTAGTGTACACCCCAGTAATACCTGTGATACCCAATAATTTTCAAGTTATGCCTATAATTCCCGACTAAAACCCGAGTAATATCACTAATTCCCCAGCGGTATCCCCCTCGGAGAAAACTCTCATGAATGTTGATTAAGATAAAGAACCTGAGCATGTCATTATTGCAAAGAGGAGAAACTCTTGGTAAGTATATCCGATTGATGAAAAGAGTTCGAAGGTAATCATAATGAATTTAAACCGTATAAACCAAAATTCATGCACCCTTTGAATCCAAAACATCCGGATTTTCCCTTAGATTTCTGTTTTTGATTTAAGATGTAAGATGACAGTCAGTTTTCTGAAAAAAACAAATCTTTACAGTAGTCACCTCCCAGTATTGCAGGTGAAAGATAGACAATAACCCCCTTTCTATAATATAATATATAAAACCAACATCACTTTGAAGTTGACGTCTGGAATTCTTCATGACATTATTGTTGGACCAGTATTTTCCAGATAATCACTGAGTTATATACTCATAATAATAATGCATAAATCAGAGTCTTCGTAGGTAATTGATATTGAGAAATTATTAATTTTTTTCCTAATAGATTTTTCCAGTCAGGCCCTGTCTCCGAAGCCCTGGAATCCGGAGAGCGCGCTGGATCATTTACCCAGATAACCACTATGTAAGTGATTACTGGGTCCGAGGATCATGGGCCCTGAGCAGACGCAGTGAACCAAGGATGACGGCCTTCTGCATTCTTCTGGCTAAGATTTCTGCTATATTACAGCAAGCCGATATGATTTTCAAGTTCGAGAGCAGTGTGTCCAGTTTACCACTAAGGACCCCTATAATAAGAACCACCATTTTAACAAAATGGTTTGGGTAGATCCTGTGGAGTTGAAAGAGTAAGTCTCGATATTTAGTCCGTTTCTCCCCCTCTTTTTGGACGATGTTCGTTTCGCCAGGAGCCGAAAACTCCATGACGAAAATCATTTTACTTTGACGGTCAAGGAGAACTACTTCAGACTTATTGGCTTATATTTGGCACTTCTCATTTTCCACAACCGACTCAATATCCCCCGGAGCATAAGGCAACACCAGTGACTCGTCTATACCGTACGAGTGTCTTAGATGGCAGTACAACACTCGTAGAGCCGCGTTGTGCCTTCAGATATACGCTAAGACCGCATATGCTGGACATGATGACTGCAAATGCATAAAGGTCTCAGGCGCCCCACGACACGATCTGCATCTAGTGCCTCTATATCCATAACGCGGCTACGGTAGACCAGAGTGTTGAAGACGCCATCGTGGCAGGCCATTATGAATTCTTCGGTCTCCGACTTCAGCTCACTTGACCTGAGGAAAGCAAAGGTCAGATTTTTGATAAGCCAAGGTCTTCAATGTTCTTGAAGTAGACCCTATGCATTGGCTTATCGTTATGCAGCTGGAAGACATCAGTCTCCGCAGCTTTGATGTGAGCTTTTTGCTAAAAAGGTTCCAACTTGGTGTCAGAATTTGGGTTCGCCCGTTCAGTGTCGAATACGGGACCAAGTTCATCGACTGCCCGGATTGCTGTCTTGAAAAGAAAAGCTCCAATCCCTTCTTTTTCATGATCGCGGACCATGCAGAGACCATGCATATGGCAAGTGATAATAATAAGTAAATAATAATTAAATGAAAAAATTTTAAATCTAATAAAAATTTTAATAGGTAAAATTGAACATTTACTTACAAAGCGGTATTGTTAAAACCTATAAGGTATATGTATATGTATTAACCATGATACAGGTACAAATGTATAGGTAGTACACATGGTACGTCAAAATATTTGGTTGCAATAATGAACAAATGTCATACACAATTGTTAAAAACATACCTAGATATTTCAATAAACTGAATTAAACATTTTCAAACATACAATTATTTTTAAAACCTATACGGATAACTGGGTATAATTTAAATATTCAGATACACGATAAAAACAATGATTTATGAGAATTATTTTTTTCTTTAATCGACTCAATAATTTCCGTCTCAATAACAGGATTATTCTGATACTCATGCATACTATTCATTCTACCCGGTGTTGTACATGGCAATGTGGCTTTTACTTTATTATAAACTTTTGTAATTCTATATATTTGAATTATTTTACTTGGAAACCTCATTGGAAAAAATGACAGCCCATGAATGTACAAAAGCGATATGATATGGTATGTATGTATAGCAGAGCGTCCCATGGATGTCCATATATAGTACGATGTAACTTGTGAACCGACTGAGCATCCTATGGATGTCCATGAGGGACATTATATGCATATCCAATGAGGTAGAAACTGAATGTCCCATGGACGTTCTGTAACGTTCACATTTTGTAAACGTACATTTGATCAACTCTCATCATTCCATCATAAAATAACACATCTGATATCTAATAACTGTCAAAAGCTGTTATTAACTTAATTCTTCATATTCATTTATCTTGATCAGTTTCATGGTAAAGTATTCGTCAAGATTCGAATATTTTGTTTACCTATATTCATGTGTTCTGAGTGTCAGGACCAAGTTTATAAGTAAGATATACAGGTTTGACATCAAAAAGTATGATATCGCCATTCATTATTGAGGCAACCTCTATATTCTACCTTGGTTGACAATAAAAATATTGAAAGTTGAAAGAGATGAAGAGTTGTTTTAAGGCGAAGACCATAAGTTTAATGTTTTAATATTTGATTTCTGTCGGAAGTTGAAGGAAAAGGTTTCTTGCATAATTATGAGTTAAGTTAAGGAGCAGAAATCCTTATGGTGTCCATTTTGTGCTTGTCTCACTATGAGCTCCAAGAGTTGGTTATGTTATAAGAATAATTATATTTCTGAAAACCAACCTTTTTATAAACCATCCACGCAAACTGAAGATGAATATTTATTTATCAGTTCATTTGAAAACAATGGGTTATATTAGTTTCCACCGATATTAAGAGTTTGTTGAGTCAAGACATAAACAATTTTTCTTTCTTTTCAGAGTTCTGCCAAGCCTTATGAACGTCATAAACGTTTTGAACGATTAGAACGAGATAATTTAAGTGTACGGGACGTTTTCTTCATCAAAAACTAATGTATTTATTTGATATACCACAAGAACAAATTCCAAAAAACTGTAAACTTAATAGATACATCGGAAAAATATTCAAAACAGTCGTACAGATTTGCAACCTTTTACGTTGACCGAAAAATATTCTTTTTTTAATTCATGGTAAATTTTTTGATCAAGGTGGTTTCGAAATAATTACATACGTGTTGAAACATGTTGCAAATTTTGAAAACATCTATTCTGATGCATTCGCAAATTTGCAACCTTGTACACGATCTGGAACTTCATGCAATTTGCAAAACTCTAATTTTAAAATAATTACCATGAATTAAAAAAATACATGTTCCGGTCAACGTACAAGATTACAAATTTGTACAACTGTTTGTAATACTTTTCCGATGTATCTGTTAAGTTTGCAGAACTTTTGAATTTTTTTCTTGTGGTATATCAAAGAAAAACATTAGTCTTTTACTGAAAAAAAAATTTCTGTACGCTTAAATTGGTTGCAAACTTGATTCGTTAAAAGAAATAATATATTAAATACTATTTCAAGTTTGCAGAACTTTTTCAACGACTATACAACAGACCAGTTAAATGCAATTTTGACAATGTTGCGGACTTCGGAACAGGTTGCAAACTGACATTTAGTGCTTTCTCGATGTACCAAAGTTTGAAAACTTTTGGAAGTATTACTAAATTCTTGATTTTAAATGACAATCTCTACTGGGCTTTTATGAATGGTCTCACCGAAGCCGTTAGGGTCCAAAATCAGGACTATGAACATGTTGTGTTGTACTGTGTTTATGACATTAGGCAGGAATGGTTGACGCACGCTCATAAAAATAAATATACTAAATCACCTGTTCAAAATAGAACCATCATCAATCGAAACCAATTCATCTACATGAATTTTTCCTAATGCACGAGAAGTATGTCATTTTCTGTTTTTTTCAACATTAATAATTCCAATCCACACATCGATAAATATTTGAAAGAGCTTCTTAACTGTCAAAATCGGACTGAGTTATGTCAACCCGTTCCAGAGTTAGAGTTATGTGACTTCCCAAGAATAATCACGTTATGCCCTGTAACTTTTTTTCAAACCAAAATTGAATATCTCAGCAAACACATTTTTTATGTGGGATCATCCAATGAACGCAGTGTTGAAGGTCCCATTTAGTAAAACTCCGATATTGGGTTTCTCCCGAAAGAGAAGAGAGAATCAGGCGAGTCTGCTGCACTATAGAAAAACAACACAACTTGAGGAGTGAGAAAGGGTTCAATTGCATTTGAGTGCAGGAATATGAGTTACTGGTTATGAATGCATTTATCCCCCCTGCCCTGAATGTGGCCGAAGGTGCATCAATTCCATGATTACTGGTTTGAAGGTGCCTGAGGCACAGCGTTCCATTCTCTTCCACTATAAGTCAGAATGTGCTTTGTGGTTCAGATCTGACAACTGATAATAAATTAAATTCTTAATCATTCTCTAAACTGAATACTGTGTTTTATTTGTTGATCTGGTGATTTCTTCGCAGGACAGAAAGGTCTTTCTACAGAAACTGGTCTAAGGATAAGGTTCTGTCAAATCATTTTTGTCTGTGGATGGCGCCCAGTAACATCTTTACTGTGAGCCTTATCCTTAGCGCTGCCTGGTGATCATACATGTGACTTTTCCTTGCTAACCGACCCGAAAAACTTTGTTCTACTTCTGCCTCATTTTCAAGTCACCCATAAAATCGGCATTATCTTCACTAAATTTTGAAAATAATCGCTTATTCATATCCTGCATATATATATTTAATAACACTATTGTGAAGTGCAAACCTCAAGCTTGAAATCACATACTGCATTTTTTATGTAGGATGTGTATGAGCGATTATTTTCAACATTTACTGAAGAAATTGCCGGGATTATGGGTGAGTTGAAAACTGAGCCAGGAGTAAAACCCAGTTTTTTCTTTGGCATGTATAAGTGAGACTCGTCTCAGTAGCCTTAAATCGTTGCATATGGTCCGAAGAGAGGGTACTGATTCCTACTCCAGTATAATTATTTCCTATCAACTTAAATATCCATGACTTTCGGATCCTCCGTAAATATCGTAGAAGGGTTATGTGAAGTGGGACAAAACACATTTTAGGTACTCAGATACTCCCATGTAATATTTGCATGAGGAAGTAGAAGTCTTCAGGAGCGATATGCACTTTTTCTTTCCCTTCTACTATAATTTTTAGCAAAGTTATGACAAATCTAATTTTCGGCCTTAACTGAACTTGCAGTGGCGGGTTAGCGCGAGCATGAAATGTGACGTCGGCGTTAAACCACGTTTTCTGAGAAAACGGGCGTATTTCATGAGGTATTACTAAAAATCATTCTTGTGGAGAATTGAATTGAATATCGAAACCGTTTTTTGATAAATTTTATATTTTCCGAAATGACAACAAAAAAATTATATATATTTTTTTGAAAAATGTTTTGGGATGTCATGTGCTGAGTTTCAGAGTGCTCCAATTCATTCTTCACTTTTTGCCCGAGTTTGTCTGTTGTTACTGGATTATATTCAATCAACCATGAAAAAAAATATAATTTCAAATGCCATTTGTTTTCATAACCTCTTTCATCTTACAAATTTTGGATGGAAAGAGAAATCGAATAATTGTTTTGCGATGAAATGGAAACACAGTGACGAAAATGATTACACCCACATCTCCCTCCGAATGTATTGCCACCAACACCAAAGTATACAAATGAACATTCATTGTATAAGTAAATTAACTAGCCACCATAATGAACCCAAATAATAATGCAAATCCAAGATCCCGAGCGGAATACTCCTCTCGCACGATTCCGCGTTTTCCCCTTCAAAGAAGATATCGTCACAATGCATAACAAAACGGTAGTTATGTTTGCCCATTCCCATGGGAAGAGCGATTATGAACCCAGTTATCGCCCGAGCCAAACGACAACGAGAAGATTATAAAATTCACCCGGCAGGCCACCAGGGTCCAGGACAGCTATAACATAGCCTTCTTATAGTTAACATCAACTTTAAAGCATGAAGTTGAAAGTATACAGTTTGGGTTTTAAATATTTTTTTGAAACTGTATCGTGAGATTCAGAAATATAAAGTAAGTAGCCCAGTCGTTGTAAGATTCTGAATAACCTTCTGGAGTCAAAACCAGACACACCCCACCATATCCCAACAGAATGTTCGTCGTGAATCATTCTAAATATTGAATAATCTGGCATCGTATCAGCTGACAGTAAAGGAAAAGTTTCCACAATATTAAATTTTTTTTAATCATGAATTTCTCAGGAAATTGTGCCTGGAGGAATTGCTTTGTGGAAATCAGTCACCACCTATCGACACCAAAACCAACACCGTCGTAAATATTACTCTACTTTCAACTGGGCATTCAAGAGAACGTCAGTTTTCAAGAGAGACCCGCTGGGTAGAGGTTTGAGAAGAAACCAGAAAAAAACAACAATCATCATCTTGGTTATGCAAATGTAAGTTGCTCTTTCACATAATACTGTCGGATAGATATTAGAAAGAGTACTTGTCCACTGTTGAGAATAATATCTTTGACTGACTCGAGAAGTTTCTGGAGATTTGCTAATAACAAAAATAATTCATATCCGTCTTCTGTGTTTTCAAATGAGATTTCAAGTAGTTTATGGCGGTGAAAGTGTAAATCTGTTTGCAAAACAATTCTCGACTGTTCACACAAATGTCGATTGTGAAGTTCCTGAATTAGATTCCTTAAATTTGGTCAATATATCTGACTGTAAAATATCCTTGATGGATGTTTTCGAAAAGATAAATACACTGAAAGATAGTTTTAGCTCAGGACCTGATTGTGTACCACCATATTTCTTAAAAAAATGTCTATATACTATGAGCACACCAATCAATCTATTATTTAATTTATCTCTGAATACTGGAGAATTTCCCTCTTTCTGGAAAAACAGTTTTATCAAACCTATTTTTAAATCTGGGGATAGGTCAAATGTAAAATTTTCAGAAGTATATAAGTCTTCCATCAGTTATTCCTTAAGTGTTGGATGATCTTATTACAGTACAAAGTTCCTGGGAATGCCAAAATATTTTGAATTGCCAACAAGACGGTGTCTCCAAAGGGAGGACCACAGTGACAAACCTAATGATATACCAGAAGGGTATAATGCAGGCCTTTTAGAGTCATTGTCAGATTCATGCAATCTACACCAATTTCTCAAAGGCCTTCGATAGAGTGAATCATAAAATTTTAATAAACAAATTGGAATCAATTGGCTTTTCAGGGAAAATACTTCTTAGGATAAGTAATTTTTTAACCAACAGAATCCAATATGTTAAAATCAATAACTGTATCTCTGACTCAGTTGAGGTGTTTTCTGGGGTACCACAGGGGAGTCACTGTGGACCTTTCTTCTTTAATCTTTTTGTCAATGATATTATCAGTCAAATCACTAATTGAAAATGCTTACGAAAACGCGGACGATCTTCAGATTTATCGAGTCATTCAGTCATCTCTTGATTGTCATTATCTTCAAGATGATATAAACTATGTTGCAGACTGGTGTAAAAATAATTGTATGGAGCTAAACATCGATAAATGTGCCGGTATGTTTTTCAATCGTTCTCACTCCCATGTTGTTTTCAATTACAGCATATATGGTCTTCCGTTAAACAATATTGAAGTGGTAAAGGATCTAGGGATTTATCTCGATTCCAAACTTGCTTTTAGTGGTCATATATCCAGATAAACACAAGATTCACTTAGGATTCTGGGGTATACATTGAGAATTGAAAAAGATTTTTCACATCATTTACTCTAAACTTACTTTTTTGTTGTTTAGTAAGTTTGACCAGCTTTTGTGTTTCATTTCCTCACAATTTTTTTTATATATAATATTTATATCATCGTGCTTTAATTCATACCACTGTTAGTAGTTATGCATATATTTGTATTTATATTTGTTTCAGCTGTTATTTTATTTTATACTGAATATTTTTCAATTAAAGGGGATTTCCCACCAATTAAATTAAATAAATAAATAAATAATACAACTTCTCGAGGCCTAATTCATCTTCGGAAAACAGTGTTTGCGTGTGGATTTTCAGTTACCAAAATTCACAAATAACTGATTGGATCTTGATAATATTTTTCATGAATAAAAACAAATGAATAAATCAATGAAAGAATATTATATGATTACTCCCATCCATTAAGAGGGTTACACCCAACAGTATGCCCAGGAATTTCTCACCTCCTCAAAGGCCTTCATAAAGATATCAACAGTATTAGAATGGACTCAATTCAATATTGACGGAATTAGTTGAAAAACTGAAAGATTATGAGCAAGCCAAAAAGTCATGGTCGAGATATACAAGAATGGATAGCTCAAAAATTGTAGACATCTTTGTTGAGCAATTGGAATCGACATTGAGGGAATTGCTCTGCACTCTGCAACCGTTGACCCTCTCTGGGATCTCCCACTGCCGATTCCACAGAGAACCAATCAGCTCAGACTTTCACAATATCTAGACTCTTTCACCAGGGACTTAGGACGATGACAAGAAACCCACATGTTTGAAATGTAAGGAGAGAAGAAAGTGCATTAAGTATTTGTCTATACACGAATTACCCAAAATTTTAGTTATTCATTTGAAGCGGTTCTCGCAGACTGAAAGACTAAACGTGACCATAGAGTTTTCCTTGGAAGAATGTGTGTCATTACAACCTATATGCTCTCTGTAATCATAATGGCAAGAGATATTCCGGAGACTATTGGAGAGTAAATCTACCGAAGGTGCCGCCACTGTCGCTAGGAAAATGGCGCCTAAGCACAGTTGTTTGTTTACATGAAAACATGAAAAAATCGTCATTTGTAGTTTCGTACCATTTTATCGTGTTTGTCTTAGTATATTGATTCTCTCGTGTGGTTTTTTATATCCCTCAAGTATCAGTTTGAAGTGTTATCAAAATATTCTGGTGGAATATGCTAATCATTGTCATTTGTAGTTCTATTCAATTTCATCTTGTTCGACTTATTGTTGTACTCCCCTCGAGTGTTTTTTCATATCTCTACAGTGTTAATTTGAAGTGAAAATATTAGTTTTCTCGAATAATAACTGTGATGTTCGCAGGTTCAGTTGTAAACAAACACTGTTTATAGAGTTTGAAATATTTTCCGGTAAGAGTCGTGACCTAATGCTAAACTCTCCAATACAGTATCGGAAAGTTTTCATCTTGGGTATGGTGGTTTCATGAGAGCGTAAAGAGTAGCTTGCTATATGTTGAGAGGAAGAGATATCGACGTGCGCTATTATCGGTGTGTCGCATTGCCACGTGGTCCGTAAATGCGTCGAGAGGGGTAACAGAAGAAGCGCACGGTAGTACTTTTCTCTTGTTGACACGTTGTTATGTAGCTGCGGAGACACTTTCCCATTTTCACTAGAATCTTCTACCTTGCTTCTCGGCTTCGAGTCGCTGTTGGAAGGCAACCGGCCACCCGATGAATTCATACCAAACGGAATGTGTTTTTTGCTGCGTTGAGTGGTGAGGTCAGCCTGTTCATGAGTTGGATTCATTCTTCAGAAACGCAACAATACTCAATGATTGGTAGAGGAACTAATGAAACCCAAATATTCTGATAATACTCAGTTCGTCACCCTATCATATTCACCAACTTCTATGAAAAGCTAGATTGAGAGCGTGTGCGGCATGTTCACGAATCGAGGTCCAGTTTATCAATTTTCATTTTATTTATATGGATTTACATACAACAAAACCACTTCGATTCATATTTTCATTTCACGTCTTGCCTCCCTAAAACATTATTGATTATGATAATTTGATTCATAGTTTATAATTTAATTCACAGATAGGTTACTCAAAAAATAATTGAATGAGACAGCAGCCCTTAACTCTCATGAAAATCAAATCAGTGAATTTATTCTAATTAGCTATTCTCATTCAATTATGGGGAAGAGGCTCTGAGTTTGATAGAGTGAGAACTTCCATTAGTGAAAATGCTCGAAATTGGTACATCAAGTTGAATTTATGATTATATTGATAATTATTCATGGCAATTCATGTTCAGTGAATTAATTACACCTAAATGGGAGCCGACCTGTCAATTTTCATCATGAATTAGTTACTAGTAGACCTGATATTGAAGTCTCAGAAGTCCATTATTTTGATGAAGGTTGAACTCTTTTCTCAACCTTCTTATAATTCAGCATCAGGTGAACACTGATTAGCTCACACACACCCACATACATACATTTCAACAAATTGACAAACAAAAGAATTAATGTAATAATAGTAAGTTTTCAGTTTTGAACACTAACAGGTTGTTATAATATATTCTTCTGGTTTGATGGATGATTTAGCTTTCTCAGTTGGTTCTTGAAAATTTGAAGGGACTCACTATTTTTTTAATTCAGTGGGTACTGTTGAAGTTATCCAGTCCTTTGATGAACAAAGATTTTGTACTACTTGCCAAACGTGTTCTCGGAATAAAAATGTTTTTTGTGATTCTGGTGTTATAATTATGTATCTTGTTGTTATAAGTTACGGAAGAGTCAGATAATCGGGTAATAGATTGTTAGTGAGCTTGAAAATGAACACCATGGCCATGAAGTACAGTCTGTTTTCAACAGAATTCCAATCCAATATTTCTAACATAGTTTTGATTGGTGGGTATCTATTGCATCCCAATACGATTCTCATACCTCAGTTTTGGAGTTTTTCTAATTTCTGCAACTCGTTTTTATTCATTGAGTGAAGATATGTTGGGCAGTTACTGCCCACGTACACTACTGTAGTGTACATGTGGTAGAATTATTATTTTATGAACCATTATTCTACTCTGAAGAGATAGAAAGGCAGCAATTCTGGCAAAGAAAAATATATTTTCAGAAATCTCCTCACAAATATATTTACAGTGGCCCTTCAAAACCCCTCACCCATTCAATATTATCATTTTGAATTTCCAACTGTAGATTGTCATAAGTGATGTTTTGTAATTTGTGTTTATTACACAGAATAATGGCTTCAGTTTTTTTAACATCCAATTTCAATTAATTTGCTCCTAGGTACATTTCAAATTGTTTTAACACTGAATTCAATCTACCAACTATACTATCAGGGTCAGATCCGCAACATACAATAAGAGTGTCATCTGCGAAAAGTTTGAGAAAGTCACATTCATTAATATAATTGATATAATTTAAATAGAGGATGAATGACAACGGACCCAAAACCCTCCCCTGAGGTACACCTATGTCATTAGTCAATTCATCAGAAACTGATTTGCTTGATTGACCATTTTAATACAGTACCTCCAATTCCATAATATAGCGTATTAGAATTTTCCTATCAATAGTTTCCAATTTGCCAACATCAATCAGTTGCTTCCATTTTGAAATCGTTAGTTGTAATGCCATTTCACAGAAGTGATTTGTTCGAAAGTCTGACTGAATTCTAATGAATAACTCATTTGATCAAAGTATTCAGAGAGCTGGTTATAGACTGTTACTTCAATGACTTTTTCAATTGGGGGTAGTGTATTAATTGGTATGAATTCGAATGCCTCGGTTGGATTGGGGTTTTTTGAAACGAGAATAACTGAACTCTGAACTCAATTTCAATTTATTAGAGAATGTACAGTGTTCAAGTGAGGAGTTTATGAGATTAGGTACTGCATACCCACTTGTATAAAAAGTTTCCTTGAGTGATTTAATACTGAGGACTTCATTGGAACTGCCTTTGTTTTCAAATGAGAATATGATGGTTTTCAATTTGTTTATGGTAATTTTTTCAAAAAACACACTGAAACTACTTTCAATTTCAACTTAGGTATCAACAACGGTGTCTACAGAATTTGATATTTCTTTTACACTTTCGATGAAAACAGATTTGAATTCATTGGTGGCTTCCAGTTCGGTTTTAAAAAGAGTCACTGAATTTCCATTGCCAAAGTTAATACTTGAGTACCTTATTGGTTGGTTTTCACCTTTAATCAATTTTTTAAAGTTTTCGACATTTCTTTAGTATCATTTTCATTTTCATTTCTTTTATTCTCATAATAATATGACATAGAAAAGTTTATGACATTGAGAAATAAGTGATGGTTACTCAACTTCATTTTATTATTATAATCTTACCTCAATGTGACTCCAATTTAGATGTGAAATAAACGGTAACATTCACCAACCTTCGAGTAACATTTAGCATCACAATGTGAAGCAAAAAAATGACCAAAAGAGCCCGAAATAGAAGTTCTGGGAATGTCAATAGAGTCCCAACTCGACGCACAGATGTTGAACGTGAATGTGAGGTCCACTAACATCTCTGAAATCGATTTGTGTTTATTGGGTAAGATATAGTTTTAATGCATTTTATATATTCACATGGTTATTAGTATTATTATTGAGAAATTCTAAACTGAAGTTAGCCCATGTTAACAGAACACACTGCATGAAATTTGTATTCGTATCATATGATGGCGATTGAGTTAAATTTTTTTGCTATATTGTTCAGCTCACAATGTAATGCTTTCTGCATCGAACCGTTCTTATAATCTCAATAGAGAGTATTGGATTGTAACTATCCTCCTTGGCGAACCACTCTTGGATTTGATTTATCAAATGGAAGTTGATAATGAATTCAAAAAGTTGGCTAAAACCAGGAACATTCTCTAGGAACTATTTCTTCAATATTCACAAATTTCCTTCGAAACTGCCTAATAAAACACACAAAGGATCCAGCGTAACCAGAGAGGCGTAAAAAGAACCCCAACGTTACTTCGGTCACTTTGCATGTAAATGAGAGCAAATTGAAATTGTGGAGCTGTATTCTTTCTCCGGAGGTAATCAAATTAGCAGTTTATATATGGTCTCTGATTTTATATGTGCGCTCTTTCTTTTTTATCTCATTGTCCCTAGTAAGGATTGGATGAACATCCGATTCAATTTCCTAACCATGTACAAATTTTCATTCATTTTCATTTCGACAAAGCCACTATGGACACAAGGGAAAAGTAATCATTGTCGTTTAGACTGTGGCTGTTTATTAAGAAATTTAGACAGTTTAGTCAGTTATTTCTTGAGTTTGACTCTCATGATCAGAAATTGATACAAGTTTAGAAATTGCTCCACTCAATTTAATATTTGTTAGGGTACCCACAGCAAGGCATCTGAGCACAGAATGTAGGTTAAAAACTGTTTTGATAATCAATCCAGGCCATTTAAACACTACACATGTACTGCACATAGTCCTGTTTGATACATTTGTCGATGAGCAGGATTTTTAGGGCAGCTAGCGACCTCCTTCCTGGACCCTTCCTTTGCTCATACATGTGGGTCAGTTGTGGAGATATTATTTTATTTTTCGTTAACATTTATAACAGTATTTAAGCATATTATCGATCTGGAATTACTTTGGATCTCACAAATCTCCGTTTTTGGGGATGAGCACGGTTATTATTATTATAATCGTCATTAATTAGTAGTAACAAAATATATATATATATAAAAAACTAAGTTTTGGAAAGTATCAAAAAAGAAACTTTTCCTTGAGGTTGCAGTCAATTGGGAACGGCCAGTGGATAGAAAAACTATTTGCTAAATTATCAAGCTTTCGAAAAGTATATTTTCTTTATTAAGATATTAACTCGAGGTTGCTATTAAGAAGATCACAGTGCACTTCATAATTAAAAAATCTTACACATTAGTTTGTAAAAACGAATAAAATATAAACATGAGCTTATTCGAAAATCAAACATGATTTAAGAATATTTCAGTCGGCACCCATTACGACCAAGAGCATGCAGCTCTACTCACATCTTGTCACACAATGACATTGTGTGATAGTTTTTACAAACTAATGTGTAAGATTTTTTAATTATGAAGTGCACTGTGATCTTCTTAATAGCAACCTCGAGTTAATATCTTGATAAAGAAAATATACTTTTCGAAAGCTTGATAATTTAACAAATAGTTTTTCTATCCACTGGCCGTTCCCAATTGACTGCAACCTCAAGAAGTTTCTTTTTTGATACTTTCCAAAACTTAGTTTTTTTCAACTAGTCCAGTCAAGAGACTACGCGTCTTCTAATATATATATATATATATATATATATATATATATATATATATATTGAAGTAGGTTAGTCAATTCTTTGAAACCGACAAATTCATGTTCTGAAGGGATGAAAGTAACTCACCTTCCTCCTTCTATAGCAATTAGCATTTTTTCGATAAAAATCAACTTACTGGTTTAAAACCAATGTGACTATAGTGAGCTATTGCAGATGGAAGTAATTAATAATAATAATGATAATAATAATAATGCTCTAGAAATCTTATCCATAAGAATGCAGAAGGCCGTCATCCTTGCTTCACTCCATCTTCTCAGGGCACATGACTCTCAGACCCAGTAATCACTCACCCCACGGACGTGGGGAGTAACTATCTGGGTAAATGACACCAGCGCGCCTTCCGGGTGTATCGGGGCTCCGGAGATAGGGCCTGACTGGAACAATCCTTGCAGATACAAAAAAAAATACCCCCTCATAAACACTCGTAGAGTGTATCCATAGACATAGCATGTGCGAGTAGAGGACGGCTATTATTATTATTTGCCGTGGCGCTCCGGGGCGACTTACTGATTTTTGGTGACGAATTCACTTTTCAGCTGTAGGAAAATCCACCGCACCACCACGGATGGTCGGTATGCACTCCAAGCCAATAGCATTAGATGAGATTGGCATCAGACAACTCACAATAAATACACTTCCTTTTCAACAAGGCATGTGGTCGCCTATCGATCCGATATTGGAGTATTTAAGAAAAAATCTCTCGTACCTACATCGGACTCGAATCGACTATCGCTATGCTGGAGTTTCGAACGGCCTGCGCCTCAGACCGTTTAGCAACGGGCCACCCTTGAGACATTCTGTCATCGAATAACTGAAAGGATGCAGAGGTAGATTTTGGTTGAAAATTGTTAATATTATCTTCAAATATAATAGAAAAAGAGTATTAAAAAGTTTTTATGAGGTAGATAAATACAGAATTACAGAGATTATTTAGTTATTTTCTTTTCTTCAGTTGGTCAAATTCAGAATACAGTTAGTTACTTAATTCATACTTATTGGAGAAATTGATTAATTAGCTCTCTTGTAGATTTTGTGTACAGATTTCCTTGATTTTGAATTATTGTCATTTTCGACTGTGGAAGATAACTTCCACAAAAACAATGTCAAGAAACAAACAAATAATAAGCCTCAATAGTGATACCATACTGAAGCATCGTCTGTCTTCTCCATTTTCAATACTGCATCGACAGCTAATACTCAGAATGATATTTCTTATATATGTAATTCTGCTGTCACACAAATGATATTGATCATCATGAAAAATGCATTACACGTAACATTCATTTCAAAAAGTAATCAACTTGAACGTGGAGTGATTAATGGGGGCAAAACAATCTGATAATGAATACCTACAACAGCACGCAGAGTGTTTCCAGTTAGAATAAAATACTGAATTGAGTATATTTAATCAGAGCATTGGAAATATAATAATAAACGTTTTCTTGATGCTTACGACTTGATATTAGGGTGTGTTTGAGAATAATATTCCTTATGGGTTCATCCAATTTTGGATGATTTTATTCGTCGAACACTTTTGATCACAGTCAGATAGCACGAACCAAAAGACCCTAGGACGTCCTCCTGTTACCGTTATCTACGTCCAAATGATGTTTCGGAACATCCCTATAAAGTCTTTTACGACGTTCATAGTATTTTGTGGGAACAAACTACAATAATGTATTTTCATATACCCTACTTTTCCCCTACACATTATTTCGAATTTAATAAACATTGGAAAATACACAAGTGAATCAACTAAGCTCTATTTGTATGCCAGTTTTCAACTTTATACATCAGCTTTAGAAAAATTTCTGCAAAAATTGAAAGAACGAAAAAATGGTGAGTTTCAGAAGGGTTTTGATTTTATATTTCTGATGTACAAAACCATAAAAATACTCTGAAGATACCATCCGTATTGAAAAAAATCAAATGATTCTGAATACCAACAACTGATGATATATATTTTTATTCGCCCGATAATGACCTGTAGCAAAAACAAGTAATACCGAATTCAAACCTTGGAAAAATGCATTAGGGCAAAAACTCACCGACTATCATTTTCAGTACATCTTTCAAGCCCATGCCATTTTTTTCGCTCTCCCTTTCCAGTTATATTCTAAGTATCGGGTGATAAACTTGTTCATAATCCTTCTTGTAACATAAGCTGTCTTTTCCACCAACACATAACAATAATACTTTCTGAAAAAAATATTGAGAGAATTTTAATGATCAAGTGGTATTGAAAAATTACAAAAGTTTTGAAAGTTTGTTGCAAATCTTGGAAACATGTATTCTGAAAAAAGTTTCAAAATCTTTGTTATTATTTTGAGACCACCTTGATCAAAAAAATAACCGAGCCCAGGAACAGAGCAACGTGGGCGTTATACCAGAGGAGCCTTCAGGAGATCGACCACGCCAGAAAGGAGACCTCAAACGTCTGAAAGAGGACTTGCTCCCAACCAGGAAAACCAGAATTAGTCGGCACTAGGGGGCGCGTGGCGACTTTCAGTGTTCAAAGCCCCAAGATCCATATATCGTCATTGAAGAAGCCAAAGTCTACTAATACAAGGCCACTTAGAAGATCGGAAATGCACCTTCACTATTGATACAGGAGCTTCGAGATCAGTCGTTCGCCCAGACCTTATACAAGAATCTGTGAAGCCGATGAAAAGGAATATGGTTTTGGAAACGGCAACGGGACAAACCGCACCAGTCATTGGGGAAGCACTTGTACACATCCAGATAGGACCTATTACCATGGAACATTCTATGTTGGTTGCGGAAATAAGGGATGAATGTGTTTTGGGTCTGGACATCATGGAGAAGAACGACTTCATCCTTAACATCAGACAAAAAATTTTGCGGATTGGCAATGAAGAAATCTTCCTGAGCAGGTACAATGAGAAAATCCAACCAATTAATGTTGACGAAGACATCCACATTTCGAAAAACTCCGAAACCATCATCATGGCCAGAATGGATATAGAACCTGGGAGTTTGAGCACTGGAATAATTGAAAATGATGAATACCGCCAAGATGGAATTTTAGTTGCCCGATGTCTGGTGAACACAGAACAACTAATTCCTGTCAGGGTTACCAATACTTCGGAAAATAAAGTCCTCCATGCTAATTCATACTCACATATTTTTTCTTTTGGTGCTGTTGCACTTTGTTTTCTTTTTCTATAAAACTTTGCAATTCCTTTCTCTCGCTCTTTCTTGAAACGGATTGAAGCTTATATTAAATTCTAGGTAGTATTTTTCCTGTATCAACTTGGCTGTTACATTCCAAATAGTTTTCAACGTATACTCTTTATAATCTTCGCCGTTACATTTTTTCATATTTGCTGCCCAGTCTTCCAGAACTTTTGCAATTCCATATACATTTTTTGGATTTGATTGTGTTTTTTGGAGTGGAATTTTGTATTAAATCTTCAATATTCTCTTGGGTGATTGCACTGAATCTGTTTGTGTTAATTTTTCAAGCACTCAATCATGACAAATTCAGAGTAAAATTTTGACGTTTCAATGTAAACAAGGTATTATCGATGAAGAAGCAGTTTTATCAGTAAAATACTGAATGATTGGCTAGAATAATGCATTGCTATTAGTTGAAACCACCAAAATGTCAGATTTTGACATATGAAAAAAAAATCAGTAGTAATAATCCAAGGACATTGATAATTATAGCAGATTCCGAAAGCTTGTTGCTTGGAAACCGACGCCGAAGGCGGAGGTCTGTTTTCTACAAGCAACAAGCTTGAGGAATGTTCGAGGGTTATTCGAATAGAAAATTTTTTGCTAACCGATACTTTGTAACATTGCAATGTCTATAAATGATATCCATACAAATTTGTTATTATAAACAGTTTATTTTGATATATTTGATAAGAAAATTTCATCAATCTTCTGTGACTGATTTTTTGCCAAAATTGCGGGTGGGTACGGTTGTAACAATTTCCTTGGGGACCGTTATAACATTTGTTTTATAATACTTTTGCATTACAGATGCCCAGAACACGCATAGGAAAGACTTTGAAGTGGCTTCAATGTCAAGGGGGTTGCAAACATTAGTTTACTACTACCTATTTAGAGATTGTTTTCGTTTTTTTAGTCTTATTAGGTAAAGAAGAATCATAATTTTTGATGAGTAATTATAGCTTAGCTTTAAAACTATTATTGTTCTTAATGAAACTGATTCAAATAGGTACTTGAATTGAGTATTATTTTGGATCCTTATAACTAGCTAACATTACTGTTACAACTGTCCCCCATCAGTACTAGAACCTCCCCTGGTTTGGGGTAGATTGTAACAATCGCATACACTAATTAAAACGACCTCTTTCTTACTAACTGTTTAACCTGACTTTGAAATCAATTTAAAGATAAATGACCATGCTTCCACCTCAAATGCTTCAGTCGTTGTTCATAGCTATAAAAGCTTTACTTTGAGCAATCGAAAGAAAATTGTTACAACCGTACCCAGTCTACCCTACATATGAGTCATATGGGGGTGAGTAAATCAATGGATCGTTCGTATTTTTGCGGTGGCTGAAATTGGACACAGCCAAGAGATGTTCCAGTAAATGCAAACCGTGCAATTCTATGAAAACTTATCCAGAGATAACAAGATTGCACCCTTGAAGATATGAAAATTAACCGTGGAGTAGGATTTATTTGGATTTTTAGGGACCCATTTAATTTTTTTTTTAATCATTGTCGACTCTTTTCGTTTTGAAAGGTTTGTTTGGTCGATTCGGCCTTACCCAAGTAGCATTTTGGCGACGACAACCACATAATACACCAAAATTAACGTTGTAGTTGGTGTTGAAATTAGTTATTTATGAAATGACGCTCTTTAAACCACCGGTCAACGTTGTTTTAACGTTGAGCATGACATCAGTCATGCTACGACGTTGTCATAACGTTTACTCAACCGACTACAAGTAGTAAATATTCTGGGAATGGGAATAACGTTCTAAAAACGTTTAAGTGGCAACTTAAGTTATTTTAAACGTTTTCCTGACAGTAAAGCGACCTTTTGAGATTCAACTAAGCAGTGGGTAATTTTTCAGTTAAGTTGAAAACGTTTTCACAACTAACCTTCCTTCAAATATTTACTGCAGAGGACGTGTAGGCCAAATTTAGATAATAATTATTTACCCAATTTATTATATATTTTTTAATTCAGTGACAAGAACCATTGTTTGCTAAATTGTTTGACAGAAAATGTATATATAGTGAAGGAAAAAGGACTAGAATGATCCTAACCTAACTTTCGAATCGGAAATGAAAAGTGCTTACAAATTCACTGTCATCAATTACAGATAAAAAAAGAGTCGTGAAGAAACTTCACGGGCAAAACTAACATGAAGACAGTTTGGAAATCTTAAGTTCAATTTCTTTAGGAACAAGTGCCAACCTGAATAGAGAGATATTGAGGAAAGCAACTACATTTTCAGAGGAACAACTATATTATAGCCAGGAGAAACAACTTGATTATGACCATGTACAACAGTTCAATAATTTGGAAGAACTGAGGAAAAACGCGGGAGAGACAGGTTACAAAATGTGGAGCGGAATGTATTCGTTAGTTGGAATTGGTTCAGTTTTTGGTCCGATAAGCAACTCCAGTCGCGCTTCGGGTATAAAGTTGGTTGTATGGCAGACTAACGTTAAAAATTAGTATATTTTTAGTTACCTGACAATCAAGGTCGCGTTGACGACTTGTATACTCCTACGCCATATTGGAAGTGTAATTCTATTTGGAAACAAGGTCGGCCATTAAAACTTGGGATGTAAAAGAAACATTTACAAAGGATTTTAAAGCCTCATTTTAGTTTTCTAGAAATAATTCATAGGTATTCCGTATTTAGTTCACGCTTGAATCGATATCAACAATGAAAATTTTTTATGAAAATATATATTTCTTATTCTTGTCATTTGAAAACTTCGCAACAGATTGAAAGCCCCCGTGTTTTTTAGCATGAAACAATGGTATATTTGACAGTAAAATGTAATGCGTTGGCAATTTCTGTTTCGTAATCGTTATTTTTCGGTAATATTGAGCATGAAATATTTCGATATTAACTTGCGGTAGTAGTTGCCAGAAAGTTTTTTCTTAGTGTCCATTTTGGCCATCAGTAATTATTTGGTTGATAAATCAACTATTTTCTGAACACCATAGAAAATAAACTGTCATTGCTGCTTGAGAGGGCGCTGGTGTGCAGTTGTTCTTAAGTAAATTCAGCAACGTTTAGGAAACGACCAACTGCTACCTACAGTTGCAGCAGTAACGTTGTAAAAACCCTAAAATGATTGACCAAATAGGTGTAAAACAGGGTTTTGACAACGTTGTGTTGACGTCGGCAACGCAACTTATGTTTGGTTGCACAACTTTTTCGAACACGTTGCTGCAACGTTGAATTGCTACTTGGGTACTGTTTCGAATAATGGTCCGCCTTGCTTCTCCAGATTTCAGTTTATTTCTGAAATCCAATGGCATTCGACAAATTCTTTCTGCAGAATTCCGTAAAAGCTTCAAATTAGCATTGAGAAAAGCAGCGTTTGGAAATAAAAATAATGATGAGTTTTTAACGAAGAAAGTCCAGCAAAAATAATTTTTAATAGAAATTTGCGAAATAAATTTGATTTACTAATTCCTAACACAAATAAAATTGTATCAAATAAAATAGAAAAGCAAGTGGAACATTTTGGGGGAAAATAAAAACATTTCGGAATAGGAGAAAAGGTATACTTGATAGATTTCAGAAACCCAGCTCGTTATTTCTGGATACAAGGTGAGATTTCAAACGAAGAGGGTGATGTCATTTACGATGTAAAAACAGGGAAGGGAGTTGAGTACTAACGACGTTCAAATCAAATCCGTCCGATGAAAATATCTGAAGAGAGGAGAAAGTCGGTAGGCATGTGTTTTTTTGCGTCGGCGCACGGTAAGCTAGGGGCCACGGGTCGCTATTTCCGTTGGTTGTAGCGCCTCAGCCACCCCTTGAGTCCGCTTTACTCTCAGTAGCCGTCATAGCAATTCATGCCGTTTCCCAGGATTAACCACGTAGAGGTGAGACTAGCGTTGGGGTGCCTGAATTCCAGACTTCCCCTTGAACCCCAGGACTTTACCAATTTCAAGTATAAATTCGTCTAGTATATAACAACATTTTGGATAAATAGTTTCAACCGCTTTTTGAAAAATTGAGAGGACAATGTTTTCATGTTATAGAGACGGACAGCCACAAACATTGGAGATTTTTCATACATTGCATGATGGTGTTTTTGAGTAAATAGCTTCTTTTTATTCCTGGGATGGTAAGTATGAACTTCTGATCTGGACTCTATAGGTGCCTTCCCTTTTCATGGATATAGATTAATGTTTTCAGAATGAACATATACTTGTAATAGGCAATATTTTGTTTTGACGAAAAATCTCTCTGCATGACGTTTTGTAATCTAGATTGAAAATTAGTCTCAACAATGATTTCTGCTTTATGAAAATTCTATTTATATCAGTAGCTAGCACCCAGACGGCGATGTTGTAGTAAATAATAGAATAAAACTTCTCATAATATACTGATATTAGTGATTTAGTATCTGGCTTATTTTTTAGAGATTTATTAAGGTAGTAGATTGATTCGATTTCCTAGATAAACGGAAAAAAATATGTGTAGTTTTTTTCCACAATTGTTTGAAATTTTTAAAGAAATTGTGCCTGGAATGGTTATAGAAACAACGCTGTGGAGAAATTTCGCATGCTATTGTTTATCCTAATTTGTGGTAATAGTATATCCACATTGTGTATATTTCTTTGAATCTAGTTTATAAACAATATTTTTTTAATAGGTTTACAACACCGTTGTGTATAAATGTTGCAGAAATTGTAGTTCTTTTTTGTACAATTCTGTGGACTATATAATTGAAAAATACACAATATTGTGTTATTTTTTTACACATTCTTTTTTATTTTGTTTTTATTACAGTGACATCACCCTGAAGAAAGAAGATGCAACAAACTTTACACCCAAGTAGACGAAGTTATTCACTATATCATATCAAGGATATTGTCATACAAACAAAATTTGTAATTTTGGAGTCGCCTCTTGAGAAGCAGATAACTTTAGATCTATTGATATTAATTGTAAGTTAACAGCTGCTTAATCATCAAGGATTTTCAGATTTTTTTTTAATCTATTTCGGATTCGGCAAGAATGACCAAATCGTCAGCATATAGCAACAACAGTCAGCAAGTCCGTTGTGTTATCGATATTCAGGCCTTTGGCCTCTATACTACAAAAAAACTCCTCAATATCCGCGATGAAAATAGCAAAAAGCAAGGGACTGAGTGACTCCCTTGAAGAACACCATGCAGAGGTATCATCGAAAGGTTTTTTTTTTGAGGTAGTCACCTGTCGTGTGTGATTCAGTGTATGAGCAGTTTCTGAGATTGTCAGACAGAAGCTGTCATAATATTCCTGAATATTCGATTGAAACATAACTCTTCCTGATTAACGCCTAAAAACTTCATACTCGGTAGAGAGGTTATGATCCCATGTCAATACTTCGCTTGTACTTGTGTGGGACAAGTAGGGTTTTCATAAAAACATTCCGACAAATTTTTTGTATATATTAGTTTTATTAGAAAAACTAACTCAAATGCTATAGAGTATAGGTACTGATATCAAAGGAAGTTGTAATAGTTATTTACGTAATCAGTTATGAAAAGACCGATATCTTATATATAAATCTTTTCATAACGTATTTCGTACAAAATTTTATCTAATGATATCATTTCATGAATATAATACAATGGTTTTCTCCTGATATGGGACAGTGGCTTAGGCACTTGTCAGAATGGATATTTAATAAGCAATATCAAATGTGTCAGACATATGTCAAAAATGAGTAGTTGTTCCGACGAAATAGCGTCTGATACAGAAGAATCGGCAAATAAAGCATAAAATGAATTATTAATACCACAAAATTCTAAAGTTAGATATGACGCAGCAAATCCTGTTTTGAATATTTTCAAAGATAAAATTATTAGTTTCTCATTCTATTTCATTACACAACTATAGTTGGTTAATGAACATTACACAACTCATTTTCACTTGTCTCAAGTGACAGTTTTGACTGACGTTTCATAATTCACAAACGTCATGTAAAACCTGACTTTTCGAAACTGAATTAGATAAAAGTTATTTTACCTACTATCAATATGTAATGTCGGTCATTACGATACTGATTTTCGTAATGAGATACTTTACCGCACGAGTGCACTAGTTGAGTCAATAATTAACATTATTGATAGTAGGTAAAATATTGTACAATATTTGTGTCATAAATTCATATTACGATAATCGATGGGTTATCAAAATGTTCCATTTCATATAATATGAATCTTTACGACACTCATATCGTAAATATCTATTACTAAAATGAGTTATCAAAATTCTGAATTTTCAAACAGTGTACAGGAGAGCGCAAAAAATAGGAATTTTGACCAATTTTGACCAGGCGTAAACTACCACCATTTTTGATATTATCAAAAAAGTTTATAAGGAAAAGTTGTTGAGATATGAAAACAATATTCAAATTTGATATTTGATTAATTGATTTACTCAATAATTTCCTGATTCAAAATCATACTGATAGTTATTATGGACATATATGAAGAGTAACATATCAAATTCACACCAAAAAAACTAGTGAAAAATCAAACCATTTTCAACAAGCGTCGATATTTCAGTACAAATAGTGAATTGGTCGAAATTTAATATTTCAGGAATACGAGGAAGCCGCCTGAGGTGTATATGAGATACTAGGCTAGAATCACAAAAATTCAAAAAATTAATATTCTGTTGTGTAGGGGTCTGTGATTTCAAATCTGATTATCGTTTTCAATTTTAAACAACTTTTCTAAATGAACTTCATTGATAAGTGAAACAAAAAATTTCGTCAAAGTCCAATTACCCTTTTCTCCACACTATCCCAAAAAGTGGAAATTTTGATTTATCTGCCATAAAACAAGTACTTTCTCCTACGGATATTGAATAACATCTGACATTTGTGCAATGTTCCTCCAAGAGGACACAATTGCAAGTGCTACTTGTAATTGGCCGGAAATTACCCCTTTCAGATATGAAATGTTTCATGGGTTTCAAACCTCTCATCAGTGCTAGGATAGGTCAGGCAACGTTGGAGATATCCTTGCCTACCCAATGGATGATAACTCTCAAAACCCAAAAACAAGATGCACTCCTCGTTAGCATAGACTCCGGGAAGAGTTAATGTATGATTTTTTTCGTTTCATTTATTTGAAACTCTCCGGCACGCTTTTCGGACTTTGTTCGAATTCACTAATTTATTGATAAGGTCAAAAATAAGCGTACTTTACTCTTTAACAAAAATAATATTTTTTGTGCTCCCCTGTACACTGTTTGAAAATTTACAATTTTGATAACTCTAATACTAATTAGCAATAATAACAGTGCTGGCAAACAAAAAACTATGTTCGCCGATTTAGCGGTAAACTTCAATGGGAACAAATGATATTTTTTGCACTTATAACAAGGACTAAAATGTATCTTTTTGCACTTCCGGGACTAAAGTGCCAACATGGACTAAAATGTTTCTTTTAGTCCCTAGGGAGATAAAGTTGCATTTCAAATCCCTAGGGACATAAAGTAAAAATTAAACATAACCGCACCTACACTATTAATAACTAGGACGAAAATTAGGAAATATTCCATTATAAATCTTTATTGATTGAATTAACATTGTATGTGATATTAACATTATTACAATTGATAAAACGAAATGGGCGATTATTTGTATTTGATGAGTGAATATTAGAGGAAAATGAAGAGATGTCATGTTCTTGACGTATCGGTTAATGTCAACGTTAATTGAACGATACTGAATTGAAAAAGTTTGTTGACACCGTTGCTATGACGTTACCTACCGAGTAATCCAAGTACCATGTTTATATAACTGATAATTAGTTGTATTATTATTTAAATTTATAATACTGGGAAGTGCAAAAAATAGCGTATATGCCGCAGGACTAAAGTGATATTTTATCCCTTAGGTGATTATTGGCCCTCGGGCTCTAACATTCACTTTAGTCCCTTGCTATATAATATACTATTATTTTTCACTTGTCCGTTACTGCTTTATGATACCTTGGCAACGGTTGCTATTAACAGAACCATAACGCCCGGGGCGTTACGGAGTGCATTATGAATCATAACGCCCGCTAAATGTTTTTTCTGTAGTTCAATAAATTAATTACTCCGAAAAGTTTTATTTATAACTGTACCTACATAAAAAAGGGACTAATTATTTTCTCTCAAATAGAAATTACAATTTTCAAAAGTTCCTGAAAAATGAAAAGTAAGGTTACTTTGCTATGGCATTTTTGTTTTATAAAATAGTACTCAACACGTTTTACGAGTTCTAGGTATTTTGACTTTAAATAATCCACTCCATTCTCCACTGCATGTTTGCAGTTAGGTTGGTGAGGGGTGTTGGGTTATTAGGTAGGGTATTCTTTAATGAGAAATATTTTCTTCATTCTCTTCCTTTAAATGATGGTTTGGGTAGTCTCACTGAATCTGAATCTAAAAGGCCGTGCCGGTAAGAAGTAAGAACAGAACACTAAGGAAGTAAGAACGGCACGGCCTTCTAAATGCAGTGACCCTATTGTTGGTCAAATGAACGCCCTCTAGGATTATTATACTGCCGCCATCTATTCGGCAATTTCTGTACTAATGACTTTGCTTCGTTTCCATGTTGCCATATGCTCGAATGTGTCACAAATCGCGTCGATTGCGCCATCTCTTGACGACATAAAATAGATCAATTTTATAAATATATGAGACTTCACGTTTTTGTATATTAGTAACACTTGAAATGTAAATATATTGTGTTTGATCGGATACTACCCAAATCTTGCGCGGAGGTATGGACACGGCGTTATACAGGGTGTTCCTTAAAGACATGCTAATATTTGAGGGGGTGATTCTTTGACTTATTTTAAGGAAAAAACTTTTTACAAACGTATGTCCTAAAAGTACTAACTTTTGAGATACAGGGTGATAAAGTTTAAAAAAAAAATCAGTTTTTTAATAATAACTGAGATAATATTGTAGACGTTTTTATAAAATTTAACACATGTCTTCTATGCATCAAGGTGCATTTTTTAATGCACAAACATTTTCATTTTCTCAACCAGTGGCGTCCGTACGGGTTTTGCATTGAATATTTTTGGAGAAAAAAATACTACGCCACTGCTTTCTCCTGAAAAAAAAAACTTTTGAGATCCTCATTTATTTTTGAGCAAATTTGATCTCTTGAGTTTTCTTTGTCCGCCGCATGGTTTTAGCTTAAAAAAATAAAAATCGTTTTCCTTCAGGATCAATTCCGCAAAAATCTGATGTGGTGTGGAAATGATTGTGCATCGAAGCAAATAAAGGGATCAGATTTGTTCCAAAATGAATGAGAATCAAAAAAATATGGATTTCAGCTTGTACAAAAACGAATTTTATTTTATTTTATAAAAGTAAGTTTAAATGAACGGATCAAATTCATTAATTATTGACAATACTAACACTGATTATAAAAATTGTTGGAAATGGCCACCTTCACTTAATAGGCATGCTTCCGCCCGTCTACGCATGGAATTACGCACACATTGAAATATTCCCGGCGTATTTCGAATAGTTTCACACGAGGCAACTATTCGCTCTCTTAAATCTTCTAAAGTATTAACGGGAGTTTTATACACTAGAGTTTTAAGGTGCCCCATAAAAAGAAATCTAAACTGTTGAGATCAGGGGATCTTGCTGGCCATTGCTGAGGTCCTCCGCGACCTATCCAACGATTATGATAAACTGTATTTAAATGGTTTCGGACAATTACACTGAACTGAGCAGGGGCTCCATCGTGCATGTACCATATTCGATTCCTTAACGCAATTGGTACATCTTCAAGCAACCCATTTAGTTCTTCTTCGAGAAAGTGTAAATAAGACCGACCATCAAGGCGTCCTGGTAGAAAAAATGGGCCTATTAGATAATCACCAATAATTCCTGCCCATACATTAACCGAAAATTGGTGTTGAAAATGGGTTTCGGTTATGGTATGGGGGTTTTCTTCTGCCCACATATGATTGTTATGGAAATTTTGAATAGCATTCCGGGAAAAATTTGCTTCGTCTGTGTACAAAATTTGTGACTCAAACTGCGGATTTAGTGCAATACTCTGAAGATACCACTGACAGAAGTTCACACGCTGTGGAAAATCTCTAGGGAGTAATGCCTGTACTCGTAAAATATGGTATGGGTATAACAAAAAATCAACCAAAATACGCCAAACAATTTGATGACAAATATTCAGAGTTCTAGCGATCTTCCTCGTACTCGTCTCAGGATGTTCTTCGATTTCTTGCAGAACGGCTTCCTCAATTTCAAGAGTTCTGACGCTTAGAGGTCTACCTTCCGAAGTACCTTTCTTGAAACTACCAGTTTCCCTAAGTCGGCGATGAATATTTGAAAAGGTACGGCTATCTGGTAAGGCACGATTAGGATATCTTTCCTGATAAATGCGTCTGGCTTCTGTTGCATTACCATCAGCGAGGCCATATACGTAATGCATTGCCGCCATTTCTGCATTCGTGTAATTCACCATATTTACCGATATTCAGAAAAACGGCGGACAACCAAAATAACTTCAATAACACACTTAAAAATCAAGTAAATAATTGTGCGCTTCGCTATTCCTATAGCTTTTTCAAACACAAAATGGTATTCATAACTAGTGAAAACACAATATTTATAGTGATTTGAAGAACAAAATGCTATTAATTACAGATAGGTAGCTGAATTAATATCGTAAATTTATTGTCAACAAAATGTTAGGTACCTACTGCGATATGAAGCAATTTCAATTTAATTATTTTAATCAAGAACCGAGCATCTGACAAGAATTACACATTTTTTTGGATTCTCATTCATTTTGAAACAAATCTGATCCCTCAATTTGCTTTCAGTCGATGCACAAACATTTCCACACCGCATCAGATTTTTGAAGAATTGATCCTGAAATGAAACGATTTTTATTTTTTTAAGCGAAAACCATGCGGCGGACAAAGAAAACTCAAGAGATCAAATTTGCTCAAAAATAAATGAGGATCTCAAAAGTATTTTTTTTTCAGGAGAAAGCAGTGGCGTAGTATTTTTTTCTCCAAAAATATTCAATGCAAAACCCGTACGGACGCCACTGGTTGAGAAAATGAAAATGTTTGTGCATTAAAAAATGCACCTTGATGCATAGAAGACATGTACCAAATTTTATAAAAACGTTTACAATATTATCTCAGTTATTATTAAAAAACTGATTTTTATTCAAAACTTTATCACCCTGTATCTCAAAAGTTAGGACTTTTAGGACATACGTTTATAGAAAGTTTTTTCCTTAAAATAAGTCAAAGAATCACCCCCTCAAATATTAGCATGTCTTTAAGGAACACCCTGTACCCCATATAGGTGCTTATTCTCTAACATATTTGCTGGTTGATGCAGGGTTGAGGAGTTTCGTCACACACTTGTTTAAAGCTTCCGCAGCTTCAGCTGCTGTTGAACCGTTTCTCTCTCCGCAGTCAGCTACAGCAACATCGACCAAAGCAGAGGGGAAGTTGGGTATTTCTTTTAGAGCCGCCTTCAAGTCGTTTCTGTCAATGTCTCCGTTTGGTTTCATGAACCCCGTTTTGACCATCATGCAGAGTACGTGTGGTGTTATAGCATTCGCACTTTCGCACTCTTTGTCGATTCTTTTGAACTTGACCATCGCATTTCCAGCACTTGCCTGAAAATAAAATCAAATTAATATCAAACGGGAGAAACACCTTCAATTTGTTTAAAAACATTGAAGTTATTTCCGGTTCTTTCATAACTGGAACAGAATGGTATCCCCCAAATGTTATAATAGAAAGAAGTTTCACTGAATTTGAAAAAATAAGCTCCAGTAAGTTGAAATCCATAATATTCGCTCTCGAAAATGCAGGTGGTGATGTAGAAGTGATTTGTGTCAAATTTCTTGAAGCAACTTTTTTTACAATAGGTTATGCTCGTTTGAATCCTATAAATGTGCCACTTTCAAATGGAAACTTTCCCAGTTGATTGAAGAAAAGAATAATTAGCACCATTACTAAAATAATTAACGCAACCGAAATATCGAACTTTTGTGCTATAAATACGCTACCGAATATCGAGAAAATCTTAGAGAAAGTTATACATGAACAAATAAGATTTTGATGAAAACCACCTGTTTCTAGGAAATCATCCGGTTTCGGAGAACTTCATTCGTATGAAACAAAAATCAACCAAAAGTGGAAAATTGCTCTCAAATTAAATTTTGTATAACTCAGGCGTACCTCGAGAGAGCGTGCTATATTTAAATGATATAAATTACATACAGCGTCATACTTCTTGAACTTATTTGCAGACGACAGTCTGGTTGCATGGTACAGCTATGACCTTTTTGAAACAGTCGATCGCATGAACCAAGTTTTAACAAATTTTGAAGCAAATCTGTATAGGTGAATAAACTGAAACAATACAAAGAAAACTCAGACAATAATTATAAGTACCAAACACAAACTAAAATCGGTTCAGTCATTCCAACTTGATATGGACAATAATAAAATTGAATAGGTATCGGAATTCAAATAGTTAGTAATTTATAGATGAAGCTTTAATTTTCAACAATCATTGTAACATAACACAACATATTCAAATTAGTGATACAATTTCTACAATTTGGCAATAATAACTGTCCAAGAAAAAACTTTGTTTGAAACGCTTTGGTTAAGAAACCACTTTTTTGTTCTCAATTGTTTGTTGAACTCGGCTTCACATAATTCAGCAAATTTCACGCACATACAAAAAATTCATAATTTACGAACTTGTATTATGAATGGTTTTTTCTTCTCTAGGATATCATCCGAGGTGTCTATGTTTCCGAAACCTCATTTTGACTACTGTTCAACCCTTTTGTATCTTCTTAGATAAAAACAATATTCAAAGAAAGGAACAAGATGTCTGCCCTACCAGGACACTGGTCATTGTCATAATACTATACTTATTTTCTCTTATGACAAGCTCATAGTGAACAATTGCAGATTCCTTCACATGTTATTGTGATTTTGAGAGTCACGCAATTTGGGTATTGTTGGTTGGGGAGCTGGAGTTGAGATGGCGCTCGTTGCTTAGTAAACGCTACACCACGGGAGCGGTTTCAGCTTTTGCCTTGATAGTGACATGTGATTGAACCATTTGTTGCAGATATTAATTATTGTCTGCAGGGACCTATCTTATATTGATGAGGGCAAAACCCAGAAATCGATGTATAGGTGGTCCAAATGTTTCAATGAATATTTCCATGTAACGGAAATTCATTAGATGTAATTTAACAATCGTCGTGGTATTAGCTAGGAAAGTAGTTCTTTTCTGATGGATTTTCGACCCAATTATTCCTATTGTATAGAATTATGGCAATGAGGAGTAGTCCTGGTAAGACGGAACACCTTGTTTCTTTTATGACAAGCTCACCTCACCTCCTTATCGAACATGAGGCACGTAAAGCCGCAGCTCGCCTAAGAAGTTCTAACCAATGGCGGAGCGAGGGAATGTATGGACATTCTCAATCGATCAGACGGTGAGGGATTGTCCCCTTCTTGAAATGTCGGGTGACAGTTCGTTACCTGCCATACGATTCAGTAAAAGGCCACAGTCATTCCCAAAAGGGAGGACTGGGAGCGGATCGGGCACCGCCTGCTTCCCACCAAGGGGATCATCTGGTACACAGATAGCTCCAGGATGGATAAGTCAGCCGGCGCCAGGGTATACGGGCAGTCTCCGAAAGCGGAACTCTGTTACGCTCTAGGAACTGTTGACACTGTATTTCAGGCAGAAATGTTCGCCATACTCGCCTGTGTAAGAGAAAATCTCAACAGAGGCTACCGCGGTCAGCAAATCACCATATGCACCGACAGCCAAGCGGCGATCAAGGCTCTCACATCCTATAGAGTCACCTCGCTGCTGGTGAATGAATGCATCGATGATCTGCAAAGGCTATCTTCCGCCAATAAAGTAAAGCTACTTTGGGTCCCTGGTCATACCGGAGTACCTGGAAACGAACGGGCTGATTATTTGGCCAGACAAGGTACGATTGGACCAGAACCTATCCTAGGAGTTTCTAGATCATGGTGCGTCTCATGAAGAAAATTCTGGAAATAAAATTCCAGGACACATGGAAAGATGCACCAAAACTCTACTCACACTGAGCAGAAAGGAAATCAGATCAGTGACAGGGCTCCTGACGGGGCACTGCCATCTCAACAGGCACCTCAACATTTTAGGTTTCACGGATGATATCGAATGTAGGTGGTGCTTGGAGGATGGGGATGCCCGGCAGTGGCAGCAACACAGGAAGCACACCTCGGGAGTATCGTACTGAACCCGGAGGTTAGAAGGCTGGCCTCTTTTGCTCGCGAGATAGGCTACCTTCAAAACTGAACCATCTCCCAGCAGTGGTGGGTGCATAACGGGCCCGATTGAGAGGCCTACATGCTTATGGCTCCGTCCGCCCACATACCTTATTCTATCTATCTATCTATCTAGCCAGGGAAGTAGTTCTTTTCTGATGGATTTTCGACCCAATTATTCCTATTGTATAGAATTATGGCAATGAGCAGTCCTGCTAAGACGGAACACCTTGTTCCTTTCATGACAAGATCATTGTGAACATTTTCAGATTCCTTTACAGTATTCAAAGGTAACAGAAACTTCATATCATGATATACCTTTAGTAACGGTGAGATACAGGCAAGGCCTCTGAAATGCCTCCTTCTAGAATTACCATTTGAGTTCGATCAGACAAGTATATTTTCAATGAAAGTATTGAATCCAGTAAGAAACTGAAAGTGACTGGCTCTCACAAAGCATATCGTGGTCGATGGTGTCGAACGCTTTACTTAATACTAATCAAGAATCAAAACCATTATTGACATTTCTGAAAATAGGATCTGTAACCGCAATTCAATTCAATATCATACACACAGCACCATTTAAAAGCGGGCCACCTCTCTAAAACTGTTGTTTATTATCCGATTCAAAAGTTTTTTTCAATAGATAAAGCATTAATAGTTCTGATTGAGTGCCATAATTTCGAAATAAAAATGAAAGTTTCAAGGCCTACTTCGAATTTTTTTCAAGGTCAAAAATCCAAAAAACATACTAGCGATTTTTTAAATAGAATTTGGCGACGCCACTGGATTCACGACATTTTCAAGTGGAAATTCCGACTTTAAACTCGGAATTTCGGATTTTTAACTCGATATTTCAGTTCTTTTGCTTCATACACGTCGCACATTGTTAATCTTCTTCAGTGTGACAAAAGCTATTTTTGTTTACTGAGTATTAACAATCTAATTGAACGATAATCATTTCCGACCGATGTTTCACTCTTTTTACTCTTAAATACACCGACGCGCGACGTAGGCTTATCTCCCCTGGCTGATACAACGACGGGTATTGCATTTTACCTAACAGATATTTATGCAATGTTTCTTATTGCAGAGGGTAAAATTACAAGTGCTGTCTGTAATAAACTAGCAGAATTTTGTTTTGATTCGGACAGGGACACCATCTGCAGAATAGTTTCGAGGTTTTGCCTATCATCAATGCAAGGGTAGGTCAACACAGACAGCTCTGAAGCCATCTGTGCCCTGTTAGAATCAACTCATCATTCCGACTATTTGGCCATTGCTTATCTGGTCTCGCACGATGAAACTGGGTCTATAGTCTGCTCCACCTTGTGAACAGAGTAAGAAGCACTCCAAACCTCGGGATTTATATAAGGCGCCAAGCTCAGAGTTTTTGGAAGATCGTTTAGTAACGATACTCTCGATGTTTCATCCTTTTCAATCTCAATTACACCGACCGACGTAGGCTTATTATGGCAAATACCTGTTAAAAAGCGATTACTTCCCTGGATAATACCATCAGGACGTGCCTTGCATTATACCTAACAGATACTTGTGCAATGTTCCTCATCGCAGAGGTCACAATTACAAGTGCTTCATATAACCAACTAGCAGAATTTTGTTTTGGTTACATGTTGAAATGGTAAAATCGACGTTGTCGAAGTACCCTTCTATTCAAATATTGCCACTACATGGAAAATATGAGGAAAACATCTGCCAGAAAACAACTACTTATACCCTTGCTAATACCGCGACGGACATTGACAGGTGTTTGTGCAATGCCTAATGCAATTAGACAGTCGATTACTCTACATATGGCTGGGGAAGACCACATGCAGATGCGTTTCGATGTTCTTGCCTCTCATCAGTGACAGGGTAGGTAGGACAACATAGGAGTCGTCCTGCCCCATCCCAATGAATTATAATCCACTGTAAAACTAATACATTCTCATAAATGAAGCAGCAATTTACAGTGAAGTCAGTCACAGCGCGACCCACGGGAAAAAAAACAAAAATCACTTATCGGTAGCAAAGACTCCAGGAAGTGAGCAGAGTTCAAGAATTTTTTCCAGAGAGTATCAAATAATAAATGAAATAATAAAATCGGCAATGTCGAAGTACCCTTCTCTCCAAATATTTCTACTGTTTAATTACAATAAGCATATGAAATTAAGTCTTCTTGAAAGAACGTTTCACAAATATTTGTCAGATATAGTTCAGTATCCGTTGAGGTATTAGCCAGGGAAGTAGCTGTTTTCTGTTAGATGTTTGCCTCATATTTTCCACATGGTGGAAATATTTGGAGAGAAGGTTACTTCGACATTGTCGATTTTACTATTTCATTTATTTGATACTCTCCGGCAAAAATGCATGAACTTGGTTACATGTTGGTTACATGAGGCCCTTTTCCGTATATATTGTAATTGTGCAAATATTTCAATTGTGCATTATATCTCGTAGCCAGGGGATAGTAGTTTTCTGACAGGTATTGTAGGTGTATATGAGAGTGAAAATGGGGAACCATCGGTCGGAAACGACTATCGTTCAATTAGATTTTTTATAATCCGTACGTATGAAGCAAGAGAACTGAAATATCGAGTTAAAACTCCAAAATTCCGACTTTCAAGTCGGAAAAATAAAGTTTCGACTTCAAATTCGGAATTTCCGACTTCAAAGTCGGAAAAATGAAATTCCGACTTTAAAGTCGAAAATTCCGTGTTTAAAGTCGGGAAAATAAAAAAAAATATATTTGGCCCTTAAACGCTTTCGTAATATATCAACTCACCACTTTAATTTCAGAAATATTTCTAAATATATTTGGTCAGAATTTCATCGAAATCTGTTCATCAATAAAAATAAAATTTTCCTAAAATTTCACTAATTTCAAATATTATTATTTTATAATTTTTTTTATTTATGAACAGATTTCGATGAAATTCTGACCAAATGTATTTCCAAGTAATCTGAATCCAGTTGTGTAGTCAGAATTTTGATGAAAGTTCTGAAATTAAAGAGGTGGGTTGATTTATTGACATAATTTTCAAATTTCATTCCCATATAACTTTTTTTATTCATAGACACATTCCTACGTAATTTTCACATGAATCACTCGAGAATGTCGTGAATCCAGTGGCGCCGTCTAATCGTATCTGAAAAAATCGTTAGTGTGTTTTTTGGATTTTTGACATTGAAAGAAATTCGAAGTAGGCCTTGTTTTTATTATCATTCCGAATGCATGTCACTCCACTAGAACTATTGATGCTCTATCTATTGAAAAAAAACTTCTGAATCGGATAATAAATAAAAGTTTCAGAGAGGTGGCTCGCTTTCAAATGGGTCACTCTGTTCATGTGTCAAAAATGTACTTGATCCTTACCTTGATTACATTCCATTTCAAATTTAATTTCAAACACCTGTTCAAAAACAATGCGGCTTCAGCTGCTGTTTCACCGAAACTTTCTCCACAGTTAGCCACAGCATCATCAATCGAAGCGTTGGTGAAGGTGGCTATTTCTTTGAGAGCCGCCTTCAATTGGGTTCTGTCAATGTCTCCGTTTGATTTCATGACCCCAGTTTTGACGTTCATGCAGAGTATGCGTGGGGTTATGGCATCTGCACTACGGCACTCTCTGTGGAATCTTTCAAATTTTTGATCAACAGTTTCTGCATTTGCCTGTCAATGAAACCACTATTAAAAACAAATGGACTACTATATAATAGTCAGTGACGACAGTCAGTGATTCACATACACAATAAGAGCAGCCCAAAATAATATACAATATTTCATATCAAAATCGTCCCCGTATTCCGAAATACCGAAATTGCCGCTTATTCCAAATGCGGACACAGCCTATTGACGCAAAACCGGTACCAAATTAATTTCGGCACTAGCAATAGAGCTCACGGAGCATTTGAACGAAAGTTTGTGGTCGACGTTAGTAATAATTTTTTGCACTTCCAAGTGCCAACTTTAGTCCCGTATAACAGGTACTAAACTGTATCTTTTAATCCCTAGGGAGATAAAGTAAAAATCAAACATAACCGCAGCTACACTATTAATAACTAGGACGAAAATTAGGAAATATTCCATTATAAATATTTGTATGTGATATTAACATTATTACAATTGATGAAACTAAATGGGCGATTATTTGTGTTTGATAAGTGAATATTAGAGGAAAATGAAGAGATGTCATGTTCTTGACGTATCGGTTAATGACAACATTAACTGAATTGAAAAAGTTTGTTGACGCCGTTGCTATGACGTTACCTACCGAGTAATCCAAGTACCATGTTAATATAACTTATCAAAATAATTAGTTGTATTATTATTGAAATTTATGATACTGGGAAGTGCAAAAAATAGCGTATATGCCGCAGGACAAAACTGATATTTTATCCCTTACGTGATTATTGGCCCTCGGGCTCTACGAGCCTTCAAGCATTAAACATCATATATGCTATATGCTATATAATATACTATAACTGATATTTATCGACGGCGGCGCGGAGGTTGCAACACTGAACGACAGATTCATTGCATTCCCAGCATTGAGCTTATTGATAACTGTTGCATAATCGTGCTTGCGTATTTATTGGAGAATTGCTTTGGTTTCGTATTGTGTTTTGTAGCCATAATTACCTCAGACAATCTCAATGGAACAGAGAGAAGCTTCGACAAGACTTGGTGGAAAGACATCAAACTGTGGGTGAACGTGTACTGGTAAAAACTGTTTATGGTAGTATTCGCGCTGGAAATTCCAATTTGTGTGCGGAGTGTGAAACAGAATTGTGCAGGAGATTAACAAAATTTTGTTCGCAGGCAGTTTTCAGAACACTTAAAGTTAGGAAAACAAGAAGAAAATAGTTATTTATGCAACAAGTGCAAAAAGTAAGTTTTTATTGCACTCGACGTAAAAGTGTCCGACGAAGCCGTTAGGCCGAGTTGAACAACACGTCGAGTACAATAAACAATTAGTGCACGAGTTGCATACAGTATTTTTTCTACGTTCAAGCAAAAAGTAAAAAATGATTTATTAAGGTGCAGCACTAGGTGTAGGAAAATAGAAAGCGCAACTTAAATAATTAATTTTTTCTATCAATTTTCATCTATTTTTCCATTAATAATATTCATTTCAAAACTTTCAATTCTGTAATTGTCAGAATTAATTTCGACTGACGTTTATATAACCACAGTTGCATTATAAAAATCGAAATCATAGTAGCCGTGAGCGCGTATGTTATCACGAGGTGTGGTCATAATACAGACAGTTTGCTCTATGCAGGTTGAACAAAGCGGATCAGTTTTGATTATGGAGTTATTCTCGGGAAGGCATTGTTTGTTTAACTCTGGCTGCTAACATTAATTCAAAATAATATTACATATGTAACTGTTTGAAACGTATTGCCAATCTCACAGAATATCTGCTAAATATGTAGAGTGCGGCTTTGAACGTTTATGTTTGTCATAATGACAGCACGTTACAATACCAATACAATATCGCTTATTATTTCTGTTGAAATGTCCCTAATTAGTGAAACGGCTTTCATCAATATACAGAATTTTGTATGGAAATGTTTCATACTCCAAATATTTTCCAAAGAACCAATACTCAAGTCTCCTCTCATTATCGTTTTGGTATCCAAAAAATTTTCTATTCGAATAACCCTCGAACATTGATAAATATAACAACATCCTCAAGCTTGTTGCTTATAGAAAACAGACAACAAGCTTTCGGAATCTACTATAATTATCAATGTCCTTGGGTTATTACTACTGATAATTTAATCTTGTTTGAAAATATATGCAATGATCTTTGTCGAAAACATGCTCCTACATAGTCAAAATAGGAAAACATCAAAAAAACTGCAAAAATTTGGCAGTTTTTGGGACATTCAAAAGTGATCCGGGGAGCTGCCGAGGTTGAAAACTTGGATTTTACATCTCACTCTGGATTGAAAGCTTTTTAATCAAAAATATGAGATTTTGTTGTGGCTATACAATAGGCTTGAAAATATGAGATTATGTTGTGGCTATACAATAGGCTTGAAGGAAATGAAATATATTATAGTGACGAGACACACCCGCTCAAAAGCATAACAGGACTTTAATGTAACAAGTTCACGGTAAGCATTTTTTACGGGTTTTCGACAGGTTTGAACATTTTGAAATTTCATTGAGAACTGATAAAGACTCGGATAATTCACTTGAAGCGTGTTGAATATTTCTAAAAATCCTAGAACTTTTAAAACATATGTATTAATAACTAAATTATCCTGGATAACTTCATATATAAATACTATCAATTAACTGGTTTGAGTACTAGCAGAAATATATTTGAAAAAATAAATCAATTCTACTTCTTCTATGGAACCGGAATTTCTCAAAGTAAATTCAGAACCTATTGTAATAAGAAGATTACATATTATTTTACCAAAGCTAGAACGGCCACAGCAAAAACAAACACAAAACTGGTCATCATGTCTGAACTGTAATGATGACGAATGTCCCACGCCAAGGAATCTGGTGCTTTTATCTTATTTGAAAAGGGTTATCTGAGGCCAAGATTAAATTTGGGCCAATAACTAGAGAACACTGGCGTACTGTGACTTCTGATAGCTACACTGATGCCATTCCAAAAAAACGATTATTGTAAGAACATTGGAAGAACCTGAAACAGAGGTGATTTCATGAGGAATGTAATTAATTTATTTAGCGACCATAAAACCATGAATTTTGAAGTACACAACAAGAAGACAGGGCAAGCGCCGTAACAGCAATCCCACTCACATTTAACTACAGAAACAAGAAAGACAGTCGGTTCATTTGTGACATTCCTATTCAAATGAAGAATAATGTCTACTGTTCGATTACAATACCCACTTGCAATTGGCAATATGGTGGTCATATGGTGGATGATAAATCGTTCGATTCTTAATTCAGTTATCGATAGGTGCATGGGTTGAAATCCTAGCGCGGTCGTCGGTCGGCACAGGTCACTCGAGGACTTCTGAGGGTTGTTACGTGAGTGTGGAGCCGGTTGACGAAAATAACAATTTTAGCAACAGTGACAACAATAACAATAACAATTAGGCCTCTTAGGCCTTTCTTGAAGAACGTTCCACATTTTTCTGTCAGTTGTAGTTCAATGTCCATTGTGACAAATCAAATTTTTGCTAAATAAAATTGATCATCATTCGAGTTGTTCATGAGCTGGGAAGTATACAAAGGAACTGAGTAACATGAAAATTGAAATAAAGTGTTCGACAGTTTATTTAAGTATGAAACTCTAATTTATATGATAGATAGATAGATAGATAGATAGCGTTTATTTGACTACGTTATGCTATGGTATAGTACAGCCCCTGGAGTACAATATACATTAAATCTACCCATCATGGCTTCATCCATAAAAACCTCGATGGGTGAAAAAAGCCTGTTTTTGTCAACCGTTGAAAATCTCAAGTTTTCATTACAAAAAATAGAGCCTGATATTTTCCTGAAAGAAAGTTCTCCACTGAGTTTTCTTTATAAGCTATAGTTTAGGAGAAAATCGATGTTGAAATTTGGTCAAGATTAGCAATATGGATTTGCGTGTGAATTTGTTCTTTTAAATTTCTTTTTTGAATATTTTGTGAACTCTATGGCAAACTTGTCGAATCATTTCCGAACTCCTATCATTACAAGGTTCTAACAAAATTATAAAACAGTTGGCAATGGTGCCGACTTAATTTGGAACAGGCTGTAAATCTAATGATTTTAATGTTCCCATATGTTCGCAAGATTATTGTCATTCCACATTCAATTTTTCAATGAATAACTTATTTTTATCATTTTTTTTCTGCAAATGTGATTTCTTTGTTATTATTTTATAATTGCCAATTTTTTATAGAATGTCGTGTTATTTTAGTTCGAAAATATGAATAGGACATTCATAAAATCTGTTGTGGAATCATCTGAGACTGAAAGACAAACTTTAGTCGCTATTTTCATCGTTCAAGATAACCTCTTGAGAGGTTTTTATGTTGAAAAGGGGAACATTCTCCATGAAAATTGAAAAATGAAAAATGTGATTTATTTGTAATATCTAACAGAAAACAACTACTTCCTCGGCACAAGCCACGCTGGACATTGAACTACATCTGATAGATATTGTGAAAAGACTCTAACTGAAAAGGAAAGAAAAATCTGAAAAAGAAAATTCGCATTTTCATTCAGATAACTGATTTTTTTAATTCTCTCTAGTTTTCATTGATAAAATCATTAAATAAATTAGAGAAGGAGAATGTTATTAAAAAAATATCACTTACAGAAATCGTTCATTTCATTGAAGCAAGGTTCGCTTCTCTCACATTTAATCCCCAATATATTTTGGTCGACAAAAATCTATTTCGCTTTGCCAAGCTCTTCAGGAGGATTGATATAGGATTGGAATAAAACAGGCTCTTCAGAAGCATACACATCAGGGGAAGTAGTTGTTTTCTGTTAGATATTACAAATAAATCACATTTTTCATTTTTCTATTTTCATTGAGAATGTTCCCCTTTTCAACGTGATGTTATTCGTTTTGCAAATAGTACCGTCATTTTGAAACCCAACATTTGATAAATAAAAACATAGAAATCATTGTAAACCTCTTTTTCTGAAACTTAAAATAATGCTACTACCCACCCTATATCTATACAGTGTCCTGTTAGAAATCTAAAAGAACGCAAATATGTTAATCAAACAATTTGATGTTCATGATCACAATACTTTTAATGCAAGAGAAATACATGATACTTCAATCTCTTACAATCATTTGCCAGATGATTCGAAGTCTCTCTATGTTTCATTTTAAAAATTAATTATCAAGTTATCTCTTGAGATATTGCTCCTACTCTGTCAATGAATATGTTAGTCCTTTCCAAAATCAAAATGGACATTCCGGAACATACAAAAAACACAATAATTTTACTTCCTTGTGGAAATAATTTTTTTTATCAGAAGAAATTGTTTGAGGCAACGTATGAGACAGAATATACCGTTGAAAAAAGTACATTGAATACCTCGCTGTTAACTATGAATCTTCATTTCCCTGTATATTTCTTATATCAATGAATACATATCACTTACGAGAACATATGATTATCAAAAAAACAATGAGAACATCCCAAGTTTTCAAGCAAAAGGTACCAACCTGCCCTTCTCTTGAAAAATAGGCAGATCGTTTTCAATTGATCTACAAATTATTAGGTATGAATCCTACACATGATATGCTAAAAATTCTTACAGATGTACAAAATATCACAAAGGTTATGGCGCTGTACATGATGAACTAATAAAACACTGTCATTTTCTCAAAATAGGAGAGTGTTAGGAGAAAATACACCATAAACAGTTCTTTTATTATAGAAGCCCGAATGAACTTCAATGGAACATTGAAAGGTAACTATCTATACGCTACACGGAGCATCGAAACTCCAGAGAACCATAAACTTCAATAGCAGGGCATTGTTTGCTATTTTTTCCATCAAGATTTCCTTTATTCTCGTAAGATGAATGTTCTCTCGGTCCGCGGTCCACAAAACAAATAGGGGAAAGTTGTGGCACTTGGTTCGAAATTCCTTTGTATTTTTTGGAAAGTTGGTTTGAATGACTCTAATAATGGTTCATGAAGAGAGAGTCGGGGTGAGAACGATGCAAAAGCAGGAACGGCAGAACTCTAAGGGCCCTAAACTGCCGTTAGAAGTTCAACTAGCAGTTGCCGTAACTTGGGAAATTATTCAAGTTAAACTACCTCAACGTTTATTTCTCGGAGAAACGGTCTACATAATGGATTACTATATGAATATTGCATGTCTTCGCAGGTTGGTTACTGTGTTACTGAATCTTTGTAACTTCTATAGTCGAGATGTACGCGGACTTTCGCAATGTAAATGGGAAACAATTTCGGGAATCGAAAATCGACCATTCTGGAGATGTGAAATTTATCGAAAGTGATTACTCAAGTGCATCAAAGTCACCGATAATTTTCCATGAAAGTATCCTATCTAAAAGGAGCATGAGTTTATTTTCATATTTTGTCAAAAGAGCCCAGCCCCGAAGGAGGAGGGCTCTTTTTAACGGAATATGAAAATTATCGAATGCAGTTTTTTACTGACAACATGCTTGAATAGAAAATTATCAGGTTTATTTTGATGCACGAGTTTAATTCGGTAGAATATTTCTGTAGTTAAAAGAAAAATGTATGTGCTACTGTTCCTATACAAATTGATGATACAGTATTGTGTTTTCAGGTTCACTTTCGGTCACTTGTACTTGAATTGAACTTGAAAAATCATTTCCGAAACGTGACATTTCAATGACGTTTAAATTCATTATTTATGCATGTCATGTGTATAGATACACGGACCTAGCGGGGAATTTTCGATACCTAACGGGCAATTATAGGTAGTAATTCCAATAGTGATTGAATTTTCGCGATAAGTCTGTCGATTTATTTCTGACCGAAACTGAATTGCTTAACACCACGTGTCCGCAGGACGAGATAAGAATTATCTCAGAACTTGTTACCCTGAAAATGTTTTGCTCAAGCGGAAATCCATCACAATGATGCAAAGAACCTTTTCCTATGAAATCAATTTTTGCAGAAAATTGACCAGAAAGATTCACGTAGCTTTATGGAAAATGGGTTCAATGGGTTTGTTTTTATTCAGTTTGGTTTGTTTGTCCCCCTATGACATTGTTCCGCAACTGTCATATTACGTCACTGACAGTGCTTTATTGAAAATACCTTGGATGTGTTCAAACTACGAAGGCGTAGAAGGGCCACGGTTTTTTCTTTTTTTCAATCCAGACTTCTATCTCGGGATCTCGTGATCCCGACATCTATCTCAGGATCTCGAGATCCCGACTTTTAACTCGGGATCTCGAGATCTTGACTTACACGTCTGACTTGTAGTCTGTTTCAGAAGTGCTATTTTGTCTAAAAGCTGACCAAGAACACCGAAAATTATGATTTTGGTTTCATTCGATTCGGAATGGCATCTGAGTAGAAAAATTGGGGCCGGCAAAAATTTCACCAATTAAGGAAACACAAAAGGAAGGGTTTGGCTTTTTGCAGATATTTTAAAAATTATTGGAGATAACCAAGATTTGAATAAAATTTTCTCGAAGAGCAGGACATTTCCTATAAAGAAGTAATTCCTCTTGGTACTGTACTGACAATATTTATAATTTCAATTCATACGTGAAACTTGGGATCAAAACGAGTAGTGGTCCTTACACTTGCATCGACCGATTCAGAAGCACGATGAAAAAAAATTATCCATCGAATATAAAAATTAAGGAATACAAGGAGGTTTATTTCTAAACTGAAAACCTGGATTTTGTTTGTACTCCTTAGAGCTACTCGTGAAATGATTTAGAAAAGATCTCCGTTGAAAAATATCAAGAAATTTCTATTTTTTACTTTTTTGTTAACAATCTATGGCATCGAAAAATAAGAATCGTAAATTAGGCAATCAGATAAAATTGTTTTTCCAGTCATCTTCATTATGGTTCTTAACGATTATAAAAAAAAATTAACTTCCATTGTTCAAATAACTGTCCATACAAAATTACACATGTTTTTTTTTGTATTGTTTTAGTATTTAAAAAAAAATATAGTGCAAAAATTCATTTGTTTATAACAAATGGCTTGTTTATGAAATAAATGAAGAGAAAATGATTTTTTTTTTATATATAAGATAGATAAGAACGATTTTTTTCTCATGAATTATTACTTTCATCAAGGATTAAATTCTTAAATAAATATTTTCAAAATTTCTATTAACAACACTCTCGTTTATAACTATCATTTGAACAATGGAAGTTTTTTTTTCAAAATTATTGTTATGTAGCTTTTCACAATAAGGGAACAGAATAATGAGGATGATGAAAAAAAATCTGATTGCTTAATTATTTGCGATTTTGATTTTTCAATACCTTAAAATAGAAAAGTGAAAAATCGAAATGTCTTAATTTTTCCAAAGGAGTTTAAATCCTTTCGCGAATAGCTTGAAGAAGTAAAAAAATCTAGGTTTTCAGTTTTTTAAAATAATCAGGGTTTTTATGGTAACAACAACAACAAGTAAAAATTAACCAAGCAACAAAGGCGTTGTTGAATAAAAAAATTGGGCAAACATTTTTTGTTGATGGATTTTTGTTTATTCATGTATTTAGATAGAACCAATATTTTTTCATTTCTTAATATTCATATTCAAACGGTTCAATTATTTTTTTTATCATTCTTCTGATTCGGTCTCCGCGAGTGCAAGGATCACTACCCGCTTTAATCCCAAGTTTTACCTCTTTTCAAAATTATAAATATTTTCGGTACAGTACAGAGAGGAAAATCCTGCTTTTTGAGGATCTTTTTTGAGACCAAAATCATAATTTTCGGTGTTCTAGGTCAGCTTTTTGACAAAATATCACTTGTGAACCGGACTATAAGTCAGACGTCTAAGTCGGGATCTCGAGATTCCGAGTCAGAAGTCGGGATCCTGACTTAGATGTCGGGATCTCGAGATCCCGAGTAGAAGTCGGGATCTCCACTTAGATGTCGGGATCTCGAGATCCCGAGTTAGAAGTCGGGATTGAAAAAAATAAAAAACCGTGGCCTTCGTATCAAACTAATGCTGAAATCATTATTATTTTATTAAATGTGTTCTATACCATTTTCATTCTTGAGACAAAGAAAAGGTGGATGGATAGTTTGGTACTCTCCAGCCTGCAATAATGACCTGGTTCAGACAACGCTTGATATCTCCGATAGCCAAATGTATTTCTTTCTTATAAACTTTCCTCGGCATTTCAGTTCAACTATTTATGAAACTCTTTCTATGTCTACTGAATACTTTCCTGTATTACATGTATCTCGTATCACATGAATAAATGATGATTCAGGGCTTATTGAGAACTTTGACACCACGGAATGAAAAATGTCATCAAATTTAGCCTAATTTTGAAATGCGTACGCTTATCGAATCTCAAATTCATTTGTTCCCGTTGTCAATGGAATATTTATTTGGTAATGATGAGCATTCATGTCACGTAGATGCTGCTTGTAACGTCGAACGATGGGGATGATGGGATGTTAGGATATGGAATCTGAATGAAAAGTGCCACAAACGAGGCATGTTTAGCTGCTTAAACAGCATTTCTTTATACTTTTTATGTTTTTCGACTATTTCGGTGTGTCTCGAATGGCACGAGAGATATTTCCAAGAATGTATTACATCTTGAAATTCCTTATCTTCGATATGACTAGTATATTTTTACGAAATACCCTACTCCACCACACGGTGAGTGGTTACCTAGCAATCAATGCAGCACCAAGAATTCAGTTAATATAAACATACAAGAAACGGCTAGAATGAGTTAAATTACTTCAGCATAGGCATGTTAGGGAAACGTTGAACCTAGGCATTTATTCTAGAAATTCGATGATAGGCGTCGCGGTAGAAGTTCTCGATGCCTCCATCGGAATATAAAAGCAGGGATTCGAGCAGACGAACAAGTTCGAAAAAATTTACAGAACTTGAGCCACAGGTACTTCATTAAGTGTAATTAGTATCCAATGAATTAGGCAGATTATTATCAGAGTTGTATAATTAGTTTATTGGAATTTATTGTTATTTTGGAGTATTAAATGAACGAGTTTCAATTATCCGTAATTTTTATGTAGCCAAAAACCCCAGTATCGTAACAGCTGACGTCGAAAGTAGGATTATTGGCTAAATAAGGTTTCCAAAGAATTGTTTGGTGAATCGCAGAAGATTTGTGACAGAGTTCTCAGAGGCAGTGATCATTGTCCTCAGACCGTTTCCAGAGAATTTTTGGTGAACCCAAGGAGATTTGCGACATTTGGTATTGGAGGTATATTGGTGATTTAAACAAGGAATTTTCCGAGAAAATTTCTAGAGGACCAATAATATTTGTATTTGTGAAAATTGGCGTGAAAAGCAGAAGTAAGTTGATACAGGCGGTGTCCAAGAATGAAACTGATAACTGATGATAACTCAATATATTCATATATTCTCTTATTTAGTTATCTGATAACTTGATAAATGAATATATTCATATATTCACTTCAAAAATGTCCATTTAGGACGAAACTGCAGTAACGCAATTGTTACAATTATGAAGTGGTACAAAATATAGGAATTTTTATTTTTCATGATGATATTCTACCACGTAGAAACGGCTAGATCCATCAATTCATCAATAATAGATTTTGAATACGCCACACATTCTTTGAATGTTCGAATGAAGCCAACCTCAATGTATATAGAGCTGATGTCATACGTTCTCACGCTGTATTTTTTTCGGGTATAATTGATACTACTTTCTACATAAATATTGATGGAAATCTGTTTCCTGTACTTTCCTGTGATAACGGAAGAAACCCAAGATCACCCCAAATAATGACAATGAATAAAAAATCTTCTCGCAGTCCATCTCTTTAATGAAGGATAAAGTAGGTTAGGTTAGGTTTAAATGTGAGTGAGCCCATATCAGGCTCTCCACTGCGGCCAATGGCCTATTGTGGCTCAAGGATAAAGTAATCAAAATATATCTCGATAAGATTTTTTATTATATGATGAAAGGACCTATGTATATAACCGAAATTGACAAGCTTAAATATACTTGAAGGAAGAAACTTTGTATTTCGTGCAATTCAATACTATATACATCATATCTGACTGAAAGTTGAAGTGGAAGTGAAATTTGAATTGATGATGTGTGACAATGACACTATTGACAAGTGACATATGTGACATAGAATCGAAAGAAATTTAACTAATTGAGAGTTTACAACGGAACATAGATCCGAAAAGGATCAGTCTAATGTGATTATGGAAACCTTTCGTTTTTCAGAAATATGCTACCAGACAAAACTCCATCAAGAGCTCAGGGTCATGGAAGAAATCTGATGAGAACTTTCTTAGTCTTAAAATTTGGGTAACAGAAGAGCACCTAGTAGAAAAGTTCAAATTATCCATATCATAATATCAATGAAAAGATAATAAAAAAGGGCGAGGTTTCCTTATAGCTTCGTCCAACCTCAACCAGGAAATACCAAGACACCGAGAAGAAGTCTAAAGAGAAGTTCACTCAATATACCTGCAACCCAGAGTTGGAGGAAGACATCCTAAATCTGTTGTGTTAACTCTTCAGTTTGAGCATCCAAAATTGAGCTGAAGGACATGTGAAAAGTCTAATGAGAACCATCTTAGACCAAAAATAGGCAACTTGGATAGCACAAAAGTGAGAGCAACGAGTAGAAAATGTTCAAGTAGTTAATCAATATACTCTCTCTGCAGTTCTCTCTCTCTCTGCAGTTCTATCCAACCCCAACCAGGAAAAGCTAACGGAATGAGAAAAAATCTAACTAGAACTTAGCGCATTGTACCCGCAAACCAAAGTCGAAAGTTGTACACAGCCCCATAGGTGCCAATAAAAAACCAAAGGTGAAATTTAACTTCATATTCTCAGAGATGGAAAACACTTGGAAAAAGTGGAAACACTGCAAAATGGGTTCAAGTAATATCATCATATAGAAGGAATTGGTGAATGATGAAAAAAAATTGAACTTAAAAGAACTAATACGAAAAAGTTATTAATACAATATAATTATTATTTCAGATGTCAATGGAGGTGTATGTAGGATCTGTTCAAATTGACTTGAGTGTTAAGACAAAGGTTGTTGTTGAGTATTTCATTACATATATGTGAATCTTCGATGAAATTCAATCTATTGTAATATTTGGATCTAACGTCCTGAAAAATTTGTAAGTTTCTTTTTGGGCTATAATAACGGTTGTTGAAACTCAAATGTTCATCAAAAGTAGAAACTTTGTTTAGGTTTTGATATTCTTTTATACGAACTTTCAAAGGTCTACATGTTCTGACAATGTGAGCTGTATCACAATCTTCATAATTCAATTTCTAAATACCACTTTTTGAGAGTTTATCAATTTTGTCTTTTGTTTTAACTAAAAATCTGATCGAATTGTAATTCGTTGAAATTTCAATGTTTTCTGTGTTACCTTTGATGTAACCAGCTATTTTCTTACAAATATTATCATTTAGGAAATGAAGTGAACAAAATTTGTCAACTGTGTCTACTTAAGGGATAAGCTAAGTTATGTTTGTTCTTATTCTTAATTTATTTGTATCAAAGACTTATATAATCAATAATATTTAGGTTGTCATTGTTGGTGGAAATACACGAAATACAAAGTTTCTTGCTTCAAATACAAGGTATATAATGTTGCCACTACAACTCATTAATGACTACATGATTATTCTACTGTCATAATAGACTCGGCTTGATTATTAAAAAAATAATAGACTTTAATTTATATCTAAACAATTGAGGCGGTAACGTGGTTGGTGTTGATTTCGCAAAAATTTGGCATTGTTGGAAGGTTGCTCACTAAAGATGATCCCATCTCTTTTCAGGAGTAATACCACGAGTGATTGAATTTTCTGTCAATTTATTTCTGAACAAAACTTAATTGCTTCAAGACAAGTGGTGTTTTCTCAAAACAATTCAGTTGAGTTCAGAAATAAAAGACAGACTTATGAGCTAAATTCAATCACGAGTTACTATAAATACGAACAATGCATGCCAGTCATGAACAAATTATTAAAATCTTCAATATTATAATGTTTCGTTTCATAATTTCATTTGAATTTGCAGTGAAGCGACTCATTCTGACATATCCAGCTATATTTATTATTGATCGAACTGTCAAACGTATTCATTTCGTCATGGTTACGTCGCTGAATATACCGAAGCTGATCCTCCAATCAGAATTGAAAGACAGCTGGTGTTATCGCGATAACACGAGTTGTCTTTGGCTTACGATTGGTCAGATTAGGTGAGAATTTTAAGATGAGTAAAATAGTTATTTATGTGCCAAGGACGAAAAACTGTCTATTATGTCGAGCCTGCAAATTAATAGCTGAGGCGCAGCCGAGGCTAGCAAGCAGGCGAGACAATAGACAGTGTTTCGCCGAGGTGCATATTACATTGTTTTGTCCACCTCCTACTACTCTTACTAATTTCCGATTTTCGGAGCAATAATAGACTATTTTTTTAGGCATACACTTTTCGTCCGCAAACACTTTTCGTCCGCAAACATTTTTCGTCCGCAAACACTTTTCGTCCGCAAACACTTGTCATCCACAAACACTTTTCAGTGACCACAGCGTTTGCGGACGAAAAGTATTTGCCTTCAAAAATATTCGATTTTTCGTCCGGAAATTAGTACGTAAAATGTAGAGGTCGACGAAAATAGTCATTTAAATTCATCCGTTTATGTACTGTACAACCGCCCCATAATTTTCCCAGGTGGATCTGTATGTACGCATTTAGGTGGGGCAAAGTTTCGGACGTGGAAAAATACGGTGGAGGAAACCTCATATCACAATTACTGAATGAGCTGATCAGTATAACTTGAAACTGAATAAAAATAAATGTAATTTGATGCTATTTGGCAATAAAAAGTATTGGGCTCTTATTTCACATAATCTGTCAATTGATGATACTATTCTACCTGTTGTGAATTCCTAGGGCTTAGTCAAAAGATTAGTCTAAAAATTGACTGTCTTTTTGTCCTGCCATTAAACTGGTTGGCTTCTGGTGGCTGTAGACTGAGCTGGATCGTCGTTTATAAATGGCGAATCTAAAATTCTTCCAATGGCATATTTATTGTCGTTTGCGATTGAAAATGTGAAGACAGTGTTACTTGTAATCGATAATGTCATTTATTGTCAAATGTAATAGATTGATGATTTCATTGTTCACATGATAATTTTTCAGTGACTCTTCTACGCCTACGTGAATTTCCTTGTATTTTCATGGAGACGAAGTAGTCGATCGAAGAAAAGAAGCCAACAAAAATCAATCGAACACTTAATTGGAAAGTTCACCGAACCTTGCATAAATCTCATAAGAAACCTGAATGAAAGCGTTCCTTTAGAATTCCCCTCTCATATACGTTATAATCCATTACCCGCAGAACCTGTCACTTCTCGGTTGAAAGAAAAATGTAAGGCGATGTTTGATAAATACATGATGAAAATAACATTTAATAGAGGTGTTGAAGAAACAGCTGTGTTCACTCTAGTCATCTATCAAAGACACAAAGCATGAAGTGACAAAGTGTGCGAGCGCGGCTTAGAACGAAAGCCTGCCCAGCAGCCCATTCATCAGCAGCTCAATGTTGAGTTGAGCATGAGCTTGCTTATCGTAGCACCCCTCATCCTTACTTGCTATTATTTCGGGGATTATAAAGAACGTTTTCCATGTGGGGTCGCGAAAAATAGGACGAGGGTGAACGAATAGGCATGATTCATATTACTCTGCTATATACTTTCAGTTCCACTTGAACTATTTTAAGTAAAATAATGTTGGAGACAGCAGAGTGATAACAAATGCGAAATCACAGTGTTACTAAAAGTCAATGAAATCATAGATGAAAGTATTCATATTGGGGAGGCGTATTTAGTAAAAGATGTAAAATTACAAAGTTTGCTCACCCTGAAACCTAAATATCAACAAAATTGCAAAAGTTATGAACAATTAAGTGAAAAAAAAGAGGGTTTGATTTTTTGTCAATATCTCAAAAACTATTCGAGATCATTTTTTCCTTCCGTGGAGCTATTTTTTAAAGGTCTTAGAATAGATTCCCGTTGGAAAAAATTGAAAAATTGTTAATTTTCAAGTTCAATAAACAATATAAATAATTTTTTTGTTTGTGTTTTTTTAAGTAGAAAAAGAAAAAAATACATAGAGATAATTCATTTGTTTATATATAACAAATTATTTATTAAATAAACAATGAAAACTTATATAATAATCGATTTTTTTCAATATCAAAGTCCAAGATAAATAATGATTTGAAAAAATAGTTCTTTAATTGTCATAATAAGTGATAAAAAAATTGTTATTTAACAAATGCGTTTTTAAGCAATAAAATGTTGTTCGTACTTTGGAAACCACTCAACCTATCCCCATATCCCCCTCCATTATGGTAATAGATAGATGGATGATTTTATCAGCAAAATTATACAATTTTCTGAGATTTTCAAAATGAAAATGATGGCACCTACACAGGGTGTTCAGTTTTTTCTGGAAGGGTCCCTTTGTTTTTTAAAATGGCTACCTGTATTTTGTAAGGGATTTTCGGTTTTAACATGAGAAATAAAAGGTACTTTATGTGAATCTTTTTTTTCTAGCTCGTGAACCAATCAAGACATTGCAATTTTTATAAACTCATTTACTTACTGTAATTACCTTTCATATGATATATCAGAAGGATATTGTGTTATTTCGTTGCGTTTGTTAGAAGTATCTGGAGACCAAAACGACAGATCATTTCGAAAATTTGTGGGCGTAAATAATCAAATATGCTCTATCCGTTCAAAATATTTTCATCAATACAGTGTTGCCGCTTGTATAAAAAAGTAGTAGATATTTTGTTATTTTGAATGGAACATCCCAAATATTATATAATTTTTGTAATTATAGTATTCCTCATTACTTTCACTGGTAATTCCCTATGACTATCTGTGACGGTTTTCGAGATAAACATTATTTTGTTAAACAGTTTTTTTTCAATACAAATTTACAAAATTTGCAATTTGTGTCATAGCTACATAAGACCATTAAGTATTCTGTCGATGAACTGGATCTCTGTTTGAGCATACAGGGAGGCTCAGAAGTAGGTTGCTTCCGGGGAATAAAAATTTAATCGTGTATACTTTCCCTATACCTATCTCGTTCAATTTGTTAGTTATGATCATTTATATTATGAAATCTTCTTAAATAAAATAAGTATTGGATAGTGATTTAGATAGTAGGCTATGAACTTCATTCTGACAGAGAACTGACATGTTATTCAATAATTACTCAAATGTGGTCTTGATGGATTTATTCATCGAATTCATGGTCAATGTAACGGTAATGTCAGCAGAACATGCAGAAAGTTTATTGAGAAGTATGCTGATTTACCTCGAATGAATTTGAGAAAATTCATTAGATTGAGTAGATATTTTGAAATTTTTGTATCATCTGTTGTATATGATTCATCCCGTATGATGGTGAAATGGGTTTGGCAAGGGTTGTCAAAGAAGACATATAGTTGATTTTTAAGTTATGTATTGTCATATTCCACGACATAATTTTCCAAATAAAGCTTTTCAAAAATAAACATCCTGACAAATACTGGGAATTATCATCTCTGAAGATATTTCCTACAATTCAGAAGTGGTCCCGATTGATTAGAAAAGTTTTTTTTTATCGAGAGTCTGTTCGGTGAATTTCCGATCTGTTTTGACGAATCTTCTGGTTCCTGGAGCTGGTTATTAGCAAAATGGCAGAAGAAGGTAGTCCAAGTAGCACACAGGAAACTCTGATGGAAAAATTCATGGATATGATGTTAACTATGGAGCGGAATAGGTTGGCATCGGAAGAAAAGTTTCTCAAATTGCTGGAGAAGTCTAAGACTGAGGAAGAGAAAAAGGTTTTCCGTGCTATTCCCGATTTCAGCAAAAGTATTGATGACTTCAATGGTGAACACCTAGGAAAACCTGCTATGGATTGGCTCGTGAGTCTAGAGAGTGCAGCTGTTCTCCATAACTGGCCGCAAGAATATACTTTAGAAACGGCTAAGGTCCATATGACAGGCACAGCAAAGAAATGGTTCACTGAAAGAGTTTCAAATATAAAGACGTTCGATGACTTCAAAGTAAGCTTTAAGAAAACATTCGATTTCAGAATGAGTAAGGATGAGATGTGGGAAAAGATGAAAAAGCGAAATCAATGTAGAACAGAATCGATTTATTCTTATTTTCAAGATAAAGTTACACTCTGCAAAAGTCTTGGCTATGATTTTGATGAAATCAGGGAACAAGTAATCATAGGTTTACAGAACAAAAGTATAATTCCTGCTTTACTTGCCAAAGACACTGAAGATACTGATCAGTTATTGCATGAGATCGTAAAATTCGAGAAAATTAACAATAAAGCCAATCAATATTCCCAAATAAGATCTCAAACACGTAGTTATTCTGGAAATTTTGTGTAAACTAGGGAAGATTCAGAAAAACCTGGTACAAGCAATGAGGGCTCTACTAGTGAAGTTACTAACAGCAATAAAATATCAAGACTGGTTTGCTACAGGTGCAAAGAAAGAGGTCATTTAAAAAGAGGTTGTCCACAGAAAATAATTCATGATACTCCTATCATCGTGTCAAGACAAGAAAATTCAAATTCAACACAAACACAGTCTTTGGTGTGTTGTCAAAATAAGAATACTGATTCCATTAATAAGTTTATCAGACAAGTTAAAATAAATCACGATTTGAATGTCACAGGTTTTGTAGATCCAGGCAGTGCAGTTTGTACGATCAAAGAAACGATAGTAACGGCTTGTAATCTGCTAAAAAGACCAACTGATCAGAAATTATTTGGTTTTGGAGGATACAATATAACGAGTAAAGAAATCACTAGCTTTGTGATGACTTTAGATGAAGTTGAAGAGGAAATTGAAGCTTTGGTTGTGCCCAACAGTGCTCAACCGACTGATTTGATAATAGGAAGAACTTTCACGGAGTTACCTTGGATTGCATATATTAGAGTGGATGATATTTTGCATTTTGGGTATAAAAATGAATATCCATTCAGGTCCATGAAATGGAAAGGGAAACAACACAAAACAGAGGTTCAGGTACAAACAGACACAACATTTGAAAGAAACACATTGAATTTCGTCGATGTTCGAGTTGGAGATAGAGCTGAGATACTGGCTGTGATGACAGATCGAGATGTCATTTTGAAAGCTGGTGATCGATTTGGTGAGATACGAGGTAATTTCGAAATCTCTGATAAATCGACAACTTCATCCGAAAGTGAGCGGGTTCCTATCACTTTGAACATGTTGAACTTGGACGATGATGTTTGTGAACAGGACAAAATGAAACTCTTGGACTTGGTTAATGAATTTCGCGGCTGTTTTGCGTTGAATATGTCGGAATTAGGTTGTACTGATTTAATGACTGTTAATATAAAAGATAATGACAAACCCGTCAAAGCAAAACCGTATCGTAGTAACTTGGAGAACCGAAAGACAATCAAAGACACTGTCGATGAATGGCGCGAGTGCGGTATAGTCCGTGATACGATTTCATCTTACGCGTCTCTTGTTGTATATGATTCATCCCGTATGATGGTGAAATGGGTTTGGCAAGGGTTGTCAAAGAAGACATATAGTTGATTTTTAAGTTATGTATTGTCATATTCCACGACATAATTTTCCAAATAAAGCTTTTCAAAAATAAACATCCTGACAAATACTGGGAATTATCATCTCTGAAGATATTTCCTACACATCATGAAAAGCTGAAAGTATCAAAGTCGAACATGTGTATTAATAAATCTAGAAAGATCTAGCGGTGCTCAATCATTTCAATAAATGTTCCAGATATCGAACATTCGTTTCCAAACACTTACTTATGCGAATATCAACGGTATCTATTGTGGCTCTATGAATTTTATTTAGATCTAATTCCTGAAACGCTCGGGTCACTCGATTTTCTAATTCTTCCCTCGTGTTGACCGGTGGTCTGTAGACTCTTTTTGCTCGTTATTGCCCCACAAAAAAAGTCTAGTAGTGTGAGATCAGGGATCTAGAAGGCCAATTCCATGGACCCGTGTGTCTAATCCATCGACCATCAAATATGCGGTCCAATTTCAATCCGACTTCTGCAGTGCAATGAACAGGAGCTCCATCAAGTAGTTACCAACATGTTCCATATTGTTCTAAGGTCAGTTCTTCTATGAAATACCCAACCGTTGTCCCCAAAATTTTCATATATTTCCGAGAATCAAGGTTTGCATTATTATGATATTATAAACTCCTAGAACTTACTGCCGTACACAAATAATGGGACCCGAAGCCAGGAATTTTTTTTAATTTCCGAAAATAAAAAAAAAAATCCTGGCTTTCGGTTCCATTATTTTTGTTTGGCAGTAGGTTCTAGGAGATTATCATTTCATAATCTACCAAAGTGAGGAATACCGTACAAAAATATTTTGTTGAAAAAGCACATCTTCAGATGAAATATTAATATTGTTATTTTTTTTTCTTGTATTCGTTTCGATTATACCATTCGGATGTCCGAGCTCCAACACATCCGGAACCAAGCATAACAGCCTTCTGCATTCGTCCGACTGAGATTTCTGCCACATTACGGCAAGCCGGTATGATTTTCAGATCAGAGAGCAGTGTGTCCATCATTCCACCAAGGACCCCTATAATCAGAACCACCAATTCAACCGAATAGTTTGGGTAGAGCCTGCGGAGTTCAAAGAGTAACTCTCAATATTTTTTCCGTTTTTCCTTCTATTTTCGGACGATGTTCTTTTGACCAGGACTTGAAAACAGCATTACGAATATCGTCCTACTTTGATAGTCGAGAAAGACTACGTCAGGCTCATTTGCTTGTATTTGCCTGAGGGTAGGGAATGAGTAGTTCCAATAGATTCGGCACCTCTCATTCCCACAAAGGATTCAATATCCCACGGAGCATAAGGCAGCACCGCTGTCTCGTCTATACCGTACGAGTGTCGTAGATGATAGTACAATACTCGTAGAGGCGCGTTATGCCTGTGGAGATACACTGGCACTGGCATACACCGCATCAGCTTGATACGCGGACAGCAAATGCATTATGGTCTCAGGAGCCCCACGACATGCTTTGCATCTAGTGTCCGGGACCTCTATACTCATCACGCGACTACGGTGGACCAAGGTGTTAAAGACACTATCCTGGCAGGCCATTATGAATCCGTCAGTCTCCGACTTCAGCTCACTTGACCTGAGAAAAGCGAAGGTTTTCTGGCTTATTCTCCAATCCCTGCTTCAAAAGTCCCCAGCCTCCCTGTTGTCTGGGGAAGTATAACCGTGGAACGGACAATTTAGGATGCAAGCTTCTATCAAGATGAACCATTTTTCGAGTTTTAACGTCGAGTTGTCGCAGCTCTTCCTGAGTCCATTTAATTATTATTATTATTATTATAGTCAAATGCACCACCCAGAATTGACGGCATAGTGCTTAAAGTTATTCTTTTATTAATCAGCATCGTTGTGAATATGTTTCATGCTGAGTCCAATGACCCCCCAAAATTGTAATATGGGCTTGTAGACTGTTAGGCTTCAAATCGAGTTTCATTCTGCCACTTTCTTACATCCTTTCCGCAGTTTCAAATTCCGCAAACACATGAAAATATACGATGAGTCAACATCTAAAATTTACGAACTAGACTATAGTGAAAACTGGTGTTTATTTAAAATTTTTATAATTGTGGAGGTATTGAGCTCATTGGGTCAAATTTTAGAAAGCTGCTGGAGGTGAAAGGATTGATCATATTCCAGAAGAGCATCTGCTATGAATATATCATTCTATAAAATACAAACATTTCGCCAAATTTTCCATGAATTTTCAGAAATGTGAGAGGGATTTGAGCGAGATATAGTATATGGGGTAAATTTTTTTTAATGGGATATAGGTCAGGAATTACATTAAGAGTTACTGAAAAATCTGTTCATTAAAATACATAGCTCACGGGATGTGAAGTAGCTCTTGACAAATAACAAGTTAGAAAATTCAAAAACAGCTCGAATTACAGAGAGGGATTTAGGCGAGATATGGTATATGGGGTAATTTTTTTTTTAATGGGGGTCAGGTATTACATTAAGAGTTACTGAAAAATCTATTCATTGAAATATATACATAGCTCACGGGACGTGAAGTAGCTCTTGACAAATAACCAAGTTATAAAATTCAAAAACAGCTCGTATTAAACATATTTATGTTATTAGGATCATGATGACGATTCTGGTAATGACAGAATTACATACACTATGGCATCAATAAATGGGTATACAAATTCCAAATGTTGTTTTTTTGAAACTTCAGATACATGAGTTATTGCTCGAATTATTCATTGACAATGCAACAACAAATTATTCATTAACTGCCAAACACACATTGATGTCAAGTAAAATAAAATTTGCAGTGAAATCTCAAAAAATTAGCGATTCTGATGATAGATAACCTCCCAATTTGGAGGATGAAGTTCTGTATTTTGAAAGTTCATTCATGCTAGACATGCAGAAACATATATGAATTTCATTATTCACTAGAATTTTTTTAAACATAATTGTAGTACTTGTCCCATAATAAACTCCATTATGTCACTAAAATACGTTATAACAAGAGAGCAGCTAATAGTTATTTATGATACAAGTTGCGATTGCAATTGAGAAAGAGCGTCAGCGAGTGGTGCAATCCCACGAGCAAAATAACATCTCTTTTGACAAATGTATCATACACATTTTTTGTACTATAGTTACTGCTAGTAAGGGAAAAAAAGTTCATATGATCCATAGGATTTGAATACACGATCTCTGGATTAGAAGGTCGAGGCATTGGTTGACCATTGCTTAGTGATGAAGAACCTTCTACAGTTGGACTGAATACTTCGTCAGTAACTTCACAGGAAATTATTATCACTAATTGCACAAACTGTCAAATAAATGTGAGCGTTTATAAGTGATTCCTTCCAAGTATATGAATTATGCAAACTGGCATTTTTGAATATTTGAACGTTTTCGAAAAAACTAAAATTTCCAGCGTTCAGTACCGTATCTCCTTCAGACGCTGATGTTCCGACTCATTCCTAATATTTTCTAGGTATTATCCGGTGACGTACATATCTCAAAGCTGTCGGCCGTACTTTATTTATTCTGCTTCCAATATTCTTCATTGTTTCTCAATGGTAAACCATTGCTTGCTGCAATTAATCTTACACAAATGATTGATTTTTCTTCCACTTCATGGATTGCCTCAGCAGTAAAAATGTCGTTAGCAACTCGAATCATATATTATAACGTTGTGCGAGGTCGCCGGTGATCAAACTATTATTTGGTATCTCACATTTTGCCATTTTTTTGTCGGCGTTCTTGGATATGACGAATGGTTTCAATAACTTTCCAGGTCCCAAAACGTGTATTGGATCCGGACGCACAAAAACACTCGCATCGTGAAAATACTTTTCTCTTGTCATGTCTCTTGACTTTCCCGATATAATTTATTTTCTTATTCCCCTTTGTCGTACTCAGTGTATCTTTTTGTTTGTGGTGAAAGGATTCTATACAGCATAAATGTAAATAAGCAATAGTATATTGTCAGAGTAAGAAATAGGGATTGCAAAGTGGGATTTACGAAAATCAGAACAGGGTTGATTTAATCAAACTGGAGTTTTAGTTATACCATGTCTGTGTTTTCTGAGTGCAGAAATATTCAATTCATTTGTTATCGATACAAAGGTGAAATGCGTAGAAGCCAATATAAAATATCTGAAAACTTTCCGACATCATACCAAACATTTCGATGGAAACTGAACGGAATAGAAAAAGCACATGTCTGTTGTTCGTTTCGAAGAACCACTTTCAATAAGTTTCCAAGACAACTCTTCGGGATATATTAAATAAGTTTCGTTTGGATGTGAGACAAAGTCGTTTTTTCCTTTTAGACATTAACATATTCCATTATTATATTGTGACTAACTTAGCAGTAAGAACCATACAATGAAGCTGAAATACAAAACATGAAACACAAAACACCAGCAATACCTCTTTCGTGATTTCTCGGACTCAGATTCATTGAAGTTAGTGATTTCAAATCAAGCATAAGCCTGAATTTATCAAAAAATATTAATGACGAAATTTTGGTAGAAATAAATTGTGTAAATTGATATTGTGAGTAAAATTTTCATATTAATTACACGAAGGAAACTTACCGACTATCGGCCTACTTTAGTATGAGCCAAATTACTGGTACTCAGCAATATTTTGACGAAAGACCATTGAATCAAAAATGAATAAATGGGTAAAAAAGCAACTTGCCAGAAATTCTTATTTTATAGGATATACTGGAGGTTAGGATATCAAATCTCTACATCGTGTATTGTCGAATACTATTCACCCTTCCAGATAGGGGGGACTGGGTACAATTGTAACAGGGTACGTTTGTAACAACTTGAAAATGATCGAAACTATCCGTGGTGTGGCAAAGAATGCAGAGCAGTTGCAAGCAGACCGTCTCGATACGAACCCCAGTGTGGTGATACATTCCGTGCGTTTAGTAAGTTGTTAGAGGGGTCTATTGTATGTATAAGTGATTTTTGTATTTGAGTCCACTATTTCCAAAAGAATGCGTTTGACAAAAAAACGAAAAATTAGTTGAATCACGAAAGACATCGACTCCACAAGGCGCGTTAACTTTGTTAGAGTAAAAAAAAACCTTGTAATAGATAACTGCATATACAGGGTGGCCCATCGAAAACGTACCGCAAGGCATTACAGGCTGGGAAAGAACTTTTCGATAAAATCCGAAAACAAGTCAAGTTTGTTTGTCAAGGGGACACATTTTGACGTAACAAGCATATATATTAAAACCTTCAACCCCCTAAGTAGGGGTGTCACCCCAACATTTTTTTCAAATGGGAAGGGGACTCAAACGATACCTCTTTAGAAGGGGCTTGTCATTCCCTACACAGTGCTGCTTACATTTTCAAAATCGATCCACTCTTTCAGAAAATATGGAGTAACCTGCATACAGTGGTATAAGTTATTTTGAAACCGTTGTCGAACATTCTGAAGCATTTGGGGTGTCACTTCGCGACATACGTACGTTAATGATTCTTCGTTGCAACTGTTCAAATGTGTCTGGTGGTGTTTTGTAAACAAGGCTTTTGATGTGTCCCCACAAAAAAAATGTTAAGAACTCAAGTCGGGTGACCGAGGTGGCCATTCTATTGGGCCCCGTCGTCCTATCCATCGTCCTGGAAATGTGTCATGTAAATAATTGCGCACATTTTGGGAATAATGAGGAGGAGCTCCATCTTGTTGGAAAATCAGTTCCTGTTCATGGTATGCGGGATCGTTCTCAATGATATTTGTTAGAGCTGGGTCGATGGCATTTTGTAGTAAATCCAAGTACATATCGCCTGCTAAATTTCCAGGAAGGAAAAAAGGTCCTACAATGGAATTTCCAAAAATAACAGCCCACACATTCAACTTCTGGGGGTGTTGCGTGTGTGTCTCGTGGAATATCCTTGGATTGGTGTCAGCCCAGTACCGACAATTGTGGCGATTCACTAAACCATGGAGGAAGAAGGAACACTCGTCCGAAAAACACAGATTGAATAGAAAATTACCATTGTGTAACGCTCGCTCACTCATAATTTCGCAAAATTGCAAGCGACGATCAAAGTCGTCTTCATTCAGTTCATGCACTAAGCGAATTTTGTAAAGATGGAATTTGTATTTTTTCAATACCCGTTCGACACTGGTACGAAACACACCCGTCGCAATGGCTAATTGTTTTGTACTTAGCGTACTATCAACTGCAACTTGCCCCAATACTGCTATCTCCGTAGGTTCATTTAGCACTGGATTTTCAAGCTCTCTCTTTTTGTTATGAACTGAACCTGTTTCGCGAAATTTTTTCACCAAGTCTTGAACAATTTTTCCAGAGGCATGTTTGTCAAGATGCCGTTGGTCAACTCCGCGACCCGATTTCAACATTTATCGTTTTTGAAAAAAAGCTCAATGATTTCCACTCTGTCTGCAATTGAATACACCATAATAATAAATTTTAAAGTTAACAATTCGTAAACACTTCAACCACGACACTTGATCTAATTCAAACGTGAAACAATGAATCCTATTCATTTTTTTACTCTCTAAAATGAGCCTAAAAAAATCTGTGCATCGGCAAAAACAGCGAATCGGCAAAAACCTCGAATTCATTTGAAGGAACTTATTGCAATAAAGTACAATTGAACCGATTTTTGTATTTTTCGTCCCACATGATGGTTGGAGTTTCAGCGCTCCATATTTTCTGAAAAAAGTAGATCGATTTGAAAAATCTAAGCAGCACTGTATAGGGCATGACAAGCCCCTTCTAAAGAGGTATTGCTTGACTCTCCTTCCCATTTATAAAAAATGTTGGGGTGACACCCCTACTTAGGGGGATGAAGATTTTACTATGCTTGTTACGTCAAAATGTGTCCCCCTGACAAACAAACTTGACTTGTTTTCAGATTTTATCGAAATGTTCTTTCCCAGCCTGTAATGCCTTGCGGTACGTTTTCGATGGGTCACCCTGTATATAATAGGGTCAGTTCGAAATCAGACTTTTCCAAAAAAAAAGAATACGGGTTTTCGTGTTTATCTCCGAAAGACGATTCATGCAAAGGCATTCTTTTGGAAATAGTACTCATTATGGATCATAATAAGCTAATTCGTTTTTATTTGGGTAAGTAATTCTGTTTTGTGTCCATGTGTACAGTTGTTCTCTTGGGGACAGTTGTAACATTTGTGTTTTAACATTTCTCAATTACAGATGCCTGAAACACGTATAAGAAAAAGTTCGAAGTTTAAAGTGGATTCAACATCAAGGGGTCTGTAAACAATGGTCTCACGTAGCCTGTATGGGATGTCCCAGCTAACACAAACGTCTAGGAGAAGTTGCTTTCTTGATTATTGCGGTAACAAAATCAGTTGCATTTATACATCACTGTTACCAGTCAGTGATGCCGAATATTAGGAATTGTTCACAATTTTCTTCTCATTGAGGTACAAAATGTGAATAAAATTGCGAAGTACAATAACAGGGATTTTGATTTCATTTGGATTTTGTCGGAAGAAATTAGGTTGGTACCAGAACTTACATAACATAAAATGGTCGGCGTTGTTTGTCGAGTCAAGGACAATTTGTATTTTGTTGACGCCATTCTGAAAATATTCTATAGGTATTTCTGATAATGAGCAGTGTTCTGTTTGATTTATTCTAGTTTATCAGTTAAATAATGAGTGTGTTTGTCAACATTGCCCAAGAATTATTTTTGTCAAAAACTGTATTCCTCTAAGAACAGGAACGGTTAGTGAAAACTTGGAAAATAAATTCAGTGATTTACAAAATTTGGCATTTTCAGGATGGGTACTGATTTTTCTGGAAAGAAAATGCTGGGCAGAGGACTGGAATTGAATTATATGCTTTTTCTACATTTCTATATATGTCTGTTTCATGATTAAGGTTGTTCTGGAAGTTTCAATATAGTTTTTTTTAATAAAAAATACTTATTAAATTTGAAGAACGAGTTGTTTTTTGAGAGATTATTTATTGAACAAACCAAAGAAAGAACAATTTGAATAATTGGTATTTCATTAAAATGAGGAGAAAAGAAGGAAATTTAATTATTATAAAATGTACATTTCAAATATCAAACTACGATATAGGCCTTATATGATCCAGAAGAGATATTATGCTTATGCGGTGCACATGATATCCATTGTACAAGGTTGATAATTGAAAATTGAAAATCGCGCCAGAAGGAAAACAAAGTTATTCGTTCTGTCGTTGTATGAAGTTCTTCATACAACGGTTTCGTCTCAAACCACATTAACAAATTGAATTTAACAAAAATTAATGGTACGCCATCTTCATTTGAGTTCAGAAATATCGGTCTACAACCGGCTAGAATTTTGTCAACGGCTTGGTTATGTTCATGAGCAATTTACGTGTGTGAAATTTGAGTGTTTATTGAAATGTGCCGTTTATGTTATCATTATGCTGAAAAAGTGAAAAGAAAGTGAATGACTATTTATAATAACGTAACTTTTCATTCATTATAGTTTTTATTTTAACCTTATATACAGTGTGTCTCACTTTTCATGGAATGATGAAACTCTCAGGACTGAAGGAAATGATGAAAATGCACCTACCGGTTGAATGACAATGGCCTAAGTGATATACACTGCCCGCCAGTCGCGATGGAACACCCCAGTTTTACGGTAAATCATATTAGGGGGCAAAACAGAAGCAAAATTCCATCAGATTCGTGATCAGGACCCCCAACTTAATACAGATACACCTTTTTCCTGAAAAAAATTTTGTCCTGAAAAATCTGAATTTGTCTCACTTTTCATGGAAGCACCCCCGTAACTTCCGTAATCATCGAGGGAGAATAATGAAACTCTCAGGACTGAAGGAAATGATGAAAATGCACTCACCGGTTGAATGACAATGGCCCAAGTGATATACACTGCCCGCCAGTCGCGATGGAACACCCCAGTTTTACGGTAAATCATATTAGGGAGCAAAACAGAAGCAAAATTCCATCAGATTCGTGATCAGGACCCAAAACTTAATACAGATACACCTTTTTCCTGAAAAAAATTTAGTCCTGAAAAATCTGAATTTGTCTCACTTTTCATGGAAGCACCCCCGTAACTTCCGTAATCATCTAGGGAGAATAATGAAACTCTCAGGACTGAAGGAAATGATGAAAATGCACCTACCAGTTGAATGACAATGGCCTAAGTGATATACACTGTCCGCCAGTCGTGATGGAACACCCCAGTTTTACGGTAAATCATATTAGGGGGCAAAACAGAAGCAAAATTCCATCAGATTCGTGATCAGGTCCCACAACTTATTACAGATACACCTTTTTCCTGAAAAAAATTTAGTCCTGAAAAATCTGAATTTGTCTCAATTTTCATGGAAGCACCCCCGTAACTTCCGTAATTATCGAGGGAGAATAATGAAACTCTCAGGACTGAAGGAAATGATGAAAATGCACCTACCGGTTGAATGACAATGGCCCAAGTGATATACACTGCCCGCCAGTCGCGATGGAACACTCCAGTTTTACAGTAAATCATATTAGTGGGCAAAATAGAAGCGACAACAAACTTTGTGTATAAGTACACCATTCCGGAATCTCAATAATTTGTTGTCCATTTGAGGTTGTGTACATTAACATGTAATTATATGAGTACTGATATATGAAAGTCATTTATCTAGCAAAGCTATTGTTGTTCATATTTGACAATTTCACTTGCCGAATATTTTTTCCATAATCTGTAACTTTCAATAAGGAATTAACTCATTATTGCCTACTTGATTATACAGAAATTGAGTAACATTAATTTTGTTCCTTGGAAGGAATGCAATGAAATTGAAAAATAACTGCAAAAATAATACAATTTTATACATTACATACACACTATTATAACATGTTTTAGTAATACATTGATAGATACGTATGAATAAAAATATTCATATTCACGGGGTGACTCACAAATGAATGACAGCCGTTTTTTGCAATATCTGAATTTTTCTACTGTGACATTAGGAAATCATATTTTCGAAACGTTCACCTCAATACAATATTTTAAGCAGTATATATCGTATAGTACACATATTTTATACCGGGTGTTTCATAGAGAGAACCGCAATATCAAATAATAATTTTTAAGGAATAATTCAAATTCCTGATGTACTCATGGATTGAATTGTGGGAAATTTGATACCGCTGATATAAGGGTGTTTCTAAGCTTCAAATTATACAAGGTGATTTATTTGTCGAAAGGTATTCTATTTTAAGAAAACTACAGAAACCATAAACACTGTATTCCAAGATTTCCTAGGTAAAATGTAAGCATTTTCTCAGTATTGTATAAATGTTTTAATTACGTTTTGGGAGGTTTGATTTCCACATCCTATCCTGATCAGTTTTCGAGATACAGGGCATTAAATTGGAGAAATGCATAAATCATAAATTTTTTTTCCCACAAATTGAAAAACTGCATTGACTTTTATCGAGTATGTTAGTTCAATATGAGTTTTGGTCAGATGTACATTGACAGTTACAGCTTAAAATATTTGCTGCCATAGGGTGATTCATGAATAATTCACAATACGTTTTTCTAACACTCAATAATTCAATATTTGCGCCACAGAGAATTTCTTTCCTGAAGTTAATACTTATTACTCTTATAAAGGGTGAGCCATACAAATTATCAAAAAGAGAACGTGCAATTTTTTACTTACATGTACGAAGCAACAGGGATGGTGATTTTTAATTTTCCATGAAAAATGGAACAAACTCGGAATTATCGGGAATTTGGTGTACCTGTAATAAGTTGGCGTCCTGATCACGAATATGATGGAATTTTGCTACTGTTTTGCCCCCTAATATGATTTACAATAAAACTGGGTTGTTCCATCGCGACTGGCGGGCAGTGTATATCACTTAGGCCATTGTCATTCAACCGGTAGGTGCATTTTCATCATTTCCTTCAGTACTGAGAGTTTCATTATTCTCCCTGGATAATTACGGAAGTTACGGGGGTGCTTCCATGAAAAGTGAGACACACTGTATAAGCCATTTCAATAGAATCGACGCAGTAAATCTTTTAGTTTTGACAGTTCAAAGGTAAACAACGTTTTATCAAGGACCAGGCAGTTTTATCAGTAACAAAACCGAATGATTGGCCAGAATAACACGCTGCTATTGGTTGAAATACCAAAAACGTCACATTTTGACATGTGAAAAAAATAATTCTCAAAAAACAATTAAAGGTAGTGCTTTCAGAACCAAAAACCTTTTTTGAGATATATATTGGATTTTTCAAAGTTTCAAATCTAGCACTCAATAAAATGATTCCAATCGACAAATGACAAGCGGTTCCCGAGTAACCGAGGAAAGTACGGTTGCTCGGTTTCAGGAATTTGGTATATACGAAGTACCCTCCTCTCCAAATATTTCCACCGGGTGGAAAATATGAGGCAAACATCTGACAGAAAACAACTACTTCCCTGGCCAATACCACGACGGACATTAAATTATATCTGACAGATATTTGTGCAACGTTCTTGCAAGAAGACTCAGTTGCAATTGCTTATTGTAACTATACAGCAAATTATCCTTCATTTGGCTGGGGAAGATCACCTGCAGATGTGTTTCACGGTTCTTGCCGCTCGTCAGTGACAGGGTAGGTTGGACCACATTAGAATCGTGCTGCCCCAGCCCAATGAATTATAATCCACTGTATAACTGATAGTTCCCCACAAATGAAGCAGCGACTTATAGTAAAAGTCAGTCGCAGCGCCACCTGCGGTGAAACCAATAAGCAATCCTCGGTAACAAAGACAATGTTGAAGTAGCCTTCTTTCCAAATATTTCCACCATGTGGAAAATGTGAGGCAAACGTCTGACAAAAAAACAACTACTTCCCTGGCTAATACCACGACTGACATTGAATCACATGTGACAGATATTTGTGCAACGTTCTTCCAAGACGACTCAGTTCAATGTCCGTCGTGATATAACAACAACCTTGTCATAGCTACGGCACCGGTTAATTGTAGTGTGTCACAAGGATCCATATTGGGCCCCACTCTATTTTTATTATATGTTAATGATCTGCTTGGAATAAACATATCAGGAAAGTTTACGGTCTTTGCGGATGACACAACCATTTTATGGCAAGACAAGAACACTAACTCTCTGCTAGATAAAATCCTTACTGACACAAAAACTTTAAAACCTGATCTCTTTTATGTGCGAAATGAACAATATCAAGTCGGATAATAGTTATATCGAGAGCCGGGAAAACGCCAAATTTTAAGGAATTTTCATCGACAGTAAACTGAAATTTGAACAACATGTTTGCAACTTAAATAAGAAATTAGCTTCTGGATGTTATGCTGTGAAAGGAGTAATGGGAGAGCTAGGACTCTCAACAGCAAAAATAACTTACTATGCCTTGATAGAGTACCACCTAAGATATGGAATCCCCTTTTTGGGGAGTATGCAATAAAACTCACATGCAAAACACACTCATCTTACAGAAACGAGCAATTAGTTATCTATCTACAGCAAAGACACGCGATCCCTGTAAAGGCCAAGGCCAACGTCAACCCTAGTGAAGGACTCACTTATTCATAATGGTTGCAAGATATATAATCATCTACCAGAGCACATAAGAAATATAAGAAATACCGACCATTTTAAAAGTCTTATTGAGTCATCGACCTTACTGTCTTGAAGAATTTAATTCTGACAAATTTTAATGTCTCACTCCTATATTCTTAATTATACTCCTAATTGTACAATAATATACATTTACTGTTCTGTTTTCCTCTCTGTCAATGTCATGTCTCCGTTATATACTTATAGATATAAATTTTAGATTAATGTAAGCACTTTGTCCATAAGAATGTTTTTTTTTCTTGATGACAATGAAGTATATCTCTTTCTAGCCAGGGAAGTGGTTGTTTTCTGTTAGATGTTTGCCTCATATTTTCCAAATGGTGGAAATATTTGGAGAGAAGGGCGAATTGTCGATTTTACTATCTCATTTATTTGATACTCTCCGGCAAAAATTCTCGAACTCAGTTCACTTCTTGGTGTCTTTACTACCGAGGATTGCTTATTGGTTTCGCCGCGGGTGGCGCTGCGACTGACTTTTACTGTAAGTCGCTGCTTCATTTGTGGGGAAATATTAGTTATACAGTGGATTATAATTCATTGGGCTGGGGCAGGACGACTCTAATATTGTCCGACCTACCCTGTCACAGACGAGCGGCAAGAACCGCGAAACGCGTCTGCAGGTGGTCTTCCCCAAACAAATGAAAGTAATTAGCTATATAATCACAATAAGCAATTGCAACTGAGTCTTCTTGGAAGAACGTTGCACAAATATCTGTCGGATGTATTTCAATGTCCATCGTGGTATTAGTCAGGATAGCAGTTATCTTCTGTCAGATGTTTCCACATACTTTCCACATGGTGAAAATATTTGTATGGAAGGGCACTTCGACATTGACGATTTTACTATCTCATTTATTTGATACTCTCCGGATCTCAAGGATATATACGGACCATACCCAAAAGTGACACACAGTGACAAACATTTGTTTATTTCACAGATATCAGCCGAATACGATAGTGTATTAAATCAGTCAAATACTAATGCAGTTTGACTGTAGCCTAAGTAAAAACATAGTGAAGCATCGCATCAAGCATAGCATCAAGCATCGCACCAAGCCTCGCCTCGAGCATCGACTCAAACCAGGCATCAGAGGGCACATAGTTGTAAAATTTAATAAACCACAGTCGAAGTAAGGTGTTGGAAATAAGAAGTAGTTGTTTTCAAATAAAACATGTCTTCCGACAGTGATTGTGATATATCCGACACATATCTGTTATGATGTCTCCTATCTCTTTTATCCCATATTGTAGTTATTAATTTTTCTTCATCCGTTTTAAACACAACAATATGCTTCTCCTCATCCCACTTCTAACTAAACTACGGTACTGACAGAAAACAAAATACGGCTAGTGTTGACGCGACCTTGAGCGCACCAATCATATATAACATTTTAGGCAGTCCTGCGAAGAGTCTTGAAAATCAAATTGATTTGATTCTTTGGGAACGGCAATGCTCGATGCGATGCTTCAGTCGATGCACGATTCCAAACTGTGGCATTCCTGTTGACCAATGTGACTCACTATATCTGTATATATAATTGTATAATTATTGTATAATGAATTTCGAACTCCTAGGTATATTTCAAATTCACTTATCCTAAGTGTCGAGAAAGTTTCACTCTGTTCATATCGAATCACGAGTTGGCGATTACATGCACGATAAATTCTTGTTGAGTTTCACACTTTCGACATTTTATCGATTCCTCCTCTTGTAGAACTGTGAAGACGTAGGGAAGTTCGTTAATCTGTGTTCATTAATGAAAGAATACAAAGGCGTTTCCTTGAGAGAATTGGCAAAGTTTCATCGTCGTCAGCCTTTGTCGAAGGCTTTAGAGGTATTATTAACTTCCTTGAATGTGGTGGGAGGTCATCCTGAATATGAAGTAGTTCCAATCTTGTCAGACTACACAAAGGCCAGTTTCATTAGACTTCCACCATGCAGAAGTATTATCTTTCACATAGTGTAAAACCGAAATCGACATTTCCATCATACTGTTATATCATCGATAATGATTGGAGTTATGATGGGTGATGGAATTTATTTGTGTAAGGTAAGACCGGGTAACATTAACAAAACTTTAGAAAAATGCCTGTGTAGCTCAGGAATATTAGGGAATATTCACTATTTTCATAGCACGTACCGGTCCCATGATGTGAGCTACAGTTATGATATAATATTGTTTAGTACTTCTTTAGATTTTTTTATGCAATGTGTCAAGTTTACCCTACCATGACGAAACATTGACAACTACATTAAAATGGATAAAAATGCAATGTTTGCACCAGTTAGGGTAACATTGACATAGTGATATTAAAAATAAATAAAAATAATAAAAATAAATTTGAAATTTTTAGTGACATTCGTTAGACGGTATATCTGCTCCACAGCAACCTTGCTGACTAAATTCTCGCGGAATAGTGTAGGTGTTGCCAGTAGTTTAAAAAAATTCGCAAGAATAAAAAAATTCTGTCAATGTTACATCTGTGTCAATATTACTCGGTCTTACCTAAGTATTTTGGTCCTAACCTTAACCAACCGAAAAATCTCAAAAATATATTTAAGATCTTCTATTTCTCACAGCACTTCCACTAGAAAAATGTCAAAAAAAATATTTTTTTTATTTTCTGCTTCACCAACAAATAAAACCTGAATGATTGTACACTGAGAGAACAGTTTGTTAGCAGTAAAAAAAATTTCTTAAATGTTATGCTTTTGAATATGGCCAAACTAATGTAATTTTACTACTAATAAATGATTTGTTTGAAAATTTCAAATAAATCAGTTTTTTGATACAAACTTAATATTTATTAACTCAAAGAAACATATTACTTCAATATTAACTAATATTTGTTTTTATTTACTTGTTTGAAGTTCACTATAGAAATTAATTTATTAACAATAAAATAATATCACTTGGACTGTGATATAATTTGTGTTACAATTTAAGTAGGTATATACAGTGTGACCCATTTAAGATGGAAGTACCCTTATAAAACTTTTTTTAACCAATTTGAATATTTTTTTTTCGTCAGGTAGACATTCAAAAAGTCCACTAGGACAACAAATTTCATGGATAAATCTTCATTTCTAGGGCCAACTAATCTTATTTTTCAACGTCAAAAATCTAAAAAAATTACTAGCAATTTTTGTAGAAAAAATCTGACACGGATTCGCGATATTTTCAAATGGTTCATATGTGAATAACTTTGGAATGCGTCAATCAATGAATAAGTTATAAGGGAATGAAAGTTGAAAAATATGCCCTTTAATCAACCCACCAATTCAATTTTAAAACTTTTATCGAATCTTTGACTACACCACTGGTTTGAGGGAGTCTCGAAATATCACTGACTATAATTTCATTGAAATCTGTTGATAAATAAAAATTATAAGATAAAATGACATTTTCCTGAAATTACATTTACATATTTTTAAAATTTCATTATCTTATGATTTTTTTATTTATGAACAGATTTCGATGAAATCTTGACCAGATATATATCGAGTGTATTCCGAATTTTGATAAAAGTTCTGAAATTGAATTGGTGGGTTGATTAAACGGCATATTTTTCAAATTTCATTCCCTTATAACTTTTTTATTAATTGACGCATTTCAACGTTATTCACATATGAACCATTTGAAGATGTCGCGAATACAGTGGTGTACTCAGATTTTTTCTAAAAAAATCGCTAGTAATTTTTTACAATGGAAAATAAGATTAGTTGGCCCTGGAAATCGATATTTATTCATGAAATTTGGTGTCCAAGTGGACTTTTTGAATGTCTACCTAACGAAAAAAAAATCATTCACATTCAGATGTGGCTTCAATCCATATGCACATAGGTGCGAGGGTTCAGTTCACTTAGTCCACTTCCACGCCAAAAATAATGATGATTATATTGCCAATAACAAAGAAATTAATGATCTTGATATGGTTGAACAGGTTGACAGACAAGCGATAAGACAACACACAAGACTTGAATACAATGGCGTTATAAAAGGTAGAAGGGCACGCTTTCAGAGTTCCAGTCGATCCTCGTATCAAAATGCTGATGCGATGACACGTGACTCTGTGGAGGTGTTGGATATGTCGAATAATTTGCAACCGCCAAATCCTTGTAGTTAACAGTTAACATATTTACGTTTTCTGGAAATTATTATGTTGATGACTATAAAATTCCCGTCGCTTACAGAGTCATTAGTTTTGTCCAAATGATGTCATATTTTTATCCCAAACTGACTCAAATCTAACAAACATTTATTTATATTGAACGAATAATTATCAAAAAATTAAATTTTTTATAATTGATAAATAAGAAATATGCTGAATATAAATTTTTTATTTTGCAGGCCTAGTAATATGTTTTAATATCAAAAAATCAGCAGGTAACGGTTTCGGAAAGACCATCATTTCTTGACAATTCCTAAGAAAATGATTTAATATGTGGAACTGGTTTTTATAGTGTCATCAGGAAGTACATGTTATTAAGAATATCAACTTCATTAATTGCAATAATACAGGCAGAGTTAGACAAATATAATGAACCGCCCATTTTTCTCAGTTAGTATTAGAATTATCGAAAAAAAGTTTGGATGAAAGTTGAAGAGTATTCCAATCTGCATCTTTTTGTGAATTCAAATATTTTTTTGATGTGCCATTGGTGGAGGAGTGATGTCATCGGCATTTTTTTTTTAAATAGAACAATTAATATGTCATGTTTAGAATCATTAGTGTTTTTTTTTCTCGTTTTAGAAATAATGATATTGTTCATCTCTATCGATAGGTACAGTGTGTTTTCGTAATTTTTTCACTTTCTAGTCCATGTTAGAAGTAAAGCGTGCTCTTTAGTTTTTTTTTAAACTATTATTTTCTTTATTACTAAAAAATCGAAATCTCCGACCCAGTAAACCAACCAATTTTGAATCGATTCTGACCATGATCACAAAACTCGTCCATCATCTTGGGCCGCCATCTTAAATTCATAAATTTTGACAAAAAATGCATAATCTCCGGTCACAAAAACCCTCACGTACTTATTTTAAATCGAATCAGACCATGACAAATATCGTCTGCCATATTGGAGCCGTCAAATTCAATTTATAAATTTTGACAAAAAATTTGAAAAATACGACCTAAAAAACTCCCACATACCAATTTTGAATCGAATCTGACCATAATCACAAATCTCATCCACCATCTTGGAGCTGCCATTTTGAATTTATGAATTTCAATAAAAAATTCATAATCTCTGAGCCCGAAAACCCTTGCATATCTATTTTAGAGGTGGGTGAAAATCACGTTCAAGATTTCCGTCACATAGATACAAGTGAAGCTAATATAAGCGTGTTGAAAAATATAAATCACAATATTTGACATACCTTGATAGAAACTTTTTCAGCTCGGAATAACTTTTATGGATTTGCAGATATTGAAAAGAAATCCAGATGATCTGTATGATACATAAAACCGCATTTTTTGAAAAGTGAATCCGCTCCATGCAACTTCAGGTCTCACCGAAAGTTATGAAAACTTTCGATTTTATTTTCACCTTTTTGGTTTACATATGACATTCTGAATACAACTAATACTGTGTATTACTTTTTGTAATCAAAATTTCGAAATTTAATTTTTAATTTAGAGGATACATTCAAATCATTAGTACAGCTTTACGGTTTTCGGTTTAAATGCATCAACTGTGTAAAATTTAATTTTCAATTTTAGTTCGAAAATATGAATAGGAAATTCATAAAATCTTTTGTGGAATTATCTGCGACTGAAAGACAAACTTTAGTCGCTATTTTCCATCGTTGAAGATTATCTTCAACGATGGAAAATAGCGACTAAAGTTTGTCTTTCAGTCGCAGATGATTCCACAAAAGATTTTATGAATTTCCTATTCATATTTTCGAACTAAAATCAAAATGCTCATGACAGGTCTATGTCAAAAAATAATTTTTAAAGTGTCACCTCAGAAGAAATGTTTCTCTCATATCCATCCCTGATGTGTATGCTTTTGAAGAGCCTGTTTTATTCCAATCCTATATCAATCCTCCTGAAGAGATTGGCAAAGCGAAATAGATTTTTGTCGACCAAAATGTATTGGGGATTAAATGCGAGAGAAGCGAACCTTGCTTCAATGAAATGAACGATTTCTGTGAGTGATATTTTTTTTAATAACATTCTCCTTATCTAATTTATTTAATGATTTTTTCAAGGAAAACTAGAAAGAATTAAAAAAGTCAGCTATCTGAATGAAAATGCAAATTTTCACTTTCAGATTTTTTCTTTCCTTTTCAGTTAGAGTCTTTTCACAATATCTATCAGATGTAGTTCAATGTCCAGCGTGGCTTGTGCCGGGGAAGTAGTTGTTTTCTGTTAGATATTACAAATAAGTCACATTTTTCATTTTTCAATTTTCATGGAGAATGTTCCCCTTTTCAACATTAATTTTCAAGTTATTATTACTATTTTGTTGGCTCGTCGGGTAAGGAGAAAAAATGAAATTTTGAGGATTTGAATATGACCCAAATAAAACTGCATATTTTGACAAGTAACTCAGTTTCACGGGAAGTGATATAAACTTTCGATTATTAAATATTACACCGAGTATACTTTCACTTCTTTTGTGTCCATTTAACATTCTGAGTACAGCTATGTATCTCTTGTCACTTTTTGCGATCAAACTTTTTGTTGTTGTAAATATCTTCATTTTTGTAGAATATTAATTTCTTTCGATATGTTTCTGCTATGTACAACTCAGTTTTAGAATTTGTATTATACAGGGTGTCCGGTAAACCTTGTACAATATTGAAACTGGTGATAGACCAGGTCATGACTGTTCAGAATATCAGAATTTCACCTCAGTAAAAATCTCACCGTTTTCGAGTTTTTGGCATTTTTTGAATTTCTAGAAATTTGCTACCTCCCATTGGATTTTTGAGTGACATGTCTACAAATCCAGACCAATTCAAATATCCTTGCTGTTCAAGATTACTAATGAGTGATGCTTTCAGATGTACAGAACAGTTTTTCAGAAAGTGATAACATTTTTCAAGAAATGGGGGTATAATGCCAGATTTGAGTTTCATCAATTTTTTAAAACAAAAGTTTGACATTCTTATGGAAAAAAAGCATAACCATGTGGATTTGCAAATTCATTACAAAAGAATGCGCATTTTGTCCAGACTCTACCATGGTATAGAACATACTACAACTTTTGGAGGGAGTAATATTTCCAGTAAATCAGAGTGTGGTGTTATTCTGAGCTAAAATCAACTGTGTAGACTTTGTCAATAATGTATTTTATTATTATCCTATCAAGACGAAATGATGAAATAATCATGAGTAATAACGAAACAGTTACTTAGAATCATTCAATGATATGTAAAAAAGTAAACACTAAACACTAAGTTTTTATGAATCAACATACACTAATAAACCACAATAACGCTTATTCATCATTGCACTGAAAATATTACAATAAATGTTCGAATTGTTTCCCATTCACTCGTATGCGGAGACGACATCTTTTCAAGAGGGACCTTTTCAAATGCGGTATAGCCCCCGAATCAGCGACACTCTGAGCGGCAGTGTGAATACGCCGTCTCAATTGCTCCACGTCAGTTATAGTTGTGGAGTGAACGAGTTCTTTCAAATATCCCCAGTAGAAGAAATCTATTGGATTTAGGTCTGGGGACCTGGGCGGCCACAGGATTGGACCAAGGCGTCCTATCCATCGCCGTGGGTATATTTGATTCGAATACTACCGAACTCGTACGTCATAATGCGCCGGGCAGCCATCATTTTGAATCCACATTGTTTGTCTCAGTACTAACGGTAGATTTTCTAAAAGAAGGGGCAGTTCATTTTGCAGGAAATTCAAATAAGTGTTGCCATGTAAGGCAATTCATAAGGGCCAATTACTTCATTTAAGATTCCCGTCCATAAGTTTATTTTGAACTGGTGTTGTGATCTGTTATTGGTAGAATATGCCCACACAATATCATTCCTTCAACTCTTCAGCAATTTGAAGAAAAAGAAAATATTCTTTCTCATTTTTGGAAGCGTGTAACGTTTCAAGGAAAGGCCTGATAGTGTTTGTTTACATGAAAGACCCCCTTTAATTTTCGACAAAGATTCACCTCCTAAAAACTATTGTACTTATTTATTTGTACAATCTTTCGATCTCTGAAATATCGTTGTAATCTGGATGTTGGTCAATTGCGACATTTATCACACGAATTCGTGTATTCATCCGTGCTATATCGGATAATCGACAATTTCCTTCCGATAAAAATTTATTTAGACTGATTACATAAAAAGTTAATTTTATTGACATACTATTCAATCCTACCAAGCAATTTATTGTTTCTTATTAATAACAATTTCTACATTTTATCTTGAGAATAATATCGAAACAAAATACTTTTTCGGCGTGAGCATAAAAGAAAGAAGCCTAGAAGAACACCACGCTCTAATTCAGTGGAAATATTACTCCCCCCAAAAATAATTATAGTATGATCTATACCATGGTAGAGTCTGGACAAAATGTGCATTCTTTTGTTATGAATTTCCAACTCCACGTGGTTATGCTTTTTTCAGATAATAATGTCAAACATTTGTTAAAAAAATTGATGAAACTCAAATCTGGCAGTTTACCCTCATTTCTTAAAAAATGGTATCACTTTCTGGAAAACTGTTCTCTACGTCTGAAAGCATCACTCATCAGTAATCTTCAGCAGCAAGAATATTTGAATTGGTCGCGATTTGTAGACATGGCACTCACCAATCCAATGGGAGGTAGAGATTTTCTAGAATTTCAAAAAATGTCCATTATCTGGAAAACGGTGAGATTTTTATTGAGGTGAAATTCTGATATTCTGAACAGTCATGACCAATATTTATCAATATCACCGGTTTCAATATTGTACAAAGTTTACCGGACACCCTGTATACTACTTCTCAAATGAAAACATTCTGCATTTTATTACGATTATGTTAATATTGTTGATAACGCTTATCTGTTAAGTTTCAAACAAACTTCCGTTTAAAAAAACTTAAAGGTTACAAAAAAAAAACATTATACTTGTCGATATCTGATCATACCTCACTTCTGCAAAAGTAAATTAGGGAACTAGTGTGTACGTTATTGATTGAAGGAGGTGGTGCTGTAGGTTTTCCGGGTTTTCCTGCAGCTGAAAAGTGAATACGCCACCAAAAATCAGTAAGTCGCCCCGGAGCGCCACGGCAAATAATAATAATAGCCGTCCTCTACCCGCACAGGCCATGCCTTTGGGTACATTCTACGAGTGTTTATGAGGAAGTATTATTATTATATGTGTATTATTAGTCTTTGGATTGACGATTTTGTTATATGATTTGTGTTGGTTACAGGTAGGTTAGGTTAGGTTTAAATGTGAGTGAGCCCATATCAGGCTCTCCACTGCGGCCAATGGCCTATTGTGGCTCTGGTCACAGGTAACTCGATGAATTTAAATATTTTCAAATCAAATGGAAAGATCTACCATGATATTTTTAGGTTTGTTGACGAAAGTTTCTTCGAAACCTAATAGTGTGCGGTACCAAATTAATCTTAATGAATCGCTCTTTTTTCCTGACCCAACGATTTTTATTTTTATTTCAAAAAGTAACAAGTGAAACATGGTTGAATTCAAAATGTTATATGGAGGCAAAAAAAAAGTGAAAATATAGCGGGTTTTTAATTTGAAAATAGAAAGTTTATATTTCTTCCGAGGAGACCAGAATTTGCATGAAACTTAGCCATTTGTCAAAAAGTGCAGTTTTATGCCTGATACAGATCCTTCAAATTTCATTTCAATATCTCCAAAAACCAAAAAGTTATAAGGGTGAGCCAACTTCCGTGGACACCCAGTATATAGATTTTTGGACATACATTGCCCAATGAATTGTTGTCTAGTCCCACAATATCCATGACCGTTCGTTGAAAATAAAACGGGCAAGTGTTACTTCAGAGACTTCTTTCATGTCTTCACTGGCGAAACGGAAAAGATTGCAATCTACGTGAACAAATTTGCATAAGGCTGAAGAGACTGTGTCATATGCATATCGGAGCAGTGATGAATAGACACAGTCGAAACAATAATGGCAGGGCTTTAAACTGAAAACCCTTGCAGGCTACCTCATAAAGAGCTTTAAGAGCTTTTACTAACTGCGGCACTTCATTAATTGTTGTGAAATTATTCATATCTCTAATCTGTGGACTGATGATATCGTTGTTTGCTCAACGCCCTTTCATCACTACCACTATAGAACTTCGCTGAGGAGACAATGGAATGTGCCACTATCGTTGCTTACTTACTCTAGTCTATTGGACAAATCTGGCAGTTAATGTTATGAAATTCCATACTAGCCCAACAAATGACGTAGCGTTTGTGTCAAGGCAAGTCGTAGTAGATAATGAGAAAGACTACATCTTCCGGTTAAGTGTATATACTATAAATTATACCATACTACCTGTATCAGAATGTACCGAAAATAGGTCATGAACTTTGTTAGTATATTGGGATTCCTGCATCTATTAGAACTTCCATATGTCACAATAATTATTACTGTTCAGTTGTAGTAGTTTGTATCTAAAAAAATGTTTCATTAATGTTATTTTTTGCATAGTTAGTTTATTTGCTAATTTCTTGGCCAAATCCACGACCTTTAACAAACTTTCGTTTCAGTTGCTACCTAGGCGCGTGTTCTGAGGATTGAAAAGCCGTTCGAAATTTCAGCATAGCGATAGACGGTTCGAGCCCAATGTAAGAGATTTTGTCTCTTAATATCGGATCGATAGGCGACCACATGCCTTTTCTTGAAAAGCAAGTGTATTGTGTGTTGTCTAGATGCCAATTTTGTCTAGTGCTAGCTTGGAGCGAATATCGACCACCCGAGGTAGTGCTGTAGGTTTTCCGGGTTTTCCTACAGTTGAAAAATGAATATGCAACCAAAAATCAGCAAATCGCCCAAGAGAAACACGGTGTATAATAATAGCAGTCCTCTACGAGTGTTCATGAGTACTATTATTGTCGAAAAAGGCTATTACAGGTATTGAGAAAATTTACAAATTATCTTTCATTCTTAAGTCTACATTTAAAAAATAATTATTATTTTAGCATATCAACTAAACATGGCGGTCAATTAACTCATGAAAGTATTGACGGTCAAGGTGTTTTATAAAGAGTTTTTATTTGTCCCGAATCATTAATGACCCAACTCTGAGCAGGTAATAACGAAAATGAAAGTTGAATAAAAATGGAAATCACTCCAGATTTGGGGAGTTGGTATCTGGTAGTCGATCGTTATTAAATCCGAGAGGACAGCTCGAACGGTAGAGCGCGTGGGTCATCGATATTCTCTCGGGTCGTGCTAGGAATCGCACGTTAAAAGTTAAGACCTCGTTGATCCTTTGCTCGTACAAGTTTCGACTTCTGAGGGCTGCCGTTCGTAGGGGGACGACAGCAGGTTAACGGAAAACACAATTTTGACAATTTGTTTTTTACAACAATTGATGTTGGAAGTAATAAATCCATTCATTGCTGTTCCTAAAGTGGCGTATGGAGTTAATAACAATGTATATCTAGAACACGTGGCTAATGACCATAGCAGTCGATGCCAAAACACGAAAAAATCATGAATAAAAAGTGATATGTGACAGTTTACTCGTAATAATAATAATACTGAATAACATGTGAGAATGTTTCTATACTCTTTAACTTACTCTAAGACTATAAATGGAGACAATCAATTACAGAATGCTTCATGGAATGAAAAAACATCTTTCAATAATCATATCCCTCGATTATTTGAACGGACGTTTCTCTCACTTCAAGTCTAGCTATTTTTGTGAAAGATGTTTCCAGTGATTGCCTTCTCCAACCCCTAGACATTTTCAGTTGAACTGAATTAACTCTATATTCGAGTTTTATTGGCATTTATCTTATTAGCTCTACGAGATTGCTGATCTTTTTAGCGAAGATACGGAGCTATACGTGCTTCTGATTTATGAGAGATATTTTCCTTTCGACTTTGTAGTCTTCGGATATGTCGGATCGTTTTAATTCGTGCCTGTCATAAAGTTCTTACCTGAAAAATCATGTACTTGTTTGAAATTAACAAAAAGATAATTAAATGAATGAAATTTCCAATATTCTAAGGCATATTTTTGAACATTGAACTCACTACACAGAATTGTTCTGAATTTAAATAACAAACGTAGTTACAGGTGCTTCCAGGTAAAGAGGAAAGTTTTTTATTTTTCTAATCAGCTTGATACTACTTCAAGAACTAATAGTCTCTAAACAAAGGCTTTTAATGTTATCATATTCGGTAAACTTATTAGATTCAACTGTTCACCACTCAAATATAAAGAACCGTTTTGGTTGCAGAAAATGCTAGGTTAAATTATTTTTAAGCGAATCAATTCTTCCACCACTAGTCACTGCAGAAGAAATATTTCCATCAGTTTTCATCTTTGATGTTTGTAATTGCTTGTGAAGAGCCTGTTTTCCAACTTTATCAATCTCCCTGATGAGCTTGGCGAAGCGAAATAGATTTTCGTCGAACAAAATGTATTGGGGATTAGATGCGAGAGAAGCGAACCTTGCTTCAATGAAATGAACGATTTCTGTGAGTGATATTTTTTAATAACATTCTCCCCATCTAATTTATTGATGAATTTTCAATGAAAACTAGAGAAAATTATAAAAAAAACAACTCTCTGAATGAAAATGCGAATTTTCACTTTCAGATTTTTTCTTTTCAGTTAGAGTCTTTTCACAATATCTGTCAGATGTAGTTCAATGTCCAGCGTGGCTTTAGTCGGGAATGTAGCTGTTTTCTGTTAGATATTACAAAAAAATCACATTCTTCATTATTCAATTTTCATGGAGAATGTTCCACTTTTCAACATATTCTATAATTTCTACAAAAATACGCTTTTGTTTTATCCCCATAACTCGCTTAGTTTTCAAGCAATCAAGTCCTTCAAAAGAGCATTTTGTAGGTTTTTTTAGAGAATCTGTATAATTTTTTTTTCAGATCTTTTCAAAAAAGTTCATGCTTAAAGGGCTCAAAAAAGGTAAAAAAATAGAAATCGACATTGTCCTCTTCATACCTCGCTTAGTTTTGATGCTAGGAACTTTTGTAAAAAATTAAAATAAGGATTCTTTAAAGGACTTTGAAAAAAGTTTCATGAGTAGTTTCCGGAAATTGCATTGGTTTTTAGTTATTGTCCGTAGAAACTTTTCATCTTGGCATTTGAAAATACCAATCAACTTTTAACAAGCGATAATTCCGTTTGTATTAGATCTGCATACATTATATATAAGACATTTTCTTTGTTTTATCATAAGCTATAATTTTGTTTTCAACAGATTTTTCGATAAAATCCATATTTTTCCAGATATTCGCGGAAAAGAAATTGAAAACCTGTTTTTTTTTGCCTGAAAATCGTCACTTTCACTTGCGAATAAGTCGAAAAGAAAAAACTTCATTCAACAAAAGTTGCTCAGAATTAAACATTCTATCGAATTCTGCACTAATTTTAAATGAAAAAATGTTCACCCTTAAGAAGGGGTGGCAGCCACCCACACGAAAAAAGCAACCCTTGGCACAGCGTAGACTTTGAAAAATATAGTAAGTGGAACCTAAATTCAAATCTTTATGAAAATTTCACACCTCTACTTTTTAACCAATAAATTTTGACTAGTTACCATGGCAACTAAAAAAATTTCCAGAAATTTTTTCGTGGCGCCACGTTATTTAAGTGGAAATTTTTTGACAGTTGAAAAGGTAACATATGATCTACAACAATTAAACATTGTAGGTATACCTGTGAATAATGCGAAATTTCTATAATAATTAACATTATTATTTATTATTCGCTATAAAGTTTCATTAAACAGAAAACACAAATTTGTTTGATTATTATGCATTAACAATTTATATTTCAAAAAACGTAAGATCTACAAACATAGTAAGATTTAAATGTTGTTTGAATTCTAACCCATCATCCTCTCTTCTTGATGGTGAATAGGAAGGTGACAAATTAATTAGATGTCTGTGTTTTAAGACATATATGTAATATTTTGAAACAATTTTGTTCAAATTTCTTTTATGCAAAAGGCCCTATTTACTTGACATCTGCAGCAGACTTTCTTGGATTTTCGTAAACAAACCATTCGACCCTAACGCTTCCTGGTCGCAATCTTCCATTAAATTCGTTAAATATATTAATTTTGGATGACATATTTGTACTTGACTCAACTCTTTCAGTATTTACATAAATTGTACTTTTCAAAGCATTTCATTTTTCTCAAATTGTTTAACGCAAATGCTTACAAGAAATGTTTTACATAAGAATATCTTTGTTTGCTGGTTTACTATACAGTAACTCAATGTAATTTACCACTATAAACCTCATCTGTCAAAAGCATGGCCGTCTATAACACGGCCACCTACTGCAACAAACCATGTTAATATTATATTTTTTACATTAGAAGTGTTATGGATTACTTTAACAAAAAATACATTTCTACCACCTTTAGTGACCTAAAATTATGAAAAGGCGATAGACTGATCTAATACCCATCTGAGTTTTAGCATTTGGTGTAACTAAAGTTGGTAATATTTTTTATTTAACGAAACATGATGGACTTAACAAGCAGTGAAATTAATTTAAAATGTCAGATTGGATTAATAATTTTTTTCCAAATTATGGTGTGAAATTTTCTTACCGAATACCAGGCAAGCTTAAATTATTCCTGGAAATTTTCTTTGCCACTTTCTCACATCCCGAGCACATTCAAATCCCGTAAAAACCTGAAAATGTACTATGAGTCACTATCTCCAATTTACGAACTAGACTATACATACCGGTTTCATGGTACTTGCCAATCATCAGCGAAGTCCAATTCCCAATTAAATCGAAAATGACCTTCATCATTTTTTGGGAATTCCTAAGATAGATACTAAAATATGTATCCAGCGCCTACAATAGGTTTGAAGAAAAGCACACAATAATAGGAATTATTGTGTCGACTCCAATATGAAGCTAAATGTATAAACGAAGAATTGACGACACTACTTGACGCAAGTCCTTTGCTGATGATTTACAAATACCATGAAACCTGTAAGTAAGTGTTCCCCATTTGAATAAAAAAATAAATTCAGCTATTTACATATTTGAAAAGCATTGCTCTGTTATTCTTGTAGAAAGCTTTGCCAGGTGTCAAGCAGAAATAACTCAATGGTCGTAGGGGGCAGTAGTTGTTTTCTGATACTTGCATAAGAATTATAGGGTTTTTGCGGAAGATTGAAATTTATAATCCATTTTTCAGTATTTATTATTGGTCTTTCGTCAAGTAGTGTCTTTAATTCTTCTTATATGAAAAGCAAATTATCAAAAAATATTTTTTTAAAGACAAGCTTCTATACAAATGCACTAAAATGAATAAATAATTTCCGTAGTTATTTGATAGGTTATTAAATAAGTAACGGATTCAAAAGTTTGTCGCGCAAGAATACTCATTTTCTTTTGGCGGCAATCTTTTGAAGCCGTTACTCATAAAATTACCTGTCATTCACAATTAAGAAAATTATTCTTTCCTTTATAGCCCATATGTAGTTTTATTAAAATTTGACAGATATTTGATAATCTCGGACCCCAAAAACTCTCTCATACTACTTTGGAATAGAATCGGGCCACAATCACAAAACTCGTCCACCACCTTGGAGTCGCCATTTCAAATTCATGAATTTTGCCAAAAAAAAAAGATTTCCGATCACAAAAACCCCGTAAAAAAAAATTTGACAAAAAAAATCATAATACTCGACCAAACTCATTTTCTCCGTCCAAAAACCCTTATGTACTAATTTTCAATTAGGAACGGACCATAATTAGAAAACTTGTCCGCCATCTTGAATTTATGAATTTTGACAAGAAATCATAACAGTGACCCCTAAACTTTTCCCATACCAATTTTGAATAGAATCGGACCATAAAGATTAATCTCGCCACCATTTTGTATTTTTTTAATAGAAATTCCATTATGCATTGTCACATGATTTATGAAAACCTGTCAAATTTAAAGTTAATTGGACGAAAAGAAGTTGATTAAAATTCACTTGCAAAATTTGACCCTAACTAACAAACTTACAAGTGAAACTGAATGAAAGCTTGTAAAAAATGTCTTTTCTATATTAAACGTGCAGTGTAATTTTTTAACAACTTCCACTGTTTCGAATGTAGAAATAATAAACACTTTTCCTTCAGAATCAACTCATTAAATGAAGACAAATCACATAGATATTTTAGGAACACATCAAATCGTATCTCACAAGGGTTGATAAAGTTTCCATAATCATATATGAAATACCGCATATTTTTGTTATTTATTATCAATACCTATATCAATTAAATTGCGTGCGCCACTGTCGGTGGAGGGTAAGTAACAGTCTATCGCAGGTCTCCTCCTTCATCTTAACCAAGCGGCTTCAAAACAACCTATGTTGCAAGTATGGGATTGCCGAGTCCATATTCACTTATACGTCCATGGCAAATACACGATCAAATTGTGTTCAATTTTATCGAATTCGACAAAATCGTACAGCATAGTTGGACCGTAAGTGGGGCCCTCAACACCTCGACACGTGTTAGTCGTGTTTCAATTGGGATTAGTCAGACAATATGCGAGAACACGAAAATTTGTGCTCCAAATGTGTTGTAAAATACATAATACATATATAAATGTACCCAGAAAATATTGTTTGAGTCAAATTTCAATTACAGCTGGTCTAATTTCGTTCTGAAAAATAACAAATTTTGGGGCTACTAATATTGGCGCTCTTGGTGACGTACGTGCCCGAGCAGCCAATAGGCGTAATCGGGTTGAATCTAACGTTTAACGGTTACGTTGCCAAGCTTCTAAAACTATAAACCAGAGAACATAAAACCATAGAGAAGTGACAGAAGACACTATTCCCAATGTCAAACGACGATGGCGAATTTGAAAGGTGTGAAAACCACCGTGAAAACATTGGATCTGTCATAAAACAGTATGTTTGAATATAAACAAAGAACTCGATAGTTTTAATATTGTGAATTATTGTGGTCCATAAAAACATGTTCGAGAGTGAAAGCTAGTCATTTATTTTTGTTTCGCTTCAAAGATATTTCAGAGTTTGAATACTTTTTTCCTGTTTATAGGTACTAGTTGAGTAAATGACTATAAACATCAGAATAAAACATATAGAGATGCCCTGCCTATACCTAAACACCAGTATGTCATTAGAATCACAGAACGACAATCATCGGCAGTTTGCTTATACGTTCGGTTAACCAACTTTGGTAACAGTGAAAACTTGTCACATCTAGAAGAAGAGGGGACTATGGTAATTATGTGATATGTCATCTCGTCTTCTGAATTTGACAACTTTCTAACCAAAGTAAAGTATATAATCATAATATTAGGAATAAACACTCTATTGCTATTTTCGCTATTCGAAACAAACTTTAAGAGGCATTCTGAAAAATCTAATACAAAAAATAACAGAGCAACTTAATACAAAATAAATAACCACAGAATGACTGAATAAATATAAGTAACTCAAACTGAAGAAAAAGGACCACTCCTTTTGTATGAGACCGATTTGAGCATGCGCATTATTGCATTACTTATCCATGACCACAGTGGTTCGTTTCAGTATTTGTGTTTTGTGGACATAAATAACATATGTATGACAACGTTGCTAAATTAATTGACGCTGTCAACAGTGGGATTGGTTGCTCGGGGTAGTACGTCACAATGGCGCTGAAAAGAAGTCATTTGAATTTATGAACTTTAAATATTTTTTTTCATGTTTCAGACAACTCAACAAAAAAAAAAGAACATTGACACTAGAGGGCTCATAAGCTGTAGAATCCATTGAAAATATTTCGAAAATTTCGTGTTCTCGCCTATTGTACAACAGGGATTTAGATGCCTAATACCGTAGATATACTGTATACTGTATAGCTTGTTCAAATAATTCATTGTTTGATATCACAGTATGTATGTAATTATCATATCCATTCGATTCAACATTCACCTGATTATTAGATAATGCCATATTGTGTAACTGAAGAAAATTAAGGTGCAGGTATCTGGAAGAGGATTCTAATGGGTATAAAAAATGAAAATTATCTATTGGTGATTGGGACACGTGTAGAGGTGTTTAAACTAGCTGCTTGGTGTTCGGATAAAACTCCAGTCCCTCATTATGTTGTTAGATTCAAGTATTCTTGCGTCGCGTTTCTGAAATTGTTTCATATGACATTTCTGATTTCTCAAATAATCTGCACGTTTGAATATTGTTGGGATTGTTTGATTCCCCCACTTTACTTTCTATTTCACAGAATTGAACGTGCATCAATTCAATTTCTGAATCATATACCACCGTTTTATGTTTGATTTTGTTTTCTATTTACTGATTGAAAGAGCATAGTGGCAAATAGTTAGGTACTGAATGCATCACCATCCGACATAAAAAAGTGCACAGTTATTACGATACAGAAATGTATAGTTGAATGTGGAACATTTGTTAACGAAGCTGTAGTGTTTCTGTTTATAAACTTCAGTTCAACTCCATCAAAGCCATTTGAAGTGTACAGGGAAAAGAAATTAATTGCGGTAGCTTCACTATTTGGTGGAAAATAATCTATTTTCTCTGGATCAAGCGGTCCAGGAAAATAACCATACAAGTCACAATGTCTAGCCTAATAAAAAATCCCATACACCTCACAAACTCATCATGAATTTTCACTTATAATCTCCCTAGTGTTGAATTATTTCCAGCAATTAATTCAAGCACGCGGGGGATTCGGTAAGAAAATTTCACACCAAAATATATTAAATTAATGGTTAATTCAACTGACTTGTAGATTATTCTGAGAGAAAACAAGTTGTAACATCAGTGGGCCATGAATGGTTTTTGTTGATATAATGACAGTTATGCGTTGGTATTAGTGGCGGTGTTTGTATGTGAGAAAGGAAAATTCATTTTGCGACATTTTCAACCTAAAATTACATTGCACATCACGCAGAACTAAAATAGTTCCATGAGGATTGTCTATTGGGAAGTGATGTGGAAAGGAATTCTTGCAAATATCAGCCGAGTATTCACGAAAAGATAAGTTCAATAAAATTGTTTCAAATATTAAGTGCATCTAGTCAAGCATAGGTAGATTTGATTGATATACATTTTTCACCTATTCATCGTTGAAATGCAAGTTCTCAAAATATTTTCAGACACATTCGAAATATTTAGTGAATATATAATTATGAAATATTATCTCCTTTCATATGAAAAATAACATTCCATTTGTACATAAAAGCAAAATGTTAACTATCACATGTCAAATATTTGACAGAAAAATTTCCACTTCCAGTTCCATGGCAACTAAATAAAAACCAATTTTTTGATTAGTTGAAAAAGTGAGGTGTGAAATTTTCATCTAAAATTGCCAATAACTCGGATATCATTATTTGTGACTTACCTGGTTTTTCCCCTGTATCCTTCATTTGAGATACCTTGGTATTTAGTATTTGTAAAAATTGTTCAGGTCGATTTTTCTTCGTTGGATGAAACTCTTAAAAGTTCATTTCAGGAACTGATTCAAAGGACAGCAAGTTATCCATACAAAGAAATTGTAGGAGTGAAAGATGTCTTGGAATGAAACAAGTGATCCATCAAACCGCGAAAATGTTTCTTTGAGAACAAGTTATTGGACATGTTCGAAAATTTATCATGTCACAGGTTTTTCCGATAGACACATTTTCGTTCCTTATAATTTTTCACCCTCTAGAAAACACTGGATATTTCTCAGTCGTACCAAAATCCACCTGGTGTGTTATATGCTCCCAACAAGTCCAGACGGTAGAGATTTATTTTTATTCTTCTCACAACTCCTAAACCCAAGTTATGTTCACGTCATAACAATCTGGTTGACACTTTCATAAAAATGAACATTTATTATAGTTAGAGTTTTGCTTCGACGACACAAGGCTGAGTTTAGATAAGAATGAATGAAAGTTAGTGACCATCATAAAACTGAATTAATTTAAAAATTTCGTAGTCACGCTTAGTTTATTTTATGTAAAATTAATTAACTTCCATTGTACGTATGCTCGAATGAATGTTACTTTGTGATTTGAAATTGAATTATATGTGCGAATGCAAGTTATCACCCGCAGATAACTCAGATGGACAAAGAGTTTGGGATTGACCTTTTATCAACATTTAATTATTGTATACAACTGCCACTAAAAATTATGTTTAAAATTGACAGGCATTTGAACTTAAAACTGACATTTTCATATAATGTTTCAAAATCACTTTCAACACTAGTATTGAAAGTAAAATAACAGATGAGATGATGGATACTCGATAATATGAATCTCTTCAATAGATAGTTATTTATGATACAAGTGTTAAAAGTGGTATTTTATTTTGTGGGTGCGAAACGAGCGTTAGCGAGTGGAGCAACCCCACGAGCAAAATAAAATCACGTTTAACAAATGTATCATACACATTTTTTTGTACAACAGTTACTGCTAGTAACAAAAAAACAAAAAAAATTACAATCAAAATCGTTGGTTATATGTAGCCAACGATATTGATTGAATTATCACAATTATAATTGTTGAATCACTGCTTGAGCGGTATAAACACAGCTAGTATTGTAAATCAGTTTTGCCATTGGTACTTGTATATTTTCTGTGCTTGCTGTGACATCACAGGCTTTTATGTTATTTCACAGAGTACATTGAAGGTTGATTTGTGAATTCACAAACCTACTGAAATATAATTACTGTGAATATCAAATGTGATTGTTCAACTTGTAATGGATATCACATACAACATTGTTATTTCGCAAATCTTTTCCACAATTCTATTGTGATTTCACCAATATTGGAAAAAATTTCATTGTGAAAAACTGCATAATATGTATCGGTTTTTACAAACATCACTGTGAACCCACCCAATATTTTCACAATACTACATTTACTACTACTAAATTTACTACGTAATTTTAAAGTCACTCTGGCATTTTATCGTGTAAATGCTGGGCTGATTTCAATACTCACTCCACCAATATTTTATTATTACACTGTGAAGACACAATCTCGCTATATCAAAAAAAAAAAAAAATCATTTCCTTTATGTAAATTTAAATTTAACTGATGAATGTACATAATACCTAATCTTATAAAAAATGAATACATATATTGAATGCTTGAACCAATCTTTGTTTTTTTGTAACTAAATGGAACATTCTGTACATTCATAAGTTATAATAATAAAAATAGTACAAGTTGGGTTGGGAAAATATTGAATATACTTGAAATCACATATTGAACACACAAAAATCTATTCTGATGTATGAATGATATAATATTTTATTCATACATCAGAATAGAATGTACTGTTCTGAAAAATAAAAATTTGATTCCAGCATTCAACATAGGTATACATTTTTTATAAAATTAGGTAATATGTATACATTCATCACTTAAATTGAAATTTACATAAAGGAAATAAAAATTTGTGATATATCGACATTGTGTCTTCACAGCGTAATAATACAATATTGGTGGACAATATATTGAAATCATCCCTGCATTCACACGATAAAATGCCAGTGTGGTAAATTTAGTAGTAGTAGATGTACTATTATTATAGTATGATAGCTCATTAAAAACGATCTAGACAAGTCAATGTGATAATAAGAGGGAAAGAAATGAAATTTACAAGTTTCGTTATAAACTATAATGTTCAAACACAAAAAAGCAAATAGCACCAAAAAATTAACACTCTTTATACAAAAACATAAATAAAAATATTGGAAAGGAAACCTTTCTTTGAACGAATTGAAGGGCATTAAACAAGTTGATGATATTTCATTTGATATTTTTAAGTCCATTCATCAAGGTCAATACTTCCTAGCTTCTTTTTACTTGACGATCATTTCTAAAGTTGCGCCAACTTGCTTCGAATTTTCAAGATTTCGATTGAAATATAGTGCAAAGGTGTATCACGGCGCCTCTGCAAAGGATGTGCATGATGTGACGAACTCTTTTTCTATGATCACATCCCATATTCTATCGTCGGAATCCGTGAAAAAAAAATAGAGAAAAAATCCAGGAAAGTTCAAAACAATAATAGAATGTGATATTTTTCACATTCAAAATAGATAATAAGCATTCTAATAAATTTCGTTTTCAATCATACAAATTGAAGAGTTCTATATACGGAGTCCTTCAAAGAGTTGGCATCAAATGGAAAAAAACTTTTAATTATAAATTATCTTCAAACTCGACTTGGGCGTTGAGTCCTGCTAAAAAAAATATAAAAAATGACCTACTGAGACGGGGTCACTTGACTTTCGTTATCTATCAAAAGTAATTATGTTAAAAAATAAATGCTTCAAAAAGGCTTATTTGTTTTAATTTAAAAAAATTAAAAAGAGAAATGTTAATTGTATACCAATTTTACATAACCTGTACCATTACATTTTTTCAAAATAGTCGCTCATAATTTTCAAGGCCATGTTTTTTACGAAGAACTAGGCTTCTTAACTGAGGTATGCGAACTTAATATTATAAACTGTTTTCTTAAAAAAAATTGATATTTTTTTTTGTGATGAAAATTCAAGATCATCATAATTTTGTTTCTCCGACTCTACTTTCTTCTCTCTTTCTCTTCAATATGTTGAACATTATTGGGCAGACTCTATGAGTGGCATGATTGCTGATGTTGGCAACCTCATTGAAAATAACTTCTAAAGCACAAGTTTTCAAGGGGCAAATAATTTGACTTCCATTTTTAATGTGATTGTGTTTTTAATTTTTTTTCATTATTTCCTTGAACTAATCAATTTCTAACCAAGTATTTCAATTGTTTAGAATATTCTGTAATCTCTAATGTAAAACGTTTTTTCAGAATGATGGCGAATTAAGTGAAACTTATATTTTAACTAGCTATTCAGAACACTGCATTTGTTTCAGACACATTTGAAATTCACTCAGGGGGTATTTCCGTGATAATGGTAGATTTCATATTTTCTCAAAAATTGTTTTCAGTACCATAATTCCACAAAGAACACTGTACTTACCGACAACCAACTTCACTCAAAACACACACAATGAAAATGAAGTGAAATAATAGAACAACTGGCATAAAATTAGTTCCGACTTGTATAGGCCAAAAAACGTAGAGCAATGATCAGAATTCAGCATGTACTCGCGGAACACGTTCAGCATTCACGTGATAAGCAGCAGAAAAGCCATTGGATGAAATTTTATACACTGGAGAAATCACAAAATCAGTAGTGAATACCACTCTATTCTACAATATAATTGTGAAATTACCGCTACAATTACAGAATCTCAGTATGAAAACAAATATGATTTGTGAATCAACAAGTTCTATATTACTTTCACGATGTACTAATGATTATTTCATGTGATATCCCAAGGTCATTGTGATGATTCAGAAATACGGGAATAATTCCTCTCAGACTGTGTTTTTGAGTAAACAAACTAAAAATACAATGAAAACACTGTACTCGAATCACAATTTATGCTAAGATATTCCTCGCTGTCGAAGTGAAATTACAATTAACACTGGAATTCATCGTCATTATTGTATTCATACAAGCAAAAATGGATATTACTTGGTATATTTGATGAAACTCTTGACAATCACAAAAAAATGTTAATTCACAGTTATCTTTTAGGAAAACCATGTAATATTTTGTATTATCAAATGGTGCATTGTAAATTTGCATTCAAACCGATAGTAAAATATTTTTACAGCGTCTATTGCGGTAAAATCTACAACTGTTGGCTGTTATTTTCACGTTGTACTAGCATTTGTTTCAGTGTAAGGATTCGAACACACGATCTTTGGATTACAAGGGAGACAGGCAGATGCTCCAACTATAATAAAACCCGACGCACTTTATTTATGAATGTCATTAATTGTCAGTGATGAAGGACCTTCTACAGACACTTCACGAATGCTACAACTCTCTTTAAGCTATATTACGCATTCATATATGGTAAATTAATTTTGCCCTACTTGCCCCAATGTATCAGTTATCAGCAGGGAATTGAAAGCATCTAGAGCAAATTTGTGAGACAACTAGCTCGAAATCAGATACTGCCCCAATGGGCACACGTACGTTTTTCAAACGTGTTATAAACGTGGCATTGGTTGAATAAACGTTTCCGGTTGAAAATTTTAACGGCAATAAGTTAGTGTTATCTTCAACGTTGAAAGAATACGTTATAAAGATGTGTTTCAAACGTTACTTCCTCAACAAGTCGTCAAAAATTCGTTTAACAATCGTTACGTTAATTCAAAATGAATTTTTAATCAAACTTGCTTTATGCGATTCATTTATCAATGATTATGATCCGTTCCTTAACCTTTTATTTGGTCAAAACAATGTTGTTTCATTAAGTATCTTCAATGTTCAAAAAACCTGATTGAAAACGGCTACAAAGCGATAATTAGTAAGCAATTGGTTTAATGTTACGTTGTTTCAGGCGACATTTTTTCGTTGAAAAAAACGTTCGGTTTTCAGCCATTTCGCAACGTTATTTCAACGTCCTTTGTGTGTCTCTCACCTATAGAAGAAGAATGTCAGACATTCTAATTATCTATAAAATATTCAACAACTGTATTGATTGTCTTGGACTATCGTCCAAAATATCCTTAAGTTTACCTAGCAGAGATTTAAGAAACTATGAAACTTTTTAAAATCCCGTTTAGAAACACAAATTCAGGATTAAACTCTTCCATTTGCAGAATGGTCAGAACATAGCTACTAACAGCTACTGTAATGAAATTGCAATCTTCAGGCATTCATTTCTAAGGTTTAAGAAAACACGTCAAATCCTTGTTCTGCTTTCGTTAAGCAGATAATAATTCACTCGCCCTTTTAGTCTACAACGTTATAATTGCATCGTTCATATATTGTTCATATTGTTCACATTATATTTCAATAATGTAGGACCAGGTAGCGTTCAAAACCATTGACTACTGGTCGGCTAGGTTCAAATCCTAGCGACTACAGATTTTTATCTGATGGCCCGAAAAAGTGCTAGGAATCGCACGTTAAAAGGTAAGACCTCGTTAATCCTTGGTTTGCTCAAGTTTCGACTTTCGAGGGCTGCCGTTCGTAACGGGACGACAGCTGGTTGACGGGAAACACAATCTTAACAACAATTTTTAACAATCAGTTATAATGTTCACTATGTTATAAATATATATATATAAGAGGATACTCATTGGATTTTGTCTGTTTGTATCCCTACAAAAAAATAATGAATGAATAATAAATAAGTAGATAAATAAATAATAAAAATAAAGTTATGATCGAAACAATTACAGCGGCATGCATATTCATTCTCGAGCGACTCTCCAGAGGTGTACCGTTCGTTGGCCTATGCATTTCAAAAGGTGTAGCGAACGGCGCACTTCTGGAGAGTCGCTCGAGAATGACTATGCATGCGGCCGTTAGCTCCCTTTGCAGCAGTGCTTCTGAAAACACAATAATAGAAAAAATAAAATAAACGAATGGAACCACCACATGATTCTTTTCTTACGTGTATTAGAATGATGCTAACACAATTCCTCAATTTAACTTAACTTGCGTTCCGCTAACAAATTTATCATCATCAGAAGCTATAATCTTATAGTAGATTTGAGATAGTAAGTAATCAAATTTTTCTAATTACCTACATAATACTGGCCTCAACAAAAGCGTTGGGAATATCGAAATTTTCTGAAATTTTGAATGACTCGAAATCCGTTACACTTTGGTTTTGTGTAAAGGCGATTGATATGATTCCAAATGATCTTCTGTAATGACTGTTCAAAACTTTACATCTTCCCAACAAACACTCTTTGAACATTACAGTTCTACCAGTCTATTCATATCGAATGATTTCAATATTAAACAAGTTCGGCAACTTGTTAACCTATATGCAGCAATAACCACGTACCATTCTCTGTTTCATCTAACAAAAATAATCAATATAGTCCAACAAACGAGGAAGCGGTCCAATGTTAAATGTGCAGAAATGGATATCCGAAAAAAAAAAAAAATTAGCGTATAGGAAATTAAAATTCATGATGAGATTCTATTTCATGCGACTACCGAACCGAACATAACCTAAAAAAATTTACAAAGTTGCGAAAAGCGGTTTTTTGCTGATAACTAAAAAACTACAGTTCCGATCGAAAAAAGTTGAATCATGAAATTGTAGGTATTGAAAAGATCTATCAATTAAGTCGATTATAATTTTTCGATATATAATCGATACTTTTCGAGTTATATCGAAAAAACCGTGAAAAATCGGGTTTTCTATAACTCGTTAATTGTAAGGTATTCAGACTTGTTACTTACTGTTATGTGTAGCCTATGACAAGCCCAAAAAGTAATAATATTGATTATTTTTCAAAATATATGAAGTTTTCTCAAAAAAGATGCTTTCTCAATTTGGCTACATTTGCTCGGGGAATGATACTACAGTAACGATGCAGGGCTTATTTTTTTCTGTAAGAGTTGTACTTTCATATTATCGAATAAGTATATTGATTTTTTGATTTTATTGATGTTTTTTCTAAATTCATTTTTTATTTTTTTTTATAGAAATGTCTTTCATGAAAACAGATTTCTAGCATGATTTCACGCATTTAAAGAAAAAATTTAATTCCTACGATCACGAGATAATTTTTCTACTTTAAAAAAATCTGGAAGGCGCAATAATAATAATTGCAGAAGAAGATGCCGATTTACTTAATCTGACTAGAGAAAACAACATAATTATAGTTGGAGAAGATGTTAATTTGATTGTACGTCTCACGAAATTGATTCCCAGTACACATAACATATATTTTTTTTTGAAAAAAGGAAAAGTACGAGAAGTAGATCGCTGGTATTCCAACAGCAGCCTTAAATATCCACACCTATCGAAATATGTAGCTTTTCTTCACGCTTTATCAGGCTGTGATACAGTATATTCGATCTACTAACAGGAAAAAAACAAATTACTGAAAATTCTTCATTCGAATCCAGACCACCTTCAATTATTGGATGTATTTTATGAAGAAACTGCTCTTTCTGAAGAAGTGACTCATAATATGTGCAAAATTATTTCTCTATTGTATATAATAATAAGAAAGAAGGAACTCTCGATGAACATCGATTTGAGTGTTTTAAACGATTAACGCCAAAGGCAACTTTTCAATTAGCAAATCTTCATTCTATTGAAGGAGCCGCCAAACAACATGCCTTCAGAGTTTATTGCATTTGCAAAAATGGTTGGGCAACGACAAAAGGATTAATTTAAAGGAAAAATTACGAATAATGCATTAATGCCAGTTTATACTGATGATTCATTGATACCAGATGAGATATTGAAAAAATCTCATACATTATGGAAGAAGAAGAAGAAGAAAAAGAAGAAGAGCCAAATGAGGACAAAAGCTTCCAATTAAAAAAGGAAAATTAGTGAATCTTTATCAATATAATATATGAAAATTTTTTCTGTACTAATTTCATAAATGTTTTGTACATAATACAGTTATTTTATAATTTTGTGAATATGATATTCGTGTTTTTCTCGACGAGCTACCCCAAATTAAGTACAAAGGGATTTTTGTGCGTTGTCCAGAAGCCGAAGTACTCAATATTTTTCAACTTTGAACGCACGAAATAAGTTTTCAGTGCTATCCCCACTCCGCCACCCGCTACAGCTGCCGCGATCCGCGCCTGCACGTCTCACTTTATTCATCAATTAATTATAATGCAAATGAACTAGATATATCCTACTATTTTTTTTATTGAAAATATAGGTATTCAACCTCAAAATCCATGAAGGTGACTGCTGTACGAGGATTATTACCCCTTCCGGAATTATTTTGAAATAAAAAAAATTATCTCGGCTCCTAGTGATCGTAGGAATGCAATATTTGTTTTGGAATGCATGAAGTCATGCTAGGAATCTATTTTCATAAAATTTTTTCTATGAAAACAAAAATGAGGAATCCATTTAGAAAAAATATTTGAAAAAAATTTGCAATTTTTTTTTAGTCATTTTTTCATCCTTAAAATTGAAAAAATCAATATACTCATTCGATTATATGAAAGTAAAATTCTTACCAAAAAAATAAGCCCTGAACTAATATACAAATGTCAGCTATCACATGCATACTCGAATCAAAGTGGAATTCTAGTTGCAGACCTCACTTGGAATAATGACATATAGGCCATATTCCATATGTGAAAAGTGAAAAAAAAAAATCGAATCCTATACAACTCTCGAAGAGGTACACGACCACAATACTAGAAATGAGAATGGAATAATTGATTCATACAAGAAGGCTAAGGATAACATCCAAAATCGATAGGTACTGTTCTTTTTCTTAATATCTTGCCATCTCAATTCCGTAACTTACCTTTTATGAAATTTAAAACGAAATTGAAAAATATTCCATCTTCTTACTATATAGTATCGGAAAGTTTTCCTCTAGGGTATGGTGGTTTTATGAGAGCGTGAAGAATTGCTTGCTATAATGATGAGAGAGCTTGCTGTATGTTGGGAGAGCATTGCAATTTCTCCTCTACTCGCTCGAGGAAGGGATATCGACTCTTTTATTTATGTGGTATTATCATATCATTGCATTGCTTGTTGCTTGCATTTGATTATCAGGAGTTCTCACAACTAATCATGCATAGTAGAGACTTGTTTACGACAACATAATAAACCATAAATACATTATTTTATTAGCTTCTTCACTCAACCATATCTCCGTTGTGTTTCACTTGTTAACTGAATATTGAGTAGCTGTTGTAATGTAATTCTTAATGTAATTTCATCTATAGTATTTATTGATCATATATGACTATAATTATTTTTTATTTTCTATAATCATAACCACTGTTAGTAGGCTTTGGAAATTGACTTTTCTATAAAATAATATTTATTTTCTCAAGACAAATAAAGATTGTATTGTATTATATTACCAGTTGGTTTTGTTATTAAAAATTTCCAGTTGCGCCCTTCTTTATTCAAAACTTTCCTTGTATCTTTTAATTTTAGTAATGCGTATTTTGAATTATTGCTTTTCTCACGTAACAGTTGGGAAAACAAACAAAAAGGCTGGAAGCACGTTCTTATAGAACCGAACCCTTTGAAGGACTTGTGATGAATTGCTAAACTTCCTCGAAGCATGTACGTTTCGAGTGGTCTCCACCATTAAAATGGCGACTTCGTAATTTGTTACTTGTGAAACTTTCAAGTTTCAGTAATACTTCATAATGATGAACTTTTCGTTTACTTCACGTTCAAAAGAATTGAATTAGTGAATAGTGGCCTCGGGAAGTAATTCCCAACGAAAGTTTGAGGATTTATATTACAGTTTCTTCATTTTTGAACTAGACCATGATAGGTATAGCGGAAGAAATATTATACAGAAACGCATTCAGCAAAAATAGCTATTTATGATACAAGTTCGTAAAGTAGGACTTTTCTGTATTAGCATGAAGTTTGTTGAATGAGGCGCAGCCCAGTTCAACAAACACGCGAGTACAAAAAAATTCTTTACAAAGTTTTTTCTTCGACAGTTATTATATTGCCAATTTGTAGCAATTGTATCATCAATTTGAATATTTTATGTTATTAATTGTGGTCGTTTTATCAAATGATGACTTCCGAGTGATATTTTACGCAAAATACTGTATTTTTCAAAAATGCATAAATGTATGAACAGTGTGTAAAATTTACTTTACCTAAGGCCACTGCAGAAAATAGGCAAAAACACACGACTCACAGCCTCAGTAAATAGCTCCTTACGCACGGTAAACAAATGTCACAGTTTTCGTAAACAAATTTTTTTTATGTAGATAGGGTTTTGCTTTTTAAGTTCATATATATATATATATACAGTGACCGCCAAAAAGTATGTACCATATGGGAAAAAAGTTTATTATTAGAGTATCCGAAAAAAAAATTTTGGGAAAAGTTTGTGCATGTCCGATAACCTAAAAATCGAATTTGACATATGTCACGTGATCGCTGGTATGGCGGCAAATTGAAAAAAATTACTATGAATAGGCAAAAAGTCGAGTAAAATGGCAAGATATCGAAAAAAGTAAATTGAAAAAGTTGCTTAGAATTCAATTTTATACACATATACAAAGTTTAAAAAGATAATGAGAGAAAAGTGGAAATTTATTTAAATATTTTCCTAGCTTTATAAAAATATCAAATTATTTTCTTATGAATAGGTTGACCATACTGATTTCAATGATAATAACAAAACTTTCTCATTTTCTCCACACCAGAGAGCACTAAATTAAAAAAATTGAATTTTGTCAGAACCCTTGATGTTACATTGGTTCGTATCTGACAGTTATATCAGAATTCCACGATTATTGCGCTGATGGAGAAATCCAAAAATATCGCGTTTTCCTGATTATAATCAATTTTTGATGACAATCGTGCACTAACGTTTCTCTTCGCACATAATCTTAAAAATAGTGCGTCAAATTAAAGAGGCTAGAGCTTTCAACATTGCAAGCGAAGTGAAATGCTCTGGCACGATTATCATCGAAACTTGATTATAATCTGCAAAACAGCATGTTTCTGGAGTGTCATGTCATCACAATGGTCGTGGAATTCTGACATAACTGTTAGATACGAACCAACATAACAGCCAAGGTTTTGAAAAAATCCAATTTTTTTAATTTAGTTCTTACTGATATGGAGAAAATAAGAAAATTTTGTCATTCTCATTGAAACACAAATGTATCAGTATGGTCAAGCTATTCATAAGATGATAATTTGATATTTTCATACAGTTATATTTAAAAAAATAGCTATTTTCAATTTTCTCTCATTATCTTTTCAAACTTTGTATATGTGTATAAAATTCAATTCTAATCAACTTTTTAAAATAACTTTTTTTGATATCTTGCCATTTTACCCCACTTTTTGCCTTTTCATATTAATTTTTTTCAATTTGTAGCCATACCAGCGATCACGTGACATGTATCAAAATCGATTTTTAGGTTATCGGACATGAACAAACTTTTCCCAAGAATATTTTTTCCAATACTCTAATAATAAAGTTTTCTCCCATATGGTACATACTTTTTGGCGGTCACTGTATATATATAGGTGTATTTCTTGGAAAAACACGATTTTATTGATGATAATATTAATAATGATAATTTTTGGATCTCGAAAACGGCCTCAACGATTAGGATCAAATTTTGAATTTAGGTGCTTCTCATTGATGTGAATGTGATTTTACTCATAATATTCATAGTAATAGAATTAATTTTTAGATCTCTGAAACGGCTCTAATTATTTGGATCAAATGTTGTATTTAGATGAAGTTTTGCGTTTTAAGTTCATCTGTATAGGCGTATTTTAAGAAAAGGCTATTTTACAAATAATGATAATAATAAGTGATGTGCATTTTTGGAAAACGTCTAAATTTCTTAAGCAAATAAAATGTATCTAAAACACGCATGCAATACAACGTTTTATTCACAATCACATTCATTTAGAACCAGAATCGCGGAAATTTTTCATCACAAAATGATTTGACGTTTTGCTGTCACCTCCTAAAAAATCATTGAAATAACATACAAAAATTATGATAAAACGAAGAACGAAATGTCTATTAATATAAATGTTAATGTTAATATTAATAATAAATAAGTAAAATATGATTGATATTCTAGATTGTATTTTTCATTATTCCACTAGTGGAATAAAGTAATTTCATTATTCCACTAGTGGATAAAAGGGTACTTTATACGGTTCATAAGTGTGGATAAAACTTCAATTATAAGGTGATTGTGGATAAATAGTATTTTTCTACGACAGTGCGTAAGCAAGTGCGGAAAAAAAATCACCTGTGCGAAAATCATCAACAGTACGTAATAGTATATTACGTAACAAGTGTTGTAAAAGGCATATTACGCACGAATGGAAAATTACCGGAAATCCAAAAATTTATATTATCATTATTATTAGTAAAATTACTTTTTGTCAGAAAAGACACCTATATAGATGAACTTAAGTAGCAATACTAAATAAATAAATAAATAAATCCAAAACATTCTTGCGCAAATAAAATGATATCTAAAACACTTATACAATAAATAACTATTACCATATAAACGGGTTTCTTACGAAAAGGCAGAAATCGATGTATGATATAAATGAAATATTGTTCTTCAGTCTCCCAAAGTTTAATATCTTTCTTGTGTCCCGTTTTTGATATATGTGATAAGAAAATCGATCACTTTCACATGTACAGTATAGGATAGCAGTACAGAAATGTGTCCAAAACATAAGTATTTCACGAACCGCTCTTACGACCGATTTGTAAAACGGAACGCTCCTTTATTCATTCAAAACGAAACTACTACCAAAATTTTGACGAGTTCTTGTGTTTTGTTCTCGAGTTATTCAGTACGGAAGTATATCAAGTTTTTACGTCTGACACGTACACTTGAAATGTTTGGCAATGCTTCGCCTCCAAGAAAAGATCAAGTACGATGTAAAACGGAGAGGGAAATAATTTCTCTACGTGCTGCTTCGACATAATAGGCGGGAGGTCAGGGACAGGTAGTGCCGTGATTGCGCACTTGATTTTTTTGTGTGAATCGATCAGGTTTGAAAAGTCGAAAATACATTTTATTGAACTTATTACTATGTGTCGTGTCTTCAGAGTAATAAAAGACATTTAGATGCCCTGCCTATACCTACACAAATACCTATTTTGAAGTGAACATGAACTATCCTTTTCTATACATCTTATGGGCGAAGGGGGTGACGGGCGGTAAAATGTTATCGACAGTTTGTTTACATTTAGAGTAAGAAAGGACCCTAATACAAACGAAGAATGACAACTTGATCCGAATGAAATGAGCGGGCATACACGAAACTACCCGAATGAATACGGACTCAAAATGTTTAAGCCCTCGCTTGTAAACAAACAAAGTTATGCTGACTCCAAGACAAGGATGGAGAAGGCATCTCTATGGTGTTTTATTACTCTGAGGTCGTGTCAAAATGTTCGTTGAATGAATTACAGTTACGGCCTCGGTGCACTGCTCGCCCCCAACCCATTCCATAAATCAGGTGGTTTACAGATAGTGCGATCTGAGTTCTATTCAGGTTGACCAACAGCGATGAGACGGAATCGCTAGTGTGTTCTGTAAAACTAGTTTTTGTTGGCATTCAGGCAAACGGACGCGATTTAATTGAGAAAATCTTCGTTTATGATTGGAGTTAGATGTGTTTAGATTGTGATTGTATTGTATGTGATGTTGCTTTATTTACCTCATTGTTGTCATAGTTGAAGGTTATGTTAATTGGGTTCAACTAAGTTTTGGTTTTCGTAAAGAAAACGCACCTTTATTGATGGTGGTTCGAAAGAGGTCCGTTGGTAACTCTGCTCAAGGTGTCACGTATTGAATCTTGAGAGTTTACAGTCGATTGTGAATGGAGCGACAAGAATTGTCAGAGTGCCACGACTGAGGTCGTTAGGTATTATTTCATATTCAAAGATATCTGCAGGTTTTCGTAATAATCCTATGTTGGGGATTATCTGGATCTATTGCCGTGTTGTAGCTTGAGTATATACTTTGTGGATTTTTGAAGATATCGTTGTCGATTTGGAGTTTTTGGGAAATCACTGCTCAGGGCACCCGATCAGGGGATAATAGCATCTGACACACCTTTCGTCGCACTTCAACTTCTTGGTATATTTGTGAGGAACCCTTATTTCAAGCTGAATCATCTTACATATGTTATATGTTATCTCGTGTTTTAGTGTGAAATGTATTTTTTCATGGGGCCGGTATTTGCTATGTCACGGACAGTAGTAGGTTCGTTTAAATTTTTATTCAAGAAATTTGCTAACAGTCGAATAATAATTTTCAAGCGGTTCGAGTGTTCGAGTCATTTCACAGTATTTCAGTCTTATTTGCTTGATATGGATTTTTAATCATAAAAATCATAAAGCCACAATCATATTGGAATGGGGTTAATTGGGAATCTTTTATTCACGAAGTAATCCGTGAGTGTAATACTTGGTATTTTGTCTTTTGGGGTTCTTTCTGGAGGCATATTCTTCTTGGAGGCCGTATTTTAGGAAGTTTATTTAGAGGCCCATATTCTTTTGGAGGCATACCGTTTGGAGGCCCATGTTCATTTTTTTTAAGAGACAGAATCCGGTTGCCGAATTCTAGCTGGAGGGTCTGGAGACTTTTCTGGAAGTCGTACGAGCTGTAAGCAGTCATAGTTCCGCTTTGGAAGACTACAGATTCAAGGCCCTGCCACTAGACTTTTGTTGGATCCACAATTCTACCTGGTTCAGACAAGTGGTTGAAAACAAGTGAAATATTCATATTTTGGTTATTTATTAGTTAAATATGTTTTGAAAAGGGCCACCACCCTGAACCATAGTAGAGTCCTATTTCTTTGAGAAAGTAATTAATATTCAGATTTAATAATTTGTTTGTGAGATATTTGCGGGAAGCCAGTAACGTATTTACAAGTGCACAATTTTGCGTAAGCACTGCTAATGGATATACTCGCCGTCGTTCGATCATAAATCGGTGACTTTACCATGGTATTACTTTCCGTACAATATAATTCCCCTGCAGTACTAGTAACACCTTAGATACAACTTCCATCTTATATCATAGTTGCCATAAATACTCTGTTTTATTCGTTGCAATTAGATACCTATACACGTAACATCTTGGTGTGAACGATTGAAATTGATTTCAGTGATATTATATGTACTGGGTGGTCATTAGATCTTCACCGACAGGTTGAAATTTTTTCATTCACTAATAATGAAAAATCATCCTTTAAAGTAAGGGACAACAAAATCCTTGCATGGCAACATTTTGTATGCGAGTAGTAGCGCTACAGGTCTTTCAGTTTGTAAGATATCACTTACACTTAAAAATTTAATGAAGGTCTCACCAGATTTGAATATGGCGAACTCGCAGGTACACAAATTTCAGTCGAAGTTTTATTAAATTCGATATTAATCTATGGATATATTTATTTTACCACAAATAATAGTCATTGCAATATAACATTACATTTTTGTTTATTATGTTTAAGTTTAATATCTACGAAGTGTTCAAGTTGAAGCATAAAATCTCACTTGTTCATCTCAGGTAACTTTTCAAACTAGTTCATCCGCCAAATATTCGAGTCTATGATTGTCTTGTTTGTTAACTTTCCAATTAATATTCTGAATTTGTGGCATATGGTCAGTACCATTGGTTTTTCCGAAGTAACTTCGTATCACTGGTAGAAAATATGCTAGAATCCATGTATATTACCTAGCCAACATGACATACTAAATATACACTAGTGAAGGGGTGATTAAGTGTTGAAAAGCGGTTTAACCCATATTAAATATACGCCAGGCATAAGCCAAAGTATTAGTTCACTCGAGTTATTTACACCTATGTTCTCTGTTCACCTCCGTAAGGAACATTGTTATATTTAAAAGCTAATCGGGTAAATTCTGTTTCTCAGTAGCAAGATTGTTATCATAGCACAATATAGTTCAAATTTTGTAGAAGGCTTGATATCTATCGGCAGGAAATGTTGCTGCCGCATCATCTTCTGCGGATGAAGCAATGTAGATATCAAGCTTTCTACAAAATCAGAGATATATTTTGGTGTGAAAATTGTCTTGCTATGATAACAATCTTGCTATTGAGAAACAGAATCGAATGTTGAGATTCCACGAAAGTCCATGCCCCCTGCTGTATGGAAAAGTACAACTGTGATTTAGGATGCAAGCTCCTATTAAGATACATCATTTGGCGAGTTTTCACGTCGAGCTCCTCTTGAGTCCATTTAATTACTCCAAAGGAGTAGAGCAAGATCGAAACGGCAAGCATATTAGCTGCAGTAACTTTGTTCTTCCTCGACAGTTCTGTTGAACTTGCCAAAAATTCCACTTTCTTCTAGAGCCTCCTCATTTACTATGAATGATCTTAGAAGCAACGCTGAATAGCGGAATAGCAAAGATTCCCTCGAATAACGAGTTTTAATTTTTTTCAGGAAAAAATCAGATTATTCAAAAACTACAGTAAGCAATGCTGAATAGCGGAATAGCAAAGAATCCCTTGAAAAACAAGTTTTAATTTTTTTCAGGAAAAAAACAGACTATTCAAAAACTACGATAAACAAAAAGAAACAGATTGCATATCTGAAATCCGCAGTCCTAAATCCTGCTGTAGTACGATATTTCAGGCAGTTCTGACCCGTGAAATTTTTGGAAAAAAAATCAAAGGGGTACTTCTTCCTTAACTGATGGCGAAATTTTCAACTTTCTTCTAGAGCCTCCGTATTTGCTATGGATGATCTAGAAGCAATGCTCAATAGCGGAATAGCAAAGATTCCCTCGAATAAGGAGTTTTAATTTTTCTCAGGAAAAATCAAATAATTTAAACTTTACGATAAACAGGAAAAAACGGATTACTACGATAATTCAGGCAGTCCTAACCTGTGAAATTTTTCGAAAAAAAATCAAAGGAGTTAGACTTCTTGCCGCGAAGGGAGTTTTTGACAGTGTGTACTTCTAGGTAAGTGTACTATCTCCGACATCAAGATTATGTAGGATGCTTCCGTCTACGAGATGGACATCCTCTCCGTACTCCTCGCATCCTCCTCTTGGTGCATCGGCCGGGATTATGACTATTGTTATTATCATCATTATTATTACATCAATATTATAAAATTCTTGTTGTGTCGTCGGTTCGGGAAATGTGTGCCCAATTTTAGATTTATCGGTATTATCATCGGAGCATTGATAGAGGGGGAAAATTGAATTTGAAATTCTCATTATTATTTTTATTATCATTATCACATCAACATTGCAAAATTCTTGAAATGTCGTCTGTCTTTGATATGTCTTTGTGTCAAATTTCATATTATTCGGATGTTTAGAAGTGGGTGAAAATAGAATTTGAAAATTCACATCATCCTTATTATTTTTATTAGTGAAAACGCGTTTTTCACTGAAGACACCTATGAGGATGAACTTAAAAAGGAAAATCTTATCTGTTTACAAAATTTGATCTAAATGGTTGAAGCCGTTTTTGAAATCCAAACATTTACATTAATTATTATTGTTAGTGAAATCGTGTTTTTTCAAGAAAGACGCCTATATATAGATTATCTCAAAACACAACACTTCATCTTTATTCAAAATTTGATACAAATTGTTAGAGCCGTTTCCAAGATTAAAAAATTCACATCATTAATATTATTATCAGAAAAACCGCCTTTTTTCACATTTTTGTGCATTGTCATCCACTTCTAAACTATGGTCTAAATTTCAAGTATACAGCTCATCGGGAAGTTAGTTCAAAATCAATTACAAAATTCCACCCGGAATTCAGGCATACAAGAAAGCGAGCTAATAAATACATAGTAATAATAAAATAGCGCCCGACTCACAGAAATATTTAACATTCTCTACATTATGGGGAATATTTTCTTGTACAAGAATGCCATTTGGTTTGTGTTCAACCCCGGCAAAAACTGAAGAAAACTTAATAAGTAATATTTTGTACGGCAAAACAGGGAAACACCTTCAGCCTCTTTAAAACTGCTCGAAACAAACTGTTTTTGAATGAATCTGTTTTGTGTGATTCGTGTATTTCAAAATGTTTTGTCTTGCTACAAAATGTTTTGAATGAAAGCGTTTGGGAAATCTCGTTGTAGACAATACGTTGAAGCACTCTATATTTGCACTGTTTTGCATGAAACCGTTTTGCTTTCAGGCGTTTTCGATTTATCGGTGTGTTGTCAGCCTTCGGTGTTTGTTTTTGTTTTTGACTCGATCGATTTTTTTTTGTAGCTACGTTTATAATGTAGTTATGTAGTTGTTTTTTATTATGGGTTAAGTTTAAAAACAGCATCAGCTGGCACTTGGCCGTTTTATCATCAATCAATTTTTTTCTTTATATAGATACAATGCCACTTTATGTTCTCTTGATTGTGATGGATAAAGACATTATTATTATTCATAATTATTAAATAATAGTAGTCATCTCGTTTATTTTAGTACATGGCTATTTGTATTTTAATTTTTCATTATATGATGTGACAGACAAATTAAGAAATCCATATAATAATGAAGTGAGCGTTTCAATTGTATAACTTTATTTTCCATGCCATTTCCATAGAATACTGAAATAATTATATTGAACAATTCACGCATTAGTTTTTTTAATTGTAGCATCTGAACTGTAGTCATATTGGCAGTATTCAAACAAGTACTCAAACGGATTATAAATATTTTTAGATACAGAAAGAAAGAATGAGACTGGTTTATTGATTTTATTCTTGATCATGACCAACTCGCTGGCATCATTTTGTTTCTAGGTGGGACAAATGAATATAATCCTATAAACGATACAACAATCCTTTGGCATAATGAAAATCGTGATGACTTGGTACAAACTATTCCTGTAGACGTAGAAAAAATCAAAATGTGGTGTGAATCAAATATGCTAAAACTGAATATTACAAAAACAAATTTGGTCACGTTCAAATTGGATTTAGAACAAGTACCCTTAGGTCTTCAACAAATTGAAAGCAAACCTGGAACAAAATTTCTTGGCATACACATTGACAACAATCTGAAATTCGAGACTCATATAACGGCTCTGAAAAAAAGTTGTCCTCTGGTTGCTATGTTGTCAATATAATGTCCCGCGAACTTGGAATGTCGGCTTCTTTAACGGCATACTACTCATTCATCGAATCTCACTTACGGTATGGCATTCCATTCTGGGGTTCTTGTAGTCAGGTTCTATTCCAAAGTATATTCGTCCTCCAGAAACGAGCTTTGAAATTAATTTTCAAAGTTAAGATGCGTGAATCATGCAAGCCGGTTTTTACCAATAACAAAATACTTACATTATATGAAATTTTCATTTTAGAGACAGCTTCTTTGATGCATAAATACAGGGAAAGATTCACTAACAATATAAACAAATATACACGACAGGAAAAAAAACTCACTTTACCACTTCCCACTTCCACTCTCACAAAACAGTCTTTAATTTATAGAAGCAAGCAGATTTACAATCACTTACCAAAACAAATCAGAGACATTAGCGATATGAAAAGTTTCCGAAAATCAGTTAAAACACTCCTGATGGGGAAATGCTTCTACAATTTGGAGGAATATTTTGTCTATACTTTCTAGTCGTTCTATATTCGATGTTTATGTGATACTGAGAGATATATATTATTATTTTTTTGTTTTTTTGTATAAATTCACAATTTTTCATATTATTTTTGTTATGTCCTCTTTAAATTTAGAATTAGTGTTTTTATCTAAATGAGAGTTTTTCTCCTAAGATATATTTTTACAATTTATGTACATCATTTGAACTTTTGTATGCAATATGATGATTATGACTTTATGACTTTGTCGACAAATGTTACATTTAGACAATAAAGCTATCTATCTATCTATCTATCTATAGTTGAAGAGATAGTCGAACATACAGTATCGGAAACTTTTCATCTGGGGTATAGACAGAAATCTATGCGAGCAACAAGGAACGCAATGATATGATAATACCAAATAAATAAGAGAGACGCACTACTGCGCGCCTCTCCTGTTCCCTCGCCCAACGAATTAACAGCTCACGTTGATATCCCTTCCTCGAGCGAGTAGAGGAGAAATTGTAATGCTCACTCAACATAATAACAAGCTATTCTTCTGGCTCTCATAAAACCACCATATCCAAGATTTCCAATACCAACTTTCCGATACTGTATATTATGAGGTAGGTAGTGATATATTTTGATAAAATAGCCATGGAATAGAGTAGAATAGAATAGACATTTATTTCCAGATAAACAATAGTGTTGTAGGAAAATGTACAGTAGTTCAACAGTAGATCAAGTGTAACTTACAATAAAATAAAAATAAATAAAGATAATTCACAATAAATCGAGGTTCTGACTTGAGTGGTTCACATAAATAGCTTTGACATTATTAAAATACTACATATAATATAATGGTTGATTACCGCATGCAGACATTTCACATGGGGTCATTGAGAAAGTCTTCTACAGAATAGAACGCCTTTTTCAGCAGAAATTTCTCAACTGAGCGTTTGAATTTATTGAACGGCATACCCTTGAAATCATCGTGAATTTTATTGATAATTTAGCACAGCTATAATATACACTTTTCTCAAAAAGGCTAGTATTGTACTGAAGAAGTATTATCAATCGGTTGCATTGGCGGGTGGCGGAGGAGCTGAAAGTGAAAATTGATCGATTTTTGTGAGCAAAACATAATATTTCGAAGATATAAGCCGATGGTAATGTTAGAATTCCCATTTGCTGAAATTGTTGACGACATGAATCCGTCCGTGACAGACCAGAAATTATTCTAATGGCTCTTTTTTGGAGCACAAATACTGAGTTCCACTTCACAGAATTTCCCCAAAAGGTAATTCCATAGGACATGTGAGAGTAGGAGTTTGCGAAATAGACTATTTTCAGGGTATCTATACTCATACCATGTCCTTTTGGTAAGATGTAGAATATGTTGTTTCCAGTTTAATTGAGAGTCCAAGGCATTTACTCTCGTTAACAAAAGAGACATTCAAATCTGCTACCTTGGTTGTATCAGAAAGTCTCTGACAGAAATCAACACAGTGGGTTTTGGAGAAGTTTATCCCTATATTATTCACTCCACACCAGTCAGTTATTTGGTCAATAGTCGATTTTAGATTATCACTGGACTCTTGTGAGTTGATTCAAGTAAATCACATTTTTGATTTTTCAATTTTCATGGAGAATGTTCTCCTTTTCAACAGAATCAAAAAATTCTTTATTGTCAGAAAAAAAAGCTCTTGTAAACAAAGAAACATTTTAAAAATATAACAAATAACACAGCTAATATAAAACCTGAATACTTAACATACAATAATATAAGTTCAAAACAATGTTAAAAATAAAATAAAGCATAAGAAGGATCATCATGTGGTATAACGATTTATATTTCTAAGATGAATACTTAAACACATCACTATTCATTTAATTCATAGTAAGCTTCTTCAGCAAAAAGCTGTTTGAGACTCTTTCTGAATTTTTTATGGTCTTTAATGTCCTGTACGTGAGTAGGTAGGTGGTTATACATCTTCAGTCCACTATATATAACCGAGTCTTTTATCAAGGTGGTCAATGGCAAAGGTAATTTCAGATGATTTTGTTGCCGAGTTACATGTTCTGATGAATTGTTTTTTAATTTTATTTTATTTTTATGAATTAGGCTGACTGATTCTACAATGAAAAGTAAAGTGAGAGTAAGAATACCTTGACGGGCAAACAAAGTCCGACAAGATTCTCTAAATTTTGCTGTGCACAGATACCTAACGGCTTTTTTCTGTAGAGTGAAAATTATTTTAAAAAGTGTTTTGCTACAGACTCCCCAGAATGCAATGCCATAACTTGGGTGAGATTCTATAAGGGCATAATAAGCTGACTTCGTAGCAGTATATCCCAAATTGTTGGAATTGATTCGCATGGTATAGCATCCCGAAGCCAACTTTTTACTGAGAATTGAGATGTGAGTATCGAATTTCAATGTGGCATCAATCTGAAGTCCAAGAAATGTTATATTATTTTTAATCTCTATAGTATCATTGCCTAGTAACAGTGCAGGCAGATTGCAACGGAGGCATAGTACATTCGTTTTAGAGATATTTAATGATAGTAAATTTGAATCAAACCATCCTTTAATGCGGCCAACATCTCTAGAAATGTTTTGAATTAGTTTAGCCTCATTCTTGTCATGCCATATAATGGCGGTATTCGCAAAATGCGTTTTCGCTAGGTGGCGCGAAAACTTTGGGCGCGAAACAATATAATAGTGCTAAATTCCATAAGAGACCACAGTGTTTCATTTCAATCTAATTCAAATTTGAATAAAGAACTCGAGGTGTGGAAACTTGAAATGAGTTATTAGGCATTTTTATCCACGACGACATTGCCATGTCTTACACAACTCTTTGTTTTTGAATGGAAAATAATGTAAAAAAACCTTGTCTTTGGTACTATTGGCAAGGAAGACATTGTATTGGTTCAACCAAAAAATTATAGAAATTGCACTCTATTTCATCGCATGACTATTTATCAAAAATTCAGAAAGAACAGGCGTGGAGCAGCTATTTGCGACTTTTCACTCCGCTCTAGGCTCCAGCGTAAACCGTTAACAAGTACGCATGCGGAACTACGGGATCAAAAGTAGAATGGTGTGGCTAGACGCATTTATCGAAGACACGTCCACATACGATTTTTTCAGATACGCCTTTATATTATATCTTCAGGCAATATTTAATTGCTGTCAAACGGTCAATAGAAAAGTAGTTTGGGCGAAACTCAATACAGCATATTATAGAAGCAGACAAAAAGGCGAATCTCAATTACGTCCTTTTTTTACCATATTTTATTAAGTGTTGTTGAATTACGCCCTTTTACTAGTCAAACATTATGACGAGAACGAGACTAAAACAGCGAATTTATTTTCTGATGGATGCGCAGGCCAGAACAGATATTCTATTTGTTGAGCAAGTCAGTCTAAAATTGTTTGAATCCTTTCATGGGCAAAGCGAAGGAGAATCCTTTCATGAGCAAAGCGAAGGAGACTCCTGTCATAGCACAATTTCTACCTCAATGTCTCAGTCAGTGAACTTGTTTGTTCCATCACAACCACTGCCTATTTTCAAAGTTGCAAGAAGGAAAAAGCCTTACATTGTGAATGAGATGGAACATACTGACTTCTTAGATTTTAAATATTCGTCAAAAAAATTGCGAGTTTTACGTATTCGTGAAGACGATAACAAAAACAAAGTGAACTGGACAGATATGTCGGAGTGTAAAGTTGAAACGGAAGAGGCTAATAACATTTTCTACAAGTTATGCCATTGTGATAAAACCCACATAAGCTTTACCCTAAAAAGAAACTAGGAACATGTTTTGAATTCGCCGGTTCAAAAGCTCAATAAGGAAAGACCTAAACAGTCCTTCAAACTAATTAGTGACGCGCATGAATGGATTAACGAGATTCCCACTGTCCCTACCCACTATATAGGACAACTTGGTTTCACTGTGCTCTGGAAAGACCCAGTAGTAAAATCTCTTGACCACGTTGCCTTCTACAGATCGCTTCCCCATGAGTAAAATACTGATTTTTGTACCAAAACTATATTGTTCAATGTATAAACGTTTTGCATGAAGTTAAGTTTTCGTATTTTACGGTTTTTGAAAGTTTATGTTGATTTTTTTGTACCAAAAATATGTTTATGCATTAAATTAATGGGGCGTATCTTTTTTAGCAATCTATAGATCCAACACAAAAGGGTGTATCTCATTTATTTAATGTTCTTTCTATTTTTTTTTGCAATGTCAAAGATATTTATTTTGAGCATATTCAGCGTGAATGTATATAGTAAATATGTATTCTCTTTGTGACTAAATATCCCAAACTAAAGCATTAAAAACCTCTTGTGGAAGAAGTTTCAATTGTATTAAAAATTTAAAATCGCTCTTCTGCAAAACTATCAATTTTGAGAAACGCCCTTTCGTATGCAAGGCGACGGTATGATCTTTCGCATTCGCCTTACCTCGTTCCCGATCGTGCTCAGATGAAGGCACTGGCTTTCATAATAAAGTATACACTTTTGAATAATATTTTTATTCTACAAGTTACAACATCATTATCGTTTTGTGGATATCGGTTTATGACGAAAGTGCTTTCATATTAATGACAATTTTGAATTATTATTAAAAAATAATTTATATTGGTCTCAGATGGAATAAAACTCATACGGCATGGTATGACTGTTTCCAGCTATATCTGATTATGACTTGAATTTATTCTCGATAGAAAACGTGAGCATCTGCTGAATTACTGCATATTTCATTAGGGTATATTCCCTTCAAGGAAATGTTTATGATTATACCTCTGATCACAAGTTAATGTAGTTGTTTCGTAACTCTTAATGTTTTCAACTTAACGTTCCTAAGAAAATGCTACAAATTATTAGATAGCGTGTTCTTACTGAATTACATTCACCATAATTCTCAATACAATCCCACTCTTTGTATTGATCATGTAGACCACAAGTTTTATTCTTGATTATCTGTTCATATTTCAATTTTTTTTATACCTTGATTTGAGCTATGCTAATTATTCAATAACACACCAACCGATTGTTTGAGTGAGGAAATGGAATGGTTACGTCATCAAGAAAAGTTTGCTCAAAATATTATGCCACAGAACATTTCTTATGCCATTTACAGCATTATTCGGGCAAAAAAACAATTTTCTGAAAAATAAATGAAGATGATTTTTCAACAGATTTTAGGAATATTCTCTTTACATTTTCGAACAGAAATCAAAATCTAATAGTGAAAACCGAAGTCATAAGGTTTGCACGTTCTCAAAGGTTTGAAATAAGGACATCATCTTGTTAAAGAATACTCGGTTGCTAATGCATTTTTTCGCTTATGGCAATCGACAGAATCAAATTTAATATGGTTAGGAACCCAAAAAAAAAAAAAAAAAAAAAAAAAAAAAAAATCCCATAACCGGTCAGCTAGATAAATTTTTGGCCGGAACTTTTTTTTGTATTTTTTCATATGCCTGGCACACGTCCGGTTGCTAAATTTTCATTTTTTGAGCTCAACTCAGACATAATTTTCAGTGGCTGAAAATGAGTCAGCAAAATATGTCATTATCTGACGTTCTATTACTTTGAAAACCACTCAACCAATAAACCTGATCTTGGTGTCAAATTAAATATTTTTGGGACAGAGAAAGGCAAAACAGTTATTCATTCTTACATATATGAAACGTATCTTCCATTTTTCAAATTGGAGGCCAATATACAGGATCCAGCAACAAAGCTTCGGTCTTCCATATCTCCTGTGATATCTGTCTGGATCTGAATTGTTCCAAAGCACAAAAAACGTCTTCCTGACAACTCTTACCTTTGGGAGAGCTGGGTCGTGATCTAATCCTTCTTATATAAACCTGTAGCCAGGTGTCGGGGGTGCAAGCTACACCTGGGCGCCAGCCAAAATGAAGAGTTCGACGAGGAGGGGAAAAACAGATGACAGAACAGCTTGGAATTAAACAAAACACTCAATAAAAAATAAAATATAATTAAAAAATATATAGTCAGGAAATATTTCACCTCAGAGACAAAATGTGAATATAGAAAATTTTATGAAGTATTATGTAGTTTCACACAATGATACCACAATGATAATCATAATGATACTGATTTCAACAGAATAATATGGGAGATTGAATAATACTTCAATCTGACAAAAAGGGAACGTAACTTGATTAAGAATATAGTAATTTCAGTACCTAACAATTTATACGTATAACTAAAAGGGGCATTAACCCTTATCTGGGTTATTATTCAACTTAAAATTTATATCTACTCACAGGAGCTCCGAATTGACTTATCTTACTCCCTGTACGAGATATCAGGTCACAGTATTCTTGAACTGGTTGCGGGAATAACTTTTCCAAAAAAACGGTTCGCTTGATGCAGACAAAGCTCTGCTTGAACCACGCTGTAGACCACACTTGCATAACGCTTTTCTATTCCTTGGCTGGGGAAAAGCTGGGAAAATCAATTTGGTGGGTGTCTGGATATAATAGCCGACTTTCGACCAAATATCAGGATTACTTCCAGAGATCGCTGGTTTCGTGTATGTATACTCCGCTGCCTATTCGTACAGTTAACTTTTCAGTATTCACCGTGATCTTATCGTTTTACTGAGTCAATACGCAAAACCCATTAGGCAATACAAAAAACTTATATAAACTTGTGTGATTCGATTTTATTCAAAAGAAACTTGAAATTACTGACCTTAGTAGTTGTTATTAGGTTTCTTTTTCTCTACAACAGAACTCTGTGCTTCACGACAAATATGTGTTCTTGCTACACACTTGAGAGCTCTTCGCCAAACTGCTGAAATATTAGAGAGTCCCCCTCAATACTCTGATTGGTTGAGAATTGGCCGGAACTGTCTCGTTCCTGATGGATAAGCAATTATTTTAACTTGCTCATACTTCGAACAAATATTTACAGGGTGGACAAATTGAACCGTAACACTCCATTATGGTAATAGATAAGATGGATCATTATAATATCAGCAAAGTTTTATTAATTTTTGAGCTCTATAAAATGAAAACTTTGTTTTTTCAAACGGCAGCCTGTATTTTTTATCAGTTTTCGGTTTCTATATGAAATATAAAAGGTTTTTTATGCAAATCTTTCTTTCGAAAATATTGTCGGTTTTCGAGATTTTTAGCATGACAGCTTTTTTTAAAATTTGTCACTCATAATATTTGACATCATGAAGTTGTGCCAAGTTCCATTCAAATCGATTTTTGGTCAAATAGTGTAAGTTGGTGACTCTCTCAAACTATATATCTCAAATCGACTTGTGATATACATGGTTAAAAAAATAGCCATAAATTGTAAATGAAGTGTGTGAAATTTTAGTTATTTCATATGTTATCGATCCATAAGAACCACCAACAAAGTCTCTACAAATTTCATTGATTATTCCCTATGGTTAAAATTTCTTCGCCATAATAACAATGATTGACTTTTTTACCGCGAAATTCATTTGAGACGACTAATAAGGATATACAAAAGATTATGTACATTTTATATAACGTGGCCAAAGAAATATTTTTGAATGATATTCATGTATCGCATATTTCTAAATGAAAACCCATTATTTCCAATAGATGCAGAATTTTACACATAAATCGTGCAACCAAACACGACCATAGAAAAAAAACTGTTGAATATCACTAAAAAATTATTTATTCGCCTTTCCTTGAAAGGTTGTTGTATACTGGGAGAAAATTGCACGAATTTCGAGATAATTGAGATTATTTTAAATATTCCAAAACATACATTTTGATGTGAATGAAAATAATAACAAAATGGTAGTTGAATTCACAACTTCTTTGTCTTTTAAACGGATCATTGTAGGCAGAGATATTTTGAAGAAGGGATTGAACAAAAACTATGCATTAAACGAAAGAATCACAAGTTGTTTACTTACGATTATTTCCCTCATCTGTCAAAATTTATTCACTGGTAACCCCGCTTCCTTCCTTTCTAGAATAAACTGCCTAGTCCTTCTTGACAGTTACCTGAATGTATTCAACACATTTCACAAGTCGTGTGACATATTGCCGTAAATAATTTTTCCTCCTACCCCTATAGAAAGTACACACTTTCCTCCCACAAACCAGGGAGAAAACTCATACTTCTCCTCCCTAGGGAGGAAAGTACTTTTCCTCCCCCTCATTTCAAGTAAGTTTTAAACGATGAAACTTGCACATCTATTATAATCAAATTGTTTCCGTGATTCCTAAAACATCTTCTATATCCTGTATTCTAGTAAAAATCACACATGAATGTTACTTCTACTTTAGTTCTTGAATAGCTACTAGCAGAAAGATAAATCTTTGAAGAACGACAAGGACACTTTGTGCTCGAAATACACACAATATTTTTTCTACAAATGCCGCTCCTAGAAAAAAATTATCTACACTTCATTCAAATAGGCACATAACATTACTTATATGAGAAAATCACTCAAAAGCAATCCGAAATGTATAAGCTATCTGAATGTCCAACAATTCAAATCACTAACAAGAAAAAAGTAAAATAACGTTCTTAAAAAAAAAAGGTGCAATTGCCAGGAGCTGAACCCGGGACCTTTGCAATACAAGCCCAAGACGCTAGCCATTGCACCACCGCAGATTCTCAGATGAACATGACTGTATTGTCTATACTTTCTATCATGCAAGTATAGGTCCGTTTTAGATAAAAGCAGTTGAGATGCGTTTTAAATTTACAAAAAAGGTTCATTAAGTAGGTAGGAAGAAAAATCATATGTATTACATAGGAGTAAAGTACCTTTTCGTCCCTTGGATGTTTAGGAACATTTTTGTTTTAGAAAATTCATGTCGTTAAATTCGAAGATTTATTTTCAAAGAATAAAACCCTCGAGCTGAAAAGCTCTCGGGTTTTATTCGGAACATAAATCTCCGAATTCAACTCGATAAATTTTCAAACAAAATCGTTTTCGTTGGAATTGAAAAATTTATTCGCTGATAACGAGGTCTTGTTACCCCGAAAACTGTGTTATAGACATAACATAATATCTCTCGATCGCAGTCGTCAAATATGGATTTGGTCGTAAAAATAATATTTTTTTAACCACGCTTATATTTAAATGCACTAAAACTAGAAAAATCATTTTTTCGTGATTATCCAAAAATGAAGGGTACGAGTAAAAGAGTGGAGCGCCAGGAAAATACATTTTGCAATGATGATTGAGCGCTCCTTGCTCGACATAATCAATGGAAAATAGTTATTTATTATACAAGGGAAAAAGTATTAGATTTTAGCTCGAGGTTATGTTGTCTCCCGACGCGAAGCGGAGTGAGACAAAAAACCGAGAGCTAAAAATCTAGTCTTTTTCCCGTGTATAATACATTATTTTTTTCTGTGATGGGAAAAACGACGATTTAATCAAATATCTACCTTAACCCTTGTGTAGGAAAAAAGTACTCTCTTTTTTCCCTTGGGCAAAAGGTACTCACTTTTTTCCCGGTTCATGGGGAAAAAAGTAATTTCATAAAAAGTTATATTTCATCACCTGTTAACAGGGATGAAATTTCAAACTTTTTTCCCGTTACAGAAAAAATTATTTTCCCCCTCTTAGTGCATTTGAATATAAGCGTGGTTCAAAAAAAAATATTATTTTTTATTTTCTACTCTTTACTCTTGTCTTATCATATAATAATAATAATAATAAATCGTCTTTATTCAAATAGAATGGGCGGAGTGTCAGCAATAAGTATGCTGTTTTACAACTCAACCCTTTACAGAAAAATTCATACGAGTAGTAATATAATAAATAATACTCTTTAAAGAGAAATTGATTAACTATACTAGATTCCTTAAACGTAAGCGAGTCGGCTATGTGAACATTGGTCAATTACGCAATAGATATTGTTTCAGTTTTTTCTTGAAGTTATACATAGATTATATAATGTCTGAACTCACTGGGAAGATTGTTATATAATGAGGAAGCATTATAGGAGAAGCTGCGCTTAAAAACGGAGGAGGAATGCTTCGGAATCACAAGGATGTGCTCATTTCGAGTGTTTGCATTATTATGGGTCTGAAAAGTACGAAGCTTTTCAGCCAAGTGCTTCAGCTTTTTCGTTTTTGAAATTTTATGAGTCATAGACAACAGGTGCAGCTTTCGTTGTTTTTCCAAACTGAGCCGATTCTTTCATTTTTGAACTGATGTGGTCAATTTTTTTTATTCCGTACGAGAAACGAATACAGGAATTTTGTACTCTCTGCAAGCGATTTGAATCGGTTTGTAGAAGTGCAGGTCCATAAATGCTGTCGCAATATCATAATTTGGAGAAAATAAGAGATTCACAAAATTTTAGTTTGAGTGTTTCAGAAAAGATGTCTTTGTTTGGAAATAGCTGTCCGAGAATATTGTAGGAAGCTTGACATAGGTGGCTTACATGTTTATTGAAAGGTAGATCCGAATCCAGATGAAGCCCCAGATTTTTACTCTCGTGAACAAATTGTAGTGTTTCGTTATTGAGTTTGATATTCAATAAATGATCCGCGCAATCTCTTTTCTTTTTTGGGCCGAACAGGATTGCGAGAGACTTAGAGCTATTTAATTTAAGATTATGAGCTGTTGATAGGTCGTACAGTGATTGTAGGTCGTTGTTCATATCGGTCATAGATGGGAGTGAGTTTTCGAAAAAGTGAGAAATATACATCTGTGTATCGTCAGCGTAATGGCGTATTTGGCATTTTTCAATATACTGATGGAAATCTGATATATATATATATATATACTGTAAATAGCAAAGGCCCTAAGATTGAACCTTGAGGCACCCCATAGTTTACTGATAGTTCATCAGATTGTTGCTCTTTTAGCTAAACTCGAGTACGTCCGGTCAAGTAGCTGCTTATGAGCGATACGGATTGATCCCCAAAGCCAAAAAATCTTAATTTATCGATGAGTATGCTATGTTCCAAAGTGTCAAATGCTTTACCGAAGTCGAGCAAGACCAGAGTGGTTATTGTTGTAGTCTACTGCTTTGAATATATCATCTGTTATGAAAAGCAAAGCTGTAGTCGTACTGTGCTGTGATCGAAAACCAGATTGCGCGGATGTTATGGTTTGTTGTTATTTTTCAAATTTTATTATCTTAGATTTTCTTATTTATGAACATATTTCGATGAAATTTCTGAAATTGAATTGGTGGATCGATTAAACGGCATATTTATCAAATTTCATTCCCTCATAACTTTTTTCTTAATTGACGTATTTCAACGTTATGCACAAATAAACCGTTTGAAAACGTCGCAAATCCAGTAGTGTAGTTAGAATTTTTCTAAAAAAGTCTCTAATAATTTTTTTAGATTTTTGACCTTGATAAATCAGATCAGTTGGCCCTAGAAATGGAGATTTATTTATAAAATTTGGTATCCCAGTGCACTTTTTGAAAAAAAGGGTGCTTCCATCTTAAATGGGTCACACTGTACATACAAACATTTTATTTACAATGTATGGCAAGCTGTTTTGCATATTGTTTGAGAAAACCGTCAATATTTCCGAAAAAACTATCTTCATAAAGTACCTTTCATTTGAAACCGAAAAACTGAAGGTTGCCTTTTGAAGAAACAAAGTTGGTAACCGCCCAGAAAAAATTTAACACCCTGTGTAATTGCCATCGTTTTTATTTTGTGAAGCTCAAAAGATAGTTTCATTTGATACCATAATGAAGATGTGGAAGACCGCGCCCTTATTGGTCTCCATTTTGCAAACTGGAAGATGAGTTGTATATATGTATGAATTAATGAATGTTTTGAATTCCTTGGCACCAAATATAAATAATTTAACACCAAGATCAAAGTTTCAGGTTGCGGGGTTTCCAAAGTACAAACATTCAAATATTTGATTTTTGTTCGAAAATATGAAATATGTTCATTAGATCTGTTGCGGAATCATCTGCGGCTGCTAGTCGAGGTATTTATGTGGAAAAGGGAAACATTCTCCATGAAAATTGAAAAATGAAAAATGTGATTTATTTTTAATATCTAATAGAAAACAACTACTTCCCCGGCACAAGCCACGCTGGACATTGATTTACATCTGATAGATATTGTGAAAAGACTCTAACAAAAAAGAAAAAAAATCTGGAAGTATAAATTCGCGTTTTCATTCAGATTTTTTTATTGATCTTTAGTTTTCATTGAAAATTCATTAAATAAATTAGATAAGGAGAATGTAATTCAAAAATATCACTAACAGAAATCGTTCATTTCATTGAAGCAATGTTCGCTTCTCTTGCATTTAATCCCCAATACATTTTTGTCGACGAATATCTATTTTGCTTTGCCAAGATCATCAGGGAAAAAATAAAATCATATCATAGAATGTTCCCCTCTTCAATTCAAATATTTGCTTTCGCCATTTTTCAAACTGTCGTCCAGAAAAGAGGGTCCCCACTAGTACACAGTGACCACCGGTTGACGCTATTTTTGGAACGCTTTATATTCAGAAGTCATTTTGATAGTTTCATAAAATCCATGTTATGTGTATTCAAGAAAATTAACTGAATTAAGTACCTTTTCACCTCTACTCGCCTTCATTCAACTTTATTTGATATCTTCGAATGACCAATTGAGTGATGATACTTTGAAATGAAACATTCGAAATTTCCTTGGCTTTGTTTCGCTGATGTTTACGGATAGTTGGTTACTTTTTTGTTGAATACTCATTTAGTGTTGGATTTCCTCACCTAGAAATCAATGGCATTCATTAGAAACTTACGAATACAAAGGTAAAAGTTAATCAGGATAGCTAATTAGTGTTTTTTCAACCAATCACACCGTATACGACTTGGTATTCATATAGTTATTGTCTTCAGATCACTGGGTTGGCAACTGAGTAGTCTCGCTTGAGAAATATCAACCACTGCTTGAGGAATCACGGTCTGATAAATTCGTGCCTTCGTTTATTTTTCGTATGAACATCAAGACGTGCTATTGTCACCTGGTTCCAGTTACTTGAGCACAGCCGATCCGCTATTTCCTCAATAATTCATAGGATTGGGTAGAAAGTTTGGTTACATTGTCTCTCGAATAACACAAGTACTATTTTCATCATACGCTCGCTGGTGTAATATTCTGCTACGCTACGATAGACGAAGACAGTATTTCTTCCATTCATCTCATAAGAAATTGGACATTTTTTTATGTTTGAAAATAAACTACTTTCTTGGCATGTTCTAAAATCGCTATTCAGCTGCATGGGGAAACCGACAACGGTAGGTTTATAATAATAATAATATAATTTATAATAGGTTTAATGCGAACAAGTTGTCAAATTGAAAGTTTATCAGAATACCCATGAAGAAGTGATGTAATTCAAACCGGAGGGCAAAAACTCGCAAAATGATGCAGTGCCATTGTGACAGATCGAGAGCTAGTAAGTGGTTCGATAGTAGAGACCAACTTTGAAGCTAATATTCCTTAAAATTATCAATAGCATCCAACGACTTACCTCACAAATTCGACCTTATCGCTAATCAGAAGCGCCCCTTCTTTTTTTCTTCGGATTGTGATTAGGAAGTTACAACACTCCACAAATGGAGTCTCCACATGAATTGTCTTGATTTAATAGAGATAAAATGGTGGCAAAGACCAATCGAAATAATAAGCTGCAAGGGAGCATTCATCTACTCTATTGAAATAGGCCTTTTCATTTAGATGACAAATGACTAACTTTGTTTACCTGTCAGCCCCAACGGCAGTGACGGCGAATATTTTTTCTTTTTGAAGAAAATAAAATAATCTTTCCGAGTTTTCTCATGGATAGTTAACTTGAATTTACATGGAGAAGAAAATTCACCATCAGAAAAATTCGTGTGGGTACATTATTTTGTATAAGAGTGAAAGGTTTTTGGTGGTATAAAGTAGGTTAAAATTACCTAACTATTTAGTTATTTATTATAAAGGGAAAAAAGTATTAGATTTTAGCTCGACGTTGTCTTGTCTCCCGACGCGAAGCAAAGGGAGACAACAAATCGAGAGCTAAAATCTAATATTTTTCCCGTTTATAATACACTATTTTTTTCTGTGACAGGGAAAACGACGATTTAATACCTACCTTTACCTATTTGTACATATATCCGGGAAAAAATCACTCACTTTTTTCCAGTGGGAAAAAAGTACTCACTTTTTTCCCGGTTCTCAGGGAAAAAAGTAATTTCATGAAAAGTTATATTTTATTACCCGTCGACAGACATAAAATGTCAAACTTTTTTCCCATCACAGAAAATAAGTATTTTTTTCCGTATCTAGATTTAACTACACTAAGAATGACACTAAGAACGAATATTTAATACAAAAGAACGCATATGAAGGTTTATACATTTATTTTAGGTCTGTAATTTAAATAAAAAATTAATAATTAAGATGTTGGTTAAATTTCCACATATCCAAGAAATGAGAAATTTTGTTGATGAAACGTGAAACTCGCTACTTTTGAGATTTGATGGAATTTCAGGTCAGTTTTTTGTGGTCCTTCGAATGTTTCAATAAATATTTGATATAGGTAGATTGTGAAGATCAAGACGTTCCGAAAATGATGGGTGCTTTTTGATTCTGCTGACAACACAGTACTCACAGTTGGCATATTAAAGAAACCTAGACATCGTCGCTATAAAATCAATGAACATAAATATAAATAGACATTGTTTATGTTAAAAAATAAAGTTCGTAGCTTCAAAAATAATAAACAAGTTTTTGAAATACACCCAAATGAGTCTAGTTTTTACTGTATTCTGGGTAATGAATCCATATTGAAAATTTCTCAGTATACAGATTATATGTGCAAATCCTCTTCCGTTGTGGCATTTTTCATTTTATATTTTTTTATTCAGTTCTGGGGTAGTAGCATTAATCCATCAGTGCGGATCCTATGGTTGGAAATAACAAACCAATTATATTTCGGTCAGCAAACTATTTTTTCCCAAAATTAAGTGTCCAAAGGTCAATGCTACTTTCCTTACTTTATAAAATTATAATAACTGCAAGATAGACACTTTGAACCCATGTCATGTATTCGTTCGACTTCTGAATTTATTTTCAAAGTAAACTAAAACTTACCTGTGAAAGGTTCGAGTATGTTTTTTTCCCGCAAACACAGCATTTCCATACCATTGTAACTTTCACACAACACAGTAAAGTCGAGAGTCGAGGTAATTAATTGAGTCACTTTTTTCGAATTACACTATAATTTTTATCACAAACGCACAAAAATAAAAATAAACTACAACTATCAGTACCAAATAACGACAACGAACGCCAATGAATCATTTTGTTGGGGCCAAAGCACGTTGTTGTCATGAAATTAAGGTTGACAGACCGCGAATTTTGAACTAAGCCAATCTCAAATTATTGTTTCAAAACGTAACCAATGGCTATTCACTTTCCCAATATCCAATCAGACGAGCGCATGCGCCTTAAAAAGTCATCTAAATGAAAAGGCCTATTTACTACTTGGAATATTCGAATAGGGCACCTTTCTGCATCGTCGCGACAAGGGTGTCGCAGAACTTTAAATCTGTTCCATCGACTCGATCTGTCGATCGGTGAAATTGAATCGAGGAAAAAACCAACGAGCCTACTCAAATATTCATAAGAGCTTGAATCATAAATCGTCCGTTCCATGATTTTACTTTCTAAGAAAATGGAGAACCTGCCAAAAATGTCTCATAGAGACTGATAAAAAAAAGTATAAGATAATTTATGAGATCCAAGTTGGATAGAGAAACCGCAAATCCGTATAGAGCCATATTCGTAATTCATCAGTATTTGAAAGACATTGCAGATACATATTATGTTCATTTTTAAGGGCATTTCCTAACGTAAATGTATTATATTTGAAAGTGTTTAGACATAACTTATTCGTTTCTATCAGAAATTCCTGGGATGAATCCTATATGTTTCTATGAGTTTGAAAATGAATGAAAACATATGAGATTTTATAGCAGTCACGTGATTATTTAAAAAAAAATGATATTCTGCAAGATTGTTCCTGATACGTTCCATATGAAGATAATATGCACATATAGTATATATAATAATGTCTTTTTCAACTTCAACTGCTGTGTGAATTTACTTATTTTATATTTTTTCATCAGCAGTGCTGATAGAAAAATATGTATATTACATATTCATTTCTAACAGAAACGAATGGGAGGTAGAGTAGATCTTTGCCGATAGTTTTAAGGCATCTGTTCCTCGTCCATATTTTCACAACTCGCATCGTACTTTGTCTGGCTATTTGCCCATTCTGATCCCGCGTTATGAAATGTGGTCTAGGCAGCTCCATCTTTCGAGTAGAGGTAGAAGCACTCCGGCAAAAGTCTCTGGTTAGAGATACATTCATTTGATACATTCGGACATTTGGAGCTTTGTGCTCACGACTGTGAAAGAAGCATGCAGTTCATTCTAAAAGAACTGAAAACGGTTTATCAGCGAATACATTTTACATACGAGGGAAATAATAAGTAGATAAAATAATTCACTTTTGAAACATTGTCTCCAGTATGTATGTGTACCAAATATCCAATATCAGAGTGTTGTTTTCAATAATTCGAAAAGATTAATATTGGTGCGGCACAAGATTCCGTCCTGGGACCCATTTTATTCCTACTTTATAACGACCTGGATGAATTCTTTCATGGTGTTCACATAACAATGGATGCAGATGACACGTCATTGATAATATGGTACACAATAGTATATTAATTAACAAGTGTTGTAAACAGCATATGACGTATGAATGGAAAAATTACGCACGAATCCGCGTAGCAGAGAGTGCGTAATTACTTTAAAACACGCATAACGTATTATCCTTTACCTACGGCCATATACAGTGCAATAAAAAAGTTTGGAGATATGAAAGCGTACTTCATTGTTTAAAAGTGTATACTCTGTATTTCATTGCATCGTTAGATTTTTTAAAGAATTCAATTCCCAACAATATTACAAAATTATAGGGGATATATGTTTCACAACTTTGATGATCATCCAGAATATAACTTCATCCAGATACAAAATTTGGTCCTAATCATTAGATCCGTTTCCAAAATCCAAAAATTGATATTATTATCATTATTAGTAAAATTACATTTTTTTTAGAAAAGGCACCTATATAGATAAACTTGAGTAGCAATACTCTATCTGAATAATGAATTTGATCCAAAAAGTTCCGAAGAAGAAGCCGTTTTCGAGATCCAAAATTTCACTATTATTTTTATTATTATTATTATTATTTTTATATGTAAAATTGCCTTTTTCTGAATGTAGATGAACTTAAAATCATTAGAGCCGTAGATCCAAAAATTCATATTATTATTATTATGAATAAAGCACCCATATAGATGAATTTAAGTAGTAATACCTTATCTAAATACAAAATTTGATCCAAATCGTTGAAGCCATTTTCGAGCTCCAGAAATAATCATTATTATTATTATCAGTGAAATCGTGTTTTTCCAAGAAAGAAGCCTTTACAGAAAAACTTTAAATACAAAACCCTTATCTACATACAAAATTTCTTCCAAATCTATTGAGCCGTATCCGTGGTATCAGCGAACGGCGGAATTCCATGAGTGCGTAATTACTTTACAACAAAATCCAAAAATTCATTTTATTATTATTTGTAAAATGGCCTTTTTCTAAAACAGACGCCTATATAGATAAACTTAAAACGAAAAACTTTACCTAAATACAAAATTTGATCCAAATCATTAGAGCCGTTTCAGAGATCCAAAAATTCATATTATTATTATTAATATTATGAGTAAAATCACCATTCATGGAAAGCACCTATATAGATGAACTCAAGTACTAGTACATTATTTAAATACAAAATTTTATCCAAATCGTTGAAGTAGTTTTCGAGATCCAAAAATTATCATTATTATTAGTAAAATCGTATTTTTCCAAGAAAGACGCCTATATATATAAACTTAAAAAGTTATTTACTGAGGTTGTGAGTCGTGTGTTTTTGCCTATTTTCTGCAGTGGCTGTAGGTAAACGAAAATAGTATGTATCAAGGAACAGAGAAAGATCTAGAACTAATGCAGTACTGGTGAAGCGCCAATTATGTGCATATGAACCATAAAATGAATGAATGAATACGGATAAACGATAGTGTAAAGACGATGGTATGGACGAAACTAATTTTTCCCGCTGCCGACACTGTAAATAGTCCATAGATTCTTAGCAACAAAACAGGTAAATGGCCTATATCATTCGTTTACTAATTCAACGGAATGTAAATAGTGTAATTTACATGCCTAGGGTAATAATGACTTTGACTTTGACAAGTAATACCTTCAGCTTCATTTATATCAATTTTTAGGTAATGAGACTTTTTGAATACTATTATGGTCTGATCATTCGGTAACTCAGTTACGCGCACAAGCAACTTAGAATGAAATGGCGGAACGAATAATCATGAAGGAAGGGTAAGAAAACAAACTTCAGTCCAGGCAAATTTGGAGAAATGTCAACAAGCAGCAATAGTTATTTATGCAACAAGTGCAAAAAGTTAGTTTTTATTGCACTCGACGTGAAATTGTCCGACGAGGCCGTTAGGCCAAGTTGAACAACACATCGATAAACAATTTTTGCACGAGTTGTATACATTTTTTCTACGTTCATGCAAAAAGCAATAAATGATTTATTAAGGTACGGCTTTAAGTGGTGGAAAATGAAAAGCGCAACTTAAATAATTAATTATTACCATCAATTTGCATTGAAACAGATCACTATCATCTATTTTCCATTAAAAATATACTCATTTTAAAACTTTCAATTCTGTAATTGTCAGAAATAATTTTTGACTGACGTTTCTATAACCACAGCTGCATTGTAAAAATTAAAATCATAGTAGCCGTGAGCGCGTATGTTATCACGAGGTGTGGTCATAGTGTGCTCTATGCAGGTAGACGGTTTAGAACAAAGTGGATGAGCATTGTTTGTTTAACTCTGGCTGCAAACATTATTACAAAATAATATAAAATATGTAACTGTTTAAAACGTATTGCCAATCTTACATAATATCTGCTATATATATAGTGGGCTTGAACATTTATGTTTGTCATGATGACACCACGTTAAGTTGAATGACAGGTGAGTGCAATAAAAACTAATATATAATATAATATAATATAATAGTAAAAATAGTAGCTGGATTTCCTAGTACACATATTTCCAGAGACATTCTGAAAAAATTGAGAATATTTTGATTTTCAATTATTTACCTTATTAAATCAAGGAATTCAAAAAAATTCAGTACTTCACTTAAACTCCCTCATAGAAAAATGTTTTTATTCATCAAAAGAATATTTTAACAGATCTTGTTATAATTTTGTATAGGTATGTGTAGTTCTTTTTCCACTAAATATAGTTCAATATAGTTTTGCTTTTTGCATGAATGTAGAAAAACGTAATAAGTAACACGGAATCTACTGTTAATATCATCGGCAAGCGACAAGCCTTGGCTTTGCCTCGGCTCGTACGAGCTCACCTCGAATGTTCCTTGCTACTTGAATAATATTCGTGGTCTTTGTATTGATGATCATATAAATTAAAAATATCACCGTCAAAACCTAATGGAAAGATTGAACTCCATATGATTCATGTACAGAAATCTCAAACGTATTCCTGAAATTGCTCAGCTAGTGGCCTAAGACGACGCACGAATTACATTTGGAATATATGGCTGTTGACAACTCCACTTTGGCGGAAGATGTTTTTGTAGTACAAAAAAGAATAGTGAAAATGGTAGCTGGATTTCCTAGTACACATACTTCCAGAGACATTCTGAAAAAATTGAGAATATTTTGATGTCTGTTTAGATTTACGAATAATAATTTTCTATATTTATGTTTTAAAATAGAGTAAAATTTGTTCTAACTGGAGATTTACACTGTGTTAATAGTTATTAAACAACAAAAAAATCACCACTTTCCATGAAAAAATATAAGGTTTCATCTTCGATAATGGGTTCTTCTGTTTTCAATTATTTACCTTATTAAATCAAGGAAGTCAATTACTCAAAAAAATTCAGTACTTCACTTAAACTCCCTCATTGGAAAATGTTTTTATTCGTCAGAAGAATATTTTAACACATCTTATTATAATTTGTGTATAGGTATGTATAGTCCTCAAAACGACGTATTTCGAATTATTAATTTTTTTTTTTGGAAAAACGTCCCCGAAACAAAAAAAAGTCACAGAGGGAAACGGTATCAAACAAGTACCAATGAAACCATACAGAAGGTTTGGAGAGAGTATCTATCAGCAAAATGTTTGCCAGTGAGCACTCTATTACTAATATTAATATTCAGGAACATCTTAACTAAATTCGTTCAATATTGTTCAGGGCCCATTACTTCCCACCACTTCGAATAATCGGAGTTCGCAGACTTGCTAACTTCTATTCATTGAATTCCGATTCAGCTATCACCAAACTCCGTTTCAAATGGGTAGAGTCAAGCTGAAGTCGAATGCAATACTTTATCCACTTCTACCGGTAACTGCAATTCGTGGGGAAACCAAATACTTTGGAAAGCAATGGCGACTGTTGCCGTTCCTTTAATAGTTTAATGCTGAAATAGATTACTGACGCCAGGGGGGATTTTCGTAATCGACAAAGTAACAAGTGCCATCGGGCCCATTGCTATCAGAGTTTGCATCAGTTCGACAACATTCGATAGTTTCAGTAATGGACTGAATCCCAATCACATAAGTGGGCCATCAAATTAAGGAAGTATTAAGTATAAGATTTGAATTATCTTTCAACATTGGAACAATGACAAGAATATAATGCAAAGACATGTGGATACTTCGAAAATTATCATCATATTGCATTTAAAGTTTTCAAGAATTTTTTTGGCAATCACTGATAAGAGAACTACAGCCTGCGCAAACCGCGCTGAAACACTGCCAGCGGGCAGATACGCTATGGCCTGGAGAATCAAACCAGTGCCTCCCAAACAAAGGTAACTGAAGGCGATTTTATACAATTTAATAAAAAGATTGGCAATTTTTGACTGCTTCAAAAACGAAAATTCTTGTCATTTATTGATACATTATGTTCAATACAACAACCCATTTTTTTACAACAACCCATTTTTTTTATTGCCCCAATTTACCCTGTATTATAGTAGTAGAAAAAGTACAGTAGGTACAGTATATAACTTGGACGCAATGCTCATTTTCCACTAGTCTGATTTGTAGCATTCGCCTACGTCTCATGCTGCAAATTTCATATTCGTGGAAATGGTTATCATTCTGTGCTCGTTATACGTTATACGATATGCTAGATTGCACTGTTTAAACGATAGCCCAAAATGATGTTGATAATTATTAAAAATTAATTATTCATTTATTATTATTGAAAAGAAGAAAGAAAAAGGCCCAGGGGCATTGGCTGATCCAGCCAGAGCAAAAAGGGGCCATGAATCTTCAAAGCTCATAATTCACAGAAAAAAATTGGTACCTGAATACAATGAAAAAGTTCAGTGACTCAATGAATATTTTTATCAATATTGGTCCAATGAACGCAATCGTTATGTCAATGTACAACTGGTTATCCATACTATGAATATGGATCTTAATAATATCAATGAATGCTTTCATTGATATCATGATCAAGTACATTAATAGGTTCGTTATGGTAGTGAATTCCCTTCATCAAACGAATGAAGAGTGTTCACCCAAGCAATAAATTGTATTCGTTCAACTGATGAAACTGTATTCATCAAATTAGTTATTATTGTCCATTCTTCGAATGAATGTTGTATGATTGATATAATGATTCAGATTAGTTCGACGATGGATATGTTTCATCAATCCAATGAACGGTGATTATTAAGTATCGGTTATTCCTTGATTCAATAATTGATATACATTAAATCTATGTTTCAGTTTATTCTCGTGATGCTTTCACACGTTGAACTAATTATTTTGTTTATTATTTGAATAAGTGGTATTTATTCAATCATTGCATATCATTCGTAAATGCAATGAAGGTCTCCCACTGATATTGAGCATACAGTGAGTTTCCGAAAGATATGCAAAATAATTATAACATGCATTCATCAGAACATCGCAATCCTGATAGGAAGGCGTATCTCCAAGTTATCTTTTATTCAGATGCCGGCAAAATTTATGAGTATATTCAAACACGAGATGGCTTGGTTCGACATAAGGCTTATTATTATATTCATGAACATATTAATTACGGAGTTATAGAATGAGAGGAAAATGTTGCTTCTATCTGCCTAACAAAACTGGGACTTAGTAACTTCGTTAAACCTTCTATGATCTTTCCATAGCCCCAATAAAACCTGTGTGTAGATCTGAAAGTAGATTATCATTGAATTCGATAAACTTCGATTCATTGTAACAATAAAATCATCTCTGGGACCATTAATTACGTTCATTGATATGATGAACAATTTCAAATGGATTCAGTGTACCCCTTTCATTACCTCAATGAACTTTTCCATAGCAGCAACGAAACCTGTTCATAAATGTAAAAAAAGATCATCTTTGATCTAAATGAACTTGAATCATTGTCACGATGAAAAATGTATTGTGCCAATGAACGGAAAGGTAATAATCGGTATTCATTGATATTATGTACCACATTTCATTCAGAAAATAGTATACATTGTTTCAATGTACTTCTTTCTTCATTTCAATGATCTTTTCCATAGCCGCAATGAAACATGTTCATAGGTCTGAAAATAGATCATTATTGATCTCGATAAACTTGAATTCATTTTAACAATAAAAACATACATATTTCAGTGAAGAAAAATGTATTGTGCCAATAAACGAAGAGGTATTCATCAATAAAATGTACCATATTTTTCAAAAATATATACATTAGTGCTCTGGGACCATGAATTATGTTCATTAATGTGATGAACAAATTCAAATTGTTTCAGTGTACCACATTCCTCACCTCAATGAATATTTCCATAGCAGCAACGAAACCTGTTCATAAATATAAAAAACCATCAACTTTGATCTCAATGAACTTGAATTCATTGTATCAATGAATACCTTCGTACATCAGTGAATGTTTAATCATTATCACGATGAAAAGTTAATTGTGCCAATGAACGGAAAGGTAATAAACGGTATTAATTGATATTATGTACCACATTTTTTTCATATAATAATATTCATTGTTCCAATGTACTTTTTTCTTCATTTCAATAATCTTTTTGAAAGCCGTAACGAAATATGTTCATAGGTCTGAAATTAGATCATCATTGATCTCAGTGTACCCCTTTCCTCACCTCAATAAACTTTTCCGCAGGAGCAACGAAAACTGTTCATAAATGTAAGAAACGATCATCTTTGATCTCAATAAACTTGAATTCGTTGTATCAATAAATACCTACAAAAGTCAGTGAATATTTATTCAATGCCACGATGAAAAATGTATTTTGCCAATGAACGGACAGGTAAAAAACGGCATTTATTGATATAACGTACCACATTTTTTTCAGTGTTCAACATTTGGTTTTCTTGGCACAGCTAGAAAGGCAGATCTCACCAGGCCAGCGTAGTTATGTCAGGAGTATCCATACTAATGATTTCCTCCATTTCAATGCTTGGTTACACTAGCAGTGCACCCCTTAAAGGAAAACTCATGAGAGGTCCATTGCCAAGAGTGCCTATCAAAAACTTTATTTTCTATTTCGTGCCAAGACCTAAATAACTTCTCGTCAATTTATCATTACGAATTATGAAACATCTATTTATCTTCACTTTGGCGGCTTGCCATTTTTTTTCCATGGCTTGTTCTTTCAACAAACGGAAAGCTTGGTAATCAATGCCTCGGTAGTTGCTCCCTGAGGCATACAGTCGTTCGAAATTCAAGTAAAATCCAATTCCTATACCTATTTCTCCTCGGTTCTCACGATGTTCTGTGAACCTTATATTATTTTGTGGATACCAGAATTTAAAGGTAACGAAGGTAGTCGAAGCCAATGCCAAATTACACCCTAGCCGACTGCCATCATGAGTTTTGGGCAGTGATACTTTACTGGGTGTAAACTCGATAAGAACCGCTGCAAATGTTTCGGATGAATTGAATCCTCTTGATACATGCTTTTTCATAAAAGCATAGAGTTTCACAGATCAAAGGATGACTTAATCATTTTTCATCAAGAAGTTGGCATTGCTTCAGATTTTTCCGGCTTTCTCTGTAGCTTTAATATAATGCTCCATCTTATAAAAATGAAACAGCCGGAGTTGTTTTTTCTTAAACTTATTAAAATCCTCAATTTCGTTCTGTAATTTAACTCGTACTTCTAGAGCAAAACCGTTATTTTGTTGAATATTATTGGAAAATATTTATTGCATAGAATTATAATATCTATTTTCTCCTACCAATTTTTTTCCGAATGAATAATTATGCACCCTCAACCGCCGAACACCCAATCCCAGCCATCGACTAATTACATACTCCAATCTCCATTGATAAACGACTTTTTCGGAAAGTACTCATTTTATCTTTCTTGTTAGTTCGGATAGAACGTCAATTTCACTAATACGTTTTTCGGCGTTCATTAGAATTCATAGAGGGTCTACAAAACCGCACCTACCAATTTTACTGAAGGTGATGCAGTGGCGTATCTGTATACTGTTTAACAAATAATGAAAACACGTATACTTGACTGATATCGTAGGTAAATGCTATTCAGTGTTTTTATTGATGGAGTTGTACAACTGAGGGGGGGATATTCGTTAAATTAGGACTGAAAGGCGAATATTCTTCTTTATTCAAAGAAACTTATTCTGATTGACACAATGGATGTATTTTGCAGATTTCAAACAAAACATCATTGAAAAAGTATAATTTCTCTGTATGCAAAGATACACAAATATTCAAATTGTGTCAATTCATTTTGAAGACTTGAATTACAAAATCAACATTTTTTTAAAGGACCTGATAATTGGGCTGACAATCCCACTCATGTATAATAATTCCCATTTGCGAGTACAAAAATCGTAGTTTGCTATCGGCTAAATAGGAAGGAACAGAACTATCGGATTAAGATGTCTAAAAACCCTGGGGTACCGACTGATTAGATTTTGTTTAGAATTTTTTGAAGACAGAACAAATGAATTAGTGGTCTACTTTTGTAATCGACTCCAGAGATGGCGTCCTCTTCCTTGTGTCAACAGTATAAACATTCCAAGGACATGGTGATTGTGATTGCTAATTGAATTTTAAGGAATTTTTATAAACCTTTTTTATTGCCATACGAAAGTAATAGTCCAAACTGGAAGTGGAAGATCAAGTTTTATTGAAAAAATAACCCCACTAAAATTGTTTAATGTTTTCCAAAAAAAATCTAAAAACCATTTGAAAGTCAATTTGTGCAATTTTCAGTACAGAAATTGAGTACTTATTACCACTTGGAATCTGTAACATACTTTGAAACAGACATTTTATTTCAAAACGCCATGCATATTGACAATATTTTATGGCAAAAATGTTTTCTAATAAATTCAATCAACTCTAGATGCGTTTTTATATTTTACCGTTTCTTGAAATCTTCCATACGTAGGGAAAGTCCGCGATAAAGTAAAAAATATAAATTTTTCTCTATTTCCACCGAAATCTATTTAAGGTTTTGGTTATTTTACCATGCATTCCTTCTATTTTGAAATGGTGTAGTTAGATAAAAAAATACACTTTTCTGTCGAACAAAATTGCACAATAGAAATATTTTCACTATTACATGTCATATTAAACGGTTTTTTAAAAGTGGAAGAACAATATAACACATTAACTCATCACAAATATCATATCTCAAATACAATTAAATTCAAAGCGACAAAATTATTCTTTATTTCTTTAAAAAAGTTTATTAGTGAAAACTCGGGCACAAATGCACAGATATCAGCGCGAGCGCATGTGACAGGTGCTAATGGTGAATTTCCATGATATGCAGCTGAACTGCAATACTTCAATGTGAAATGTGAGTTAATTGTATTTCAGCAAAAAAAATTAATAAATCATATCGATAATGTAACAAATAGAACTGCTTGGGGACAGTGATTCCGTAAATTCCAATTTTTATATTGTTTTGTCAATTTCATGTTCGTGAATCGTGGGCAAAATTTCAAACTTCTGTTCATGAAAATTGACCCTAACAAGAAAACCGACGGTGCGGTGCACTCAAGTGTCGCGGGATATTCGAAAAACAGCTCACGGTTTTATTTGTTTTCTCGTAATCAAGTTGGAGAATGTCTCTCGTTTTATCCCACAGTTTTGCAAGTATAACTCGGTACACCAGGGTTTTTAGGCGTCTTATATCGGATAAATTACGTAACCATAGCAACGCTAGCATTTATTGTTCGTTATATCAAGCAAAACAGAATTAAACAGTAAATAATATTCCAGAAAGATTGTCGACATTTTTCTTCTACTTATTGTTCTTTCAGTTTGTTAAATGAAGTTTAATTTAATTGAATGTTCCATTCATGGGATTGTCTTAACAAATACCCCGCGTAGCTCAGATCTAGCGGGATATTTTTTACGGTGGTTTTCTCATACTTAGTTTCATATAGGTTAGTTAGCTCTCGTTAAATTGCCAATAAAAGTGAGTATTTGAAAACAACCACAAAAAATATCCGGCTAAATCTGAGCTCTTGTGGTATTACCCCCGACAATTGATGTTTGAATTACTCATTTTGAGAACCTCCTCTTATTACAATTCGTCAGCAAATCATCAGAAACTATTAGCTCCTGGTGATGATGAGTAGATAACGCATAGCTCCTGATGATGATCATAACTTCGATGAGGATACATTCGTCGGGTAAACTAAACGTAATTTTGTTGTTAGTGTTATGATATGACACGCTTTCATTAGCTTCACCTCAATGTATCTCTCTATCGATCTATGTCTTCCAGAAGTCCGAATGATTTGAAATTTGGCATGTGTTCATAACTGTGGTGACAATGCAATATGACTTTTTGTGATAGAAAAATACAAAGTTGCGGCTCTAAGATGGTGGACGAGATTTGTGTCCAATTAGATTCAAAATTGCTATGTGAGATTTTTGGCGTAAAAGATTATGATTTTTTTGCAAAATTTATAAATGAAAGATGGCGGCTCCATAATGGTGGACAAGATTTGCCATTATGGTCCGATTCGATTGAAAATTAGTGTGTGAGGGTTTTCGGTGTCAGAGATTATGAATTTTTGTCAAAATTCATGAATTCAAGATGACGGCCCAAGATAGTGGACAAGTTGTGTGACTATGGTCAGATTCTATTCAACATTGGTAAGAGAATCGTGTTACGTCGAAAATTACGGAAGTTACTGCGATGTCTTTATGAAAAGTATATACAAAGTAAACTGGAAATAATGAAATCCACCGACAGCTATTGTCGGTGTACGGTGGACCTCTTGTGAATTAAATCGAAAAAATATTTCTCTTCACCTCTACCTGTTTCACCTTTATAATAATAATAATAATAATAATAATCGTCTTTATTATTTTCAAATAAATATACAAAAATAATGATAACTAGCCTAAATGTTATTGAAAATAAAGGGCGAAGTTTATTTTTGATGAGTGTTAGACACCATCAAAAATATTCTTCCACTTAACCCAAAAACAGAGATGTGTACTAATTTGATATACTTACAATTTATTTACTTATTGCGAATGCAATCCTCAGGAAAGAAAAAAAAAAGAAACAGCATATGATTTACGATTAATCCTATATAGACTACAAGTCCATATAACACCCTGGATACACTATAGATTACAAGCCCATATAACACCCTGGAAACCCTATAGATATGTTTTCGCACCTATGTACGCCCAAAACACGAGCATCGACAGTTCGGAAAGTAAATGAAACTTGAAAATTCAACTGGATCAATAGAGTATATCTTCCATCAAAATCTTAATACTTCATAAGTTACTTTATGTGAAATTTCAGAAGTAAAGTATTTATTTCTGACAATGCAATAGATGAGTCTTAAAATGATCTTTGAATTTTTTAACTCTATGGCTTTTAAGTTCTGAAGAAATTCCGTTGTAAAGGCTATATACTTGGTAACTGAACGAGCGTCTGGAAGTTTCTGTAGCAAAGGAAGGAACACTCAATAGTCCTCTATTTCTAATATTTATGTTGTGTATATCAGTGCGATAAATAATTTTACGATGAAGATACGCAGGTTTTTTATTGACAATAACGCTATGACATAGATTAGCAAAATGTAGCTTCCTCCTGCTCTCCATATTCAGCCATCTAATTTCCCCTAGTTTATGCGAAATTCTTTGCCGTCTGCGTACTCCAAAAATTAAACGTAGACATGAATTCTGAACTTTCTGAATTTTGTTTTTGTATTGTACAGTTAAATTAGGTCCATATAGAGCATCCGCGTAATTAAATAACGACAAAACTAGAGTTTCACATAGTATCTTTTTTATGTTTATAGGAAAAAGATGTCGGTTTCCATAGATCAACTTGATGTTAGAATAAGCACGCTGTATCAACAATTTGATATGCTTTTCGAACCTCAAGTCAGAATCCATTACTACGCCTAGATTATTTGCTTCATCCTCCTTGCGTTCCTGTCAACGCACTAGAGACTTTATGGAACGGTTAGTATACCTAATCAGTTTTTGGCCTTGTCAGCTACAATGACAATAAAAATCTGTCTTTGGATTCTAGGGTTCGTTCCAAATTAAGTTTTCGCTATTTGACTTTGGATGTCATAAGCTACTTTTCGTTTTATTCTCCGTTGTTTTTGTACACAAATATTTCAGTGTGTTCGATTTAATTCCAAGAGACTCCATTAAGCCTCCCTGACGAGTGAGAAACCACGAAACAGCTGTCGGTGGATGGTAGACCTCTTGTGAACCAAATCGAAAATATCGTTCTCTCAATCAATAAATTCTCTCTCACACTCATTGAGCTTATGTATCAAAAAAATGGTGATATCTCGGTACCTAGTCTTTGGAGATAACAGCATCAAGCTTGGTATTGTTGGATTCCTTATTATAATCCCTAACTGGTCATGCAATGATATACAGGGTGTCTGTCCTATTTAAAAAAAATTACTTCGAAGTCACTGCGCTTTTTTGGGACACTCTGTATAAATGAAACTTAACCCATTAAAGAGATCGAATAAAAAACCTACAACTCACGTATTCAACATTTTTTTGTAATATGTAAGATAAAGAAGTTACAGGGGAGGGAGGACGGACTTTTGGTCCTCACTGCAAATTTTACAATGACAACTATTATGTCAAATTTTTGAGTTGTCATATCAATGTAAAAAACATGCGTTCGAAACACCAATGTAAAAACGAAGATATTTTCCACATTGAAAAGGGGAACATTCTCCATGAAAATTGAAAAATGAAAAATGTGATTTATTTGCAATATCTAACAGAAAACAAATATTACAAATAAATCACATTTTTCATTTTTTAATTTTCATGGAGAATGTTCCCCTTTTCAACATGAATACCTCCCAAGAGGTTATCTTGAACGATGGAAAATAGCGACTAAAGTTTGTCTTTCAGTCGTAGATGATTCCACAATAGATTTTATGAATTTCCTATTCATATTTTCGAACTAAAATATTTTCCACACTTATGCGAAAAACAATCGAAACAAAATAATTGATAATCACTTCCTTAACCAATTTCTAATATATCAGATATCTTTGACAAATTGGGTAGATGTATATAATCTGGGCCCCTTGATATGGTTAGTGAATTTCATCATATTGAATCTATTTGAATCTATAAATTAAATTGCTCAAATCCAGATTGTAAAGTTTGTTATATTGGCCAAACTGGTCGCAAAATTAAAACTCGATTAGCTGAACATGTCAGATTAATAGAATCTAATTCCGATAAGGAAGAAATCAACTCTAACTCAGTATTTTCTAATCATATTATTAACCAAAAACACAATTTTGTCCCCAATTCTGATTTAAAAATTTTACATGTTTGTGATAAGGGAAAAAAGCTCAATTTACTTGAGACCCTGGAAATAAATAAGGCAATTAAAAATTCAGAAGTTCAATGCATAAATGAACAAACTAATTTTGACAGCTTAAAACTTTTCAATTCCTTACTTTTTTGATAGCTCTATTTGTGAATAATTTTATTTCCATTATCATTTTCTCTCAAACTTTTACAGTTCACACTCGTTCAACAACCAATGTTCCCATTTTGCTATTTTAACTTTTTAATATAAATTTCCAAGATTTCTGACATATGATATTGTATGATTGATGATTTCTCTTTACCACGGATCCATAGGTCCACGGAACGGCCGCTCTGTCGCCTTGAGTCGTGACGTCTCACTCGACAGATGACAGATGTCAACCTCAAACTTCAAAATTCATAACCCTTTCCGTTCGAGTCAAGTACGAACACGTGCATGGTCACAATTTTCTGAAAAATTATTTAAACTTTAATTATGATATTTTTGGCGAGGTCAAACCACAACCCCAAACATTTAGGGAACCGCTCTCATGCGGGATACGTCATGTTGACGACTAGTTGTTAAGTGTTTTTTAAGCAATGTCTCAATAGTTTTTTCCACCACATATGGTATGTTCAAATTTTATTACTGATTGATCATATTTAATGTAATACCTATTTCTATTTTCTGTAGATCTCTTGTTAACCTTTTTGCTGAAGATGAAGGATGAATCCTTCGAAACATGTCCTACTGCTGATGTAAGTCTTCCGACTACATCCCTTAATGTGCTGATGTGTGTCTTCTGTCTACACACCCACATAATACAATAAAGATTTTATTTGGTGGAGTTCGACTGTAAGTTTTTTACCTACCCAGTATCATCTCACCTCCACTGTATGTTATGGATCGCCTCCGTTGGATAAACTTATGCTTTTGGTTGAAAATCCAAAATTCTCAGTGACCATGAACCCCTTCTCTGGTTGAAGTTTTCAAAAGGCACTAAGTCACGATAGGAGAGTGAATCGACCGATGGTGTCGCTACCATCGCTAGGAAAATGGCGACTTAGGCAGTGTTTGTTTGTTTACATTTGTTCATGTAAAAATATGAAATCATCGTCATTTGCAGATTCGTTCAATTTCATCATGTTTGACTTATTATTGTAATCCCCTCGAGTGGTTTTTCATATCCCTCAAGTGTTAGATTGAAGTGTTGTCAAAATATCGAAGTAAGTAATAACTGTAATATTTACAGGTTAAGTTGTACACAAACAAAAAACAGCTGATCAGCACGTGCTAGCACTTGCTTGACATATTTGAATATTTTCCAACAGGGGTCGTGATCTAATGCTAAACTCTCCAATTGGTTTGTTGATGACTGGAAATTGAATAATTTTAGTATCAAGTTATACATGAGAATCAATCCTATCTTTGTGAAAACTTATTCCGTCAACTAATAAATGTGAATTCAGTTTCTTTTCCAGATGAAAGCAAACTATCGAAAATCTGTTTCACGTTTGAATCTTTTTTAATTTCTGTTCTGATTATCTGATCTCGCTGTTTGAAATTAGAAACACAGCTTGATTGCAATTAGTTCATCTGAGTTGCTTCACTGGACAAACAATATACGTTTCCATTATTCTGTTAAAGAATCCTGTCAGAAAAGAAGCATATCGAAGAAGGCGCGATGAAGTTATTTGTGGTAGAGCGTTGTAAGGATGCAGTATCCTTGATAATGGTTCGTTGTCAGTGATTAACGGAAAAGAACTACCACTGCAGCTACCTCGACTATCTATGAAAAGCATCGTGAGGTGCTGCTACAGACATAGATACATAGAATCAAACGTCATCTAGAAGCCTGTCTTTGTTTGAAATCGATACGACGAACCCTTTTTGAGTTATCGACTCTTTCACCCTAAAAAACGTCCCAAATGTGACCGCGCTCATGGCCTCTTGAGCAATTTCAGATATATCTGTGATGCCTTTCATAGTTAAATAATTTTTGAAACGTACCAGGTAACATAAAAACTTTTCACGATTCGGATCAAAGTTTTCAAACGGCGCTACACTTGAAAAACTCACTGTTGAAACATCAGGACGAACTTTATCATATTTTTTTTTTTGAATTTTGTTGTGATTGGTGGACAATGCTTCGTTTGACTGAAGGTTGTGATGGACTCTTCATTGCCTGAAAAATAAAGTAATCAAAGAAGTGAAAACTAATTCTCTACGATTACCAAATCACGACGTTTCAACTGCTAAAATCTGCAGTCGTTTTCAAGTAAATTTCCACAAAATGAAGACTGAGGCAAGTATCTGTCAGTCAACAATTACTTCCCTTTACGAATATTGTATTACAACTACTGATATCTACTTGTTACTTCTTGTCTATTGAGTGGAAATGATCTTTCCGAAAGTAGTTTTCTCTTTTTTGTTCATTTTATTTTTCAGTCAATGAAGAGTCCATCACAACCTTTAGTCTACTAATCTCAATCAAACCAACCGGTTTATGGAACCGGCAACATGGATACTTTCCGAAAGATAATTTTCACTTAGTAGAAGTAGACAAGAAGCAACGAGTAGATGTCCGCCTCATTACCATTTGTAGGCTATTAACATCCGACATGGCACATACAAGCATCTGAGGGCGAGACAGTATCATTTCGACTCAGTAGACAAGAGGCAACAAGTGGATGTCAGTTGTAATACAATAGTCGTAAGGGGAAGTAGTTGTTGACTGACAGATACTTGCCTGCGTCTTCATTTAGTGTACTTTCACACTAAATCTCTGTCCCCGAAAACCCTTATATATTTTGAATCGGTTCGAACCCTTTCACAAATCTCGTCGGCCTCTTGGAGCCGCAATTTTTTTATTTTTTTTTGTGAACACTCGCCAAATTTCAAATCATTCAGAAGTCTGGAAGTGAGTGGAATTCACGTTCAAAAATTCCGTTACAAACTTACATACATAGATACAAGTGAAGCTAATATGAGCGTGTTAAAAAAGATATCATTAAAGCGGTTATAAACTCCTTGAGAGACCTACTTGTTTATTAAACAACTATACTGCACTCGTGATTGGAATACTCGTTACTGAAAGGAAGTTTGTTGGTCACACAAATAAAAAAAAAATAAAAAAAAATTAAAAATAAGAAAAAAATCATAATTTTTTTTTCAATATATTTGATTTTTTTTTGGAAAAATAATGAATTATTTTTTAGTTTTTCATTATTTTTTTCATGTGTGGGACCCCTAGACGCTTTCTTTCTGATGAATCCAACTACACCTGTATAATGAAATCGATCAATGTGCAAAAATAGAAAAAAATTATTTTCTTATACCATTTTGTGGTTCTGAGTTTACGTTTCAGTGTTGATGAACTCATCTCTACATTATGTCTCAGATATAGAAATGCTAGTATTTCGTCATATTTAAATTTCAATGAAACAGTGAAAATGAGCCACTTTTGCACAAACCGCAATACACATGCACTCATTAGTAAAGATATGATCTATATTCAACAGGAACACGCATATTCAATTATCCTTTCAATATTTTAGATTCTCGAAGAAATCCAATATACAGGGTGTAATCTAACCTCTTGCACTGTCGTGAAGGACGGGTGTATAATGCCATTTTATAACAAATGGCCGGTGTGTAGAATTCGAATAAAAAAATTGTGAAAATTTTAAATTTTGTTGGAAAATTCGAAAAATCTTGAAAACCGCTGTTCGAAATTACACAGTTTGTTCCATCCGGTAGTTCCAGTATTACAGCGGCTCTACTCCGGTCAGCTGACGTTCGGAGGACAGCGGTTTCAAAAATTTCGATGAATTTTCCAACACCATTTAAAATGTCACATCTTTTTTTCCAATAAATTGAAGAAATACAATATACTTATTGGATTTTTTTGGAAAAATAATTTAATTTAATTTTTTTATTTTTTTTATTTTTTTATTTGTGTGACCCCTAGACGTTTTTGTATAGAATAGATGATATGTATATAATATTTTAGGTCTCATTATAATTATGTATTTTCCACAGCTTATCCGTAATATATTGTGTTCTGAGAAGGGAAGCGCAATTATCGGGAAGCGCAGCGCAGTTATCGGGAAGCGCAGCGCAGTTATCGGGAAGCGCAGCGCAATTGTCGGTTGCGCTTATATCGGGGCGCTTATGTCGAGGCGCTTATGTCGGGGCGCTTTTGACGGGACACCAACACTTGTTACACAATATGATATTTTGAAACAGAATTGCCTAAATCAACAATTCGGTTCGAATACAATAGCAATATTGATTAAATGTCTGGTTTTGTGGTTTTCTTGACATCGTTTCTTTAGGCGTTCAAACCCACAGTTTGAAAATGAAAATATGTAAATCAGAATCGAATCGAAATGAGCCGCACATGGTTATCTCTCCAAGATGTGCGGTGGGAAATAACAGAATGGTGATTGACATACCACACATTCCCTGTATCAAGATGGCAAATGTCACCCAAACGAAATTTTTGGCAGATTTATTTTGACTTTCGTTATGGAAATGTTGCATAAGGACGTGAACAAAACTTTTTTTTGTGGGGGTGCCACCGGGTATCATTTGCCGTGACTCCATGTTTCGACAAGAATCATTTATAAGGAAAGACTTAGTGCCGTTACTGCCGTTTCAGATGAAGGGTAGGATGCGCCTAACGTCCTACGTCTCTCGATATATGAAACATCAGTTTTACTTTCACATGACGCAGTAACCACATGAACGCGTATTGCGCATACTACGTCGGACGCAAGGGCCAAGCGTTAGCCCGAACGGTGAATTTCGCGCTCGCGCGTACGTCGATTGAAAACGCTCGCATTTGAAATGTTGCATTCAACTCAATGCGAACCAACTTTCGAACGTAGGGCGTAGGCCACATCCTACGCCTCATCTGAAACGGCACGTAGTACTTAGTAATCCCGAAAAGGGCTCTGGAGCACTGGGATCACTGAGCCCTAAGCCTTTTCGTTGAATGCTTCACTGAATTAGTACAGTGCTCAGAAGTACAGTACTCAGGAGCAGCTTTGGATGCTTTCACGAGCACTAAGCACTGTGCTTTTGGAGAGCTCTGGGCTCCTATTAGATTGATTATAGGTAATTTCATCCTAGGACTCACCAGTAAAGAGATAATCCAATATGTGATTTTAAAAACCATGTTCGACGATGGCATATCGCGCAGGCATTCGCCAAGGACGAAACATTGAAATGTTTATGAAGGCATTAATCTCTAAAACATATCCAAAAATATAGAATCAAAATGTCTTATAATAATACACTTCTGCGATCACGCTCCGATGGCTAAATGATACGCCTCTGAAGAGGTAGGAAAGCTACACTGAAGTAGTGAAAAGGCTTCTTGTTCCACACGACTAACTTGCGGGATAACGAGCACATTTAAGTGCCTTATAGGACTTCGAAACGCACTGTCATTACCAGAGCTGAGACAAAACAGGATGTTGTAAATCACATAAAACTTCTTTCTTTGCCCAGTTGCGACCGGAACGAATATTTTCTTTTGATTATTCTTACGAATAGGTTCATCAAAGTAATGATAAAAGTAACGATGGCGTTGTACGTATAGGGATATATCAGGAATGACTAGATCTCAGAGCAAATTTGTTTCTTAATTGAGGGGATGGTCTTATGAAATATATTATTACCTCTGATGTGAATTCATTCGTTATATCGAGGTTGTTGCATTGAGGTGTAAACCTAATTGACATTATTCCGTAAGATATCGGTGAACTTATTTGTTGTTTTGAAATTGGGATATCCGAAAGTTAAAATAAACGAGTGTGCTTTAGACCACACGACTGAAGTAAAACTTCTTTAGCTCCATCTATATATGTATGTATATATATGTATATATATATATATATAAACAGTATCGGAAAGTTTTCATCTAGTGGTTTTATGAGAGCGTAAAGAAAACCTTGTTATATGTTGAGAGAGCATTGCAATTTCTCCTCTACTCGCTCGAGGAAGAGATATCGACGTGAGTTGTTAATTCGTCGGACGAGGCAACAGGAGAGGCGCGCAGTAGTGCGTCTCTCTTATGTATGTGGTATCATCATATCATTGCATTGATGAAAAGATGAAAAATTTCCGATACTATATGTTCACTAGCGTTCTAACTAAGCTAGCAAACTGTAAAAGGTCGAACAAGTGAAGAACTACAAGCACATGTATGAGTATTACAAGCGGCATATCCAGGCCCCTCTTCCCCACTGGGCCCCGCGATGGATTGGGGCCCCCTAGTCCCTACTATATCTCCAAACGATAACGGATAGAAATTCTACTCTCGCTTCAAAATAATCAGTCTTCCGAATGCAGCATGTTTAATGGATTTCAATATATAAAAACTGTACCTATACCGGGTGAACAAGAATCAATTTACCCCCCTGTATCTTTGTTTTTATTACATATGGATGTTTTAAATTTGTTACATCCATTTGATGTCATGAATGTACAATTAGGCAATTATCAAACCAAATATGATACTTCCGGTTTGACAGGAAGCGTTTTCAATTTTTTAGTTCAAATGGAAAGTACCATTTTTTTTCGAAAATTACCATTCGGTACAAAATTACGTTTCGAATATTATATCACAATCATACTTCCTATTCACAAACTACTGATATATTTGAGATTTTATGAAAAATTACTTTTTGTATCCCCCTCGTAACGGAACATTTTTATGAAAGAGTGCTATGGAAGATGAAACAATAGCACGTGAGTAACAATAATTCGATGTCAAAGTTTTCACACTATAATTTGCATGCAGACGTAACTATTTGTTTTTCTTTATTTTTCAACATCAAAAACTCATTTCATTTACATTTACATTTTTTTGCGTAGGTTAGAAAGTCCTATGTATATTGAAATACAAAACATGAAAAGAACTAGTTATTTGTGTCTGCTATTTATTTTTTTATGAAGATGATCTCTATCCTATACATACAATTGTATTGAATCTTTCAACTATCTTCATAAAAAAAATAAATAGGAAACAAAAATAAGTAGTTCTTCTTATGTTTTGTATTTCAATATAGATAGCAGTTTCTAACCTTTCTAACCTACACAAAAAAATCTTATGTTGGCATGTTTTTTATGTTGAAAAATAAAGAACAACAAAAATTGGGAAAATAGTTACGTCTGCATGCAAATTATAGCGTGAAAACTTTGACATCGAAATATTTTTACTCACGTGCTATTGTTTCATCTTCCATAGCACTCTTTCATAAACATGTTCCGTTACGAGGGGGTTACAAAAAGTAATTTTTCATAAAATCTCAAATCTATCAGTAGTTTGTGAATAGGAAGTATGATTGTGATATATTGTTGGAGAGGTAATTTTGTACCAAATCGTAATTTTCAAAAAAAATGGTACTTTCCATTTGAACTAAAAAAATTGAAAGCGCTTCCTGTCAAAAAGAAAGTATCATATTTGGTTTAATAATTGCCTAATTGTACATTCATGACATCAAATGGATGTACCAAATTTGATAATAATAACAAAGATACAGCGGGGTAAATTGATTACGGGTCACCCGGTATATAATATAATTATATTCCTTCGAATTTAATTTTTTTAAAAGGATTACCAATTATTTTTATTTTGTGTCTTTGATCAACACTTACGGTAATGAATAAAGCAAAAAAAAACGTGAAGCGCGAAGTTTGAATTAACTTAATTAATGATTTTAAGTTTGAATTGTGTTTGCTTGCATTAACTCGGTGTTTGTTTGGTTGTCGGAAAAATAACTATTTTACTTGTCTACGGTTATGTCTCTTCATTTATTGCTATTTTTCGTGTTACTAATGCATTGTCATGAAATTCACTCGATTTAAATAGTCTAATATTAATTCTAATCTTATTTAATTTATTTCCAATAAATATTTTTACGTTCTTTGTTGAACTTTCACAATTTTTTATTCGACATCGTCTTTTTGAAAAAGACGACCCTAGTCTATGAGGTGCATGCGTACATCAGGATGATATAATATAAACACTTAGATATTTTAGTGACATGCACATTTCCAAGATGGCAATAGTGTTTGAATCGCTTTTTTTGAAGTACATAAAACATTTCATATATGATGATTAGATAAATTGTTTTTATTTCAATTGCTAATAATTTAGTTTAAAAAATTTCATCCTACTTAATGTAACTGTAAAGAAATGAAAATAAAGCTTAAACTTTGCATATCTACGTTATTATCTATTCTAACAAAATAATTATTATAGTTATCATGGTCATATAAGGGCCCCATTATCCTAATGTGCCCAGGGCCTCTAATAGGTGAAAGACGGCACTGCTACCGTGCCCATTGGCGGTAACTGATTCGACTTTTCTGGGACACAAAGAGTTTTGAATTTTCATTTTGATATTTTAGTACATGTTGAATTTGTACCTTCACTTGGGATGCTTTAATTTGTTAACAATAAATGCATTCCAAGTGAAGGTAAATATCAAAATACAAGTTCAACTATTTTTGCCACAAAAAATTCGGATGTCAGTTACCACCAATGGGCTTAGCACGACAGCCAGGGCATATCTATTCACAAACAAAATTCTATGAAATATTCTATATCAAACAACTGAACACCACAACAATATGCAACACCGTAATTGAGGAAGAAAGTGATATGATAATATAATATTCATTCATCCGTTTGACATTAGAATGTTGTGAAATTAATTCAATATCAGACTTAGAATCCAACCGATGACTACAGTCCTCTGCCAAATGCCTACCCGTTCCATTGCATTATACAACTTCAAATAAGGGGGTATTATAGCCTCTTGAAAGAACTGACGTAAATTCATTCTATTCACGTTGCTCAAATCAATTATAATTTCCTGTTCTTGAAAAAAAGGGAGCTCGTATTTTTATGAAACTTATGTCTGTCTACAACCGCAAGACATAAATAATATTTCAAAGAGCGTTCGCAACACAGGAAAACACCCCTGTGCAATGTAAAGAGAACGTTATATTATATGCTTTGATGGCTTTTATAATGGAACAATTTGGGGTACCTAGGCCAAGCATTAGCGCCGTTGAGTTGGCATAGAATTTGCCCCTGGGTGCATAGGTAATGAAAAATGAGGAATGAATAAGTAGCTCAACATCAAAATAGAAAAGTCATTCAGAAATGGGAGGGTCGTTCAGAGGAAATAATCTATGGAATAAATAAAAAACTTTCAACGTATTCACGGGACTACTAGGACTACTAGCATGGCGTCTAGAGCTACGAAAATGAATTAAAGTTTTTCCCAACTTGAAACGTGAGAATATGGAAAAACTTTCCGTATCAAATATAATCTCCGTAACTACAACTTTGCTTTCATCCACATCCGGCTCCAAGAAATATGTTCAGTAGAAAAGAGCGGAAAATACATGGCACTCTGTGAATTTTTCTCATCATCGCCTTAAGATTGTTAAAAATATGATTAAAAACTTCGTAGGCACACAAGATCCTTAAATGAACAGAAGTTCTAACCTATGTTACAGAAGGGCATCTTGGAGACGATGTTATTTTCAAGTTTTCAAAATTAGTTTGTTATGAGACATATTTCAATTGAATGACAAAAGGTTTAACATATTAGGTAATGACAAGATTTCTATTAACATGTAAATAGGTTTTGGCATTAAATTTTTGTTAGTGATTTCATTTCGAATTTAATCAATGTCAGTTGTTTTATTCATTTGCATTAAAATCCAATAGAAATGATTTTTGCGAATGTACAATAGTTTTCATTATGTTTATTACAATTATTCCGTGTGCTCCTGGAAAAGAAAGGAAGCGTTTGGTGCAAAAAACGAAATGAAAACAATTTGTCAGTGATCAATGAAAACGTATTAATGGTTATTTAACGAACAAGTGTATTAATAAGGGCGATTAACAATTGAGGTAATGTTCGAGATTGTTAATCGCCATTTTAATTCACGAGTTCGTTACAAAACTTTTCCGTTGACCGTAATTTTCCAAAAAAAAAACTTGGTTCATGAACCCTCGACATCACACGAGCATTTTACCAGCCGGCTGCGTGAATACCTATTAACGTTACTGACAACTGGTATATTGAATGTTTTCTGAATATTTTTTTTTACACAACTCTTCCGTCGACCGTACTTTTCAAAAATAAAAATATCTTACTTTTAATTTTCAGTTTTATTATTATAAATATTGATATTAGAAATTGTACAACCATTGAAATTTAATGAATTTTAAGAAAATACAACAATGAAATAAATAATGCCAAGTAGTACTAACACAGCTACTTGATTTCAAAATAAATGTAGCGGGTAAGTATATGGTTGCCTACGCCACAGACCACTAATAAGTATAATATGTATTGGAGCAATGTACGTTGGGTTGCCTATAAGTTAATCGTTGATTAATAGAAAATCATTCATTAACAGGGGTCATCGATCAACGATTTTGAGTGCGTTAAAATGCATCATAAATGAACGGTCGACGGAAAAATATTTTAGTATAATCTGAAATGGTAATTTTCATTACTGTCCTGCCCTGTTACGATATTCCTTAGAGTTTTTGGTAACAAAACTCTGTATTTTCATACCCCTTATTACACTATGCCTGACTACTGATCTGACGAAAAATAACAGTTTTTCGTTTTTCTTCGAGCCAAATTTTGGTTGCTGATCTCGATAGTGAGAAGTCGAACCATTTGTGAATGCGAATTTTTTCATTGCCGATTCGTTTCTAATGGATGATCTTTCTTGCAATTCTCGTTTACAAAGTTTTGAATCGTTTTGTTTGGTGATGTGAATATGTTGGAAAATGATTCATAACTGAATACTTGGAGAAAATTTGTCAGTGGTAACATATTTTTCGTTAGTGGGTAATCATCATAAATTAGTTAATATTCCGTAAAAGGTATGTGTCCATGTGAGTTTCATCGTATCAAAGGATAGAATTATTATTATTATATTGAAAAAAGTGTTTTTATAACAAATACTTATGAATTTTGGTTTTTTCACTACGTTAGAGTGGTGCTAGGCATTACATGTTCATGCTATTATACTCTATTTTGAATCATGGAAGATCTTCATTTATATGTCTAGTACGAGTCTAGCCTCAGTTCATCAAGCGAAAAAATTAATGACACAATAACGACTTCAAAACCGATGGAAGATGGAAGTGCTAAAAACCATTAGTAAAAAAACTAAAGAAAACGCTTTACTTCCAAGGTGGACTGAAAAGTAAAAAATAATTTACAATTTAGTTACTCCAATGTAAAAAAAGCGTGGGTGCTTTAGATTTATATTCTCATATTTTTCATTTTAATTTAACATATTATGACTAAAAAATCGAAATCTCCTATCCCGAAAACCCCCACATACCAATTTTGAATCGAATCTGATCATAATCACAAAACTCGTCCACAATCTTGGGCTGCCATCTTGTCTGTCTGTCTGTCTGTCTGATCCCGAAAACGCTTAAACACAAATTTTTAATCGAATTGGACCATAATGATAAATCTCGTTCGCCATATTGGAGCCGCCATCTTTAATTCATGAATTTTGAAAAAAAATTCATAATCTCTCATCCCGAAAACCACATATCAACTTTGAATCGAATCGGACATTTATCACAAATCTCGCCAGCCATCTTGGAGCCGCCATTTTTTTCTAGAAAAAAATGTCATATTGCATTGTCACCGGAAATATAAACAACTGCCAAATTTCAAATCATTCGGACATCTGGAAGTAGGTCAAAAACGCGTTCAAAGATTCCGTTACATACATACAACACGATGTTTCCGATTACAAACGCAAATATTTCAATCGATCAAAAAATGCACTGGATCACCCAGTTGAAGTATCAGACATAATATACACATAACACAGTTCCATATGCATTCACAATTATCAATATTTATATGGTATGGATGAAATGAAAAGTTTCCCGCAATTTGTTGTTTTGTTGTTGTTAAAATTGTTTTTACCGTTAACCAGCTGTCGTCCCCTTACGAACGGCAGCCCTCAAAAGTCGAAACTTGTGCGAGCCAAGGATTAACGAGGTCTACGCTATGTCCAGCGTGAACACGATACGAGCGATGCGTGAGATGCGGCAAACGCAAGCACCGCTGAAAAACCGCGACTAAAGCGTATGTGGCAATATGCCCACGAGAAGCAGTTTGTCTTTTGCATAACATTATTATAAAAATGGAAAACGAAGTATTCATTAATGGGTCGGAAGCGAATCGTAATATTGGAAATGTGAGCAATTTAAATGCATCCAGATCTAACAATCGCCCTGCAAGAGTAGCAGTAGAAGCCTGACAAATTTTTACACGATATTTTTCTGCTAATCCCATATTGCGAGAATAGTAGATTTCGACAAAAAAAATGATGTGTTCGACGTAATACGGTTGTGAACAAACGTTTTTAATAAATATAGAAAATATCAAGGCTTTAGTACTTACTTGTAGATCCTGTATTTTTTGCCACCTCATTCCATTCTTTGTCAACCACGTGCCGGTCTTTGTAACGTGGATTTCTTTTATTCCATAGTATTCAAACTCGTCCGCAACGCACGCGCAATGCATCTACTTTGGACGAGCTAATATGAAAAATTGGTGTAATCGCACCGCATCGCACGCACCGCATTGCACGCATCGCTCGAATCGTGTTCACGCTGGACATATAACCTTTTAACGTGCGATTCCTAGCACTTTCTCGGGCCATCAGATAAAAATCTGTAGTCGCTGAGGATTCGAACCTAGCCGACCAGCAGTCAATGGTTTCGAACGCGAAAGTCTCAACCACTGAGCTACATGGCCCTTAATTCTTGAAATATACTCAGTGTTCGAATTGCCATTTTTGGGAATAATTAAATACTCTGGAATTCCGTATCTTACCAAGGCGTAGAATGGCCTCGAGCATTTTTTATTTTTTTAAAGTCGGAGGTCCGACTTTAACCTCGGGGGTCCGACTTTAATCTCGGAGGTACGACTTTAATCTCGGGAGTCCGACTTTAAAGTCGGGGGTCCGAAAATGAAGTCGGTATAAACCAAACTCGGCAAGCAGAACATTATCTGTTGAGCCCTGGTCCAACATTGTTCTCGATCAGCTTTTGAACAGGAAAAAATCTGTATCCTGATATTAGAGCAAAATAATGCATATTTGATATATGTATAGAGTGCTACGTAAAATGTATTCCTAAGTCAAAGGAGGGGGCGAAAATGTCAAAAATACAGCATGTTACTTGAAACAAGTGATAACAGTTTTCCAACGCATCGAGAAACGTTTGTCTAGATGATACCTGCGATTCCATTGAAAAAATGGGAATGCTTTATCCCACAGTTTTTCTCATCATCTGTTAGATATTGAATTTATCATAAAGCTGGAATGTGTGAAAAAAATCCCAATAGTTATTTATGTATCAAGGGTGTAAAGTAGGCGTTTATGGCCTGCGGCGTGGATAATGGATTACACGACAAGGCCATATGTTGAGAAAAAAAACTGTCTGTTATGAATAAATGTTGCTAAGGAGTGTGAAATATGTGCAATTTGAGTATATTGTTCACTTCACGGCCCGAGGGCCATAATGCGCCTGAGGGCGGTAAAGTGCCACTTTACGCCCGCTAAACCACTGAATTATTTATTGTTTCGAAAATGGAAAGAGCCTTTCAGAAATATATAGGGTGTGCTTTAAAACAACCTGGAATTATTCGGAATTTTTCAAATTTTAAAGCGGCGTTTCAATTGCTCAATTTTGCCTTCATTTAACAGAGATCCCAATGATAAGGCCCAAATTTGGGACACCCTGTACACTCTTTATACACATTTTGATTTTGAAAATTTTAAAAGTTCATGTCGAAGGTCGAATTTACGGACGTGTTTCCATGAGAAGTGAGACAAACTTGTTAGTTCTGTTGTTATTTTCAGGAATAAAGGAGCGAACTAACACAATGAGTTTGCAGTAAAATGGTTGTTCCTAAAAATTATGAATCCGATTTTTTTTCCCTATTGTACCTCTCATTATAGTTTGTCGAAAATATTTGTGGTTGCGCTGCTTGCATGCAGTGTTCAGATAATTTTGTTAATTTTTGATGTATCTAAAAATTCTGCAAATTTCAAACTTCTACATAAGAAATTATGGAAGTAACAGGGTGTTGCTATAAGAAGTGAGACATGTTGTATATTGACGAATTGAAAACAATTCAAGAAGATGAAAGAAGCGAATCGCATATTGATAACAAAATGATTTCAGAACCCTTGTAAAACGTTATCAATCTATAACTTCGGCTCCAGAGGCACTGTAACAAAAAAGTCCTCGTGCAATTGTTGAGTTCGCACGGTTGGTTCTGCACTGATTAGCTCACCCCTGAGATTATAGTTGGACCCCCAGGTTAAAGTCAAGCTCCCGAGATTAAAGTTGGGCCCTTGAGATTAAAGTCGAACCCCCGACTTAAAAGACGGCCCCCCGAAATTAAAGTCGGACCCCCGAGATTGAAGTCGGACCCCCGAGATTAAAGTCGGACCCCCGAGATTAAAGTCGACCCCCCGAAATTAAAGTCGGATCCCCGACTTCAAAAGCGGACTCACGAGATTAAAGTCGGACCCCCGAGATAAAATTCGGACCCCCGAGATTAAAGTCGGAAAAGCGGACTCACGAGATTAAAGTTGGGATTTAAAAAAAATAAAATTGCTGGTGGCCCTTCTACGCCTTCGTACTATCTTTTTCAAAGTAAAAAAAAAATTGTTGAAATTATCATTTCTATCAACCGGCTGCACCGTGACGGCAACCCTCAGTCTTCGTGAAACATGTGCGAGCCAAGGAAGGCTTCAAACGTGTTTTGGGACCGGTGACCGCGCTCCAAGGACGAAAAAATATTCTTCCGAAGTTATACGACAGTGACTTGATCTGTCTGAATTAAAAAACATCTCTCGTGATCAAGATATGACGGTATCTCGATTTTGAAAGAGATCGATCGACAGGTCCGATTTCATGACGTTTGCTGCTATAAATCATAATTTGCCTAATTTTTGGCTCATAACAGGTATTTTTACTTCTCGTACAATTTTTATTGTTTTTTTTAAGTGGCATGGATGTTCAACCCTAACCCATATTCATGATGTTTGCACGCAACTTCAAACAATATGGTTTGCGTTAAGAGATGGAGCAAAGTAGCATTGCGTGATGGTATTTTAAAATATATCGACTACCCACATAGACCAACACGTATTCAGCGTGGCATAATCCATGTAGTTTGCGCTCTGAGTTCTGTTTTTTCTTGACAAATCTCTGTTACCTTTCAGAAGAATTGATGCTCTCCACAGTATCCCTAAAATTGATTACTAATAAAAATTTTGAAAGATTTCAGTACAATCGTTTGTAATAGTACCTAACCTAGTAGTTACTTTGATTTTGGGTAGAACTATATTGTCAATTTTGAATTCTGATAGCTGTCAGTGACCAGTTTTCTTGTAATCGATTTCTAATGAGAATAAAAAATTACCATATAAATTTGAATATGGTTGAAAACGAGAAAAAACAAAAAGAATAAAATTTCTCAGGATACGAAATGGGAAAAATCCGTCGTTCCTAATGTTTCTTTTCAAGTTATATAGTCATTAAATCGTTACGTGGGGATGGGATTATTCGTATGACGGTGATTCATACGGAGCCTAAAACATTTGAAGAATGAGAAAATTGAAAAAAAAAAGTGTGATCCGTGTGATTTTCTTATTATTTTGTTGCATCTTGATATACATACAGTGCGTCTTTAAATAGTCCCCCACCTTTTAACTTTCGAACGGTTCGATGTAGAAACATGAATGAACAACCGTTTCGAGGGTTTCACCAGTAGAAGGGGGGGGGGGGCATCAACTCAAAATTTTTAAATGGCATAGGCGGTCAAATGGCACATCGTTGAAAAGAGAACTCAATTCTCTTTACAACCATTTGCTGAAATTCCTAAAGCAATTTACTGTCTGACCTGTTTCGGAATGCTCTGGCATCGTTTCGAGGTTTTCGAAATGTATGAAATCTTTTCATTATTTGATTGCCAAACACAGAATTTTTTTCCAATTGATTTAATCTAAGGCGCAAGCTCAACTACAATATGAAGTTCAACAGGTCGTTCTTCCATCGTTTACGTTAGCGTAAATATGTTGTGGTGCGAACTGAAGATTATCAAATTCTTCTATCCGATCCTGTAAAACATTATTTTTCGCATAACCTAGGTATGAACTTCAATCAGAAGTTCAAATACAATCTACAAAGAAAAAAAGGACTGTTTGGTTCTCGTATTTCTATTAAACTATACATACTTGGTTTTAGTAATATTAATATAATGAAGTCAAATAGTGATAATCTAAAATTTGTATTACTTGATATTGAAAAATATTTGGTTGATTATTTTATTAGCGATTGTTTGTAATGTGAATAACTATTTTCTGTCTGGTCTCTTCTAGAAAAATAAAGAAAATATGCATTTTTGATATATGCATGACTAAAGAAAAAATTTAAAAGCTCATTTTTTGATTCCGATTCCCCAATCATTATAATAACATTTTCGATAGACACATGGTATTTATTATTTATTTTTTCACGTGTAACTACATATTCAATACATATGATATCATCAAGTACTTCATTCAGATCAACATCAAGATCAAGATCAAGAATTACACTTGTTTTGTTTTATTGTTGATCAATAATATAGCAACTAACAATTTTCAAGTAATAATTATAATCAATTATGAGCAAAAATGAGTTGATTTTTTTATTTTACAATGACAATGAAAATTAATTTTTATCTATTCCCGCTGATTTTGTATGACAATTTCAAGAGATACTTGTAGGGCAAGTAGCTCAGTGGTTGAGACTGAAGCGTTCAAAACCATTGACTGCTGGTCGGCTAGGTTCGAATCCTTAGCGACTACAGATTTTCATCTGATGGCCCGAGAAAGTGCTAGGAATCGCACGTTGAAAGGTAAGACCTCGTTAACCCTTGGCTCGCACAAGTTTCCACTTTTAAGGGTTGCCATTCGTAAGGGGATGACAGCTGGTTGACGGAAAAATCAATTTTAACAATTTTAACAATTTTTAACTTACATGATGATAGGCATTGAAGAAAAAATGATCAGTAATCTGTGCAGGTGGCAAGGGACTCTTTGAAGGATTCCTCTGAAGTGATGAAACAAAATTTCAAAAAGTTTCAGTGACATTTTTGTATACAGAATAACGTCCCAGGGTCTTGCAAGATCATTGATTTTACGATTATTCATAGGTTTCTGTCCATCTTCGTTTGCTTCTATTTTTCAATAGAAAAAAGTTTTAATAGTATCGGTAACAACAAAAATTGTTTTAGCCCCGTAAAAAAAGGCACTAATCGAAAAAAAGTATATTAGAAATAGTTTTGAATCAAATTTGCAAATACTTTGAAAAAACACAATCGTCTTAACTTTTTGTCCTGTGTATTTTCAAATGTGTTAACAGAATAAAGCTATATCTGAGTCTAAGATATAATTTCAACTGAAACACATTTCCTAATTATACTATATTCTTCCCCCCTCCCCCTTAAATATATATGTGCTCAAAGTATAAAGACAGAAAATTAGTAATTTTGATGCTCGATTTTTTTTTCAGTTTGTTTTTCCCCTACTGAGATGGCGCCCAGCATATGGAATTTACTCATATAATCATAATTTTTATAAATATATAGATAGAATTTGTTATCTTTCTAACCTTTTCCGAGAACGGGCGGCCAGTAGCTCAGCGGTCGGAGGCGCAGGCCGTTCGAAACTCCAGCATAGCGATAGTCGGTTCGAGCCCGATGAAGGTACATGATTTTTTTTCTCAAATACTTTGTATTGGATCGATAGGCGACCGCATACCTTGTGGAAAAGCAAGTGTATTGTGAGTTGTCTAGATGCCATTCTCGTCTAGTGCTAGCTTGGAGTGCACACCGACCACCCGAGGTGGTGCTGTAGGTTTTCTGGGTTTTCCTGCTGCTGAAGAGTGATAATGTTATCAAAAATCGGTAAGTCGTCACGGAAAGCCATGGCAGATAATAATAGTAGCTGACCTCTACCAGCACAGGCTATGCCTTTGGGTATACCTTTGGGTATAATCATAAGGACGCCCGCTCCCGAATACTAAAGAACTGCTGGAGCAAAAGTGCCCTTACTGACAAAAAGGGTTACATTATTACTTGACAAACAGAATAACTGTGTATCTCTAATGAATGATGACCAGTTGTTTTCTTTTTAAATCCTTGAGGTTCATTTTACTCATAAATTGCTTGAACTGTAGGGACAAAAATATTTTAGACCCAACGCAGTGCGTTTCAATCGAAAAGATGCAATGAAAACTCTTTCTCTACAACCGTTATAGAATTTGCCAATTCTGAAATCAAATTTGATAACAGAATGAGAATATTCTCGCTTTTGATACCAACCAAATATTCTAAAACACTTGCTGGCCTATGCATTTTACGTGTATTCCGTTGAATCACTTGGTGAAAAATGAATATTCTGACTCTGTTGTAGCAATAATAACGTTAGCCTTGACTGGCATCATAGTGACAAGATGTGAATTGAAATGTCAAAATAATTTTCCGTTCGCTTTCCATTTGGTTTTATGAAAAATTTGTGATTTTGAAGGAAGCACAGTTACTCGGTTAGAATAAAAATTCGCGATGCTCGTGGTTCCTACGCTCGCTTTCAGCTAGCTCTCGAAACTTTCCACTCGCATCAAATTTTCATTCCAACCTTGTTATAGAAAATACCATTCCACCAAATTGTGTTCGTTTTTTGAAGGCATGTACGGACATATACATATACATATTTTCAAAAAAAATGAGGAATCGGTTTTTCAGAGCAAAAATTTGATTGTTATAGTGTTTTTATAATGACAAAGCATCTGCAAAAATTTCTTCAAATACGGCTTTCATCCATTTGTCGTATCTTTTCCTATTGATATTGTATATCAATTGGGGTTTGTACGGTGTCATAAGATTGCATTTAATTAGGATAGATTGGAGTGTGATATTTTTCTACGGGTAATCTGTTACTTTCATGGTGATTTGGTATTATCACAGCCGACTTAATCTCCCCAGTCGTGATGAGAAAATCGGCAACATCACATGAAAAGCAATTTGACGTCCTACTCATTAATTCTTTAATGTGAATTTCTCGGCTTATTCGTAAAATTAGGAAAAATATATAAGAAAATAAATTTTTAGAAAAAAAAAAGGCGATTAATGGGGTTATTTAGTTTTTTTCATCAAAAACTGGAATGGCATTATATTCAATTTCTAAAATATGGGAAATCTGTTAAGTTTTGTTATTACATGCCCTACAATTCACATTTCGGGAGATTTTTTAAAAATATTTCTTCTGATAAGTGCAGAAACCACATAGATGATCCCTAATTTTTTATTTGAAATCTGACTGATAGGCAAATTCAGTGTAGGGTACGTTACTGACAAAAATTAAGTTCTTTCAAGACAGCAGTCTTGTGAACGCAGTAAGTTATCGGGCAAATTAATTTATCGGGCAAATTAATTAATTTGCCTTCTACACTTGTACAGATTTCTTTGGATTAACATTTTTTCATTTTCAGATTGTGGAAGGTCATAAACCCAAAAAATCATGTCATGTTTCTATCTCGGGATTTATCAAGTAATAAGGTTTGATTTTTTTAGTTTGTGGCGGATTCTATATCTGAATCTATTCTCTAATGGTCTGAACTAATGTCGATGAAATTTTACCAAATTGAAATGAACGTGTCAAAGTTGACAGTTCGCAAAATAAATCAACAATGGGCACAACGCTTGCTTGTTGCATGATTCTAATATCATTAATTTAAGGAATATTGACTAATTTTGAGTAAATAATTAACATTATTTGTAGTCAGCTGTTGAAATGAACATATTCTAACATATGATGGCGATCATATGATGGAATGGAATAATATCAAAATTTTATTGAGAGAATCAAACCAAGAAAAAAGAAAGTTGAAGGAAACTGCGTGCATTCTTTTATCGAACAACTGCTTCTCAACCAATTCCATCGAAATGGACCGCACCTGGTTACCCCTCCTCAGAGATGAAATAAGAACTAATAGAATGGTGATTGATTGATACCGAACACCCTATGTATCAAGATACCAAATGTCAATCAAAAGAATGTATGACAGATGTTCCATTTCATATCGTAATATGAATCTTTACGACACTTATATCGTAAATATCTATTACGTTCTGTTTATTATTTATTACGTTACGTACCTGAACCGTTCGTTTTGATTCAAACGCGAAATGTCAATTACCAATGACAGATACTCAATCATCAATTTTGCATTCTCATATTAGTTTTCGTAAAAATATTGTTTGGCTCGCTGAAGCTCGGCAAAATAACTTCCATTCTCGAACGTAAAAGTATCATTTCACATTCTATATACAAAAATATCTATTTTCTTATAAGTCTGAGCTTGGATATTGCATTATAAATAGAAATCTTGGTCGAGAGGGAAACATTTTGAAAAAAATATATATAATTTCATCAAATCAGGCATCAGTCGCCTCCTACACAATGTAGGGTATCCCTCAGCTTATTGATTCGTATCCGCACGCTTCTGAGAACTATTTATGTGGGTAGTCGTTCATATATACAGTGCCCGCCATGAAGTATGGAATAAAACTTTATTCGTACGGTATTGGAAAAATATTTCTGTGTTATCGATTGTGCATATCCGAAAACGTGAAGATGAATTTGGAGACATGTTACATGATGGTATGGCAAGAAAAGAAAAAAAATCTAATGTAGGGGCAAAACTCGAGTAACACGGCAAGATAGCAAAAAATGTTATTTGAAAAAGTTTCGATATTTAAAAATATTAATATTTAATATTTCTCTAACTCGACTCAAATTTTCTTTTCTTTCCAAATAGACTGTTTGTGGTATAGTAGATTCTATAACAAGGTTAGAATGAAAATTCTATGCGAGTTGAAAGTTGTGGAGTGCGAGCTGAACGGCGAGCGAGATGATCGTGGAGAAAAACATTTCTATTTTAAGGATACTCACAGAACTTTCTCGTTTTCTCCTTATCAGGTAGCAATATACTGAAAACAATGGTTTTTGTCGGACCCCCGCTGTTATATTGGCATGTATCTTACATCAGAATTTCACGATTATTGTGATGATATTGAAATCTCAAAAATACCATTTTTAATAAAGTATTGATAATAATCGTTCATGAGCGTATCACTTCACATAAACTTGAAAACTATTAGCTATTTCAATATGACGAACTATTTTCAAGTTTATATGCGAAGTGAAACGCTCAGGCATGATCAACATCAAAACAACTTGGTAATAATCAATAAAATGTGATGTTTTCAGGTTGCCAAATCATCACAATTGTGGTAGAAGTCTGATCCAACTGGTATATACGAACCAATGTAACAGCAAGGTTCTTAACCAAAACCAATTTTTTCAATTGTGGAAAAAATGCATGCAAATACAGTCAGGCTAATCTAGAGGAAATAAATCAAAAACATGCCACTGGATAAATGTATTCCCGGAGCTAGAATTTTTTTATTTTGATGTGCAGTGACTTCCAAAAAGTATGTACCATATGAGATTAGAGTATATTATTATAGAGCAATGCAAAAAAATAATCTGAAGGAAAGTTTGTCCAATAACCTAAAAATCGATTTTGACACATATCACGTGATTGCTGGTATGGCGGTAAAATGAAAAAATTGCTATGAAAAGGCAAAACAGGGGGTGAGATGGCAAGATATCAAAAAAAGTTAATTGAAAAAGTTGCTTATAATTCAATTTCACACACAAACCCGAAGTTTGAAAATATAATTCGACAAAATTTAAAATATTTTCTTATAATCAATAGCTTGACTATAGTGAAACATTTGTATTTCAATGATAATGACAAAACTTTCTCATTTTCTTCACACTACAGAGAACTATATTTCAAAAATTGGATTTTATCAGAACCCTAGCTGTTATGTTGTTTTATATCTAATGGTTATATCAGAATTCTACGATCAATCTTGAAAACTGTAAGCCTCTTTAATTTGACGCACTATTTTTAGGATTACGTGCGAAGAAAATTGATTATAATCGGAAAAATACAGTATTTTTGGATTGCCCCGTCATCGCAATAATTGTGGAATTCTGATATCTGTTAAATACGAAACAATGTAACAGCTAGGGTTCTGACAAAATCCAGGAAAATGAGAAAGTTTCGTTATAATTGAAATGAAAATGTTTAAATATTCGATATTTTTATATAAATAGGAAAATATTACAAATATAGCAATTTTCCTTGTGTGTATATAGAAAATTAAATTCTAAGCAATTTTTTCGATATCTTGCCATGGTACCCAACTTTTAGTCCTTTCTTAGCATTTTTTTCTCAATTTGCTGCCATACCAGCGTTCACTTGTCGTATGTCAAAATCGATATTTGGGTTATCGGACATGAATAAACTTTTTCCTACGAGCGTGCGGAAAAGTAACTTTTCCACACGATTTTTCGTTTTGAAAGTTGTACTTTCCCGTACGATTTAAAATCGTTCGGAAAAGTTACTTTTTGATTTACGATTGTTGCTTTTCCATACGATTTTTACTTTTCCACACAATTTTTGTATTTTTGAAAATGATGATATTTAGGAATAACTAAATGATCTATTCTGTCTTATAAGTCATTTTGTAGCATTATTATAAAAACTTGTTTATTAAAAACCTTGTTTTTTCATAAATAAAATGGACAAAAACACTCGCAGGAAAAATATTGTACCTAACTCTTACGGAAAATGTCTTTTCCGCCCTTAATGGCTTGCCCGAACTCCGCTCCGCGTCGTTCGTGCAACTGCCGTCGCGTGCGGAAAAGTACTACTTTCCGCACTTGTTAAGTAAATAACTATTCCCTAGATCTTTTTTTTTTTCAATACTGTAATAATAAAATTTTCTCCCATATTTCACATACTTTTGCCGTCACTGTGTATTAGAGATGCCACGAATATTCGGTTACTATTCAGTATTCGGCCATTTTGTTTAATATTGCCAAATATTGCAAATTATTCGGCCGAATACCGAATACCATACCGTCATTTTTAATTTTTTTCAATCATGAAAAAAGTCACACATATTACTCAAAAATATATTTTACTAGAAAAACATTACAATTATAGGCAAGAGGAACAGAATAAGTAGGTAACCAATGAAAAATCCGAGACCATAATGAATAAAACCGGACTGGTACAAGTTAACTACCACAGACCCCAAAAAATGAAATTACTGATCATTACTAGTTTGAACTTGTATATTTCTGGATTAACTTCTAAATTTAAATAAGATTTCACTTACTGGCTTTTTTCCGTAGTCGTTTAGAGGTTAAAAGAAGCGAGTTTTTCCTTTTTTCTGACCCTATACAGGGCGAGCTACAATAATGGATTGAATGTAAACTCCAATTCTTGAAAATATTACCTGCGACTAATTTTTCTATGATTTAGGGAACAAAATACTGTGAAAAATATTGATTGACTTTGATTATCAGTTGTGTTCTACAGACTAACAATATAATGAGGCAAAAACACGTTTTTTCTGAAATCCGTTTAATAACACAGCTAATTCTCGGTTTCCATGTTCAATAGATGGAAAATGTCAGTTCTGACAATTAGTTATTGAATTGTTTCAAGAGTAATGTTGCCACTTTGCATATTTTGAAAATAATTGATGAAAACATATTACATATGATAATTTATTCTAGATTGAAAAAAATGAAAATGCACTACTACATTACTCATTTCTGAGCATTTGAACGAATTTAAAAATTTTTTTCGGCAACCGTCCGGGAAGTAGGTACGTAGTAATAAAAATTAGAATGTTTCTGTTAGTACTATCTTCTGTTCGCATTTCGATATTTAATACAAACAAGAATTAAAGTGTTCGAAATTTTCCTCTACAAAGAAATCTAAAAAATCTCAATTTGTTATTCTACACGGTTGCCGAAAAAATTGTGTACGCAACACGTCCGAAAACAGTTTTTTCCGGACTTGTTTCGTAAATTACTATTTCAGGAATAGCCCACATTTTCCTATTAAAAGCATACTTACCCTCTGGACGAGAAGTCAATAAACGGGTTTCAGCAAAACGCTCCTTCTGTAAGAGCGCTTGCAGAAGAGGATACGCGTATCCGAGATACAGGCTGAACATACGGTAAACGGTAAAAATACCCCTGAAGAAACGGGAAAAACCCCCCAAAAAAAACGAAAAAAACCGAAAAAACCCTATGAACAATTATAAGATTTCCAGGCAATCAAATGTCTACGTTAGGTTAGTTCATTCTGGTTAGATCAGACTAAATGATTACTCCTCGCAAAATATGTATTAAATTTCCAAGCCCTCAAATGTCTACGTAATTTTAGTTCGTTCTGGTTGGATCAAACTGAATAATTATTCTTTCTTTTTCTCCGGGTGTTTTATTTTTCAAGTTTTTTTTTGTTTTTTCCCTGTTTTTTTTTTTGTTTTTCTCTTAGATTCGAACATACAATAAACTGAGAACTGAGAATAATCGAAACGTTCAGAGAGCAAAACTTGAAACTGAAATGTTTCAAACGATTCATAAAAGTTCAAAATATATAAGTATGCTTCAAATCAATTCTTTTGAAACATTTCAAAATAAAACGTCACGAAAGAACCTCAAGCAGTTTGATATACTTAGAAACAATTCATATTTTACCTAAACTGTAACTGATTGAAACCATCTAATATAACAAAATTTTAAATAACTTGATACATTATATTCGCAGTAAGTAACATATAAACGTTTGAAAAATGTTGAATTGATCTCTTCGGAATCATTTCAAATAAACATTAAATGGTGTTTATTTGAAACATTTCAAAATAACTTTAAGTGTGAATAACTGAAACCTTCAATTTTGCATCATTTCAGAAATGTTACAAAAAAATTAATTAGTACCTGTATCATGTGCATGCCAAAATATCCTCAATTATGAATCATGTATTTACCAAAATATCCTCACTTATGAATTAAAGAAATATTTCCAAAGAGCTAAAATTGACTAAGTGAAATAATTTAAGTCTTTTTATTCCGAATAGTGATGTAGGTACGTACAAAATCGAAATCTTAACCTGCTAGGTACCCAATTACCGAAACATTTCATTTTAGCATCTTAACAAAAACAAAAACAAATTAATGATATATTGAATATGTGTTTTCATTCAGTAACATTTCGAAATCAGTAAAATTTTGATAGAACACCCTCCCTCAATAATTGAAATATTCCAAAAGGACTGCAATTGCGAATAATCGTAACATTTTTTACCATCATCGTGAATGATTATATCTACTTATTATTTCCTTTATATGTCAAAATTTATTCGCTGAAAAACCGCCCTTTCCTTTGCGTTTAGACCTTTTAAAAGTCGTGGGCACAAAGCTCTGAATGTATCTTTAAACCTCGAAAACTTCATCTTCTGGTCACAAGATGGAGAAGCCTAAACTCCGTTATATCGTGTGAAATCAGAGTAAACAAATATAAATGCAGAGTTGTGATTTGTAACGATTCGGAGTGTTCGGACGAGGAACTGATGTGTTAACTGTTAACTGTTAGCAGTGTTGTTTGAATCAGTGTTTCTTCTGTATTCAAGTATTTCTGACACATTTCCAGAATATTTCTATATTTGTGTTTGAAACATTCCCTGGGTGTTTCTATGTATGATTTTCAAATATTTAGTAATGTTTCACATAAATGCAATGCAGAAGTTCTTCAGAAATATATCTGAAACATTTAAATGGATGTTATGAAACAAACCTGGAATATGCCAAGAATGTTCCAAAATATGAACTCATGCAAAGTTTTCTTCGGAACCTCTCTGAGGTCAGACATTTTTAGATTTAGAAATGTCCCTGAAACATCAAAGCAATATTCAGTGGAATGTTTCAAATTGTACAGAAATAAGTAGGATCCTGACACCTTTCAATAAAAATAAAATATTTATTGTCACATCATCAAGTAACTTGAAATGTCTCTCGAAAGTTTCTGAAATAGTTACGAAACATTACTATATAATGAAAGGTTTTCTTGAAACGTCTCTGAGGGTGGGCATCTTTATTTTTCAATATATACCTGAAACAATATGGCAACATAAGTTGGAATGTTTCAAGCTTACAGATTATGTTTCAGAAATATTTCTGAAATCGAAAAATGTTTACTGGGTTATCATATACTACCCCTACTTATGTATCTTCAAAGAATCTTTTTTTTTTCGCAGTACCAGAAGAAGAAAATCGATTGTCAGGTCGTCAAACATGCACAATCGATCAACCAAGATTCTTTTTCCAATATTCTTTCCCATATGTTTCATACTTTATGGCGGGCACTGTATATATTATACATAAAAGGTGAGAAGGAATGTTAAATGGCTTTCATATATTCGCCGTATGTTATATTGGACCGGATGCACCGTAATATCAGCAGGTAAAATATCTCTTGGCTGGGTGCAACACTTTGTATTCTTGGATAGTAGCATCCACAAGTTAATATTCTGTGGGCAGTTGTTTTATACCGGGTGAGTCAGAATAATATCGACAAACTCCGAATACAGATACCTCACCTCATTTCGAGGTGAAAAGGTCTATCAAGATATGTCCTGCACTGGATACATGGTGTCAAAAGTAAGAAAAAAAAATTAAAATTCTCCAAAAATCCTGAAGGAAAAAATTTCAGTATGTGGTCATATTTTTCTTTATATTTTCTTAGAAAAAAGGATTGTACAAATAAGCGTTCGATATCAGTTAGGCTCATCGATAACCAACATAAAAGTCAACATTCCATATGCCTAAAAGTGGAGGTTCCTGAGATAATTGGGAAAAACTGAAGATATGTCTCCTCTAATAGCAACGTAATTTCCTATGTGCAATAATCGTGTAATGCTTATTTCTTACAACATATCGGTATATTTCTCAACCTTCTGAGCATTTCTTAATGTTGGGAGAATCCAGATAATCGTTAAAATTGTTTTTTCTACTAGCGTGCGGAAAAATACACTTTTCCGCACTCATTTTAGTTTTGAATGAATCACTTTTCCGCACTAGTGCGGAAAAGTAGATTTGTTTAGTTTTTGCGGATTAAACTGACATTTAAATATTGCTTCGCAAAAGGTTAAAATAGAAAGCTTACCAAGTATGGTTGTATTGTTTAATATATATTTAATAATAAATGTTCTTTATGTTAACTTTTGGGTGTTTTTTCCACTAGTAGAAAAAATAGTGTACCTAACAGGAGCGTAAAGTGTCTTTTCCGCACGCGATTTCTGGCCGAACTCCGCTACTGCAATCACGTGCGGAAAAGTATCACTTTCCGCACTTGTTAGGTAAACTACTATTTTCCGTTAACCAGCTGTCGTCCACTTACGAACGGCAGCCCTCAAAAGTCGAAACTTGTGCGCGCCAAGGATTAACGAGGCCTTACCTTTTAACGTGCGATTCCTATCACTTCGGGTGAGTCAGAATGAGACCGACAAATACAATTTTTCATTTATCATATTTGATTGAATCGATGTCGTAAATTTACTGGTATTTTACCATATTTTCTTGCATATGATTATTTTGACAGATCAACTAACTGACAAACAAACTCCCATCCCCAAATTCAAAATGAGATGAGAGTCTGAAATGATGTTTGCGAAAAACTAAAGATAAGATTTATGGTTGATTTATCTACAAAAATATTAGTTAATCAGCATAAGAAAATTACACAAAATCAAAAACATGCTGACATGCTACGGCATCAATTCTGTCAAATATTATGATGAATGAAAACAAGGAGTTGCCGGTCTCATTCTGTCTCACCCGTCATAAGTTATCAATTCTCTCAACATTGAAAAATGCTCAGGAGGTTGACACATATTCCGATATGTTGTAAGAATTTAGCATTATGCGATTATTGCACATGGAAAATTACGTTGCTACTCAGGAAAATCTTCAGTTTTTCTCATTTATCTCAGAAACCTCCAAGTTTAGGCACATTGAATGTTATGACTTTTAGGTTGAATATCGATAAGCCTAACCGATGTCAAACGCTCATTCGTCCAATCAGTTTTCCAAAGGAAATATGCAAGAAAACATGACCACATACTGTCGTATAAGTACGCCACATATAACGAATGAATGATTCAAAATGTGAAGGAATGGATGGGTTTGTTATTTGATTAGTTCAGATCAAGTTTTTCTCATACGGGTAAGTTATGCCTCCTGGTTTCTAGTGCCTCACATTCACACCCTACGCATGTTACCCAATTTCTGGCAAACTCCGTAAAGTATGTACTGCAAGTTACTATAGAAAGTTTAATATTATACACGATTTGCTTCATGGACGCGTTCCATGTGAAAATCCCTGTAATGACCAAAAACTTATATATTGGAAAAAATTCGACATTTCGATGTTTATTTCCCGAGTAGCATTCTGCCGACGACAACCACATAATACACCAAAATTAACGTTGTAGTTGGTGTAGAAATCAGTAATTCATGAAACGACGCTCTCTAAACCATCGGTCAACGTTGTTTTAACGCTGAGCATGACATCAGTCAAGCTACGACGTTGTCATAACGTTTACTTAACCGACTTCAAGTAGTAAATATTCTGGGAATGGGAATAACGTTCTAAAAACGTTTAAGTGACAATTTTGGTTATTTTAAAAGTTTTACCGACGGTAAAGCGACCTTATAAGATTCAACTAAGCAGTGAGTAATTTTTCAGTCAAGTTTAAAACGTTTTCGCGAAGTCATCTTCACAACTAACCTTCCTTCAAATATTTACTGCAGATGACGTGTAGGCCAAATATAGGTAATAATAATTTACCCAATTTATAAAATATTTTTCATTTCAGTGACAAGGACCATTGTTTGCTAAATTATTTGATAGAAAATATATTTATAGTAAAGGAAAAAGGACTAGAATGATCCCAACCCAACTTTCGAATCGGAAATAAAAAGTTCTTACAAATACACTGCCTTTTCTTACAGACAAAAGAAAAATAAGTCATGAAACTTCACGGGCAAGTGCCAACTTGATTATGACCATGTACAAGAGTTTAAAAATTTGGAAGAACTGAGGGATAAACGCGGGAGAGGCGGGTGACAAAATGTGGAGCGGAATGTATTCGTTAGTTGGAATTGGTTCAGTTTTTGGTCCGATAAGCAACTCCAGTCGCGCTTCGGGTATAAAGTTAGTTGTCTTACAGACTAACGTTAAAAATTAGTATATTTTTAGTTATCTGACAACCAAGGTCGAGTTGACAACTTGTATACTCCCACGCCATATTGGAAGTGTAATTCTATTTGGAAACATGGTCGGCCATTAAAACTTGGGATGTAAAACAAACTTTTACAAATGATTTTAGAGCCTCATTTTAGTTTTCTTAAAAATAATTCATAAGTATCCCGTTTAGTTCACGATTGAATCGATATGAACATTTAAAATTGTTTATAAAAATATATATTTTTTATTCTTGATATTTGAAATCTTCGCAACAGATTGAAAGCCTGCGTATTTTTTAGCATAAAACAATGGTATAATTGACAGTAAAATTTAATGCGTTTGCAATTTCTGTTTCGTAATCGTTATTTTTCGGTAATATTGAGTATGAAATATTTCAATATTAACTTGCGGTAGTAGTTGTCAAAAAGTTTTTTCTTAGTGTCCATTTTGGCCATCAGTAATTATTTGGTTGATAAATCAACTATTTTCTGAACACCATAACAAATTATCATTGCCGCTTGAGAGGGCGCTGTTGGGCAGTTGTTCGGAAGTAAATTCAGCAACGTTTAGAAAACGACCAACTGCTACCTATAGTTGCAGCAGAAACGTTGAAAAAACCCAAAAATGATTGACCAAATTGGTGTAAAACAGGGTTGTGATAACGTTGTGTTAACGTCGGCAACGCAACTTATGTTTGGTTGCACAACTTTTTCGAACACGTTGCCTCAACGTTGAATTGCTACTTGGGTTGATCCCTTCTTCAGGGCTTCAATGTCTGCACAGCATCCGTCCCATACCCATTTCCAATGTGGTAAAAAAATCCCGGATTTTCGATCATTATGTGGAGTTTGCGTCCTTCAAGTTAAATGGAGATTTGGATTGCGGGAATAAGATTAATAAAAATGATCAGAATAAAAAAAAATAGATGTTTCGACGTTTATTTGACGTCTTCTTCAGAGCTTCAATTCTCCATTTAACTTGAGGGACGCAAACTCTGCGTAATGATAGAAAATCCTTGAAGTCCTGAAGAAGACGTCGAATAAACGTCGAAACGTCGACAAATTTCAAAAATTTGGAACTCTTTTATTGTCCTTATTAATACATAATGATAAACAATAATCGTTGCAGACCGAAGTTTTCGCATTTTTTACTCCCATGTACACCTACAACGTATGCTTATTATGGCAAATACCTGTCAGAAAAGAAATACTCCTCTGGCAATCACTATGCATTGCACTATATCTAACAGATATTTGTGCAATATACCTCAGTGCAGGGAAAACGATTGCAAGTGCCCCCCTGAACAGAATAGCGGAATTTTGTTTCGATTCCGACAGTGGGACTACCAGTAGACTAGTCTCGAGGTTGTCGCTTCAACATTAGTACAGGATAGGTCACCGCAATCAGTCTTGAGATCATCTATTACCGGTCTGAATTATTGTACCCTTACGTCTATTTGGTCACTTTGGTCTCACGCTGCTGAAACGGATGTATAAGCAGAGGAGCACTCCGATTCTTCGGGTCCAGAGAATCAGTCATATATCTAAAAACAAAGCTCAGAGTACTTTTGGAAGATCGTTTAATAACGATAGTCATTGCCGACCAATGATTCACCCTTTTTACTCCCATATACACCTAAAACGTGAAAACGTGAGCATATTTTGAAAATACTTGTCAGAAAACAACTACTTCATGGCTAATACCACGACGGGTATTGAATTATGTTAAACTGATACTTGTGCAATGTACCTCATTGCAGAGGAAACGATTGCAATTGCTCCCTTGTAACCCACTAGCATTCTGATCCAGAAGGAGATTACGTACAGGCTATTTTCATGGTTGTTGCCTCGTCATCAGAACAGGATAGGTCACCACAGACAGACTTTGTATGAGCTATATATATTACTCGCCCGAATCATCACACTACTCCGTTTATTTGGTCACTCTGGTCTCACGCTGTTGAAACGGGTGTAAGCCGCTTCTCCTCGTGAGAAGATTAAGAAGCACTTCAATTCTCTGGTTTGAGAGAGTTAGATATCTGAACACAATGCTCAGAGTTTTTTTGTGAGATCATTCAACGGTTACAGTCGTTGTCGACCGATGTTCTAACCTTTTTCCTTCCATATACACCTACGAAGTAGGCTTATTGTGGCGAAGACATGTCATAAGTCAACTCAACCCTGGCTCATACCATAACAGGTATTGAATTATTTCTAACCTTCCCTTGTGCAATTGTAACGGCAAAATTGTCCTATTCATATAAATAATGTTCAGAGCAATTTTGGAAACAGTCTGTACACTGAAAAGCCAACATACAAATAAGCGAAACTGCGAACGACGTATAGGAACTCGAAACGGCTGAAGTACGGATTCATCGTGTCGGTTTTTGACTCTGAAATCGATAGCGAATGGGCACTGGTGGCTAGAATTGTTTGCGATAATCCTTACAGATCAATTATTTCCTACATAATTTTTTTATGAAAAAGGGCCATTCTCCAGCGAGAAGATTTGCCGGCCTTCTTTTACCATACAAAAAAAGCCTGTCTCGTATTCAATATTGATAAGAATCTGGTTGATATCCAAGATGTCATACCTATAAGGGAGAATAAAGGTACTGAAAACTTATGAAAATTTCAAGGACACAGAACGGAAAAATATCAGAATTCTGTCAGAAAATATTGGTGGCGTTACCACATCCAGGACTCACAGGTCAGATTTGTCCAATTTTTACTGTGTTTTTCTCTCAAATGCAAGTACAAGCTTTACTGGATCGGTGGGAACAACCAGAACTAAAATAGTAAGCCCAAACCAAACCGCCGTCGTCGAAAAAGAGTAGTATTTATTTACTTTGTACATTGTTTTAATACTTATGCTAAAATTCGTGTGAGCCAACCATAGATCTATGAGAGGAGAGAATAATTTTCGACAAATTGCGTAACCCTGTCAGCTAAGTATCTGTTGGATTAATAATTGTGATTTATTACACGTCGTTTACCGTAACCAAAGATTTTGTCAACGTTACAACAGATTTCATTAAATATTTTGTGCCCTTTTTGGATAGATATCGTTCATTTCACCTCAATTTTTCCCATTTTTAAAATAATCAAATATGGGTGGTGCCCAGTGAAAATTTGACAGTCGACATTTTACCCCGACCTATTTATTGCTTCCAGACAAAAAAAAAAGGGCTACCGTGAGCATTTGCCCCCAAAAGTCAAAAAGGGGTTACACAATGTTCTTCGTTGCTGATGATACAAATTCAAGTGCTTCCTGTAACCAAATAGGATAATTTTGTTTTGTTTCGGACAAGACCACCTGTGGACATGTTTCGAGATTGATGCCTCGTCATCCCCAGTTAATACAAAATGGTCTCAAAGACAGTAGAGTGTTACTCACATCAAAATCTTATTAACTTCTATTTGGGGCCCTCTTGACCGGACAAAATTATCACAATGTGATGCCAATTGTTACTCACAATAGTCTACATATGACATACCAGCTAAGTGCTTCACAAACTCACATATTTTTTGTGCCTCAAATCGACACTATTGTGAGGTAAATGGTACAAATGTACCTCACTTTGAAGCCCAATTATAAGCAAGAAAACGATGTCGCACAGACATTTGTGTTAACTGGGTCAGTACAAAGTAGAGGTCACCACATATAGCCTCAAGGCCATCTGTTGGCCGACTGAATCATTACACTACACTGTCTATTTGGCTACTCTGGTCTCACGCTGGTGAAACGGGTGTAAACCGCTCCACTTTGTTCCATATTGTTTCTGTTCAGAGGAACTCATAACCTTCACTCATGAGAAAGAACAATCAACCAGCCAAGTTGAAAGGTTATTTTAGAAACATACATGGACAATCTTCCAGAAATGATACAGAAATAAAGCAGACTTTCACTTATCAGGTAAATTATTTTGAAGATTCCTTTTTTTTGTTTAGAAACATCAATATTGTCATGGAATGCTAATTCATATAATAAGACAATTCTCAAATCCTCCTTTATCTTTAAATCTACATTTGATAAATAATAATTTTTTATGTCATGCACATTGTCCCTAAAGGATGGTTGAATGGTAACACATTTTGGTATTTTTTATTTTTATTTATTTTTCCTGTGAATACATTACTTTCTCCCAGTACCCTAATTTCTCACCTCAAAAAAACCCGTTCACCATATTTTGTGCGTTTTTTTTTGTATGTGTATCTCCGAAACCAAAGATTCGAGGACACATGTAAATAAACTTTTTATCTTAAAATTAGTCAAAGATTCACCCTAGTTTATACAAGTACTTGATTAACACCTTGTACTTACATCGAAAGATTTCCTTTCATAAGGACAAAAAATTATAAACATAATATTCCGCACTAACTACCCATAACTAACTGAAATGCGGCGAATAACAAGCGTGATGCATATTGTCACACCTAGCGTCTTTGTTGCGACTTGAAAATAAGCGATGACCATTCTTAAAGGTGGGTGGAGCAGTGGTGAATCATCTCCAAAACGGTTCATATTACACTTAGGCTTATAGTGACTCATCAGTGATGCATGTTATGAATTAATTCTCAAATGTTTGCCATCTGATGACTAAATTCCTCAAATATGATGCATTTTCGTTGAAATCTCAGCAAAGTTTCTCTTTTTCGTTCTAGAACGTAAAAGATTTTTAGGTTCTAGCACGTAAAAGACGTTGTTACGGTTGAGTTGGATTTCCACCAAACAGACAAAAGCGGAACAAAACAGAAACTCTTGTCGATCTCAACAAAACCGCAAATGTTAAGAAACATTTCAGAAACATTTTGAAAGAGAAGCCGGCGACTGTTTCTGTAGTGTTTTCGGTCACAGGCGGTAACTTCAGAGGGTTTTTGTATGACGTCAAACACAGTCGTTGTAATGCAAATCGGTTTCGACACGTCTCTAATTGTTGCCGAATTCTGATTGTGCGCAGTTATGGGATGATGATCGTAACTGTCTATGCAATTCAAAGTCATCGCGGTTGTCAACTGAGTTAGCATTTCTACCGTGCTATTATTTTCTGTTCTAGTCAACAGTGATCTCACCTCTGTGCTTTCAACGCTTCTAAACGCTTCTTCCGTTTTTTTTTTTCAGAGAATGAAAATAAACCATCCACAAGACATGATGAAAAAGTCATATTCACTGAACATGTTGAACAGAGCACTGCCGAGTGGAAGTTAGTGAAAATCTACATGAAACCAAAAGTCGGGTAAAGTCCGTTTAGTTGCAACAACGTTTATGATCTGTTTCTGTTTTGTTACTATTTTGTGGCCTTTGTCCATATTTGGAAACAAAACAGCACCTTGACGAGTCTGTTTGGTGGAAATCCTCCTTTATGCAATCAATATCACTTAGATCAATCATTTCGGTTCAAACACGAAATATTTCACGAAATGTCAATTAACAATGACAGATACTTATTATTAATTTTTCATTCTCATATTAGTTTTAATGTAGTTTTCGAAAAAATATTGTTTAATTATATCTCAAATAACACTTAATGGTTATTTCTTTACTTCCATTCTCAAACGCAAAAGTATCATTTCGCATCCTAGATAAAAAAAATATCAATTTTTAGATTTATTTTTATATTCGTTAAAAAGTAAAGAATTATTCCTTTAGACGTGTAATATAGACGGAATGCAATATTAATCCAGTAACGACAGACAAACTCGAACAAAAAGTGAAGAATGAATTGTAGCACTCTGAAACTCGGCACATGACATCTCGACATCATGTTTTATTAGAAAAAAAATTGTTTACCAAAAAATCAGGGGTGGAACCTAAAAAATTTTTCATTTAAAAAAAATATATATTTTTTTATTGTTGTTTCAGAAAATATAAGATTTATCAAAAAACGATTTCGATAGGTTGAAAAATAATTCAATTCTCCACAAGAATGATAGTTGGTAATACCTCATGAAATACGCTCGTTTTCTCAGGAAACGTGGTTGAACGCCGACGTCACATTTCATGCTCGCTCTAACCCGCCACTGCCAATTCAGGCAGTGCCGAAAATTATATTTGTCATAACTTTGCTGAAAATTATAGTAGAAGGAAAAGAAAAAGTGAACATCGTTCCTGAAGACTTCTACTTCCTTATGCAAATATAACTTTCCATGACTTTCGGATCCTCCGTAAAAATCGTAGAAGGGTTATGTGAAGTGGGACAAAACAAATTTTAGGTACTCAAATACTCGCATATATTTTACCTATTTGCATGAGAAGGTAGGAGTCTTCAGAAACGATATGAACTTTTCCTTTTCCTTATCCGATCATTTTTAGCAGAGTTATGTCTAATCAAATATTCGGCTCCGCCAGAACTTTCAGAGGCGGCTAAGGGTGAACCTGAAATTTAATGTCGGCGTTCAATCACGTTTTCTGCGAAAACGAGTGCATTTCGTAAGAAACTACTAGGAATGTTCCACACTTGTTATTTTGGTAAACATTTTTTTTTTGTGTTTATCATGGTTCCAACTACTAGCACACCAAGTTTGGTGGTGCTACAATCAATTCTTGTTTCAAAACCCAATCGTACTGGATTATATGCGGTTGCTGCCGACTTCATAAATGCTGCTCTAGTCAACTTCAAGTGAAGCAAGGTTGGACAGCTCAGAGCAGCCCGCACGGACTGCACGTTGCTGCCGTATCTGACTACATGCACTATGGTATTGAAGAGAAAATAGTGTTGCTTCTTTCTTTTGCTATACGTTACAAATCAGGCAATGACGAATATTTTGCCTCGCAAGTTAACAGCTTGAGCGGCAAGTTTTTCGAAAACTAGTAATAGGATCGTGTTGGACCGATGGACGCTTTTGCTAGGAATCGCACGTTGAAAGGTAAGTTCTCGTTAATCCTTGGCTCGCACAAGTTTCGACTTTTGAGGGCTGCCGTTCGTAAGGGGACGACAGCTGGTTAACGGAAAAAACAAAAACAATAAGGTGATTGATTACTACAACATACTGAGATTTCAAGAAATTTAACCGAAAGATATTTTCCAAGAGAAGTGCGGGGTCCTTTGAAAATCTCATAAAAAAAATTACCTTTTGTAAGTATAGAGAAGCACCGCCCCTGGACGAAGGCGTGTGGAATTGCGTTTATATTCCTTGATCAAACTGAAGCTGGTTATTTGAAATGAAGTTTTATTGATATGACAACCAAGAGGAGGTTACAAAATACATGATGTTTAAAGAACACATCACATAACATGAAAAAAAATGTATTGCTTCCAAGCAAACTTTCCGTATTCGCAAACACAATGTTCTTTAGAGCACTAATCACATTCGTTCCAATATATTAATGGTCTTTTGAACGATCGATTGACAAAAATACGTTGGAATGAATATCTCAGTAAGTAAACACAGTAAGTGAAGAATTAAAACTGACAGTCTACTCAGGCGGAGCGGCAGGTTCATTTCAGTGGCATGATAAGGAAGGTTGTGAACAAAATGTTTATATAAATGATCTCTGATATCTTTGTAATCTCACAGGTGCATATCTACATGACACCCTGTATATCTCAAGTGAGTACAAGAGAGTGGCAAAACCACACTGTGATTGTATGAAATTATTTCTCAGAGATTCAAAAATCTGCATTATTTACCCATCCAAAAATAATTTGAAATCCAAACGTCACCTGCGTTTATTCGTGCCATGTAGCCGTTACAACACGATCGTTTATGCCTGATTTGGGTCGGCTGGGTTATCGCAAGTTTACAAACAGCAATAAACATCTGCTTACGGCAACTATCTGACACCTGAATGAATGAAAATGTTCAGGTAGACAGTAGGTGCATGCGTTTATTCCAGGAATGTTTCGTTGTAAGAAGACGTTACAGGATAACAGTCATGTTCAGGTTCATTCATCAAAAGGTAAATACATTATTCTTGCTTTCTTCGTTGTGGATGATATTATTTGCAGAGACTTTCCAAGAAGTGAATCACACGAACTTCTGCAGTAGGTAAGTATGCAATATTTGAAGTTATATATATGGATTTCACTTGTAGATCAGATTATCTGGAGAAATTTATTAGATAGATGGAAAATATTAGTTTAAAAAAACTAAAGAACACGCTTTACTTCCAACATATAATAAAAAGTAAAAAATAAATGATAATTCAATTACCCAAATGTAAAAAAGCGCGGGTGCTTTTGATCTATTAATCTCATATTTTTTAGTTTAATTTAACAATACTGAGCGTTCAAGAGCTCAAGAGAACTTAGTCATGCACCCCACGCTTTTTTACATTTGAGTAATTGAAATGTCAAGTATTATTTATTCACCAATTTTTGACCAATCTGATACTGAAAGCACAAACGGCCGGTATATTGTATTTTTTTTTCCGCCATTTTCACGATTACGGACTACTTCACTTATCACTGAACTCATCGCCACTGTAATAATTTGATGGTATTCAGATTTACTGATAATTTTTTCTACTAGCGTGCGGAAAAGTCCAATTTTCCGCACTCATTTTAGTTTTGAAAGAGTCACTTTTCCGCACTCTTTTTAGCGCGGAAAAAACATTTTAGTGCGGACAAGTAGATTTGTTTAGTTTTTACGGATTATACTGACATTTAAATATTGCGTCGCAGAAGGTTAGAATAGAAATCTTACCAAGTAGTATGGTTGTATTGTTTAATATTTTATGTTAACTTTTGGGTGTTTCTTCTGCTAGTAGAAAAAATAGTAAAGTGTCTTTTCCGCACGCAATTTCTGGCTGAACACCGCTAACGCATCGTTCGGCCGTCTGCAATCGCGTGCGGAAAAGTATCACTTTCCGCACTTGTTAGGTAAACTACTATTTTCTACTAAGTCAATTTTTCCGCACTCATTTTAGTTTTGACAGTGTAACACTTTCCTTAACACTTAACTAGTGCTATAGTTAGTAAATTTGTTCAGTTTTTGGTGAGTATACTGACAAGTTGCTCAGTGGTTGAGACTGTCCCGTTCAAATACATTGACTGCTAGTCGGCTAGGTTCGAAACCTAGCGACTACAGATTCTTATCTGATGGCCCGAGAAAGTGCTAGGAATCGCACGTTAAAAGATAAGACCTCGTTAATCCTTGGCTCGCACAAGTTTCGACTTTGGGCTGCCGTTCGTAAGGGGACGACAACTGGTTAACGGAAAAAACAATTTTGACAACAAATTTTTTTTACCAAGATTTGAATATTGCGTCACATCCCAATGGGCACAAGGACGTTGAAATAACGTTGTGAAATGGCTGAAAACCGAACGTTTTTTCAACGAAAAAATGTCGCGTGTAACAACGTTATATTAAACCAATTGCTTACTAATTATCTCTTATTTCCGTTTTCAATCAGGTTTTTTGAACATCGATACTCGATACCTCGATACTCGATACTCGATAAAACAACATTGTTTTGACCAAATAAAAGGTTAAGGAACGTATCATTAACACTGATAAATGAATAGCATAAAGCGAGTTTGATTAAAAATTCTTTTCGAATCAACATAACGTTTTTAAACGTACATTTAACAAGTTGTTGAGGAAGTAACGTTGAAAACACATCTTTATAACGTATTCTTTCAACGTTGAAGATCACACTAAATTATTGTCGTTAAAATTTTCAACCAGAAACGTTTATTTAACCAATGCCACGTTTATAACACGTTTGAAAAACGTACGTGTGCCCATTGGGATTAGGTTACGTAGAAAGCTCACCGCTATTTTGATTGATAGGACCGTTTCCAAACGGTCGTATAAATTAAAATACTGAACTTCAGTGACGCTGTCGCTGAGTCAGCAACTTACACCAGTACAGCCTTCCAAAATTATCTCTTCTAGCCAAGTTACTCCCATGGCAACGGTTGAAACAATTAGTGCTTGCGACAAAAGGATCATTTTCATTCGTTTGCATCGAGGTGTAGCACTTTTCTACACCTGGTGTAATTTACACTCGATTTATAGTATTTGTTTTGCAGATTAAATACACATCCCTTTGTTTGAACTTCACTCAGCTACACTCGATTCAAAATTTGGTGTAATTTACACTACACTAGGCTACACCTTGATGCAAACGAATGAACATAAAGCAGTGGAAAACCGAAACTCAACCTCCAAGTCCCCCACTTTATTGGAAAAAAATTAAGCCTCTTATTAATTCACAGAATGCTACAAATTGCACGTTTTAATTAATGTGAACAATGTGGACACAGGTTAACAGTACAACATATAACACAATGCCCGTATAATGACTCAATGAGACAACGAATAGAAATAAAAAAAACTAATTTTTTGATATGTGTTCAATAATGAATGTTTCTTTTATGTTAAATTTTGGGTATTTTCCGCACGCTAGTAGAAAAAATACTGTACCTAACACTCGCGTAAAGTGACTTTTCCGCACGCGATTGCAGATGGTTGAATGACGCGTACGACGAAAAGAATCACTTTCTGCACTTGTTAGGTATTAGTATATTGTACAATGAGCATGAAATGACATACATTTCCCACGAGTAGGTATATGAAACTTGCTACGCTCGTACTACAATACTTATACTTACTATATACAATATTATATACCTACGCTCATTGTACCCTTTTTCTACGACCTTCTGAATAATAAACAAATTTGCAATATTTTCAATAACACTTTTCATCATAAACTTTCATGCCGTCATGATTTTCATAGTACGTACAACCTAAGAAAGGAATTGATAATACAAATATTGAAAATTTTAATAAAATTCGAACCTAATCGATTTCATAAAAAAAGGGGAGGGTTAATTGGGTTTTGAACCCTCAAACCCAACGATCCAAAACGCGACCGTTCCCTACTCAGCACTCGCTGCTACGATCTCATATAATAATATAATAAAATTAACTGCTATGGAAAGTCTTGGCATCTATTCGAAAATATAGAATTCGATTGTCATTAAAATCTTTTTATTGAAATTAGCGGTGTCAACGTCAAATCATACTTACTATCACTACTCATTTTCGATTACTTGTTTTTTTAGAGGAATTTTGTAAAATGTCAAATTATTATACAGACGTGAACAAACTTTATTCGATCTTATTTTATTTTATTCGTTAATACCTATAATGACAGTCTAGTAGTTCAAGAAAGTCGTGGGAGATGGAATATACTGTACTGTAATGATTATTACAGTACAGCTCGCGATGTAAAAATGAAAATGTGTATACAATCGGCCTACTCCCTTGTTCGATAAAGCGCATAAAATGGGCATATTTCTATGTGGTCGAAGAAAATAGTATATTTCAGGAATAACATAGAGTTAATTCTCAGAAAACAAACTAATTTGGTGTGCATATGTCTATGTATGTCTAAGAATTTACTGTACGTTATTCTTAAAATAGAGTTTACTATTATTAGTAATCAGATTATTTCACTGGCCAAGTAGTAGACTGTCACAAATACTGGCTAACCAAAGGTGTTGCATTCTACAGTAAATAAGTCACCAAAAAAAAATACCAGGCAACATTAAAATTTACGTGAGGAATTGCAGAAGAGGGTAAGGAATCAGTTTTATCCAAATTTCATCTGGTTTTGCTGCATTCAAAGAGTTTTATTCACCAAGTTTGAAGTTTGTGAATTGTCATTATGGCATTTGAAATATTTAAATAGTCCGGTGTAAAATAAAAAAAATATGAGAAGGAAGAAGAGATAGAGAGTATAAGTGAAAAAGACTTTTCCAAGAGTTCCCAAATAACAGTATCGGAACATTCCGAAGTCGACTTTTCGAAAAATGAATCAGAGACAAAATCGAAACTACTTCAAGTGAATTATATTGAAAAAACCATGGAGCCATCAGCAAATTCATTGGAATCAAGTATCGACAAGAAAACCCACAAAAATTAAATCATTGCAACTTTGAGAGAAGAAATTGTTCTGCTGAAAGAAATCATTAGGGACAAGGAGGTAATAATAGAAGAAAAAGAGAAGAACACACAACTATTATACAGCATACAGCAAAATTATGAATTTTGACTGTCGTACATGGTAGAGAAAGAAAGTATAATGGACAGTTCAAATAAAATTAGTTACAAAATTGGTACATTGGAGCCATATTCAACAAATGCAAATACAAACCTTTATAAAACATAGGCAGATGTAATAAAAAATGACAAATACTTCCACGAAAAACCTCTAGATGAGACAGTGACTATAAAACCAGAAATGGTACAAACATCCGTAAAAACAAAAACTGATTTAGAAAATAATGTTAAATTAAGTATTGGAATAAATTTACTAAAACAAATGCATAACGGAATCTTAGTGATCAAGTGTAGAAATAAAGAAGAGATATAAAAAATTCAGCAAGAATTTCAAGAAAAATTATCTAATCAATACGAAACAAAAATAAAAAAACTACTGAAACCAAGAATCAAGATTCCAAACCTTAAACCAAGGTGAGCATACTAAAACAGGTGTTGAAGAGATGATCAGAGATCAGAATAACATAATTATTGATACACACCGCACCTTTCTGTTCAATTTTTAAAACATTTTGAGGATAAAGACCGTTTCACTATACAGGTCGTATTTTTTATGTCGTACCACTATTGCCATCTCGAAAACGGTAAATGATACGAAGTTGGTTAAATTAGACAAAAGTTGCCTATTTTAGTGAACAATGAAACGATGTTTCCAAATCAGAAGTATTACGAACCGTTTTCAAAATATACGGGGAAAACCGAAATTACCCGTTTTATTTTCTTTGCGTTGGCGCCCCTATTTTCAGGAATAGGGAAATATGTTCGGGAAACTTTCTTATCTGTTTTGAATTTTCTTTCACGTGCTATACTTCAATTTTCAAAACGACGTTTCGTTCCTCGGGGCCACCCTCAACTCTATTTTTTCGAATACGGACCTGCATTTTTTTTTAAAGAATTTAAGTAGTCCTTATCTTACCGACTTCAGATATGTATCTTACCTGGTATTTGTTTCCACATTTCCGCCCCTATATGCCATCGCAAAGAAAAGAAAATGGGTAATTTCAGTTTTCCCCGTATATTTTGAAAACGGTTTGTAATACTTCCGATTTGGAAACATCATTTCATTGTTCACTAAAATAGGCAACTTTTGTCTAATTTAACCAACTTCGTATCCTTTACCGTTTTCGAGATGCCAATAGTGGTACGACATAAAAAATACGACCTGTATATGCCGGAGTCAGTGGCACTTTATTAGAGAAAATAATGACGATTAATAGAGGAAAGTTATTTATTGGATGGCAAAATCTCCAAGTTTATCAAAATAATAATATCACTCAGTGTGGCGAATGTTTTGAATTCAAACATACACATAAAAACTGCAGAAATGAATTTGTGTTCCCACGATGTTCTGACTCACATGAACTGAAATCATGTAAAAGTGCCGAAGTCGTCAAATGTAATAACAACTGCAATCATTCTAATACAGTTTACAAAACTAACCATCCTATTAACCACCTGGCTTCAGATAGAAGTTGTCCGACATTTATATACTACCAAAATCAGCTGAATTACCAAATTGATCACAACTCTTAAAAAATCCATATTCCTAATTACAAGCTTTCTAGTATTCAAAATATTCCAAAAATTGACAATGAATAGTCCTAAAGATAAAATTAAATTATGTGAACTAAATTCGATGTTATACTTTGAGTGTACTAACAGGAATCACTGGAAAATATTATACATAAATTCAAGATCAATAAGAAACAAAATGGATGAGCTGGAACTGATAATCAATGAACTGGGAGAGAAAATCTTAGTAGTGACTGAAACCTGTATGAAAGTGAGGAGGTGAGGAACAGTACTATAATTTCAAGAATTTCAACTCTGTATATTCAAGCAGGCATAAGCGTGGTGGTGATGTAGGGATATTCATTCAAAAAGATATTGAATTTGAAAAAGTTGAAAAAAAGCAAAATCCTCTGACCTATTTCGCTTCAAACAAAATCTCCTTCATTTTCAATATGTGGATTATATCGTCCCCCAAACTTTAAGAGTCAACACTTTTTCAATTTTTCGGATAGAACTCTTTCATCGTTCAACAATATTGAATGTGAATGTTTCTTTTTTGGTGATATGAACGTAAATTCATTATCGAATGATAATGAGTCAAATGAGTTATTAGATATATATCTTTCGAATAATTTTTCAATATTTAACAATGAGATTTCTACTATACTACTAGAGAACTAGAGAAACAACCAACAGCTCTACAGTAATTGATCATTTCATAACTAATTCAAAAAAATATGTAGATTTGTGTTTAATCAATACTGCATTAAGCGATCACAAAATGTATATAGCATGTATCAATAACAGACTTAAAAAAATGTAATTTAAAAAAAATTAAAAAATGAACTTCAAGAATTTGGCAATACCCTTTTTCGTTGTAAGAATGCAAATGAAGAATATGAAGATTTACTCAAAATTTTTGTAAAAAACTAGTTGACCAAAACTTTTCTAAAAAAACATGATTCCAAACATTAGTTCGATGAACGTGTTGCAAACCTTATCAAAATTCGGGATAAGTTTTTTTATAAGACAAAAAAATCCTTATTAAGATTTTTACAAAAAGGAGTGTGATCGTCACAACAGATTAGTAAAAAAACAATTAGAGAAACAAAGAAAAAATTCTTTGAGAATACCAATCATCGTTGATGCTAGCCCAAAAAAAATAAATGCCTTGCTATATAATTCTAATAAAACTAAAAAAGAAATCAAAAACATTACCATCAATAAAGTCAAAATTAGTGATCCTTAGGACATATGCGAGGAAATCAATAACCATTTTGTAACAATTGGACCTAAGCTATCTTCGGCGATCAAAACTCAAAATGATGTTATTGAAGACAGATCAAGTGTTCTGTTTGTAACACCAGTATATATTAATGATATTGAGGAAATTATTGATAATTTGGATATCCATAAATCTTCTGGATTTGATGAAATTACTGTGAAAATTATAAAAAATGAGTTATTTCTCATTTTGCTTGATATAATATCTAAGTCATTAAAAACAGGATGTGTGCCAGAAAAAATGAAAATTGCCAAAGTTTCATCAATATTTAAAAAGGGTCGGAAGGATAACGTAAATAATTACCGACCTATATCAGTTTTACCAGTATTTTCAAAGATTTTGAAAAAAATATTGAATGTCAGAGTTTTTAATTTTCTTGAGAAAAACAATTTATTGAGTCATAATCAAAATGGTTTACGCAGGTTGAGAGACACAGAGGCGGCAGTTCTGGATGTTGTTTCGCAAATCCAGATTTAAATCGACAGCAACAAGAAATGTGGCCTTCTCTCTCTTGACTTGTGTAAGCCATTTGATACGGTTGACCACGAAATTTTATTTGCAAAATTATACTCAATAGGTATAAGAGGAAAAATTCATGAATGGTTTCAAAATTATCTGATGAATAGAAAACAGTACGTATTAGTTAATGTTGTTAGCAGTTCTTTGATGGATATCAAATGTGGGGTATCACAAGGATCAATTTTAGGACCTGTTTTATTTTTAATTTACATTAAACTCCATTAAAAATTTGAAATTGAAAGGAATAATAAAACTATTTGCTGATGATACCACATTCATATATTTTGCCACTGGCTTCAAAGAGATACGTGAAAATATGGAAAGTGATCTAAATGTAATTTCAACATGGTTACAACGTTTTAAATTTACTCTCAACTTATATAATACACCAAAATTACTGAATTTTTAGGTCTTATTATTGATGAAAAACTAATTGATGAAAAACTATCATGGAACAATTATGTTGATAAATTGAGACAAAATTGGTGTACTTTAAAATAAGTAAATTTGTTCCCCTCAAATACCTTAAAAATATTCACTTTTGTCTTATTCATTCTAATCTACAGTATTTGATATCAATCTGGGGAACAGATAATAATTCAGTTTTGAAACCTCTAAAAAAACTACAAAATAAATCTTTGAAATGTATTTACAACTTACCGTTTTTAGAACCAACAGTAAACTTATATAAACCTAATAATTTACTAAATTTTAATTTCCTTTATAAAATTTGTACATTTATTCACTTAATTCGATTAAAGCAGATAACATACATGATCATCGAATAAGACAAGCAAACTATTTAAGCCTCAGCAAATTCAGAACTAATTTTGGAAAAAAATCGATATTCCATGATGGTATAGATATCTACAATTCACTACCAAATGAAATTAAAAAAATAAACAAGTGACGATTTTGAAAAATAGAATAAAAAGTTATTTTCTTTGTTAATTATTAAAAAATGGCTTAATTTCTTCATAATTAATTTTATTATCCTTCCTAACAATTTTGAATTCAATCAACATGGATGCCTTTTTTTTCCTCTTTTGTAAGTTGCTTTTGAATTGTATCTATATCAATTGTATATTATTTTTTACGCAGATTTGTAAGGTATTGTTATTATTATCATTTTTTTGTATCCCTATCATAAACAATCCTGTTTCTTAGGATATTAGGAATGAATAAAGAAAATAGTAATTTATGTATCAAGTGAGTAAAGTGATACTTTTTTTACGAGTAAGAAATGTTGACATTCCTCCGAGTAAAAAAAACACTTTACTCACGAGTTTCATAGAGTATTTTTTCTACAACTGTAAAAAAAAATAACCAATTCATATTTTTTTGCAAATATGCAATTCGAACAAAGTTCGAAGAGTATGCCGGAGAGTTGAGTTTCAAACAAATGGAACGAATAATTTGGACAGAGTCGAAATCCCTTTCTCTTCACACTATTCCGCAAAATGGAAAATTTGAAGCGAATATTAAAATAAAATATTCATGGAGGTCAATACCTTTTTCTTTCTTTGAACTATGTCAAGGAAATCTCATATTTGCACTATCCACGATTTTCTCCGTTCAATCTTCATCACTTTTCATTTCTACCTAAATTAAATTTATAGTTATCAAGAATTCGTTATCTGGATAGATGCCCAATTTCACAAATTTCATTAATTATTGTTGTAAACTAGTTTTTGACGGCCAAACAGCCATAGCTACCTTGGATTACCTAGTTTAGATTAGGTCCAATGGTTCCTTAGGGGTATATGCTATTATTTTGAATATATTCGCCGCGATAGTTTGGAATTTTGAAATTACTTATTTAATAGTAAGAATGCTTAGAATATTATTGGTGAAAAAGGAGAACTGGCTTTATGACAGGATTTCGTTATTATTCGGATCTGTCACTGTTGTTGCATGAAACTGTCGGTTGCCTAGCAACAGCCGTTAAAAAAAGTGCACTTTTTTTACGCTTTTCCGTTTAATAATGAAATCGTATGTTGACAGTGAAATATTGTAGTACTTTACGCACACAAACCACACAAAAAAGTGGACCTTTTTTGACAGTTGTAGAAAAATACTATTAGTAATAATTATTATTATGATTTTAGTTCGAAAATATGAATAGACAAGCTTTAGTCGCTATTTTTCATCGTTCTTCTGAAGAGCCAGTTTTTTCCAATCCTATATCAATCCTCCTGAAGAGCTTGGCATAGCGAAATAGATTTTCGTCGACCAAAATGTATTGGGGATCAAATGCGAGAGAAGCGAACCTTGCTTCAATGAAATGAACGATTTCTGTGAGTGATGTTTTTTAATAACATTCTCCCTATCTAATTATTTGATGATTTTTTCAATGAATACTAGAGAAAACTAAGAAAATCAACTATCTGAATGAAAATGCGAATTTTCACTTTCAGATTTTTTCTTTTCTTTTCAACTAGAGTCTTTTCACAATATCTATCAGATGTAGTTCAATGTCCAGCGGGGCTTTTGCCGGGGAATTAGTTGTTTTCTGTTAGATATATTATTTTTCAATTTTCATGGAGAATGTTCCTCTTTTCAATAATTATTATATTTATCCAACATATGACAGTTATGACTATCATTATTAATGTTATTTCAGACAAGTGAATTATCAAATAACACAGTAGTGAGGTATGGATTATAACTCACGTTGATAATTGAAGTAGTATTTCTTCCACTTGTTCGATAAAACATTGTATGCCACTCGTGTGTTATGTTTCCTAAGTCACTTGAGAATTTATACCACGAGACCGTCTTTCTCGCGCGTGACTTATTTTCAGGGGTAATATAATAAGTGGTATGATTATTACCGATAATTTTTTGGAATATTAATGAATTGCAATTCCAAATCTGAAAATACAACGAGTCCGCAGGACGAGTTGTATTTTCTTGCATTGGGATTGCCAATGAATTGATATTCCAAAAAATTATAGGTTTTCAATCATACCACGAATTATATTTAGGACGACAATATATCGATTTGAAATAAAAAAAAATCGTGTCACCTGGTAATTGATGCTTTACTTCTAGCCGTATTCAACGGAATACTCTTTTCCACGGCCTCATCTATGATGCCAATGGACATTTGTCCCCAACTATCGCTCATATTGATAAATAAAGATAACTAGTCAAAACACATAAATTTGGCGTTTATAATTTAAATCATTATTTTCACTTGACAGATAGTAAAAACAAAAACTAAGCAGGTTTATCACCGTGAAAATACAGCGACAAGCTATATTTTCACTGTAGTTCCGATTCTATTGGCTGAATTTCAAAATTTGAAATCCACTAATTGATTGTTAAGCCAGGAAATATATTGTCAGCATAACACACTAGTAGCATGAATAATTATTAATAAAACGATAATACGCGAAAATATAGAATGACTTATAAAAATAAAAATCTGTAATCTGTAACTTGGCGTTCTCTAGAATGTTCTCTTCCAACAGCAAGACTAACAATCATTACAATTATTTTTGAGCTAGTATGTGAACAGCGGAGCTGGACAGAGTATAGTCCAAATCGGTCTTAACGTGCGGGTGTGAGGCTTAATCGACGACAATTTATTTAGTTTCCTCTCAATTCTTTGTGTTGAATCATACCCGTTCAAATAAAATCCCAATGATACATGAGACAGACATATACGATTTTCACATGCGAAAAGCAGATGTGTTGATAATAATAATTTTCAGCAGCGCTAACCCCTACGGTAAGACCGATTTGGACTATATACTCTAAAGTACCCATGAGTATTTTATAATGAGTATATTCAGAAACTTCTCGGAAGTATTAGTAGAAAAGTGAGTTACGAAATTTGGATATTTCAAATAATTCTAATGAGGTAATTCAGATGGGACAGAAAAAGAGTTTAACTTTGCCAATTTACATCTGGGGTAGTGGTGGCAAATATTGCCCACCTTATTTTAAAAAGTAGTTGAAGGTAGTTCTTTGTGTTTATGATATCGCATATCCTTGTTTATCAAATGCTCTACTACCCAGGCCATCCCCATTTATTATTATAATTTATATGGAGATCGTTTGAATCAAAACAAAATTCTGCCATTTGGTTACAGGGAGCGCTTGCAATTGTTTCCTCTGCAATGAGGTACATTGCACAAGTATCTGTTGGATATAATTCAATACCCGTCGTGGTATTAGACAGGGGAGTAGTTATTTTGTGACAGGTATTTGCCACAATTAGCCTACGTAATAGGTGTATATGGGAGTTATCAAACGATCTCCCAAAAGAACTCTGAGCTTTGTTTCAGATATCTGACTGAATCTCTCAACCCGGAGAATCGGAGTGCTTCTTGATCTACTCGCCACCAGGTGGAGCGGCTTACACCCGTTTCATAAGCGCGAGACCAGATTGACCAAATGAAGGAATTTTGGGATGATTCAGACAGGGAACATACGGCTTCAAAGCTGTCTGTAGTGACCTACCCTGTACGGAGGCAAGAACCTCGAAACTAGTCTGCAGGTGATCCCCCTGTCCGAATCAAAAAAAAATTCTGCCATTTGCTTACAGGGAGCGCTTGCAATTGTTTCCTCTGCAATGAGGTACATTGCACAAGTATCTGTTGGATATAATTCAATACCCGTCGTGGTATTAGCCAGGGGAGTAGTTGTTTTCTGACAGGTATTTGCCACAATTAGCCTACGTAATAGGTGTATATGGGAGTAAAAAGGGTAAAAACATCGGTCGGCGACGACTATCGTTATTGGTTATTCTTGTTTATACTCATTGTTAATTTTTTCTTAGAAAATAATATGACAGCGTAAGATATAAGCATCAGCATTATGTGGAAACGTTCATTTACAAAATTCTTGAAACATATCAAACGAAAATTTACAGAAATGACTATTTGAAAACTTTAAAACTTATAAATAAATCAAACTCAAAATCCTTAATATCATCATCACATACCTCATGATACCAAGAACCCCGCGGGACATAAATACGCCGACAGCGCCTTGGGCCTTTTTATCTGACAGGTTCATTTAAAATGAATTAGGCCAAACAAACCAATCAAGTTAGAGCATCTCTTTTATATTTTATGCAAAACTCACTAACAGGGTGCCACCTACTTTGAACTCATAGCAGCTTCCATGCCAATGACCAATAAAACAAATCGTAACTTCAAACTTCCGCTAAAAATTACATCGAGACCGGAAAAGACCGAGGATCATCACTTTTCGAACTGCAGTTTGGAACTTTATGAGCGGAAAATGGCAGCAACACAGGCATCGGTTAATTTCACCTTGACCAAGAATCACCCTTGCCAAATTGTGAAAAATGTTTTTAAATTTGGGTTTGGATACCCTGGCCATATTTGTCTCCAATACCTTTGGTGTTCGCACAGTCACGTTGATCCCAAATTCATAGGAGCCCGTCGTTCCTATTTATATATATAACAGGTATTACTTTCGTTATTGGAACTTCCTCACTACACATTTCCTTTTCAATAGTGAAACGTGGAAAATATAATAATCCATCTTTCGTAGAAATCAAAGTATCGTGTTTGAATAAATCTTCCACAATCCCAAATCATTATTCTCACGTTCAAGCTGCAAACATTTAATAGCACCTTGTCCTCTAGACTCCTTATCATTCAAGATTGAGAACTCCGCACAAAATAATTATTCAACGGGAGAAATGTAAACACAAAGAAGCTTAGCTGTTCTAAACATTTATCATTCAATCTATGGCCATTCATTTCGCATGCCATTGATCATTAGCGGAGAGAATTTAATCATCAACCTTCAGAAACTACGTGGAAGTAGGTATACCCGATACTCCGGCTTCCATACCATATATCTTACAATGTAATTAAGACATTCGCAACACTACTTCAATTAGATTAGATGTTAAACATTATTGTGGAGTAGACAATTCCATTGCGAATATTCAGTTCATTGATAACTTTATGTGATTAATTTATTAAGAAACTGAGAAATAGAAAATTGAATGGGTAAAACAATATTTTTGACATTCCTACTAAGTTCATTCTTTCAAACAAAAATTTGAAGCTAGATAATAATCTACCAGAAGCGATCTTTCAAAGATTCCAAATATAACTGGATCAAGTTTGATGTCAGCTCTTTTTCTCTTTATTTTCGTGCTTGCGATAATACCCATGGCACTTCATACTGACCTTTTACAAATAATGCTATCCTTTCGTTCGTGAACTCTGACAGTTGAATTAGATATATTCAAAGCATTTGCTCGTGTTTGGCACCAGGAACTCCTGACCAAGTTTTCATCTTGTTTGTTGTTTCATCTAGCTTTCTACCCATATGGTGATTGATAGGGTTTCTACTATAAATGTTGGCAACAACACCTTTCTGGCTTTACTGGAAACAATCTCAAGTAAAGCTCACAGCTCAACTTCATATCAGTTTCTCTTCAAGTCTTCTCATATCAACATATGAAACCAGAAAAGAACGAGGAAGAAACGTAAAAGATATTGAGCTATACCTAGAATAAAGTCTGAAGTGGGTATCCAATTCCAATAACTTCAACATAAAAAAACGATCTCACAGTGCCCAGCATCATTCTTTTCTTCTTCGTGTTATTGTAACGATGAGAAAAGCGGAGGTAGGATTTGATGTTTCTCTTGTGAATGCTGCATGTCTCTAAGACATACAGGTGTAGGAACGGGTCCTAACCTTTGCCCTCAGTTCCTTGCTATCCTTTTCCTTCATTCGTTTTATCCCGTTCTCAGCAATAGTGATTGACGGATATGCTCCAAAATAGCTCTTGATTTGTTGAATAACATAAGGCTGTAAAGTGAGCAGCTGCTGCCACAATTTTACTATATTAATTTATTAATAGGCTTCCACAGGCTCCAGTATCCAGGAGCTTCTGTCAATGGAAACTTGGGTTTGGCTCTTTGATCTGGTCCACCTGCAGTTTTATCGTGGAACTCCGTGTGCTTAAGTGCACACTGTCTAGCTTGGTCTCCATAATGAGACTCCATAGCTTATAGCTTTGACAGTGGTCCTTCAAGTGACCATTGGCCTTTGGTTTTTCTTCCTGCACTGGATGCGTTTTGATCTTGTTAGACCTTTGCAATGACATAATATGATCAGTGCTTCTTCTTCCTGACAGAACCTGTAGAGGCAATTGTTTGTCAGCAGACCAAGGTTTTGAATATGGATATGTTGTGGTGATAGGTCCAGTTGGATATCACTCAGCAACCTAGATAATCATCCCGACTGTCATGTCCTGTTACACTTCACTACTGAACCGAATCAACCTCGTGTATAACTATAAGATAATTTTCTGGATTCAACCCCTATCCACACATCCTTTTATAAATCCCCAGTGCCAATCTAGCCTTATGTGTCGTTTAGTCGATGTGGAGATTCCATATGAGCATTGCTTGTGGCCGAACAATACTCGTAGGTACTGACTTTCGTAGCAAATGGCATCTCCAGTCCATGGAATGCTGATAGATTTAGGTCTCATTTTCCTAGTGAAGGTTAAGACACCGTTTTCTGGTCATTGATTGAGAGTGCTCTTGCTCGCACCAGTGGCATTCAGCTACACTTTCTTAGACTCTCCCAAACGTAAGAAGGAAAAGTTGAGGTTGTGATCTCTTCATTTGATGAGATTTTTTTTTTCAGCCATCCATTTTTTCGAAAAAGTGCCTGCGATAGATACATCGCAGAGAGCTAGATCCGTACAATGTTATAGATGGCGCAAATCGATAAATCAATACCAGTTTTGCGTCGGGTTTTGCATATTCGGAAATTTTAAAACAAATCTATTAAGGTTCCTTCAAACGTAAATTAATTAGTTGCAATTTGATAAACATGTTTTTAATGAATGAAGCGAAGAATTTATATGTAAGTGTATAAATTTATTATTTATTGCAAAGCGCTTTCGACTTGCGTCATCTGCAGGGCTTACTAGTCAGGCAACAGGAAGTATCAAGATTTGTAAAAACATTATCTGCTTAAATTTGAAACTTATTTAAGTCTAAGAACCAACTGCTTTCCGAAGCGACTTAAATGTTATGTTATCTGAGAAGGGCCCATAAATATTTCCCCTGCAATACCCAGACATGCCAGCCGCTGCACTTTCTTTGGCCACCATATTAGTGAAGCATAGAGAACCATGGGTTGATGTCACGACCAGTATATCCAGATTTCGAGTTTTTTCTTTTCGGGCAGTTATCGTGGCAGCCACGTTTACGTGAGTCATCACCTCCTCCATAATACCTATAGGAATTATTTCTGGACCAAGTGTCCCTCGTTAATTAATTTTGTTGTTGCCAATGTTGGCATTTGTTGTTGAAAGTCGTTTAACTTGTCTTTCCGTTAACCTGTCGTTCCCCCACTAATTACAGACCTCAAAAGTCAAAACTTGTGCGAGCTAAGGATTAACGAGTTCGTACCTTTCAACGTGCGATTCCTAGCATGACCCGAGGAGAATAGATCTCGAAAGGAGGTTGTCCGTAAGTCACCATCTGAACCACAACCTCGTCTCGCGTTGCTTGGCTTCAAATATCGATGGCTCACGCGCTCCCCCGTTCGAGCTATCCTCTCAGTGGCTCGTATACTCTAAAATAAGAGTCTCTTTTCAGATATACCGCCTTTAGACTTTGTACATATAGTCTCATTTTAGATATACTGCTTTGCGACTTTGCACATATGCATGCCTACAAACCAGTCAGTACTTCTTGCCCTAGAAACCTGCATAGCAAATTTCATGCCTAAGCCGATATGGTTTTACCACTGTATGAAGCAATTTAATGCTGGTCCAAACAGATAGAGTCATAACAATAGCTATTTATGTAACCAGTTATGAAAAGCTTCATTTTGTGTAACGAGTTACACAAAATGCTATTTCGTAACATGTTGCATACAAGAGTTTTCTAATTTTGAATACCTGGAAAGCCTGTGAACGTAAATGAAATATGAATATGTATTTTTTATTAAAAAATCTGAAAAATTGAGTAGATATCTCTGTAGGTATGTTTCCATAGTAACCGCTGTTATTGGTGATCCTAACACATAACTTCAATGTCGAAATTGACTAACGTTAATCATTCAATTCCAAAGACAGAGATAATTTATTAATACAGATGTAAATGTCTGATTCCGGTTCAGATATCCCAAGCGATATTGAAGGGGCTGCAAGAATTCATTTCTGTCATTGATTCCTGTCAAGAAATTGATGATGTAATGAACTTTTCCTAATCAGTAAAACATTTCCTAAAGTTCAAAAGTTAGACGTTATGAAATTCATATCAGTTATGAAAAGTGTCACTTATATGTCAAAATTAGAAAAACTATCTCTAGCCATCTTCAATTCGCATAACCTTCATTCGGTGTTTTGGCTTTATTCAGTGTTAGACACATCTGCTCTTTGGCTTTATTCGGCGTTTGACACCTCTGCCTTTTTTAAGTAGATACAGTTCGTGCTGAAGCCTGTAGTATTTCAGTCTTCCAAATCTATGACCTCCAGACCTTTCTGCTCGAGTTCACACTCCCCTGACCATTTGGTCTTCGAATCCTTTAATACAGGTCCTGTGACCTCTCTTTCTTTTCTATTGTCATTGTCCAGTCCAAATTTTGTGTTTCACTTATATATTGAATTAGTTTTCCAGGAGAATAAATTTCAGATGGTATTTCTGTACATTAGTTTCCTGAACTAAATTGTGATTGACAAGTATGTGTTGTACTCAACAAAATTCGAATTGGGCGAATACAATTCCAATAATAAAGCAATAAGTGTTGATGTTTTTCCCAATTATTTTCCTACGTCGCCAATGTAATATGCTATGATTGGTATATTAAATAAAACACTGCTCTCTACTCGCCGATCATACACACACTGATGAATCTCCGTTCATTTACATAATCTGTATACTACAAATATAATTTGAGAGATGACTTTGAGCATGATTTCTACATAACAATAATGCACTCCACTTCGAAGGAGGAAACCGCTAATACCCAAGTAATTCCCGAGTAATACCCAGTAATTCCCGAGTAATACCCCTCAAGTAATGCCAGTAATGCCCGTCAAACAAGTAATAAACATATAAAATCGTGTCTTAATGTTCGGTTTGTTTGTTGTCAAGTACAAGTTGAAGAACTTTTTTTATTTTATTTTTTTTTATTGCACAATTCTGATTTCCGCCACTGCTCTCAAATTTTTCGGATGATTCATGTAATTTCCAATTCCCTGTTCCCATGTTTTGAAGACCTTTTTTTTGCCCTTCAACGATTATAATTGGGCAGTAATTCTTCTCTCACTTCCGAATAATTTTTGTAATACCCATGCTCAAGAAATAGGTAGGTACCTCCCTTTCCCGTGTAATGCCCAATAATTCCTAACTAATTCCTCTAAAATTCCCCAGCGGTTTCCCTCTCGATTATGTACTTCTTCAATAATTTAATTAGGTATTTCAAAATTTACCAGCTTCGCAGCTTTCATTGGAATAATCAATGCAGTCATTAAAATCTCACGCATTTTCTCCTGCAATACTGATGTAGAATACAAGCAGAATGATATAAAACTGTAACTAGCCTCTGAATAAAGGATATAAGTACTTCGAGATACCTACATAAATTAACTCCTCGTCTCAGAAAAAGAACAAAAAACCCAATCCCGTCTCTAATTCATCCCTCACGTCCTACTACATTCCATACGTGCTCCAACAGAGGATACTTTTGCTACTCCGCAGGTAGTTTTCAGAAAACGTAAAGTACACAACAACTTCGTATCTTTCAAAGGTCTAATCCCCAATTTTGAATTCAGAGGGAACTAGTCGGTGTTGGAGTACGGGCGAACACAAAAGAAATACTTTCCTGTGATCGGACAATAGTCTGCTTCAAGGTTACTATTCTAACACCTTTTTTCACTTCCATTCACGTTCCACTCCAAAACCAATTCAATGCGGCTTCTATTTACGGAGAGAGGTTATTCCAATTTATTTATTATTTCTCAATGGAACGGCCGAATCTTTTGTGGTCGGCAGGTAATTTCTGTGAACAGCGGCGTACCTACTATAGATATAATATTTATCGTGTGGTATACTGAAATTATTTCGATTCTCTTTTCACGATTCGAAGAACAGCCAAAGATTTCTTTAATAACGTAATAGATTAAAATATCTCCTATGATCGTACGGATTCTGCCAATTATATAGTATCGGAAACTTTTCATCTTTGGTATAGACATAAATCTACGCGAGCAACAAGGAACGCAATGATATGATAATACCACATAAATAAGAGAGACGTGCCTCGCGCTCGCCCGACGAATTAACAGCTCACGTTGATATCCCTTCCTCGAGCGAGTAGACGAGAAATTGTGATGCTCTGTCAACACAATAGCAAGCTATTCTTCACGCTCCCATAAAACCACCATACCCAAAGATGAAAACGATATTGTATGTGTGTATACCTAATCTGCTAACCGGAATTTGAATTTGTCTAACTTTCATTATCCATCATGAAAAACTTATAATATGAGGTGGGATCTCAGTCTGAAAAAATTAGAAGAGTAAGAAGTACTGAATATTCATTTATCTAATTCAGTTTCGAAAAGTCAGGTTTTACATGACGTTTGTGAATTATGAAACGTCAGTTTTTTCAAAACTGTCACTTGAGACAAGTGAAACTGAGTTGTTCAATATTCATTAACCAACTAGTTGTGTAATGAAATAGAATAAGAAACTAATAATTTTATCTTCGAAAATATTCAAAACAGGATTTGCTGCGTCATATCTAACTTTAGATTTTTGTGGTATTAATAATTCATTTTATGCTTTATTTGCTGATTCTTCTGTATCAGACTCTATTTCGTCGGAAGAACTACTCATTTTTGACATAAGTCTGACACGTTTGATATTGATTATTAAATATTCATTCTGACAAGTGCCAATGCCACTGTCCCATATCAGGAGAAAACCGTTGAATTATATTCATGAAATTATATAATTAGATAAAATGTTGTACGAAATACGTTATGAAAAGATTTATTTGTTCGTCTCGCGTAATTTGCAAAACTCACTCACTCCGTTCGCTCGTATTGGCAAATATTACACTCATCGAACAATATCGGTCTTTTCATAACTGATTACGTAAATAACTATTTTAAAATTGTTAGTACGTATTAGTTTTCAAAAAACATCATAATCCCATCTATCGACTTAACTTTTCGGGTATTGCTTTGCTATACACTACATCATCATTATCGATAAAAATGGATAACATTTTTCGTTTAGGGTCAGCAGCGGTAGTGGTTGGAATGTTATCAGTCAAATCCAAACATAAAAAAATCAGTGCAGTGCAGTGATCAAATTAATTCAAAATTATTCACTTGAGTGTATATAAATTTGTCGACGTAGGCTGTACTGATAAGTAACACTAACTCCAAAAGCAGTCTAGAGTTGGTTGCCCTAATTCAATCAGGCAAAGCCATGCTATTTGTATCGGAGACCTTTTGCAAAAACCCCAACACATTGTCTATGTAAAATGGCTTTCAATTGACACTCTTATTATAAAGTCCAATTTATAGGTCGAACCTATTACCAGTTTTCAAAACTGTGACTTTTGCTGTTTTGGGTATTATGCTTCGATTTAATTTTTGCATCCGCTCTGATTAGAAATTATTATTTCTTTGAAATAAACTAATTTCATCTGGGTTGTAGGTCATGATTTTCTTCATTTGAATAAAAAAAGTGTATTCCTTTACGGCATTACGGTAGTGCAAGACAATATTCATAGAACTAGAAAATAAACGGCTAGCATTTGTTATTTTTTTAATTTAATAACGATATCCTGTCCAACTGTCAATAATTGTTTTTTTATACACTGTGCATGACGATTCAAATGCTTATAATTGCTTTAATTTATCAACAAAATTATACTTATAACTACTACGAATTGTTCATTACCGTTTCTGGGATAAGCAAGTGAAACTGAAATGACTCATGGAATATTCCACCCCCATCAACCACCCTGATTTCCAGCCACCCCGACGCAAATAAATTCGATCGATACCTGCGATTATGTAGGTTGTAAAAAATGCTCTCCTGTGGTAATTATAATTATATTTCGAACATGGCGCCTCAATAACAGAGATTTATCTTCGAAATCACTCATATTTTAGGAACACTGTGGATAAATCTATCGATTTTCTTCGTTCATTGAATATAGTCCATTATAAGTTTCTCAATTATCTCCTCTCTCCCTCCCCACCACCATTCAGATTATTGGTATTATTTTGTCTATACCATAGTGGGTCACCTACCATCTATATTCATACTATGCAATCCTGGACTTTATAGAATAGAATAGAAATTTATTTATACTGAGCAACAAACAGAATGATTTCCACTTACATGTTACACAGTTGTTAGGAGTTTCTTGATACATAAAATTCATTGAATACATTTAAATACATTTAAAAAACATACAATTATGAAGTAAAAGATACAATAAAATTACAATACTACAGTTAGAACAATTAAATATGCAATGACCAGAGAAGATTCAGGTACATTTGAGCATCCGAAGGAGTTGTCCCTCTGTGATATTAAATATATCTAGATCACAGTCTTTCACCATTTCGTTAACGGTCTGGAGACATTGTTGAAGAGGAGACAAACTGTTCGAGACGCGAAACAGATTGTCCCTTCTTCTAAGTCTTATGTCAGGTACAATAAAATCAATGGTTTGGAGAATTTCAGGTGCTTTCAATGTTCTAAGAATATTAAAAACAAAATCACTTCTGAGGATTCACGTCGATCTTTCAATGGTTGGACATTAAAGTCTAGTAGTTGGCTGGAGTAGGATCTAAATAGGGGCCAAACCTTGTGTTTCCTGAAGGAGAGGGTTCTTAGTAGTCGTTTTTGGATTTTTTCTATTATATCGGAGTATATATAAGTCTTTGGATTCAAAATGACACATCCATATTCTAGTTTAGATCGAACAATGGAATTGAAAAGTAATATACATGTATCGTGATTGAATTCACGGCTCGATCTCAAAACAAAGCTCAATTTCCTAGAACATTCAGCCACTAAGTATTCAATATGCCTAGAGAAACTGAACACACCAGAGAAAAAGATACCGAGATCTTTCATCTCATCGATTCTTCGCAGACTGGTGCCATTAATAAAATAATCACCGATAGTGTGTGACCTCTTTCGAGTAAAACTCATTATTTTGCATTTGGCTTCGTTAAGAGATAAGTCAGACACTGAAAAGTAATTCGAAAGATTATCGAGGTCATCTTGAAGCCGACGCCGACGTTGAGAAATGAAATATTATTTGCAATAATAATTGGAATCGTTAAACCTATGAAAACTCTTTTTAGTAATGAAAATGAAACACTAGTCATGTCAGTACAGATGAAGGCTGATATATATATATATATATATATATATATATATATATATATATTTTCTTCAAAACACTATAGGAGAGATTTTGTTAGATTATTTGTTAGTAAATTCAATCAAATGCTGCACACATTTTTCCATCAGAAATATATTTGTGAACTAACCCCAATTCATTGCGGAATGAAAAATCGGTATAGAAATTATAAAGATGTTCAAAAAATTGTGTTTTCATGGACAACATTTCATTTGTTGTCTTTGAGTTTTATTCAACTTTTCTTTAATTAAAAGAGTTTTTTATTCCACCTGGAGAACTGAAGACTACATAATCAATCATGGACAAATAAAAAACCCTCTGCTCAGAAACTGAGAATCCATTCCGCTTCTATTCCACGTTTCGAAGATCATATTGTTTTGAAACTCTGATCGACAAAATAGTTTTTGGGCAACCGTCCGGGAAGTACCCACTTCCTGGACGCTTTTTCTTTGAGAAAGTAGCACATCCCGACCTAGTCCGGGAATTACGTTCTTCCCGGACTAGGCCGAGAAGTGCTCGAATTTTAATATGGATATTAATATTAATAAGAATCAGAATGTTTCTGTTAGTACCTATCTTCTGTGAAATGTTCAAAATTTTGTTCTACAAAGATATATAATAAATAAATTAGTCTTAGAAATGGAATAGAGGTCTACCTTCACCCATCTCTTACCCGGATAAAACATACTTTCTATGGAGTTTCATAAATAGACGAATACATCTACCGTTCGCCCTAGAATCTTGTTCACTCGTCCAAAAAAACAGTATTTTCCGGACTTGTTACGTAAATTACTATTATGTCACCTGCTTGTCCAAGTTATTCTAGATTCCAGCTTTTTCAGAAGTATGGTAATTGACAAGACAAGAAACCTACCACTGTCAAATTTTTTATCATCTTTCGAAGATACTTTATCTGTCATATGTCCTAGATTCGAGAATATAATTTCCGCAGGAGATCTCAATATTGACTACACAGATCCATTCAGCTGAATGAAACAATTGCTTCGTTTGGCCTGAATCAAATTGTTGATCAGCATACTCGAATTTCTACAACTTGCTGCCAAATAATAGATCTCATAATTTGTTCAGAAACACTGAGTATAACTGACTGTACTACGCTTGATTGTTCTTCTTTTTCAGATCATTTTCTTGTATCGTGCAAAGTAGGTTTGATAAAAACATTAAACGATAATTTTATATACACTTTCCGAGACTTCAGGAAATTTAACCAGGTATTATTTCTTGCAGATTTGCATGCCATCAATTTTGATATAATTTATGAGATAGATAATATTGATGAGAAAGTCGTTCTGTTCACTAATTTGGTTCTAAAACTTTTTGATGAACATTCGCCTATAAAAACCGTTAAAATTACCAAGAAAAAAGCACCTTGGATAACGGATAATTTGAAGCTCAAGTTCAAACTCAGAAATCTCACGAGGTTTAAAAGAACAAAGGCTCCACATCACTGGAATTATTATAAAGAAATGAGAAATCTTACAAATCGAACCGTGAATCTTGAAAAAAGGGCTTACCTAGATTATCGTTTGAAAAGAAGCAGGCAATTATGGAAAGAACTGGCTGATATGAACGTTCACAACAAAAAATCACTGAAATCTATTCCAGAGCACCTGATGAATGCTGAAGAAATCAACAGTTTCTTCGGAAGTGTATCTGGTAATACAATAAATAATCATGATAATTTCGCTTTTCACGAAACTAGTGATCATGAAGTATATAAGACTATACTAAGTATAAAATCAAACGCTGTTGGACACGACAAGGTAAGTATTTAAATATTACTACATTGCTGTACCCTGATATTGCTACATATATCCCATCTATTCAATTTCTGCATACAAAAAAATGTTTATCCAGCAAGTTGGAAGCGTTCGCATATTCTTCCTTTAGCGAAAGTTACTAATGCAGAAAATATGAGTGACCTTCGCCCAATAAGCATTTTGTGTGCAATCTCGAAAGCTTTCGAAAGAATATTGAATTCTCAGATGCGTATATACTTGAATGAATTTGACATATTACTATCCTGCGAATCAGGTTTAAGATCTGACCATAGTTGTACCACGGCTCTTCTGAAAGTGATAGATGACATACATATCTTTATTGATAACAATGAATTGTTCGACTATTCTAAGGCTTTTGATCAATCACCAACTCCTTTTATCAATACTGAGTTACCTAGGGTTCACTATGAATGCGGTATCTCTACTTAAAAATTACCTTTTCAACCGATCTCACAGCATTATTATAAACAATGAATAATCTGAATCTCTAGAAATAAAGAATGGTGTTCCCCAGGGATCAATTTTGGGTCCTCTTCTTTTTGTTCTCTACACTTCTCAATTATCAAAGTCCTTACGTTACGCTTCAATGCACTGTTATGCTGATGACACGCAGATGTATTTAAATTTCGAAGAAAACTCCTACAACTTGGCACATGACCAAATCAATCATGATTTGAATACTCGCATAACCGTATCAAATAAATACTGTCTCACTATGAATAAATCTAAATCATACGTTATGCTATTCGGAAGGCCAGCAGCAAGAAATCGTTGCAAGAATTTATTGAATATACGTGTTGACGGAGTCCCCCTACCCACCGTAGATACAACAAAAAATTTGGGATTGTACCTTGATAATGCATTACGCTTCACTAAACGTGTATCTCATATTTTAAAACAGGGTTATATGAATCTAAGAACGATCTATTCAAACAGAAATATTTTAAACAGAAAAAGTAAAATGATACTCTGTGATGCATTAGTGTTATCACATGCTAACTATGCAGTCTTGGTTTATGGACCAGGGCTGATGAAATCTGACAAAATGATACTTCAAAAATTGCAGGATTCATGTGTGAGACTTATTACAGGCACAAGAAAGCGGGAACATGTTACTGAACATTTTTTAAGTAATCTTGGTTGGCTAAACATGGAGGCTAGGCGTACACTACACTCCAGTACGATTTTTCATAAAATAATAACAACTGGGAAACCTCCTTATCTATTCAAAAAACTAACATTCAGAACTGACATTCATAATCTCAACCTGAGATTTCGAAATAATTTGGCTGCGCCTATACACAAAACCTCCTTTTTTCGTGGCTCATTCTCATTTCAGATCGCTCGCCTTCACAACCGGTTACCCAGTGATTCCAAATTATTACAAATTAAAAAATTTAAAAAAAATGTGAAGTAATATTTATTTGACAACAATTTTTCAAATTTCTTAGTATAATATAATAATTATAATAACAAACTTGAATCGGCACATCATTTTCCTCCGCTTATATGTACTGATCATTGAATTTAGATATATTTTTTTTAAGAATTGAATTTTCTTTTGTTATATTTTTATGGTTAGTCTTTAATTTTTTTTTTTCGGAGCAGTTGAATAGTCTAACATATTCTATTATTGATGTACTTTATATTATTGATTATGAATTTATTATAAGTTACTTTACTGGTTGGATGGAAGAGCAATATGAGCATTGATGTGCAGGAATTGAATCCTGCCTTTTATTAGGTTATAAGCTAACCGCTGTACCTGCAATAAAATCATTTATTATTATTATTATATCGTAATATCGAAGTATTTTCCAGATAACTAGGTACATGTTGCGGAAATGCAACAAGGTTCTTGATTATATAAGTGAATGGAACTCTTTAAATATACTGTACTTCAACATTAAAAAAACTCACTTTATGAGGTTCCACAATTGGAAAAAGAGCTGCTCTGTTTGAAAATCAATGACATTAAATTTCCCAATGAAGAATCACTCAAATTTCTCGGAATAACCATAGATCACGGTCTAACATGGAAACAACATTGTAAATTATTGATATCGAAATTACATGTTACTTATTCAGAAACTTACATTCTATTTTATCTGAGGCGCAGCTGCTGAGTCTATATCATGCACAGGTTGGTTCGAGGATCAGATATGGCATTTGTCTTTGGGGCCTTTCCACTTCATCAGCCGATGTTTTTATTACACAAAAAAGAGTTATTAGATCACTAGCCAAGATAACTAAAAGGGTTTCGTGTAAATCGTTTTTCAAAAAATGGAACATCCTAACAGTAGCTTCTCTGTATATTTATGAAATATGTGTTTAAATTTATTAAATTTATTCAAACCAGTGCAATTTTAAGCTGAATAAGATCATTGATAATTTTAATACTCGCGCCAAAAAAATTACTATCATGTACCGGTTTGTAAGATTAATGTAGTGTATAAGTCTCCCAACAATTTTGGGCTCAAAATTTTAAATAAACTGCCAACAAAAATAAAAAATTCTTCAACATTATATTCTTTTACGAAAAACTGGAAAATATTTTTAACTGACAATTGTTTTTATAGCATTAGCGAATTTTTCGATACCTAGTATTAGTTTTTATGTATTGTGACAAGTCACAATTATTGTTAATGTCTGAAAGGATAATAAATATATTATTATTATTATTATCTGACACTTCATTTTTGTAGATAACCCTTACAACGCAGGGATATTCGTGGTTAGTTCCTTTTATATCGCAACTGTGAATGAGTTGTCAATTGTTTCGTTTTTCGTTTATTGACGCTATGTGTATAAAGTTCCTGTAAGATGATATCTTCTCGATCCAAAAAGCAAGCAGTATCGTATCTTATAAACCATGCACCAAAATACTATAAATAAATGTTCACTAGTTTATCGATTTTCGGTTACGTATTCACAGGTGAAAAGGGAATACGCCACCAAAATTCACCCCGGAGCGCCTCGGCAAATAACAATAATAGCCGTCCTCTACCCGTACAGGCTATGCCTGTGGGTACACTCTACGAGTGTTTATGAGGGAGTGTTATTATTATTATTATTATCTAGTCCTATCGTTATAGAGAATAATATTTATTTTAGAGATAGCGTTTAATGATTTATTTTGGTTGTATTCAGAACTATCCTGATCTATTGATTATATGGATGTTAGTTCATGTTTTCCTTGATTTTATGACACAGTTAGTTTTTAATTTTTTCAAATAAAGTATAGGAAACAATTTATCTGGGATATAGACAGAAATCTACGCGAGCAACAAGGAACGCAATGATTTGATAATACCACTTAAAGAAGAGACGCACTACTGTGCGCCTCTCCTGTTATTCCAGCCGACGCATTAACGGACCACGTGGCAATACGACACACCGCACGCAGCATCCCTTCCTCGAGTTAGTCGAGGAGAAATTGTAATGCTCTCCCAACATATAGCAAGCTATTCTTTACGCTCTCATGAAATCACCATACCCAAGAAAACTGTCTGATACTGTATATCATAATTTATGTATGTCTAATTACAATTTTTTGTATAAGTTTTTATATAATCATTATTATATGAGGATGTGTCAGAAAGTACTATACCTATATCCTATGAATGACCCTGTTTGCTTCCCAATATGTCCTGTACCCTGTACCCTGACAGTGATGTTTACCTACTCTTGAATATCCTAGAGAGATCCTCGGAAGTCTCTAGTTTTGTTATGGTTTACCCATGCGATGCCTTCAGGATGTAGTTAGTAGTACCCGGTACATCCAAAGACCTTCTCAAGACATCGTGGTCCTTTTTGGTAGCCAACAGATTTCCGTGAGACGACTCTTGTGTGTATGTGTTCCGACAGGGCCTGTTTTAGGAATGTCCAGAGGATGTACATATGTTGTCAGGAAATGGCATTTCACAGAGACTCTTTTGACATCAGCTAGTGCTAGCTTGGAGTGCACGCCGGCCACCCGAGGTGGTGCTGTAGGTTTTCTGGGTTTTCCTGCAGCTGAAAAGTGAATACGCCACCAAAAATCAGTAAGTCGCCCCGGAGCGCCACGGCAAATAATAATAATAGCCGTCCTCTACCCGCACAGGCCATGCCTTTGGGTACACTCTACGAGTGTTTATGAGGGAGTATTATTATTATTATTATTATCATCAACATTTTGTCATATCAATGATTTGTGTAAAACATTCTTACATCCAGTGCTGCTTCCTAATCGAGAGCTTTGATGTGAGCTCTTGAAATAAGCACCTTTTAAACAATAAAACTAGAATGTGTTCAATAGAAGAATCTCTTTCTATCAAAATGCATGCATGTTTTTTCTAATCGTTCTGATATACTGTGGGATAAAATATGACAATCTGTTTTTTTAAAGAATTTTTCAGGCTATATCGTCACGTTGGAAACTTCCCGAAGGTCTCTTTTCCCAGCGTTCGTTTCTTTCATTGAAAAGCAATGCTTTCGAATAGGAGGCCAGGTGACCGAGTGTTAAAAGCGCCAATATTTTTTTGGTATTATTGCCTAGTGAGGTGTTTCCGAGGTGCAGATACTAAAAAAAATCAATCTTCTGCCTCAATATCTCAGGAATATTTATATGTGTGTTCTTTGAGTGGAAACCAGAAAAAAATCGCCGTTGCCCAATAAACTATTCTTTCAGTGTTTTACGAAAACATTGCCTCGTGTTTACTATTTTCAGTCGACGGTAGAGCCACACTGTTTTTTTTTTGATTACGTATCAATTGATGGATTTCGCCTCTGTATATTCATCACATAAAACACATTATTTAAGTCATTTCCAGGATTCACCTGGTTGGATTTGAATATTTGGTTATAGTTACTTCATAGCTCGAAGCCTTCAAAAATATTATTCCGACTACGCCACTGAAAATATTTTCAGAGCTCAACCTACACAACGTGAATCTAATGTCGCTTCACAGGAAAGTGTTGGTCATTATATCAAGGAAATGTTCGGTTATTTTTTATCTGATGGGCGTCGGGCGTCGGAGAGTCGTTGGGACCAGTCTTCGAGCAAACAGTTTTGCCGTCCTCTTTCATTGATATATATATATATATATATATAGGGTATTTATCTCTTTGAATTAATTATTTATTGGAACTATAAATACATTCGAGTGAATTAAACTGATTGGGTTTATAGATTGGGTTTATATTCATTGCTTATAAACTTGTTGGGGTAGGTTTTCAGTTTACATCCAAGTAATGAAGTCTTGTGTTTTCCTAAGGCTATCATCATTTTTGGTACTAACATTCACTGTCGGGATAGCGGAAAGTTTCCTGGTTAAATAGAGGCCCTCATCTTGTCTCCCGATTTCCTTCCTTTGTGTTTTGTTTGTTTATAGAATAGGTGAATTCAATTTTACTAGCTCTCTATCATCTCTCTGGGCGTTAAATTATGGATCATGTAAATAGAAAAAATAGATGTTTGACAAATTTTCAGAAAATCTCAATAATGTAAAGAAAGTCATAGTAATTGAAAAGGATTGTTTGGTCAACATCGAAATTGTAAAGAGAAGTATAAAAATGCTTGGTAAGAAATAATCTGCAAGGCCCAACAAACAATTTCAAATAGAGACTACAAAATAACTGTTATTTAAGGAGTTTGAAGTTTCAGAAACCATTTCACAGTTTCTGATAATACCTGTGATTACTTTTTGCCATTTTCATCGACGAAAGTTTATCATTTTATGTAATAGCCCTAAACAATAATTAAAAACAAACAAAAAAATGTTCAGTAGTGTGACAGGTTCCACTTATACATGCCAAAAAAGAAACTTTGTTTTACTCCTGCCTCATTTTCAACTTACCCATAAAACTGGCATTCTGCTCAGTAAATGTTGAAAATCATCGCTTATTCATATCCTGCATATATGTTTAATAACAGTATTGTAAAGCGCAAACCTCAAGCTTAAAATCACATACTTCATTTTTTATGTAAGAAGTGTATGAGCGATTATTTTCAACATTTTCTGAAGAAATTACCGGGATTATTTTGAATCTGAGGCAGGAGTAAAACCCAGTTTAAACAAAAAACAATTTGCATGAGGAAGTAGAAGTCTTCAGGAACGATATACACTTTTTCTTTCTCTTCTACTAAAATTTTGGCCCTGCCGGAAATGGAAGTGGCGAGTAAAGCGAGCCTGAAATTTGACACCGGAATTCAATTAGGTTTTTTGAAAAAAAACGAACGCATTTTTTGAGAAATTACTAGGTATATTTCTTGTGCAGAATTGAATTATCTTTAACCTTGTTGAAATTGTTTTTGGAACAATTACAATTTGAATTTTCGTATGCACTATCTTGCAGCGTGCTTGTATATCACTTTGAAAGTATAAGTATAGTATAGGAAAACGTATATTTTTAATGTTGCTCTGTTATGCCGAGAAATAGGTGATAAATGCGTATTGTACAGGGATTATCACATCACCTGGTCTCTCCTCCTACTGAATCGCTTACGCGCTCGGCCGTTTTCTTTCAAGTTTGCAAGCATTTTTCACATATTTCTTGGCATTGTTACTCAAAATGAAAATACTATACTTACTTCAAATTTCAAAATCTATTTGGAAAATTGGAATGAAATCATTCATTACGTATACAAGCACGCTGCAAGATGGTGCGTAATTGTGCCAAAACTAATAGTCTGACAGCGCATTTTTTTTGTATACCTATTTAATTTCTACTTTTTGGAAAATCTTGGAAAACACTGTTTGAATCGACAGTTTCTTCTATCCGTCAGTTGCAGTAATATTGCGGCTCTGCTCCGGTCAGCTGACGTTCAGTGGATAGCGGTTCTCAAAATTTAGATGAATTTTCTAACAAAATTTAAACTTTCTCAAATTTTTTTTCGAATTTTCACACCTGCCATTTGTTATAAAATGGCATTATACACCAGTCCTTCACGAGAGTGCAAGAGGTTAGGTTACACCCTGTATATTGGATTGAATCGTATGATATTCTAAAGCGTTGGTAGGGCGCACTTAAAATTATCATTTTTTGTTACCTGATATAAAACGCAGAAAATGGCATTTTCAAAGTTTGTGGACCAATGAAAAAAACCATGCCAAATGGTACAAAACTCATGAAAAAATTTTGGATTTTGGAGAAAAAATCAGATATAACAGCTGAGAATACAAAATTGATAAAAATCCATTATATTATTGAAAATATCGTTATAGCTACTAAAAAAAGATACTGGGACAGACTATGAAATTCCAAATGATGATGATGGTACGAGTTCACGTTGCTTGAATTTGACTCAAACTTTGGTTGTGTTCCGTTAATCGACTTTGATTGGTTTTTTGGTGTCCCGTGAATGACATATTCCTGAAAAACCTTGTTAAAAAATCTCTGGTTAACCAGAATGGTCAGTTTGGTGACTTTCGTCGATTAGCGGAACATATCCTTTATATCTACCTTCAACAAGTGTATCTGTATCTTCAGTATCACCACCGATAAGTAAAACATGTATTGCTGCATACCTTAAAGTACCAGACAAGGTGCAAAAAAAAAACGCGATGTTGAACACGGTTCATGTGCAATAACTTCAAGATGTTACCAAGAATGTTTTGAGGCCAACAGAAAACTCACATTAGAAGAAGAGAGAAAGAAGTTGGAGAGGAAATGTCTAAGAGAACAAAGAATTGCGGCTAAAGCTAATTCTTGAAATAAAAGAGTTTGCAAGTCAAAACAGATTATGAAAGATAGCAATTGTTTTGTGTGTAGAAATCGTATGAATAAAAGTAGTCGATATTTCATATGTAATATTTGTGAAAATTTGTACATTATTGTTGACTTCCAAAAAAACACAAAGATATTGTTTCAGATTTGGAAGACAATGATCTTTTCCTGTGTAACGTCTGCTGCAAAGAGGAAAGCGATGAAGAAGCTGACAGTAAAAAAGATATAAATGAGAATGATAGTTGAATTGGATATTGAAGAAAATGAAGGGGAAGAAATAGATGAATTATGCAATAGATATATAGGTAGATTATAAAGAGTTCATGATAATTGAACTTTTATTCCTAATTACTTTTCTGAATAAAAAATAAAAAAAATGTTTTTCCGATAACTGAATTGATCCTGTCCAATAAATGAAAAAAATATCCAATAACAAATTTTTTTGTCATAGTTTTTTGTTTTTTCTGGTACAAAAAAGTGGCATTATTGAGAAGTGAATATGGATAGGGTTGTTTAAAGCACAGAGCCGACTTAATCTCCCGAAACATGGTGATAAAATCGGCAACACCGCATGAAAAGCAGTTTAACGTCCTACTCACTAATTCTTTAATGTGTATTTCTCGGCTTATTGGCAAAACTAGGAAAGAAACAGAGATTGAATTTTCAGAGAAAAGAACGACGATTAATGTGGTTATTTAATTTTTTTCATCACAAACTGGAATAGCAATATATTCAATTTCTTAGATATGGGAAATCTGTCAAGTTTTGTTTTTCCATGTCCGAAAATTCACATTTCGGGAAAGTTTTTTCAACTTTTTTTTTCAGATAAGTGCAGAAACCACATAGATGAACCCTGATTTTTTTAGATTTTTCATTTGAAATCTGACTCATGAAAATAATATGATACCAAACTACCAAACTACCTGAGTTTGGTACATTCTGTATAGGTACCTTCCAAAATCACATTATTTTCATCAGTCAGGTTCAAATGAAAAATCATTTATGTGGCACTTATCAGAAAAAGTATTTTAAAAAAATCTCCCAAAATGTGAATTTTAGGGCATGTAATAACCAAACTTGACAGATTTTCCATATCTAAGAAATTGAATATATTGCGATTCTAGTCTGTGATGAAAAAAATTAAATAACCACATTATTTGTCGTCCTTTTCTCTAAAAATTCATCCTCCTATGTTTTTTCCTAGTTTTCGAATAAGCCAAGAAATTCACATTAAAGAATTAATGAGTAGGATGTCAAATTGCTTTCCATTCGGTGTTGTCGATTTTCTCCCCACAGCTCGGGAGATTAAGTCGGCTAGCACTATATTGGTGATTGGCTGGCATCCGTAGGTATGAAAACTAAATCACGTGTGTTTGAATTTGAAAAAAATCTTAACAGTCCAGTAACTGGGCGTTTTACCCTAATTAGCCGTCAGTTCATTCAGTCACTTGTAATTTCCCATGGCTGTTAAACCTGTTCATACCTATTCATCCTGAATTGGAACTTGCTGAAATATGGACACGAAAGTCCCTTGGTCCCTACCCTAGGTATGGTGCGGATGAGAGTCGAAACGCCAACGCGTAGGCGACCAAGGGTCATCCCAATGGGTTGTATGCATAAAACTGAAGCAAATGCTTTTACTCGGATTTCTTGAAAGAGACCTATTCGTTTTGTTAAGTAATGAGAGAGACAAACCTGAAGTATAAGCATTTGCTACTGTTTATGAATACCACCCAATACGTTAGCTGTCATTCTTTGGCTTGCCTTGAATAAAAATCTTTCATCAAACTCATTTTCAATGTAAATTGTTGATATTCGTGTAGATATATTTTCAAATCAATTTGAATTTTTAATGTTGATATTATATATTCACGTAACCGTCTACTTTTAATAACATACATCAAAATCTCATCAAGAGTGACTCAAACTCGTACGATATCAGAACTGACATTAATATTGAACTCAATAAATCCATGCACCCCCATTAAATATATCGGAAGCTTCCATTTAGCTTGCAAGTTAGTGTGTGTGTAGGTTAGTTGGGCTAAAATTTTGCAAGCTGTGATAAAACCACTTCCTACATAGTTCAATTCTAATGGCCCCTGCCCCCCCCCCCACCAAAAAAAAATTGCGAATAAAAAATGTTGGTCTCCCTTCTTACCGAAAAAAGTTGGAAAACAGGCAAAATTGAAATCGAAAAATCCGTAAAAATAGTGGAAAATATCCGACCATAAAGTAATATAGTTGAGAAAAATTTCTATCCCTCAAAACTACGTAGAGGACGCTAGGGTATTTGAAAAAATTCACAACGCATTTGGACATGGAAAAAATGTTGGTCGATGGGTTCACCCCTTTTCGAAAAAAGTTACGGAAACTTGCAAATTAGAAAAATTCGCAAAAATGGTAAATGAAATCGATACGACGAACCTTTTTTGAGTTATCGACTTTTTTACTCCAAAAAATGGCCAAAATGTGATCGCGCTCATGGCCTCTTAAACAGATTTGAGATAATAAGATTGTTATACAAAGTCAAATGCAATCTGTGTTTTTTTAAATGTGGAAGGTAAAATCAACCAAAACACCATGTCAAGAAGCGAGGAAATATGTATAAATGTACAAGTGTACAAGTGGAAATGGATCAATTATCACCCCGATAAGTTACTGCGTCTACAAGACTGTTATCGTGAATTTAATTATTGACATTGTCAGTAACGTATCGTAGAAACTGCCTATCTGCGACTAATGAGTTCCATTTAACTAAATAATAATAATTTTCAATGTGTCACCGCAGAAGAAATACCCTCATATCCATCCCTGATGTATGCTTCTGAAGAGCCTGTTTTATTTCAATCCTATATCAATCCTCCTGAAGAGCTTGGCAAAGCGAAATAGACTTTCGTCGACCAAAATGTATTGAGGATTAAATGCAAGAGAAGCGAACCTTTCTTCAATGAAATGAACGATTTCTGTGAGTGATATTTTTTAATAACACTCTCCTTATCCAATTTATCTAATGGTTTTTTTCAATGAAAACTAGAGAGAATTAAAAAAAATCAGCTATCTGAATGAAAATGCAAATTTGTACTTTCAGATTTTTTCTTTTCTTTTTAGTTAGAGTCTTTTCACAATATCTATCAGATGTAGTGCAATGTCCAGCGTGGCGGGGAAGTAGTTGTTTTCTGTTAGATATTACAAATAAATCACATTTTTCATTTTTCAATTTTCATGGAGAATGTTCCCCTTTTCAACATAAAAACCTCCCAAGAGGTTATCTTGAACGGAAATGGAAAATAGCTACTAAAGCTCGTCTTTTAGTCGCAGATGATTCCACGACAGATTTTATGAATGTCCTATTCATATTTTCGAACTAAAATCAAAGATTGTTTTGTTTTGGCAAAGTTAAATGAAATCGTTTTTTTTTTTCAGAATGTGGAAGGTTAAATCATCAAAAAACATATCCAGAAGCAAGTTTCTTCAACAAGATCAAACTTTTATTCATTGCTTCCGATTGGTTGAAACTGGTTGGTACAAAATTTCTCAAACAGTTCCTAATAAATGAAGTCTTCTCCGGCCATTTGTTACTAATAACCATCCTCTGGAAGTGCAACTTCTTTCTATTACATATTTGACTTTCAAGCTATACCTACTATATTTCAAATCATGTTTTTATTTTACTATACATTGAGTGTACGTATTCATGAAATGAGTCAAAAAGTAATAAATGTAATTTATGTATGCATACCTTATATTGCTCATCCGCCCCAGTGCAATTATGAGGATCTAATGAAATAAAAGGACTGCAACTAAGAATTACTCGTTTATACCAAGAATGTAATAATAAAAGGGGGTCGAACTAAAAATCAGTACGTTGATGCGGTGGTTTCTTGTGAACCAGTGCGCAACGGCAACTGTGAAGACAGGAGAGGCGAGGAACGCGAAGAGTAGGCCCTCATATACCAGTCGATGCTGCGCGCTGAAGTTGTGAAGTTCGTTCCGTCCGTAAATGAACGTAGAAGTTTTCTCTCGTCGGTGTCGCACAATCGCGATACGTTCAAGCCAATGTTCCGTAAGTAATTCGGCGAACAATGGATGGCCCGGTGTGGTGTTTAATGTCCTTATTGACTCTCATCTCAGTGAAAACAATCGCTTCAATGGGAGGATTGTGTCCTACCCCATGTGTGTGTAAGTGGAAAGGAGGCAAACAAACAGTGGAGTGTATGGAGCGAGGACTCATAACAATACCTGAAAACGTCGATACCGAAACTCAAGTGCTCGACTTGTTTGCTAATAACCTGCAGATTCTCCCTCGGGAAACCTTCATCAGATCAGGACTGGTCAACCTTCAAAGAGTTTATCTTAGGAGCTGTCGAATTGGACAAATCGACAATCTCGCATTCAGAGGCCTAACGAACCTCATCGAGCTGGATCTCTCACACAACTTGCTGACGTCTATTCCATCGGAAACTTTCAAAGATGTACCATTCCTGCGAGATCTGATTATGTCAAATAACCCGATTCAGAAAATAGAATCTTTCGCGTTTCAAGCTATCCACGGATTAGTGAAATTGGATTTATCGAACTGCGAAATCCAAAATATTGCACCTAAGGCTTTCGAAGGCATCGAGATGTTGGAATCACTGAAACTGAACGGAAATCGGCTTTCCGAATTGAGACTCCGAACTGTCGAAACTTTGAGTCGGTTACACGGTGTAGAGCTACACGATAATCCCTGGCATTGCGACTGCCGACTTCGTTCTGTGAAAGAATGGATCGTTAAGAACAATATTCCGTATCCAGAAGATCCAGTTTGCAGCGGAGGTCCTGAGAGAGTGATTCACAAAACATTCGCAGAATTGCACATAGACGATTTTGCTTGTAAGCCAGAAATTCTCCCGGTTAGCCGTTATATTGAAGCAATATCCGGTGAAAATGCGAGCATAATATGCAGAGCCAATGCTGTTCCAGCAGCTCAAGTGAAATGGTATTGGAACGGACGTCAGCTGATGAATAATTCACTATTCTCCTCCAACCAGATAATTTATGTTTACGAGGATGGAAAACAGGAAAAGAGAAGTAATCTCGTACTTACGAACGTACAAGAAGTTGACAGCAGCGAATTTTATTGCGTTGCTGAAAACCGAGCTGGAAGTTCAGAAGCGAATTTCACACTTCGAGTTTCTTTGAAACCAATGGGAATCACTTCTCTGGGGGATGGCCAGATAGCAGGTCTCAGCGCAGCACTAGTTTTTCTGATTCTCTTTATATTGATCGTGATCTCAATTTTACTCACCAGACTGAGAAGATTGCCGTTTGCGGAAAGCAAAACACCAGGGCAATTGGAAATAGTTACTGTTATTAATGGAAATACTTTACCTAAAAGGAAGTCAGCATCTACACCCATAAAGTCTCCAGAAGAACCTTCCACATTCACGGAGGCAAAACCGCCTTCAGAACTAAACTTCTGCAATCCTGTACAAAAGCCTCCTCGTTCCAATGACATTCCTTACTCAACAGCACATTACAATGGGAATGGAAGTGTAATGTCCAGTTCCTGTTTTGTATCTCCGTCAAATTCTGGAAATAACCCCGATTTGATAAATGACACGAAAGTATCCGAAACTGGAGAAATAATTTTTGCTGGACCTGAAATTTTTGATAAATCTGTTAGCGGTGAATACAGTAGAAACACGGACTCTTTGTATCCTTCTGGCTTATGGGAAAACGACAAAGTTCATATAATTAGAAGTAATGCTGGCTTCCACTGTAACGATAAAACTCCCATAATTGGTGACGGAACAAGCACTGGTGGTTCTGCGGAAGAACTCAACTACAGATTGGCCCAAGGTACCAATCGTGGAGCTGATTATCCAACAGACTACGGCCTACCTATGACTGAAACAAAACTTGGGAATCCTACTTTAACATCGGCCACACAGGTGATCTTACCCACAAATACTAAAACTCTGAGGGTGTGGCAGAAGGGAGCAGTTCCCGTACTTCCACCAGTAACCGCTCTAAAAAGGGTCATGATCCATAATAGAAGTTCTCCCGATGAGGGTTATCAGGAGGGATGTGGTACTGACGTTTAAGCGTGGAGATATGATTCGATACCAAAGACCCTAAATGTTCCTACAATGTATAAAATAATAACGTCTGGCTGCAGAGGACTGTCAAGATTTGCTCAATTCAGCAACACCTCCAGTGTTGTGAAGTTTGAAAAAACGTATGTGTAAATATAAATTGTAATTTCCCTGTGTGATATTTGGCTCTTGGTCAAAATATTTGTGAATATTGTGAATATTAGAGTTATGACGACGTTTACGTATTAGGAAACTAATGGAGTATACACGGTCAAAAGACTGATTTAGAGAGATTTTTATATATACGTAATATTACATAAATAATTTAATCGTAACATAAACAATTTGTATCGGGTAGGTAGATCTGAAGATATCAGAATACTGCAATATCTCCATTTCTAATAATTCAGATTTATATTTTGTTGAAGAACAAACTTGATGAAGATTTTCTTCATCGCCTATACTTAACTATTTTCTATTTTTTCATTGCATTCAAGAAAGTTATCTAGATGGTATGTTTTTGATGTCCAGTAACGAATGATAAATTTATAAATTGAAAAAAAATATATAAAAAATTTGAAAAACTACCTAATATCCTATGGTTGAGGTGTACACAAATCTGATATTATTAACGAAAATGTTGTTTTTGAGCACATACAGTAACGTGGCCGTTACTTGATGGAAATCCATAGTTATGACACGATAAAATTCCCACACAATTTATTGTCTTCGCGACATGTTTCGATACACAGTATCTTTTTCTATGCATCGAAATGTCGGGAAGACCATAAATTATGAGAAAATTTTAATCGTGTTTTACCTTAGTGTCATCTCTAACATAACGGGTGACCCGGAACCAATTTACCTCCATGTATCTTCATTGTCAATTCGAATAAATGTTTCAGTAAGTTTCAGACCAAAAATGGCACCTCCGGTTTGACCGCATCCAAATTTTTTTAGTATTAAAAGAAATTATTATTTTTTAAATTTACGATTCAGTACGAAATTACCCTTCCAACGATATATCACAATCTTACTTCCAATTCACAAACTACTGATATATTTGAGATTCTATTGTATTCCACTCGTAACGGAACATTTTAATGAAAGTGTGCTATATGAGAAACAATAGCATGTGAGTTATAATTACAATAAGTCAAAATCATTCAAAGTTTTTACACTATGATATGTATGCAGACGTTACTATTTTTCCAATTTTTGTTTTCTTTATTTTTCACTCGTTTCTTTCAAATGTTAACAAAGGATTTTTCATGTAGGTTAGGTTATATCTATATTGAGATACAAAAAATTGAAAAGAAGTGCTTATTTGTTTTTCCTATTTATTTTTTTATGAAGATAATCTCCATCCTATACCTTGAATCCTATACCTTGAATCTTTCAACTTATCTTCATAAAAAACAAATGGGAAACAAAACTAAGTAGTTCTTCTCATGTTTCAATCTATATGGGATTTTCTAACATACACTTAAAATTCCTATGTTATCATTCAAAAAAATAAATGGAAATAAAAATTGAGAAAATAGTTACGTCTGCATACAAATTATATTGTGAAAACTTTGACATCGATTTATTGTTACTCGCATGATATTGTTTTGTCTTTCATAGCACACTTTCATGAGAATGTTCCGTTGCGAGGAGATGCAAAAAGATTTTTTTTATGAAATTGTGATATTATATCGTTGGAAGGGTAATTTTGTACTGAATCGTAATTTAAAAATGTATACTTTCTATTTGAACTGATAGAAATTGGATGCGTTTCCGGTCAAACCCGATGTGTCATATTTGGCGTATATTAGTTAATACTATATTTAGTGGAAAAAGAAGTTCTTTATTGCACTAGTGCAATAAAGTTTTTATTACACTCATCTGTCATTCAACTTCAACGTGCTGTCATCATGACAGACATAAATGTTCAAACCCACTATATATTTAGCAGATATTCTGTGAGATTGGCAATACGTTTTAAACAGTTACATATTTTATATTATTTTGTATTAATGTCGGCAGCCAGAGCTAAACAAACAATGCATTCCCGAGAAAAACTCCATAATCAAAACTGATCCGCTTTGTTCTAAACCGTCTACCTGCATAGAGCAAACTGTTTGTACTATGACCACACCTCGTGATAACATACGCGCTCACGGCTACTATGATTTTGATTTTTATAATGCAACTGTCGTTATAGAAACGTCAGTCAAAAATTATTTCTGACAATTACAGAATTGAAAGTTTTAAAATGAGTATTATTAATGGAAAATGGATAGTGATCTGTTTCAATGCAAATCGATAGTAATAATCAATAAAATTATTTAAGTTGGGCTTTTCATTTTCCAACACCTAGTGCCGTACCTTAATAAATGATTTTTTGCTTTTTGCATGAACGTAGAAAAAATGTTGTATGCAACTCGTGCAAAAATTGTTTATGGTACCTAACGTAAAATTGTCCGACGAGGCCGTTAGGCCGAGTTGGACAATACGTTGCACTCGTCTGACAATTTCACGTCGAGTGCAATAAACACCTACTTTTTGCACCTGTTGCATAAATAACTATTGTTGTATTCATAACTATTGTTGTATTCATCTAATCGTTCAATTATTTCACTTTCTTATATAAAAATAAAGGAAATATCATACGGTTTAGTGATCAAAGCGATTTCCTTCTGTGAGTTTTTTGTTTATACTCTAAAATCAAAATTGAAATATGACTTCCTAATTTAATTACTGACGTGATCTTTTTCCGGTAGCGAGAACTGAAATTTTGTTTGTCAAGTTGGCGAAATGATAATTTCATGTGGTATATAAGTTTTTATCTGGATTACTACAATAATCTGAATAATTAAATATTGATTTATTGTAGTGTTTGAGATATCAATTAACTCGCGTAAGAATGTTTAAACGCAAGAGCCGAAGCTCCACCGTTTGATTTTCTTAAGAGGCCATGAGCGTGATCACATTTTGGCCGTTTTTAAGGTAAAAGAGTCGATAACTCAAAAACGGTTCGTCGTATCGATTTCAAAGAAGGATATGCTTCTAGAGGAAGTTTGATTATATGTAACTGTGTATGCGGCAGCACCTCAAGAGTCTTTTCATATATAGTCGAAGTAGCTGCAGTGGTATTTCTCTTCCATTAAAATTCGAAGAAAGATTTATCCGATCGAAATGAATCTGGTATAAAAAGAAAGGTAAAACGTTGATATATGTACGTGCTCTAATGTTTTTTTGAAATTATTTGTTCATCTTCCAAAAAAATTGCCTCAAAGTAACTGCATTTTTGGGACATTTTTGAGATTTTTTTTGTGGAAAAGTGGATTGAAAATTCAAATTCCATTACAGCACGTACGTAGAATTAAACTTCCTCTAGAAGCATGTCCTTGTTTGAAATCGATAAGACGAACCGTTTTTGAGTTATCAATTGACTCTTTCACCCTTGAATGAATCCCAAACGTTACCGCGCTCATGGCCTCTCAAGCGAATAAAATGTGTCTAAAACACGCATGCATTACAACGTTTTGTTCACAGAAATTGCCGAAATTTTTCATTAATAATTATTTGACATTTTGCTCTAACAGCACCTGTCACTTCAAAAATCATTTAAATTACTTAGGTGTTAAATGGTTGCTTTTCGATTAATTATTAATGTTAATTTTAATATTAATTATAAATGAGTAAAATATGATTGGTTCTAGATTGTATTTTTCATTATTACACTAGTGCAATGAAGTAATTTCATTATTCCACTAGGGAATAAAGTGGTACTTTATACGGTTTATGAATGGAACACTTCAATTAAAAGGTGTTTGTGATCAGAATATATTATTCTATAGTCGTGTTTTGAGATGAATGGGAGATATTACCTCAAATAAAAATAACCAGTTCAGAAGTTTTTCCAATTTTCCAATTTTCAGTAAATGATTTCTTGAAAACGGTGTCTCTGAATACGTACTCCATTCAAGTAGTAGAATGGCCTACTGTATGTTGTTTATTCAAATGAATCAATTTATTGAATTTCACCTTCTTCAAGTACAATATTTTCATATCGTTTGTTGCTTTTTGATAGCTATAACATGAATAAGGTCATTCACATTAAATTTATACTTGGAAGACATGTTGATTTGTTCGTTAAATGCATTATGCTCCCGACAGCAACAACATCGCTAAAATCTATCTGAATCATATACATCTCAGGATTAAACGAACTCGTCAAATGAACTAACATTCAATAATTATAATTTTTTTTTTTCTTTGGTGTGTTGGCATCGACTACTATGGTCATTAGCCACCAATAATCATAATTATAACAAAACTTGCCGCTTTTTTGTCTCTCATCATTTGCGGAGAAAAATAATTAAGCATCCATAATTTCATCCTTTTTCTTGAAAAAAATAATAAAATAAATAAATTACTTTTTTATTTCAATGTGCAAATTGTGCAATATTTTGTTGACGTTACATGTAGTTAGCGGGAAAACTTCGGTAATTTTTTTGTTTGCCAGTGTTGAAGGTTTAATAACTTTCTTCCGCGAAAAAAGTTTTTTCCTTCTTTTGTTTATACGACGTTTCGTAAACTTCATATACGTTCATTTACTTGATCACAATTCTGAAGTTGTCATTATGTGTGCTATTTTTTTCTCTGATTAGTTGCGGGGAGAAAAAAAATGGTTTTTTTTTGTTGGCTGAGAACTATCCGATCTTTCGCATTCGGCAAAACCTCCAAAGTTCATTTATTTTCAATTTTGAAGTACTTATTTGTAATTCGCCGCGTCTTTGACGATAAATGCGACAAAAATTGACTATCATTAAAAAAAAAAGGATGTTTTACTCATTTTATACATGAAGTACTTATGCGAAGCATATTACATAATATTTTAATGTTATCAATTTCGATGTATCTATAAGTTGTTTTTAGTAACTTATTATTTATGAATGGATATATTTTTCAAAATAATATGCAATGTTCATTAATCACACATGGAACTTGAGAAACAATTTTCGTAAAGAAACGATTGTCGTTGCCGACCTATTTTTCACCCTTTTACTCTCACCTACCTACAATGCCGTTGGCTATTATCGCAAATATCTGTCAAAGTATAGTATATTATCCAATTCCACGATTATTGATAGAAATTGAAGTTGGTTCGTTAATTTCATGCTATGAATAAAAGAAGAAACAACCATGTTTTTTTCCGCAAATAATAAGGATGATGTTTTCTAAACTTCAAATGACTAGTTCACTAACTTCATATGAAGTTATCGGAACATCGCATGTTAAAAAAAACAGCGACACATTTCTTTCTCCGTAACTAATTAGCGACAAAAAGCAAAAAATTATGGAACGATCCATTATTTATGGTTTTGAAGTGGTTTTATTAACTTCATGAATATTATATACTTACTTAAGTAATCATTTCTGAAATGCATTAAACACATTATTCTTTTCATTACATTCCTTGCTGGATGAATTCAAAAGGCTGCAGTGGAAAAAACGAAAATGACAAGTTTATAAATGAAAAAATGTAAAACATTATATTCGTATCAACCCACCATAAACATGTATTTTTCTGTAATTGTTTCCTGTTATTGCTGTTGAACCTTGCTATATAGGTGAAAATGATTGTTGAGTTATGGGCATTAAAAACTTAAATCAATATTCACCGCTATGGAAATTGGAAAACAACAAAATTATTCATTGGTAGCATTTATAATTTTTCTGTTATTGAGAACGTTGTTTGTTATCATATTCGTCAATACTAATACCATCTAATAATTTTTAAGAAAATGTATTCGTTAAGTCCGAGTCTGTCAGTTTTATATTAAAAAACGTTTGCAAGATTATGTTCCGTTTTTATAACCACTCTCAATATCAATATTGATATGCCGATTGTCGGATTTTCCCATGAAAATATTTCATTTTTATGATAATTTTCATATAGGTTTTATAATATAAAGGGCCTTGCTCTGAATTTGGGCTGATGAGGAGTTCATTACATATTACTTAATAAAGCTACCTACCCGCTACGAATGAGATTTCTTCATAGTTACTTTGGCATAGTATATTGACAATTGTTCAAAGTTTGGCCGTCATGGGTATTAAAAAGTTTTTCAGCCCTACCTATATCATGTCTTCTTTACTTCTTGAGGTACCTACGTTTTGAAAAGATATAAACATTCTTGGAAAAACTCGTCTTCATCTTCAATACCGACGGGATACAAAATTAGTCATCCTGTGAATAGTTCTCATGCAATTATATTTCAAGATACGGAATAACAATGTAATGGCAAAAATTGTTACTTCAAACGTATGTTTTCAATCCTTATAGGTGTGCTTAAAAGTGTGCCTCATATGTTTATGTAGCATTCAATGGTATTGTAATGTATGGTAATATAATTTCAATAAAAACCGATAAAAGAAATAAGTCGTGCCGTGCCGCTTACTTAACTATTTGAAACGGTTCGCCCGAAGATGAAAAAGGATTTCAGATAAATTATTTTCATCTGTATTCTAGCATATAAATTGAGTTTGGTAACTGAATTTCATTCTCGACATATAATAAAAATATTGTTAACAATTATGTAGTCGACAGGACATTTCAGAGGTACATACAATTCCTAATTACTGTGTGTTTCAACAAATTCATTTACTTAATAATAATGTTTCATGTTCCGATCCAGGTACTTAAGTTTTAATATATTTTTTTATTTTTCGGATGATTAAAATGATTATTCACCGACAAAAAAATGTTTTGATTCAAGTTGAAATATGGATATCTTGTAATATTCATTGATATATTTGAAAGAGTTATATAGATACTACTCGAGATACTATATAGTCTAGTATGAATTTTAAAAATTTAGAGAGACATAGCATTATAGAATCACTCGAATTATTTTGTCAAATCTACAAAAACCAACCTTTTCAAAAAAAATGTATTAGCCGTATTCACTGATTGAAGAAAGCCCAGTTGTCGTTTTTGAAATATCTCTTTTAAATATCGTCTGATCTATACTCAAATACTCGTTTTCATGAAAATTCATCCAAATACCGATCCAAATATCGACTAAAAATTATTTCAGATCAATCATTTGTTAATAGAACTTATAATGATATAGTTTGATCAGTGAACAAGTTCAGTAGCCTGATCATGGAAAACAATGATTTAATAGTTCAATCAAACTGAATCTACATACGAAGTGTTCCTTCCCATGTCATACTCATAAGATACAGTGTGACCCATTTAAGTTGGAAGCACCCTTATAAAACTTGTATTTTTCAACCGATTGAAATACTTTTTTTCGTTAGGTAGACATTCGAAAAGTCTACTAGGACACCAAATTTCTTGAATACATCCCCAAATTAACTTATGTTTTGAGGCCAAAAATTAAAAAAAATTACAAGCGATTTTTTCAGAAAGACCACTACCACCACTAGATTCGCGACATTTTCAAATGGTTCGGATGTAGATCATCAACAGATTTCGATGAAATTATGGTCATTGATATTTCGAGACTCCCCGAATTCAGTGGTGTAGTCAAACTGCTGATAAAAATTTTGAAATTGAAGTGGTGGGTTGATTAAACGGCAAATATCTCAAATTTTATTCACCAATAACTTTATTATTGACTGCCGTATTTCAACGCAATTTCAACATGAACCATTTGAAAATGTGATGTATTCAGTGGTGCATTCGGATTTTTTTCTAAAAAAATCAAAAAATCGCTAATATATTTTTTTTAATTTTTGACCTTGAAAAATAAGATTAGTTGACCCTGGAAATGGAGATTTATTCATGAAATTTGGTGTCCTAGTGGACTTTCTGAATGTCTAACGAACGAAACAAAAATCATTACAATCAGTTGAAAAATGCAAATTTATAAGGGTGCTTGCGTCTCAATTATCTCGAATTAACGTTGAAAAATGAAACATTCTTTATTGAAATTTTAATAGAGAAGGGTATTTCGACATCGTCGAAATTATTCGTTTCTTTCATACTTGTTTTACTCGCCAAACTGTTCTGAAGTTTCATCTATCTGAAGTAATTTAATAAAAATTATATTTCTACTAATAAAAAAACAAGGGGGAAACCGCTGACGAAATTGTGTACACTAATTCCCAAAAATCGTAAGTAATGCCTATAATACCCAAGTAATTCCCTAGTAATACCCAGTAACTCCCAAATAATACCCCGAAGTAATGAAGTAATGCCAGTAATGCCCAAGTCAGAAAAGTAATAAAAATATTGAATCGTGTCTTAACGTTAGGTTTTTGTCAAGTACAATTTTGAAGACCTTTTCTTTTGATCAATTCTGATTTCGCCAGTGCTCTCTTTGGTTAATAATTCTTAATTCCCATGTTTTGAAGACTTTCAACGTTTATAAGTGGTGTACAGTAATGTTCTTCAACTAATTCCTTCAATACCCTTTTCATACCCAAGTAATACCTCCCTTTCCCTTGTAATACCCAATAATTCCCAACTAATTTCTCTAATACCCCAATAATACACCAGTAATGCCTGGAATACCCAATAATTTTCAAGTAATGCCTCTAATTCCCGACTAATACCCGAGTAATACCACTAATACCCTAGGCATGTACATAAAAACTTCCGAGCGGATTCCCCCTTGAAGACAAATCACGTGAATGAGAACCTCATAACTCTGTTGGAGATATTTCAATATAAGACCTGTCTTATCTGTCTTATGGAGTGCAGCATGCAAGAAAACATTGAAACTCCTAGATTCTGTCAAAAAAGAGCCATTCGTCTTGTCGGTGATACTTCTCTCACAAGCTCGCTCACTTCTCTATAACACCGCAGAAATGTTGGGATCTGTCTCTGTTTCATAGATATTTTCATGGACGATGCTCTTCCGAAATATCATCAGTCGTTCCACCGTTAGCATTCCCATCGAGACTGACCCGTCGAGCTCAGTCCTCACATCCACATGCCGTCGTCACTTTGAAGAAATGCCGAACATATTTCCCAAGGCTAATTCTTCCAAGGAACGGCAAAGCTTTGGAACACGCTGCTTCTGGAGGTGTTCCCTGATGCATACAGAAAACACCAACTCTTACCTAGTTCCCTTCGGCTATCATGATGTTCTCTATACAATTAGGCCAGTAGAGATAGACATTAAAAATCGGAAATTTACAATAATTTCAAAAGTTTTCAAACTTTGATCAAGTGAAACCAATAAATCTCAGTTTGCAACCTGTTCCGAAGTCAAAATTGCAATTGAGTTGAATTTTGCTGTATACTCGTTGAAGAAATTGAAGTAGTATTCAAATATATTATTATTTCATATCACGAATCAAGTTTGCAACCAATTTAATTGTGGGAACATTTTTTTTAGTGAAAAGTAATGTTTTTCTTTGATATACCACAAGAAAAAATTCAAAAAGTTCTGCAAACTTGGCAAATACATCGGAAAAATATTCCGAACCGTTTTGTACAGATTTGCAACCTTTACGTTGACCAGAACATGTTTATTTATACAGGGTGTTACCGAATTTGGAGCAATTAAGGAAATGGGATGTTATATGGAACCTAATGTAAAAATTAATGGCAAGAATTTTCGTTTTTGAAACAATACAAAATTCTCAAAATTTCAATGAAATTTCATGAAAGCGTTTTCAATTACATTTGTTTGGGAGGCACTGGTTTGAGTCTCTAGGCCACAGCGTGCATGTCTGCCTGCTGACAGTGTTTCAGCGCAGTTTGCACAGACTCTAGACCTCTGATCATTGATTACCAAAACAATTTTGAAAATTTAAAAATTCAATATCTCCCATAGTAATTTTTTAAATGGATTTCCTCAATTCGTATTGTTTTGTCATCTTTCCACTTCATTTACTGCTCCAACTTCGGAAACACCCTGTACATATTTTTAATTCATGGTCTTTTTTTATGAAGGTGGTCTCAGAATAATACGAAAGTTTTGAAACTTTGAAATTTTGAAAACATCTATTCTGATGCATTCACAACTTCGTAAAGTTGTACACGATGCGGAACTTTATGCAGTTTGGAAAAATTGCAATGAGTTAAGGATCATGTACAAGGTTACACATTTGTGAATGCAATAGAATAGATTTTATAAAAACTGTCAACAAAGTTTTAAAACTTTTGTGATAATTCCGAGACCACCTTGATCAAAAAAATTACCACGAATTGAAAATTATATAAATAAACATGTGTGGGTCAGCATATTGGCAAAACGTAGCACGTTTCAATCAGCGGCAGATATTCTAGCTCTCTGATTGGTTGTGACCAAACACAGTTTCATTTTGCCCATCCATTTTTTGCTCGCAATTGACACACAAACCTAAATAAGCAAGCTATCCTATCTTGCCTGTTGAGGGAGTTTTTTCGAATAAATTTCCGGGCACCACGTTTTAGACTGGATGCTAAAGTGCACCCGAGTTCGATTAAAACCAATCAGAGAGCTAGAATATCTTCTATCGACTGAAACGTGGCACGTTTCGCTCTTACAGTATCGGAAAGTTTTCATCTTGGGTACGATGGTATCATGAGAGCCTAAAGAATAGATTGCTATATATGTTGAGAGAGTATTACAATTTCTCCTTTACTCGCTCGAGGGATATCGACGTGAGCTGTTAATTCGTCGGATGTGTGGTATCATCAAATCATTCCTTTCCTTGTTACTCGCGTAGATTTCTGTCTATACCCCAGATGAAAAGTTTCCGATACTGTATGCTTCCGGTCAACGTGAAAGATTGCGAATCTGTAACTATACGGAATATTTTTCCGATGTATCTGTCAAGTTTGCAGAACTTTTGGAATTTTTTGTTGTGGTACTATATCAAAGAAAAACATTAGTTTTTAACAAAAAATAATAAATGTTCCGTATACTTACATTAATTGCAAACTTGATTCGCGATATGAAATAATATATTTGATACTATTCCAAGTTTGCAGAACTTTTGGAATTTTTTCAACGATCATACAGCAAAATTCTAGTTAATTGTAATTTTGACAATATTCCGGACTTTGGACTAGGTACCAAAATTTTGTAGTTTGTTTTTAAACCTTAAAAACTTTTGGAATAATAATTGTTAATTGATTATCTATATCTACTGACCTACATAAAATATTTTCCTTTTCGTTAGAACCAGAACTAAAAAAATAGAATGCGTTGTGATGAGTTTTAACAATTATGTCACCTACTATACTAAAAGATATTCTTCACTTTTTATAGTAAACCTTGCATATTCTTTTGATCCATCATTATTAGTGCTTGCACTTCCATGCCTTAGTCGAATGAAATTAAAATATCCCTTTCATCAAACGACCATCAGTAGCTAAACTCTTTCCTAACCCAATTACTTGCGCTCCTGCTCCGCTCACTAGCAGTAATCTCGTTTCACCTCATTTGATTTGGAGTTAATTGCACTTTAGTTTTCATCGATCGATCTTTCACATGTTCTTACTTTATTGAACTCTTTCCAAATTTCATTGGGGTTGAAATTTTATGAATACCAAGGTAGTAGAACTTTAGAGTTTCAATAATTGTACTTTTACGATATTTAATAATATTGCATGAGATTAAAACTATCACAGCAAAATGAGCATTTCCCTTAATTGAAAAAACACACCTAATTCGTATCTAGTTTTCAATTTCATTGATTAATTGACATAAAAATTATTGAAAACGCCAAACTGAACTACCGAAATCAAATGATCAAACGCGGAAGAAGAGGTAGGAAGCCATGTGACGTCAGTGCGCGGGTGATTCTGATTGATCACTTTCGGCCATGTCCGCGCCATCACAAACTTCAGCCAATCGTGTAACAAGGAGACACTGACGTCGCAGCTGAAGACCTTTTGAGTTTACACATACAGAAATCACGTTTTCGGTATTGGATAATGAATCAGTTATTCTAGATTTGGGGTGAACGAATGGTTAAGACTATTAAATAAACTACTCCCCATCACGTTATGTGAAAAAAGTGCATATTTTCTGATGCTGGATATGTCCTTTAGGATAAAGAAGATGAAGACAGAGTTCAATCGCTATGTTCTTGACTATGGCAATAACGGAAATATTAACGTCCTTTCAAATTAAATGACCTTTTCTTAAAAAGACGTTTTGAAAACATTATCTGTGATTGTAAAAAAAATACCATGCCAAACAAATTTTCAGAAGGAAATTATTTTATAATAAACAATAACTCATTCACTTGTATGCATATGAAAGCTGTTATTTATTTTTGTATTCAATAATGGATATGTAAAATACGTATTGTATTAAACTGACAGCCGAATGCATAGTTATTCGACAGCGACTCTCTAGAGGTGCGCCATCGCTACACAATCATTATAATACATTGTCCAGCGTACGGCGTATCTCTGAGGAGTCGCTAGCGAATGACTAGGCATACGGCTGTAACATTTTGTTTGTGTGATTTTTAGAAACATAACGTGTTGTTTGTAACATCAAGGGCGTCTGAATGTTTTAGGATGCCTGTCTGTTAAATAATGTATTTCATGAAATATTTACCAAAATAAAATGTATGATTCTATTGCTTCAAGCTCATAAGAAAATATTTATTAACATATAACAATTTCTACCTTCAAGGTCCGTGAAAAATTGGCACTCCAAAGGCACTGCTCTTCTCAATAATTTTACCCCTACCCTCCTATTCCTATATCTTATAGTTCAGTTGAGGGGTTTCATTTGTAGAAATTCAGATCCCAATTCTTCCTTCAGAGAGATGTCGTGTATCAGTAGTTGCCATTGAAGGGTCCAGGTGTCTGAGTACGTTGCTCCAGTATTTTCAATGCTCCTTGTCCAGCTATTTGTTTGGTAACTCCAACGATAAAACATCTAGTTAAAATATGTGGAGGACTCGAATCATTTCAAAAACTGAAAGAACATGAAATCCAACACAAATGACTCAAATACTCAAGGATTGAAAAGACTAAAGACGACTAAAAAAGTTTAAAACTTTGTTGCAAATGTTTTTGAAACTTTGTTGCAAATTTTGAAAACATCTATTCTGAGCCATTCACAAATTTGCAACCTTGTACACGATCCCGAACTTCATGCAATTTGTAAAAATCTAATTTCCCAATGAGTAGTTTTTTCAAAAATTTAATTTTGAAATAATTTGTTTTTCCAAATTGCATGAAGTTCCGGATCGCTTACAAGGTTGCGTGAATGCATGAGAATAGATGTTTTCAAAATTTGCAACAAAGTTTCAAAACTTTTGTAAAAAAATATATATGTTTCGGTCAACGTAAAAGGCTGCAAGTTGGTACAACCGTTCGGAATATCTTCCAATGTATCTGACAAGTTTACAGAACTTTTGGAATTTTTTCTTGTGGTATATCAAAGAAAAACATTAGTTTTTGATAAAAAAAAATAATAATAAGAATAATAGTAATAATAAAGGTCTTTATTTGCCATCAGATAAATAAAAAAAAACAGGTTTCAACATAGAAGTAGTGATGAGAAGTTCCCCAGGGATCAGATAAGCTGCAAGCAGCCTCTGTTATTATTATTAAATGTTCCGTACACTCAAATTGGTTGCACACTTGATTCGTAATATGAAATAATATATTTAATACTACTCCAAGTTTACAGAACTTTTTGAATTTTTTTAACGAGTATAGCGCAAAATTCAACTTTACTCGACCAAAGTTCGAAAACTTTTGGTATTTTCAATTTTTAATGTCTATCTCTACTGGCGCGTATGCGTCCACAGTCGAAGACAGTGTGTAAAGTAATACTTTTTCACACAAGTGCGTAATAATATTACTTGTGCGTAAAATCATCAACTGCGCGTAAAGTAAATTTTTACACACATACCTTTATGCATTTTTGAAAATACAGTATTTTGCATCAAATATAATTCGGTCATTATATATATAAGTCATCATTTGATAATACGACGTTGATTCATAACATAAAACAGAGGAATTAATGATACAATTGCTACAATTTGGCAATAATAACTGTCAAAGAAAAAACTTTTTCTGATACACTTTCATAGGGGTCTTTTTCGAACTCGCGTATTTGTTAAACTTGGCTGAGCCTTATTCAACAAACTTCACGCTCAAACAAAAAAGTCCTACTTTACGGACTTGTACCATAATTAGCTATTACTGTTGTTGGCGGCCTGATCTGACTTTCATTGTTCATGTATTTATCATGTATGCATCAAGTGCATAATAGTTATTTATGTTTCAATGGCGTAAAGTAGGCGTGTATGGCCTGCGGCCGAAGGCCATAAACGCATTTTACCCACGTGATATATACAAAATTTTATGCACTAGCGGTTTAGTAGCGAATCACAAATACTGTTTCGAATTAAAATGACTATTTCACTCACTTGCGAAATGAACCAGTCAGAAGCTCTAGTCAAGTTCGGATTGCCGGTACAAAAACTTGACTTTTGACTCTGATTGGCCTATAAAGTTCGGTGTTTTGAGATTTGTTTACAGTGCATGTGACAGTTAAATGTCAAATATAAGTGATTACGCTGTGCACGCATTCAAAAATGTTTGTGAAATAGTCTAATAAAATTCCACTCGTGATTGAATTTTTCTCATAAGTCTGTCTTTCATTTGTGATCTCAACTGAATTGAGTCGAGAAAACACCACGAGTCAGTTTCGTTCAGAAATGAATCGACAGACTTATCGCGAAAATTCAATCACTTGTGGTATTATTATACTGATAATACACCTTGCATACCTTATGTATACAATAATTAACGGTAACATAGTATGGGGAATGTGAAACTATAGTAGCTGAGAGCTATATTGAAGAATCTTTTTCAAATAAATCACTGAAAAAATTGCCAACGATTGTACCGGAATGGTACCAGCTAGTTATTTGAACAAACAATCCATTTCTAAAATTAATACTTGTTCTCGTATGGATGCACATGATGTAACGAAGCATTCAATATGTAATAGTAATTTTTAACAGAAAACATCATCAACATCACCAACTGCATTTTCGATAATCAGGCTTCCCAATGGGCACACGTACGTGTTATAAATGTGAATAAACGTTTCTGGTTGAAAATTTTAACGGCAATAATTTAGTGTAATCTTCAACGTTGATAGAATACGTTATAAAGATGTGTTTTCAACGTTACTTCCTCAACAAGTCGTCAAATATACGTTTAAAAATCGTTATGTTTATTCAAAAAGAATTTTTAATCAAACTTGCTTTATGCGATTCATTTATCAATGGTTATGATACGTTCCTTGCCCTTTTATTTGATCAAAACAATGTTGTTTAATTGAGTACCTTCGATGTTCAAAAATCTGATTGAAAACGGCAATAAAGCGATAATTAGTAAGCAATTGGTTTAATATTACTTTGTTTCACGCGACATTTTTTCGTTGAAAAAACGTTCGGTTTCCAGCCATTTCACAACGTTATTTCGACGTCCTTGTGCCCATTGGGTTATGACTTAATTATATGTTGAAAAAATGTCGATTATGAAGAATTGTTAGGAAGACTATTTCTCTACTGAATTGAAATAATTCTGATAATTGGCAGGTATTGCATGAAATGATGTGTGAATATAGACTATTTGAGAATTCTGTTTACTTCACGGCCCACGGGCCATATAATGCGCCCTCAGGCGGTTAAGTGCCACCGGGCGGTAAATCTTTTACGTTCTAGCACGAAAAAGAGACACTTCGCCAACTGAGATTTTAACGAAAATGTCAACATTTGAGTTCAGTTTTCGAAAAATGTATACAATTAATGTCGGATGCACAGGCTGCTTGATATAATGATCATACCGACTATTCCCGACGACTATAATTGTGCACCATGCAAATAGTCGCTAACAGAGCGTGTTGATTGTTCTTTTCAAACGGGAAACTAAAGTGTGATTGGTTAATGACTGATATTCAACAGACGAAAGAAATAAACAAGTAAACACGATAATTTTGGTAAACACGCGGATATTTACGTAAACACAAAAGAAAAGTGTCAAGCTTGACATAACTCAAAATTGAAATGTCTCGTTTTCGGTTATCTTCTACGGAAATTAGTGAACATTAAAGCTAATCCATCCAAAAAAAAAACAACAAAAAGCGTATATGAACGTGAATATGAATGATTTCATGAAATAGTCTTCCTATACAGTATCGGAAAGTTTTCATCTTGGGTATGGTGGTTTCATGAGAGCGTAAAGAATGTTCAGATAGCATTACAATTTCTCCTCGATTAGCTCGAGGAAGGGATATCGACGTGCGCTATGTGCGCTGTGTCGCATTGCCACGTGGTCCGTTATTGCGTCGGGTGGGATACCAGGAGGAGCTGAAGCTCTCGGAAGTTATTCTGATTATCAATGTTCATATGATCTCATCATATTGGCAAAATACAAAGTACTCTCGATAGAACTAGGAAGAAAATAATCGGGGGTAATACCACAAGAGCTCAGATTTAGCCGGATATTTTTTGTGGTTGTTTTCGAATACTTACTTTCATTGGCAATTTAACGAGAGCTACGCTCGCTCTACGCTCTCGTGATTTTGTCAGAACAGATCGAGCTAAATTACCTATATGATCTCGTGTGGTATTTGTTAAGACAATCCCATGAATAGAACATTCAGTTCAATTAAACTTCATTTAACAAACTAAAAGAGCAATAAGTGATAGAATAATGTTCAGAAAGAACCAAATACAAATCTCGACAAACTTACTGAACATTTTTGCTGTTTAATTCTGTTTTTGACAATTACAATTGTCAAACTGATGCCACGCGCGATGCTTGATGAAAGAACAGTAAATGCTAGCGTTGCTATGGTAACGTAATTTATTCGATATTTTTATCCACTTGCATTTCTGTTCCTTCCTATTTAGCCGATAGCAAACTACGATTTTTGTACTCGCAAATGGGAATTATCATACATGAGTGGGATTGTCGTCGGCTATTTGTCATGATCTTGTGATATCACCTAAGACAATCATACATATGGCGTAAAATATATTCATTCATTCTCATACAGTGTGGCCCATTCAAAAAGAAAACAGTATTATAAAACTTACTTTTTTACCGATTAAAATGATTTTTTGTTTTTCATCAGATAGGGACATTGTACTAGGTTATGAATGGGATTTTATTTTCAGAATTATATTCCATATGCTTCCACCGATTGAAAAGTTTTAAGAAAATCAAATTTTATAAGTATACCGTTCAACCGACCCACCTCTTCAATATCAGAACTTTTTTCATAGTGCTGGCGTCACAACTGGAGTCTGGAGTCTCAAAATATCTCTAATCAGAATTTGATCAAAAATTGTTCATTAAAGAAAAAATTAATATACAATTATTTCAAAAAAATTATGTCGTTTAATGAATATAATTCATATTTATCAAATTATATTTCTGTCTAGTAATAATTCGAGACTTATCGAATGTAGTAATAATTTTGCTAATTCTGATATTGAAGTGGTGAATTTTTATAACGGCATATTTTTATATTTTTTTTTCTCTTATCACTGTTTGATGGACGCATTTCAACGTAATTGTGACATAAGATACTTCAATATGTTTCAGTGCCTTAGTCAGAATAAATATAAAGCTAATAATTTTTTCAGATCTTTGACCTCAAAACATAAGTATACTTGTCACTGAAACTAAAGAAATATTCTTGAAATTTGATGACCTAGTGGACTTTGAATGTGTACCTACCTGATTGAAAAATGTATGTATTCAAATTGTTTTTTAATATCAACAAACAGTTCAACAAGTACGTTAATGAATGTATAGCCACAATAGGCCATTGGCCGCAGTGCAGGGCCTGATATGGGCTCACTCACATAAACCTAATGAATGTATACTCTTTATTTGAATATACAGTGCACCGCAAAATTATGGAATAAATTCATTATTTCTGAATATAAAGATATTTTGGAAGAATCCTCGGTCAGGTCGATTTTCTTTTCCGATGGGCCAATTGTTGAACCCTACCCAAAATAAATAGGGTTAAGTTCCATATGGAAAACCAAATAGATATACAGGGTGAGTCAGAATAACACCGACAAACTACGAATATAGATTATTTACCCAATTCCGAGGTGAAAAATTTCCATCAAGTTTTTCCTTAAATGCACAGGGTGTCAAAATTACGAAAAAAAATTAGATATAATTTTTTTCTTCAAAACTCCTGACAAAAAAAATATCAAACTTGGTACACTAATCAAGGTTAATCAACGTGATAATTTGAAATTATAACTGTTGATTTTCATGAACCAGAGGCGTAGTTACGTTGGTATGTGATCATGTTTTTCTTTATATTTTCTTCGGACGAATGAATGGACAAGTGAGCGTTTGACATCATCAAGTCCTAACATTTCATGTACCTTAAGGTGAAGGTTCTGAGAAAATTGAGTAAAAGATGAAGATGTGTTCAGAATAACATAATTTTCTATGTACAATAAACGCATAATACTTATTTCTTACAACTTATTGGAATATTTGTCAACCTCCTGAACATTTTTCAATATTAGGAGAAACGAAAACATAGTAGGTACTGTGACCTTTTTTGTTGCAAAAGGTCTTAAACCATAACTTAGATATTATGTAACACAGGCCATGGCAGAATGCTCAGTCGGGAGTCAAATAGTGAGTCGTAATTTATGGATTCTTATATAAATCAAAAGATGGAAAAAATTGTCCGAAGTTGTTGTTGTTATGTAATGTATAAGTAGTAAGCCGCGGGCGCCAGTCGGGAATCCAACAAGGAAGGGAATCTCAAACAAAATAGACAATTTATAAAATATGAAAAGTAGAATTTAATATAGATAGAAATATGCTTTTGTAAAATTGTATAATATAACAAAAAAATGGGGAAGAGAGTAGTGATGGCTATGCAAACAGTTCTGAAGGAATCAATATTTAAATCTACGATAAATTACAGTATCACTGTGATAGTAGTAACTTTTGAATATAAGATAAAAAACTTTCAACAAATTATGACGGTAACGATTTATTGGTAGAAAAATATTATTAAAAAATGTGACGGTGACGATACGTAACGTGCCTCCAAAACACAAAACACTTTAGATACAAGGAACACGTACGTTAAGAAAAATAACCTATATAGAGAAAGTTCTGGATTATATAGACATTATATCAATTACAATGTTTTTAAAAAAAAAACATATAAAGAATACCTTGTAGGATCCACAGCTGCAGATCCTTCACATGGACCTCATAAAATGTAATATGTGATCTTGATAGCTTTATAATATGGTTAAGAGTAAGGAGCAAAAAGGAGTTCGTACTGCAGCACCTTCGCTGTTGCTTTCGTTTGAGGAAACTAAATATGTTAGCAATTTTCTGTAAGGGGTAACTCATAGGAAAAGGTTGAAACGATGCTTATTGGTACTCCTGAAATCAAAGTTATTAACTGAGAAGTCAGAAAATATAGATGAAATATATCTATTTCGGTAATTTTTCTCTACCGATTAAGAAAACTACTCAAATTGATACCGATTTATGCTGCCCTCTGGTGAAGCACCTCCCCTTTTATTCCTGCTTCATTTCAATCAATGGGACCGACTTAGGAATGGAAATAATAGTATGGTTGATTGAAGTTCTCATTTATATGAATATGGTACAGGCGATACGAACAAAATTGGGAAATGCTTTCAAATATCAAATTCTCATCTGGAACAAATATTGTAAATATGATGTTCAAGAGAAATAAAATACAGAATTTCAATTATTTTTTCGTCCTATTCCAAATGTGACAATCAAAAATTGAAAAAAAAAGAAACACAAGAATCTTAATTCAATTATAAATTTTGTGTTCCAAAAAAAATATTAATTGCGGTGAATGATGTCTGTATAAATCCCAGCGAGAACTATTTTCCCCCTCTTTCTCTTGCGTATTCTACGGAATGGTACCTAGTCGGAATACGTAACTTATTAGCATTTTAGTTTTAGTTTTCTTTGGCGTAGTGAGTAATCAGTTATCAGGTCTGCGAAAAGAAAGAAAGAAAGAAAAAAAGGAAGAAAGAAAGAAAAGTAATATTATCTTCAAATCACTCTAATCAATTTCTAGGAAATCGCGTATCTCTTGAACTGATGAGAGTGCATCGTTAAAGCAGCATTACGGCATCGTCAGAAAGATGGGTGGCGCTACGCTTCGATAAAGTCGTGCTCGGTATCGTGGCAGCTGCGTATGGCTATTCATTTCATCACGTTTATTTTCGTCCGGGATATGAAAATACTATTTTCAAAGCACCATAATCAATATCTAGGAAACCGTGTATCTCTTGAACTAATGAAAGTGAATCGTGAAAGCAGCATTAACGGCATCGTGAGGAAGATGGGCGATGCTACGCTTCGATAAATTCATGGTCGGTACCGCAGTACCAGCGTATGGGTATTCATTTTATCACATTTTTGTCCGTGTGGGTGAAATATTTTTATGTGAATTTGCTGAGAAAATCATCTTACCTTCAAAGCACCTTAATCAATAACTAGGGAACCGTGTATATGTTGAACTAATGAAAGTGAATCGTGAAAGCAGAATTATGGCATCGTCAGAAGGATGGGCGGCGCTACACTTCGATAAAGTCGTGCTCGGTATCGCGGCAGCAGCGTATGGCTATTCATTTAATTAAGTTTATTTCCGTCTGCGTTGATAAGGTATTTTTATATGAGTTGCTGGGTTATGAAAATATTATCTTCAAAGCACTATAATAAATACCTAGGAAACCGTGTATCTTTCGAACTGATGAAAGTGAATCATGAAAGCAGCATTACGGTATCGTGAGAAAGATGGGAGGCACTACTCTTCGATAAATTCGTGGTCGATATCGCGGTAGCAGCGTATGTGTATTCATTTCATCACATTTATTTCAGTCCGTGTGGGTGAAATATTTTTATATGAATTTGCTGGGGAAATAAAAATCATATCTTCAAAGTACCATAATAAATATCTAGGAAACCGTGAATGACTTGAACTGATAAAAGTGGATCACGAGTTTGGAGTCGCTTATAATAATATTGAACAATTATCCATTGTTAACATTTTTAGTGAAATTTTATTTTGTAGCATTTATTTAAACTCCTTCCAACACTCTAGAAGAATTTTAAAAAATGTTTCTGACTCTCTATATCATCTTCTTGCAATCTTTGACGAAAAATATTGAGTACTGATTACATTGAATGTGAAAGTTTATTTAGTCACATTGATTTGACGCCCTTTCACCACTCTAGAAATAATGAAAAAAAAACTGACTCTCTATATCATCTTGTTAGTATTGTTTTCACGAGAATATTGAGAAATAAAGTTTTGAATACGTTGGATGGAGTGATAAAATGAAGGATAAACTCATACACTCCTACATGAATAGCATGATTCTAGAACTAGTCTATAGTAGACTAGTTGAGAATTAAAGATCCCCTGATGCTGAAGCAAGCAGAATAATAAATGAGAAGAGAGAAAAAAAATCAATGAATATAATTTCATCAAGTAGGTAGACATGTATATCAAAAATGTATTGTTGTTTCATAGGAATGTGAGGTAACTTCCGTCATTTTTGACGTAGAATTGGGAAATTTGCAGAATCGGTAGATGTAGTAAAAATATAACGACTTTCTTTGAAGGAGTCATTTTCAGTTACATACACGCACACCAGTAGCGATGGAACCACCGACATTTCCGAAAAATCATAGTAGGGGGCAATTTAGGTCAAAACTATCTTCGGATTCGTATTCAGAATAACAATTTTACCACTAACCTAATTTCGATTTTCAGAAATGAAGTTTTTTCAGGTGCATTGGATTATGAATTCGAAGACATATTTGACCTATTCTGCCTCCAACTATGATTTTATCGAAAATGTCAGTGGTTCCATCACTGCTGGCATGCAGTGTATATAACTTAAAACGACTAGACCCCTCGGAGTTATTCAGTGTATATTATTGGTGTATCTATCGACTTACGGAAGATTCGGAAGAGAGACACACTGCCTATCCACAAATCAACTTTTTATAGCTTCGTCAATAATAAATAATTATATTTATACTAGCTTCGATATTTCATTTCTCAAAAAATCTGAACTTATACTAACCGAGTTTTACTGAAAATACCGTTACAAATGTGTTATGTATCTCGTAAAATAACAAATATGCAAATTCCAACTAGTTGCTTCCTTTTCATTTCCACCCGAAAATCACCCTGTTGTGTGACCACTCTTCAAGGTTGTGAAATTATTCTGTCTACATGAGTATGTGAGTACAAAATAAATTAAAATTCACCATTCATGTATCCGTTTTTTCTCCTTTGATATTTGAAATGATTATAAGACTAACAAACGAATCTTTACCGATTTATAAAATTCATTAAAACCGGTAAGAAGTGTTTGCCGTAGCAAGGCGCGAGGCAGCATTCAGGTAGAAAACCCTTGCATGCGATTCACAGAGACGCAATTTACTACAATTCGTTTACGTTTCTACGTCCAGCTGCTGATTTATGACTTTTTTGTTACCGCCTATCGACCGTTCCATTTCATCCCCGCGACCGCAAATTTTAACAGTATGGAGCGCCTTGTCCATTCTTAAGTCACTCAATAAATTAATAAGTAAATGAAACACCAAATTTTCTTTATTCAGCCGATTTCTTGTCCCGGTGAGAATATTATTGAAAATGGGTACTCACTCCATAGTACTAGTTACCAAACTATAAATGCTCCTTGTTCATACTTTCTGTGGACCGGCCTTCTACAGTTGCATAACCATAGTAACGGTTGATGGCTCCTTCGCATCAATATGAAAAATCGTCTTTCAGGTGAGGTGAGGTTGCATAACAATATTAACGATTGATTGTTCCTTTGCACCAATAAAAAATCGTCTTTCAGAAGGTGAGGTGAGGGCTTCACTGGGTAAGCTTGAGCCGGCACGAAATAGCATGTTATGGAGAGAATTCTAGGGTTGAGGTGAGCTTGAATAAAAACTCATGAAAATCAAATTAACACCTTAGAAATCACATGAGGCCACTTCACAAAATCTGCCAAATTGCTAAATGCTCTGGGCACTATTAAAAATCGCTCAGACACCTATTCACCTTACTGCTTATCAGTGACTGACAGTCAAGTGAAAAGTCTCTTAAATCCCAGGTTTGTCGACAGAACAGTGGTACCAGTAGTACCCAGACTCGAATTTCAAATATTCTCGAATCAAATGAACTAGCGATCACTTATTTTTATGCATTATTTTTTTGTGTTTAAGGAAAAATTTTCCTGAATACAAAACTATGCCAAAAGCATTTATATGAGGTGGGTAAGAAAATAAACATTGAATATTTATTTAGGGTCAGCAAAAGATTTAAATTATTGTTGTTCGCATAACCACCAGAGGAATTTGAACAGTTCATGTTGGTATACAGGGTTCTTCAAAAATGAACCGTTACAGTACAGGTGAGTCAGAATGAAACCTAAGTGATTTCACGAAATCGATTTGATCAAATAATATGATGAATGAAAAAATTACAAGATCAAATGAACTTACCTTGAGTGAAGTTCGATGTTGATTACATGAGAAGCCTCGTTCGAAGAGATCACAATTGTAGTACATTCTCGTCGCACCGGTGATGACACAAACTTAAAAGTATTTTCCGTCGACCGTTCATTTATGATGTATTTTAACGCACTCAAAATCGTTGATTAATGACCCCTGTTAATGAATGATTTTCTATTAATCAACGATTTGTTTATATGCAACCCAACATACATTGCTCTTATACATTTTATATTGGTTAGTACTATCTGTCATTATTTATTTGTCAATTTTCAAATAAAATTTCAGAAAATGTTCATTACACCAGTTGTCACTGAAAACCTTATATGGTCCCGTGGCGTAACGGTAAAGTTCACCTGTCATGCAACACTAAGGTCGAGAGTTCAAAACCCATTGAGGGTAAAAATTTTTTTTTTTATTTCAATTTGAAAATAAATAATGAAAAATTATACAAAACTACCACTAAGAAGTAGTGAGTTGAGTAGAGTTAATATAAATAGGAAATAGTGATTGTTTTTTATCGTAACGTTAGATAAATAAACATTGAAAGTGAGATATCTCTATTTTCGAAAACTACTGTCGACGGAAAAGTTTTGTGAATGAAAATGGCGATTAACAATCTCAAACATTAACGCGCTCGCTCCGCTCACGCGTTAAATTATCTCGATTGTTAATCGCCCTTATTAATACACTTGTTCGTTAAATAACCATTAAAAACTTCCATCTCTATCCCCTCACTCAACCCGACCTTGGATACTCTATTGACATTCTTTATAGTACATCACTTGTAGAATTCAGTGAAAAATTCAAGAATTATTTCAGTCAATACCAATGCACTTTGTGATAAATTGAAAACTTTTTATACTCACAATATTTTTGAAGATTTCGCCATTTTTGTACATTAGATAGAATTATATTAGTTGATCATGAGGATAACAGTACAGAGATGACATATTTATTATGCTCCACAGCTTACTTCACTTACTTTATGATTGTGGCCCAAATGGAGCGTTCGTTTATTATCATTCAGTTGATTCGGTGATGAAGTGGTACTGCGTTCGATTGTACAAAACCGAACACACCTCTTGTACCCCAACAATATCTCAGCTGTCGAAAATTCCTATCATTCTGTATATCCATTTAGGTATTGGTGGTATCCATAGATTACTTAATCTATGATGATATTTCATTATTCCAATCCTTTCTTTCCTCTGGGAATTTTGTCAGACTCTACAAACCCTTGCAAGAAATTCTTGTAAAAACTCTTTTACAAGACTCATTCAGTATTGTCTATTTATTACCATTTCGACTGAAAGAAATTCTGTTGGTCGTGTTCCTTTTGAATTTCTTCTGGACATGTTTCAATCTCGTGAAATATGCTAATAGCGGCAAGTGGCCATTTTCTTTGTACGATTCCGCTTTGCTGTAGCAACGCTGGGATCTGTCATTTTTCCTAGAGCAAGGTTTTCTAAATCTCTCAAACTATTTTACCAGATTGTCAGATGCATTGGATAAATTTAAGGAACTGGAACTATTTCAAAATCGTTTGTTTTTTTCCATTTTTAGAATGTCTCTATTTAACCCAGATTATGCGTCACTCTCGGCAAAAAGAAAATTAATGTCGAAGCAGAGCATCCTAGGTCGGGTTGAGAGCGGTGGATATAGAGATTGAAGTTTTTATATGCTTATATATATGTTTGAAGTTTGTGGCGTCACCGGTGTGATGAGAGTGTACTACAATTGTGATCTTGAGAACGAGGCGGGAAATATAATGGAGGTTGGTCTCATTCTGATTCACCCGTACTATGTTTCCGATTCTACCAAAATTATGAAATGTTCAGGAGGTTGAAAAATATTTCAAAACTTTGTAAAAATTAGTGTTAAGCGATTATTGTACATAGGAAATTATGTTTCTACTTAGGACATATCTTCAATTTTTTTAAATTATCTCAGAAACCTACACTTTCAGGTACAAGCGCTCATTTTTCCAAAGAAAATATGAAGAAAAATATTACCACATACCAACGTAACTAATCTGTACTCGGATTTTTCGGTCTTATTCTGACTTACCCTGTATTGAATTAATGCACCCTGGGAGATTGGCATACTCCACGACAAAGTTTAGCAATTCTTGGTACACAATGATCCTGATTAAGTTCATTTCCTCACAATATACTAATTCAAAACTCTTCTTTTTTTTAAGTCAATAATCATTAATGAAATGACTTGGTTTGACTATTCTTTTTAATTTCACCTACTAACCCATTAGTGCTTGGACAAGTTTTTTTGAAATACTATTATTTTTTCACGAATTTCGCCAAGAATGTGTTGAAATTACATCATCCGTCCATTAATTTCAGTGGCAAAAATAAAATTTCTGGGTATTTGATTGAAAAATACACAATAAATTTGATTGTATTCACTAAAAATGCAGATATTGGTACGTACGATGAAAATGTACATAAACTTTGTGGAAAAATCACTTAAGTAAATGAATCTGTAAAACTTGTGTGAATTTACCCAATATTTTTTAATTTAGAATATAAATCTGGTTTCACCAGAGATTACATTGTTCTTATATTACTTGATAATCATCCAATCGTAACAAACTATCTTATGGACCATCAAGAAGATGACTGTACAGATATCTGACCTCCCACTTCCAACACATGCTGTCTAGGAATTTTTCTTTTATAATTCGTTTAAATGGACAATATGCACTAATGGGCTAATCTGAAAGTGGTAGAACATTCTTACTTGCAAAATACCAAACGCAAGTTAACTTTTTCAACTGTCAATTGGTTAGTGGCGGTAATAAGTTTTTATTAGATTATTTCCAATTAAATACTTGCAAAGAATTTTTTTGTTCGGCACTGGGATTCTCATCTTTCGATCCGATATGTATCGACTAGCTGTCACCTTTCGACAGTCCTCTCGACATAGAGAGTGGAGTGATTCTCATCACGTGTCGAAAACCAAGTCGAGAGGTAACGTATGTTTTAGCAGACGGCGTCTTTCAAATTGAAATAATATGATGAAACATTTGACATTTCATTATAACCTGTGTAGGTGTAGGTTTGAAGATGTGTAGTGAAAATTCGTAACAAAAATAATGAAATTAATATTCGGTATGTTGCCAATCGTCAACGAAATTGGACGACGGCATGATCATTTATTATTTGGAAGGCGTCAACGACGAATTTGGTACGAATTTACGATTCCAGATGCCCGTTTTCAGGAATTTTTTGAACAAACAAATATTTTTTTACAATTTTGTGCAATATTTTGACCCATGTATATAATCCGAAATGTAAGTCGGGAACAAGCAATGTTGGTTATTGCTTTACGCTTTCATGTGACTGGTTGCTATCAGAGGAGATCAGGTGGTGAAGATTTCAACCTGGGATTAGGCCAGACAAGTGTACGTATCCTAGTCAACACAGAATAGTATCAGAGATGGTAGTGGGTTTCACATTCATATTTCAGATCACACCTGTGAATCGCAAAGTGACTCCCATTATTATTGCAATAACGTCTATTCGGTGACCCGTTGCTCAGTTGGAGACGTCAAACAGTGCCGCAAAATGTGACTCGAAATTAGCGCAATGTGACATTCCATTCAACTTTGAAATCAAATGCACATTAAGACCCGTTCGATGTCACAATGTAAAATAAAATGGACTGGTACTCATTTAAAAATGCGCTTCACTTTCTGATTCTCTTATATGTGACAAACACTTCGAATTTTCCTGTATGATTTTGTAGGTTATAATTCAACTCCCATATGTTAGTCACTAAACTTACAGAGAGTTTCATATAGGTACCTCAAATTCTCTTCAAAGCGAATTCACTACGCTATAATAATTAAATAGTAACTTACTTGTATGAATATGAAATATAGAATATTAAAAAATACAACAGAGCTCACCAAGTTTCAACATGAAATTTCACCCCAATATTATTTTCCTTAATGATGAATTATGGTTTATACATGGAAGAGAATATGGTGTTTAAACACAGGTAAAAACTCTCTCCGCGGCAAATATCAGATGCTCCTCTTTCGTGTTATATGACTGACTTTTGGGGCACCAGAAGTTATGCTCAAGCCCTGGAGGTGTACAAACTCGTTTTCAATACTATCTCGAGGTTCTAGAGCGATTTCCAGCTTTCCTCAGGCTACTTTGTGATACCACCCTTTCATGTCTAATTTTACTGAAATATATCTCATTTGTTTAATTCACATTGAAGTAAAAAATAGAAACGAGTATTTCAACATATTCCCACGCAGGAATTTAATCAATTCATTCTAGCTACAAAGAAACCTACAGATTTTTGTTATATTCAAATGAAATTGGGAAAATGACAAGTTCCCGTCAAGAAGTTGTATTTCAACGTCAAAATTATTCAAATTGTTCCCTTGAGATTCGTGAAACAGAGAAACTAATAAAGAGGAAGCCGATTCGATTCGAATTGCGGCATATAAATTGCCCATTCCATTGAGACAAAATGTTTAAATTCTAGAGTTCACGGATGAAAATAATCGAAAATTTAAAATATTCCAGCTCTATCCGATTCATGGGTACATACCTTTTCAATCATCAACCGGTATAATAATCAAAATAAAACAGTCTCATTAAAACTCATGTGAGTGTACTTAAGGGTATAAATATATAGATCTACGGGTAGAGGACGGATATTATCATCATTTGCTGGAATAAAACCACCCTGTTCCCATATTTCTCTGAAATGTTCAATTTCCTATCAGATACTTCCATTGGCACTGGAACACAGGTTTGTTTTATCTTTTGATCATTCATTCTTTTGATGTCACACCTGGAATCATGTCCCTGCGACGTTCGTTTTATATCCATTTGAAGTGGAAGCGTCCGAGGATAAGTATGTGATTCCTACGAACGTCAAAGATGTAAAGATGTAACATCCTTGCAGGACATCCAATACTTCCACAAATGATGTCTAACGTTCCTTGTTAGTACGTAATTTTGCACCCTATGGACCTCCCTTCAGGACATCTAATGTTTATCCAGTTTATGCCATAGATTTCTTTCAATTACAATAAATAGGTTAATAAAATATGAGTAGAATACGTTAAAAATGTTCTAAGATGGACTCGATTTGCTTTTCCTACTGACGCCATTATTTGGACAATTACTTGTACAAATTAAGTCCAACGTCTCTTGGTGGTACGATTCTTACGTCTATCTGATATCCCTCTTGGACAACATCCATTTTTCTTACAATTCATGTCCAACGGTTCTTGGTTGTACGATATATACGTACATTGGATGATCGTTTAGAGACCCACCCTGTATAGGATACCGTCCAGATGAATGTCCATATGTAGGTTAGTTAGTGTAGAAATATATATTGCGATATTTCGATTTCATAGGTACCTCTTTGTTTACATTATCAATCACACCGTTTACGTCCATTTGAAAGGCCCTAAGGATTCCCCTCAAGTTAGTTGTTTGAAAATGAATTGAAACGCAATAAACTTATGTGGATCTACTCCAACTCGGTTGAGGGAAGAGTGGAAAAATTGGCATATGTGTCAATTGTCATTTTGAATCTTTTGGAACGGATTGGTGAATTGTAATATTGGTATTATTGGGAACGAAAATTCAAAATTACATTGAAAATTGAAATCTAAGATTTAACAATGGAAGGAATTCGGAAGAAAGTTCTGGCCATTACTGGAGTGTTCAAACAATTTGAAGATGATATTTTTTCTGATACTTAGTGAGTCAGCTTCAGATTGTGACGAAGAGCTTATGAACTAGTTGATGCCTTTGGAAGCAAGAGTTGGCATAGTGTGTGAAATCCAACACAGAATTGAGAATTATGCTGAAGTTACTATGCCCATGTTCAATCACCACCAATTTCAAATGCATTTTCGTTTGACGAAACAATTCAACCATCTTTTAGATCATATTGCACCTACAGTGTCTAATGTGTCTGATAAGGTAGGCCCACAGTGACACCTAAAACACAGTTACTAGCTGTTATTTGGCCACTGACAAATCCTGAATCATATAGTTAGTATGGTGTTGTATTGATGAAGAACCAAAAATAATAATAATATATCTTTAGGTTTGTCGGTGATAGATTTAATATGGGAAAATCAACTCTATCACATTGTTTTTTACGTATTATCATTATACTAACTGAGAAGGCACCAGATATCATAAGGTACTTTTAAGGTAAAATATTCCAGCAGGTGTGTAGGCACTGACATGTTTTAGGAGGCCAGCAGCCCCTAGAATGGAAATTATAAAAAGCGGATTCTATAGACTGGGCGAAATTCCCAATGTATTGGGAGCAATTGATCAAACATACGTTGAGATCAAGGCACCTCAAGAGTTTCCAGAAAATTATATCAATAGAAAATGTTCCCATAGAATAACTTTTCAAACAATATGTGACCATGAACTCATATTCACTAATTGCTTCGCAGGCTATCCAAGCTCTTCCAGTGACATTAGAATATTCATTAACTTTGAATAATGAGATGGATTTCTTTCCTAATGGAGAAAATATATCAGGAGATAAAGCTTATCCCGTTATAGACTGGTGAATTCCTCCAAACAGGGTGTTTCTTAAGTAAGTGCAGAAAATTCAGGAGCATGTTGCTGACGTCAAAATAATAAGAAGAGTTCCTATAAACATAAGTCCTGAAGTTATCCGTTTCTGAGATACAAAATGTCAAAGTTGAATTTTAGTTTTTGGTTTTTGTGAATAAATCTCAAGATATTTGCGATAACCGAGTAAAGATTGGTATCTGGGAGTATTTTTCAATAACAAAATCGAATGTGATGTTAGTTTCTTTTTCGTGAGGGTGGCGCCATCTACATGTCTTTTCAGTCATTTGAAATGTCATAACTTTTTTGGACGCACTTCCATCATGTTTTCTTGGAGAAAAATAGATTTTTAGATCATTTTTGTGTGAAAAAGATGTTTTTGGTAGAGGTTACTGCGAGCAACTGTTATTGTATTATTATATTATTATTATATTATAGTTAAGGAAATAATTTTTCTTCAATTCCATTTTAAAATAGGAATTAGATTTAATTAAAATTTGATACTAATAATAATAATAGTAATAATAATAATAAAACTCTATCTATCTATCTCTCCAATAATCCTGATGTAGCTCCTCGACCATCAAAATAAGACGATTTTTGTCATAGAGTTTTCGGCTCCTGGTGAAACGAACATCGTCCAAAAAGAGGAGGAGAAACGGGCTAAATATCGAGACTTACTCTTTGAACTCCACAGGCTCTACCCAAAACATTCTGTTAAAATGGTGGTTCTGATTATAGGGGTCCTTCGTGTTATGATGGACACACTGCTTTCGAAGTTAAAAACCATACCGGCTTTCCATAATATGGCAGAAATATGGCAGCCGGACGAATGCAGAAGGTCGTCATCCTTGGTTCACTCTGTCTGCTCAGGGCACATGATTCTCGGACCCAGTAGTTGCTCACCCCACGGACGTGGGGAGTGGCTATCTGGCTAAATGCTACCAGCGCCCTCTGGATGTATCGGAGCTCCGAAGACAGGGCCCGACTGGTATAATCCAACCGGATAAAAAAAAAACTCTGTCACCGAGTTGAAGTTCACATCAAAGCTGAGACTGAGATCCTCCTGCAGGAGGGTCTTCTTTAAGAGGAGTTCTTGATGAAATGATGGACACGCTGCTCTCCAATCTGAAAATCATACCGGCTTGCCGTGATGCGGCAGAAATCTTAACTGGAAGATTGCAGAAGGCCGTCATGCTTGGTTCAATCCGTCTGCTCAGGGCGCATGACTCTCGGACCCAGTAATCACCCACCTCACGGAAGTTGAATTTAAATCTGGGTACTTTATCTGTTCCTAAATCGATTATTTGAAAATTCACGAACTATTAAACTAAAATGCGCTGGTGCTCCATAATGCATAAACCATATTCTTTGTCTCAGTGAAAGTGGAGTTACCTCAAGTAATCCAGGCAAAAAATGTTTTCAAGGAAATCGTGATAAGAATTTGCCGTGAGAGTCCCTGGGAAAGAACCAAATAATTTTCAACAACACCAATCCACAGTCAATGAAAACTGGTGTTGAAACTTGGGCTGAACTATTGCGTAAGGGTTTTCGTCACACCACAGGTGATTATTATGAAATTTCATTATGGCGTTCTTTGAAAAATTTGCCTCTTCAGTGAACAACATCTCTGCAGTAAATTGAGGGTTTTGTGCAATGTTATCCAAGGAAGAAAATACCAGGACAACGATGCTGGAAACGCTGTATGTGATGAAGATCCAACCGATTTTGTTTGAGAATTAGCCTTCTACTACCTAACTATTTTGTGGTGTACTTCCAGATGTTGCGCAGTTTTTCTCGTGCTTTTCTGTGGATCTTCTTCGATTGCTTGAGAACAGTTTTTTGAACTTCTGGTGTCCTAGTAGTTAATGGTCTGCCTGCCTCTGGGGCTTTCTCAAAGGATCCATACTCCATAAGCCACTGAAAAAGGTTTCTGAAGGTCTGGTGATTCGGCGCTCGATGATTACAGAATCTACTGCCATTTGAAAAAGGACCATAAATACAGAAAACAACTTCACTGTCTCACTGTCACAAGAACGGATTGAAATAACATCACAAGTACTCACCTCATTGTTAATTATTTAAATCTGAGAAGAGTCCAATGAAACTATGTAAAAAAAACAAGTGTTCAACTTTGACACTGTATCTCAGAAACGGATACTTTGCGGACATATGTTTATCGGAACTTTTCTACTTATTTTAACGCCAGGAACATGCTTCTAAATTTTCTACACGTACTTAATGAACACCCTGTATATTGAAAGAAGGGAGTTGGCAGATTTTAAGGTGCATTTCAATACTCAACATTCAAAAACTCATCAGTGTAGTGAAAGAGCATTTTCACTTTATTTTGGAAGCTTCCAAAAATGAGGGAACGAAATCAACAAAGGCAAAGAAATGAAGAAAATTAAATGGGTTTTATGAAAAGACACTAAGTAGCCAGAGAACTCTTTGATAGACTCTACTTAGTAGGATTCCGTTGATAGTTTTGTAAATATTTGGAATACTAAAGCAAACAGGTTTTAAAGGATACCGCACACTTTAATAGGGAAAGTGGCCCCCTGTCGAATCGGCTGAATTTTTGATATGTTGTAGTCGAAGTCATTCCAAACAAAAAGTCCAATGGGCACAACTTTTTCTTTAGGCTAGTTTTGGCCCTAGATGCCCATGAAAACCTTCATTTGTTCTCCATTGTTGTACAACACAAAACGTTATCCTGCATAATCATCAGTATTCTGAGTAATCAAGATGTAATCATTCATTAATATGAGAAACTATTTAAGTATTGTTCTTTGGAGTTGTTACATTTGGTCAATTATACAGTGTGTTCCAGCTACTTACAATTTTTTAAAGTTCAATAATTCGAAAACGTTTACAAATCGCCTTAGGGATCTACAATCAAAAACTGTTTATGAATCCTATTCTACACCGTATACTACATCACATAGTCGAAAAATATACCAAGCGAAGAAAGCGAAGAAAGCGAAAGTTAAATTCGAAAAGTTCCGTACTGAAACATATTTTTCGACCATCCTGCATGATTTGAAGACATGAGAAAGAATAAGAAATATAAAAACATGTCAATAAAATGGCCTTAGGAAATTTTTTTTTCTAAATCAATCATTGTAACGTCAGGGTATGATGCATCTAAAAAATGGACTTATTTCGACCAAAAATTCGTAACATCCAACTGATTCAGCCATAATCAATAGTTATGTTTAGGTTAGGTTTAAATGTGAGAGCCCATATCAGGCTCTCCACTGCGGCCGATGGCCTATTGTGGCTCAACCTATGGTTATATTTCTCCCAGTATATCCAATCTCTTAACGAAATTGAGTAACATATTGGGAGAACAGTTTACCAGATCTTCTGGCCTTACTTTTGTATTGCCAAATATTGAAAATCTGGTTCTGGCTGCTGCAGGGCATGTGCACAGGATGTGTTTAGCCGTTTCATCATCCTCCATGCATAGACGGCACTCTGCATCCTGTGCAAGTCCGATTTTATGCATGTGGTGTTTGAGTTTGCAGTGGCCAGTGAGCAAACCTACTATAACTCTGAGATGTGCTCTACTGAGTTCTAGAAGTTTGTCAGAGTCCTGTTTTTTCCTTGTACAAGCAATAAATGCTTTGGAATGGGCTAGTCCTGGTAGACTGAGCCAATACTCAAGTCTTTTATTGTCTGTCCAAGCGGTTGTAGCATTCTTGGCAGTGCTATATGCTAAACCGATGACCGGTTCTGGCCCAGTGAACGTTGTTTCGGCCCCCCCTTTTGCTAGGGCGTCCGCTATTTCGTTTCCTTCTAGGCCCGTGTGACCTGGTATCCAAACTAGGATAACGTTGTTGCCTTGTGCTAGTCGGTTCAAGGTGTCTCTGCAGTTTCATACTGCTCTGGATTTAAAGCAGTTGGATTCAAGCGCTTTCAATGCTGCTTGACTATCTGAAAATATTTTCATTATTTTTAGTGTGAGGTGTCGATTTTCCAGCTCCCTTGCACACATTTCAATGGCATATACCTCTGCCTGGAATATCGTAGCTAATTTACCCAAATAATCAATAGTAGTAGAGAGGTGAATGAGGGTTACGCAAATGTTATAACTAATATTTCATTTTAAAATAATGCGTTCCACCATCCAACCCAATTTTTTTCGTATCGCCATGTATATGAGGCAATCAATTCTAGTTCTGGATCCTGTTTTAAATCGACATCACAACAGTACTCGGGAAATTGAACTTTGACGCATTATGAAAATATTATAGTCTAGATTCGTTTTAAAGATTGTTCAATCATTTTCGAGAATGGGGTACTGGATAATATGAAAACATTGCATCCCTTCACTTTATGTCAATGTAGAGTTGAATATGGCGTATAATTTCGCAGTGAGATTCGAATGTTCTGAGTGTGAATACATCAATGGAGGGCGAAGAAACCGATGAAATGATTGAACTCCAATCTCATGTATTTTATTAGAATTTGACAAACGTATTGATATTCCAGGTATAAGGAGGATTAGAGTAAAATTTCGTCATTGAAATACTATTAAATAAAAACTGTTGATCACCTACAATGTCAGTTTCTTTGATCGTATTAATATTTTCCCAAATATGAAACACACTGTGTTATCATTAGAGTTTATTCGACAGTTTTTAGGTTAAATGTAACATACAGTATCGGAAAGTTTTCATAGGGGTGTGCTGGTTTCATAGGAGCGTAAAGAATAGCAAGGGATATCGACGTGGCTGTTAATTCGTCGGACGAGGTAGTAGGGGAGTCATACAGTAGTGTGTCTCTCTTATTTATGTGGTATTATCATATCATTCCGTTCCTTGTTGCTCGCATAGATTTGTCTATACCCCGATGAAAACTTTCCGATACTATTAGACCTATTTTTATTATATCCTCCTTGAGTTTCATTATCAACTTGAAGTATTAGTTTGACCAAACAAGATAGAACACACTGTATAATTGACCATCTGTAATGATACTAATGAAAAATACTTCTGATATTATCTTATATTGATGAATGTTTAGATCTTAATGACTCAGAATAGTGAAAATTATTCAGGGTAACGTTTTTTGTTGTTTAACAATAAGAAAAAATGAGAATTTTCAACGCCCTCTAGCGTCAAAACTAGCCTATAGAAAAACGTATACCCATTGAACTTTTTGTTTTGAATGACTTGGACTACAACATATCAAAAATTCAGTCGATTCGACAGAGGGCCACTTTCCCTATTAAAGTGTGCGGTGTCCTTTCATTAAATATTTAGTATTAGTGAACTGTAGTAACAAAATCAATATTGGAAATTCAAAATAAAGTAAATGAAACGAAAAAATTAACAATATCACAACTACTTAAAAACGATTTGAAAATAATTCATTGCACACCATGTGTCTTAATTTTAGAAAATTAAATCACAATTGTGGATCAAACTTAATTCACAAACTATGCCAAGTTGTTTCGTGCATGAACGTTTTCCTTAACACTGGGTAGTACGTCATACGACCACTGCGCATCGTGGGCGTGAAAATTTTCGAATTTGCAGCTATGTGTGTACTACTGTATCTATATATTTGAAGCACGAATTAGAAACAAGTAACTCAAGTTGTAAATTAACAAAAAATGCTACGTTCGCCCTTTGAGTAACAAATTGGTGTTTGTCATCAAAATCACGTTTGCAAGCGCCACAAGCGGTGGTCAGGTTTAAGCAAGTTTGAAGTAGCACGTGCAAAGCAGCCGACCGTTTTCGCTTCACCCTCGTTACTCAGAACTTCTAAATTGAATTTATGGTCCACTTAACGCTAAAAACAATTAAAACAACCCTTCACCGAATTTAAGTGCAGTTTAATTCTCGATTGCTTCATTATTCTTTTGATTCCAACCCAAAAGGTTGATTCCGGTTTTTTAGTACTTCCACTCGGTTTGAAGAGGGGTTAATATAATATAGGCTTGTGACTGGATTTATCATACTGCATACGTTAAGTGAGTTAGGAGTGATTGTTTCAGTTTAATTATAATCTTTGATTCATGTTCAATAATGTTTTAAAAATAATTTTTTTTCTAATCACATAACTAATATGACAATTAGGGTAAGAATGGATATATTTCATGCTAAATGATCGATTAAAAATGCAAGTTCTTTGTCTGAAGTAAATTTTTGAAAACATTTACATATGTGAACACATCAATAAGGGTACTGTTTCATTTCAGTGTTTGAGATCCCGGCTGTCCGACTAGATTTTGAACTGTCAATTCAAAAACTAATGATGACAAGAGGAACTCCAAAAAATACAATTTTGGAGATCAAATAGAAAAACTTGAGTTTATTGAACTCTCGCTCTGCTACGCTTTGCCTATGATTGAAATACTCACTTGTTACTTGTTACACGCGTGTAAGCGCCAAAGTAATTAAAAAAAAAATAATAATTTTCCTCGATAGCTATGTGGTTTCGATAAAATGGACATTCACCAAATAGATCGTATTTATAATGCAGTGATATGCCAAATCTGGTTGCAAGTTTGATTAAATATGAATTCATACAACGGATAATAAAATGACTTACAGTAATTGTAACTTTGGGGAAGGAGGAAAACAGGAAACTCCAAACGGCGTGGGTGCCTCTTCTCAAGAGCTCTCTTGCCGGTTTTTCGTTCTTCTTGTCACTATAGTCTTTGGAGTTTGGAGTAAAAATCACAACCGATACGATGCAAATGTTTGGTACTAGGTAAAGGAAAAATATTCCAGAAATTGGAATTGCGCGATTAATTTGAAAATGCGCAAACGAGAAAACCAGCTCAGTTTTTCATCAGAGTGGTTGACTTGACACACCGATTCATCCGATTGATTTTCTCATTGATTTCAACCCGATAAATCGCGTAAACTCCCGAACACCTAGATATAGATTTGCGTGATTCGATATATACCAAGGTGCTCATAAGGTTACAAATTGAAAATGAGAATTTATTTCTGGAATTCTGAACAGAAAGGACGTTTATAAATTTCATGCATGCTCACTTATATGCCAGTTTACTATCATCCGAAAAGTCTCAAATGAAATAAGTAGTCTTTTTGGCATTGTTGTTACGTGCCAAGGGCTATAAGTAACAAATAATAATGATAGTGTTTAATAGTTAAGCCTGTATAGGGAAGGGAATATAGGGAAAAAAACGAAAAAAAAAACGAAAAAACAAACCAAACAAAAAAAAACCCGGAAGAAGACCCCTGGAAAGAAACAAAAAAAAAAACTAAGAAGGTGTAATCCAATAGTCTGATTAACCCGAACGAACTAACCTTACGTAGGCATTTGAGTGCGTGTAAAGTGCGTCCATCTATCCGTTTGTCTAACATGGTTTGAAAATTAACAAGTGGACATTGAAATAAAACAATTGTTTAAGTAGTTTTGGTAGTAGTTTTTTCACTGTTTTTTTTTTCGTCTTTTTTTGTTTTTTTTGTTTTTTTTTTCTGGATTTTCTCCGTTCTTTTTTTTTTCGGGGGTATTTTTACCGTTTACCTAGTTCCTAATCCCTAATTCTTAAAGTGCATAAGTGTTCTTACATAGTCACTATACTGTCACTATAAAAACTTCCATATTGCAAGAATAAACTTGTACATATCAATAAAATGTACTCAATATTTTTAATTTGTGGCAATAAAATCGAATGCTTAATTTTGGTAATTCTATCTTCTGAAGGTGATTTCGTGATTTTTAGTCATAATATGCTTTGCAAATAGTTGGGTACTATGAAAAATTAGAAATACAAATTGAAATAAAATATATTTATTTTTTATTTACGATTAAAAAAAGTTTTAGAAAAAGTGATTCGATATATATGAATATGAATAAATATGGAGTAGCACTCTGTGAATTCTACGATCGGTAGATAAACCGCCAATGAATCTAATTCTTACCCATGATTGATCTGACTTACATTACACTGCAATGAGCTCGCCAGGGACAATGGACTTACCTAGTTTTGCCAAAAATTATTGTATTAATTAGGAAAAATTAATTAATTTGCCCGATAAGTTACTGGAATTGGAAATTTCGGATTGGTTTTTATCGAAGTTCAGCCGGAATATATAATGATCAATTTCAGGGTATCAAGGTATCCCAAGAACTCTTCAAAAATTTTGCAACAATTTTACTGTATTCTTTAGTTCATGCTCGAATGTATATTTTAGAATTTAATTAAACTCAAATCACTGGCTTTTTAACAACCTCTTTCTATTCTGACAAGTCCTGTCGAACCAAAAAACATTAATATCTTACGTCAAATTACAAATCATACAGAGATTCCAACTTAATCGCATTTGTGTTTCCTTGGTGTGTTATTACCATAAAATAATAAGTTACCGTAAAGACAACACTGGTTATTGTTGGTTCTTTCGAAGAATTTTTCCCAGTTTTCTTCAAAATGTAACAATAATCCGAAGATTTTTATCCTATTAAGACGGATAAACTCTCCTTTGACCAGAAAATTGTCATTTCATTAAAACAGAAAATAAGAAAATCTCTATGCACACTATAATTCTTATGAACAATTCATTGAATCAAATACCAAGAAAGGATTACTAACCATAAAGTGATTATATCTGAAATATGATGTGGAACTTCCGAGTCTTATACGTGAAATTGTTATTTTCAACCGCAACTTGGGCGTTTCGTGCGTTGTTTCTAGTGTTTCGTTTCGTGGTATAATTCTGGATCGATACTTTCATCGCGTGAATTTAATTGTTTCTACTCACAAATTTTCAGCATGAATTGTTTGAGAAATACTTCTGGTAGAAGCGAAAAATAGGCCAGATATAGTGCTATCGGAACAAAGTGATTGAAAAACGTCTGTTTATCTGTTTAGATTTTCTACGTTATCTACTTCTTTCTCAAAAGTTTGTGTTTGGTGACCAAAGACTTTGAGAATCTGAGGACAGAAAGCTCTTCGAAGTCACCTTAGTGGATCGTGTATGATGTAATTATAAAATATTCTCAAATCACAGGACTAACTTGTTTCACCGACACGTCAACAAAAAACGATTGGACCAGATATGGAACATACACAATTGTGCCACAAAAAATGGCCAGTATCTTAATTACCGCTGCATTCAGTTCCACTCTCTTATTGTCAATTTACTGGCAGTTGTTAGTATCATACTCACTTTATTTGTGGGTACAATTTCTATCCAAGAAATTTGTTATATTCATGCAGGAACTACCTCTATTTTGACGCCTTTTTTGAGATAATAACGTATGTAATTTTGTGACCACTAATAATTTTGTCATATTGTAACGAATGGGGCTTTTTGGCCTACCATAATGTCACGAAAATTCGAAATTAATAGTGGACTGAAAATATTTAATGAAACAATTATTGGGGCACTGGGGTAACGTTATATACACACAAATGGTTTTAATAATAATTTAATTTACATTCCTCACCATACAACCTCAGAACTACTTGGTTCTTTAGGGACGACTTATTTGCAAGGCCCAAAACTGCTAAGCTCTCAGCCACACTGGCTATGGACCTAAAGGCATGATTTCATTAATTACCATAACCAACAATGACTAACGACTACCAACTCAATGAATATGATTTTTCATATATCAAAGCTGTTTTCATTCCACCGATACACTGACGAATAGTTTACCAAAAAGTGGAAGTTGGGTAAGTATATACATCGACGGATAGATGTCATCCATCCGACTACCGACCCAATTTGTACCAAATCTGACAACGAAATTTGTGAGTATCTTTCGTCAATTAACGGTCGACAAAGGACATTGCACCGTCTTCGGATAGTTTATCAAATAGTGGAAGTTGTGTATAGTACCATCGCAAAACGTCGGAAAATGTATGAGTCAAATGTGTAAGTAAATCATGCCTGTATACACAACGCCCTTTATCCAACGCAACATCTTCCATTGAACTTTTGTGTCCTCCCAGCAAACACAGTTAAATAACAGATATATCGATATGTCGTACCACTCAAGTTTCATCCATGCGACATCGCCTCGACATAACAACAATGTATTTTGGAGATATAACTGCGATGTTTTTTTGCGATACTCACGAGACGACTTCATTCTGATATCGCAGGTACGTAAATATATGACATCACCGAGATGCACATTAGTTATGTAGAAGTTAGGAAACACATAGGGAAATAAATCAGTTTAAAATATACAGTGACTGCCAAAAAGTATGTACCATATGGGAAAAAGTTTATAATTAGAGTATTAGAAAAAAGATTCTTGGGAAGAGTTTGTGCATGTCCGATAACCTAAAAATTGATTTTGACACATGTCACGTGATCGCTGGTATAGCGGCAAATTAAAAAAAATTTCTATGAAAAAGCAAAAAATGGGGTAAAATGGCAAGATATCAAAAAAAATTATTCCAAAAAGTTCCTTAGAATTGAATTTTATACACATAAACAAAGTTTTAAAAGCTAATGAGAGAAAATTGAAGAAAGCTATTTTTTTTAATATTCTCCTAGCTGTATGAAAATATCAAATTATTATCTTATGAATAGCTTGACCATACTGAAACATTTGTATTTCAATGAAAATGACAAAATTAACTCATTTTTTCCACACTACTGAGCACTAATTTAAAAAAATTGGATTTTGTCAAACCCTGAGCTGTTACATTGGTTCGTATCTAACAGTTATATCAGAATTCCACGACCATTGTGATGACATGACACTCCAGAAACATGGTGTTTTTCAGATTATAATCAAGTTTCGATGATAATCGTGCCAAAGCGTTTCACTTCGCATGCAATGTTGAAAACTCTAGCCTCTTTAAGGTGACCGTTTGATCGGGCTTGACAAACTATTCCGTTGGGGGAGCTACCAGTCATTTTAATGAATATTTATCTAAGTATTCAACCGTCAATAGAAATAATGTAATCAAAATTAATTTCTACTATGCAAGATCAGTCTACAAAGCGGTGTTGTCAGATGAAACATTTAGTCTCCTTTAATTTTTTATACCTATTGAATTATTATCAATTCATATACTGGTTGACTGGTTGAATACTATTAGATAGACGTATAATTTCTGACAGAAGTACTATCGAATAATTATCTGGTTGAATACTATTAGATAGACATAATTTGCGACAGAAGTACTATCGAATAATTATCTTAAAATATCAACTCGGATGTATAGAACTTGATAAAGAGACAAATATGATGTCAAAGATTTTTATTTTCATGAATGCTTGGCAACATGCATTTGTATGGACATGAAACAAAGATATCAGGACTGTGGAAAATTTGGGAATTCCTAATCCCTCACTATGCACCTGCAATAAATTCACCAGAATTTACCAGACTACATCAGGCTTATTTGCTTGTATTTGCCTGAGGGTGGAGAATGAGTAGTTCCAGTAAATTCGGCACTTCTCATTCTCCACAACGGACTCAATATCCCCCGGAGCATAAGGCAACACCGGTGTTTGTCTATACCGTACGAGTGTCGTAGATGGTAGAAAAACACTCATAGCGGCGTGTAATGTCTGAGGATATTAGCTGAGATCGCATAAGCTTGACAAGCAGACAGCAAATGCATTATGGTCTCAGGCGCCTCACGACACGCATTTAGTGTCGGGGACCTCTATACCCATCAGGCGACTAAGGTAGACCAGGGTGTTGAAGACACCATCCTGGCAGGCTATTATGAATCCCTCGGTCTCCGACTTCAGTTCACTTGACCTGAGGAATGCGTAGGTCAAATTTTTGGATAAGCCAAGCTCTTTAGTGTTCATGAAGAAGACCACATGCATTGGCTTATCCTTATGAAGCTGCAGGAGAACCTCAGTCTCCATAGCTTCAATATGAGCTCTTTGCTGAATGGGCTCCAACTCGGTGACAGAGTTTGGGTCACCCCGTTCATTGTCGAAAACGAGACCAAATTCATCGGCCGCCCGTGCTGCTGTCTTGCAAAAAAATGGTCCAATCTCTGCTTTTTCATGGTCACGGACCATGCAGAGATGGGGATCCTAACTTCTGATAACTTTATCATTATAATTATTATTATTCTCATCATTATCATGATGTTTAATATCATTATCATTATTTTTATATTGGACTCACCGTATATACGTTTATTCTGTTCCAAACTCGACACTTGACTCCAGTTTTTTTTTTGTAACTGTATTTCAAGGATTCCATGTTTAACCATTTCAAAAATTTCATTTAATATGCAAATTACTCGACTCCTCGAAAGTTCCGCCTCTGCTTACCTATAATTTATTCATTGTGAAGTGTTGATCTTGATTTCTTTGTTTATTCTGTGAGTGAGAATTTTTCGAAAAAAAAAATTTTAGATTTACTGATTCCTATATTATGATTATCAAGTACAAATTATGTCATCATTATTTGACACTGACAACTCATTCCTTAGTCGAATATTTTTTTCTATAATTGTTTTCCCGTTTGGCTACAACCCTCTTTTATTATTTCAATTTCACAATTTTTGCTGTGAACTCTATTTACCCTCGATGACTTCATAAAATCCTTCGATACTATAGTGACTCTTTTTCCAACATCCAATGTTATTAACGAAATGAACAAAATAATATGTTGAACTGACACTCATAAGAACACATACACCCTTATGATGTTACAAAATCTGCTATTACGTATAAAAAGCAATTTCTCATCGCTGAACCCGAATTCGTCATGTCCTATCCTATTCTATAATGTAGTGCTGGGCTTATTTATTGTGAACAAAACCTTATTCCGATTCATTCATGTTTTCTTACATAGATTTCTATCAATTGTGTTCAATAAATTTCTCTCTGGCGCTATCTATCTGCAAAATGCTGAACCGACCCAGTCGATGATGCGAGCCAATTTTTATAAATTTGCTAGATTTTGGTACATTCCCGCCAAATTCTCACTTTCATAGTTTCTCGTCAACAACGTTGTGTGAAGTCTTGCTTTAGGTTTTGAACGATTCCAATTGATCTTTTTGTTGACATGAATTAATACAGAAACGTGCATTTTATCGGTTTATCGGTTTCCGCAAGAAAAATCATGAATTTTTGAAAAAAAACTAATCTTGATATATTCAACAAGTACTCCAACATGATCCAAATGTATTAGAAGATTTGAGATTTTAAAGTGTAACCGATTCGCTGAAATCGTGTACGAATGCATGACATTAAACGGCCACCTTAATTTGACGCACTATTTTTAAGATTATGTGCGAAGTGAAACGTTCGTGTACGATTATCATCAAAAATTGATTATAATCGAAAAAAAACGATATTTTTGGATTTCTCCATAATCGCAATAATCGTGGAATTCTGATATAACTGTTATAGATACGAACCAATGTAACAGCAAGGGTTCTGACAAAATTCAATGTTTTCAATTTAGTGCTCTCTGGTGTGGAGAAACTGAGAAAGTTTTGTTATTATCATTGAAATACAAATATTTCAATATGGTCAAGCTATTCATAGGAAAATAATTTGATATTTTTATAATTCTAGGAAAATATTTAAAAAAAATTGTTATTATCAATTTTCCCACATTATTTGGTCAAACTTTGTATATGTAAATAAAATTGAATTCTAAGCAACTTTTTTAAATTACTTTCTTCGATGTCTTGCCATTTCACTCGACTTTTTGCCTATTCATATTAATTTTTTTTATTTGCCGCCATACGCGTGACATGTGTCAAAATCGGTTTTTAGGTTATTGGACATGCACAAACTTTTCCCGAGAATCTTTTTTCGAATACTCTACTAATAAACTTTTTTTCCATATGGTACATACTTTTTGACGGTCACAATAAAAATATAAATGAAAATTTTATGATCAATAAAAAATGTAACGTACTCAAATAAAAAATACATGATAAAATAAGAAAAACCCAATAAATTAAATTATATTACAATATTCCAATATACATTAGCGAATTATCCAAAACCAAATTCGAACAAGCAATAAAAATTAATGAATGAAGACCAAGAAAGAGAGTTAGTGGATTTCATTCTGAAGATGGAAACAATGATGTATGGTTTGACTAATCGTGATGTGCGGCTTTCCAACTCGTAGAATGAAATGCAATAAACCACCCATTTTCAAAACTCAACCAAGCAGCAGGAAAAGACTGGTTAGCCAATTCTCGTCAAAGACTTCCTCAGTTAACTTTGAGAAGCCCTGAATCTACCTCAATCGCACGTGCCAGTGGTTTCAATAGACCAATTGTTGATAAATTCTTCAATCTACTACAACAAGAGAGAGAGAAACATAATTTTCCATCCCACAGAGTTTTTAATGTGGATGAAACTTCATTATGTACAGTGCCAGGGAAGAATTCTAAAATTATTGCTTTAAAAGGTCGTAAACAAGTTGCAAGAGTGACATCTGCTGAACGCGGCATATCTACTACAGCTGTTATCTGCATGGGAGTTGGTGGAAATTTTGTTCCTCCTTTGATCATCTTCAGTCGAAAAAGAATGAAATAAGAACTGAAGGATGGTGCGCCCCCCGGATTTGTTTACACATGCAACGAATCTGGATGGATGAAACTTGACGTGTTTGATTTATGGTTCGACCACTTTTTACACCATACCAAGCCATACTGTTGATTTTAGCTGGTCATTCATCGCATACAAAAAACTTGAATGTTATCATCAAAGCAAGAGAGAAGCACGTAAATCTCTTGTGCTTACCACCTCATACGTCACATAAGCTCCAGCCACTCGATGTTGGTGTAATGTTTCCACTAAGTCGCTACCTAGATATTGCGTTGGAGAACTGGCTGAATAATCACCCAGGTCGGGTTGTAACAGTTTTACAGATGAGCCGAATATTTTGTGAAGCTTATTTTAAGGCTTGTACTCCAGAAAACGCAGTGAAAGGGTTCAGAAAATGTTGTATAGTTCTATTCAATGAACACATTTTCAACGACATTGACTACGCAACAGCTGAAGTCTCCAACAGACCTTTACAGACTGAAAATATCGAAGTAAATTTTAATGATTTGGAGTTGGTATCTCCGCAAACCAATTCCGAAGACATAAGCAATGCCAGTAACACCCAAATGCTCCAGACTGCATTAGATGAGAAAGAGCCAGATTCAATAGATCTTGAATCCACATCTCTTCCATCGACTAGTGCTGAACGTTCCATATCCAACTCTACTCAAAAACAGGTTTCTTTTGCAATATCTCCAAAAGACATTCGTTCGATTCCGACAAGCAGTACTGCAAACTAACTAACTAAGTTTTTTTAACATCAAGTACTTACAAGAATATGCTGGAGGAAGAGCATGCTAAGAAAGCAGAGGAAATGGAGAAGAAAAAGATGAAATTGGAGAAGAAAAAGGAAATTGCTAATAAACAGTCAAAGAAAGGAATTATAGAGAATAAAAATACGTCAAAATTGAAAGGAAAACAGCCAAAGAAAAAGAGACTTGACGATCTAGATGATGAAAGTTCGAATAACGGGGAAGATAATGATTGTGAATGCATTATCTGTGGTGAGGCATATTCGAATTCAACAGTAGGAGAAGGATGGATAATGTGTAGCAAGTGCCATCAGTGGGCTCATGACGAATGCTCAGGAGTCGAGGATGATGAGGAACATTTTGTATGCGATATTTGCATCTATAAGCCCAACGTGCAGAGATCTTTGCTCTCGCAATTGTGATTTATCGTTTGAAATATTTGTTTATTTTTATATGCAGGTCCTAAATTTTGTTGACAAAAGAGCGAATTTCATTTCATAAACATGTATTAATTTTTACAAAAATATTTATAAAAAGGATTTTAAATAAAGCATTATTTTTCAAGAATAAAACATAGTGGAATCGTTTTGTCCCTCCGATAGAGCCTTTGGTAGAATCTTACTAGGATGTATGTAGCTGGGTTCATACCGATAACAACAATCGCTAAAAATTATAGAAAGGGCACTAAAGGGCAGGACTAGCTACTGACAAGTTAACGATTTTTTGTTTATTTGTGTTCACCCAAAAATTTTATTCGAAAGCTTAGGGGGATCATTTTTACCGGGTCTCCCCTACTAGCGTACGAAGTTTGGTGGTGCTACAATCGATTCTAGTCTCAAAACCCAATCGTACTAGATGATGACACTAGGTAACAGTATTCAATACTTTGATACTACACAATTGAAGAAGGAAACGAAATTATTGAAAAGAAAATCACAATCGATATCCTGTTTCGTATAGGATTTATGACAAAATAAAATTTGATTATTTTACATTCATATCTGAATGAAACTGATGCAAATGGACAATTCTCGAAAATCATAGCTCTTTTTATTCCGTCATATTTGCATTTACAACGAAATTACAACCAAACTCTATTCTTCCACTGTACATATCACAGTCAGTGACAAATTAAACAAGATTGTGGTTGACTGACCACAGGACAGAGATGAATCAATTCTTTCCAGATAATGAAGTTTTTTAATCCAGAATGCTGCTAGGAGAGAATGTAATGGAAAGCGGCAATTGTAATTGTGTCTCTGATTAATGGTAATAGAAAGCCATGATGGATAGAAAGATAACCAAACACTCTGAACTGAGTGCGCACTATGAGATACACGATGGCAATTTGCATATACATCCGAGTTTCCACTTGAACTTAATACAATAATGTAGATTTATGTAACAACCCGAATAATTCTCTTCGGGTATTGGTAGATTAAGAACTATGCGAATTTTCGTAATATAATTCATAGAAATTCCACTGATGCATACATTTTAAATTTGTTTTCACAAATCTCCCAGGTTTTAGGAGACAACTCCTCAAAAGTAGAGCTTGTGCGAGTATGGGATGTCCGGGACCTACAACTTAAAAAGTGGATTACGAACCACTTTAGCTCCGCCTGCCACTGAAAAAATTGCGTGTGGTTTTTTCCACAATTGGTTGGATTTTTCAAACAAAATTTTGTCTGAGATACAGTATGTTGAAATTTAACAAAAACATCAGTTTTTACTCAATCTCCGAAACCGCTTTGGCCTTTTTTATTAATTTTGTTAAATCCCTGCCAAAAATATCACATGAAATATGCAAAAAATATAGACGAATTATAAGAATTTATAAGGATCTAACCTACACGTACGTAATCCCTGGCACATACACATTTTGGAAGGTTGTTTGAGGATTTATAAGTAGGTGTTATATGCGAATACATGGCATACGAGTTTGTATCAAGAAAAGGTTGTTTAAGGAGACTATAAGATTCGATGAGGTATTCCACTTTCAATCACAACGATATTATATGCTCATGCAGAAGTTTGTCAATGAATGAGAAATGTGTGGAAATTCACAATTCATAATCTTATTGGGTTTCGTATGAAGAAAGTTGATTCAGGACTCGATGGTCTGTATCAGAAACTTCGTATCCAATTTTATTGTGTAACTTGTGGAAAGAGTGGGGTCAGGATGTGATGGTTCGGATCAGGAATTCCTTATATAAATTAATGCGATTCCTTTAAGTTTTCATACAACTCAAAATTACTGAGTATTCACAAGTGTCGATAAGAAAAGAAGGAAACAGAGTATAAGAATTTGTTTTAGGCAGTTGTGGTTCCGAGAGACTATACGATTCGATGAGGTGTACCAATTTCAATCGCAATGATGTTTCATCCTTGTTCAAAAGCTTAAAAACCTATGTGTGGAAAAAAATTCATTATTAGAGTATTGGTGGTATAGTGGCAAATTGAAAAAAATTGCTATGAAATTCAAAAAGAGCGGTAAAATGGCAAGATATCGAAAAAAATTAATTGACAAAGTTGCTTAACATTGAATTTTGTACACATATACAAAGTTTGAGAAGATAATGAGAGAAAATTGAAAATGGCTTTTTTTAATATTTTCCTAGCTGTATAAAAATATCAAATTATTTTTTCATGAATAGCTTGACCGTACTCAAATATCAGAATTCCACGATTATTGCGATGAGAGGGAAATCTAAAAATATTATGTTTTTCCGATTATAATCAATTTCTGATGATATAATCGTGCACGAACGTTTCATTTCGCACATAATATTGAAAATAGTTTGTCAAATTAAACAGGCTTAGAGTTTTCAACATTGCATATGAAGTGAAACGATCTCGCACGATTATCATCGAAACTTGATTATAATCTGGAAAACACCATATTTCTGGAATGTCATGTCATCACAATTTGAATTGTTTTTTACGTTAACCAGCTGTCGTCCCCCTACGAACGACAGCCCTCAAAAGTCGAAACTTGTGCGAGCTAAGGATTAACGAGGTCTTACCCTTTAACGTTCGATTCCAGACAATGGTCGTGGAATTCTGATATAACTGTTAGATATGAACCAATTTAACAGCCTGGGTTTTGACAAAATCCAATTTTTTTAACTTTGCTCACTAAGTTATATATAAGATAATAATTGGATATTTTTATCAATTATTATCTTTTTAAACATTGCATGTCTAAATAAAATTGAATTGTAAGCAACTTTTTCAAATAACGTTTTTCGATATCTTGCCATTTTACCCCACTTTTTGCCTTTTCATAGCGATTTTTTTCAATTTGTCGCTATACCATTTTTAGGTTATCGGACATGCACAAACTTTTCCTGAGAAAGTTTTTTCCAGTACTCTAACAATAATCATTTTCCCATATGGTACATACTTTTTGGCAGTCACTGTATGAAAAAGTAGGTTCAAGATTTGATGGTCGGATCTGTATTTGGAATTTCGTATAGCTATCCAATTTCATGCGGATTATATGAGATTTCATGAGATCTTACAGTAAGAACATGAAACCAAATGGAATATTCTAAACAAAATGTTTCTGAGAATATTACCAAAATATTCGAAAAGATTATTATTATTATATTACGCCAAAGTATTTCAAAAATATTTCAGAAAGATCACTATCACACAAGATCAACGAAATGGAACATTCCAGGAAAACCTTTGAAGAATATTACTGAAATATTTGAATAGATTCTTATTATCATATAACTCCAGTTTCACGATGCTGAAAAAGTCATGTCCACAATTCAATATAACTCCAGAGTTTCAAAACATTTCGGAAGAATCATAATGTACCCAAGGTCATTTTACCTACGCCTACAAATGATATATATTTCAAAATGACTTTTGCGAATGATCAAATTTTTCTTTATCATAATCAGAACATCAAGAATGAATTTCTCTCGTCGGTCAACTGTATTCAGTAGTAATACCACAAGTGACTGGATTTTCGCGATAAGTCGGTCGATTCATTTATGAACGAAACTGAATTGTTTCAAGAAAACACCACGAGTCCGCAGGAAGAGGGGTGAGAATCAATTCAGTTGAGATCACCAATGAAAGACAGACTTATGAGAAAAATGCAATCAGGAGTGGAATTTTATTAGACTATTTCACAAACATTTTTGAATGCGTGCAAAGTGTAATCACTTATATTTGACGTTTAACTGTCACATGCACTGTAAACAAATCTGAAAACACCGAACTTGATGGGCCAATCAGAGTCAGGAGTCAAGTTTGGTATTATCGGTGATCCGAACTCAACTAGAGCTTCTGATTGGTTCATTTCGCAAGTGAATGAAATAGTCGGGGGTAATACCACAAGAGCTCAAATTTAGCCGGATATTTTTCGTGGTTGTTTTCGAATACTTACTTTCATTGGCAATTTAACGAAAGCTGTTCTGACAAAATCACGAGAGCGTAGCTCGAGTGATTTGTCAGAATAGATCGCGCTAAATTACCTATATGAAATAAGGTAAGTATGAGAAAACCACCGTTAAAAATATCCCGCTAGATCTGAGCTCGCGTGGTATTTGTTAAGGCAATCCCATGAATATAACATTCAATTCAATTAAACTTCATTTAACAAACTAAAATAACAATATGTAGAAGAAGAATAATGTTTAGAAAGAGCTAAATCAAAATCTCGACAAACTTAATGGAATATTATTTGCTGTTTATTTTTGACAGTAACAATTGTCAAACTGATGCGACGCGCAATACTTGATGAACGAACAGTAAATGCTAGCGTTGCTATGGTGACGTAATTTATCCGATATTTTTATCCACTTGCATTTTTGTTCCTTCCTATTTAGCCGATAGCAAACTACGATTTTTGTACTCGCAAATGGGAATTATTATACATGAGTGGGATTGCTAAACCGTTTTCGTTTCGTTTCGAATAATCTGCATGGGTCTTCTACAAAGCTCTGTATGAAGTGAATGTATCTATAACCGGAGACGCTGAGTACTTCTTCCTCACTCGGAAGATGGTGCGGCCTAGACCACGTCTCATAGCGTGGGATCAAAGTACACAAATGCCAGCTACGGTGGGATGTGAGGTGTGAGAATCTGATAATGCGAATGAAGATCAGATGGTGTCAAAACGGACTGCAGAGTTCTACCTCTTTTTGTTTCTGGTAGGAATGAATGTGAAATATTCATATTTTTTATCAGGACTCAGTAGGTGGAGTTGGAAATTTCTATATGTGCATATCACGGCATATATCAATCCATTGGATTATTCATTCAATCTTCATATGGAACGTGACAGAAACAATCTCACGGAATATAAATGATTTTATTTAAATTAATTAAGTGACTGTTATAAAATCTCGTACGTTTTCATTTATTTTCAAACTGCGCGACATCATAGAAACATGTAGCATTCATCAGAGGAATCGCTGCCTAAAAAATATATTCAAATATCATTGATTTACGTTAGGAAATGCCATTTCTCAATCGTTCACTATCACGATGAACTCCTTTTTAGCAAGTTAACAGTATGATTTGCTGTATTTTTCACACTCTTAAGATATCAATATTTCCGTATAGCATGGTTTCGAGTGAAATTGGTACGGGGTTATGTGCTAGGTTTGATATTAGAAAGCTGATAGTAATACCCACTTTTTGAAATTCAATATCAACCGTCCATTCAATTTAATTGCATAGTTTTTTTGGTTAGAAAATATCTGTTTATTGGTTTCGTGCCCAACTGACAGACCCTGGAGGTAAAATAACCTAACCTAAGATATCTGACTATCCACCTAACCCCACTTTTCCTCTTTATTTATACTGAAACGTTCTTTAGAGTCTTTCAATAGAAACGCAATAATTTTTTTGTGAAAAAATCACAAATTTTCACTTATTGTTTGGAAATGGGATAACAGCAAACGAAACGGAATGAAAAAGTGAGGTTATTTCTTCTTCTTTTTCTACGATTGAGTTTGTTTCATCTCCAGGGTCTGTCACTTGTGCACGAAACCAATTACCATAATAAAACGAGTCTTATGTGTGGGTTGATTCTAATCATCCATATATCTGTCGATTATTAGATTAGATTACATTCTGATTATTACCAGTTGATGAACACTATAATAACTACATATTATGATATATAGGTATATTGTTATTAGAACATAAAAAGAGTAATATTCTTTGAAGTGTCACGAGGTAAATTTTTATTACCTATATCAAATGTCTTCTGAAACGAAAAATGATTATTAAGTGACCTTGGAAAGTTCTAGTAGTGATACTGTCCAGCGATATAAAGACAAAATGAAAGCCATAATAGCACTGATGATCCGCAACCCACTGCAAATTGGGGGTTTTGAATATGGATGTGAAGTACTACGTATTTTCCAAAGTTACTTAATTTTATATCATAAATTTGGTGTGGAGCAAACCTACATACATAGGTAATAACCCATTTACCCAATGCATTTCATACTTGGCACCGTGGATCTACGACAAGTTTCAACCTATAATGCTAAGTCAATAAGAATTGGTATTTCTTGAACAGTTACTTTTTTTTCCAAAAACCCTTCAAAAGGGATTCGAACTCACGTACTCGACCATTTCTTCCAGCCCAACCAATATTTAGGTATTTAAACTCCTCGTGCCGAATCCACTCATCACGACGGTTTAGCGACCTGTGCTTATCGGTATTTTCTTCGTAGGGCTGTTTTGGAGCAGGTTGCTTTTGGAACGAAGTTTTTTTTTTTGGAACAGAAATTGTATTCCAAACCTCCCTGGCACAGGCATGACTTGGATCAGAAATGCATTTGTGTAAGGCCCCAGACCCCTCATTCCAGCATAGGTGTGCCTCAAGAACACATGACGTACGATGTGGTAGTGGAAACCCACCCTTGAATAGTATTGCACCCGACACTGAAGAGCATGAATGAATGAATGTATCTATAACCGGAGACGCTGAGTGCTTCTTCCTCACTCGGAAGATGGTGCGGCCTAGACCACGTTTTATAGCGTGGGATCAAAGTACACAAATAGCCAGCTACGGTGGGATGTGAGGTGTGAGAATCTGATAATGCGAACGAAGATCAAACCCTTTTGTCTTTTCGAATGGAAGTGGAAGGACAGGTGTATTCATTTTTTCATCTGGTTCTATACGGATGTTTGTTCTTCTGTGGGTTCTGTATGATATTTATATTTTTCACTGGTCACTGTTAAACCTTGACTTTTTTGTATAATCAATTAAAAAAATCTTTTTTGTAATACCTCGAGTAGTCTTAGATATGTTGTAAATACTCCCCCTCATCCCACTATTCTATACACGATATGGCTTTCCATCAAGTTGAAATAAATAGTTCTATTCTGTTTGGGGTAGAGAATGTCCTTGAGTTTTCTGAAATTATATAATACGAATCGAAATTTCTCAAGAATAAAATTAATATTGTCACGAATATTCGGATCAAATTATTCAACTAACGCCACCTAGGGAAAGAATAGCGCAATAATAGCGGTGGCGCGAGTGATCACTGCACCACCTATGAACGAGGAGCAGTGGCTCCAGAAGTTTTATTGCCAACTATAAGAGGCAGTGCGTGTCGCTGAAGAGGAAGTATTGGAAGAGCTGAGTGTAAATAAATTGTTAATTTATGTAGAGGTCCAGTGATCAAAAATTGTTTAAATTGTTTTATATAAATTAGTGTTTTGAGTATTGAAATAAATAATTTTAGAGTGAATTTGTGATAATTCTTTACAATATGAGCGTTCCATCTGAAATGGGTATCCAATAATATCATGCCAAGGTATTTTGGATTCGTTGTGTTGTGAATTTGGAGAATGTAGGTAACGTTGATTCGCTTTTGGAGAATGGTTAGAATTGGGCCTTATACAAATTGATGAACAGTATTCCGGAGTCAAACCAGTCTTCAACCGCAACCAAATGGCCTCTTTACTATAGTTTTCAGTTGGAACCAGTCTTCTCTGCATGTTATTGCCGTGTCATCCTCAAAGCTAATAATTTTACCCTTACTGTCGATTGAACATAGTCCATTGATAAATGAAAGTGGGTCTCAATACCATGCCTTGAGGCATACCATTCTCTATGATTTTATATTCACTTGTCGTATTTTTCAAATTGACACATTGTTTTCGGTTACTCAAAAAGGACTGGTTTAGTAGAAAATCCGAAATAAAGTGCTTACCATCTGTTGCTACAATCTCGAATTCGCAATAGAGTACAGGGATATTGTATGTTCCGTAAAGGTCTATACGCGATATCTAGTGTATAGTGTATAGGGCTATATTGCAACGATATCGACTGATGCAAATCATGTTCCTGTACCTATAATGTGATAATAACTATAATGTACTTCAAGAGTAACATTTCGAAAGTTTCTGTAGATACGTAGAAACCCCTCATATCTGTGACTAGTTTTTCATTTCACTCGTTAAAATTGTTTAACTTTGAAGAATATTCAAATTGGTGCTAATTACAGGAACAAATCCATTATCAGCACTTACTTCAGACAGAAAGTTGTTATGATAACGCTAATGAGACTTGCTTCAAATATCAAAAATGGAGAAATGCGACATAAATTACTTTGAACTCGGGTAGATATTGTTATACTTCCAGGTGAGTTAATCGAACTTCCATAAAATATTTCATGATTTTCCATAGAAAGATAGTAGTGAACTAGGGCATTTGGTTTTGCAATAATAATATAGTGTAGCAGAACTCTCAAACCTTCTGTGTAGTATAAAGATACTGAATCCGTTGTTATGGTAGACGTTATTTATTATTGGTTGTTGTTTTGAAAATTTATATTCTTTGGTATCCGACATATTTAACAGCCTTTTGGAGTATACAGATTAAAGAACGTTTCTGTGTAGCTCAGTTGGACCTGGTGTTAGGTAAATCTATAATGTTAAATTAACGTACATCAGATTGAACTATGTTATTCTTTTAGATTGTTTGGTTATGAGTAATATAATAAACACCTCTTGTGTATACGGTATTCTCACTATTGAAAGGCCCTTATTTGCTACATCTTTCGACTGATATACAGATTGAAGAACGTTTCTGCGTAGCTCAGTTGGACCTGGTGTTAGGTAAATCTATAATGTTGAATAAACGTACATCAGATTGAACTATGTTTTTCATTTAGATTGTTTGGTAATGAGTAATATAAAAACCTCTTGTGTACGGTATTCTTATTTGTTATATCTGGCGCCCAACGCGGCCTTAATAGTGCTGAAAACATGGAAAATCTTACAATAAAAGAAGAGTTTTTGTCAACAGGAAATCAGTCGGCTGGCAGACCCCTCCAAAATTTTCACAAATTTATTTATGAAATTTTTTAAGATGACTAGCATGGAAAATCCCTCTTTCCTCACCACTCTCTGGAACTCTTAGTACAAATATATAAAAACTATTTTTTTAATAGAATAAGGACCTTCAAATAACAGCAGGATTTTTTTTGTTTCAGCTTTCAATATCGAAGAAACATTCGATGCTCTCAGTAAAACCAAATCCCCGATTTCAAATTGATAATTAATTTTTTGTTGGTGCGAAACTTGACGTCGTTCAGCTTTTCCTTCCAACGTTTCTTTAGCCAAAAAGAGTTTTTTTTTATACTGTACCGTCCGTTTAGTCTGAGGACACTGTAATTTTTTTGGTAATAGCGATTTTGTTTCCTCAGCAAATTGTAATTCCTTTGGACTAAAACCTGTCGACTCGTTAACTAACGAATTCAAAAACTCGGCAAACGTTGGCAACCATTTAGTCCACTGTTTATGATGGTCTGAACAGGTGGCATCACACTTTGAACACTTGAGAAAAGAACACTATCATAGCACAGTCGGTGCAGAAATTTCCTTTACGATCAACGGGCATGCATATTTACACATCCTTTCATACGACGGCACCAGGAAGTTGAAAATTGTGAGTCTTTGTGAACAATACGCTACTGATTTGGACACCTACGTAACTGACGTTTTCGGGAAAGAAGGGCAAGATATGGACGAGTCTTTATTTAATAGATAATCATAGACAAAGTGCTGATGAATTTTTTAAACGAATATTATTCAAAATGATGTTTCTTGCATATGAAAAATTCCGAGCATCATTCTGTATTAGTCTTAGTGTTATTCAATATAGTCTTGCTTAAAAAACGACTCATCGATGGCTGGATGTAAGTGCCGAAATCAGTGAGCTTTTGTAGCGTAATTATTGTTCACAAAGGACAAAAATATTTTTTAGCTCCCTAGTGCCGTCGTATGTGAGGATATGTGAATATGCAACTCCATGGAAATTTTTCCTCACAAGCTGTCCCATACATCATGAAACCCATAAATTTGCTCTGGGGGAAATCGCTTTCCCCTAAAAACCCACCAGATCCTAGCTAATTCCTCTAATACCCAAGTTATACCTCTAATGCACAAGTAGTACCTCTAATTCCTGATACCTGACTAATTAATGTTAATGCCCAATAATTTCTTATAGATTTCTATATATAGGCCAGTCGAAATAGACAATCAATTCATAATAATTCCAAATGTTTTCAAATGTACCTACATCAAGAATGGTACATCAAGAAAACAATAAATCTCAGTAAAAACGAACTTTCCCATATCGTAAACGGCCCGGAAAAATTTTAGCCGGCATCTCAACAATGATGACATCAATCAAAAATTGTTATGCATTTATACAAATTTCTTAATTTATGATAAGGTTGATTGCTATTTCATGAAAAATATTATGTGTACCACGGAGTAAAACCACATTCCAAGACTTCAATGCTTGTTGGCCAAGGCTTTAAGCCAACAATTTGCATTGTCGTCCGGGAATGTAATGATTTTACTACTAGATACACAATACACTATTCTTCAATGGCTGGTTTATGCACCCCTACATAAGAACTAAACCTAAGACTAAGAACTGAAAGTGAAACAATGCAAATTTCCTCAGTACAAGTTGAAATTCCATAAAGGTTCGTATTGTGCCCCTATTGATGAACTCTTAGTTTTTAGTCCTTAGTCTTAGGTTTAGTTCTTAGGTGACGTGTATAAATCAGGCATGATATACCATAAGAGAAAATTCCAAAAGTTCTGCAAACTTGGCAGATCGGAAAAATATTCCGAAGAGTTATGCAGATTTGCAACCTTTGACGTTGAACGGGACATATATTTTTTTAATTCGTGTTAATTTTTTTGATCAAGGTGGTCTCGAAATAATTAAAAAAGTTGTGAAACTTCGTTGCATATTTTAAAAACATCCCTTTTGATGAATTCAGAAATTTGCAACTTTGTACACGATTACCTATCTGACTTTCAATGAAGAAGGCCCAACCCCATCACTATTTTTATGCCATACTTTTCTACGTCTGAAACCGTCGGGAATTTTTCAGAATTACAATGAGTTCTGTATCTGGCCCTCGGAGCCTTGTTGTCTTCTTAAGTTACATCATTCGATGATCCTATGTTTTTCACTCTTTTTCAATGATTTTTTTGATTTCAATGTCACGAGTGAATTGAATTATTCGATGACCCAATGTTTTCGACTATTTTTAAGAATTTTTTCAATTTTATTCTCGCGAAGAATTGTTTTTATTTATTTATTTTTGCGATTTCACCGGGTAATGAACCTTTTCCCAAAGGATTGTTAACCTAGACAGACTGTTTGTGTTCGAAGATCGACACCACGGTCATGGATACGTTTCTGGTCTTATTGAGCCTTATCCATTTTTCAAAATAGGTCTGGTTTTAGTTGATCGAAAAAGCAACGCAAATTTCTTCCAAAGAATTATTCACTTGGGGCTCTACCTGTAGAACGTTGTATAGTATTCCGATAAGTGAACAGAAATCTGTATAAACGTTCATCAAGGTTTTCCTTCGCCCCGCTGGCTAGCATACGCTCCTTGAAGTTTCTCACTGCTCTTACTGCGAGTCCGTTTGTTTTTGGTGATACGGGGTTGAACGGATATGTGTATACCGCACGATAGTTTTGGGATAACCGAGTCTCGAAAATACTTCGCGCAAAGCACTTAACGTCGTGGCTGTAGTAATATTTTTTATTGGCAGAACTTCAAGCCAGCTAGTATAAGCATCGATTATGATAAGCCACATTTTTTTTCAAAAGGGCATACAAAGTCTATATGCACACGCGACCATGGTTCGGGTGGTGCACTCCATGGATACAACGGTAGTTTATGGTTATTTTGTTTTCATTCCGGACAGGACGTGTAACATTTCACGTTATTAATGATGTCATTGTCCACATTAGGTCAATAAACGTGTAAACGCGCACTCGATTTCATCGCACTCATTCCATCATGTAGCATCATTAACACCTCATGTCGAAGAGATTCTGGAATACATATCCTCCCCTTTCAAAGAAGAATGTTTTCCTCAAAAGAAAGTTCGTCTCTTTTTTGAAAGTATGGGATCATTTCATCAGGTAATTCCCTTTTGTCTGGCCAATAAGAATCCAAACATCTAATAACCTTCATGAATATCTTGTCTCCCAAAGTTTTCGATTGCAAGATTTTCTTCGTAACAGGAAGATGATGTACCCTGAGATGCAATAAATGACTTCGTTTAGGTTATCCAGCTTCTTCTGAAGGTGAAGAATTTGAGTTAGAAAGTGGTAGACGTGAAAGTGGATCCGCAGGAGCATTTTCCTTCCCTGGCTGATAGGCTATGTCAAAGTCATAACTATTGAGAATCATTGCTCATTTCAGAAGTCGATTACTTGCAATTTTGGGTGTTTCACGGTCTCTGCTAAAAATACGCTCTAACGGTTTATGGCCCGATAAGAGCATGAAATGTCGTCCATATAAATAGTGATGGAACTTAGTCGGAGCGAAAACAATTCCTAAAGCCTCCTTATCAATGGTCGAATATCTGTTGTCAATGTCAGTTAAACTTCTAGAAGCAAAGGCGATAGGTTTAAGAGTTTTGTTTGAAAATTCATGAAAAAGGGCAGCGCCAACACCTTTTGCGCTTGCGAACAGATCACAACCACTGGAAGATCTTGGTCAAAATGCATCAAGAGTATCTGATGAACTTAAAATATTTTTCGGTTCGTTAAATAGTTTTTCATCTTCATGTGTCCAGGTGAAGGCACAGTTACTTTTCAAAAGTCTGTACAAGGGAACACGCAAATAACAAATAACATGCAAATTAACAGTCTTTTTCACCATTTAAAACTAAAGTATTTGTATCGTTACATTTTTGTCTAGAAAACCGTCTTGATTGTTTCGAAGTTGAAGCTACCGCATTGGTAAGTATGTTTGTTGTCAAACTGTCTGGATAAATTCGAAAGTTGTTTTGATTGAAGAGAAGTCTCTTCAAGTATCAATGCTGTCGCCTCTATTTCATCAAGAGTTCAAGAGTTGCCGTGTTTTTCGGGTGTAACCGAATTAACTCTTGTTGCCAAGCCGAATTATTTATCCCAATCACAACTTGATCGCGGAGTCGTTCTTTCAAACTGTCAACAAACTCACAGTTGCCAGCAAGTCTACGTAAAGCGTTAATGAACTGAGTAACAGTCTATTTTTCCATGGATCATTTTTAGGCGTATTTTTACTACAGTTTGGATGTGCATTTATTTGTCGATTTTTTGCATGTGTCATATAGGTATTGAAATCATCATACTTTCTTCTATCTATCATTCTCTACTCAGTATATATAGTATTTAATTAATTTAATAAATCATCATCATCTTTTATTCTCTTGGAATTATCTTTTCATCATTTGAGCTGACAAATTCATTTACCAGTGCAATGAGTTATTCGGTGGTTACATGTTCTTCGATATTTTCGCAATGTTTTTCGAGAAGGAGGGGGTCCGATCCCACCGACCAACTTTATTTTTTTGCCGTAATCTTCAATTTCCGAAACCGTTGAATTTTTACTCATTCTCTATCTAGCCTCTTTCAAATTATTGTTTTGTCACCGGTTCTCAATACGTGTGCAAAATTTCAGCTCAATCGGATGCCGGCAATTGCTTGAAAAATGGATTACAACTTTTAAACCGGAAAGAAAGAACGATATACGAACGGAGTGAGTTGAATGAAAGTTTGTTAAACATTAAAATAACCTTTCAATTCATTTAAATGCACTAATGAAGGAAAATATATTTAGAAATATGAGATTATCCTTCTTGAATTTTTCAAAGTTGAAAACTTTGTAGAAGGAACAGGGAAACGCATATCAAAATTGAGTATATTTTTCTCATATGTTCAGTTGACGTCAATATACAGTGTGTCCCACTTTGAGCCGCACCCTCGTATTTTCTTGACAGAGAAGTTATTTCAAAATTTCTTCTCGTAACATATAGTATCTTCGAAATATCTACCTTCAGGTTGATGAAATATTCGTTTATCCATTTTCCGCGACTACCTACGACCAATTAAAAAGTGAAAAATTGGGAAAAAGTTATCAAGCATTTTTTTTCCACAAAAATAAGAACTGATTCTGATTCAGACCACCCTAAAACCCACAAATGTCAGTACTGTCATTAAAATATACAGGGTGTCATCTGTGACTAACAATTTTTTTATTCGTTATTCTTCCGCAATGTTTGGTTGTTTTCGATTTTTTTCCCTTGGTCACGAAGTACCAAAAAATTTTCAAATAATGCTGTAGAAAAAAATTCAAATATTACCTTTTCATGGCTACTACCACCAAATAAAAAAGTGAAAAATTAGGAAAACCTAATAGAGATTTTTTAATTGCCAAAAGTAATACTGAATTCTGTCTCAGAGCTCTTAGAAACCCCAGATATCAGTGCTTGATTATTCAAAATATACAGAGTGTCGTCTGCAACTTACAATGTTGATTTTTATTCATCCTTAATATTTCGTTGATTTAGGTTTTTTGTCCATTTTCACTATTCACTTGAGAATGTTCGAATAATGCTGTTGTAAATACTCAAATATTACTTTTTCATGGTGAGCTATGACCAGTCAAAAAGTGAAAAAGTGGGGAAAACACATCAAGAATTTTTGAAGCACAAAAGTAACAGGCTGTATTTATAATTGATAACGCTTATATTCATACTTCAATTGATTTAAAAAATTTCTTCTCTAGACATAAAGTACCCTAACACGTTCGCTTGATACTGTACAGAATTATCTAATATTACTTTTTCATGGCTGGATATGATGAGTTGAAAATTGAAACATTAGAAAAAACATACTAACGATTTTATTATTTTCAAGCTAACACCAAATTCTGGTTTAAAACACCATAAAGCCCCCAGACCTCGTTGCCTGAATCATGAAATTATATAGAAAATCATCTGTAAAAGAAAACATGTCTAACTCTTTAATGAATAATTTTTGTTGTTACTTTAACAGATGACACCTTGTATATTTTGATGATTTGAGTAACAAGATATGAATGATTTAGATTGTTCAAACCAGAATTTGGTTTTGTAATCAAAACAAGCCCTGAAATGTTTCCCAGTTATATCTAGCCATAGAAGTATAATACTTTCCAATTGAATATTTTGGATACTTTTTCATTGGAGAAGAATTTAATTTGCCAGCTACAGATGACACCCTGTATATTTTTAGAATTGGGTATCGGGGTGGGATTTTCAGGGTGTTCTGATCCAGAAACGTTTTGTTCTAGAAGTATCCTCAATATGCTTTCCCCATTTCCCACTTCTCATCTGGTCATAGCAAGCCATGAAAAAGTAATTTTTGGTTATTTTCTATAGCAGTAATTGAACATTCTAGGTAATTTGTTACTGAAGACAGAATTTTCAAATTCAAGCAATGTTACGAATGAATCAAAATAAAAAATGTTGCTAGTCTGTAAGACACCCTGTATATTTTAGTGAGATATGGAGATTTAAGCACATTTTGAACCAGAATCTGATGAAATTTCGAAGTAAAAAATCTTTAAGTATGTTTTTCCCAATTTTGCACTTCTCAACTGGTCATAGCAAGTCATGAAAAAGTAATATTTGTGTATTTTCTATAGCATTTTTTGGACACCAATGTTCTCTGATTTTCGAAAGATTCCTGTAATTCTCATGTAATACCCAAGTAATACTTCTAATTTCCGACTATTGCCCATTATTTTTTTAACAAATACCTCTAATTCCCGACAAATGCCCACTAATACCCACTAAATTTCAAGTGATGCCTCTAGTTCCCGACTAGTACCCTTCTAATACCCTTCTAATACCACTATACCTACTAATACCACTAATACCCATACCCATACACAAATTCTCCAGCGGTTTCTCTCTCGCTGAAGAGTTTAACATTGAATTGCGTATCAACATTTTCAAATTAGTGTTTACTATAATGATACAGTGTGACCCATTTAAGATGGAAGCACCATTATACAGTGTGTCCATAAAGTAACCTCTCCCCTGTGAACCTCTCAAAATGGCGGCTGGGTGCCATTATGAATAATTTTTTTAAATGGCATGGGGGATCGAGTGATACCTCAATCGAATTGTCCTTTGATTTTGTATACGATTGCAAAATTTCAGAAAAAAATATTCATCCAAAATAAAATGACGGTACATTATGTTAGAACTTTTATAAGCGAATTATTTGAATAAATGGCTTTAAAACAAGCTCAATTAAAATGAAAAAAATATTTTTTGATATCTACAAATGTTCTCTGTCTCTCAAAATTGCACCTACCAATTTGAATTTTTTTTCACTCATCTGCCATTTTGAGTGACAGGAAGCTTTTGCAGAAACCAGCTTATGGACTACCATTCAACCAAAAAAATTTCAAAGAAAAATTCCACTCCGTTCAAAAGTTAACAGGAGAAGGGGTTACTTTATGGACAGACTGTATATTATTTTTCCATGTAAAAAATTATTGAAAAAATAAAATAAAATTTGAAAAAAATTTACTGAACCATCGGATTTATGACATTTTCATATGCTTCATATGTTGATAATGTCGAAATGCGTCAATACGTAAAAAAGTTATAGAGGAATGAAATTTGCAAAATATGACGTCCAATTAACCCACCACTTCAATTTCAAAACTTTTATCAGAACTTCACCACTGGAATCAGGGAATCGCGAAATATCACTGACCATAATTTCATTGAAATTTGTTGATAGATAAAAAATAAAAATTCATTTTCCTGAAATTCCATTAACATTTTTTTTATTATCTTATGATTTTCTTATTCATAAACAGATTTTGATGAAATTTTGACCTTATGACCTTCTGACGTTCTGAATACAGTGGTGTATTCAGAATTTTGATAAAATATCGGAAATTGAATTGGTGGGTTGATTAACCGTCATATTTTTCAATCATTTCCTCATAACTTTTTTATTGATTGACACATTTCAACGTAATTTGCATGTGAACCATTTGAAAATGTCGCGAATGGTGTAGTCAGATTTTTCCTGAAGTAAAGTAAAAGTAAAGTAATTTTTCTAGATTTTTTTATCTTGTGAAATAAGATTAGTTGGCCCAGATTTATTCATGAAATTGTCCTAGTGGACTTTTTGAATCTCCACCTAACGAAAAAAAAAAATCATTTCAATTTGTTGAAAAATGTAAGTTTTATAAGGGTGTTTCCATCTTCAATGGGTCACACTGTATAAGTATGTAGTTCACGATAAGGTTCATAATCGAGAAAAACAGAACATAAATGATTTTTGATTTCCTCTGGAATTTGTAAATGCTCTGGAATAGTAGAAGGAGTTTTATTCAAGATAAGTTCATTGTGTTTTTTCGAATGACTTAATATATATATATATATATACATATATATATATATAAAAACTCTTTAAATTAAGATATTCTCAACCTGATGAGTAAGAATATCCTTGGGGATGCATATATATACCAATAATACATATATATATATATATATATCTTTCTATCATTTGTGCGTCCATACATTTTAAATTTACATATGTTTCAGCGTCCCCCACCTTTATGCGTCCGTATACGGACGCTCAAATGTAATCCCTTATTATTTCGTGTGAAAGAACTGCTAGTGACCTCTATCATTTTACTTTCGAACCTCCGTATTTGACAGATTACTGTCTGTGGTCGTGAGTTTCACTGTGACTTTGACGGAGTTACATATTCGCCATCATGTGGACGCTAAAGTATCACAAGTTGATCAAAATATATTCACGTGTAGTTCAAGTCATGTCCGTTGCAGCGCTACAAACGCATACTGTATACTTATTGTGGACTACATTCTGAGATTCTTCAGCGTCCGGACACTTGGCAACACACCATTTGTATTCGGGAGGTTTCTACGTGGTCTCATTTATCGTTGATGGACTCAGTGGGGTAACAATGAATACACGATGAAAGAAAATTCGCATTCGAGGACGCAACAGTATTTTGCATTCGAATTAAAACTAATATGAGAATAAAAAATTAATAAATGAGTATCTGTTATTGTTAATTGACATTTCGTGTTTGAAGCAAAATGAAATATCTAGGTGATATTTTTTGCATGACTATCGTACAGTTGTGTGCATAAAAAAGTCGTACAGCAGTTATTGCTGTACGAAGCTATTGTGAGTCAATCTTAATTGAACTTCTTATCGACTTTGACAAGTAGTGTCAAAATTCAAACTATTTTTGTTAGTAACGCGCTTTTAACATTTTTTCAGCGCAATTAGTGCAATGCCTTGTACGACTCTTTTATGTACAAAACTGTACGTCTTTTACGTTCTAGAACAACAAAGAGTCACTTCGCTTACTGAGATTTTAACGAAAAGTCAACATTTGAGTTCAGTTTCCGAAAAAGAATAGTTTAGTTCTGTACTCAAGATGAAATGCAAAATGTATCTAGTATGACATGTTCGATTTGCAAAGGAAGAAGAAAAAGCACAAAATCTCTATTGATTCATAAATTCCCAAAAATTTTGGTAATCCATTTAAAAAGGTTTTCTCAAACAGAAAAATTTAGAGAAAAATAAAAGGTCACTATTGATTTTCCTCTAAAAGGATTAGATATGAGAAACTTCACAGCAGACAATGAAGCCCCTTGTCTATATAACTTGTACGCTTTGTTGAATCACAGCGGGTCCAAAAAAACTGTTTTCAGACGTGTTGCGTACACTATTTTTTCCGCAACCGTGGAACGTACGTTTTATGAAGTTTAATAAATAGACAAATATACCTTTAATGGCTTGCCTATCCGAATGTAGTCCAAACTATACACAGTGAGTTTAAAAAATTTGCCACCACATGGAAACTTTTTTATTATCGATTCGGGCCAAAAAATTTTAATATTCATAAAAATTGGTGCATTGCGGAATCCTTGTATTCGAGTTATAAAAATTATAAATTTCCTAACGGTGTACAGGGGGGGACAAAAAAATGAATTTTGATCAAGAGTAAACTACCATGGCTGCGATTCCAAATTTGAATATTGTTTTCAATTCTAAATAACCTCTTTGAATGCACTTTTTATAATGTCAAAAATAAGGGGTAGTTTACACCTGATCAAAATTCCTATTTTTTGTTCTCCCCTGTACACTGGAAATTTGAAATTTTGACAACTCATAGATATGCAAGTAGTCTGCCATGCACTAATTTTTATGGGGATTAAAATTTTCTGAAAAATCGATAATAAAAAAGTTTTCCATATGGTGCAAATTTTTTAAACTCACGTTATATAGTATGGACCATATTTTGGTAGGCAAGCCTTTATAGATGTATTTGTATATTTATGTAGCTCTATAAAAAGTATGTTTCATCCGGTTAACAGATGGGTGAAGGTCGACCTATATTCCGGCTCTTAGAATAATTTATTCATTATATTTCTTTGTTGGACAAAATTTCGAACATTTTAGTCCTTTTATTTGTATTATATATTGAAATTTGAACAGAAGATAGGTACTAAGAGAAACATTCTAATTCTTATTCAGATTAATATTCACATTAAAATTCGAGCACTTCTCAGCCTAGTCCGGGAAGTACGTACTTCCTGGACTGGAGCGGGAAGTGCTACTTTCTGAAAGAAAAACCGTCCAGAACGTAGGTTCTTCCCGGACGGTTGCCGAAAATAGTAATTTGTATATGAAAAAAATCAAATGAATATCATACAACTTTATCAATTTTTTATTGGATCGTAAATGCCCCTCAATGGATTGACAAAACTATATTATTGTTATATATCTCAAGATGGCGACCCTGAACACCATTTTGATTTTTTTTATGGAAGTCTTGTGAGATTTCACTTTGAACATCTGGTTGAGTATTTCTTGTATTTCTAGAATATCACACCGAGATATGCACCACACCCAAAATGTATGTTATAGTAGGTAGACTTGAATACTGCATACTAAACGGAAAATAACTCCATTTTCATTACAATACAAGCTTTTATTTAGTTTCACCTGTCACGGTGTCTGTGCGTTTCTAATCAAATCTTGCAAGTCAAATATAAGACATTTCTAATCGTCTGATTCAAAATTTGACAGGTGTTCATAATTTCGGTGACAATGCATTATGAAATTTTCGTTAGAGAAAAATTAAAAAAGACGGCTCCAATATGGCGGATGAGTTTTGTAGTTATGGTCCGATTCGATTCTAAATTGGTATGTGGGGGTTTTTGGGGTCGGACATAATGAAATTTTTGTCAAAATTCATAAATTCAATATGGCGGCTCCAATATAGCGAACGAGTTTTGTGATTATGGTCCGATTGACTCTTAATTTGTATGTGAGAGTTTTTGGGGTCGTAGATTATGATTTTCTTGTCAAAATTCATAAATTCAATATGGCGGTTCCAAGATGCCGGACGAGTTTTGTGATTATGGTCCGATTCGATTCTGAATTGATAGGAGAGGGTTTTTGGGGTAGGAGATTATAGATTTTTTATCAAAATTCATAAATCCACGACGGCGAGCGAGTTTTGTAATCATGGTCTGATTCTCTTCAAAATTGGTACGTGGGGTATTAGGGGTCGAAGATCATGAATAATTTGCTAAAATTCATATGATGGCGGACGAGTGAATATTTAGGTGGCCTCCTCAGTGAAGAGCTAGATAGTTCAAAACTCACAGGAAACGGCCCCTGTAATAACCATGCTTTCTTTGAAATGCATAGATCAATGCGTACTAACTAAAAAGCACAGAATGATATAATTAAAAAAAAAATTTAAAGACAAGCTTTTATTCGAAGGCGCTAAAAAGTAAAAAGTAATTTCTTGAGATTTGAGTTAGATTCAAAAGCTTATTGCCACTTTCGTATTCGAAAACTTTGGGCGGCTTTCTATATATAAGTATCGGAAAGTTTTCATCTTGGGTATGGTAGTTTCATGAGAGCGTAAAGAATAGCTTGCTATATGTTAAGAGAGCATTACAATTTTTCCTCTACTCCCTCGATGAAGGGATATCGACGTGATCTGTGTGTGGTGTGTTGCATTGCCACGTGGTCCGTTAATGCATCGGGTGGGGTAACAGGAGAGGCGCACGGTAGTACGTCTCTCTTAATTATGTGGTATTATCACATCATTGCGTTCCTTTTTGCTCGCGTAGATTTCTGTCTATACCCCAGATGAAAAGTTTCCGATACTGTATACATTTTATCAATTTATTCTTCAATTTGAATAATATGATTCTTCTCCAGGAAAATTTGAAAAATGTCGGTGCCGAGATGGCGGACGAGATTCGTGATAATAGTCGATTCAAAATTGGTATGTAACTGTTTGTGGGGTCAGAGATAATGAATTTTCTGTGAAAATTCATAAACTCAAGATGGCGGACGAGATTTGTTATTATGATCAGATTCGATTCAAAATTTGTATGTGGGGGTTTTTTGAATTCTATGTCAAAATTCATGAATTCAAGATGGCGGCCTAAGATGGTGAACGAGTTTTATGGTTATGGTCAGATTCGATTCAAAATTGGTATATAGGGGTTTTCGGGGTCGGATATTTTGATTTTTTATTAAAAAACAAAATAGTTTTTTAAATATAGTTTAAAAAACTAAAGAACGTGCTTTACTTCCAACAATGACTAAAAAGTATAAAATAATTGTCAATATAATTACTCAAATGCAAAAAATAGTGGGGTTCTTGACTTAAGTTTTCTCGAGCTTTTGAACGCTCAGTATTGTAAAGTTGAAATCAGTAACGTAAAAAAATAGTTTGTAAGCACCCACGCTTTTTTACATTTGAGTTATTACATTGTCAATAATTTTTTACTTTTCAGTCCATGTTGAAAGTAAAGCGTGTTCTTCATTTTTTTAAACTTTTTTATTCACTTCATGGCGCTTCACAGGTTCACGAATCTCATGACATTATTTCCTAATGATGTGGAATAATACGTCTGCATATATTAAGTTACAAAATACCAGACATGGCAACACTGTCGGACGCCGAAAGTATTCTATTCGTCCAATAATCATACGGGGGGACGTAGTAAGGATAGTACAAAGTAGTGTATATTGAGGGCGTTCAAATGATAGTATAATGAAAGGACGTAAAAAATATGCAGAATATATAAATCTAAATTGTGAGTGATCCAATACTAATATTTCAATATACTTTACATTTTTGTGCTCTTTGAACCTATTGCCACCTATTGAAGGCGGAATAGTTGAATATACTTCCTCGGACGCTGAAAGCGTACTGAATAGAAAGACGCTAAAAAGATAAATAGATGTATATATATATATATATATATATATATATATATATATATATATATATATATAAAACTCTTTAAATTAAGATATTCTCAACCTGATGAGTAAGAATATCCTTGGGGATGCAGTCAGGAATAAAAGGCCTCGTTGAAGTAACACTCTGGTGTTAAATAGTCAAGCTTTCAAAATTTTTTAATTTCTTTATCAAGACATCTGAAAATATTAATGGTGTAAACATAACACTAAAAATATGACAATATGAAAAACAACTTACTAACGTGAGGATAGTTTGAAGAAAATAGCATGTGCTTTTCCCTTGGTCATTGTATACACAATAGGTTTTACGGAGAAGATATGAAAAATATGCACTGGTTTATAAAATCGGAAAAATTAAAAAGTGACACAGTGTGCATTTTGTCTCGATCGAGAGAAAAGCAAACGTAATACATTAAAACTGAAATCTTGTTGGAGATTTCCTTAGATTAAAAACATTTTTTTCAAACACAAATCAACATTGTCACATGTAACCGGCTCCAGCACAGAAACAGGAAAGCAGAGGACACAATGAAAGAGAAAGATGAAACTAAAATGTCAGCTGTCATCCACCTGTTAGCTGTCATGTGTACTGACTCCATGCAACTGTGATAGAGATGAAACATGTTTATGTTCTATGGGAAATAAAGTGAGTGCCCTCTATGGGGGATTATATGTACTAATTAAAGAGTTTACATTCGAATTTGAAAATGATGGATTTGATTCTAATTTAAGAATATAATTGTAAATAACAGATAAATTTGCAACATCAGACCTTTTGTTCATACTGTTTGGTTCATTGTTAATATAAACCATCTCTAGAAAATTTCTCTTGAGATAGTTGTCCTCCCTTGCTAAAATGGTTGGTTCATTAAAATTGATATGGTGAAAAGTATTAATGCTATGTTCTGCAAGAGCACAGCTATTCTTTTTGAGATTACAATCACTCCTGTGGGACGTGATGCGTCCTGACAGGTTTCTACTAGTCTGACCTATGTAGACTTGGTTGCAATTTGAACATGGCAATTTATAAATAACATTGGTTTGTTCTAATTTAGTAAGAGGAGTTTTAGTTTTGGTTGTTTTTCATATTGTGATATTTTTAGTGTTTACACCATGTTTACACCATTCATAGTTTCAGATGTCTTGATAGAGAAATTAAAAAATTTTGAAAGCTTGACTATTTAACACCAGAGTGTTACTTCAACGAGGCCTTTTATTCCTGACTGCATCCCCAAGGATATTCTTACTCATCAGGTTGAGAATATCTTAATTTAAATAGTTTTTTTCAACTAGTCCAGTCAAGAGACTACCCTTCTCGATATATATATATATATATATATATATATATATATATATATATATATATATATAGAGGAATTTGACGAATCATTTACAAAATTAGTGATTACATTGGTAAATGATTCGTCAAATTCCTCTTCACAATTTCAGCATTTATTTGATATATATATATATATATAAAGGAGAAAATTAGTGGGTAAACCCTCATAATGCAACCGTAGACGGATCCGTTTCGGACTCATTAGACCTCTTCAGTACGGTGTAGCCAAGTGTAAAGTTGTGCAACACTTGAACGCAAGATCACACAAATATAGGAGCTAACCACAGGAGCCAGCAGCACATTTGTGGTTAAAGTCAAAACACCTCGTGTTTACAAGGCTTGAACTAACATTACCACGGAGGCAACTATAGCTACCTGCCTGACATCCCAACCCAGGAATATATAAATAAAGTAGAAAACCATAGAATGGCTTCGTGAGGGGAATAATAAATACAAAGGAGAAAATTAGTGGGTAAACCTTCATAATGCAACCGTAGACGGATCCATTTCGGACTCATTAGACCTCTTCTATATATATATATATAAAGGGTAATATATGAAGAGTTATTTGTTCCGAATAGACAGTGGGCTTTTTTTTTCACGACGAATCGCAGCTCATATGAAATTTCTGAGTTCCTTGTAGCGTTCTCAATCAAGTGTACACTTAGTTCCCTTAAATTTGGTCAACGCTATATGTCTTTCTTTCGTCATTATTATGCTCAAGGCGAAGGTACGCCATGGCCCTTCAGGCCATTTTACTCGCAGTGTACATAGGAGAGTGATTATCAAACAATGGAAGAATGGTGTTCCTGAAGAATTTCAACTATTTCGTTCATGAAATATATGTTTTTTTAGTTCATCTTCACCTGGTCATACCTGCAACACAAAATTTTGATACATACCTACTTACCAATAATACATCAATCTGATTAATGGTCTTCCGCCAAGTATCAACAAAATTTTTTCATTGATTATTATTAGTTTGTTACAGAATGTCCCCGATTAACTGGTATTTCATTCTCTCCACCGCTGCATTTTCTTGTGAGTATTGTTTTTTTTTTCATTATTCAGTAATGTGTATGTGAATGCAATCAGAAAGATTACCAAAATGCAAAAACAACGTCACACTACACAAATCTATCTAATAATAAAATTCAATCTCGTAGGAAGGGTATACACTATACAGTATAATATAAAAAGAAAAGTTTAATATAGGCCAATGTTACCGTATGAAAAAATTGTATGAAAATATTGAATTTTATTATTGAAATATCTACCAGTAAATCAGGAAAATGGCTACAAGTTCTACCATCTCCACAGCTGGTGCTTGTCCGATCACAAATCACTTCATATATCAGTAACTCTGCGTTTTGGAGCAAATATTTGCGAACCTCATAAATGCTGTTGCTGTGGAACACATGTTGACGACTTGAATACTCATAGCCTAAGTTGTTCTTTCATCCATATCTTAAATAGCGTCTTTCAGATCTTTGTTATCAGAAGTCAAGTTTGAACCATTGTCACTCCAAATTTCAACAGGACGTCTTCTCCTGGAACTGACTCTTCTGATTGCTAAGATTGCAGAGTTTCCGCAAGTTCTATGTGAATAGCCCTGGTTGAGAGACAAGTAAAAGTCACCCCATATTTTTTTCTCTCCTTCTGAATGCTCTGGGTCGTCACTGCAGTCACTGAAGTTGGCCCATTTCGAAAATTTGAGGTTTTGCTCGTTTCAGTCGACAGAAATGACAACATTTTATTATTTTGTCACTAATTTCTTGGACTGTAATATCCAAAATTTTTGTCATATTTCATTGAGTGTTTGTTGAGCATTAACATGATCATTTTTGGAATGGTAGAATTGAACAAGCAATTTTGTGAAAGCATATTAAACATGCTTTCTAGAATGATTGGCCTTTTCGTGTGACAAGAAAACTCTCTGGAATTATTTATTCTTTCCGAGTTGCCGAGTGCGGCAATTCCCTTTACTCACGAAATTCATACAGTATTTTTTCTACAACTATCAAAAAACACAACTAGTTCATATTTTTTTGCAAATATGAAATGAATTTGGCATATTTTTTGATTCATAATTCCAACAAAGTTCGAAGTGTATGACGGAGAGTTGAGTTTCGAACAAATGAAACGAATAATTTCGACAGAGTCGAAATACCTTTCTCTTCACACTATCCCGCAAAACGGAAAATTTTAAGCGAATATTAAAATAACATATTTATCGAAGTCAATATTATTATTATTAACGTTGACTTGACTTTCGAATAACTAGTCCATCGGAAGTAACTTTTCATTTTCTTAGATTTGTCTTCAAAATAATCAAACAATATTCGCGAAGCTACGAATCCTTTTTTCTTTCTTTGCACTATGTCAAGAAAATCTCATATTTGCACTATCCACGATTTTCTCCGTTCAATTTTCATCACTTTTCATTTTTACTTAAATTAAATTCGTAGTTATCAAGAATTCGTTATCTGGATAGATGCACAATTTCACAAAATTCATTAATTATTGATGTCAACTAGTTTCTGACGGCCACACAGCCACCGCTACCTTGGATTACCTATTGTGATTGTTTGGAATTTTGATAATACTTATTTAATAGTAAGAATACTAGGAACATTATTCGTGAAACATTTGTATATCAGATATTTGGAGGTAATTAGTTGCCAAAGAAAATTATAATTGGCTTTATGACAGGATTTCGTTATTATTCGGATCTGTCATTGTTGTTGCATGAAACTGTCGGTCGCTTAGCAACAGCCGTTAAAAAAAGTGCACTTTTTTACGCTTTTCCGTTTAATAATGAAATCGTATTTTGATAGTGAAATATTATAATACTTTACGCACACAAACCACACAAAAAAAAGTGGACTTTTTTTGACAGTTATAAAAAAAAATATTTCTCACACAACTCACAGTATGAGCAAAACATGGTTTTGAAAGTGAGTAAGCCATGAGAAATACGCTACTTTTCATAGCAGTTGTAGAAAAAGTTTTTTATTGTTTTCAGAGTTTGCAGTTGATAGTGTTGATACCAGGTGAGAAATTTCGATGAGTTTGATAATCTTCTGGGGCTTTTGATCTTTTGTATATCTTCCAATGTCTTTTTTTTGTGATGTATGAGTGACATTATTTCAGTATTTATCCATGAGAGGATTTTACGGCGTACTTTGCTTCGGGAGTTCTTGTCAACAGAGGCAGTTACGGTCGAGTAAAATTTTTCCCAGAGAATATCAACGTCTTCCCATGCGTTCAAGAGGGAAAGGCCACCTGCAGACATGACATGTTTCACAGTTTGTTATCTCTCGTCAGTGCAACGATAGGTCGGTTAGAGTTATCCAAAATCGAAATCCAGTTCTTTCCACACTATACCGCAAAGTGGAAAATTTGAGGCAAATATCTGTCAGAAAACAACTACTCCCCCCTACGAACATTTATTTATATAGGACAACATACACTTGTGCAAAGTTCCTCAAGCTGGACACAATCGCAAATGCTTATTGCAGTCAAGCATTGAATGGTATTTCCCATTGGTCGGGAATGGCCACCTGCAGACATGACATGTTGCACTGTTTGTTTTCTATATTCAGTGCAAGGATAGGTTGGATAACATCGGAGTTATCCAAAATCGAAATCTAATTCTTTCCACACTATACAAAGTGGAAAATTCGAGGAACATTTTTTTATATATGACATCCATTTGTCACAATTGCAAATGCTTATTGCAGTCAAGCATTAAATATTATATCCCATTGGTCGGAAATGGCCACCTGCAGACAGGGCTTGTTTTGTCTCGCTGTATATTAAACTTTTTCCCGCGAACTGTACTGCTTTATAATTGGGTGGAATGAAAATCCAAATATAGCTAGTGTCTTAGTGGCCCATTTTTACGTTACATTTCTGAATCACTCTATAAATTATCCAAGATGAATAAGTGACTTGAAAACTCTAAAAACTTTGTCAACAATTTCCGATGACCGTCAAGGCTAACATTATGATTATAATAATAGTCTGAGAATGTTAGCATTTTGTTATCAAATTTGATTTCAAAATTGGCAGATTCTGTGATGATCGCAAAGAAAAATAAGATTATCTGTCTTCGAAACAATATTCCATATACAAAACTCCTGAAACCTCTATGATCTGATAAATAAAATGGTTTCATTACGGTATCGTAAGACACATTAGGCTCCAATGCATCTTTTTGGTGCAGTTATGTTGTACTGTCACAAGTAATTTATTGAAGAGTTAATATATGGTCTCCTCGAAGTCCTTAGGTATGTCCAAGTACCGATTACTCCACGATATGGTAGATCCTGTTCATTTTCTCCCGAAGCTTCTATGGCCTTTTTGAATTTTGGATTTGAGTCCAATGAAGTTGAAAAATGATCTGAATCTGCCATCCTAAACCGGTTCTCTGATGTATATATCATGTCTGTTTCATTGCTATTTTACTCCTTCTTTCTTCGAGAATTATTTTTCAAATCAATATCCAACTTCTCCCAAGTCCTTTACATCAAAATCTTTCCGAAGTCTTTGATGGAGAATCAGCGAGTTATTCAAAATCGAAATACAATTATTTTCACACTATACCACAAAGTGGAAATTATGAGGCAAATATCTGTCAGAAAACAACTACTTCCCCCTATGAACATTTATTTATATATCGCATAACCGCAAATGCTAATTGCAGTCAAGCATTGAATATTATCTCCCATTGGTCAGTTTGTTTTCTCTCGATAGTGCAAAGAAAAGTTGGACAATATTAGAGTTATCCAAAATCGATACTTGAATATTTTGAATCCGGAGAACTAGTACCAGTGGTGGGATTATGAACACTCGATACGAAAGCTGTCACGATCCGTAGGCTAGAACGATGTTTGTTCTCGATTCGAAATGAAATCGGAAATATGAAAGTTCTTTGAATATAGATAGAATGGAATTATATCTACCAAATAGATATATAGATTGATATCGACTGAATTTGCAATATATTTTGAATTGTGCTGGTTTTTATAATTGCTCAAATCTGACATATGTTAAACTCGATCGGATTGAGTGTTCATAATTTCACAGCAGGTTCTGGGTCCGATAATCATGTATCATTATTCCATCAAGGACTCCTATGATTAGAACCACCATTTCAACAGAATGGTTTGTGTAGAGCCTGCGGAGTTCCTCCTCTTTTCAGACGATTTTTGTTTCGCCAGGATCCAAAAACTTTTTGAAGAAAATCGTCCTGCTATGATGGCCGAGGAGGACTACATCAAGCTCATTTGCTTGTATTTGCCTGAGGGTGAAGAATGAGTAGTTCCAATAGATGCGGCACTTCTTGTTCAATATCCCCCGAAGCATGGTAGTACTCGTAGAGCCGCGTTATGCCTATGGATATATGCTCGATAAGCGGACATTAAATGCATTATGGTCTCAGGAGCCACACGACACGCTCTGCAACTAGTGTCCGGGATCTCTATACCCATCACGTAGACCAGGGTATTGGAGACACCAACCTGACAGGCCATTATGAATCCCTTGGTCTTCGACTTCAGCCCTGAGGAAAGCAATGATAAAATTTTTGGATAAGCCAAGGTCTTCGATGTTCTTGAAGACCCCATGCATCATCTCATCCTTATATAGCTGCTGGAGTACTTTAGACTCTGCAGCTTCAATGGGAGCTTTTTGCTGAACGTGTTTCAACTCAGTTTGGATCAACACGTTCGAAGTCGAAAACAAGATCAAGTTCATCCCTGCTTTCTCATGGTCATGGACCAAGCAGAGAAGAGGATCTGAACAGCATCTTCATTCTTCCCCGGCAGTTTTGTTGACCGGACCTGTCGTAGTTTATGCTGGTACTTGCTGCAAAGAGAGTTTTTAACAGTGGTTACCTCTTGAGAGCAGCGCTATTCCACCCTTAAGTAAGTGTACGTCTCTCCAGAATCAAGATGATGTAGGCTGCTTTCGTCTACAAGCTGAACATCTTTACCGTATTCCTCGCATCGTCCTCTTTTGAGATGAACCGTGGCACATTTTTCCAAACTCCAAACTCTATTCCGATACTATGCGTGTAATCCTGCACCATCCTTAAGAAATTATGTAGATCATTATTATTATTAATATTTCGATTATTTTTTTATTTTTCCATCAGTAATATCCGAGTCAGGCCCTATCTCTGGAGCTCTGACACATCCGGAGGGCTCACTAAAATTTCTGCTAAAGTTCCAATGTCTATATAACAGATTTTTTTTTCAGCTGGCAGTAGTGGTCTGGAAACGAATACGATTAGTTTTGATAATCCCCTGAGCAATATCTGTGATAAATCTGCAATTCCTTGGTGGGAAACATCCGTTGACGATTACGGTATTTTTTATTTTATTTTTTTCAATAAATTATAATTGGTTGCATCAATATCATTAAACATGGTACAAATTTCTATAATAATTCACTAAACCCGCAAAACTTTAAACTTGGGTTTTATTTTTTTGGTGTGGTGCCTTCAATAGATATTCTTGTATCTAGAAGGCGATATGTTACTTTTGCATTCAAGAATGGAAGTTATTTTGCAGAGCTTCAGTGATTCAATCAATTCAATCAAGATATTTGAAGAAGCTGAGGACAGCTTCCTGGCCTTACAGGTATTACAGACTCCTTCTCAAAGTAGCCAAGTGTACACAAAATTTATGGTTTTTGAAAGAGTGTTTAAAGAAGAAATTGGTTCACAAATATATAAAATTGAAGACGAACAATAACATCAGTTCAGCCCAAAAAGGAATACATGCAGGAACAAAGAAATGGCTCGAAGAAGACATGAAGATACAATTTAACAAAAGAGATATCACCAAAACTTATGTTCAAATAATCCATACAGAGTTATACAAAAAATTTACAGTTCAAAAAAACAAATTAAATATATTAATTCAAAATAAACCCCCCAATAAAGTACAAAACAAATACCAAATATAGGAATGTAGGCTTTTACGACTGGAGTCAACGTTTCAGTTGACACAGTTGCCTTTTCAGTTTCTCGAAATAAGGACGATCAAATCCATAAAAGAAAAAATAGCAACCAACCCTCTTGGGTCTACGAAGGCAGATGAAAGCAATACAGTGATCGCTTTAATTAAATCAGACTATATTTCTAAAACTTAAGATTTTATTTTAACTGGCGATTACATAGCATTACAAAAAGACCCTACCACCAAATTCCAGTACGAAATCCGCCATCAATAACTTTGAATCAATAATTTCAGAGAATGATAAAAATAATTTTTTTTTAGAACTGTCATTAAAAATTACGTTTTTAATTCATTGACACATGAACTAAAAACAGACGTTTTCACAGAATCACTTTTAACACTAGTGTTAAAAATACTTTTTTGTACAACTGACATTAAAAATGACGTTTTTAATTCATTGACACATGAACTAAAAACTGACGTTTTCACAAAATCACTTTTAACACTAGTGTTAAAAGTACTTTTAACACTAGTGTTAAAAGTAAAATGACAGATGAGATGATGGATACTCAGTAATATAGATCTCTCTAATAGAAACACTTCAATCAGATATTATAATCAGAACACCTACTCAAGAGGAATCGTTTATAAAAGTTCACACATGTATTTGGTCGTTTGCGCAATTGATAATACTAATTCCTTTTGAAGTTACAAACGAAGTAGTATTTAGTCCAACTGTAGAATGTCCTTCATCACTGACAAATAATGACATTCATAAATAAAGTGCGTTGGGGTTTATTATATTTGAAGTATCTGTCAGTCAGCCTTGTAATCCAAAGATCGTGTGTTCGAATCCTTATGGATCTTATTTTTTTTTGTTTTTTTCTTACTAGCAGTAACTGTTGAACAAAAAATTTTGTATGATACATTTGTTAAAAGTGATTTTATTTTGCTCGTGGGGTTGCTCCACTCGCTAACGCTCGTTTCGCAATATTCCCCACTCACAAAATAAAATGCCACTTTTAACACTTGTATCATAAATAACTATTAACGTTAGTGTTAAAAGTAAAATGACAGATGAGATGATGGATACTCAGTAATAAGATCTCTCTAATAGAAACACTTCAATCAGATATTATAAACAGAACACCTACTCAAAAGGAATCATTTAGAAAAGTTCACACATGTATTTGGCCGTTTGCGCAATTGGTAATACTAACTCCTCCTTGAAGTTACAAACGAAGTAGTATTCAAACAGTGACAAATAATGACATTCATAAATGAAGTGCATTGGGGTTTATTATATTTGAAGTATCTGTCAGTCAGCCTTGTAACCCACAGATCGTGTGTTCGAATCCTTATGGATCTTATATTTTTTTTGTTTTTTTTTTACTAACAGTAACTGTTGCACAAAAAAATTAGTATGATACATTTGTTAAAAGTGATTTTATTTTGCCCGTGGGGTTGCTCCACTCGCTGACGCTCGTTTCGCAATATTCTCCACTCACAAAATAAAATGCCACTTTTAACACTTGTATCATAAATACACATTTAATAACGTCATTCACAGTAGTAAAAACTGCCTCATCATGGGTAACCGATTGAGCCCTCTACTAGCCGAAATTTTCATGAACAATTCATAAAATATCTTTAATGTACATCCCCTTAGCGGAAATATTCTTTACTGTTATTAGATATGTAGAAGACATTTTAATATGTTATACAGGAACAAAAAGAGAACTTACTAATCTTGAGAATTGGATCAATACTCTACACCCCAATATTACATTCACATCAGAAATAGAAGAATACAATTCAATAAACTTTCTAGATCTCACGATAACAAGAATAGACAATGGACATAGTTTTCGATCTACCATAAACCATCATACATGGACATAACCAAGTCGTTATTACATCCTCATCGACATAAATTAGCAGCATATAACAGTATGATACATAGGCCACTTAATATCACTATGGCCGACTCCAACTTCAAAAAAGAACTCAATATCATAAAACAAACAGCATATGCGAGCACATGGCATAAATACAATGAAGGACGGGAATATGGGCACTACTAATTCCTCACAAATGAAACAGCGACTTACAGTAAAAGTCGGTCGCAGCGACACCCGTGGGGAACCCAAAAAGCAATCCTGGAAGACACCAGGAAGTGAACAAAGTTCGAGAATTTTTGCCAAAAAATTATTAGTTATACAGTGGATTATAACTCATTAGGTTGGGACAGGACGATTCTAATGTTGTCCGACCTACCCTGTTACTGACGAGCGGCAAGAACCGCAAAACGCGTCTGCAGGTGGTCTTCCCCAGCCAGATGAAGGATAATCTGCTGTATAATTACAACAAGCAATTGCAACTGGATCTTCTTGGAAGAACGTTGCACAAATATCTGCCAGATGTAATTCAATGTCCGTCGTTGCATTAGCCAGAGAAGTTGTTGTTTTCTGTCAGATGTATGTCGATTTTACCATTTCATTTATTTGATACCCTCCGGCAAAAATGTTCGAACAACTAAGGTCGTTTAGACTTCATCAAAATTCTATTAATTGTTCTCCCCTGTACCGCACACAGCACATGTACGTACAATGGATGTACAATGGAGGTCGGATATGGATGTTCAAGACGTCCAATGGATCTCCAGAATTAGTCCAATTTACATTCAATGTACGTCCAATGGACTTCCAGGGCACTACTATGGACGTACAATCAGAAAACGTCCAATATATACACATTTGTGCGTATTTTGGGTGTCCATTGGACGTACAATTGAAGTCCAGAAAACCTCCAATGGATGTACATCGTACGTATTTTGGTCGTCCATTGTGTGTCCATATTTGGTACATTGGATGTCTAGAATATATCCAAATAACAAAAAATGTGGATGTATCCTGGTGGTACAATATACGTCGACTGTATATCCGAAATGAATCCAGAGGATATATATACAAAAGTGTCCTGCAAATAATGAGCAATACTTTTAAAAACATATTACATAGGTAAAAATAGCACAAGTTTCCATACATATATTGTTCGTAATGGTGCCCCTATTCGACATTGTTAGTACTTTCATAGATAATCACAAAGACTTATCAATGAAGTTATCAAAAAAATCTTGGTGATACAATATTAATAGAAAGGGAATAAGAACCTAGTTTTTCTACCAATAGCATATAGAAGCAGAAGTATTGCTCAATATTTGAAGAACACCCTGTATGAATTATATTTCATATCAGAAAGTTAACATTTTGTTGTTGGAGACCCAATACTTGTTGTTACAATAAAATAAATATACACTTTTCCGATAAATGAAATCAATGAATAAATAAAGTTCTGAAAAGTTCATGAAAATAGTGGAATATAAAGAACTACGATTTGAAATCTCTAGATTTATTTTCTTTCACTGGCCTTCCCTCAGCAATTCCACTGTGCAGTGTTATAATTTTTTCATATGCCGTCTCTGAAGCACCTGTCAAATAAAATGCAATTATGAACAATTAGGTTACAGAGGTTACAGTGACAGAAATACAAAGGTTGACACAAAAAATATATTCGTGCATTGGGGATTTTTTTGTTAATATCTGCTTACTATATAATCCAACTCACTGGACAGTACATTCTAAATACATTGAGTAATTACAGTTGGAAATACTTTTTACGACCAGTCTTCAATAGCTATATAGCGTTCTTGCTTATTCTGATAATTCAGAAAAATGTGGTTGTAAAACTCCCAATAAATCATTGACAGCGTTATGAGGGACATTATGTTTCAATGCCAACATTGCCAGTTGCGAACTGAGTGTTATGTTTAGGAAGGATGATTGATGCTTGATTATCATCATCATCTGATTTGTTCAAGTCCTCCTCAAAACTACAGAAATATCTGACCGATGAAAGGTTAGATTCTTGTGAATCAGAATTGGGTTAAGTTTCTACACACGATTAGTTTGTAGTTTACTATAGGACGTCCAATGAATGTACAAATTTGGATTTCCAATGAACGTCTGTGTCCTAGACATACAATGGACGTAAATTCAACGTCAATGGACGTTCGAACTTTAGCTGGTCGTAAAACGGATGTCCATTGGATGTCGTGTGTAGTGGGGGACACTGTTCAGAAATTTTAAATTTTGATAAATTATTTCGCAATGCACCAATTTTTATAAAGATTACAATTTCTGACAAATCGGTAATAAAAAAGTTCAAAATTTTGAAACTCACTGTATATGAACGAAACGTCATTGGAGTGGTAGACTGTGATTTTATTTAAATGTTACATCGAAACAACAAACTGACAAAAAACTAGCTTTGTAGGAATTGTGAAATTTTTCTGTCGCTGCTTTCCGCCCTATGATGGTTCACGTGTAACCCCACAATCTAAATCCCTCGTGAGCGGAGATGAAGCTGCCTATGTTCTCTTCTATGAGCAGGGAGGCGCTATACACCTTTTAGATTATACTTAGATAATTTCCTTCAATTGTATTTTAATTTTTTGATTTATATGTTAGTTGTTTTATATTTTTATGTATTGTTATGTATCGCATAATTCATATACTTATCACAAATTAAACATTTTCATAGCTACCTATTAAAAATTCATCATCACATATTTTCTGTGTTTAGGAATATGTATGGCATTATAAATCTTTATGGGGAGAGAAGAGAAGTTTTTCAGTTCGTTTTGAAATCATAGTACATATATTATTATACTGTATATTTTACATAATATTGCCCTACTTATAAGTACAAGTTGAAATGATGTTATTCTTTATTGTTCGTATGGAGATTCCAGTTCCTGGAATGAATCAACATTAATGTATTGAAAACTTTCAGATTTTTGTTTGCCTGAAGTACGCATAGTATCAGTTCAATCAGGATTAGTTTTCGACGGAAATGGATGGCACGTCAAAGCTGTTACACCGAAAAATAACTCCGAGACTCAAAAATGGTTACTGCAACGAAGTCGATATGACTATTTTTTCATAGTAAACGCCAAAAATAAGTGAGTAACTGAATCAAATTCTATCATCGAATCCAAGAAATTAAAAAAACAATGAGATATTTTATTCAGAATGTGATTGTTTTCCATTCTGGCCAGTAATGAATCATTTTTTTAAATTCTAAAAAAAAATCCTGGATACCCCAAGGTTTGATTAAATCGATAAAAATACGAGATAAACTACATCGAAGGTCTGTCACACAACACCAGAATTGGACAGAAGTAAACTAAACAGACTACTGAAAAAATGAAAAAAAAAATCTAAAAGCGATTATTTTGGTGGTCAATAATTTCACGAACAATTTTAAGACAATAAGCAACGACATAAATGAACTGAAACTTGAATGCGTAAAAAATATAAGAAACCCAGAAGAGATTGCGAATGCAATGAATGGATATTTTTCAGAAATTGGCTCCAAATTAGCAACAAGAATCCCCAAACACCAATATGAGGAAAAATATCCCAATTATATGCATTCCATATACCTAAAACCGAAATAAAAAGTAAGATTTTACAACTAAAAAATTATAAAGCCCCAGGGCCCGATGGGAAAAAAAATGAAACTGCCTCGAAAAAGGTAATTTACCGAGGGCTTTCAAACTCGCTCATATAATACCAGTTTATAAAGGAATAAAAACAGATATGGCTAACTATAGACCCATATCTCTAACTTCGTGCGTTTCGAAAATTTTTGAAAAAATAAATAAAAATCGCTTTATGGGTTATCTAGAAAAACATAAAATCATCAGCGATAGATAATACGGATTTCAAGAGAACCGCGGAACCCAGGATGCTATAACTTTCATCACATCAAAATTGTACGATTTCGTACACCAAAAGAAACCGTGCCTGGGTATTTTCGTGGACCTGGCAAAAGCTTTTGACATGGTCAGTCATAAGCTTTTGCTGGAGAAATTTGAACATATAGGATTGAGAGTGGTATCAATAAACTTCATCATAAATTACCTTAGTGATACTCAGAGGGTCATATTGAAGAATACTCTGAGTTCACAAAGGTCAGTTTTTTTTTTCAGGCTTTGGATTTGAACCTTCAGCCACGCACATTACATTAATTCTATTCTCATCTGCATAACTGTAGGTCGTATATACATATTTTATCCGCTATAACAAATTATTCAATTAGGTCATATATAACTTTATCCTCCGTTTATAATAAGTTTTGAATACTGGTGGGAAATTGCAAATTCACTTGTTGGAGTTTTTTCATAAAATTATTAATTCCAGGAATATTTTCAGGATTGAAAAATAGATGATTCAAATCAGCAGTTTCGTTATCATATTGACAAAAAGGTGATTCAAGAATCCCAATTTCATGTAAATGGGCCGGAAAGCAACCATGATTGGATTTGAGTCTTGTTATAATAGTGGAATATTTTTTAGGAACATGAAATAGGTATATGTGGGGTACTTTTTTGGACCACTTTTCCGTCCATTCCTTGTCTACATTTTTCCTATAGATACTCAAGAGATCATTCGTACACGGAATTTCTTCAAAATTAGTACAAGTTCGTGCTTCTTTGGCTGCAGTGTCTACTATTTCATTTCCAATAATGCCACTGTGTTCTTTAACCCAGATAAATATAACTTTGCTGTCAATGAGCGAAAGCTTATAGAGTAAATACCCTATCCTACAAACATGCTTCCTAACACTGATTTTTAGTCAGAGATGATAACTGATTCGTCTATGCATTTTTCCAAGCTCCAAGAAAAGGCTTTTTCAATGGCAAACGCTTCAGCGCTGAAGATATTGCACACCGCTGGTAATCGACTGTTAAAAGTTATCAGTCTCTGGAATACAAAAGGCAGCACCCACTACCGTCCGTATACATAATTAAATTGATATTTAAATTGTCTATTAACGAATACATCAATTTTTGATTTTAGGATGGTATATTGTTGTATTGGGGGAATATAACTGTTGACTTACATAAAATTGTATTATAATCAACCAGAAATACTGGTAGAGTTTCTTAGGGCTTGATATAGTTCATGAACTCGTCTGTTTGAAGAAAGGCAGCCGACAATAATGGTGATTTTTTTTTTCTCCAATATGGGTTGGCAAAATCCTTTGTATTCAGCAAATTTACCCGATTAATTAATGACTAGTTATATGTTCTAACTTTAGTGATATGTTTGCAAGATATTGGCATCTAAGATATAATGGGGGTTCATTTGCTTCCACCAGAATTACATTACAAGGGGTTGATTTCATAGGTTCTAAACAAAGTCGTACGGCTTTGTACTGAATTCTATCAACCTTATTAAGATTTGTATCTGACGATGATCCGTAGAAAATGCAGCCATAGTCAATTATTTACCTGACAAACGTTATGTAGAATAAAAGTACAATTGAAGGTGTAGCACCCTATGACTTCTTTGTGACACAACCCAATATATTGAGGCCTTTCTCACATCTATTTTTCAAATATTCTATACGCTGTGTCCAAAGTACTTTTGGGTCTAGTATTACTCCCAGATTCGTATACTGTGCGACTATGGGAATCGACATACCTGCTAAATTAATGTGTGTGTTCAGTCTCAGAAGTTCTAGTGAAACACATAAACGCAGATTTTTCCGGTGACATTACGAATCACATCTCAAGCAACCATGTTTTCAATGTGTGTAGTACTTCTTCAAAATCATTCAGGCATTGATTATAATTTCCATAGCATGAATTTGTTATGTAATTCAGACTTGTAGACATTAAAGAGGATGGGGCTAAGAACTGAGCCCTGTGGAATTCCATTGTAAACTAATCTCGGGCCATGAAGCTCGTTATAGTGATTTCTAATATATACTTTACGTCAATTATATATTTCCGTAATATTGTAAGCAATCTTTCTATCAACACCTGCCATTAACAGTTTCTCAAAAAGAATACATAAATCTACTGAGTCATACGCCCCTTTCAAATCAACAAAGAGACATAAACGGTATTCATTTTTTGATAGAGATAAATGTATGTGTAATTGGTTTCTGTGTCATTTGTAATTTTGGTGTACGTTTTATTAGAGAATCTGTTATAAGTAGTTATCTTGGAATATGAGGGATTGTTTATAATAAATGTAGCTTCTTTGAAGGTGGTATTTTCTTTTGCCATTACTTGTTTGCTTGTTAAAAACTGGGCATTTTCTTGACAACGACCAGTACTCAACATTTTTGAAATAAACGCATAGCGTTCCGTTGTTGGTATTTGTAGAAAGTGTAAGTTATCTAGGCATTTACATAGATTGAATTCTAAGATGGCATATCCAAATAGAGAAACTAAAAAAAAAATCGATCTTTGTTCTGCTCTGCAAATTTTATCAGTGTAGATACGTGAAAATAATATATCACGCACTCGTCAGCTCCTTACTGAGTAATGGATTCATTGGCTGGGGGGAAGCAAAATCAAGTTCAAAGAATCATTATTTCTGACGGAAATGACATGTGGCCATAACCACAAAACTTGTCCGCAAAGTTGGAACCGTCATCTTTATTTCATGGTTCCTGACTAAGAAATAAAAATCTCCGACCCCGAAAACTCCTATTTACAATCAGATATGACCATAATCACAAAACTTGTTCACCATCTTGGGCCGCCCATCTCGAAATCATGACTTTTGACAAAGATTTCAAAATTTGCCAACTGAAAAAAATTCCATAATGCATTGTCACCGGAACTATGCCAAATTTCAATCCGTTCGGACGTCTGGAAGTGGGTGAATATTAATAATAATAATAATAATGTCTTTATTCATCACAATCAAGAGAACATAAATTGGCATTGTATATAGAGAAAAAAATAGATTGATAATGAAATGGTGAAGTGTCAGCTGTTTTTAAACTTTGCCGAAGTTACACTCGAAAATTACGTTATATGCAAACATAAGGGATTTTCGAAAACCTACTGGGGTTTATATATTATACTTTAGTGTTTTCCGTAAACAATTTTTGAGTTGACGAATCATTTCTGTGATACTGTTTAGGACTTTAAAAATGGGCCTCAGAAATGCTTGTTGGAAACACACTATTGTTTGGTCGATTTTCGAATCAGATAATTCGCAACAACCCAAAACTGATAGAGCTGGTATTTAGCTATAATTTCTGTTTTTCATTTCAGAAAAGCTCTGGATGTGGAGGAGGGCTGCGGAAATGGCCACAATATAATTGTTTTCGAAAAACAATACTTATATAATCAACAGTTTTACATCAACTGTGACGGCACTATTGAAACAAGCTGTGGTGGTAAACTCATCTTTCAGATTGACAAGGGAAAAGTGAAAACGGTTCCAAAATCAAAATCGAGTGGTCTAGACGTACATTTTCAACTTGTACCATCAGTTATATAAGAAGGATAATAACTTTCATTTTATGCCCGGATTAAAATATATTGAGCAGTATTATTATGTGTTATGATTTTTAACATTTATCTCAGTACCAAAAAATTTGCAAAAATTCATTGCTATATGTTGAGAGAGCATTACAATTTCTCCTCTACTCGCTCGAGGAAGGGTTATCACTAGGTAATAGGAGAGGCGCGTAGTAGTGCATCTCTCTTATTTATGTGGTATTATCATATCATTGCGTTCCTTGTTGCTCGCGTAGATTTCTGTCTATACCACAGATGAAAAGTTTCCGATACTGTATAGGTTTTCCGTCAAACGCGTCCCGATATAAGCACAACACACAACAATTGCGCTTCCCGACAACTGCGCTTCCTATATATATATATATATATATATATATATATATATTAGAACAGTAGACTTTGCTGACTAGTAAGGATGCAATTATTGATGTTCTTGTTATCTGTTATCACCGTAAGATTAAGGGGAAGATTTAACGAATACAGAACATGAAGATGGTTTAGGAAAAAAAAACATGACTAGCTTGAATAGTTAGTATCGTACCTGATTCAATGAAACGTACCTATTTCAGCATTTTGTAAAATTTTCCAAAGCAAGGAAAACTTGAAATGTTGTTATGTTTGTCATAATTTGAATTTCCCCTTTTAAAGTTTTTTGCGTTGAAATTTCGCAGATATCAGGATGGCTCCTTTTCCATTGCGCTCGTATTATTGGATTCAGTATCTATATCTGTTAACTTAAAACAATTGATACATATATATATATATATATATATATATATATATATATATATATATATATATATATATTAGAACAGTAGTCTTTGCTGACTAGTAAGGATGCAATTGGGAAGATTATTTGGGTAAGCAGCAAGCAAAACGTGTACTCTTTTAACACTATATTTCCAATATTTCAACAGTAGTTACTGTCATTTTCAGGGAAGCTAGAATTAATAAGCGAATGTATACTAAAATGGAGTGAAGCCCAGTAACAGCTATGCTTACTGTGTCTTTGAGGTTGATTATCGAATGAGAAACATGAAGTTGATAATAAAATAACATCAAAAGGTCAATTATTAAAATAATTAATCAATTAACACAAACATTTTTAAAATTTATATGAATAATTTCCACGTGTGGAACTACTCAGCACGTGTCTATCATCTTGGTTATGAAACAGACAAATGACATATGAAATTGAAAGAAGAAAATTATGAATTGAAGTTTGACAGGTTCTCTGTTCCTCTAAGAGGACACAATTGCAAGGGCTCATTGCAATTGAGAGTTGAATATTATCTCCCATTGGCTGGGAATGACCACCTACAGACATGACATATTTCATTGGTTTCACCCCTCTTATCAGTGCTAGTATAGGTCAAGCAATGTTAGAGTTATCCTGGTCCACCCAATGAACTGATAGATATTTGCATCGAATTTTACACTTTTTGCGTCATTTATTTGAAACTCTTTGGCACACTTTTCGGACAGAATATCAGGTTTTTCCGCCTGTAGGTGTTGAGTCCACGGATGTAACAAACCAGGATCTTTAAGTTTTTCGATGGTGTGTCACCTCGAGTACCCCTCGCCTGGAAATACGAATGCAGGGCTATATTGCTTTCGGGGTGTTTTACTCGAGAAGACTTCATCATCATGCTTGATGATGAGACCATCTACCACCTATGGTTATCCTTTTAGTCGCCTCTTACGACAGGCAGGATTAACCATGGGACTATTCGTAATCCGACTCAATACAGACAATACCCTATTAAATTTCCACCCACATAGATCTGTACAAAAATAAATGCAGAATTCAATTTAGTTTCGTCAGAGATCCTTGACTCAACATTTAATTTGTTTCATTACACAAATAAAAAAGTGCATATTTTACACCATATTACAATTATCAACTTCATCTGTTCCTAGTGTGGTAACCTGTACTTCACTCTGTATTAATATTTTGAAATTGCTTTTTGTGATCAAAGTAGTTGCTGTTTTTTTTATGTCAGATTTGACTAATATCAAAAAAGTTGTTAATAAAAAAACTAATAAATATTATTACCAAAGCACAATCTACATCTGGTGACCCCGACTAAAGAATATTGCAATGGTTATACTCATACGTAATCTCAAACGAGATCAACTCCTGAGCATTCTGCAACATTTCGATTTGAATGCTGAAGGAACCGTACCTGATATGCAACTCATTTTGGAGTAATTTCTTAGAGAAAAGTATCTGGATCTCAAGAATACAAGTGATTTCGATTTCTCAAATATTCTCGGAGAAATTGCGAATAACAGTAATCAAGAGAAAGAATGAGTACTGTGGTAACCTGTACTTCACTCTGTATTAATATTTTGAAATTGCTTTTTGTGATCAAAGTAGTTGCTGTTTTTTTTATGTCAGATTTGACTGATATCAAAAAAGTTGTTAATAAAAAAACTAATAAATATTATTACCAAAGCACAATCTACACTAGGACCGCTTTGTGTATTCATCATTGGGTCCTTCATATGGTTCTACCGCCTGGGAATAATGATAGATGTGATGCTAAAGAAAGGAAAATGTATCTTTTATCCAAGAGAAAATTCAAAGTATTCATAATATGTCCGATCATTCAAAATTATTTACATCAGAATTTTCTTAATTTCTCTCTGGAATCTTTGTATCTCCTACCGCATCCACTAACTTGCATTTTTTACTTTCTCTGTGCAATCTGGCGAATCTGAAAGTCAACCTGAAAAAAAAATTAATTTTCAGAAATAGTTATTGATTAGTATTCAGGTACAGATTGATTTTGTTTTAAATTCCGAATCTCTATCCCACTACTGCGCCTGGCCGTAAACGTAAATGATCAACATCACCAACGCTCTACTCAGCCGTAGATACTTCTTTCTATGTTTTGGTGAATTCGGCGGTACTCTACCTTGGTTCTTTCAACAGCAACGCCAGTTTGAGGCGAAAAAATAAAAAATAGAAGATAAAAAAAAAACTAAATTTGAAATCATCTGTATAAAGAGTTATTCCCGTGACAATTTATATCATATGATCTTTTATAATGTAACAAAATTATGGGTTCGACTTACTTCAAAATTTATTTCCGTCTCTTTATTAGTTCATTTAAATTAAAGCTTTTTTAAATAGTACTTTGATTTTTCATTCAATTTTGTCCTTTCCATTAGCATTAGAGTTAGTTCAATTATCTGTTTTAATAGATGCGCCAGGTACCAAGTTTCTCGGCATATACCCCATCTCACATATGCATATAAGTCAAGTTATGAAAATTATTCGAAGACAATTGTTTCTTATTTAGTTTCGTGAGTTTGAGCACCGTGAACAATATTTTCTTTCGTAATATTTTCATCATCTAAAATTAACTAAATCTTCTTCATCAACTCTCTTATACATATTCATCATTGTCTCTAGTATTATTATATTTGATTTTTTTCAATTGGTGTCCCATTTCACCTATTTTAAGCAAGCCTCAGTGTATGCAAATCGAACTTTCAAAAATGCGCGTTTTTTTAAGTTGCCATGGCTACATCAACAACTAGAAAACCATGAAGTCTAAATGATTTTTATACGATCCTCAGCCAATCGTCATGACAGAACATTTTGAATCGACCAATAGTATCAAAATTACACTGATAATTTGTTAGTAGCAAATGGATATATTTTGAATGAGCACCAAAATAATTATTGTGCTACAACATTACGTGCTAAGTTTTATACTCTGTCTCCAGAATAATATTTGGCAACCAAAAGTAATGAACTGGCACCAAAAAACCTCAACCAGAAATAGAATTTATGGGCACCTGAAATGTTAAAAACTTGGAATAAATATTAAAGTCGTACCTAATGCAATACGTAAACACCAAAAACATTAAATAATCACTCACGCATTTTCAACATGCAAGCTAGGTTAGCTTGCTCAGGTTAGGTTTGTGTGTCAAGCGCGAGCGAAAACCTGATTCATACATTTTTGACTCGCAAGCTAGGTTTATTTTGTTGCTTAAATATTTAGTGTTCAAGTAAGATTTCCGGTGTCAACAATAATTCGTTTCTGTTGAAATATATAAATAAACTTCAAAAATATTATATTATATTATATTAGATTTTGAGGCTCAAAAATTAATAATTTGGTGATTCAATTTTGGTGCTCAACTATGATTTTTGGTAACACAAGATAAATATTTGAAAATCACATCAATAATACTTTGGTGCTCGATTAAATAGGACCCGTAGCAAATTATAGCGATAATTTTTTCACGTTGTTTGATTGGATCTTTGCTTGAATGAATTCATAAAAAAGTTATCTATTGACTTGGTTGTCAAGATGAAACTGACAAATGACCGGCAAAAAAAATAATCAAGCCGAATCACATTCGTGGAAATATTTTTTTTTCTCAGATAATTTTAACTAGATGAGCACTTGTCTTTGTTGCTATTGAAAATTCCCATTCTATAGCAACAAAGTTTCGTGAATCTAGTTAAAATTATCAAAAAATAACCACCACTTGTGTAATTACTGTTGACAATTTTATGGTTATTCATCTGACAGGAGTACGTTGTAACGTCAAAAGAAATTACAAAAAAATGCAAAACTTTTGTTCAAACATTAACGAAAGGTATATTGATGTCACATCACGAATTCACCCATTTCACATTATGAGTTCTTTTTTCCATTATTTGTAATAATGAACCCAGTATTCATGATTTCAAAGTTCACCAATTGAAAAAAAATGACGTAAAGTATTCGTCGATAACTGATCTTTCAAACACTTCTATTTCGAGCACTCCGGCTGCGCCGCCATGCTTGAAAAATCGCGCGTGTTTGAAAGACCTTTTCATCCACTCATAATTTAATATACTATTCTTTTTTCCGAGCTGAATGAAAGAGCTAGTTCTGGTTGCGGAATCTCACACATGACATGATCAAAACTCGAATTCTGCCTTTTGATTGGTATATGTCTATAGTTCTTACCTTTCTGTATATAAACTTCGTTTTGTACTCACATACCTGTTAATACTTCATTCTGATTATTGAAAAACGCAGAAGTATTATAGTTTATGGAATATTATCTTTCATTCCTGTCGTTGTTTGTTATCCCGACCGGTCGTATGGAACTAGAGCCCGTTGAAAATTACATTATCGAACGGGATAAACTTTTGATAGATAGATCAGAGTTGGGCAAATTCCATATTCCAGTCGCGACCAGCCCTCGTTCTATTTTGTCCGACATGCCTGTTATTGACCCGGGTAGCTGCGCCACAAATCAAAATATCTTTTAGTTACCGGGGCGAGATTTGATATTCGGTTCGTCTGGATTGTTCTCAGAAACACTGTTTGTTCACCAAGAATTCTTCAGTATGATGTATTCAGAAAAGAAACTAGCACTTACAGGTATGTACCTGACAGTTCACATCACTGCGGACAACACAAACGTGCTGGTTTGAATTTTCTAGTACATCATCTTTTGACTTTTTCTCTTATACAGTATAGGTTTGACAAAGAAAAGGCGACAATGAAAGTAATAGCAGGTAGTAACTGTTTCTCGAAGGGTATTATAGATAATATTATAAGGAAGAAGTTCAGGTTGAGAATGAAAGAAATCTCGACTTTAAGAAATGATCAAAACCAAGAGACATATATACCAGTTTTATACCACCTTTACACGAAGAACTTTGGAAAGATTTTCAAAGAACTAGAGAGCCTTTTGGGAAACCCAAAGGACAAAGTAGAGAATTCGGAAAAGTCTGGAATCTACGATATTCAATGTAAGGACTGCGATGCAAAATATTATGGATAGACTAAAAGATCTATTAAAGTACGCTATAAAGAATACTTAGCACATCTTAAATACAAAAGAACAGAAAAATCAGCAGTCGCCCATCATGTTTTGCAACAAAACCATTTCAAAGACTTCAGTTCATTAAGATTAGTTGAACAAGTTAACAACAACAGGCATTTAGATTGTCACAATTCGTCGGACCTCTTTAGAAGTTCTCTATCAAGGAATTCCAACTCTTCAGATGATGTGGTGTTGCAGGTTTTTACGGGTTTCCCTGCAGCTCTGAAAGCGAATGCGCCACCAATACCATTTAAGCCGCCCCGGAGCGCCGATCAATCATTTTGATGTTTTTACTTTGTTCTTGTTCGTTTCACTATGTTAATAAAGTTTACAGAAGTAAACATAATAAAATTATTAATAACAACGGTGGACCAATACCTAATAGTTTTCTGTAGAGCTTGAAAAAATAATCACCAACTGTTGGTCATCACATGATGTTGATAATTAGCATATCCATTCAATTCAACATGTGCCTAATCAGTAGATTTAAGACAAAGAAGACGCAGGTATCTAAAAGAGATATCTAATGGGTATAAATGAGGCCAATTCTGTATGTAAATTTAGTTTAATCTTTCTCTTGAAGATGATCACTTGGTGATTGATGTCATCAACATGGCCCAGATAAGCCGTTGGTTATTCGATCTGTATTTCGTTCTTCAGCATCGAGTATGTTGTACACTTGGAAATACACAGGCGTATTCTATCACAAAAGCCATGCTATTAGATATTTTTAAATATTTGGGCCACGTGTTATATATTTTTACAATAATTTAGATGGCAAAGGAAAAATGTTTGTTGATAAAATAGTTATTTACCTAACAAGTGCGGAAAGTAGTACTTTTCCACATGCGACGGCAGTTGCACGAACGACGCGGAGCGGAGTTCGGGCAAGCTGTTAAGGGCGGAAAAGACATTTTCCGTAAGAGTTAGGTACAATATTTTTCCTACGAGTGTTTTTGTCCATCTTATTTTTGAAAAAACAAGGTTTTTAATAAACAAGTTTTTATAATAATGCTACAAAATGACTATTAAGTCAGAATAGTTACATAGATCATTTAGTTAGTCCTAAATATCCTCATTTTCAACAATACAAAAATCGTGCGAAAAAGTAAAATCGTACGGAAAAGTAAAAATCGTACGGAAAAGGACAACTTACAAAACGAAAAAAGCGAATTTTATTGCTCCTTTTGTAAAAAAAACAACCATAAAATCGACAAATGCACTCTTTTCGAACAGTTAGATATGAATAAAAGATGGGAATGGGCGACACAAAATAAAGTGTGTTTCGCGTGTTCGAGTTTCCGTCATCAGGCTAGATATTGCCGTTAGAAAAAAGTGTGTCGTCTAAACAATTGCACCAAATTCCATAATAAATTACACATAGATTCCCCGAATGAAGCTAGAGCAGAAATCTCGGAAGTTGAAGAGGTAATCCATCATGCAAGGGATGAATAAAAGAAGGTTCCACTAAGAGTGGCTCTTGTGGTGATTAAAGGACCTAAAGGTGAGATTCATACATTTGCGCTTGTTATGAAGAGTTACTGGACTATCAGTGTTTTTATATTTTCTGAACTATAAGTGATTCAATTTGTCAATGTCACTTGGACATTTTTTCGTTAGAACAATCGACAATATTATTATATACATAGAAACTGTTGAATTCGAAAATAAAAAACTTTACAAGCAATTTTGCAAAAAACTTTAAATAAAAATTATATTTCAAAGAAAATAACCAATTAATCCTTTGGTTATAAACATGGTCCTTTAGAGCAGGATTGCAGCAAGAGTGTAACTTCGTCGATACGAGACTTTTCTGCAAATCAGTACTGGAAGCAGTTCCAATCGTCTTCTCATTCTATAACAAGTAAATACGTGGGTGAGTCCTTTCCAATTCCTTTCCAAGTTCCAATTCCTTTATATTACCACTGCCAATAGTTGTTTTCTTGGTATACGTATAATTTTCCTCAAAAAATGAGTGACGAAAAACAACTCATTCGCAAACGTGCTTCGTTGAAATCTCGTTTAACAGTTTTTTCGAACTATTTACGCGATGAGTTCGAAATTAAATCAACCAATCCTAGTGCCAAGTTAGAGGAAACACAGTTCTTAGATCTCCAATTTCGAATGAGTAGGTTAGAATCATTAATAAATGAATTTGATGAAACGCAAGGTCAAATTGAACAAGTAACAGAAAATATTGAAGATCAATTTCTGGAAAGAGAACAGTTTGAAAAAATATATTTCTCAAAAATGGCTTTAGCTCAAAAAATCTTGAGAGATCATACTGAAATTCAATTTAATTCTCCAACTGATAGTATCCTTCCCAATGATGTTCAAAATAATAAGTCTCTTCCAGTGATTGATAAACAAAACATGAATAGCATACAGGGTGTTCGATTACCATTGATAGATCTTCCAAAGTTTGGTGGAAAATACGATATGTGGTTAGAATTCCGTGATACTTTCGATTCACTGATCCATTCAAATGATACCTTGTCCCCTATTCAGAAATTCCATTACTTACGTGCATCTTTAACAGATAGTGCTGCACAAGTTATAAAATCCTTAGAATTTTCTACATCTAATTATGCAGTGGCATGGTCCATTGTTTGTGACAGGTACAATAATACACGACTGCTCATAAATCAACACGTTCGAGAATTGTTCAATATGGAAGCTATTCCAAAAGAGTCTGCAACCAAAATTCGTTTACTTATAGACAATTTATCGAAACATTTACGATCTCTTGAACAATTGAAACAACCTGTTGATCAGTGGGATACACTCATCATATACCTAGTGAGTCAAAAACTCGATGCATTCACATTACGTCAGTGGGAGGAACATAAATCTGATTATGAAATACCAACTTTAAAAATATTTAAATCGTTTTTGAAAAATAGAGCCGATTTACTTGAAACTATTAACGCAGATAGACATCAGGGTAGTGAATTTAGGCGAGACAGTAATAGTGGTAAAATGAAATTAGGTATTTCAAAAAATTTGCTGGCAAGTAGCAATGTTTGCTCCTATTGCAAAATGAATCACTTTATTTTCAATTGTGACAAATTTAAAAAACTTCCTGTACATGAAAAAATTGAATTTTCAAAAAAGGCATATCTTTGCTTGAACTGTCTCAAACCTGGACATCAAAATAGGTTATGTCGATTGAGTGGTTGTTCAATATAAGCACAATACTTTACTTCATATTGATCAAAGCAAAACTGAATCTCAAGAGACAGCGAGAAGCCAAGTTGACCAAAATAGTGAAAATGCTACAAATGTCAATCCTAGCATAAATTTGTCTTCTAGGTCTAATCAACATGTTTTGCTGTCAACTGCCTATATTAAAATCTTTGACAATAAAAATATTTCTCATACTGTCAGATCACTTTTAGACAGTGGAAGCCAGTGTAATTTTATAACAACTGATGTATGTAGGAAATTTGGGTTGTCAACTCATAAGATTGATTTCTCGGTTTCTGGTTTAAATCAATCTATTTCAAAAATAAATGAACGTTGTCTTGTACATATTGCTTCTCTTCACAATGAATTTAAATGTGAATTACAGTGTCTAGTTTTGTCTGATATTACCGGTTCTGTTCCAAATATCAGACTCAATATTTCACATCTGGATTTACCCAGAAACATAAAGTTGGCTGATCCAAGTTTTTATAACCCAGGAAAAGTTGATTTTGATAGGTGCTGATATATTTTGGACACTCTTATGTGTGGGTCAATACAACTTAGGTACGGGTAAACCCATATTACAAAAAACAAAACTTGGTTGGGTTATTTCCGGTCCCATTCCTACATATCATAACAAAGTGCCTATTTGTCACATTTCTACAACTTCCGATATCCAGGAACAACTTTCTAAATTTTGGGAGTTAGAGGAATGTTCTGATACCAAGCGTTCCCTAACTTCTGAAGAACGTTTTTGCGAAAATCATTTCATTGAAAATTCCTGTCGATTATCTGATGGAAGATTTCAAGTCTCGATTCCATTCAAGGAAAACTTGAGTGAATTAGGCAATTCTTATGATATGGCTTTGAAAAGATTTTTATCTTTGGAGAAAAAACTTCAAAGAAACACTTCATTTAGAGACAAATATATTCGTTATATGTCAGATTATGAGACTATGGGATATATGTCAAAGGTAGAAGAGTTCGATCAAAATGAGGTTTCTTATTTCATACCTCATCACGGTGTTATACGTGATAAGAGTCTTACAACAAAATTACGTGTTGTTTTTGATGCTTCTGCACCAACAACTGGGCTATCACTAAATAATTTACAAATGATAGGTGCAACGATACAGGATGATCTTATTTCCATCATCATACGTTTTCGAAAACATAATTTTGTTTTGACAGCTGACATTGAAAAAATGTACTTGCAGGTGTCTATTAAACCGAGTCAAAGGCGTTATCAAAGAATTTTCTGGAGATTAGATCCATCTGAACCTATAAACATCTTTAATTTGAATACTGTGACATTTGGAATGGCATCTTCTCCATTTTTAGCTATTCGAAGTGTCCACCAAATAGCAATCGATTATGAGAAACAAGAACCAATTATTTCAAGAATTATAAAACGCGATTTTTATGTTGATGATTTGTTGACTGGAACGAATACATTAAAAGAAGCTGTATATATTTGTGATATTTGTCATCGAACATTTGTGATATTTGTCATCGAACATTTGAAAACAGAATACCCAAAATCTGATACAATTCATATTGGACCCACCGAGTGTGCAAAAACTCTTGGTTTGATTTGGTCTTGTTCGTCTGATGAGTTGAAGTATAATATAAGTTCAGAATACGAACACAAACGAGTTACCAAGCGGGTCATCCTCTCAGGTAATGGACAAATATTCGATCCTCTTGGTTTATTAGCTCCTTGTACTATTATTGCAAAAATGTTATTGCAAAAAATATGGCTCCAAAAACTGGCATGGGATGAATCTCTTTCAGAAGACATTCACTCCAGTTGGTTGAAATTCAGGAATGAACTTCATTTACTAAATCGATTGTCAATTGCAAGACAGGTCTTGTGCCATGACGCTGTGAATTTAGAATTACATTCATTCTCGGATGCATGTCAATTTGCGTTCGGTGGTTGCGTCTATATAAAATCTATAAACGCAAAAGGCGAATGTTTTGTATATCTAGTGTGCGTTAAAAGTAAAGTTGCACCATTGAAGACTGTAACCATTCCACGACTGGAATTATGTGGAGCATTACTGTCATCTAGATTGGCAAAAAAGGTTATTAGCTCTATAGAACTAAAATTTGATCGTTGTGTATTTTGGTCAGATTCCACAATAGTATTAGGATGGGTTAAAACTGCCCCTAATCTTTTGAAGACTTTTGTAGGCAACCGTGTATCGGAAATACAAGAAATAACTGGGTTATATGAGTGGAAACATGTGCCAACTAGCAGTAACCCTGCTGACTTATTATCGAGAGGTGTGTACCCATCTCAATTGGGAGAATTCAACTTGTGGTGGCATGGACCTTCCTGGTTATCAGAGAAAGACTCATGCTGGCCGGCATTCATGTGTAAAGTTGAACAATTACCAGAAATGCGCGATATTGAAACTATTTCATTATCTGTAGCACATGTCAAACTTTCATTTCCATTTAAGAATTTCTCAAGTTTGATCAGATTAAAAAGAGTAGTTGCTCAAATTTTCAAATTTTCATTTAATTGCAAAAAGCCCATATCAGAAAGGAACATTTCTCTGTCATCACATGACATTGAAAATGCTTTCTATCGATTACTCAAAATCTCTCAAAATGAATCTTTCACACACGAAATATTAATTTTACTTAACAAAAAAGAACTGAATTCAAAGAGTAGCATATGTAATTTTAACCCATTTATCGATGAAAATGGGCTAATGCGCGTTGGTGGTCGATTAGAAAATTCGGATTATGATTACGAAAAGAAACATCCTATAATACTTTCTTCTTCGCACCATCTAACCAAATTGATATTTTTTTCCGAACATCTTCGATTGTTGCACGCTGGTCCACAATTATTGCTATCCTCAATTCGAGAATTATTTTGGCCAATTCGCGGTCGTAATTTAGCCAAGCAAACTGTGCGTGTTTGCGTACGGTGTTTTCGAAGAAATCCCAAACCAATAAATCTCCGAATGGGAAATTTACCTGCTCAACGTTTCCAAACAGGTTCAGTTTTTCAAACCACTTGTGTGGATTATGCGGGTCCATATCTGATCAAAAACAAAAAAGGGCGAGGAGGCAAGGTATCGAAATGTTGGATTTCTTTATTTATTTGTTTTTCTACCAAAGCAATCCATTTCGAATTAGTTTCGGAACTAACCACAGAGTCATTCATGCAGGCTTTGCGAAGATTTGTATCACGTCGTGGAAAACCATCCACAATTTTTTCTGATAATGGTACGAACTTCGTGGGTACTCGTTCAAAACTAAATGATTTGGGAAAATTCATTTTAGAAAATAAAAACGAAATATCCGAATTGGTAGCAAACGAATCTATCAAATATCATTTGGCGAGGGTAATGCGACAAGCTCATCTCACTTTTGAGGATTTTTATACGTTGCTGACACAGGTGGAGGCAGTGGTGAATTCCCGTCCTCTTTTCCCTTTGTCATCTGAACCCAACGATCCACTTCCACTCACCCCTGCCCACTTCCTAATTGGAAAACCATTGACTTCTGTTCCTGAGCATGACTTCCAAAACATTCCTGACAATCGATTATCCCGATTCGAGAGAATTCAAAAACTGAAGCAGCATTTTTGGGAAAGATGGAATAAAGAATATATTTCCCAGCTACAAGAAAGAGTTAAATGGAAAACGAGCGGTGATCAGCTGAAGAAGGATCAAATCGTGATCATCAAAGAAGATAACTTACCAGCACTGCAATGGCGATTAGATCGCATAGTCGAATTGCATCCTGGAAAAGATGGAGTTAGCAGAGTTGCCACCATTATCACGAAAGCAGGGACAGTTCGACGAGCATTTAGCAAAATATGTCCACTCCCCGTTCCTCCTAGAGAAACTTCCGTTCCTCCTAGAGAAACTTCCGTTCCTCCTAGAGAAACTTCCGTCCCTCCTAGAGAAACTTCCGTCCCTCCTAGAGAAACTTCCGTTCCTTCCAGAGAAACTTCCGAGCTTGACGAAGAAGATGTTTATTTGTGTTGAAGTTGAAGCCTTCAAAATGGGGGCTTATGTTATGAAGAGTTACTGGATTATCAGTGTGTTTATATTTTCTGAACTATAAGTGATTCAATTTGTCAATGTCACTTGGACATTTTTTCGTTAGAACAATCGACAATATTATTATATACATAGAAACTGTTGAATTCGAAAATAAAAAACTTTACAAGAAATTTTACAAAAAACTTTAAATAAAAATTATATTTCAAAGAAAATAACCAATTAATCCTTTGGTTATAAACAGCGCTGTTTGATGAGGCGTCAACTATCACTCTAGTCGACATGAAACTGGCAGAGGATGTAGGTGTTACAGGACCCATAAAACCGTTGACACTACGATGGACAAACTCTGTGACCAACGAAGACTATGATTCCAAGAAGATACACTTTGAAATTCGTGGAGAGAATGAAACCGAAAATCATTGGATAAGGAACCATAGAACAGTAAGTGATCTGAATCTTCCTTCTCAGACTAAAAATTCAAAAACTTTGGCTAAAAAATGGAAATACTTAGCTTCGGTGAATGTTGCCTCGATGTCAAATGCTGAACCTCAATTGCTTATTGGTCAAGATAATATAGATTTGAAAAAATAGTCCTGTTTTATCTCGTTCTAAGTTAGGTTGGATCATTCATGGTAACATTTTTATTTTTTATATGAGCCGATTATCTTCATGATTTGGTGAAGCAGTCTTTTTTCCATGGAAGGTGTGATGATGAAACCATTCATTCTCCACACAAGCCATATAGTTGATGATCTACATGAATTAGTAAAACAGTCTTTCAAGCTATATAACCTCGGAGTGAAGGTCTACGAGGAAAAAATATCTAAGGAAGAAATAAGGGCTGTAAGAATCATGGAAGAAACGGCAAGACATATGGAGAATGGGAAATAGGACTTTTCTGGAAGGATGAGGTAACATTTGTTGATTCAAGAGCACTTGCGGTAAGTCGCACAAAGTTATATGAAAATATTTGACGATTATTTAATAAAGGGTTATGCAGAAAAGATTTCCAATGATACAATTTCCGATGAGAATTGTTGGTACCTTCCTCACTTTGGGGTTACCAATCCAAAGAAACCAGGGAAGGTCAGATTTGTTTTTGATGCTGCTGCGAGGGTGAATGAAGTATGTCTAAATGATAATTTATTGAAGGGGCCTGATTTACTGAACTCTTTATTCGAGTGATGAAACTTTCAATTATCTTCCAGATATATTTCGTTTTTCGTCTTATATGAGACTCTTGAGGACAACAGCCTGGATATTGCGAGTACCAAAAATTCTGAAGCGTGAAATATCTTTTCCCACTGGATTGCTTCATGCAAAAATAAATGCAGCCGAAAAAATATGAGCAAAACATGCTCAAAATCAGAATTTTCAATAGGAATTAAATTATTTGAGAAAAAATATTCCAATTCATAAACACAGTAGGTTGTTTAAATTATCTCCAATTCTAGATGACGAAGGAATTTTGAGGATCGATGGCAGACTCAAGGCTTCAGTAGATATTAGCGACAATGTGAAGTATCTTGTTATTCTTGAATCCAAAAATTATTTTACGAAATTACTTCTAATGTTTCATCATAATAAAGCAGGTCATCATGGGCAGGAGCTTGTGTTGAATGAGGTGCGATAAAAATGTTGGGTTCTTTGTGCCAGAGCAGCCGTTAGAAGTACTTGGAATATCTGTCCATGGTGTAAGAATATGAGAGTCAAACGAGTAGTTTCAGAAATGTCCCCACTACCTGGATGCAGAGTAAGTAGTTGTGTCAGGCCTTTTACTTTTACAGGAATGGACTATTTTGGTCCAATGACAGTAGCAGTCGTAGATTCACGAAAAGCGCTACGGAGTGCTGTTCACGTGTCTCAGTACCAGGGCAGTCCACTTGGAGTTGGCCAGTTCTTTGACGACCGATTCCACAATTTTAGCTATTAGAAGATTGATTGGAAGAAGAGGATCTCTGCAACGCATACACTCTGACAACGGATCCAATCTGAGGGGTGCAGCAAGAGAAATAAAAGATGCTTTGATGCAGATGAACCAGAAAAGAATGGTCAAAGAGATGACTACAAAAGGCATTGAATGGATTTTCCAAAGTCCTCTGGCTCCTCACATGGGGGGATGTTGGGAGAGGCTGGTGAAGTCCGTAAAAACAGCCCTCCGAGTTACACTCAGAAAACAAGCTCCAAAAGAAGAAGTTTTATTGACTCTATTGATTGAAGCCGAAAATATAGTCAAAAGTAGACCACTAATACATGAATCTTCAGATCCCGCCGACGGAGAAGCCCTTACCCCGAACCATTTCCTAATAGGGTCATCAAGTGCCGCTCCAGTTCCTTGCCTAATGTCAGAAAAGGATATGGTTACTTATAAACAATGGAAGATCGCCAAAGGTTTAGCTGACCAATTTTGGAGAAGGTGGATTAAGGAGTATCTTCCAACATTAGTGAATCGAACGAAATGGTATGACAAGCAGGCCCGAAATCTTCAAGTTGGTGATGTAGTTGTCATCGTCGATGCAGATCTACCAAGAAACTGTTGGTCAAAATGCTTGATCTCAGCAGTTTTCCCTGGCAGCGACTGTAACGTGAGGACAGTAAACGTTAAGACGAAAATGGGGACCTACAAGAGACCTGCAGCAAAAATATGCTGTGTTGATATTAACAATCCCATTACTAAGGGGGAGAATGTTAAGATATTTTAAATATTTGGGCCATGTGTTATATATTTTTAAAATAATTTAGATGGCAAACGAAAAAAGTTTGTTGATAAAAAACAATTTTGTAAGACAGACTTCAAGTTTTAGAAAAGTTATAATTGCAAAGTAATAAATCAGTACGTTTGTCATTTATACACTGATTTTATTTGATCCTGCTGTAATTATTACAAAAAGCACTAAAATACATGCATTTCTTTCAATGAATTTCAATGAGGGTTTAAGTGCTGCTGTGAAGTTGCGTGGAATTTTCAAGATTAATTTTCTGACCAGATGCGGATCATCTGATCATCAGGTGGATCATCCCAACCTATACCTGATAACCAGAAAAACTATATAAAATTTTTGCAGGAAAATATCGCAGGTGAAATAAAATTCAGTGGGTCCAGCTAATTCCGCATGGATTATTAATAATGTATTCTCTTCTTGATGCGGAAATATTTTATCAAAACTTGAAACGTCCGGAAATTCGAAGAAAATACTTGTTCCTTTCTTCATAACTAGGTTTTAACGATATTTTCCGAACATTAAAGAAGTTTTCCGAACGCAAAGGAAAGCTGTTTCATCTTTCTGTGGTAAAATGGAAGTTATCATGGCCTGAATATTTTTTACAAATCTGAGCACAACTATGTATACGAAAATGAAAAACTAAAGGAATGGAGTAATTATCATAGACTCTAGACATATTGTAAACAATCCCTTGGGAAAATATTTATTCTGATGAAATTAAGTAAGAAAACTGCAAATATTGATACATGGCGGAAAGTAAGATAAATATAGGAGTGCACGTATATTTCCTCATGCTCCAATTGATTTAGAAGACGTGCTCACATGAATCATCCAGTGATGACGAATACGGCGGGTGGTAGCAGTCATAAATTTCAAGGGATGAAATAGTGTTAAGCTTGATTTATTAAAGCTAGGGAGAAAGCATTTTGCCGCACCAAAACTGGGCGATGCAGCTATCGCGACAATTTCAATACTCACTCATGGAATTGATTCGTTTCCGGGTAAATAAGCGTATAATCGAAATAAATGGTTCAGTGTGAATCAGCATACTAAAAAAGGGGTCATTTCACAACTGATAACAGTATGAAATATATTTATTCCTTAATGAGTTTAGCGGACGAACGTGTCTATTGAAGAAAAGAGAATACATAGTGCAATAAATACAATAATGAAAATAAGAATCTACCTAAAGTCATAGCTAGTACTGGTGAGGAATGATTATAATTAATATTTTTCATTGACTATGATCATAACATACTGTGTGCACCAGTGTTCTCGATATTTGTCATCAGGTATAGAATATTCTCATTCATGACAGAATTCCAATAAATGTTTATTCTTTAACTAATTTGACTAATTTAACCCTAGTTACTTTAGCAATAAACCCAGCAATTTCTTATTAGATATCCTGCCACCACCATTATCTTGTCAGAGCGTTCATGATTGAAGATAATAAAGATTCCATCGAAAGAAAAAAATTACCGAGCGTTGGGGGAGAGTTGGGAGTAGCAATTTTTTTATCAGAGGTCTTGCCACCACCATATTCCGTCAGAGAGTTCATGAATGAGAGTAATCAAAGATTCAATCTAGAGAAAAAAAAACTACCGAGCATTGAGGAAGAGTGATTGAGAATTATAATTGAAAATTCCATCAACAGAAAATAATTACTGAGCTTTTTCATGGTCACAGACCAAGCAGAGAAGGGAATTTGAACTCCTAATATATTTACAGGCTCCATCCAGTATCATTCTGTTATGTAGTCCCTTCAAACTCAAAAGTCCACGGCCTCCCTGCTGTCTGGGAAAGTATAACCGTGGAACGGACGATTCAGGATACAAGCTCCTATTGAGATGCATCATTTTACGAGTTTTCACGTCGAGTTGTCGCAGCTCCTCTTGAGTCCATTTCACCACTCCAAATCAGTACAGTAAGATCGGAACGGCAAGCAAATTAGTCGATCTGTCGAAGTTTGTGCTGTTACTTGCCGCGGAGAGAGTTTTCAACAGTGGTTACCTCTTGGGATTTATTATCATTATTATCATTATTATTAAATTCCTGGTTATTTACCTTAATTGAAGTGTGTATATGAATAAAACTTGGAGGACTAATTAGGCATCTCAGCAAAATAGCAATGGCACGTGGAGTGAAAGGTAATCACTTTATGCGCTGTAGGGCTTGACTCTTTGCTTTTTACTTTCGAGTGAGATTTCGGCATGAGGATTTCTGGCTTATTACCTGGGCGCAATGTCTCATAAGTGTCCTAAATTTTTGAACATCAGAAATTTCATCAGATAGACAGTAGGATGATTTGTTCTCATCACAAACTTCTGTCAATAAATATGAACTATCCCAAGAATCAACAGAACATCATCTCAGCTGTGCTCTGAAACAATCTAATGCCACATCTTCGAACAAATCTGAAGCTGTCTGAAATGAACCTTGTTTGGTACACTTTCTGGAAATCTCTAGTTCATCCACCCTATCCAAAATAGAATTGACAGTTGCAGTTTGATTTTCAGTAGTGATAACCCAAGGACATTGATAATAAGTAGTAATGACCCTATTTGGAAAGCTTGTTGATGTGTGGCGTCGGTTTGTTTCCTATAAGCAACAAGCTGGAGGAAGTTGTTGTATTTCAGTTTCGAGGGTTATTCAATAGAAATTTTTTTGCTAATTGATACTTTGCTTTCCATACAAATTAGTTATTGTAAACGGTATATTTTGGTATATATTTGATACGAACATTTCATCAATATTTTCGTTATGCAGTATTACAATTAAATCGTGACATTTTGACATTAAATATTTGAAACTTATTAGAGAGTGAAAACAGCCCATGGAATCTGTTTTCAGGGTTGCTTTCGGAGATAAGACCATAAGTACATTGAAAATTATCGATAATACTGAAAAAAACGTGTTCAAAGCATAAATTGGCCGACTCTGAAGGAGAAGGCCAATTTTTTGAAATTCTACGATATCACTTCGATAACGCTATTTCCATGGGCATGCTTCAAGGGTCAGTATTGGAGCAGCAGTTATCTTCAATGAAAGCAGTCATAGTTTCAGCTCACCACCATCTTGCAGCATCTACACCGGGAATAGTCACCATCATCCTGCAGCATCTACACCGGGGAATTGTATGCTATAGTTGAAGCCATAGATTCATCAACAGACAAACGATAAAAATGCAGATATCTTCACTGACTCTTTAAGCTCCATACAAGGTATAAAACAAGTTTACCACAAACACCCACTACTACGACGCATTAAGGAAAAACTGCACGAACTGCAAAGTCAGAATAGAACCGTCGAACTGGTATGGTTCCCGTATCACATTGGTATCACTGGCAATGAGAAGGTAGACACAATAGCTGAGAATTTCAGCATTAATCCACATTCCACTATTTTAATTGTGTGGAATAAGACCATAAGTACTTTGAAAATTATTGATAATACTGAAAAAAACGTGTTCAAAGCATAAATTGGCCAGAAGGGGAAGGGCCATTTTTTGAAATTCTACGATATCACTTCGATAACGCTATTTCCATGGGCGTGCTTCAAGGATCAGCATTGTGGCCACTTCTATTTTTGTTGTACATTAATGAAATGAGCACAGTTATGAGAGATACTTTCCTGATCGTGTCTAACATGTCAGAAGAAGTTTGGGCTAACAGATGTGTGACTACACTACAGAAAGTTGCGGAGTGGTTTGGAATGAATTTCTTATATCTCAATGCCGGTAAGACACAATTCATGATATTTCACAATTGTCAAAATCAATGTCCTGATATCCGAATCAGAATAAACAACCAAATACTCGAAAACTCAGAAGAAACGAAATTTTTATGTATCACTCTGAATGTATGACTAAATTGGAAAAAACACTGTGAACTTCTAATTAGTAAAGTAAATTCCTTATGTTATTCATTCAAAAATATCAGAAATTTATTAACGGAACAGCAACTACTTTCCTTATATCACTCCCAGGTTGCATCCTAGCTGAGATATCGTATATACATGTGGGATATAACTCTATATTGGCATCAGAAGTATTCATTTTGCAGATATGGAGTTTACGAATAGTAGCTGGAGTTGGCACGTTCAGAAGTTTATTCAGGCAGTTTCTTGTCTTCATATTTTTGAATTATCTGTTTATATTTTCAACTAAAGATAAATTCCTCTTAAATTCTAATGCCCGTATGATGAACACGAGACAAAAACTCAATTTTCATATTCCGTTCAGTAAGTACAAAATTTCATCAGACTCGTCATCTGTGATGGGACAGTTTATAAAAATCTACCACAGTATAAATGAAGGAGGCCCACACCTTAATTGAATTCAGTAGAGAGTTGAAGAAGTTTTTAATTCAAGGATGTTTTTATTTATTAAATTTGAAGAATTTTTTAATGCGTGACGCCTGTAAATATATTTACTTGAATGTTTGATAGTTTTTGAATGTTTTTAATATTTTCAAATTCACATAAATATTATTTATATATTTCTATATAAGTGTTCTTGCATTTCTTCTTGTGATTATACGTAGTATTTAACGATTCCTGAAACGATGTGTCTATACTAGAAAATGAAGATTATTAGTATAAAGTCAATGGACAAGTTTTAATTTTTTTGGTTATGAATCAATAATGAGAATTTAAGTAACATGAATCAAAACAGTGAAAGAATCATTGAACTAACTCTAGAAATGAAAAACTTATAGGACTTTGAAGTTGCGCTTGAAATAATAGTGGCATTACACACGGAGCTCTAGTGTGTGACGTAACGCGACTTGAACGAGGCGGCTCATATTCGCAAAAGTACTTATTAAATTCATTGGTGTGCTGTCATTTGCTCCGTTCGTGTCGTGTTTTGTTCATTATACGATGGCTGAAATTGAAAAAATCGCCTACAAATATTGTACTGTCCCTATGTGCCAAAGCACGACAGTTGAAAAACCCAATAATTTTTTTTTTCATAATCCTACCAAATGACATGAATAAAATATAGTAACGGTGCAACTAATTGGACCTAAAAGTACTACATATATGTGTGAACATCATTTTGGTGCAAGTACCTATTTTTTTTTACGGCATCAACTACTAGGTTATTAGCCGTGTACTTAAAAAGCTGCTTCTTACAATTTGTTGATGATGTCTGTAGCATTGAAAATGCTAACATTTTACTTAATGTTTGTCTATCGTCGCGTAAAATTTCATTCATTGTACCAGTTATATCATGTTGTCTCCTGAGGACTTCATATTCTGGACAGTCTATAAGTATATGTGGAACTGTTAGAGGTGTTTGGCATATAACACAAAGAGGTTGCTGCTCTCCTAGGAGTAGGTAAAGATGTTTCATTTTTGTATGACCAACTAAGAGCAACTTGTTCTCTTCTCGTCAATTTCAAAGGAAAGGTCCGCTTTTTCACAGTTGTTTTCAAACTCTTCAATTTAGTTTCGGTATCATTCCAAAGATTCTGCCAGTCTGTTGCTTCTTTGATTTCATTATGGTTTTTGAGATCTTCTGGGTGAAGAGATATATATACCTTCATAAGAATTGTAATTAGCAGCCATTTTTGCTGCTCTATCTACGTCTTCATTACTCTTTATGCCACAGTGACTAGGCACCCACAAAAAGCTAATAATTTTATCACTTCCTCTAATAATACGAATTCTGGCAAGAATAATCATAACAAGGGGGTCCAGGGAAAGTTTATTTTGTAAGGACCTTATGGAACTTAACGAGTCGGTACAGATCAAGAAGTGAGTTTCATTTTTAGCAAATTCGCCATATAGTATGGACTGGTAGATAGCGTATAATTCTGCTGTGTATACACTAGTCGCTGAATGCATCGACCAGCTATGAGTATTTCCATCTACAAGAAATGCACAGCCCACCCCATTTTCAGTTTTAGATCCATCTGTGAATATTTTAAAATATTTGGGAAAACTGATGTTATTGTAGTAGTTCAGTTTGTAGTATTGTGAATATAATTCTGATTTTTTTATTCCGTTTTCTGTAACACAGCAATATATATCAGCTAATGTCCATGGAGGAAATTCTGGAAAAGCGAATATGAACACTTTCAAATCAGGAATAATATGTTGCTCTCGTATACGAGTACCTGTTGGTCTGGTTGCGGTTGGTTTTCGTATGAATAATTCATGGACTTCGTCATTGAAAATATGTGATAGTTTGGGTGGTTAGGTTGCGAGTATATTTTCACAGCATAGTTTGCAAGTTTTCTCATTCTTCGAAATTCGAGAGGAGGTGTTGCCGATTCACAGCAGAGAGGTAGTACAGGACTAGTTCTGAAACTTCCTGTTATCAGTCTCAAAGCATTATTTTGAAGTTCATTCAAGGTTTTCAATCGGGTTTTTCTGACAGAGGAGTAAACCACACTGCCATAATCTATTCGAGAGAGAATAAGGCTGCGATAAATATTTAGCAGGATTTCGTGGTCCCCACTTGATTCCAGCGAGTGCTTTCATGATGTTGAGTGGTTTATGGCATCGATCCACTAAGTTCTCTATGTGAGCTCTCCAATTCAATTCGACAGTCGAATATCATTCCCAAGAATTTTATTTTGCTCACGAATTGTATGTATGGGTGTTCCGACTAATGTGAGGTTGGGATTATCGTGAGGTTTTCGCTTTCTACAAAAGTGAATCGCTTTTGTTTTCCTCTGTGAGAATTTGAGACCTGTCCTATGTGCTTTGCTATGGAGCTCATTGATGGTAATGTAAAGGACCTCTTCAGCATCAGAAGTTAGGGAAAATGAGTAGAATATAGCCAAATCATCAACATATGCAGTTATTTTTGCAGGACCCTGGACTACTTCTATTATGCCATTCATAGTAATTGCAAAGAGAGTGACACTCAGTGTAGAGCCTTGTGGTATACCGTTTTCCATGTCTCGAGAATTTGATATAGTATGCTGAATTCTGGTCCTAAATTTTCTGTTATTGAGAAATTGTTGGGGAAAAATTGGCAGGCATCCTCTAAATCCCCATCCATGCAGAGTTCGTAGAACTCCAGTTCGTAGAACTCCTTTTCTCCATGTGGGATCAAATGCTTTTTCTATATCGAAGAATACTGCTGTGAAGTGTTCCTGTTTAATAAAACTGGATTGAATTTCATGTTCCAAATAAGATAGTGGATCTAAAGTTGAGTGAAATTTTCGGAATCCTGCTTGGAATTTGGAGAGAAGGTTCCTACTTTCCAGGCACCAAATTAGACAGTTGTTCACTATTTTCTCAAACAACTGAACTGGACGGTAACTTTCAGGCAGTGTGGGATCTTTTCCAGGTTTCAAGACTGGAATAATATGAACCTCTTTCCAACATTCAGGGTAAGCTCCCATAGTCCAAATATCATTGAATATTTGGAGAATGTTTCTCATTTGCTTTTCAGGAAGATGTTTCAGAAATTCGTAGTGGATTTCGTCGGGCCCAGGTGTCGAGTGTTTTGCTGTCCGTAACACTTCTTTTAGTTCATCCATGATGAGAGTGATCATATAATTCATCTGTCTGAAAACTTGTTCTGAAAACTTGTCTGAAAACTTGTTCAGGTACATCTTTGATGTCAAGAAATGTGGGATCGTAGTTTTCAAAAGAATTGACATGCTGGAAGTGATCACTAAAAATGTCTGCTATATCTTCTGGCGTTGTTATGTCCTGTTGGTTCTGGATAATATGAGTAGGCGATGATGCTTCTAATTTTTCTACACACTTCAGATATTGATATATCAGAAGTCATAGTGCTCGTAAAGTGTCTCCAACTATCTCTTTGACTTGTTAGTTTCAGTTTCCTTACTTTCGCACGCATACGTTTGAAGTTAATCATATTATCTTGTGTGGGTCTTTTCTTGAATATATTGAAGGCATGCTTCTTTTCTTCAACAGCCGCTGCGATTTCTACATTCCACCATGGTACCTCTCTTTGGGCTATCCTATTGTTAGATCTGTGTATTGATTGATATGCTGCTTCTAAGATCGCATCAGTAATATTTCCAACCAGTGAATTGACGTCACCATGTGTTGGTGTGAAGTTTTTGATTATCGTATGAAATCTTTCCCAGTTGTCTGAATGTAGACGCCATTTTTTAAATTTATATTGAGATGTGAGCCTGTTGGCGCAATGTAAAGAAATTGGTATATGTTCCACAGCATACTCATCCAGAACTTTCCATTGAAGCTATGGTGCAATTTCAGGAGAACAGGAGATCTATCGCTGATAGGCAGTTCGAACGAGAGTTGATGAAGGTACTTTCTCCTGAGTTGAGGAGTATGAGATCTAATTCTTCTATCAATTCCCCAATAATACGTCCACGGTGATCTGTATCTGTATCTGTTTCAAAGAAAATCTTACCCCAGTTACCAATAGCACAGATTAAGTACCAATAAAAGCGGCCCATTTTGAATAACAATATTGTTAACCACGCTAGCTTCAACAAGCCGCTTTGCACAATTATCGCTAGTACAATGGACACGTGATTCATCGTTTTCATTGGTTGAATAGCAATCGAATTCGCGTGGACAGAGGTTTCGTTGATTCATACCGGATATTATACGGGTAGTGAACATTTTTTTCTTTTTAACGACTAACATAACTGTATTTTGCTATAAATAATGGATGAACTTCAACAACCAGTACCCAGCTACAAACTGTTTATGAAACGTTTTTTTAAATTAAAAATAGAGCAAACCTAAAAGATATACATAAAAAGTTTAACTGCGTTTATTTCAGACTTCAGCACTAACATTAGACCGATATTCAGAAACAAACTTCATCACTGTGTATGTATCTATTCCAGGCAAATTATCACTTTGTCCGTTCACTAAGCTTTCTACGAAGGCGTAGAAGGGCCAACAACAAAATATTTTTCGAAACATTTGGAATTGCCACTTTGAACTGACAATTGCCACTTTCAATTGGCAATTGCCACTTTGAACTGACAATTGTCACTTTGAACTGGCAATTATCACTTTGAACTGGAAATTGTCACTTTGAAATGGCAATTGTCACTTTGAACTGGCAATTGCCACTTTGAACTGGTAAATGCTACTTTGAACTGGCAATTGCCACTTCGAACTGACAATTGACACTTTGAACTGGCAATCGTTACTTCGAACTGACAATTTTCACTTCGAACTGACAATTTTCACTTTGAACTGGCAATTGTCACTTTGAACTGGCAATTGTCACTTTGAACTGGCAATTGTTAATTGCAAAAAAACAATATTTATGCATGGAGTTGGCAATAAATATCTTTTTTGAGTAACAGTTTACAGTTCAAAGTGACAATTGCCAGTTCAAAGTGACAATTGTCAGTTCGAAGTGACAATTGCCAGTTCAAAGTGACAATTGCCAGTTCAAAGTAACAATTGTCATTTCAAAGTGGCAATTGTTAGTTTCTAAGTGACAATTGCCAGTTCAAAGTGACAATTGTCAGTTCAAAGTGGCAATTGCCAGTTCGAAGTGACAATTGCCAGTTCAAAGTGGCAATTGCCAGTTCAAAGTGACAATTGTCAGTTCGAAGTGGCAATTGCCTGTTCAAAGTGGCAATAGCCAGTTCAATGTGGCAATTGCCAGTTCAAAGTGAAAATTGTCAGTTCAAAGTGGCAATTGCCAGTTCGAGGTGACAATTGCCAGTTCAAAGTGGCAATTGCCAATTGAAAGTGACAATTGTCAGTTCAAAGTGGCAATTCCAAATGTTTCGAAAAATATTTTGTTTTTGGTCCTTCTACGCCTTCGTAGCTTTCTTCCATTATGTTGAAATAAAAACTGCAATACTCTATACTCTAACTTAGATGGAAAAATCAACTGTCTTTAAATAACAACAAACGGCGCGAGTGCCCTAGCGCGGCTACAGAAGTAGTAAGTTGGTAATTCGTGGTGTAGCAGCGATCTCGCGTCATATGACATATCACACGCGAGTTCGAGACCACAGACGTTTCGCGCTAAAATATGTTAACTTAAATAATGATGGATTTTAAAAATTCTTTCACTGATTCATTATTTTTTATGTATATTTTAATTCCATTGCGTTAAATATAGTATCAACAACATCACTGTACTTCCATTATCAAGTGTCATATTGAATGCATTGATAGATAGTGGTCAGTGTCGATTGCAATTACTACAAAAATAAAACATACACAAGATATTCAAATACATTGCCTTCAGAATCCATTTGAAACATTATTTTCCTTACATGAATTTCCCTTCAAATTGAGAAATATTTCCTCAGTAATTTTCCTATCTTGAAGCTCATTTTCCTTCAATGTCGATATCTCATTTCATATAGAAATTGTTTCCGGCTGTTTGCTTCCTGTTGGAAGTGGTAGTTTTATGAAAAAGTAATTGAAACGCACCATGTAACACAACCGATATATTTCAGAACATACTGTGGAAAATTTCATTTTAAACTTAGATTGCTCCAGATTTCTCAGATGATTGATTGGAACGCTTGCCTCTCGGGAATTCGAGTGAAAATATTTATGGGTTATAAAGTTTTTATGTCTTATTAAAAGTTTTGTGATAAATATAGAGAAAGAAAAACCTTCTCTATGGAATATTTCCGACATAAAAACTTATGTAACTCCTCCTAACTTCTGATATGGAACAAAGCGAAAGAGGTATAAATACTTGGATTTATTGATCGACAGGGTTTCTTGACATCCAAGACGTTGATGAAATGTTCTTGAAAGCTAGCAATATGGTTTTAATCATTACAGGTACAAATTGATGATCTATGTATAACTTTAATTTAAATGCTCAGGAAAAGAGTAATTATACAGGATGCATCGAATGGCTACCAATAGGCTGTATCGTTTTTGGGAATTAACAGATTATTTGTTCCTTACAGTATGTCATGATTATAAATGAAAATATTTACATTGTTCATAATACTGGATTAAAATTTAATAGACAAGACACGATTTGATCTTCACAAACGTCTATTTAACACCATGACATGTCACAGTAGCTTCCTCAAGTGACTATAAGTGACAATTACAATTAAAACCACCGTTCATCAGGTAAACTCTAAGATAATGGAGTAAAATTGTTGACAAGAATATCCAAATATCGTATATCACATACTGGAATAGCTTTAGAATGATATTATATAATAATTGTTTTCATTGACAGTTTCTTACAAGGTACAGATATACAGGGAATGCGGTAAGCAGGATTCTACGAAGGCGTAGAAGGGCCACGGTTTCTTCTTTTTTTCAATCCCGACTTCTATCTCGGGATCTCGAGGTTCCGACTTATAACTCGGCATCTCGAGATCCCGACTTAGACGCCTGACTTTTAGTCCGGTTCACAAGTGATTTTTTTGTCAAAAAGCTGACCTAGAACACCGAAAATTATGATTTTGGTGTCATTCGATTCGAAATGGCATCTAGAAAAAAATGTTGAACTGGAACAATTGAGTAAACAAAGAAATGGTTGGGTTTTTTGCAGATATTTCATAAACTATTTGAGATATCAAAAATTTGAAAAAAGATCCTGAAAAAGCAGGATTTTCCTCTCTGTACTGTACCGACAATATTTATAATTTTAATATAGAGGTGAAACTTGGGATTAAATAAGCGGGTAGTGATCCTTGCACGCGCGACGACCGAATCAGAAGAATGATAAAAAATATTTCAACCGTTTGAATATGAATATTAAGAAATAAAAAAATATTGGTACTATCTAAATACATGAATAAACAATAATCCGTGAACAAAAAATGTTTACCCCAATTTTTTTAATCAACTATGCCTTTGTTGCTTTCTATTTTATTGAAAAATCAAAATCGCAAATAATTAAGCAATCAGATTTTTTTCAATCATCCTCATTATTCTGTTCCCTTATTGTGAAAAGCTACATAACAATAATTTTGAAAAAAATAATTAACTTCCATTGTTTAAATAATAGTTATAAACGAGAGCATTGTTAATAGAAATTTTGAAAATATTTCTTTAAGAATTTAATCCTTGATGGGAGTAATGATTCATAAGAAAAAAATCGTTTCTGTTAGAAAATTATTGCTAAAAAACGCAACGCACATACTTATTAACAATTCATATTTGTTACCCTTTTCTTCAAATATTTCAATATTTGTGGAAAATTTGAGACAAACATCTGACAGAAAAAATTATCTATCAGATGTAGTTTAATGTCCGTCGTGGAGTCAGCCAGGGAAGTACATGTTTTATGTTTGCCTCATATATTCCACATGGTGGAAATATTTGGAGAGAAGCTAGGGTACTTCGAAAAACTCTTCGGCAAAAATTCATGATTCTATTCACTTCCTGGTGTCTTTGCTACCGAGAAATGCTTCTTGTATTTTCCCCGTGGGTGGCGTTGCAACTGACTTTACTGTAAGTCGCTGCTCATTCATTTTTGAGAAAGTATTATTTATACAGTGGATTATCATTCGCTGGGCTGGAGCGGGACGCCTTCAATGTTGTCCGACCTACCCTGTCACTAACGAGAGGCGAAAACCTCGAAACAGTCGAAACGCGTCTGCGGTGGTCTTTTCCAGCCAAATGAAGTATAATCTACTATTTAATTACAATAAGCATTTGCAATTGGGTCTTTAAGGAAGAACGTTGCACAAATATCTGTCAGATGTAGTTCAATGTCCGTCGTGGCATTAGATAGGCAAATAGTTGTTTTTGTCAGATGTTTAGTATTTTCCAAATGGTATAAATATTTGGGGAGAAGGGTACTTATTGAACAAAAATGCTCAATACGATCTATTTTCATAAATCAGTCTCAATATCGAGTTGCAACCCGAAATTACCAGTAATTTCGAGTTGTAAATAGAAATTAGCTTAATTTCGAAATTAAACTCGAAATTAGTGTCAATTTCGAGTTATAACTCGAAATCAAGTGTCAATTTCGAGTTATAACTCGAAATCAAGCTAATTTCGAGTTTCCATCAAGTGAATGTCTATTAAAAAATATTGAGCAGTGCCTGGTCTGATTGATACGCCAAAGTCAGAGATAATTCGATTTAAATAAGACAATTTCCAGTCGAATAAAACTCCTCGTGAGCTTTGTCGAGCACAAATACTCCCTTTACGATACCGACTCATTGATCTAGGGACCACTTCCATCTGCCTCTCTGCTTCACTAATTACACTTTGACAGAAGTGAGATGTTATTTGAATGAATAGGAATAGATTTGCTGCCAGCAGAATTTCTAAGTTATTTCGCGAGGTAGAAAATGCAACAAATTAGATCCAAAAATCAGTATCCTATAGAGCGGTTCTATGCCAGATTTGCTATTTGTGTATTTGAAGCGATGGATTACCGCTCGGCAAATAGAGCGTCAATTACACTTTGTGCTCGAAATACACACAATATTTTTTCGTCAAACGCAGATCTCAGGTACAGAAAAAACACTCGACACTTCAGTGATCATACATTATTACCCAATAATAATATTCAATTATTTTATTATGTACTAAATTAACATTGACTGTACCATTTCGACAATTTTATAGCCTATGTGGGTTTCCAAATTCTGGCAATCCAATCCATACCTCTAACACATAAAAAAAAATAGTCCAGGATTTGAACCCAGATCGCCTGTTTGGAGGGCATAATATACACGCCGGCGAATCGGAAATATCTGAATAAGCGAACGTTTTCTCAATTTTATCGCTTCATAACGAAAAAGCTGTCAATTAATGACTTTTCCCAGAAAACATTAATTTTGCGTTGATATTTGAACGCGCCAAAGATTACTTTCTCATGCGGTAGTTATTTATGCAACAAGTGCAAAAAGTAGGTGTTTATTGCACTCGACGTGAAATTGTCCAACGAGGCAACCAGGCCGAGTTGGACAACACGTCGAGTGCAATAAACTCTTTTTGCACGAGTTTCATACAATATTTTTTCTGTTCATGCAAAAACCAGAAAATGTTTCATTTAGGTGGCACTAAACTGTAAGGAAGACATAGTTTGTTTGAATCTATCTGCTAAAAGTAATTCAAAAACATTTTGTGTAATTCAGATGATATTCTGAGGAAATAATTTCATTTTTACAAATTACATTCTAGTAATTTCATAGTCCATTATGTAATGAATATGATGAAACATGCAACTATTTAAAACGTAATACAATCTCACAGAAAATGGGCTAAAGGACCCCGCAACAACCCTTACGGAAAATGGCTCTCGGTGAAATTGGCTGAAACTTTAGGATATTGTACATATCGATGTCCTGATTAAATATCTCATGGGCACAAAGTCCAAAAATGGACAGTTTTTAAGATACAGGGTGTCAAACAGAGAGAAGGGTGTTACTTACCTTCAAAAAATCAATAGTATGGCGATTATTTCGTTACAAAAAGTTAGGGAATATAATTGCAATCTTAATATTGTCGACTCGAGTTGTAATGAAACGTTCTAAGACACCATATACAGGGTTATTAACAATTACATAATTTTTATGTAATTCTTTGAACAAAATCAGTCAAGCGCAAAAGCTGGTAGACTTGCAGTGAATATCATTTGATTTTGATATTGGGTGATCTGAGGTTACTTTTATACAGGGTCACTCAAAATTTTCTTTGGCGTCGATTTGAAAGTTTATGAATGAGTGAATATCATTTGATTTTGATATTGGGTGATCTGAGGTTACTTTTATACAGGGTCACTCAAAATTTTCTTTGGCGTCGATTTGAAAGTTTATGTCTGTCATGATGACAGAACGCTATAGTAGAATGACAGATGAGTGCAATAAAGTCTTTATTGCACTCAGTGCAATAAAGAGACAGTTTTTCCACCAAATATAGTTCAATAAAGTTTTTTTTTGCATGAACGTAGAAAAATAAAATAATCGAATATTCCCCAACGTGGGTACAGACTAACGAATGAAAATAGATATTTCCATATCTAGAATGCATTAAACTAATAAGAGAATAAAAAATTATTAAATAAGTATTTGTCATTGTTAATTGACATTTCGTGAAATTTCGTGTTTGAACCAAAACGAACGGACGCGGTGATATTGTTTGCATGACTTTCGTATGGTATCAACGTAATAAATAATAAACAGCACGCAAAAGTCTTTCAGGTTCTAGAACATAATTAGTATATTGTACAATGCGCATGAAATGTTGAGCAGACTAGAGTGGTTGTCAGTAAAAGAATTTTTATTGTACCAGACACTCATTTTTGTATTTAAAATAAGTAATGGAAGTGTACCAGAATACTTAAAAAATAAAGTGAACTATAATTTTGAATATCATCACTATGAAACGAGATCTAGAAGAGATTTCCATATTCCTCAATTTCGAAAAAGATTTATTCAAAACTCCATTTTTATCAAAGGCTTAAAAGCATTCAATGAGTTACCATCTGAAATAAAAAGTGCACGCTCCCTCAACTCTTTCAAAAATACTCTGAAAAAACATTTGTTGGAGGGAAGCAGTTCCTAATATATTTTTGTAAAATAATTTTATTTCTTTACACACAACAGAAATATTGTCACGTTTTATTTTAGGTAATTATTATTTTACCACTACAGTGTGGTTATTTTTATATATACTTTTTTAATAACTGTGCATAGTTGAATGTCTGTATTGGATAGTGTGTAGTGGTGGCATATTTTTGTTTTGTATTATACAATGTATTAGTTTTTTATGACTAAAATAAACGGATATATATATACATTTCCCACGAGTGGGTATTCAGTATCGGAAAATTTTCATCTAGAGTATAGGCAGAAATCTACGCGAGCAACAAGGAACGCAATGATATGATAATACCACATAAATAAGAGAGACGCACTATTGTGCACCTCTCCTGTTACCCCACTCGACGCATTAACGGACCACGTGGCAATGCAACACACCGATAACAGCTCACGTCGATATCCCTTCCTCGAGCGAGTAGAGGAGATATTGTAATGCTCTCTCAACATATAGCAAGCTATTCTTTACGCTCTCATGAAACCACCATACCCAAGATGAAAACTTATCGATACTGTATGAAATTTTGTAGTACAAGCGTAGCGAGTACTGCAATAGTTCATATACCTACGAGTGGAAAATGGCTCATTTCGTGCAGATTGGACACTATACTTTTTCTACGACCATCTGAATCATAAACGAATCTGTAATATTTTTAATAACACATTTTATCCTAAACTATCCTGCCTTCATGATTCCCATAATACATACAACCTAAAAAGTAATCAAGATACAAATATTGAAAATTATAATAAAAATCGAGCACTAATTTTGGGATTTGAATTCTCACCCCTCACGATCCAATCCCGACCGTTTCTTCACTCAGTACTCGCTTCAACGAGTGCACATAATAATATGATCAAATCAACTGCTATAGAAAGTTCCTGCCATCTATTCGAAAATATAGAATTCGATTGTCATCAATCTTATATTGAAATTAGCTATTACTAGCTATTTGAAGTACTAGGGAGGAAAGTGCCATTTTCTTCCCGCAGGATGTAGAAACCTCCAATTCCATGCTTGGTATAAATATAGTTTCAGTTGATACATCCTCCATTTCCATGCTTGGTATAAATATACAACCGCTTCTGTCCACAATAGAGCCAATCGTCTCGTCGGTGATGCTTCGCTCACAAGCTTGCTCACTCTTCTAGAACACCGGTGAAAGGTTGGCGATTTGTTTCTGTTTTACAGATATTTTCATGCATGATACTCCTTCGAAATTTCATCTATCGTTCCAAGCTTAGATGTCCCATCGTAACCGACCCATCGTCACTTTGAAAACATGCCGAACATCAGTTTTCCAGAGCTCGTTCTTCCAACGAACGGCAAGGCTTTGGAACTCGCTGCCTCGGGGATCATTACAGCCATTTTCTTTTCGTGAAATCCAGAACATGAAAAAAACAACAACAATCGTTTCTAGAGAAGGTTCAGCCAACGCAGAACGAGTTCTTCAAGTAGAGAAAACATTGTTATGTGTATCTGCGGATGAATAGATGATTCCTTTACTTGGTGTTTATAAGGAAAAATACGTAATAGAAAACTGGGTTGACCAAGAAATTGAAAGTGATCGAGGATGGATGGAGACAACTTTGTTTTTTAACTGGTTCAAAAATGTTTTCTTGAGAAATAAAGGCAGAGAGAGGCATATTCTCTTAATTTATGTTGGGCACACTACACATGTCTCTACTAGTTTGATTCAATTGGCACAAGGGAATGAGGTAACAATCATAAAATTTCCGCCTCACATGACACATGTGCTACAGCCACCGGATGTGGCTATCTTCAAAAGCATAAAACAAAAGTGGGATAAGGAGCTCTGTAAATGGCAGCGACAGAATCCCTGTAAGAAAATCTCCAAGGCAGATTTTATAGCCATATTGACAAGAGTTTCACTGGAAATTACTTCGGACCTATGGATCTATGTTTCAGATTCGAACATCAAAGGGCCAAACAGAAAAGCCATATCCGAATTTATTTCTAAGCCATCTGATCTCCAAAAGTATAGGAAAAATCGTTCTTCAAATGGTCATCCAGAAACTCCACAGTTGAGCTACCCCCATTGAATGTGCAGCAATCGACAGCTGAGCAATTCCTTCCAGATATAATTGACAAATGACAGACACCCATCTGATATACATCTCTCAACGGAGCAGCCGTCAAGAATAGAGCAAACTTCATTGGATTCAACCCAATTGATAGCTCAGCAATCTCTGCCAAATACACAGCAAGAAACAGGCCAGCTAACCCTTCAAAACGCAAATGTTTTGAAGATCTGCTATTAGAAAAGTTCGAAAATAACCAGGTATTCCTGGAAAAATAAAAAAAGAGAAAGAATATTGTCCACAAGTGTGCAATATAGTAACTACTTTAATGAAAGAAGCAGAAGAGAAGGAAAAAGAACAAAAGGTAAAGGAAAAATAACAAAAACGGAAATGAATAGAAAAAAGGCAAGAAAAAAAACGTAGAGGAAAAAACTGTTAACGTCTCAAGCGATGAAAATGAGTGTGACATCTATTCACTCCACGAGAGTGAAAAGAATTTTCCAAGAAAATTAAGATAATTTGAATGAAAGTTCCTCCGAGTATGAATTTGAAATGATTTATCAGTTATTTATGCAACAAGTGCAAAAATAGTTTATTGCACTCGACATGAAATTGTCCAACGAGGCCATCAGGCCGAGTTGGACAACACGAGTTGCATATAACATTTTTTCTGCGTTCACGCAAAAAGCAAAAAAAATTATCTATTAAGGTCCTGCACTAGGTGTAGGAAAATGAAAAGCCCAACTTAAATAATTAATTACGTCCAGTCCAGTCCAGCACAGCACGTACATTTGTTTGCTGGAAAGGATCGAAGAGCTGCAATCCTTTCCAGCGGCAGATGCTCTTGGCTGTGCCATTCCGGGCAGTGGGCGGTTGTCCATTTATTTGCATTTCTCCAATCCTATCCGTATTTTTACGGTACGGGCCGTGCTGTGCTGTGCCGGACAAGTGGGCGACAAGCTTAAGTTGATTTTCATTCTTCCGTTGAGGAGTTTTCAAGTCGATATTATACCAAGTCCGTCGTGAATTGAATCGTACTGTGAGCCATATCCCATTAGGTAAATGATTACCATAAGCACCCGAACGCTATTTTATGTATCATTTTAACCGTTTGAGATTTGCTTGTGTTCCAATCATAAATGATAAGGATATTCAGTAATCAATTATATTTTGGGTATCTGTGCATTCTTAACAAATCCGTGTACTACATCAGAATAGATCCCTTTGATCGTCGTTTTTGATGGAACACGTCCCATGTGGTTATTTGCCCGTTGGCAGGAGGAGGCGTTGGTTGTCCGTTAGCGGAATACTGATCGCAAAAATTTTCGAAAACGGTGGGGAAATCATTCTGTTCGAGATCTACATTGCCGAAATAGTGCTCATTTAGGAACCCGTAACCGATCTTCAATATCGCTGTGCGCCACTATTATCCCAAAAAAACATGTCAATCTGTCATTGGCGGGAAAACATTTGTCTTGAAGAAATACAGCCTGGCATAGTGTTTCTAAGGCGTTGTTTGTCCGTTGGCTGAACGATAGTAAACCCGTTAAATTGGGAGGGAAGGGCTTCTGTTTTTTATCAAATGCTAGATTTCGTGAAATCTAAGTACCCTGAAAACTGAATTTTCAAGTTTATCAGGGACTAGTCGCAGTGCCTAACTTGTCGTGGATCGCAAATGAACTTATTTGTAGAGGCAAATATACTGTGTATTTGCTAAATTGGTTATTTCAAGTATATTCAATCCAGTTACAGATACTCCGAACCCAAAGAGACATATCGTGTGTTTGCTAAGTTGACTAGATCACTACGGGTACAAATCAACCTGATTAGAACACATCTTCAATAATTTCACTCGCGATATGAAAGTCGCGTCTCCTGTGATATGAGGACCAATCATAACGGACTTCGCGATAGTACATGCTTCCTCCCTTTTGAGGCGATGAGACGACGTCGCCAAGTGGCAACCACAAATATAAACAAACGAAGATGATATATCTTGTAATCTGATATAACTTAAACTTCATGTTCATCATTCATTAGGTGAAACTATTTTGAAGAATTCACAGCAATGAAACTTTCTTGACCTTGCTTGTTCTGACTCGTGCTCACAACACTATCGAAAATTTTGTCAGAAATCTTAAACTCGATCAAATTGCTTTGAAGTTACACCACTCGCCTTTTCGGGATCATGGTGTTACCAAGCAATTTAATTTTGTTGATTTCTGACAGAATTACTATCGATAGCATTGCGAGCACTTGTGGTATCACCCCCGAAAGGCCTATGAAATTCGAAAAGTATCCGACACCCGCTTACTGTGTAGAACTTGTTTTCAATTGCAACAAACGTTCCTCTCACCAAAAATTCGAATTCTTAAGTGTTGATATAATGGTTATTTATGTATCATGGGCGTAAAGTAGGCGTTTATGGCCTGCGGCGTGGATGATGGCCCGATGGCGTCAGCCGAAGGCCATCACAACGCAAAAAACTTTAAAAGGGGAAATTCAAGTTATGACAAACATAACAACATATCAAGTTTTCCTTGCTTTGGAAAATTTTACAAAATGCTGAAATAGGTACGTTTCATTGAATCAGGTACGAAACTAACTGTTCAAGCTAGTCATGTTCTGTATTCGTTAAATCTTCCCCTTAATCTTACGGTGATAACAAGAACATCAATAAACCTTATAAATAGGCCCATTCAAGTTGATAAATTATTTCTCAATTTTCTGTAGTCATGTTTCATGGAATAGTAATCTCAACTTGGGGGCCGGCGGGTGCAGAACACAATCCCAGACCCGAATGAAATATTGGTAAAGTTTCGCTGAAACGCCGGACATCGCAACGAAGTGCTCCAGGGTCTTCTTGGTTTGCGAACGGATACACAGACGCTTGCGAAAAGACGCTGGAGACGCCAGCCCTCAAACGAGACATGCAATTCTCAGTGCAATACATCTCAGTCTCACGCAAAACGAGTGGAAATAAATAAGGCTCTATATATGAGGTTCCACGCTTTTATTGTTATTTCATTCCACGTTGAATATATTTTGTGGCTGCGGAAAGCTCCATCGAAATGTTTTTTATACAGATTGAATGCGAAATACGTTGAAGTTTCAAGAAAATTTGTGAGGGGCGAAAATAGTTATTTATGATACAAGTGTTGAAAGTGGCATTTTATTTCGTGAGTGGGGGAGGAGCAACAAACAAACAAAAATGTATTACACACAATTTTTGTACAACAGTTACTGCTAGTAAGAAAAATAATCTTGTATGATCCATAGGATCTCTGGATTCGCTTTGTATTTCTAATGTATTTCCTTGGATGTGAAAGAAATCACTTGTGCGGCCTTAACCAAAAAAAAAACACTTGATGAATTTGAAGACCTTCGCCCGATAAGTATATTTCCAACCCTTTCTAAAGTTTTAGAAAGGGAAGTAGACACACAGTTGAGGGATTACGTTTCATAGTTTAACACATTACGTGATGGTCAATCTGGATTTGGATCTGGGATTCATTTGTGAAACGTGTTTATTGGATATCATTATTGATGATATTTTGGAAGTTATTGATAAAAATATGGGTACACTGTTGATACTATTAGACTTTTCAAATGCCTTCAGCACCCTAGACTATTTTTTTACAGTTAATAATAAATAAACTGAAATTTATTGGTGTAAGCTGTGAAACACTTCCTTTTTTCAAAACATATCTTTATGGTCGTAGTCAGAATATAAAAATAGGTAATACTCTGTCATATCCACTGGAAGTACCTAGTGGTGTTCCGCAGGGATCTCTTTCAGGGCCTCTCCTGTTTGCGTTGTACACTTGCGACTCTGAACATTAGATAAATCACTGTAAGATCAATCTTTACGCTGACGATACGCAACTCCATCTATGTTTTCTGCCTGACGACATTTATGCTGCTACTCAAAAAATTACTGAAGGTCTATTTTCTCTTACAACTACGTCTCAAAACCACTCATTGAAAGTCAACGCGGAAAAGACATCGGTTTTGTTATTTGGTCCTCGTAATAACAGAAACCTACTAGTTGATCAAATGAAGTTGAACATTGGAAACAATTAAATATTAGGAGTGCCAGAAAGGTCTTGATGTTCGATTATGACTTACTATTTAAATCGCATATAAGGAATTCTCGTCGTTTAGCTTTCATGAATTTGAAACTTATATTCAGAAATATATTAATATATATTTGAGCTAGAAAGTGAAAGCTATAGACAGATAGATAGAGTTTATTCAACCACACGATAACATAACTATACTTCGAAAAACAAAACAAATTGAAATGGCAAAATCAATCCGATTAAAATTACGTATAAAGGGTGAGTCAGAATAAGACCGACAAACTCCGACTACAGATTCCTCACCTCATTTCGAGAAGAAAAGTTCCTATCAAGGTATGTCCTAAAATCCTAAAATGAATTCCCTTTGAAAACAATTTAAGAATTTTTTTTTATAGTGATTAAGTTTCGACCGTCTATGTTCTTTAATTCTAATTGTTTCAATTGTAACTATGAAATTAGCAATATCTTTAAGGTGTATGAAGTTATTTTCACGGTTTTATCGATGCGATGGAGGCTTTCAACAAAACATACGAGTAAGTCTGTTCTCAACAAAGATTGTCACGCGTCATTTGAGTATAAATATTTATAGTAAGTAGGTATTGTCAGTTTTATTACGACCAAAATGCAATAATGTTACGTGGAAAAACGACTGATCCAAAAGTGCGAGAAATTATTATCAATCAGTACCATAAAGGGAAAACATTGTGTGAAATTTCCAGTGAATTGACTATAGCAACAACTGCAATTCTTAATGTAAATAAAAAATGTGATGAAACTGCCCGTATTGATGTTCGCGGTAGGAGATCAGGCCGTCCAAAAGATATTTTTCGAAGGATTGTGACGCATTTCATTAGAATATGTGAATCCGGAAGAAGAAATACAATATAAGAAAAAACTGCAAAGTGGAATAGATACAAGGGGCGGTCTTCGTTTTTATAAGGTTGTTTGATAGTTACTCCTTTGCGGTATAAATTTTCTATTTTTTTGACTTACAGGCTAAAGAAAATCCACTGTTGACAGAAAGTCTGAAGAGGAAAGGAAAGGACCAAACATGACTGGGACAAAGTTATCTACGAAAGCTTTGATTTGACCCCAATTGTACATTTCCTCTCCTTTTCAGACTTTCCGTCAACAGTGAATTTTCTTTAGCATGTAAGTCAAAAAATAAAAAATGTATACCGCAAATAAGTACCTATACCTTATAGAAACTAGCTCTTGTGGATATATTTTCGATATCATTGTCTGGAAATATTCATCCCAGTTTATCTTTTCTACCTTGCAGTTACTTCTCGTAGTGTATTTCTTTCCCGACTCACATATTCTAGTGAAATGTCTCACACTGCTTTGATTTTACACATTGGTACTGATGGTACTGATTAATAATAATTTCTCGCACTTTTGGATCAGCCGGTTTCCTCGTATTGTATTGTACTCGTAATAAAGACATTTTAAAGACTCCTTTGCGTCGATGGAACTCGATAAACGTGGGGAAGAGTGAAACATGTTCCAATATTCATTGTCATCAAACAATATTACCTAAATAGTAATCCACATAAAATATATAATTAAACCGTAAAAATAACTCCACAAGTCTTAAAAAATATTGCTAATTTCATATTTTCAATTAAAAACAATTTGAATAAAAGAATTTCGGTAAAATTGCATTTTATTCCCAAAGTAACGCTTGTTCCAACATGAAGTTGTTAGTGCTCGTCCTAATAACTGTTACTGGATTTTTCATCTCGACAAAGACTTGTTGAGCGATTTCTTTTTTTTTTGTTTGTTATTATTCAATGGGTCTTGGTGGCGAGTAGGCAGTGTTCTAGTTTACTATGCCAAGGTACGCGGGTTCAAATCACCGCACCGTTACCGACCTCGTGCATGACATCACACGTTGAAAGGTAAAGGCTGCATCTTTCCTAACTCGCACAAGTTTCTTGAGGACTTCTGAGGGTTTCTCGTAAGGGGGCAGCCGGTAGATGGAAATAAAGAAAAATACATTATTCTTTTAGCGTTTTTTATAGACTCTGTAACAATGTTATTTTTTTCCACTTTCAAGGATAATAAGAAAAGTCTCATGTACTTCATGTTCATGAAACCAGTTAATATTCCGCGTTTTTCCATATAATCTTCATTATTTGTTTTTCTGTTTTATCGTATGGGTGGGAAAAAAAGATCTATTATTATTCTTAATATTTCTGCAAGCAGTTTCGTTAGGTAGACATTCAAAAAGTCTACTAGGACACCAAATTTCATGGATAAACCTCCATTTCCAGGGCCACCTGATCTTGCCTTTCAAGGTCAAAAATGAAAAAAATTACTTATGATTTTTTGTTTATATCTGACTACACCACTGGATCCGCGACAATTTAAAATGGTTCACATGTGAAGTACGTTGAAATGCGTCAACCAACAAAAAAGTTATAGGGGAATGAAATTTGAGAAATATGCCTTTTATTCAACCCACCACTTCAATTTCAAATTTTTTATCAAAACTTTGACTACACCACTGGACTCAGGGTGTCTCGACATATCACTAGCCATAATTTCATCGAATCGAAAATTGAAAATTATGACATAAAATGACATTTTCCTGAATTCCATTAACATATTTTTCAAATTTTATAATCTTATGATTTTCTTATTTATGAACAGATTTTGATAAAATTTCGACCATTACATCGAGATATCCTGAATAGAGTGGTGTATTCCGAATTTTGAAGAAAGTTCTGAAATTGAATTGGTGGGTTGATTAAACAGATTTTTTTTCAAATTTCATTCCCTGATAACTTTTTTATTGATTGGTGCATTTCAACGTGATTTACATGTGAACCATTTGAAAATGTCGCAAATCCAGTGGTGTAGTCAGATTTTAAAAATAATCGCAAGTAATATCTTTAGATTTTTGATGTTGAAAAATAAAATTAGTTTGCCCTGGAAATGGAGATTTATCCATGAAATATGTTGTCCTACTAGACTTTTTGAATGTCTACCTAACAAAAAAAATCATTCCAATCGGCTGAAAAGTGCAAGTTTTATAAGGGTGCTTCCATCTCAAAATGGGTCACACTGTATAGGTTATTTACGTTATGATGAGCATAACGTAATGTTTGATAATACTGTATGTCCGATGTCCGATATAACAACGATGAAATTGTGGCTGTGAATTAATTGTAAACAGGTTTTGATTGAGATGGAGTAGGTTCTCCACACTGTAAAAATGACATTCTGTTCGGCAGTGATGAGAAATTAGTAATTGTTGTTGTTGGATATCTTCTTCACTAGCTTTTATGCTGACAGGGTACCTAGGTATTATTCTCCAAGGTGTGATGTTAATTCATGACCCTGAATGTAACAGTGCTTGGTGACCGCACCTGTCCTCAATTGCCCGGACCATCAATTGCTGTTTGTTGTCCAATGTGACGCATCTGGATATGACCTTGAGGCAGTGCTGATACGACTCACTCTGATGATGATCGCGTAATCAGTTAGTTACCTGAGCAGGTCACCTGACCAAACAGAAGCGAACTTTTTCAACGACAGAGAGGGAATATCTAGCTCTGTTGTGATCAGTGAAGAAGCCAAGGCCTTTTATAGGAGTCCCGTTCAGCGTAATCACAACTACTCGCTGGTATGGCTTCAGAACCTCAAGGATCCAACGAGGAGATTGGCAAGTTGGAAATAATCCACCAGAAGGGCAAGGAACATGTAGTACCGAACATGCTTTCAAGGTTCGTGCCAGTATTGGACGAGGTCTCCTTGGTGACGGGTGATGCCTGGTAGAATGGTGGATAGGGTAATGGGGCAACAGCTCGAGTACCCGCAATGGAGGGTCGCCGGGAGGCGACTGTATAATTATACCAAGAGGCCCATGATCTTCCAACGTCTGGACATATGGGGGTGCTGAAAACGTACGGTAGAGTTTCAGAAAAATTGTATCAGACAAAACTCCGGAGAGACATAGCAAAGTATATCAAGAGGTGTCAGGTATGCGCAGCTCATAATAAACTGGGGTATTTATGATTCATCAACCACGAGCTACCCGATATTGGGAAATAATATCATCAGATCTGATGGGACCGTTTCCAAAATCAAGTTGCAGGAATCAGTTCATTTTGGGATACACGTATTTAGTAAGTTCACCCTAACTTTTATCCTCAGAACAGCGACTGCGTCATCCTTGGTGAAGAGAATAGAGGAAGATGTTTTTTGGTTATTGGTATACCACGCGTTGTCGTTTGTTGTAATAGGCCATAGTACTGCGAGTCAGTTCAACCAAGACACTATGTTCCTGTATCCATATACAGAAACAATCTTCACTCATTATTGAAAAATTAGAGGTGGGGATTAGCGCAGTGGTCAGCGCTCGGGCCTAGTGACCAAGTGGTCCCGGTTTCGGTTCCCATCCGGGGCGAGTTTTTTAATTATTCTGAATGACTGAATTTTGTTGCCGACTGGGAATAATCCTCCACGATTCACTATTGAGTTACAAATTAACAGTGTAAGGAGTTAGTAACACATCCTAACCAGAACACGTGGTTAATTCAATATGTCTTTCGAGTGTGGTGCCTTTCCAGAGAAAATAAAATAAAATAAAGTTGTATCTCTTTTCAAAGAAAATATACAACTATGCTGGAAAACTACCGACCAGTTGTTTTCATTCGAAAATGTCAACTACCACATCAATGTCTTCATTTTATTATAAAATAATACATATGATTGATATTGGCAATATTTTGCGATTTGAGTAGGGCGTTCGACTGTGTTAATCATAAAAAACCATTACTGATATTGGAAAAATAGGTTTGTGAGGTCTTTTTCTCTTGAATGAATCTCATATTTCTGAGAAAATAGAAAACAAATAGTAAGTTTACATTTCCAATAGTACGAAAGAACAAAAATTATCCAGTCAGATACTGGGAATTTGATTAGAGGTGTCCCACACGGATCTGTATTGGGGCCTATTCTATTTATTCTATACGTGAGTCATATGGATCACGTCATCGGTGAAGAACATTACACTGCATAAGCAGATGACTTCTCATTGGTCATATCTGATCCGGACAGAAAGCAAATGTAAAAACACCATTGAGAAAGTAGCAAAATTATTCAATAAACGCGATCTCTTTTTCAATGCAAATAAAACAAAAATGATTAGGATTCGGAATCGTCAGAGAGTTGTAGAGAATTTGCGGATTCCAATAGAGAACACATTTCTGCTTTAATTCACATGAATTAGCGAAAATTTTTGGAATTTATCTGAATGTATTTTTGAATTGAAAACCTGAGTGCAGCAACTGATTTCAAGGTTGTGTTCACTGAAATTGACATACTATGCTCAAATTGAATTTAGACTCAAATATGGCATCTGCTTCTGGGAAATTCCGCATGTGCTCCTGATGTTTTCATCGTGTGGGTACTTGTTAAAATATTTTCAAGTCGTTTAATATTTTGACAGTCCCGAATATACAGTGTGGGCCATAACTTTTGCAGAATATGGGAAAACATGTATTATCAGAGTTGTTTGAAGGTTTTTGACAATATTTGAAGGTTTAGACGATGTAGTTTACAGCTGTCAATTCCATGCGGAATTGATTTATCGCAGAGTGAGGAAGTACAAGCTTAGCGTTGTTGTTATAGTAGATACCTCACACGCACATATGCTAAAAGAATATGTTTAGGCATCAGAAACGATAATAATTATAATGATATATGATTATAATTATTTATAATATAAATCAGTTGAGTCGTCATCCCTAAACCGATTGAAAAGTCTTTAATCTTCCTCTTGAATATGATCAATTGGTGATTGAAACACGTGTCGAGGTGTTAAAAATAGCGGCTTAGTGTTGGGATAAAACTCCAGTATATTCATTACTACACTAAAGGTTCCAAACAGTTTAATGCAAGTTTTATTTCACCTTCTTGATTGAAAATAAATTACCACTTATTTCATAATCGAAATGACACCCTTAAAGAGGTGAAATGGGGTATGAAATTTGTAGGGAATATTATCATTTTTTAAGCAAGATTTATGGAACTTTTATTTCAGGCACTTACTTACTTTCATCTTTTAGAAGTTCAGGGATACGTAATTAAGTTCCATTAATTTAATAGTTCTTAGATTCCTAAAATAGTTATTAATGTAACGAGATTATTGTGCGATTCTTAATAATCGAGGATGTTGCCAGTGCAACATCCGATATTTATTTAAATTGCATAATAATCAAGTTACATTCAAAACTTTATCGTATCATTGACATCGATGATGTAAAAATAAAATCAACAATGATTCTATAATAAATATTATAGCATACTTTTTATAGATTCAAATATTAATAAATTAGTTTTTTACACTTTTGGGATTATTACACACTATAGCAGCGTTTATATATTTGATCACTAGTTAGGTAGGTAGGTGAAGTGCCTACTTAGATAATTTTCAATCTGTTATCATCAAGTAATTACTATGCAAGCTCGAAAAAAAATAGTCTACTCGAAGAACTGATCCAATACAGACGAAGTCGCAGGCAAAAGCTAGTACTACATATTCGCGAGTCAAATTTGGTGATGCAGACTATTCAATGTAATCACATCTCATAATAAGCCCCATTAATGACCACAAAAAATATTTCAACTGAAAAGGAAAGTCCTCTGGAAATATTTCCAAAATACCTTGCTCAATAGCCATAAATGAATATTAATTAACCATTCATCAACTCTAAGTCCAAGTTTGATAACTATCATGAGCTGGCAGTTAACCCTTGTCGAGGAAATGTATAGAAAACCATTGTAATTCATAACAGTAGATCCTTACGTGATCCTTACGTGAATATATTATTTGATGAATCATGTGACACTATTGGTGCCCAGAAACCTATTTTACACAGAACTTTACTGGTTTTCTCACACAACAAAAACCCAGTGCGATATATAAATAGTGTTTTCATACGAATACTCTTTAACAATTATTTCATGCTCCCCATCATTCACCCCATGTATCAGTTTTAATTTCGATGTTATACATACCGATATTCCATAATGAGTTAAAACAGAATCATCCAGAGTAGAGTACAATATAAGATCTTCACACAAAGAAACTAGAGCCGTCTAGTTAGTTGGATGGCATCACAAACAGTTCCCAGTTGGATTACATGACGTTTAGTTACTACAAGTGACCTCTGAAAAAGTTTTACTTTGTACAAAGTCCTAGGGGAGATCTTGACTTGTATTGTTTCGAATTTCCAAGGAAACTTTTCGTTTTGAGGAGACGAGAAATGTAAGTGCTTATTTGTAGGCAATTCGAAATTTTCTCTCAATAATGCAAGCGTATCATAGAAAATTTACGAAAACTGCCACACCGGAAAATTTGGAGGAATATTTTTTTTTGTGTTTGTCGTTGAATTGATGTAGCCAATACTTGATAACAATCCATATAAGCTTCCATAATGAAACTCCTTAATTATTTTCATAAATTATGAGTTTGAAAAAGCACGATAATTGTTCGCCATCCAATAACTCCTTCAAGTGGAAATAAATAATATACAAAATACATTAATGATTAGGTTTCAGTTTGTGTACCTGTCGCCTACTAATCGATTTCAACAAATGGTTTAATTGTTTATCTTCTATAAACCGCCATTTCAAATTTATGTGTTTTGATAAAAAAATCCATAAACTCTGACCCCGAAATCCCTTACATATCAATTTTGAATCGAATCGGACCGTTATCACAAATCTTGTCCGCCATATTGGAGCCGCCATTTTCTTTTTTCTATATAAAAAATGCTGTATTGCATTGTCACCGGAATTATGATCATATGCCAAATTTCAAATCAGTTGAACGTCTGGAAGTGGGTGAAAATCACGTTCAAAATTTCCATTACATAGATAAATACATACATACATACATACATACATACATACATACATACAAGTGAAGCTAATATAAGCGTGTTGAAAAATTGAAAATTTTCTGAATATTTATATTTATATAAATATATTTTTTGTTTTCTGAAGATTTTACGTATTTTGAAAACATTACGAAACAATTGAAAATGACATAATACTACAAGAAAATTTACCTTCATTAACAATTTCAACGCTTATTCACAAAAAAAATAACAGAGCTTTTATTTAATTACATTCGCTTAGCTTTGCAAAAATAACAGCCTTTTTAACACGCTTATATTAGCTTCACTTGTATGTATGTATATTAGTATCTATGTAAAAAATCTTTGAACGTGATTTTCACCAACTTCCAGACGTCCGAATGATTTGAAATTTTGGCATGTTTTTATAATTCGATTCGATTCGATCCAAAATTGGTATTTAAGGGTTTTCGGATTCAGAGATTATGATTTTTTAATCAAAATTCATGAATTAAAAATGGCGGCTCCAAGATGGCGAACGAGATTTGTCACCATGATTCGATTCAATATTAGTGTGAGGGTTTTCGGGGTCAGAGATTATGAATTTTTTTGTCAAAATTTATGAATTCAATATTTCGGCCCAAAAAGGAGGACGAGTTTTGTGATTATGGTCAGATTCGATTCAAAATTGGTATGGTTTTCGGGGTCGGAGATTTAGATTTTTCAATCATAAAAAAAAGTTTTAAAAACTTAAGAACACGCTTACTTCCAACATGGACTAAAAAGTAAAAAAATTATTATCAATTTATTTCTCTTTCTTGAGCTCTTGAACGCTCAGTATTGTTGAATTATCATGTTATTAGAAGTTAGGTAATTTGTCAAAGTTATGATTCTTGTTAGTACAATAACAATATGAAAACTCACGTAACAAAATTATAATGTATCCCAGTAAACATTTTTCGATTCCAGAAATATTTCTGAAACATAATCTGTAAAAGCTTGAAACATTCCAACTTATATTGCCATATTGTTTCAATATATATTGAAAAATAAAGATGTCCGCCCTCAGAGACGTTTCAAGGAAACCTTTCATTAGTAATGTTTCGTAACTATTTCAGAAACATTCGAGAGACATTTCAAGTTAGTTGATGATGTGACAATAAATATTTTATTGTTATTGAAAGGTGTCAGGATCCTACTTACTTCTGTACAATTTGAAACATTCCACTGAATATTGCTTTGATGTTTCAGGGACATTTCTAAATCTAAAAATGTCTGACCTCAGAGAGGTTCCGAAGAAAACTTTGCATAAGTTCATATTTTGGAATATTCTTGGCATATTCCAGGTTTGTTTCATAATATACATTTTTCAAAACATAACAGCCATTTGAATGTTTCAGATATATTTCTGAAGTAATTCTGCATTGTATTTATATGAAACATTACTAAATATTTGAAAAACATACATAGAAACATCCAGGAAATGTTTCAAACACAAATATAGAAATATTTTGGAAATGTTTCAGAAATAGTTGAATACAGAAGAAACACTGTGATTCAAACAAAACTGCTAACAGTTAACACACTCATTTCTGACAGAAACAAAAACAGGGTGGGTAAATCTAGATATCTTTGATGCCATCAATTCATCGTCCGAATACTCCGAGTCGTTACAATTCACATCTCTCCAGTTATATTTGTTTTTACTCTGATTTCACACGATATAACGGAGTTTAGGCTGCTCCATCTTGTGACCAGAAGATGAAGTTTTCGAGGTTTAGAGATACATTCAGAGCTTTGTGCCTACGACTTTTAAAAGGTCCATACGCAAAAGAAAGGGCGGTTTTTCAGCGAATACATTTTGACAGATAAAGGAAATAATCAGTAGATATAATCATTCACGATGATGGTAATTGGAGTCCTTTTGGAATATTTCAATTATTGAGGGAGGGTGTTCTGTCAAAATTTTACTGATTTCGAAATGTTACTGAATGAAACATATATTCAATATATCAATAATTTGTTTTTGTTTCTTTTTAAGATGCTAAAAAAAAATGTTTCGATAATTAAGTACCTAGCAGGTAAAGGTTTCCATTTTTTACGTACCTACATCAATATTCGGAATAAAACGACTTAAATTATTTCATTTAGTCAATTTTAGCTCTTTGGAAATATTTCTTCGATTCATAACTGAGGATATTTTGATAAACACATGATCCATAATTGAGGATATTTTGGCATACACATGATACAGGTACTAATTAATTTTTTTGTAACATTTCTGAAATGATGCAAAATTGAAGTTTCAGTTATTTACACTTAAAGTTATTTTGAAATGTTTCAAATATACACCATTTAATGTTCATTTGAAATGATTCCAATTCAACATTTTTTAAACGTTTCTATGTTACTGCGAATATAATATATCAAATTATTTAAAATTTTGTTATATTAGATGGTTTCAATCAGTTACAGTTTAGGTAAAATAAGAATTGTTTCTAAGTATATCAAACTGACTGATGTTTCTTTCGTGACGTTTTATTTTGGAATGTTTCAGAAACATTGATACTTATATATTTTGAACTTTTATGAATCATTTGAAGCAAGAGTCCAAGAGTCATTGAACATTTGAAATGATTCCAAAGAGTTTAATTCAACACATCTGAAACATTTATGAAATACTTAGTAAAATATGTTTCTGAGTATCGAACTGATGTTCTTTGTGATGTTTCATTGAATCAGAATTCAGGAGATTTCGAATTGCATTGTTTTAAGGCATCATGAAATGTTTTGAACTTCATGAATCATTTTGAAACATTTCAGAAATCTTGTTACCTGAACGTTTTGGTCATTTTCAATTGAAGTTATTTTGAAATGTTTAAATTATCTAAAATTTATGTAAATATGGAATGTTTCTGAATATATCAGAATAACCTGTCTTGAAATGTTTCAAAAATGTTTTGATTATTCACAACTACAGTACTTTTGAAATGTTTCATAAACGTTTCATGTTTACTGGGTAGCCACTTCTCGAAAAAGTGTATTCAAGTGCAAACCCTCTGTAGGTAGATGATTATATTTTTCATTTGCCATTGTGCTCTGGGCTGACCCCAACATTTTTATATCGCTGCAGGGACATTAAGAAGTTTCTGTTTGATTTTATAATGCTCCAGGAATAAAAACAGCTATCGTTTAGATTTTTTATTGGTGCGTACTTCCGTCTTGAACAAATCCATGTATGTGTTACATTTGGGCTCTTTCCTTATCGATAGATAAGACCATAAAAAGAGATAAAGTCCTGTTTCACTTCAGCTGATATATATCCCTTGGCAACGGTTGGTAGATCCGTCACTCGTATAACATCCTCAAAGCCCGTATATACTGACTACGTTAAACTCGTGCTTTCAAGAGAAATATCCTAACCGCCAGTACGCATTATTCTGTGGAAATTGAATTTGCGAATGTTTTATATGCAAAGCTCGACTTTACGAGACTTAAAGAGATCCTTGCAAATTAAAAAAAGAAGAAATTGAGGATTATTTTTCGCCTATTGTAATTCCACTAGGTTCAATTTCACGGACTCCTGAACTTTTGGCATTTTGACTCATTACTTACTTGTTAAGTGGGGGAGCATATACATTATTATATACCTGCTGACATCTCAATATTCAATCACTCAGTATATCATCATCAATACAATTTTGTGAACTTCATCTCAGGAAGAAATACCCACCAATATTTTTGTATTTCTGTCACCACATTTTTATGTTTCGAAGTTCGATTGGAATACTTAATGCATGTCCAGTTATTTCAAACCCAAACTTCCCCAGTACGCAACAAAGTGGCGATAAGGAATGTTAATACGTCATGGTAAGTGTAGAACCTACTAGCATAGTAGTGTTAGGAGAATATTTGATTTTTTGTTTTTGTCGAAAATATTCGGAAAAAAAGGAGTTATAAATAATCCATACAGTTGACCCATTGAAGATTGAAGCACCCTTATAAAACTTAAATTTTTCAACCGATTGGAATATGTTTTTTCTTTTGTTAGGTAGACATTCAAACAATCTACTAATTTCATTAATAAATCTGCATTTTCAGGGCCAATCATTCTTATTTTTCAAGGTAAAAAACTTTAAAAATTTTACTAGCAATTTTTTTAGAAAAATGTGACTACACCACTGGATTCGCGACAATTTGAAATGGTTCGTGCTTACATTACGTTGAAATGCGTCAATCAATAAAAAAGTTATATGTGAATGAAATATGAAAAATATGCCGTTTAAGCAACCCACCAATTTAATTTCCAAACTATCTCGATGATATTCTGACCAGTGATATTTCGAGACTTCCTGAATAAAGTGGTGTATTCCAAATTATGACAAAAGTTCTGAATTGAATTGGTGGGTTGATTAAACAGCATATTTTTCAAATTTCATTCACTTATAACTCTTTTTTATTGACGCATTTTATCGTAATTCACAAATGAACTATTTAAAAATGTCGCGAATCCAGTGGTGTAGTCATATTTTTTCTAAAAAAATCGCTAGTAATTGTTTTATATATTTGACCTCGAAAAATAAGAAAAAATGGAGAATTATTCATGAAATTTGGTGAAAAAAGTCATTTCAATCGGTTGAAAAATGTAAGTTTTAAATGGGTCACACTGTATTATAAAGTACACGGGAATATAGTGCTCAAGATAGTGATTGGATGATTCACAAGTGTAGAATTGATAATTACTTTGAAATGAATGATATCACTGACGGAAATAAGAAAGCGATTTTGTTGAATGCTTTAAAAGAATATGCTTATGAGCTTATGTATTATCTGTTCGAAAGTACCAATGTGGAAGGCAACGGTGAGAAATGTTGTCTCGGCTACCCATACAGCACACGACGTCCAATGAACGTCCATTTCAGGTCCAAATGAAGTCCAAACGTCCATGGACCTGATATGGGTTTGCAATTTTGGACATGCCCTGCACGTTCCATAATTGGACGTCTTATGGATGTCCATTGGACATTAAACATCCATATATGTACGTTACTGAACGTCTTTGGGATGTACACAACTGGATCTAATTTGTACTTTTAGAAATTGTACGTTATTGTATATCCACTGGATGTACAATGTTGGAACAATAAATAAATGTATATTTCTGAACATCTATAGAGTGTACAGGATCAGATCCAATTTGTAGTTCAGAAAAATTATTGGATCAACTTGATTTATCAGTAATTGTACATTTTTGTACGTCCATAAGATGTCAAGAACTGGTACGTCTATGTACATCCAACAGATGAACTACCCATATATAGCACACGACATCCAATGAACGTCCAGTTTAGGTCTAAGATTGATTGATCTAGGGACTCGTTATGGATGTCCAAGGAATGTTCTATCCTGTACAATTCGTAATTGGATCAATTGGAAACTTCCATAATTTTACTTTTACGGATGTACACCGAATGAAGAATAATGGACTTGATCTGTACGTCCAATATGTTACATTTTTGTATGCCCGCCCTTGAATATAGAAAACTGGATCATTTGAAAATGTCCATAATTGTACGTTCGTGGACGTACACCGAATGTGTAGAATACTGGGCTTGGTCTATACGTTACATTCGGATATGTTCGGTCGAGTACGCCATAACAAAGCAATTCATTGGCTGCGACCATACTTTTCCACACTAGAATGAAGAGGACAGAGGACAGTCATCGTAATGTAGTTAGCTTAGCTGTTGTTTATTTCGGTGTTGGTCCGCCATTATTATATTTCTTTGTATGCTCATGTTTTGTGTGTTATTTGATTATTTTTACTTGTTGACATTGAGGTGATGAGGTGTGTGAAGGTGAAATGGTACATATTAGATCAGTAAGGAATCATTTTCAACATACACATGTGAAATTGAATAATGTGATGCTCAAAACAGTAGTGATTTCTGTAGCACACTTCTGACTTAATGAAGAATTTTGATTCAAACAGAATTTTACAGAAGCTGAAGAACAATCAAAGGTATCAACTACAAAAAGAGACTATATGAAGATTCCAAATTCAAATGGTTATGAAAAGGCGAATGAGGGAAAAGGACATTGAAAAACTCTCAGTTTTTTTGAAAATATCTTCTGTTTCGAATAATTTATTTTGCTCAGATGTTCATATTACATGTTTTGATTTTTGTTGAAATTGTTGTAGGTATTTTTATTCATTTTTGATATATTTTAAAAATAAAATAATTCAGTTTTGTACTCGGCGCTTAATATATCTTTCAAAAACAATGTTTGTTGGAAATCTTGACTTTCTGGCAGTTATCCCATAATTAGTTATTATCAACATTAAACATTCATACACGTTAAAGACGTGAAATCTTTTCATTTTGATGAACATTTCTTATTATGTAAGTGATTTGTAATGAAAATTCAATAATAAAAGTGGGTACTTCAATTTCTGAGCTTCAATCCTGGCCAACTACAGCTATTATTTGGTGGAAAACACCATACCCAAGATGAAAACTTTCCGATACTGTATATACAAATAATACAGACACATATCTATATCACTATCCGTGACGATAAGTAGTAAGTACTGAATCACCTCTAAACGTTCCATTTGGGTTTTGGAGACTCCACAGAACATTGGACAGGCGTAGGTCATTGCTGGCTGACTGAGCTGTTTATACAGGGTGAGTTAAAATAAGACCGAAAAAACTCAGAATACAGATTCCTCACCTTTTTTCGGAGTGAAAAGTTTTTATCAAGGTACGTCCTATAGAATGCATCCCCTCTGAGATACAGGGTGTCAAAAGTACGAAAAAAAAATATATTTAATTTTTTTTCTCCAAAATTCCTGTAGGAAAAAATATCAAACTTGGTACACTAATCAATTAAGGTTCATCAACGTGATAATTTTAAGTTTTAATTTTCAATATCCGTAAACCAGTGGCGTAGTTACGATGGTATATGTGGTATATTTTTCTTCATATTTTCCTAAAAGTAGAAGTTTCTGAGAAAATTGAGAAAAACTGAATGTGCCCTGAGTAGCAATATTATTTCATATGTGCAATAATCACATAATGCCAATTTTTCACAACATATTAGAATATTTGTCAACCTTGAATATTTTTTAATGTTGTGAAAATCGGAAACACAGTACGGGTTAGTCAGAATAAGACCGAGAACTCCATTTTTTCATTCATCATATCATTTGATTAAATCAATGTCATGGAATCACTGAATTAGGTCTCATTCTGACTCACCCGTGCTATGTTTCCGATTCTCCCAACATTAAAAAATAATCAGGCGGAGGATGACAAATATTCCAATTCGTTGTAAGAAATCAGTGTTATACGATTATTGCACAGAGGAAATTATTGAAATAGTAAAATCGACAATGTCGAAGTACCCTTCTCTCCAAATATTTCCACAAATGAATGAGGAAATATTAGTTATGCAGTGGACTGAAACAGGACGACTCTATAAATGTTGTCTAACCTAACCTCCTTAACCTGTCACTGACAAGCGGCAAAGAACCGCGAAACGCGTCTGCAGGTGGTCTTCCCCAGCAAAATGAAAGATAATTTTTAGTATAATTACAATAAGCATTTGCAATTGGGTCTTCTTGAAAGAACGTTGCACAAATATCTGTCAGATATACTTCAATGTCCGTCGTGATATTAGTCAGGGAAGTAGTTGTTTTATGTCAGATGTTCGCCTCATATTTTTCACTTAGTGGATTTTACTTCATTTATTTGAAACTCTCCGGCAAAAATTCCTGAACTCTGTTCACTTCCTGGTCTTTGCTGCGGTACTCCGGCTCCAATCGGCTTCATCGACGAGCTGGTGTCATTCACCTTCACCCCGAAAGCCCTATTGACCAGGAGAGACCAAGAGTCTGCCTTCAACATCTGTATCACCATGCCCTCTGTCCAGACGATATCGAAAGCGTATTATGTCGTTGCTGAAAACCCCCCTCACCCCGTGGATAATTCTGGCCACCTAGGACGTGGAGTGCCCCTTTCGGAAGCCGAACTATTTCCTTCGGAATAAGGTTGAGCCTTTCCTATCGTATTCCACAAATCTCTTCAGTAGGATTATATCCACCAACTTCGCGACAATGTTCAATAGCGAGATCGGGTGGTAGCTCTCGACCCTAGCGTCAGATATTCCCGGTTTCAGAATGGGGATCATCTCAGCTTGCTTTAGGCATTGCGGGTAGTGCTTCTATTTGATTATAATAAAATAACTTTATTTTCCCAAGAAACATTACATGTTTATGAATAGGGATACAGATAATGTAAATCGCCAATTGCACCAGGAACTTCCTCGGGAGGTTCCTCAGTAGAATTGCATCTATGCGGGGTGCTTTGTTCCTAGTGAGCCTTTTTATATTGTCTTGGACCTACCGAAGTTGGACATTAACTTCGAGAAGGTTCTTCTATCCATTTCGACTTTTGGTCTGGTTCTAAATTTCCTGACTTCCCCAGCACCAGTATGTAAAGCGCCCTGGATGTATTTCCCGAACAACTCCCCTTTTCGGTTTCCCCATGTGCACGACCATCCCGCATAGTCAGACTGTCCTTGAATCTGTTTTGGAGACGTTTGAACATCCGCCATAGGAAGATGTCGCGCACACTCAGGCTTTCAAGATTCCTCTTCCAGGCTCCATCTCTGTGAGTCTGGATCAGTTCGTTTAACTCCCTTTCCGACTCAACATATTTTCTTTATGGGCAGGGTTTCTCGTGACCTGCCACTTTTTTTTCTCGCTATTTTCGAGTCTGATTAGGTCAGATATGTTCTCTGGAAGGAGCTCTTTGCCGTCTCCCACCTCCTTCTTCCTGATAGTGAGCTCCCGGCTGCTTGGATATTCTCGACCAACCTCGGTCGAGTTTCTTCGTCCAGCCTTCCTACGGGATATCCGGAGTGATGGCTGTCTTCTCGTTCAGCACCCTCCGGTGTTCCAGTCAGTGGTGGAATAATAATAATAATAACATTTATTTCCCAAGAAACTTACAAGTTTATGGCAGGAAAAAAAATATAAACACATTTTCAACTAAACTAAATTAATTACTAACTAAATATTTCTAATTTTCATATTCACGATAATAAATATTTTTTCAAATTTACTTTAAATCTCATTTTACCATTGGATTTCAAAGATTTTGGCAATTCATTGTAATGCATTATTCCTTTAAAATATATTGATTGTTGACCCACATTTGTTTTCACTTTGATAACTGACAAATTATCTGATTGCCATCTTGGGTTACTTCCTCCCTTGACTAAAAAGAACACCGGGTTATGGTCCGAGATGAACTCATGGACAGATCTCAGCTCCGTGATGTCTGTGTCGTTTTTTTCACTACCAGGTCGTTGGTGAAGGTATCGGTTCCGTTCCAGGCGAAGTGCGTAGGCGTGTCTGAAAAGTCGACGACATTGTTGTCCAGGGAATAATACCAGAGCGTCTTTCCCATTGCATTATTGTATCTGGTCCGATTCCACTGAGGACTCTTCGCATTGGCTAGCAGCACTTTATGCCCGCCGCTGCATCATCCACATAAAATGCCGTAAAAGTGTTTTCCAAGGGGTTCCCCGCAATCACATAACATAACTGGGCAGTTCTGCGAAGTTCTATTTTGGCAACAAAAAACATTCATTTGTAATGTGCCTTTGATATCACTTACACGTCAGTATTTTGAATGTCACTTGTATGTTATTTTTCAACATTTGTTGGTAATATACTTCTGACAATGTAGGAACGTTATGTTCCCACAATGTATTTTTGTGTAGTTTATGCAACAGAAACAAGAAATGTTCTGTTAATGTGCTTTTAAAAGACAATAATGCCTTTTTGTATGTTTGATACACAATTATGTAACTTAGAAGTATCTAAGAGATGTGCCCCGAACGTACATTAGGAACCGTGTTTGAATGTACTTTCAATATGTTCCAACTTCCTTCACACAAAACACGCTAAGCTGAGTTCAAAGTTGATACCTACTTTTCATACACTATTTTTGTTGCTAACTCTCCTCGAGGTTGTTTAGTGCCTCGCCGAACGAGTTATGGATGGGAGTCTCTTATTGCAGGTTGAGGGTGACAGACTTCTTCTTTCCCTTCTTTCTCGGATCTTTGAAGTCTTTGTTGTTGTTATCCCCTTTGCTAGGGGTGGTATTCGGGGACTTATTATCTCATAATTTTGAGAAGGTTATCCTTATTAGCCTTCATCTCTCTGGTATATAGTTGATAGTGTTCTGCGACCTTCTGTATTTCTCTTTCCCAAATTTTAAGCCAAGGGAAATCTTTGATATCTCCTCCGGGATGCATCTGAGGACTTTTTGCAGAAGTGATGAGTTACTTTTTCATTAGTTTTTTTGCGTATCTTTTCATTGATTTTCTCTAGTTGATGTTGTATTTGCGAGTAATACTCGGTCATCAGCTCATTTCGTACTGGCGTTGCAGGAGGTCGCTCATTCTCCGATGTGGTGCTTTCCCCTGGACTACTGGGGGGGGGGGGGGCTGAGGATGTCGTGGAAGTTGCTGAGAAAGACCTCTTCTGCAGGAGTTTTAGCCTCTCTCTGTCCTGCATTTGGGCCTTAATTCTTTTCGATTCTTCGCTGTTTGTAAACTGCTGTTCCTTGACAGAATATCTGAAATTCCTGCGGGAACTCCGAAAAGTGGGGGATTCGTGTCCCTCACCACGTATTCACTCAACTGGAAGTTGGCTATAGTTCAGTTTTTCTGTTGGGCACTCGTACTTGCCTCAGGTAGGTCCACTGCCCTTTCCCCCTAGGGATCTTTCGGGGGTTCAGCCTTCTCATTTGTTTAAATGATTTCTCCCTGGATGTTCCGCTTCTCGCTGTCAATGTTAGGAAGATTGGCGAGGGAACTTGCGTATTCCGTCAAGGACTCTACGGAGAGCGTCTTGCTCTCCACAATGGAGTATCTATCGTTTTCGAGGGGAGGGGGGGTGGTAGCTTCCACGACCCCTTTTTTTCCTTCTACTGGGCGGTCTTTGCCATCGCATTGACGAGGGTGTCGTTTCCTTCCGCGTCCTACTTCACCTCGTGTGGTGTCTCACAGTTCTTCGTGGATTTTTGGGAGTGTCGTTATCATTCTTTACCTGCTTAGCCCCAGTTATCCCGGTGAAGAACATTTGATAATCACCCGGCGATGAGTCAAATATATTCTAACGGCCGCATGCACAGTCATTCTCGAGCGCCTCTCCAGAAATGCGCCGTTCGCTACACCATTTGAAATGCAACGGCGCACCTCTGGAGAGTCGCTCGAGAATGCTATGCATGCGGCCGTTATGTTACAATGTTGTAACAAGCAAAATTAGCTGGTTGATGGAAAGTGTTACAACCAAGAACAGTTTTAGACTTTGCTGTGTAATTTTTTTTTTAAGTTCATCGTGACAGCCGAGAGAATGTAGGTAGGATTGGTGTTCTTCTAGGCTGTATGCCTCAGGAAACACCTCCCGAAGCAGCGAGTTCCAAAGCTTTGCCGTTCTGTGGAAAAACAAGCCCTGGGAAGCAGATGTGCGGCATGTCTCCAAACTGATGGTATATCGATGTGAGGATTGAGCTCGACGGGTCAATCTCTACGAGACCGTCAACGGTGGAACGATTATTGATATTTCGGAAGAGCATCGTCCATGAAAATATCTATAAGAGACAGATCGCCAACCTTTATGCGATGTTCCAGAGAAGTAAGCGAGCTTGTGAGCGAAATATCACTGACGAGACGAATGGCTTTCTTTTGGACCGAATCTGAAAGTTTCAATGTGTGTTTGGGTACTGCACTCCATATATGGGAACAGTTTTCCAAAATAGGTCGAATATGTGCCTCATAAATCCTAATCAGTTGACGAAAAGTTAAAAGCTTTTTGGCGCGAAACAGAAAACCGAGTTTTTGAGAAGCATTGAAATGGAAGATTTCATTGGTACAGATACTCCTGACATAGTTACGCTGGCTACTGTGAGATCAGCCTTTCTAGAGAAAAGACATGCTTGGGTTCTGTTCACATTGAATTCCACTAAATTGTTGGATCCCCATTCTAGAATTTGTCATATTCTAGAATATGTCAATATTGTAAAAATGATTCACGTCAAAGGGCAAAATTTTATTGAATTTCACTGTTACTAATTAGGTTAATAGACCTTATTTATTCTCTCCTATGTTCTGTACATCATAAAATTAACTTGATATCCAGGTAGTTCTTGTCTATAATTCATTCCAAACCAATAAAGTTTTAGTTTTTTGAGCATGTAGCAAGAACATAAGTTACAATGAGGAATATTTGGATTTGAATTGGTATTCAATTATTCAATTATGATTATGATAATTTATTTACATAAAATTTTTTTTTCAGAAAATGAAAATGGAAGGAGTTTGGATTACTTATACGTTTTGTTTGTGTAAATAAAGTAGTTTTCTGAAAACGTGTCTTTATTATCATAATACCTACCTTTTGAGCGATATATTTTTTTGAAACCATATACAATGGAGTTTTAAATGTAAGCCGTTATGAATGGATTATTATAGTTACAATACTAATTTTAGAACCAAAGAAGGCTTAAACAGCATTTCAGGCACATTGTAGGAATTTCACAAAATACTTCATAATAATCTGCTTATATTCTACTACTTTCAATGATTATTGCACTTTTTCAGATTTTTCATATTATTCAAAATATATTCTATGTGTGATAAAGAGTTGACTAAATATATCCAGATACGGTGTATATACAAAAATTACAACAAAAATAATACAAGCAGTCAGTCAAACAAAACAATTATCAGTCATGACATTTACAAATTATAATAAAAATTAAATAATATACAATAATCTTCACACATAGCTTGACTGTTTTATAGCATTATTTATGAATACACTTGTCAAAAATGCATCGATATAATATAAATTAATAAAGAAAGTTGCCATGCAATGAACTATTTCTTCTTGTTAGTAGGATTTCGCTGTGGAGTCGAAGGGCGTCCTGAATTGACACCCTGATACTGGTACTTTGCTTTCTTTTCCGATGGTTTGAGAATCTAAAATCACAGTGATAAAGAAAATGATCATTTTCAGTCATTGTATACTGTAATAAAAATAATGAAAGCATGTACAGGTTCCATAGAAACTACTTCAATATGAAACAAAACAATGAAAATAAATAACGCTTTCATTCAACTGGCTTTATAAATAACCTGCAGAATCTCATTGAATGTTTCGAAATTAATTTCAGCTGTGCATAATACAGGGTGAGTCAGAATAAGAATGATAAACTCCGAATACAGATTGCTCGCCTCATTTCGAAGTGAAAAGTTTCTATCAAGGTAATAATAATATCTTTATTGTCATAAAATCATCAAGGACATGGACAACGTCAAAAAAAAGAATAAAATACACGGATCACGTAACAATGAGTAAAACATTACAAAAATACACACCTCACGGGCTCAACATGTTGTAAATATAAAACTTTCCTCAATAGACAGGAAACAAAAATAATCATTTACAAAAATCAAACTTATGGAATACTTTTGCCTTCAAGTAATCAATGACTGAACTTCTGAATTTCTGAATATTGCTGAGATCTTTCAACTGAGTAGGCAGTAAGCTTTCCTTGCTCTGTATTCAGTACTCTGTTTAAAAAAGGCAGTTTTGTTATGTGGAATCCTGAGGTCAGCCTGGTTACGAGTTAACATATTCATTTCAGTTAAATATACATCTGCATTTGTAGAGAACAAGTATTGGTTTCTTTTTCTTTTTCTTTGGACAAGTGAATAGAGAAATAAGCGTTGACATTAGTTAGGCTCATCAATAATACTCGACCTAAAAGTCATAACATTCCATGTGCCTAAAGGTGGAGGTTTCTGAGATAATTGGGAAAAACTAAAAATATGTCCTGAGTAGCAAAGTTATTTCCTTTGTGCAATAATAATGGTAACTACCAACAAATCATTGATGGAAAGAAGGAACAGTGTTGGTGCTAGACTGAATCCCCGAGGAACACTATCATTTATTTAGAATAGAATAGTATAGATTTTATTTGATCACGTTACAATCTTAAAATGTTTGTGACAAGTCATAGTTTATGGAATAATGAGCAGCAATAGATTGCTTCAAATTACAGTTTAAAAGTTAAAATTTAAAAGTTATAACAACGGACACAGTTCATAACATAGAATTTAAAGGACCTAATTTATAACATAGAGTTTAAAAACAATATAAATAGCACACTACAATATAAATGTTACACTAGAACTTCACTGGCATTCATCAATATTATAAAAGCGGTTTTTTGTTAGAAACTCTTTGATGAAAGTCTTAAATGGACCAATTGTCACGCATTTCTCTGTTATAGGAAGGACGTTATATAGTTTTTTTTTTACTAGCATTAAGTCTAAACGTTGGAGGTCTAACCATTGAAGAATTACGGGTGTTATAACAGTGGATATCTGATTGTAGACAGAGGGAATCTTATTGACTATGTATTAGGGTGTTGAATATGCAAATTGCTGAGAGTGGCATTATGCCTAATTTTGTGAAGAGGTGACGACAGTGTTCACGGGGACCAACTTTTGATATTATTCTTATAGCCTTTTTTTGAAGTCTGAATACTTTTATGGAATCAGTGGAGCCCCCCTATAGGACAATCCCATATGAGACGACTGAATGAAAAAGAGAAAAATATGCTAGGCTGGTCATCCTACCTAGTTGCCTAAGTAAAAAAAGCACACTCACCAATTTCCTCTGGATAAAATCGATATGGTTGCACCAGGAAAGTTTATTATCAAGTAAAATTCCAAGAAAACTGGCATAACCTGTATTTTGCAACAGTGTGTTATTTGAAAAAAATTGTTTTTGTGTTTTCTGTTTGTTTAAAGAAAGTTTATTTGATGTAAACCAGGATTCAGCTTTCTTCATAAGATTTTCTTGATCAATTATCAGAGAATCGTAGGAGTTATGGCAATTTCTCAAGTTAGTGGCATCCTCAAAGAGAATGCAAATATGGGAGGGTGAAACAAAATCACAGAGATTATTTGTATAGACTAAAAACAGGAGTGGTCCCAAAACCGAGCCTTGGGGAACTCCATGCTTGATAGAAATGGTATTATTTGCCCAGACATATGGGCCTCTGATTTCCAGGTACGATTCAATAAGTGAAAGAGGTGCGCCCCTGACTCCATAGTCGTTGAGTTTCTCAATCAAAAGCAACAAATTCTAAGAAAAAAAGAAAATATTGAGAAATTGTCTATGGAGGAAAAATTCAAAAATCAGGAATCTTAATTTTTTCGCTATGTCACATGAGGATTGAGGATCCCATTTTAGGTTTTGATTAATAATAATACCCAAATATTGGTACTTTTGGTTTCAGGTACAGCAGAATCTATGAATCTATGAATGTATGAATATATTTATCTACTGGCATGTCATAATGACACCGTTATGTCAATGTATTTTAGTAACATAATGAAGTTCAAAAGGGCCTAGTACCATGATGAAAATCAAGCGTAAAGTTTCTGAAGGTCTAGCATGAATGAACTTTATGAGAAAAAATGCAAGTAGGTTATTTCAAACAGTTAGATTTAGAATACAAAACTTCATCCTCCAAATCGGAAGATAAACTATAATCAGAATCGTTCATTTTTGAAGATTTTACTTGACATCTGATTTTACTTAACAGCAGTGTGTGTCTGACAGTGAATGATTGATTTGCTGTTACCCTTTAAATGAAATGGTAAAGTTTTGTATGTAATTCGGATCATAAACGATCATTAAGGAGCACGCCATGTTATCGGGCTACTATCATAATTATCGTCATTATGACATAAATATCTATTAATTATTTTAGGTAGCAAAAAATCTTGAAAATTACTCTCACCTGGAATGAACACATCAGAGTCTCATCGACACTCATCATTCCACCAGCATTATCAAATTCTCCGCAATAGTTTGGTGCTGAGAATAATGTTACAAGCTGCCTCTTAGCAAAAAACTCATATCCATCTTCTACTACTTGATGGGCACGGCAAATGAGATCGAGATCGTGACGATTTAGAAATTTACTGACAACATCAGCACCAAACGTAAATGATACGCCTCGATCATTTTCACCCCAACCTTGAACATCTTTGTCAGGATCAGACCATAACAGGTCACACAATAAACCTAAAATAAGTTTTATATTACAGTGAAGATAAATAACAAATTACATATTACTTGGAACCATATGGAAAACTTTTTATTATTGATTTCACAAAAAAAAAATCGTGATAAAAGTTGGTGGATCAAGAAACTCATAATGGGTTATCGAAAAGTTGGTGCTTATCAAGAAACACATGATGGTTTATCGAAAAGTTATGTTAGGTTCTTGAATTCTGAAAAAAAAACAATTTTTTGTTCAAAAAGACAAATAATAAATGATCTTTATTTTTCAAAATACAAAAAAAAATTCAATGGGAATATTTCATTGCCATCCCATGAACCATTCAGATTCAGATTTTCATTAATGTGGTGCCGTATTTAGATATCATGCAACAACATTGGTAAAAAAAAATCTAAAGCGAGTTATCTCTTACATTTTGTTATGAATTCATGATATGATGCCAATAATTCAATAATTAGGGGATATCTCATCGAAAATGGTTTGAATGATGAGACGACGTACCAGTAGGAATGAAAAAAAAAATTATGAATTAGTTTCATCAGAAACTGTTTGACATTCAAAATCTGAATGGTTCATTAGATGAAAGCGAAATAGTTCTAATGAATGCTTTCCATATTTTGAAAAATTACTTTATTATTGATAACTTTTCGACAAATTTTTTTGTTTTTCAGAAATCAAAAACCCAACATAACTTTTTAATAACACATTATGAGTTTCTCAATGAACACCAACTTTTACCACGATTTGATTCCAAGTTTTTGACAGAGCCTAACGTTATTGATGTCTTGTTTATCAAGTGGAATTCATGTCAATTAAAATAAAGTAAAACATAAAGTAAACCACTTATGTGAATCATATCCAGCCGCTAAATTTTGGAATAAATTCAATATTTCTGAATTTAAAGATATTTCGGAAAAATCCTCTGACAGGTCGATTTTCTTTTCCGATGGGCCAATTTTTGAACCCCACCCAAAATATATAGTGTTATCCGCATTTGAGTAAAAATTACTTTGGTTATATTTTTAAATGGGACACCCACTATATCTGGTTAGGCATCGTCATTACGAATCCAGTGGTACCAGGTTTGATGGGATTATGTCAAACGGCTGTGGAGGTATGGGCAAAAAACTTCTCTATATGCCCAATGAGTGTGACAGAGACTTTTAACCTTCTGAATTGTGTGGAGTCTCAGTCATACTCATTAGACATACGAGGACGTTTTTTGCACATATATCCGCAGCCGTTTGATATAATCTCATCAAACCTAGTATCTCTGGATTCATAATCGTCGTTACCAACCAAATATGGAAAAATATACTGGGTGCCCCATTTAAATATAAAGAGTGGTCCAACGAAAAGTATGCACCTAGCTTTTCTCCTTTATTTGGAATTCATAGCAAATATACTCGGACACGTGAAGTGTGCCTTTGAGGGGGACACATTTATATATATATATTTCAAACTTCTGTCTTCAACCCCCTAGCGAGGGGGTGTTACAACCCTAAAATTTTAAATGGAACGTGGGGTCGAGTGATATATCATTTGAACGGGCATAAAATTATCTTTCCAATGATACCCTATTTGTTGAAATTTACTGAAACAGTTAATGCGAAAACGGCTTTAAGAACATTAACCCGATAATTTTGGTATTAATGAAAAATACAAATCAGTTTTGGTTACTAGAAATCAGGATAACGACAATCATTTCTAAATTACTTTATTTTGCCGAAAGCAACATTTCAATGATAATTTTTTGTTATCACAACTAAATTCCCCATTTATCGTTTGCGTGATTTTGTCGAAAACGACTGCAGATAAGTGTAAGAAAAAAACTGCAGATATGTGTAACATTTGTTTTACAGATGAGTGTACATTTTATTTGAATGGAGCTTTGAATAGGCATAATTGCCGTTACTGGGATGACAGTAACCCATATTTATTCCATGATGTTCATTCCCAGGCCCCTCAAAAAATAAACGTCTGGTGTGGCATATTAGGAAGTCATATCATAGGACCACTTTTCATTTCTGGAAATTTAAATGGTGAAATCTACCTAAACATGCTTGAAGACGCAATTGATCCTTTCATCACACAAATAAGAAGATGACTAAAAACATAATGCTGATCGACTTAATTTCCAACAAGATGGAGCACCTCCGCACTATTTTGTTCCTGTACGAGAATTTTTAGATAACCGGTTCCCCAAACAGTGGATTGGCAGGAGAGGCCCAATGGAATGGCCTGCCAGGTCACCTGAGTTATCTCCTTTGGACTTTTTTCTATGGGGACACTTGAAAAATAAATGTTTTGCTACGAAGCCCGAGTCCATAGAAGATATTCGCCAGCGGATTATAGCAGAGTGCCGAAGCATAACACCTGATATGATACAAAATGTTTTTTTTTTACAAAGCACTATCACAAGTAACAAATATTGAAACGTACTAAGTACTACTTGTACATGTTTTAATTCCTAGTAACCAAAACTTATTTGTATTTTTCATTAATACCAACATTATCGGGTTCATGTTCTTAAAGCCGTTTTCGCATTAACTGCTTCAGTAAATTTTAACAAATAGGGTATCATTGGGAAGATAATTTTGTGCCCGTTCAAATGATATATCAGTCGACCCCACGTTCCATTTAAAATTTTAGGGTTGTGACACCCCGGCGCTGAGGGGTTGAAGGCACAAGTTGCAGAATATATCTGAAATGTGTCCCCCTCAAAAACAAACTCCACGTGTCCGAGCATTTTTGCTTGCAATTCCACAAAAAGGATAAAAGCTAGGTGCATACTTTTCGTTGGACCACTCTGTATATTTTGGGTGGGGATCAAAAATTGGACCATCGGAAAAGAAAATCGACCTGTCCGAGGATTTTTCCGAAATAACATTTTATTCTGTCAAATATTTGACACTAGTTTAGGTGATTATATCTGCATTACTGAAATATTCACATGTCATATATGATAATAATTCTCTTTTCTGTGACGAAAAAAAAAAGTTTGATGTTATCTTTGTTGACAGGTAACAAAATATAATTTTTCTACAACTGTCAAAAAAAGTCCACTTTTTTTGTGTGGTTTGTGTGCGTAAAGTATCACAATATTTCACTATCAACATACGATTTCATTATTAAACGGAAAAGCGTAAAAAAGTGCACTTTTTTAACGGCCGTGGCTAGGCAACCGACATTTTCATGCAACAACAGTGACAGATCCAAATAATAACGAAATTCTGTCATAAAGCCAGTTCTCACTTTCTTTGGCAACTAATAACCTAGAAATATCTGATAAACAAATGTTTCACCAATAATATTCTTAGCATTCTTACTATTAAATAATAAGTATTATAAAAATTCCAAAATATCGCGGCGAATATATTCACAATAATAGCATATACCTCTAAGGAACTGTTGGACCTAATCTACACTAGGTAATCTAGGAGCTTATGAATAAAATTATAGGCGATATCTCCGTAGTCTTTGGAGATAACAGCATTAAACTTGGTATTGTTGGATTCCTTATGATCATCCCTATCCGATCATGCAATGATATACTGGGTGACCTATTCAAAAAAATAAACTGAGTCGCTGCGCTTTTTTGAGACACTCTGTATAAATGAAACTCAAACCATTAAATAGATCTAATGTAACCCTACAACTTATACATTTAACATTTTTTTGATAACCCTCATATTAAATGAGAAAAATCGGCGGGTCCATACATTTGACTAATTCTGTATATTTACTCATTTTAGTAAAAAAAACATAGGCCATCATTTGATAATACGACGACAATTCATAACATAAAATAATTAAATTAATAATACACAAGCTACAATTTATCAATATAATAACTGTTGTAGAAAAAACTTTGTGTGATCCACTTTTGTAGCTTATTTGTACTCACTCATATAAGGCCTACTTTACGAACTTGAATCATAAATAACTATTTTCTACAAAAGTCAAAAAATGTCAAGTTAGGCGCATTGATAACAATATGCGAAGTGACCCTTTTTTACACTGTGCGCGAAATAGTGTGAAAAATACATATTTCGCACACTGCATGTAAACTATATGAGATTATTATATTTTAACCTTTATGAGCCTCAATCAAACAAAAACCCAAGAAATCATTTATTTCTAAATGTTTAATAATAATAATTATGCTTTACGAAATTATAGCAAAGTATTATTGGAAATGTTCTTCTTCCGTTACAGTAATGATCAAAGAGGCTGAGTTCACAGTCTCAATATATTGGTGAATCTTTTATATTAGAAAGAGTGATATTCCAAATAGAAATAGAAATAGAAATAGTTTATTCATCACTAAAATTTTTCACATATACACAATTACAAAATTAAATACATGATAAAATTTATTGGACTAGTCAAAGAAGTAAAACGCTAAAAGATAAAACACAAATGTTTGATCTTGTACAAATTTAAAAAAGACTTTACATGTATAAAAGAAACTATCTAGAAATAAACACAGAGTGGAATTTAATTTTATTTTTTTATTTTTATGTATCTAAACACTGAAAGCAAGAAATTCATCCATACTGTAGAAGTAGTTATCCAACAAGAAACCATATAGTTCATTTCTCATTACAGTTCTACTCTTATTGGTTCCTATAAAAGTTGTTATTTTATTGAAGCATTTAATACCCAAATATTTTGGGGAATTCTGACTCACACTCAAGCGAGAGTAAGGGTGGTATAAAGTATCTTCACCCCGAGTAGCGTAATTATGTATATCAGAGTTTTTTGGAAATAGGTGTTTATTATCGTAGATGAATAACACTAGCTGGAGTATGTAGAGGCACGGCAATGGTAAGATGCTATATTTTTTGAATAATGGTCTACAAGAGTCCAGTGGACGAGCCTTGTCCATACAGCGAATGACTCTTTTCTGAATCTTAAAAATGCGGTCAGTATATGCAGAGTTACCCCAGAAAATCAATCCATACTGTAGCCTTGATTGTACCAGTCCATAATACATGAGTTTTATAACTTTTGTAGAGACAGTGTCGCGCAGATTCCGAATTGCGTAGTTTGCACTGCCAACTTTTACACATAAACTGTCAATATGTGCCTCCCATGTTAGCTTTTGATCCAGAATTATTCCTAAAAATCTAGCTACCTGACAGTATTCCAGAGTTTCTCCACACATATTAATGTTGTTCATTAGATCTGGGTTTGAGGTACCGTTTTTGGGTAAGAAATTGATAAAACTGGTTTTCTTTATATTGCAGACAATGTCATTGTCACTGCAGTATTTACTGAATTCATCACATGCATAATTACCCAGGTTTACCAGATTTTCGGAGTTTTTATGGGCTAGGAGTATATTTGTGTCGTCAGCGTAAAGTACCATTCTATTTGGTGTGGTACAAGTTTCGTAGATGTCATTTGAAAATATTGTAAAAAGAGTTAGTCCCAGTATAGACCCCTGGGGCACTCCTAACTCAACACTCTTACAGTCAGATTTGTTATTATTTATTACTTAAATGGTTTTCAAGTAGTTGTTCTTACCTGTATCGGGTACATCTGTAGGTCTCATTATACGTCTAATCTGTTCCATTCCCTGTAAGTCTGGACTAAGACCACCATGACAACAGAAAATTTTTTCATCTATTATTGCTGAAATTGGCAAGCAGTTGAAGCAATCAGTGAAAGTCTTCCATAATTTTATATTGAATCTCCGTTTACCTAAACAAAATCAATAGAATAGAATACATGGGCAGTGTAGTTCTACAAGGTGTACTTCATTAGCAGTCAGCTAAGAAGTGCAGTATCAATTAACATCATAAATCTGATGAAGTATATGATTTAAGGTATTTGGAACGCTAGAACCGTTTTCTTACAACTTTAATGAAAATTTGATATGATATTTCTCGACAGTGGCTACGTCAGCTGATTTTTTTTTTTTGAAAATTTTCGTCCGTTAGAATCGGAGATAATTGGACTCAAAGTTGCTTCCCAAAAGACTTTTAAATCATAGCACCTCGGCCAAATGCAATCATTGTTTCAAATAACACGATGTACAGAAGAAACGCGTCTTACAAATTTCATGAAAAACTAACATAAGTCAATAAACTTGATAACAATGCTAATAACCAACGAACGCTAGATAGAGAATGCGTAGGGTCCCCCGAAGAAAATTGGGAAAACTCGAGAAATGGAAATCGAGAAAATCTGTAAAAATAGTGAAAACTATCTTACCGTCAAAAAATACGGTTTCAAAAAATTTCATCCCTCTTACCCACTTCGAAAGCTTGATAGCGAATATTCCGCCACACCCCTCTGTTGAAATAAAGTTGTGAAAAAAATTGCGAAATCAAAATCGGAAAAATCTGTGAAAATAGCGAAAAATATGTAACCCTCCTGTCTAGATTGAGAATGCTAGGGAAATTGGAAAATTTTCTAATTGTTTGGGACGATGAAAATTACGACAGAGCTCAGACCCACATAAAGTTGCGAAAAATTATAAAAATTGAATACGAAACAATTGTGATAAACATCGAATCGTCGAATAATTTTCGTAACTTGACCAGTATGTATGTATCAAGTAAGATGAGGTTCGTGCCGAGAAAATGAATCTTGAAGCATTTATATCATATAAAATTTTATAATATAACAAAATGATGTGTTCAATTAATTCAAAATTAATTTTCTTCTTAGAAAAAGTTTTGTTTTTAGTTGAAATTCTGAACATTTACATAAATCAAGAACGAACATCGAATAACATTCCAAGAGTTCACGAACTAGTCAAATTCTTTTCTTTTTGGTTCACGTCGAATAACTCGAAATAATGAACACGTAAAACTGAAAAGAATAAAATAAAATAATATTTTGAAAAACTGAAAAACATGCGGAATTGATATTGTCGGAATATTCATGCAAAACAACAATGACTTCAATGACATCCTATTTCAGAGTGCATGGCCCCTATTGAAAAAATCAATTTCAAAATTCAAAGTCAAGAACGTTTTTTTTTTGTATACCCCTGTCCCCTGTGCTCTGAACAAAGTTAACTTAGCGAAATCGATTTTTGTATTTAGATTTGCAGCTTGTTTGCAGTTCGATTTGCGATGTATTTTAACAGGATTAACTAGAGTCGAACTGTTGCAAAATTCGCCCATAATTCTTAAAATTGAGGGCAAACCCAATATCCTCTCATTTATGGTGCTTTTCATCGATACAATCCTCTTGCATATATCATAAATTTTTGCTGAGCTCAGATGATTCTACGATATGCGTACGTACCTTCCGAGCTCCCTTCACATAATTAAAATCATTTTCCATTTTTAACTTTTTTTTGCAGTCAACATCGCTGCAACAGCATTGCGTCTTTTTTCAAATAGCTTTTTTTAATGAACCGTACCTTGTGAACAAAATTGGTCGGAGGAATCGCGTTAACAATTTATCAGTTTTCAATCACTTTTAAGCTATCTGAACGCCAGGACAATAAAAGTTAGTGACACTGACATTAGTGACAGAAGTGTTGCCTAGCGCCTCCGATAAGAGATTGGATGGTTTGAATGGTGGGAAAATCGTACAGTCAGAAAACCAAATTTACTTTTATGATCGACGTATGTCTAATGAGCCGCAAATAGAAAAATTTTGGTGCATACCGTACCATTCCAAATACCTAAATAGAAGATCTGATTTTTTAATCAATTTTTCATTATTGGGATTCTCAGATCTTTTTCTCAGAGTTGTATAAGTACATAAATTACAATTGAGAAGTTAAAGCCAACAGAGTTCAATGAAGTAAATTCGTTCAAAAGTATATTGTAGGAAATAATGCAAACCATTATAATTCAGTAAATATGTATTCGACAGGGCCCTTGGCTGGAAAGTTTTGGGGTAGTACTGATTTCTTTCATTTCACAAGGTTTTTGGAGTGCTGAATCCGAATCTGAAGTTTGCTAACAAAATTTCTTGACGGAACAATAAAAAAAATGCAAAAAAATGGTAAATGTTTTTTTTTTGTAGTTTTTCGCTTTTTTTGTAGTTTTTCGCTTATAACTCGAAAATTATCAGTTTTTCGTGAAAAACTTTTCCATTCAGAGTGGAAGTATATAAAATGTCCTACAAATTTTACCATTAAGGTTTTTTTCTGACAAACACTTCGGGCTCAAACGCCAAATAAAAATTGGCGTATTTCTGCTGAGTCAGCAAACACCTACTTTTTCACTCCAAAACTGACTATTTAATGACATTTTTAGTGGATTTCTCAAGGAATTATATTGTAATAAAACTAAAAGTACTCTTGTTCGTAATTGGACTGCTAGTGACAGTGCGATAAGAAAGGAGTGTTTAAAGAGTCTCAAACAACGCAAAACGGTTCTGGGCCATTCAGGGCATTACTTGCTCCTTCTCGGGCTAGGGCATCGACCTCTTCATTGACTCGATAACCTATGTGTGCTGGTACCCAGACTACGTCAGTCTGTTCTGACTGCCGAGCTCTTTTAGGGTTTCTATGCAGCCCCAAACAAGTATTGAGGTAAGTTGTATTAAGTTGACTGCTTTTATTGCAGCTTGGCTATCTGAGTATATGAATATTTTTTTCTGAACACTAATGCTTTATTAGCTCTTGTGCACAATGGTGTATTGCGACGACTTCCGTTTGGGATATCGTCGCTTGTTTGCCTAGGATCAATGAGATTTTCATATTCCGCTTGGCTCCTGAACCTTCATCATTTTTTGGGAGGTCCCTCCTTCCACGCATCTCTCTCCGTTATACTTTTCTTGAAAGTTTTGTCAGAGCTACATATGGGAAGTATGCCATCTGCTGGCAGTCTTGTAATCGGGTCGTTTTTCAACTATTCGTATAGGTTGTTGTAGTCTCTCCCGTGTATATTGCATATGGGTGCTTGTCCTGACCTGGCTTCGCCTTGTATGTAAATGTGTAGGGGAGGCAGGTTGAGCAAGACCTCTAAGGCAGCTGTTGGGGTGGTTATCATGTCCCCGGTGACATGCTTGTTTTCGCAGTCCTCCGAGTCGTCGAACCATTCCTACCTGCCACCATATCACTGAACTATACGTTATCATGGGTCATCATTGAAGGTTCACTGTCCGCTGTACACCACTTGTCGATTATATCTAGGGCTAACTGTGTAAGGTCCGAGACTGTCCTTGCGAATTTGCCTTTTGCAATAATCGCGAGGTCGTCGGCATATCCTAGGCAATGAAAGCCTCTGCAACATAGCCCAAAGTAGGGGCGTTATTTACACCCCTTCCTGCGGACATCCCTATTTGCTCTAGGTGTTAGTGTTAGTCCGCCGATTGCTAATGTAATTACCCTGTTTTTAAAGTTATCGTTTATCCACTGGCACAGTAGGAAAGGAACCCCTTTTTTACTAGAGCGTTTGCTATAGACTCGGATGCATTGTTGAAGGCAATGTTGTCATGGCTATCTCTTTACTGATAGTCTACCTGATACTATTTGGTCTCGATATTTTCGTAGCAAGCCTCTATTCCAAAGTTGTTCACCTGTTTGGATGGAAAGTGTGCTTCTGTGAGCATTCTTATAATTTCCTCGAATGTTGTAGTTAGTATAGGCATTGTCATTATTTTTCAAGGAACCTACTTGGTTTACAGTACCTTCTTTGGCTGAAACCTTATGGGTTCTTGAGCACGTGATTGTCTTCTGGCCTTACTAATTGTTGTACTGCGTGAGTTTAGACTTGTATGTGGTCCAATATTGGTTAAATTTTACTCTGTTGTCACAGGCCTCTCGAGATACTCGCTGAGTATCTTTTCCAGTTTCTATATTTGACTGAAGTACGCGGTAGGGTAACTAGATCGTATAATATATGATATATAATAATATAATCATTTGACATATTTTTTCAAGATTTTTGTTTGAATTTCAAGTTTTGTACGATTTCGGATCCCATCAAATAACTTGTCTGTAATTTTTGAAAAAGTGACCTGTACCTTTATTGTATGATATAAATAAGGTATGCGCAGAGAACTGGGGGGAATCCAGTAATTGACTTCAATAATAAATTAGTTTTATAGTGAAAAAGTGGGATTTTCCCCAATCAGCTGAAATATGCCAACTTACAAGAAGTAGTCCTTGAGCCCGAATGATTCGTCGTAGAAAAAAACTTGTATAGTAAAATTTGTAGAAAATTGTATGCTCTTTCATTCCTAAAAGGAAGGTTATCAACAAAAAATTTGTAGTTTTCAATTTATAAGCAATAAACCGCATAAGAAAGAGATTTTTTAGGTTTTTTTACATTTTTTTCAATGTTCCGTCACGAAAATTTCTTAGCAAACCTCAGATTGGATTCAGCACCCCAAAAAACATAGAGAATGGAAGTAATCAAAACTACCCCAAAACTTTCTTGGTAGAAATACAATTTGATTAGATTATTATTCAAACATATCTGTTCTTGATTTGCCTCCTATCCTTACAGGGTGGCTCATTAGTGTGAGGAAAGAAATAAATGATCACTTTTTCTATTATTAGGATAATTTGTAATAACACATAATTTAGCATATCAGACTGCATGGCAAAAAAATTGAAAGGTACAGGGGAAAAACCAGCTAAGTCACAAATAATGATATTTTAGTTGAAAATTCATCATAAGTTTGTATTGTGTGAGAGTTTGTAATTCGACCAGATATTGTGACTTGTCTGGTTATCCTCCTGACCTCTTGATCCTTCAGAGAAAGTAGATTATTTGCAACCAAATGGTGGAGTTACCGCAATTTTATTGAAAATGGACTTAGCTGGCTTTTTCCCTACCCTTCAATTATGATATTACAAAAGATTTTTCAATAATATAAATAAATATATATTTTCAAATAGTTAGGACAAACTTTTTGTTAAGCAGTATCAACCATTGATAAAGGTAAAGTATAGGCAATGGGGCTGCTTCATAAAATAGTATATTATGAAATAAGTGTGATAAATGTCCTTAAATATTTTAAATACAAGTACAGCAAAGTAACGCAAATGTTTAATAACCAAGTGTCTAGGAAGAGTTTATAAACGTGTTACAAGCCTTACTTTTTCTATAAACTCCTTAAAACATCAAAATTGTATTTTTTTACATTGATTTCTCTTACGTCATCATGCCAGTTTTAATTAACAGACCAAGATCTAGTGTCTCAAGCAGGTTTTTTACCGCTCAAACAATAACTCTAATGTTATGGCATGTAAGTACTAAACCATTATAAAATTTGCTTGGTAGCAGTCAGAACATTCGCAGGTTATAATATGTAGAGATCTAAAGAAAAGTTGGATCTCATGAAATTACTGCTTGCCATTTCATTATGAAGTCACAAAAGGTGATAACATTCAACAAATTCATAAATATAAAGAAATGATAACAATTAGCTCCACTTACATTCATCATAAAATCCATATATTCTGTTGATCGATGCACATTCGTGATTACCTCGAAGCAGAAAAAAGTTTTCTGGGTACTTAATTTTGTATGCAAGTAATAGGCATATTGTTTCTAAAGACTGTTTTCCCCTATCAACGTAGTCTCCTAAGAACAAATAATTTGCCTCCGGTGGAAAGCCGCCATATTCGAATAGGCGCAGAAGATCCGTATATTGTCCGTGAATATCACCACAAATTTTGAGGGGAGCCTCCAGTTCAAGGAGTATTGGTTGCTGAAGAAATATTTCTCGAGATTTCAAACATAAACCTCTTACTTCAGCTTCGGTCATATGTACTGATTTTCCTGGGCGACATCCTCTAACTGGAAAAAAAAAAAGGGAGAAATGGTACATAATTGAAAATATAGGTTATTCTATAGGTCAGTCTACTACTTTCACAACCTTCTTAATACTATGTAGTAGTAGTAGTAGTAGTAGTAAGTAGTAGTAGTAGTAAATATTTGGTGCTAATAAAAAAGTTTACACAAGTCAAATAAGACATAACTTATTTAGCTAAAACTAGACATACAGTCATATATAAATAAAATTTTGACATACAATAATTTGCTAAAAACACAGTAAGGGTCATAAGAATCATTTGGTAATACTATACAGGTTTGGTGATGTTACATGTCTTGAAAATTGTTATTAAAATATTCTTCTATACAATAAAATGCCTTTTTTATAAGATACTCCTTAATTTTATTTTTAAATATATTCAATGGTAGTTCTTTTATAATTTGGGGAAGTAAATTAAACATTTTTGGAGCATAGTAATTTACGCCAGTTCTAGTTCTGTTGACTTTGTGGCCGTCGAGGTATAGATTTGCTTTATTGCTAGTACTATGACTATGAATTTTTTCATGGGTAGTGTCTTCCGCAATATGGTTTTTCACATGCAGCAAGCATTGTAATATGTATCATGATGGTAGAGTAAGTATTCTATTATTTATGAAGCTGCTTCTACAGTCCTGTCTAGAAGAAAGATTATCATCAATTCTAACTGCCCTTCTTTGGGTGCTAAATACATTTGAAGCACTGGGTGCATAGCCCCATACCAATATTGAATAGGATATTTTTAATTGTATTATTCCATGAAACGCGGTTTTTAATACATCTTTAGAGACGGATTTTTGTAAGTTTCTCAATAGGTATGTATTTTTAGAAAGTTTTGATGAAAGTTTGTTAGTTTGTACGTTCCAGTTCAATTTGGGGTCGATATGAACACCCAGGAACTTAACGTATTCTGGATTATTTATGTGGGACATTTCACGCAGGGAAAATTGAACCATTTGGCTTTTATTTTCATTGGGCTTAAGATTATGTGTGGCAAACCAGTTACTAATTTTCACCTGTATGTTCTGCAAATAATATGAAGTCAGCACTTGGGTCGTCAAGTCCTATGTCATTAATGTAAATCAAGAAAAGGGTTGGCCCCAGTACTGACCCCTGCGGAACTCCAAACTCAAGTGGGAGTGGAACTGTATGCTTGTCATTCAAGAATACGCTTTGTTGCCTGTCTACGAGACAAGACTTCATAAGTTTAAGACAGTTTTTGGAAAATTTATAATGTTGGAGTTTTGAGAGCAGAATATTGGGACAGACACAATCAAAAGCTTTACTTAAGTCCATCTGACCATTATTTCTGTTAATATTATTTTACATTGTATGTGTGTTGTAATGTTCTTTAAAATAAAATTTGTTTATTATTATAATTATTAATAGCAATACTTCATTAATCAAACAGAAGAGTAAATTCCTTGGCAATATTAAAAATAAAGAACATGCAAACATTTAAAAGAAAAAAAGACCTTGATAGTATCATAGATGTTTTCAACAAAGCAAAGTCAACCCCTGAAGAATTCGAAAAACATGGAGAAAGGTGTGTACTGGAACTGTACAAACTTCAACCATCCGAAAGTAGCCTTAGTGAGCAAAGATAGACTAATTTTAATTAGTTACTTGTTCAAGCAAACAGCACTGTTCTTTTATCAAAAATTGCTTCCCATATCAGCTTCAGCGCGCGAACCTGTCACAACACACTGTCACCAATATATATAACAGAAGCCCCTGCCTTGGTTTCAATTTTGTCACTGATAATTTGCAACTGCAAACAAGGTTGTGTGAAAAGATGCAGCGGTAATAAAGCCAGCTCGAAATGTACAACTTTGTGCGGAAACTGTCATAGGCAAAGTTGTATGAATACAGAGTACATTGTAGAAACTGTAGACGATGACATGTAGATCAAAATTAGCACAGTGGAATGGGCCTACAGGGGAAACCACCAACAAAAAAAAAACGCGCTAAAAGCTCTACCTCATGGGTGGTATGGAAACGAGCAGCAAACATAAAATAGGTTATAAAATATTATGAAAACAGAAACAGAAACAGAAATAACAGAATATTACACAAAAAACACTTTTTTAGCTAAATTTTGCAGTATTATATCTGTCATATATATATTTTGAATGTTAAACCACTTTTGGGGACTATTCTCCGGAAGACAACCTATGTTCGTTTCTACCCCTCTTTTCACTCGGTTATTGCACGAAATGCATTGGCTAAAATGAAATAAGGGATGAAACATTTTTGGTGAAAATTTGATGGGGAACATTTTTGGTAACTGTACAACTTTTTGTGCGACCAATGTTTTCTGAGAAAAACGAGAAAAACCACCACAGTGCGTTACTAACTTAACTCTTTTGCTTTTGAAAGCTCTTACTTTGTTGTATAATCTCCAAATGGCAAATAACTAAAATACAGGCCAATACAATGAGGTACCTGTGGAATATTATATTTAATATTTAATTGGTATATAGTTATACATTTTAACACCATTGTAAAACAAGGAATCCCTTACAAGAGATGCCCTGTTGAGAATCGTAAGAGTTATAGCGATTTATCAAGTTAGTGTCATTTGCAAAGAGAATGCAAGTATGGCAGGGTGTAACAAATTCAGAGAGATAATTTATATACACTGAAAACAGGAGTGGTCCCAAAACCGAGCCTTGTGGCACTCCATGCTTGACAGGGGTAATATCAAAAATGTTATTATTTGCCCAGCCATATTGGCTTCTGTTTTCCAGGTACGATTTAATTAGCGAGAGAGGTACTCCCCTGGCTCCATAGTAGTTCAGTTTCTCAATCAAAATATCGTGAGAGACACAGTCAAAGGCCTTGGTGAGATCACACAGAGTACAGAGTGGCACATATGTGATCACCTCCAGGCCCTCGACTATGTTGCTCAGTAATTTCTGCACTGCCTGTATGGTGTTTCTCTTCAAACGGAAACCGAATTAATTTTTTTTCAGATAGATACATAATTTTTATTGAAAATAGGTTACGCTAATATAATAGAAATAATAATAATAAGTACATTTACATATAAATAAATAACTATAAAATACAAAAATACGCAAAAAAAATTTTAAAAAATGTTATAAAAACTTATATGCTATCTTATGTTTTGAATATTATGTTCATTAAGAGTTTTTTTTTAAATTCTTAATGATGGACTAAAAAAAATCGCATCTGACTACACCACTAGATTCGCGATATTTTCAAATGGTTCATATGTGAATAACGTTGAAATGCGTCAATCAATAAAAAAGTTATGAAGGAATTAAATTTGATAAATATGCCGTGTAATCAACCCACCAATTCAATAGAACTTTTATCAAAATTCGAAATACACCACTGTATTCAGGAGATCTCGATATATCACTGGTCAAAATTTCATCGAAATCTGTTCATAAATAAGAACATCATAAGAAAATAAAATTCGAAAATGGAATTTCAGGAAAATGTCATTCTATCTCAGAATTTCTTATTTTTTTATATATCGACAGATTTTGATGAAATTATGGCCAGTAATATTTCAAGACACCCTAAATCCAGTGGTGTAGTCAAAGTTATTACAAAAGTTTTGAAATTGAAGTGATGGGTTTATTAAAAGGCATATTTCTCAAATTTCATTTCCCTATAACTTTTTAATTATTTTACGCATTCCAACGTTATTTATATGTGAACCATTTGAAAATATCTCGAATCCAGTGGTGTAGTCAGATTTTTTCTAAAAAAATTGCTTGTAATTTTTTAGATTTTTGACCTTGAAAAATAAGATTAGTTGGCCCTGGAAATGGAGATTTACCCATGAAATTTGGTGTCCTAGTAGACTTTTTGAATGTACCTGACGAAAACACAATCATTCGAATCGGTTGAAAAATGTAAGTTTTATATGGGTGCTTCCATCTTAAATGGGTCACACTGTATATAATACAAATGATTACCGTGTAATACATTATCTAACTGAAATCCAAGGTATTTAATAGATGTTACAATAATTTCAATTTTTTCGTTATTTATTTGCAAGTTTATTTCGTTCAAATCAAGAGAGTTAAACTTATATTTGGTTGTTATCATCATACTTTCTATTTTCCTTGTATTTATTTTCAATTTATATGTGATAAGATATTCATTAGCCTCCTTCAGTGCAGAATTAATGTTTTCAATAGCTTTATCTAAGTTAGAATCTTAGCGTGCCAAAAGAGTATAACCTGCATTAACAAAGTCTACATTAACAAACATGTTTATTTCATTTAAGTATAAAATGAAAAGCAGTGGTCCTAAAACGCTACCCTGTGGAACACCCTTATTTATACCAGATTCTTGTGAGCAGTCATAAGTAAGGTTGTAAGTAAGGTTGTCTGCAATGATACTTTCGAACAACTGAGGATTTGGGCTGAGAATAGATATAGCATGATAATTCAAGATGTCAGATTAATTTCCTAATTTATAATTCGGGGTTACATAAGAGTTTCCAGTTTTCGGGAAATTTACCTGAATCAAGGGATTTGTTGAAAATGTAAGGAGGGCGGAAAGTACAAAACTACAACTTTTGAGAAAAATGGGGGGAATATCAGGACCAGGTCCTTCATTTATATTGAGTTTAGATCATTTATATTGAGTTTAGATAATTTATCATAGATTGCTGAAATTTGAATATGATCGTCTTCTAATCGACCTGACTTCCCAATGTCCCTTTCAGTACTATAGTTTCCGATTGTGGATATCATCAAAACAGCAAAAAAAACAGAACACAAACCATGTATTTCAATGAAAGTTAGTTCAACGACGAAGCAATTATTATACTTCGTTCACAATTGTATTATTTATGTAAATTCCATCAAATCATATTTGACAGCTTCCATTGTGGGCATGAGGTCATACCCACATACTTTTGCATCTTTCCAACATCATATTGAAAAAAAGATTTATTTCACTTTAAATAATAGTTTAAAAAAATACCTTCTAACAATCTTTGAATTAGGCTGTCTACATTCAACTCGGGCTCTGCCATTTTTGTTTTTCGTTTGTATAAATCTTATAACAGTGCAAAACAAAAACTGGATAAACAAACGTCAACTGTCAACTTGTCGTTGTCAACTACGTTATCATCACAGATTAGGGATTAAGGGTATGGTCCGTATTTACCCGAAAATTTCAGATCGGTAAGTAGCGGCTTATTCTGAGTTTTCAGGTAATTTGAGTAATTTAAAATAAATTTTCTTAAGATATATTTTATTTACCAAAACGCAATTTAATCTATTGCTTTCAGACGCAAAAAGACCGGTTTTAAAATAAATATCAACTTTCTTATCCAAAAGTTTCAAAACTGCCAACCCATTTATTCGTTTGTATAGAGATGTAGCACTTTTCTTCACCGTGTAATTTACACTCGATTTTAGTATTCGTTTGCAAATTAATTAGACACATTCCCTTGTTTGAAGACTACTTAAGTGTGACGTCAAAGTGGCTGAAACTTGGTAAACCTTTCCAAACATTGGAATTTTTTTTTTCGGCAAAAGGTTTCAACTAACTGAGTCTTTATTGAAAATAATATCAATTTTCCTTATTGTCGACGGAATTATGCAAAATCATCAAATCAATAATTCCATGGGCTTTTAACATGTATTACAAGTTTGTTTGGAAAGGTTTTATAGGCTCCGCCCACTTGTGACGTCAGGGCTTAGGTAGTCTATTGCACTTAGCTACACTCGATTCAAAATGTGGTGTGAATTACATTACACTACACTATATATACACCTTGATGAGAACGAATAAACCTTAAATAAAATTAGTCCGATTAAGAAATGTCAAGCGGTTCCCGAAATAACCGAGAAAAAACTATGGTTGCAGACAGATAAGTCACCGAAGTTCCAGGAAATAGTATATTCGGTATATTTGGTATATATACTACAGACCGCCCAATTACTAACCAGAGTATAACCAAGAATATACGGATCATACTCTAATCTGTGACATTATGTTTACGTTCCGTTATTGACTCTGATGGTCATTGGTCACTGTGGTTTGATTTTTGATGTCCCGTAAATGACATTATCTTGACTATTGGGAATTCAACATAAGGGATACTCTCTCTGGTGTCGTTTTGATACTATAGACAAGTACATTGAGATTATTGTTTTCGTCAAAATACCCAAGATTTTGGCTATTTTTTATTTTATTTTATTGAATCTGTAATAATTATTGATAAGTGATGAATTTCTAGTACCTACATATAAATGGTGAATATTCTGTTCTTCTGTTGACATAAAATGTACTTGAGAGTAGTTCAATTTTTGCCACTTTGGCATTGGCATCTAATGTTGAATCCCCCTTTTGCGAAATGAACCAATCAGAAGCTCTAGTCAAGTTCCGATAATACCAAACTTGACTCTTGACTCTGATTGGCCTCTCAAATTCGGTGTTTTCAGATTTGTTTACAGTGCATGTGACAGTTAAACGTCAAATATAAGTGATTACGCTGTGCACACATTCAAAAAAATGTTTGTGAAATAGTCTAATAAAATTCCACTCGTGATTTAATTTTTCTCATAAGTCTGTCTTTCATTGGTGATCTCAACTGAATGATTCGAGAAAACACGAGTCCGCGAAACAATTCAGTTTCGTTCAGAAATTAATCGACAGACTTATCGCAAAAATTCAATCACTTGTGGTATTACTACTGAAAACCCGTTTCAAAAAAGTCTATATGGTTCGTTTGGTTCGTATATATCGCCAAATATTTCATATATATAATAGTATAATTTTTTCTTCAAAAACCAATTGATGAATGTAATGCTTTTAGACCCAAAGACCTTTTTTGAGGAAAATATTAGATTTTTCATCCGAAGTTTCGAATTTGGCATTCAATAAAATTATTCCAATTAACAAATGACAAGCTGTTACCGAGGAAAAAGTACCTTTTCACTGGTGACAGATAAATCACCGAAGTTTCAGGAAATAGTCATCGAATTTTCAGGAATTGGGTAGGTTAGGTTTAAATGTGAGTGAGCCCATATCAGGCTTTCCACTGCGGCCAATGGCCTATTGTGGCTGGGAATTTGGTATAAATAACAAATTACTTACCAGAACCGGGTAGAACCAAGGATTTATACGGACCATACTCTTGATGGGTGCGTTCGGTTAGTGTATCTTCAAGCCTCTGTGGCTCCGATCAAAAAATAGTTTTGTTAAAGTTTCTTGTGAACAGAAAATTTTCTCTTTCATTCTTCTTAATAATATATCTCCTACCACGTAATAGACTACCTAAGAACCTAAGTGCTGGTCACAAGTGGGCGGAGCTTATAAAACATTTCCTAACAAACTGGTGAAACGTGTTAAAAACCCATGAGAGATTATTGATTTCATGATTTTGTATAATTCTACGAAAGCGTAGAAGGGCCACAAAAAATTTTGTTTTTATTTTAAACATTTCAAACATCTCGGAATTCTGACTTGCATCTCGGAATTCTGACTTGCAACTCAAAATTCCGACTTGCAATCTCGGAATTTTGATTTATATAGGCGATACGCCATCTGACGGGACATATGAAATTTCAACAAAACAGATAGATTTGTAAACAAACCATTCTTGCTTTATTTCGATAGGGTTTGGTTTTGTTCTGTTTTTCCCTTAATAATACGGATTTTAAAAACTTGGTGAACATAGATCATATTAACAATATTTATTTTAGTCTTTCTGGACGTAAATCCAAAGGAGATAAAAACTAATGTTAGGTGTCATCTGTTTCCTACCAGCATGCGGATATGTTCTGCACATTTCACAAAACAATATTATAAACATGGTGTAATAAAAGTTAAAATGAGATGAAGACATGACCGATCAGGTTTGAAGAAAACTGTATTATATACTAGCCATACCTTCTTTCAATTTCTACAATAGTAGATGAGTCAGAATATTTTTAGTAGCAGAGCGAAGAGACGAGTAGGAATGTATTAAAAACAGCTTTGGATGTAACTTTTTTTCATGTTATATGTTATACTACGTCAAATTTGTCTGCAACTTTCAAGAAAATGTCCTGTCGTGTAGTTTTCATGAAAATAGCAACAATTCGGAATTAGAAGAGTGCAGTGAAGAAAGTATAGGAATGCTCCAATAGCTTTATGTAAAATGTTATAATCTCAACTGAATGCCACTGTGGTAGCTGCTGGAGTTCATACTGAACAAGCAAATCAAAGAATCAAACAATATTCATTTCTCAGTGGTAAACTACAGTGGCCCTCAGTAAGCATATTGGAGGATATTGTAACTATAGCTTGTGCCATTGCCAATTTATCTTTATGAATTTTAGCCAGTAGGTTCATGAATAGCTATAGCTGCCTGCCAAGTATGATTTCGTTATTTCACTATATTATTATTAGATTTGCACTTTTTCTGATTCATTGTAAATTGTTCATCGAAAATAAATTGAATGAATAAATATATGATTTTAAATTATTTATTTTCTCATATTTCATGGAACATATGCTCAAAAAAGTACTTATTTTTTTCAACGTTTTTATTTACATTCTACAATATTCATAGTCGGTCATATATTTAACATCAATTGTGTAAATTGAATCATCAACAGATGCATAACTTACAAAATCACACTCTTCCAGATAAAGTAATACCATTTCTACTTGAATTTGGGCATAATTCTTCCATCCCATTGGTTGGCACTCTTCAACAATTTTAAAGTTTTTAGACATTAATTGGTTTTGATTTACCTGCAACAATTTTTTGTAAGAAAAATAAAAGAAGGAAATGAAAAGCTTTAACTATAAAGGGGCACTTGATTTTCTAAAACTTTTCAAGAAATGCAATTGTCTATATAATTACTACATCTAATTTCCTTTTATTTGGGTGTATATTATTCTATGCTTCCTCAAATTATGTGTGGTGTAGCGTGCAGCAGTTATATAATAGGGCTAGGGCATTTGTACCACAATGCATATATGTCAACTATTTGGTAGATCCACACAAAATCAAGTGGTTATCATTAATCTTTTCTTTCTCTCACATTAACGTGAAGCAATATTAACAAAAAATAATATTCGAAAAACAACCATATCAATTTTAATTCGAAAATATGAATAGGACATTCATAAAATCTGTTGTGGAATCATCTGCGACTGAAAGACAAACTTTAGTCGCTATTTTCCATCGTTCAGTTCAGAGTCTTTTCACAATATCTATCAGATGCTCAGAGCAATAATAAACATATAGAGATGCCCTCACTACCCAAACATAACAGAACAGATTCGTAGACAACCACGATGTCCATCTCTCTCAACAATGAAATATGGTCAAGGGGACTGAGGGGATGTAAACATTCAGTTCAGAGGACAATGGAACTAGATGCGTTAGTTGGAGGACAGATGTAAATAGAAACAAGGTGATGTTGGCTTAAAAAACAAGGATAGAAAGGCATCTCTATGTTTATATATGCTCTGAGATCAGATGTAGTTCAATGTCCAGCGTGGCTTGTGCCGGGGAAGTAGTTGTTTTCTGTTAGATATTACAAATAAATCACATTTTTCAATTTTCATGGAGAATGTTCCCCTTTTCAACCATATCAATGTTCATACTTCACTCATTTTAAATTCAGTAAGGTCTTTTATAACAAAAGACAGATGTTTCACGTTCAAACTAGTTGGAAAACTTTTGAAACTAATGTTTATGGAGAAAATAAATAATAAATCACGGACTAAATGAGAAAAACAATGTAAAACAAGATTATGCAAGACAAGGTTATGTTTTATCTGCCTTGTCTGAAGTGTCAAATCAGAATTCCGAGATACAAGTCGGAATTCCGAGATCCAAGTCGGAATTCCGAGATCTAAAGTCGGAATTCCGAGATGCAAGTCGGAATTCCGAGATGCAAGTCGGAATTCCGAGATCTAAGTCGGGAAAATATTTGAAATAAAAATAAAATTTTTTGTGGCCCTTCTACGCTTTCGTATAATTCTGCCGAGAATAAGGATAATTGATATTATTTTCAATAAAGACTTAGTTATGAAACCTAGCTTTTGCTGAAAAAAACAATTTCAATGTTTGCAAAGGTTTACCAAGTTTCACCCACAGATCTCATGAGGTCTGTGGTTTCACCATAGAGAAATTATAATATTTATACTTACTCTAGAATGCCAATCCCCTCTTCGTGGGGCACTGAAAAGTGTTGTAAAATTCCTAATGTTTTCATCAATGCGCATGCCCATAACCAGTCTCCTAGCTCTGCAGCGTTGACAAATTTCAGAAAATTTTATCTTTGTAGTCGAGATTCTGTCGAAAATAATCTAACATTACTGTGAAGCCTACCCAAATTCCCGTTGAATTGTTGGGATCGTGCAACAGTGTTAACAGTTTTCAATTGCCGCAGAGGAAGGCTGGTAGTTTGCCAGAGCCGGTTTGGGTTGTTTGGTGGTTTAGGCGATTTGTGTTCATTGTGAAATTAACCAATAACGTTATTGTGTTTATTTAGATGTGCTTTTCTTATTACTGTTGTTTACTTCAATTATTCATCGTTAGTGTGTATGTTATTGGTTTTCGGGTTTTTCTGTAGTGATTTTGACAATGTTGACGTGCTTGGTTCTGTGGTGTGGAAATAAAGGAAATATTCCTGGAATCCATTATTCGAACTTAGTATGTTCAGTAATCAATATTATGCACTTATCCAACCATTTATATATTTTTGTAGATTCTTTTTGTAGTTCTATTGGCCATCAGGAAAAAATACACATTTGAAAAATAAACACAGAGTACTACCTTTATTATCAAAAAGTATTCATATAATATTTATAAACATTAAAAATGGCAAAGTTCAAAATTTTGATTGGCAGTTTCCTATTTCTTATATTGAGTCACTCAGCTCTATAAACAATCCATTTATTATTACTCTTCATTTTGTTTTATTTCTCATTTCTCTTGCTGTATTAACTCACCAAAACGAATGTATTGGGTATAACCCTTAAAATGTAGACCAGCAGTCGACACGTGCCTCAGACTGTTGGTCATCATCAGTATGGTGTAGCCAAGTGCAAAGATGTGCATATTGCTTAACCAAACCTTTAGTTTAATTAATATAATTATATTGAATGTTTTGTATCCTATTTTCAGTTCAGATTCCAATTTGATATTTTGAAAATAGGACTGGGATATTTCTGGATGAATCATTCATCTTATAGCTTGCCTCTCCAGTTGTGTTCCGCTAGATCAGTTCTAGCACCAACACTTCCTTCTTCACATCAATGATTTGTTGGGAGCTACCCCATGTCCAGTAATCAGCTTTGCAGATGATAGTACTCTTCATACCTCTTTCTCTTCCAAAGCTCCGATATCAGTCAGTGAATGCAGAACGGGGAAAAATCGTGAATGAAATAAACACGCACTTGGCAATAATTTCAGAATGGTGATCCAACAACTTCACCTACAAGCTAGCTCACTCCTCTGGAACATCGCAGAAAGGTTGGCGATCTGTCTGTGTTTTATAGATATTTCCATGGACGATGCTCTTCCGAAATATTATCAATCGTTCCACCGTTAGCGGTCCCTTCGAGACTGACCCGTCGAGCTCCAGTCCTCAGTACATCCATATGCCGTCACTTTGAAGACATGCCGAAAATCTGTTTCGGAGAATATCAATTCCTACCTACCTTCCTTTGGTTCTCACGATGTTCTCTGACCAATACAGGATGTTTCTTTCCGTGGGAATTAAAACTTAAAAAAAAATCATAAAATATATATATTTCAGAAACGTCACCAATAGTTACCTATACTCAAGATATATTTTTTCATTGTTATTTTATTCGATGAATTTCTCGAATTTAATCAGTTTCACAACATAGCTATATGCCCACCAAAACTTTTCGTGTCTCAGGGCATAGACTGCCCTGACACCAACGTATTATCAAATCGATTTTACTCAATATCATGAATCATTTAAAAATCTCACTGAAACCCACCCTGGTATGAATGAAACTGGTCCTGATCATGCGCACTAAATAATGCATCGAACTTTTTACAACACTTTCGTCCCATTGAATTGGCATTCTAGAGTAAGTATATATATTATAATTTCTATGGGTTTCACCTACTTTGACGTCACACTTTAGTAGTCTATATAATGGCTACGTCTATAATTTCTGTGTTCTGTTCTTTCTTCAATAGACTAAATCAGCCCTGACGTCACAAGTGGGCGGAGCTTATAAAACGTTTCCAAACAAACTTGTAATACGTTATAAAAGCCCATAGGGAATTAATATTATTATATATATTAATTAATGATTTGATGATTTTGCATAATTCCGTCGACAATAAGGATAATTGATATTATTGTCAATAATGACGGAGTTAGTTGGAACCTTTTGCCGAAAAAAACAATTTCAATGTTTGGAAAGGTTTACCAAGTTTCAGCCACTTTGACGTCACACTAATCTTCTCTATATATTATTATATCGCTAAAGCATACTTGTACTGTTGGCAGCTTCACCTGAAATTAATCTTTCCACTAATAGCATCTCGTTATTATACACACTTTATACCTACAACTGCACAAGCCATTATCTAAGAAATACTCATGATTGCAATTCTCAATAATGATTTCAATTTCAATGCTAAAAAAACACCGAATCAAAAAATTTCACCCCAAGCATTTTTTGGTTATATAAAATTATAGGTTGTTCACCGTTGACCCTCAACGGTGGACATATTGGTTAATTCAGCGACATCTAGGTAGCGGTTTCCTCTAACACTGTTAAGAAGATAAGAAGATGAATCAAAAACTAGGTTATGCCAAACATTAAAAGGGTATGTACCGTAATTCAACTATTTCGGGTTGGTTACTGGTTAGGCGTTCCGTAATTATAAAAATGACGTATATACTGACTCGTACCGGTCATTTACGGAACGCGGTTCCTGAAAACTTGGTTATTTTTCAGGCACCGCAACGACCGATGATTTTTCTTGGTCATTATGGTTTGATTGTCAATTATCAAAATAATGTCAAATTTTAAGTTGGATGATACTGATACGTGATAAGTTTTGTAAAAATTATAATAAAGAAGACATGGAGGTAAGTTAAAAATAATTAAGCAATAATACAGTAAATGTCTTATTAGGTATTTATTTTTATTCCTAGAACGAAATCAAGTTATCATGCGGACACTGTTCAGAAGAAATGGGTACCCTCAATGAAATCATTGCCAAAGAAACCACAACACATCATAAATGTTTTCAAGAACATAATGAGATTATTGTCAATTTCGAATCACAACGAATCCTGAGAAAGGACAAATTGGCAGTGTCGGCTGTGCCAAAACAAATTCAGAAGGCTGTAGCACCTGTAGCTGAGGAACATCAAACTGATAAGTTATGGACAGATAGTGCCATTCAGTTGTTGATATTTTCATTTACCAACCACAAAAGTAAATTCTCGTCGCCTGTGTACACAAAAAAAAAAGTTTGGGAAATTATCAGCCAAGAGCTTGCTGAACATGGAGTGCGGAAAAGTGGCACAAGGTGCGACGAGAAGTGGAGGAACCTAAGAAAAATGTATGGCAAGGTACTTGAAGAAAAGAACAAGTCTGGCAGTGGTAGCATCCACTGGAAATTCTTTAAAGAATTCCAAGAAATTTATTTCAAGGATCCTATTTACAATCCAGTCTTGACAGCATCAAGTTCTGGAGTTTTGAAGAGAAAAGCTGAAATGTTGCCTTCAGAAATGGCGGAAGGATCAAAGGAACTGTGTGCCAGTGCCAGTACATCAGCAAAGAAGGCCAATAAACCAGAAAAAAAACTATCCATAAATGATATAGAGAAGGCCAAACAGAAACGTCATGAAGAAAGAATGGCCCAAAAGGATAAAATGTTTGAATGGTTTAAAGAACATTTCAATGAACCCCATTAAGATACAAATATTCAAGACTGTTAATCCTTGAGTTGTTTATATGGGAGTAGGAATGTTATAGAGACGTGAACTCGCTGAACCCCAAACTAGATACTGTGTTTAGTTGATCATTTTGATTATCTTTATATTTGTTATGTTGTTAGAGTTTTTTTTTAATTTCTATACTTACGTTATTAAAGACTGATATTATGTATTATGGCTGTGTGAAACTCAGTATTGTTATATTTTTCCAGAAACTAGATTTAGTTAATCATTTTGATAATATTTAGAGTTTTTTTTTATTTTGATATTTGAGTTATTAAAGACTGATATGTATGGCAGTGTGAAAATCAGTATTATAGAAATGTAGGCGTCAATTTTGGATGGTTTCCGGATTTTGCCGTGGTTTTTGGATAATATCTCCAAATGTTTCAACTACAACTATGGCAGTCATCTTCAGTGGCGTGGTCAAAGTACTCTTGGAGTTTCAGTTGATATGTCAGGAAGAGTACATCAACCACGCCATTGAGGATGACTGCCGCAGTTGCAGTTGAAACGTTTGGAGATTTTAACCAAAGAAGACCACGGCAAACCCCAAAAACCAACCAAAACAAAGTCAGTATTATTATATTTTTTATATGTAAAACTATAAATATGTTAGTTTTTGAATAAAAAACAAAGCCACAATATATAGTTTTATTTACTGTTCTATAAACGTTTTTCATCTCATATTTTGATTAATTTCAAGGCATACCATATCACGCTTTCGTTGTCCTTGTCTCCTCAATTCCCTTTCGACTTCTCTTTCAGCAACTCCTTCCAAATCATTGATGTCAACATTTTCTTCCACTTCTTCAACATTCAAAATGTCCCCCTGCATGATACAAATGTTGTGAAGCACACAGCATGATATTATATAAATGGGTATCCATTCTAATTTCCTCACATCTAGTAGATCCTTGAGACACCTAAATCTAAGTTTTAATAGTGCAAAGGCTCTCTCAATTGAACTCCTTGTTCTTGCATGGACAAGGTTAAAATTAATTTGTTCCCTTGTCAAATGTCCATTATTTTTATATGGTGTTATTAAGTGGGGCCAGCAAGGGTAAGCTTTATCCCCAAGGAGGTACGTATTTCTAGGAAACTTTTCACCAGCTCTTTCTCTTAACCAGGAGTTTAATTCACTTTGTCTAAGGACCCTGCCATCATGACATGAGCCACATTCTCCTGCATAGCAGTGAATAAACATAAGCTGATGATCGCAGACTGCCTAAAATATATATATATACATGAAGAAAATCTACTGCTTGTAATATACTCGAATTTTGATGAAACTTTAAAATGTGATACTAAACATTATGAAAACACTACAGAAATTGAAGTTTTTGCATGAAAAAAAATATTTCAATCTTAGGGTAAGACTAACTTTTCACCATGGACAAATGCACATTTATTCACCTATTGACAGAAATTTTTTCAGATTACATTTGCTTTTTGTATGATTATAAATTACTAGTATCCTTGTATCTTGTTTCATCAAAATCTGGGTGGTGACTGATTTTTACTTACTTGTAATATGGTACTTGCATAACCCTTTCTGCAAATATAAGAAATTCCATAGTCTTTTGGTTGAGGAATTGGTATGTGGGTTCCATCAATACAACCCAATGTGTTGGGAAAACCTTTCTCCAAAAAACCATTGACATTCAACTCTATTGCTCCTTCGGTAGGCCACTTTATTATAGTAGGTGATAATTCAAATAATGCTTGTGCCACTTTTCTCACAGTCCTTAGCCCTGTGGCTTTGCCTATATTGAATCTACGGCATATTGATCTGAAATATGTATTTCATTGATCAGTTAAAAAAAAAAGATTTATTATACTATACAGTATAGTAATAGTTCCTACTCAGTACAATTTGCAACAGGTCACCCTTTATATATTGTTCCCTTATCATACTATCTTGTTTTCTTCAGTTCATGACATACGATTGTCAGTCACACATGTCAATCTCTGTTATATATGTTGATATTCAATAAACACAGTTCAAAAGCATATAGTTCTCAACTACTCAGTCCATTTATTCGGCCCCTTTGTTACAACATACTACCAACCTATAGGAATCTGGTGTGGCAAAATACCATATTGTAATCAACAGTTGAGTTTTCGAGCTCAGTGTATGATGCCCAATGTCACTGGGCTGGGAGGCAATTTTATCAATAATTAGTGACAGAATGTGATTGAAAGTTGTTCTGTACATGCGGAAGTTTTCCCGGAATTCTTCTTCAGAATACCGATCTACGACATGTTCCACATATCCTTCTATCCTTACTCGTCGCCCTATTAAATAATACATAATTAAATGTATACACAACCTACATTTTTATTGTTACCTCCAGGAACATTACGGCGAGGTACGTCGTCATCCGAACTATCGCTGGAATCCATCAGAAGCTCATTGAAAAACATAGCTTGTCTCAAATCCATTTTGTAACGATTAAGAAATATCAAGAAACCACAACAAAGCTATCAAAAGTCAAGATTCAAAAGTATCAGAACGAAAACAAACAAACCTTCGATTGACGTTGACATTTAAGACGAATGTCATACGCCGCTGTACGAAAACCATATCGTTCCGTTGGGAATGAATGTTTATCAACAGAATAATGAAACCACTGTCAAAAACTCGGTTAACCGTTTGGTTGCCTTGGTTGAATTACGGTACATACTCTAATTTGGTTATGGGTTTGTGTTTCAATTTTTGAATTTTTGATTATCGTCAAAGAGGTTTTCAATTTCTTAAGTTTAGATTCAGATTATTCAGAAGAAAATCATCATGTCTACGAGATGGTATAGATGGGAATAACTAAAATACATTTATTGTAATTTTTTTACTTCAGGTACCCCATCTATCAAAAAGGCGGCCCTCAATTGCGTGTTTTCCTACCAAATTTTTGGATGAAACTTGTTAGGCCAACTGAAGAGCATCCCAGCAATATAGTGCAGTTTTCCTGTTCAATGGAGATGACAAAATACGACATTAAAAATTATCTTGAGAGAATTTATAACATCCATTGTGTAGATGTAAGGACTAGAATACATATGCCAAAAACTAGGCGAGACCCTGTTAAAGGATATGTTGTCAAGGACGACGATATCAAGTTTGCCTATGTTACCCTGGTGAGTAAATGGGGAAAACCCAGTAAATAGTTCATCATAATTCCTAATAACGAAAAATGGAATGAAAAAGGTAGGTGCACAAACCCTTGCGGCACTCTTGGTTTGACTTGATTTGAGCAAATCAATTCCAACACAATGTTTAGGACCTGATGTGAAATCATGTAGCCATTTCAAAAACTAATGAGAATCCATAAACTTTTAGTTTAACCAGAAGAATGGAATATAATCTGCATAAATAAATGAGAATTTTTGCTGGAGAGTATCAAATAAATAATACTCTCTGGCAAAAATTCTTGAACTCTGCTCACTTCCTGGAGTCTGGCTCAGCAACTGACTTTTACTCTAAGTTGCTGCTTCATTTGTGGGGAAACAGTGGATTATAATTCATTGGGCTGGGGCAGGACGACTCTCATGTTATCCGACCTATCCTGTCACTGATGAGCGGCAAGAACCGCGAAACATGTCTGCTGGTAGTCTTTCACAACCAGGTGAAAGATAATCTGCTGTATAATTACAATGAGCATTTGCAATTGGTCTTCTTGGAAGAACAAATATCTGTCAGATGTAATGCAATGTCTGTCGTGGACTTAGCCAGGGAAGTAGATGTTTTATGTCTGATGTTTGCCTCATATATTCCAAATGGTCATAATATTTGGAGAGAAGGGTACTTCAACATTTTCGATTTCTTTTATTTGATGCTCTCCGGCCAAAATTCTTGAACAGGGAAGTAGTTGTTTACTGTCAGATGTTTGCCTCATATTTTCCAAATAGTGGAAAAATTTGGAGAGAAGGGTAATTTGAAATTGTCGTGTGTTAGTTCTCTTTATTAGAAGCAAACTTTTCATTTTATTAGCCTCAATCAAAACAATTGAAACAAAAACAACTGATGAGGTGAAAGTGATTGAAAGAATATCAAGTAGTACATTAAATGAGCACATAAAATTTTTCATTGTAACATTAGAAGCATAAATAAAAACCTAGGGTGAACAGAAATGCTCTTGCTGAGAATCACCTACGGTGTGGAATATTAGTGTACTAACAGATATATAAACCCCTTAGAGAGAATTCAAAACTGCCTAGTTAAAATAACATACTCACTTCCCATCACATTCTTAATAAACAAACACAGTATCGGAAATTTTTCATCTTGGGCATGGTGGTTTCATGAGAGTGTAAAAAATAGCTTGCTTTATGTTGAGAGTGCATTACAATTTCTCCTCGAGAAAGGGATATCGACCTGGGCTGATTGCGGTGTGTCGCATTGCCATGTGGTCCGTTAATGCGACGGGTGGGGTAACAGGAGAGGCACACAGTAGTGCGTCTTTCTTGTTTATGTGGTATTATCATATCATTGCGTTTCTTGTTGCTCGCGTAGATTTCTGTCTATACCCCAGATGAATTGTTTCCCATACTGTATACACAGACACCACTTTGACGTAAGACAACTGTTCTTTTTGGACACTGTTGCTAGACAACACATTCATAGAACTGATCTAATACTCCCAGATCACCTTTACAATACCAGAAACAAACAAAATTCCTATGTTATCTCTCGACCTCGCAAAAATACCATACAGCAGTTTCGTTTACCCAAGATGGAGAATCCACCATTTTGTTGATGTTGCAAATATATATTATTATTGAAAAATTCATCCTAATGTATAATTACTTTTATGTGTGTATATGTTTATTTACATGTATTCGCTAGTAGTAGTATGGAGCCAAATGAACATTCAAATGTCCTTATCATGTAAAACTGAAAAATTTAATTTACTTATATATTAATTTGGAGAAGAAATTCTACACCACTTTCAAGGATTTTCCTTTAGTGGTTTCACCAACTTATTTAACATTTTATATATACAACTATTTTATTATTATGCAACAATTTTCTTTATGGCAAATAAATTATTATTATTATTATTATTATTTTTTTCCTAAGAGGATATTCCAGTCAGGCCCTGTCTCCGGAGCTCCGACACATCCGGAGGGCGCGCTGGATCGTTTACCCAGATAAACCACTCCACACGTCCGTGGGGTAGCGATTACTGGGTCCGAGAATCATATGCCCTGAGCAGACGCAGTGAACCAAGGATGACGGCCTTCTGCATTCGTCCGGCTAAGATTTCTGCCATATTACGGCAAGACGGTATGATTTTTAAGTTCGAGAGCAGTGTGTCCATCATTCCACCAAGGACCCCTATAATCAGAACCACCATTTTAACAGAATGGTTTGGGTAGAGCCTGCGGAGTTCAAAGAGTAAGTCTCGATATTTAGTCCGTTTCTCCTCCTCTTTTCGGACGATGTTCGTTTCACCAGGAGCCGAAAACTCTATGACGAAAATCGTCTTACTCTGATGGTCGAGGAGGACTACATCAGGCTTATTGGCTTGTATTTGCCTGAGGGTGGGGAATGAGTAGTTCCAATATATTCGGCACTTCTCATTCTCCACAACGGACTCAATATCCCCCGGAGCATAAGGCAACACCGGTGTCTCGTCTATATCGTACGAGTGTCGTAGATGGTAGTACAACACTCGTAGAGCCGCGTTATGCCTGTGGATATAGGCTGAGACCGCATATGCTGGACATGCTGGACATGCTGAAAGCAAATGCATAAGGGTCTCAGGCGCCCCACTACACGCTCTGCATCTAGTGTCGGGGATCTCTATGCCCATCACGCGGCTACGGCAGACCAGGGTGTTGAAGACACCATCCTGGCAAGCCATTATGAATCCCTTGGTCTCCGACTTCAGCTCACTTGACCTGAGGAAAGCAAAGGTCAAGTTTTTGGATAAGCCAAGGTTTCAATGTTTTTGAAGAAGACCCCATGCATTGGCTTATCCTGGAGGACCTCAGTCTCCACAACTTTGATGTGAGCTTTTTGCTGAACGGGTTCCAACTCAGTGACAGAGTTTGGGTTTGCCCGTTCAGTGTCGAATACGAGACCAAGTTCATCAGCTGCCCAGATTGCTGCCTTGAAAAGAAATGCTTCAATCCCTGCTTTTTCATGGTCGCGGACCATGCAGAGAAGGGGATCTGAACTCCTGATGACTTTACAGGCTCCATCCAGCACCATTCTGTTATGAAGACACTCCAAACTCAAAGTCCCCGGTCTCCCTGTTGTCTGGGGAAGTATAACCGTGGAACGGACGATTTAGGATGCAAGCTCCTATTAAGATGCATCATCTTACGAGTTTTCACATCGAGTTGTCGCAGCTCCTCTTGAGTCCATTTCACCACTCCAAAGGAGTAGAGTAAGATCGGAACGGCAAGCATATTAGTTGCAGCAACTTTGTTCTTCCCCGACAGTTCTGATGACCAGATCTGTCGGAGAGCGGCGTTGCTCCACTCCCAAGTAGGTATACGTCTCTCGGGCATCAAGATGATGTAGGATGCTTCCGTCTACGAGCTGGACATCCTCGCCGTATCCCTCGCATCGTCCTCTTTTGAGATGAACCGTGGCACATTTGTCAATCCCGAACTCCATTCCGATAGCACGCGTGTATTCTTGCACCACCCTTAAGGACTGGTAGGTCCCTTTCTACAGAGGCATACAGTTTGAGGTCATCCATATAAAATAAATGGGTAACCTTATGCCTCCGGTTGTTGGGGGTGCCGCAGTTGTATCCACGGGGTATCCTGAGTGCAACGGACAATGGCAATAGTGAGATGCAGAAGAGAAGAGGGCTGAGGGAGTCTCCCTGGAATACGCCCCTTCTGAAGATGACCTGCTCTGTTTGGACTCTGACTTGACCAGAAGCGAGTCCTCCAGAGTGGCATCAGTTGTTCAATGCATCTCACTATTTGATCGGGCACCGCAAGGCATCTGAGTAAATGCATGATGCGATGTTGTATCAAATGCCTTGCGGTAATCGATCCAGGCCATCGAAAGGTTCCGCTTATACTGCACGGAGTCCTGCGTTATACATCTGTCGATGAGCAGGTTCTCCTTGCAGCCAGCGACCCCCCCTCTTTGACCCTCTTTGCTCATATATCCGTTTGTACACCGGATCAACTGCGAAGAGTATTCGCGCGTATAAAATGCGCGTAAACATCTTATAGCACGAATTCAAGCATGTTATCGGCCTGTAATTCTTTGGATCAGACAAATCTCCGTTTTTGGGGATAAGCACGGTTCGCCCGTCGACAAACCAATCCGGAATCTGCTGCTTCCCATCTAGCCAAGAGTTGAACACTCTTGCCAAATGGTGGAGGATACTGGGGAATTTTTTCCACCAATAGTTGTTTTACCCATCAGGGCCTGGAGCAGCGAAGTTCTTTGAGCCTTTGAGGGCCCATCGAACTTCTTCCGTGGTTATCGGATTACGCAGATCATTTAGTCAGGCTGTTAAAGCCTCCTGCAGAAGGCTCTAGGCTGGAGCTAGGGCTGGAGTGTCTACGTTGAGTGGTTGCGGATACTCATAGAAGTTCTTCCAGAAGGTTTCCACCCGATCAGCGGCCGGCGGATTATCGACAACACGTGGAGGCTCTTGGAATAAGCGAGAAGGTTTATCGCGGAACTTCATGTTTTCCACGACGCTTCTCGCCCGCCTCACTAGTGACTTTCTTGCAGCCACCAGCATTCGTATCCTATCAAGGCAGTGCTGCTTGATGGTAAACAGCACGCCTTGATTCAGTGTGTGGTGAGCTCGTCTCAGTTTTGCGGCAATTCGCCCCACTGTGACCGTGAAAGGCCTATTGGCCGCCTCGTAGTCCACCACACACTGGATACGAGACGCGTGTTGTCTCGCCGACTTGATCTTAGCTTCCATCTTGTGTATGCGTCTCTTATGCCTTTCAACCAGAGGGGAGGTATTCCTCCTCTCTGTCTGGGACAGAGCATGAGCGGCGTCATACACGGCAGAGTTGATCTGCCAGATGTCAGCTTCCTCCGAAAGAACTCCACGAATACTCGCATCCACCTGTGCCAGTTGTTGTGGCTTCAGGGGCTTGGTTTTGTGTAGCGCCCTGCGGGTTCTGAAGCCCTCCATCGGTGGTATGATGTGAGCATCCTCTGCAGCCAGGTTTACGATTATTATTATTATTATCATTATTATCTACGTTCTATTTGCAGTAGGTGCTCAATTTGATAATAATAGTGACAAGTAATCAGTTGCTAGTATACAGTATTCTACTGCAGCAACATTTTTAGATTATTATAGTTATTTTGGTTTACTTGGCCTTATTGAATGACTCACTTTTGGTTAGTTTATTATTGTCTTACCTTTGATAGCTTTCATTCCATCTTTGGTATCAGGATACACCAGACTCAATTAAAATATTCACTTACCCACAGTTTACAGTTTTAGTTCTACAAAGAAAAGATATTTTCGCTAGATTCATTTCATTCTTAAATTCACAATGATTGCACCAAGGAAGCAATGATTCAGTTTATACTCTAAACAAGTGTACTTTCATAGCACATACAGGCAATCAAAATACACTACTCAAGAAAAACTGGACTATTTGTTGATATGGAAATTAGTATACAACATTTTGATGGTTCTTTTGAAGGAATCATCGCCTTTGGTCACCCTTACTCGATCACCCAGTACAACCTGTTTCAAAATTAGGAATTTCAGAACTTTGTTGATGTTTTTATTCAATAAATGAATGAACAAGCAGGCAAGCTAATGTCTTCCCATTATTATCATAACAAATCCAAGTTATTATGTTAGATATAACGTCAAGTAGAATTAGAACGTTCTGAAAATTAAAAAAAAAGGTTATGAAGAAAGGAAATACAAATATGTAAGTAAATTTTTGATATTGTTATTCAAACAAATCTGAAAAAAACAAAAGAAAAAGTGGGAAAATCATGATTTTTTTGAAAAAAATCGAATAAAGCACTATTTTTTGAAAAAATCCTAATTAATCACGTTTTTTTTTATTTTTTCATATTATCATACAGTTTAACTATATTTTTGCATAAAAAGTAGTAATGTAAAAGGTTAATTAACCGCGACTCTTTAATTTACAAATACAAATATACAAAGAAATTGGACGCATCATAGTGTTTGCCTTGCTATTCAATGTGCTAGACAGAATGCAGTCGATCAGCACCAAATGTGTGACTTTATGCATTGGAGAGTTCCAGCAACTCATCTGAACGACTGCTTCCCAGAGTCAATCGCCGCTAGTCAAGTGATTCTGTTTACTAGTCTTAGGGCCGGTTTTTCAATATCCTGTTAGCGTAGTTTGACTGACGGCTAAATTTGACTAGTGGTTAGAACGAACGTTACATCTGTTCACATAAAGTATAAAGTCACATTCTAACCATTGGTCACGTAGCAAAGACTTTGACTGAACATTGAAAAATCGGCCCTTAATCTCGCCCACCCGTCATAGTATTATGTGCTGGTCGACTGTCTGACTAGCTCTAGCACATCACATGGCATGGCACACACTATGATGAATGTAGCCATTTTATCAAATGGGGCATCAAATCGTGTTCCACTTTTCCAACAAGGTTGTTATTTTTGGAAGGACGTAATTTTGTTTATTACACTAATGATATTGATTTTTCAGATGTAAAATACCCTAGTCTTTAAAATATAATTGTCTGATTTTATCGAGGGAGAAACCGCTGAGGGAATTGTGTACAGTAATTCCTAAAAATCCTGACTAATACCACTAATGACCAAGGGTAATACCCGGGTAATACCCCGAACTAATGCCTTTAATGCACAAGTAAATCCTGTAATACCGAGTACTAAAAGTAATAGAAATATTGAAACCATGTCCGAATCTTAGGTTTTTGTGTCAAGTACTTTACTATTTTGAGGACCTTTTTTTTTCATTCAATATTGATGTTCCCCCCTCGGATTTTATGTTTATTTCTGTGAAAGAAAATAAATCACTGATTTTTATTGAAAAAATCATTTGATTTGAATCTCGATTTAAATCATGATTTAAACCAAAAATCAACAAGCACGTGAACACGTTACAGTTCCGTAGGAACACCAAGTTCTACTGCTCGAGTTTATGTTGTTGGGATATACTTTTCAGAAACCCAGAGATGGTAAATATGAAAATACAGTTTTCCTGTCAAAATAAAATGTTTACCTGGCATCATACAAAGTGAATTATCTAATGTTCTAACTACTTGCTCTCATTTTTCTAGAGACAAAATGATTTTTTTTTAATTATATCTTTATATATTATATTATATTCTTATCATCGAAAAAAGTCAGGGAAACGTTTTTCTTGGACCAATTTTTTCCGTGCAAGTGCAATTTAAATTTTTACTCTTTTCCTCTCTGTATCATTGCTCTATAAAACTTGGAAAATGATATGCTAGGAGAATAGTATATGATTATATCAACTCTTGGATGTTCACTTTCCTCCCCTCCATTGAAAAATCACATTAATCGAGTCTTTTTATTAGGGTCAACGGGACCAGATAGGTACTTGAATGTAACATATTATACAGTGCCACGCTAAATTATGGAATAAATTCATTATTTCGAAATATAAAGATATTTTGAAAAAAGCCTCGGATAGGTCGATTTTTTTCCGATGGGATAATTTTTGAACCCCACACAAAATATATAGGGTTTTCCGCATTTGAGTGAAAATGACTGGTGATATTTTAAAATGGGACACCCAGTATATTTTTTCCATATTTGATTAGGGACCGTCATTACGAATCCAGTGATACCAGGTTTGATGGGATGATGTCAAACGGCAATTTAGCGTCGCACTGTATATTAAGTTATAGCCTATTATTTTCTCCATATTATACTTATGCTGAATTTGCGAATGGAGGCTTGGTTGACTCGCCAGGAGAAGTCTCTCCGCCACACTCCTTAAAAATCAATAAACTAATGGGATACATTTACACAGTCATTCGGCACAACCCTATCAAAATTAAATTAACCACTTTTAGTTATATCTTGCATGAGTTTCATAATCAACTTAAGTATTAATTTGACCATACTAGCTGGATCACACTGTATAATTGACCACCTGTAATTACACCAATGAACAATACTTCCAATGGTATATCATACTAATAAATATTTAGATCTTGGTTACTCAGAATAGTGAAAATTCTTTAGGATAACGTTTTCATGGTTGTTGATCAATCGAAAAAATTAGAGTTTTCAGCGGCCTCTAGCGTCAAAATTCGCCTATAGAAAAAGTTATGCCCATTGGACTTTCTGTTTGTAATGTCTTGGACTATAACATATCAAAAATTCAGCCAACTCGTTAGGGAGCTACTTTTCCTATTAAAGTGTGCGGTTCCTTTGTTACTATACTGTCAAAATATGATTTTAATCCAATTAACACCCTGGTGTACTTAAAGATGGTGATATCCAGTAGTATTGGATACTTGCCTACAAAAATATCTATTGTATAGGTGTATGTGGAAGACTGAATTATCATTACTAGTTATTGATCTTCGGCCAAGTAGTGGCGATGATCAGCTGTTTATGAATTACTCAGCAGTGAAGTTTCATGAATTTCTAATTAAATATTGTCGGTAGCATAGATTAATGCAAAAAACATCCTCATTTATTAAAACTGTGATATAGTTATAGATTTATAAAAATAATTGGGTGTGTGTGGGTCAACATTTTTCATGCTGAAATCAGATCTCAAGCATCTTCAAAAGCAAATACTTTTGCAAAAAGTTACTACTTATGTGTCTTCGTGAAAAGTCGTTCCGACGGACCCCTGGACGTGAAGCGTGTGAACCTGACATTATACATTCTTACACACTCCACAACTTGTTTCTGGCCGAATGACGAAATGTCAAAGCCAAAAAAAAAAAAAAATACTACTTATGAACATTTTGACGGAGTTATAGTATTTATATCAACTAGTATTATTTGTGGTGGATGTTTATATTATGAGCAATATAATCATGTGGTACTCAGATTTTTGCATAAAATTCCAATCCACGAAAGTAATTCCTAGATGCGCATTTCGATAACAAAGTTACCTTCATCAGTAGGATTACTAAACTAACTGTAAATAGGCATACCAATCTTTTTTATATCAAATAATTAATTACCATGGGTTAATCTGTGTACTCGAAGGTACCTTACCTGATGGGTAGGTATAGCCCACCCAATAAACAATACACCATAGGCACTTAATTATTCCAGTAATTATGAATGGTAATCCTCAGTTAATTTTTAAATTTTGGTGGCATTCTAAACCCTTCTATATGAGAAATAGTTACGATATTAGTAATCTTCGTTATTCTGAGAAAGGGAGTAGATGGAGAAACTAAGTCAGTGTTAATATGTAAATGATTTTGCAATATGACCATACAGTCTAGAACTGTACAACTAGTACAAGATGGATAGAAACCCTGGTGCGTTCATTTATACCTATGAAATCGGCCTACCAAAACTGTTAAGGTACGGCCTACCTGTTTCTTGATATTTTATTAGATCGGATTAGCTTCACGATTGTTCGTAGATGGCGGTAAAGTAATTACAGATTGATAAATAAATGAATACTTGTCATGATGATGACGTTGGGCAAGTGTCATGACATGTTTACATTTCGTATTTATTCAATTTTGTTAAAAAATAAGCCATAACATGTTTAACGTGCTTATTTCATCAAAAATCAGAATGGAAATTTTAAATTAACTAGTTGGATATGTGATATGTACGGGCAAGTTCATGTGCAGCCATTTTGAGCGTGATTTCCCTTAAACAACAAAACAAGGATCTTAACCCTACCTTCAATGGCTTCAGTAGTAAGTATTAAGTGTGTAGCTTCTTTAATACAAAAACCAGCTTGATAATTAGTTCACTAACTATGATTTTGTATAACTTATAGTTCAATAAACAATATTGAAAATCATGCCTTTAGACATTTTCATAGAAAACACCTCAAACATATTTAACAAAAATAGGTACTTATTGAAAACTTTTGCTCAGTATTATCTATAGACATTGATATTTTTTCTCTGAATTTGGAATAAGTGAATCTAGATTCTGTGGGTAATGTAACATTCAATTTTTTTTCCTGGTAATTAGATTTTCTATAAGATTTTTTTTTCAATTTTTATTATGGATTTTCTTCATTTTAGGTACTTTCGTTATAAGTAGAACCTAGAAACTCTGCAGACACCGACCAACCAGTAAACTTTTCTGGACTAGGACTTGTGAAACATTATATTGAAAAATATAAGTAATCTACCCTGGTTTTTTCTGCTTAGGTATTGAAAGCAACACCCAACTTACCAATTACAGCAGGTATGTAATTTTTATCTTTCATATCGAATTCAGCCATGTCAATTTCACCTTAGATATTATAGATTAGTATTCACGTTTTGAGTTTTGATAGAGTAGATAGAATTCACTAATGTCATAATCAAAAATAGAATTAAAGTCGATGATTATGTTGATATCTTGGTTTATCCCAAAGATAATTTATTCTAGTTGTTTGTAATACAAACATATAAGCTGCAATAGGCCATGGGCCGCAGTGGAAGGCTCGATATGGATGGCCCACTCACATTCGAAACCTCAATACAAATATTAATCAAATACTTAATATGTGAAAGGAAAAGCAAACTTTTGACCAGAATTCAACTAGAAGTACTTGTAAGACAGATTTGTTTTATGATGATAAAAGTGTCATTGCTATTAAGTTAATATATTCCGCCATATTCTGAGTTGTATTTAATTCGTATTTAATTCGGACTTCAATTGACTATCTATAGTCTAGTTCCTAAATTGTAGATAGTGACTCATCGTACATTTTCATGTTTTTACGGGATTTGAAAGTGCGGGAGATGTGAAAAAGTGGCAAAGTAAAACTTGATATGAAACGCTTCATATGAATTATGAACCATACAACCAATGAGTCACTATCTACAATTTAGCAACTAGACTATAGAATGCTCCGAAGGTGAGATTGTGGAAGCCAGGAGGAAATACAAACAGTATAAAATTCAGAAAAGTAGGTTTTATTATGTTTGAAAAAGAACACTATCACATCATTTTTTATTTGGAGGTTGTAGTAGTTGCCCTTTGATAGGTATATTAGAAAACTAATTTAAATTTATGTCCTTTACATACAAAGGGGCATTAAAATGAAGAATATCTTAGACTCCTCAAACCGTACATCATACAAATAATTCATGGGAATTAAACTATTATTTTTCGAGATACAGGGTACTACTTATTTGAAATAAACTTGGATTATCTTTTTACTCACCCTCTATACATGGAATGACTACGTGACGTAATCAACAGTGTTGAATGTTTGATAAATATATGTCATGCTCTTTCCTATCTGAACTAAAAAACGACGGGTTGACGTACTCCTATTTTCGAACCACTCTTTCAAAAGAAAATAATGTCAGTCAACTTCGGTTGAAATTGAGGGAGTTCATCCAGGCTAAAATGAATCTTTAATTCTGATTAGAGAACTCACACTGGTTGGTTTTGAATCAATCGAATTGGATTTTTCTTTATTCACCGTGTTGTAGGGCACAAAACGAAAAAGTATAATGGATACAAAGTCAAGGTGACATTATACCATCATTGAGGCATGGTATTTTCCTCGGTATTTTCAGAATAAATGGGCGTTTTGTCAATTCTCGATATTGTTAAAAATTCTGAGCAGAAAGCTTCACTTTTCATCTTTGACACACTTGTATCTCGAAAACTATTCGGCCGATTTTTCTGTGCCCGTAGACACTTTTGCTGAGTGAGTCAAAATATACAACATACAAAAATTCAGAGAATTCAACTAAAAGCCATTTTCCATAAGGATACTGCTAGATTTATATCAAGTAATCACTTGAAGTACCCTGTATAGAAAATATGTAAGTATAGCAGATTAGAATAAATCAGAGTGAAATATAAGAAACTTCAAAAGTTTGTAGTTTTTTATAATTATACTTGCTCTCTAAATTTTTTTAATATTGCTACATAAAAATTGAAAACCTCCAAATGATTTGCCACTTATGTTTGCTCATTAACTTAGCTTCCTGAGGATTTCCACATTTACTATGTTTATAGTAGTTTTTCTATTTTTTGATAGTTAGTTGACATTATACAGTAAGGTCCTAAAGTAACGGATAAATTAATTTTCTACGTTATTAGCCATTTTCAAGAAAAACCCTGAAACACGTCGATTCATGTTTTTGAAACGACACTCTGTGACATACAAAAAATCGCCCCTCTTCCACCCCCGTCAAAGTGACAGTCCCCACCTCAATTTTTTTTAAATGGATAGAGGGTTAGGTGATACCTCATTTAAAGGGTATTTTATTCAATTGTCTCTACAGCTATGTCTATTTTTTTAATTTTGTTCATGTGTCATAAAAAAAATAATTTTTAAAATGTTAAAAAGTACACATATACTTTTGAATGCCCTGTATATTCAATGCACCTCAATTTTTTACCAATGAACCATTATTTTTTTTGGTTAATTTACCAACTGTTGTTTGTCATAAGGGACAGTAAAGTTAAAAATTGATTGTGAAAAATTGAGGTGCATTGATTACACAGGGAATTTAATAGTACAGTGATACTTTTTAACATATGAAAATTATTTTTAACACATTAACGAAATTCAAAACCATAGACATGGCTATATAGACAATTGAATACCCTTTGAAGTGAGGTATCACTTGACGCCCTATTCCATTTGAAAAATTTGGGAGGATGGCTGTCACTTTGAAGGGGGTGGGAAAAGGGCGATTATTTTATGTCTCAGAGTGTCTTTTTGAAAATATAAATCAACGTGTTTCAGGTTCTCTTGACAATGGCTAATAACGTAGAATATGAATTTATCTGTTACTTTAGGACCTCACTGTATATTTGTGTACCAACTGAGAATACTAAAACTACACCTGAGATTGTTGACAAAATATACATGTTTTATATTCTTTACTTACAATTTTCAGTGTGTACTAACTATTGTAGTGCAAAAGTTTTTGCCATTTTCAGTTGTTTCAAATATTACATTGATCAGGTATTGGTAGAAGATATGCTCTTGACGTAGAAGTGAAACTGATCCAAACCCAGCTTATGTATAACATATATTACTTTATTCTTCTATTATATCTTTTATCAACCTATACATGTTATATACATATATAATATTGACTTCACCAAATAACAAATAATTATTTATGAAGCACTGTATTTTTTCAGTCCAATCCAAAGTTTACCCAGTTTATTTCATCATATCATCAACCCAATTATATTTTTTATACTAATATCAGCTGGGCACATTCTTATCTATACATTTTTATAAATTCATAAACATCATTATGATATTAACAAAATCTATTTTATCATTTTAGGTTTTCAAATGCAATTACTGGGAAACTGGAAGAAGGAAATGGCTGATTCAAGTCCACCATATATGTCTAGACAAACCTCAAAATAGTTTCTTGTAATACATTCTTTATTCTTTGTGAACTCATCAAGCAGTCAATACCAACACCAAAGGAATGACAGCCAGAAAGGATTATTGGGCCCCCTGATGATTAATTTTACACCTACCTGCTTATATCTGACAGATGCCTTCTGAATGCATCGAAAAGGTTTCTGAATTGAATAAGATGCCAATGCTGATTGAATCTTGTGACTGAAAAAGAGTGAAAAATAAATCGACTCTATATCTCACAGAGACACAATGCCAAAAAAATTAAGATTTTCAGATCTTCAGGAAAGATAGAACTTTCTATTAATGAAATTGTTGAAGTTGAATTATTATTTCTTGCAGTGTTTTTTTCCATAGTCTGAAAATGAAAAAAGTTTGAATCGAAATAAATCTATATATATATAAAAGTGTAAAAGGACAAATGAATTAATTTGCTCGGAAAAGTTACTATTGTCTTTTTTGAGTAGTGTATTCTGATATTGGTCTTATTTTCTCCTTATATAATGACAATTGAGTTATCAGCAAAATTTTCATAATATAGGGAGTATAGTTTTCGAAACGTTAACATTTAGAAGTATTTATCAGTTATTCTGAACTTATTTTTCCCGATGGCAAATTCACTACAAAAACCAATAGAGGGTTGAAATACCCCCAAAAAACATGTCAAGAAAGGAATTTTCTCCACAAAATCAAACTTTCAAACAATATTCGAATTATTGAAAACTTGCTCAACATAATACAACTTACATTATTTGATGTTATTCATTTCATCCTGTATATTTACACCAGTAATTTTCCCCTCTCTCTTGAATGAAATGAAATAAACAGTTCAATTCAAAAATAATGTACACTATTTTTCAGGGTATTATTTAATGAGCAATGTCAGGACCACCTTTTTGCAGATATTTTTGGTTTTGTCATTAATATAAAATACTACATATCCTACATATTTTCAGCAAGTTCCTGTAGAATATAATTCATTTCTATTGTTTTTCTTTTATTCATTCTTTGTATTTAGTCATTCTTCGTGAAGCCAAAACATTATGATTGTGAATAAAAGCACGAGTTGAAATAAATAATAATTTATTATATAATTCAAATAATTTTATTATATTGTTATCTAGTTAATAGTCTATATAATTGTGAAATATCTGAAAATAAAGTATATTTTGACTTTTACATTAGTCTCTTACAAGTTGATCACAGTGTGTTAGAATTTAGGATGATTTCTTAGAAGTAGATAGATAGATAGATAGATTCCTCTTGCAGCCACTATGATCTTATGAAAATGTCTTAAGCTGACAAATTTTCCAATGTTATTTTACCGCACAGCACCATCCAGCACAGACTTCGATTTCCATCCTATACATATCAAACTTTGTTAATATATGGCATTTTTTGGCTTCAAACTTCAAACCATTTTTTTGCATGGCTATGCACAAAAAAAAGTAAACCAGATAACTGCATAAAATTGTGAATTTGATAAGTATGTCACTGAAATAACTGTTTTCACATAAGTACTTTCATACTTCTCTGGGAGAAGATTATTTGAAAAAGTCTATATTTCTTTATATTTAAAGTAAAACAAGTATCATTATACAGTAGTATGGGTAATCATGCCGTGTAGCATTTAAGCAGAATGCAACATGTTTCAGTCAATGGATGATATTCTAGATCTCTGATTGGTTGTGGTCGAAAACGGGTGCATATTAGCAATCCAGTTTTAAATGTGGTGCACTTTGATGCCCGCTCCCATGCATCACGATGTATTCTATTAAAGAGATACAATATGAAAACATTACTGTTTACATTACTTCTTTCAGGCGCTAAACAACTCATATTTCATTGTTACCACTAAATCCATACGTTTTACACAAAAAATCAACCTTTTATAAGTAAAATACCCTACCTTTTTAAAAATTACTAACTGCCTTTGAAAGGGTAGATTATGTTTACTCATAACAGGAAGGTTGATTTTTGTTGCTTGTATAATAGTGAAATATGTATATGAGTTGATTGGCGTCTGTGAATGGTGTCGACAAGAAGAAAGAAGAATATTGTGAGGTTTTTGACTGCAGGAACATTCAAAATGCACCTGTGTTTGATCAAAACCAATCAGAGAGATAGGGGATCTCACACTGACTGAAACTGCTTGACTGCTGCCAGGTACATGTATAATGATCATATTATACAGTAGTTCTCGCAGCAAATGGAACAAGAGTGGAATAAAAATATGAGAGGAAATTAAAATTGTCTTGTGATGAGCTTAAGGTAAGTTAACAAACAGTGTTGTCTACTTCATACTTGCAATGGATTCGAACCTAGCCGACCAGCAGTCAATGGTTTTGAACGCTTCATTCTCAACCACTGATTGATTCGAATTAAATGGTGGGGCTAGAATATTAATGGGTTTTGCTTGTTGTTATTTATAGGCCTGTTCGTAAACCTCCATTTTTGATATAGCAGTTGTCAAACTCTAGTTCGAAAGTGTGAGGGTTTACAAACAGGCCTTATTTGGCACTGGTTGGGCATTAGTTGATTGAACTTATTTTTTCTCTCCTATGTTGCGTTCAATGCAAGTTTGCATGTAAATTTTTAACCTTTGTTGAGAATATAAGTGCAGAGATGTAAAAAGCTTAGCTCTTGGTGCTAACTTTGTTGGCGAAACTCCCATCAAGTGAAATTGACATAGTTTTAGTGTTTTGCTAGCTTTGATAAGATTGCACATAACAAAAATTGAAAGTAATAGGAGTGTATGAAATAATATAAATAATTCTCAACAGAATGACTTCAGTTGAGTATAGCTGTACAACTACTGTAGTTTGTTGCTTAAATTGAAAAAACTGGGACATGATAACCTAATTTTGAAAATCAGAAACAGTACACTACTAGTCCAATATATCAATTAACTCAAATTGTTTTATACTAACCTTAGATCTTTCATACAAACGCAGCCATGTCCAAGTACAAACTTGAAAAAACATTATGCACTACACATACAGGAATTACAGAAAAACTCAACAATAAACAAATAACTAATCATCCCCGAACTGAACGAAAAGTAGTAAAAGAACAGAAAAAAAAACGATAAATATCCTGATGAAATGTAAATCACAGTTAATCAAAAATTATAAACATAAACAGTAAAATTTCAAATATTCGAAAATAAATATGACTCAGTACTTCGGAATGTTGTAAACTCGGCTATTTTTTGATAATGCGCCATCTACTGACAACGAGAAAGCTAATCCAATCTTATTACAGCATTAACAACTTTGGGTGAAACAAAAGCGAATCAGTCAATCCACCAGGGTTTCTATCCATCTTGAACTAGTAATTATTCATAAACTTCTTCCTTGAAAGATTTTGCTAGACCTGTGATAACACTGAAATCATATATTTTTCATCAGATACTTATATTTTGCATTGTTCACAGCCAAAAGAGGAGACATTCAAGTTTCCAGATTTATTTGAAGAAACAGAAGAGAAACACAGTCAACAACAAGATCAAGAGAAGGCTTTGAAACAAGCAAAGGAAAGTTTCGACGACTTCTTGAAGAAAAATAAAGAGCGAACAAATATGCCAGGCTGGTTTTCAATATAATTTTAGAGTATGTGATATTGAAATTAAATTAAATAAATTCTGATAGATAAGATTAATCAATATTAAATGTAGAATGAATAGACTCACAGTTTTTTTATGAACTATACACGATTGGTATCCTACGGAGATTTCGATTTGAAGATCATGAGGCAGTTTTGAAACGTGCGACCGACAGTTTCAAAGACGTTTATATCTGCTCAGTTTTTGCTACATTTGTTGATATGTGAAATTGGAAGTGGATGATTTTATAGGTATTCGAATACGAAGAACAATCTTATCCAAAGCTTTTGACAAAAATTTGAGAGATATGCACTTGCTTGGATACATTCTTACTTGTCGAATAGAAAACAATTACAGTAATAGAAAAAAATTAAGAGCAGCACCTCTCTGAAATGAAATGGAAACTCTTTCAGTGGGCATTCCGCAGGGGAGTGTGATAGGGCACTTACTTTTTGTGTTCTATGTTAATGATCTTGCATCTGAAATTATTGATAAAAAACACATCTCATTGACTACGCCGATGATACATCGTGTTTTCCAGTTTTTCTCTGTTGCTAATGATCCGATCGCGTCGTACAAAATCTCATTTTGTTCGTATTTCAATTCTATACAAAATTCTTCTCATTGGAGCATCCAGATCAATAGTTTTCATTTTATAAGAAAAACACTAGATTATAAATTTTGTATTTAAATGTTTATAACAAATTAATAAATGTCGGTTGCAAGTCCAAACTTCTTTATTTTACATATTACAAAAAATGTTAAGTACGTAAGTTGTATAGTTTCATTCGATCTTTTTAATGGTTTAAGTTTAATTTATATAGTGTGTCTCAAAAGCGCAGCGACTAAAAAGTTAATTTTTTTAAATAGGACATCCGGTATATCATTGCATGATCGGTTAGGGATGCATGATCACAAGGAATCCAACAAGTTTGTTGCAAATATCTCCAAAGACTACGGATATATCGCCTATTATTTTATTCATAAGCTCAATGAGTATGAGAGAAAATTTATTGACCCGCCAGAAAAAAGTTTTTTCCACTTATGGGGGGGCTTATGGATACAATAAAACTTTTAAGTCGATGCGCTGTTTTGAGACACTCTGTATAAAGGAAACTGAAACTATCAAAGAGATTAAATGAAAACTGCTTACCACTTAGGTATTTATCATTTTTTTGTAATATTTAAAATAAAGAAGTTACGGAGCGGGATCCTCACTGTGTAATATAGCACACAATTGCGCATTATGAGTGTTCACATAAGACTACAGGAAATGATCAAACGTTAACTATTTCACTTTGCCCGACCTTTTCCTACTCTACTTTATCCACGACCAATTCCTTCATTTGAAATTTATTTGTCATAAAGTAAATTTATACAAAGATACATTTCATCAGGAGCTCTGTCAATAAATTTCCTAATTTGTTCCTGGGTCTGAGAAAGGAAAATTTTTTCTTGAAAATTAATTTTTAAAAATGCCTGTAGTTTGTCGTATTTTTCCAGATTAATATCATACCTAGTTTATATTCTCAACATTTATTCGAGCATTGAATAGAATGGCCATAATGAATATGGTTCGTATTTTGCCCTTCTTTTATCCAAATAGCACATCAGAACATTTTCGGAAAATGAGTTTTCCTTATTTCGAAGACTCCTTTCGTTGAAGGTTGAGCACGTTTTATTATAAATGGATTTCGATGGTTCGGGTATTTAGGTAGAAGTTGTTGCTGCAGCTAGTTGTACAATTTCTGGAGGTGTGCAAGTAAAAATTCTTCTTGACACTGACACTTTCGAGTTTGGTTATATTGTTTCCATGGTATTATTATTTAGAAATTTTGTGATAGGAGTACAAGTGAAAATAATAGTTATTTATATATCAAGGGCGTAAAGTAGGCGTTTATGACCTGCGCCGTGGATGATGACCCGATGGCGTCAGCCGAGGGCCATCACACGCATTTTACGCACGTGATACATACTAAATTTTATGCACCAGCGGTTTAATAGTGCGAATCACAAATACTGACTTAAATTCCAATGGTCTACACATTTCATACGTTATATATACAATAATTAAGAGTCAACATAGTATGGCGAATTTGAAACTATAGTAGCTGAGAGCTTTAATGTTGAAGAATCTATTTCAAATAAATTGATCATTACTGAAAAAATTGATTGTGTTGGAATGATACCAGAAAGTTATTTGAACCAACTATCCACTTCTAAAATGAATACTTGTTCTTGTGTCGATGCAGATGCTGTAACGACACTTCCAATATATAATGCATATGTTCAAGAGAATATTCTATCTTCAACATCAGTAACTAAACCAACTTCATTTTCAATGTTCAGGCTTATGACTTAATTACATTTTGAAAAAATGTCGATTGTGAAGAAATGTTAGGAAGTCTTTCTCTATTGAACTGAAATAATTCTGATTCGTGTTAGGTCTTGCATGAAATGATACATAAATATAGACAATTTGCGCCGCGGGCGGTAAAGTGCCACTTCACGCTCGCTGAACCGGGCGCTAAAGTGTACTTTACCGCTCGCTAGTGCATAATAGACATTTACGATATAAGTGTCGTAAAGATTCATATTACGATATGAGATGGAACATTTGTCAAACGAGGCCTTTACCCATCGATGGGTTATCAAACTCGGCCTAAAGGCCTCGTTTGACAAATGTTCCATCTCATATCGTAATATGAATTTACAATACAAGTATTGTACAATATTGTACTATCAATAATGTTAATTATTTACTCAAAATTAGTCAATATTCCTTAAATTAATGACATTAGAATCATGCAACAAGCAAGCGTTGCGCCCATTGTTGATTTATTTTGCGAACTGTCAACTTTGACACGTTTATTTCAATTTGGTAAAATTTCATCGACATTAGTCGGGACCAGAATAGATTCAGATATAGGATCCGCTATAAATTAAAAAATTCAAACCTTATTACCTGATAAATCCAGGAATAGATAATCAAATTTATAATAAATTAGTTCTTGTTATCCTTTTCCATTAAATAGACTGACATTTAAAAAAAGAAACAAATGAATTTTACTTTACCGCACTAGTGCGGTAAAGTATCTGATTACGAAACTCATATCAGTATCGTAATGACTGACATTACATATATGGTAGTAGTTAAAGGTATAATATAGTCCCTCGCCATTATTTCCTAAGGGAATAATATTCTGTAAAATCCATAAGTATAATACTTAATTTTATTAGTCGTAAATAAAAGTTAAACATCTATGAAGGCGACCTAGCTATTGTACAGAAGAAGGAATGACCCGGTACAGAAAACAACAAAATATCTTTGGATAATTATTCCGATTCTTGCATAATCTTCCCAGAAGACTCCTCAAAAATGCTTTGACCAAAAATTGTCATGTTGGTCATTATTTTACTAACTTTTTTTAGCTAGGTGAACTTTGAGTTTTGGCTTTACAATTTTTTTTGTATTCATACCTGTGACAGTGATTTTTGGCCAAGTTAATACTTTTTTTTGCGATAATCATGAATTCACGTGGAGTAAAAAGTGAAGCCAACGTTACATTTGAAGGAAAATATTAATGAAATGATGAAAAAAGAATGTGTATTTCATACAGAAGTTGGTAGTTTCACTTCCATTTAAAAGCTGATCTGTTCGTAGTTGAGTTTTCTGTATTCTCATTAAGGTTCACCAAATCTTCATCAATGAGTAGTTCAAAGTCTCCTAACGCCTGTGATGAAGTTATTTTATTCCACCTCACACTGAAAATGAAAAATAGCGAATGAGAGTCAATAGTTGTTATTATATCAGTAAATCATCAAAACATTGCTATGAAGCATATGGCGATGTTTGACAGAAGGCTATCAAAAGATTAATAAAAAAGTTATTCAAAATCCAACATTCTGTTACATCCCCTTCAGAGGGGTAGGGATTAGGTACGACGTCAATACTCGCACAGAAATCAGCTAAGCCCCCTATATGTTCACTGCATGATATCTATATCATTGGAAAAGCTTCTACACGAACACCATAAAATGTATTGGACTCAACTGTGTGACATACCACGCCCACATCAGTTTCATAACGTAGTCAAAACATGAGCGATTATGTTATATGGAACAAAATGTAACAATAAATGGCAAGAATTTTTGTTTTTGAGCAATCAAAAAGTTTAGAAATTTTTATGAATTTTCATGAAATCGCTTTTAGTCAGCTTTGTTTGAGAGGCACTGGTTTGATTCTCCTGACTGAAACAAGGATAAAATGTGGGGTCCGACCAAATAAGAAAAGGTGGAATACCTATGGATTCAACAAAGAAATTCACCTGTCCACATGTAGTCGATCGCAGTGCACAGGGCGCAGACTATTTGGAATAATGTAACTATCATAAAACGAGATATGCTAGGTAGGTCAACTTTAACTCACAGATCTGTATGAGAAACTATATAAATAAAAGGGCTTATCTAAGACCAACCTGCACTTTCAAATCAATGAAAACATGCAAGAGGGCCGTTTTGGCTCTAAGAAATATTATAAAAAAATTAATGATAGCTGAATGCAAATATCGTATTTCTTTCTCATTCGCAAAATGACGACTTGAACGAAATAATTTCCGTAGTTACTTATTACTCCTTAGTCCTTGATGAGTTTTCGCTCGCATTTAATTTCAACAGTCTCTCCCCAGTGCCGGATTTATACTCACTTACACCATACCGGCTAGGTTTGAATCCTTAGCGAAAGTGCTAGGAATCGCACGTTAAAAGGTAAGACGTCTTACCTTATTAGGATTAACGAGGTACCTCGTTAATCCTTGGCTCGCACAAGTTTCGACTTTTGAGGGCTGCCGTTCGTAAGGGGACGACAGCTGGTTAACGGCAAAAACAATTTTAACAAAACAATACCCCAGATGAAAACTTTCCAGTGATGTGTATGCTCAGATGCACATAAAGAAATAAAGTCTTTTTCAACTTAAACTGCTCATTTACATATATTATATTTTTTCATCAGCACCACTGATAGATAATCACGAATCTAATGTGTCCGTTGAAACAATAAGGTACTGTAAATCCAATAGGATTGTTTTGGTCTCTTCTCGACCTCACACCTCGCACAGGCTTCAGTCTTTAGACGTGTGAATTATGCCCCATTCAAAACTCATCTGGCTACTGCATTCGACGATTGGATGTTAGCCATAACCATAAGAAATATAGGATATTTGGGAAACAAAGCGTACGAAACTGCATTTTCCATTGAAAATATCACTCGCGGGTTTAAGAAAACTGGTTTATGGCCAATAAATAGGCTGATATTTTCCGATGAAGATTTTGTAGCGAGTAGTGTCATACTTAGGTCTTCAATCCCAAATGAAGCTCCACGAGAAACCCTACGTAATGATGAAGATCCAGCCACCTATGAAAATAATGACCCGCATGAGGATGTACGAGTATCAACAACTGATGTTGCTTATGATGAAAACCTAAATTTACGAGAGGGTACCTACTCTCAGGACGGTTTGTAGACTCCTTAAAGCAACCTTCAACGTCTGGTCTCAGTCTGGAGAAACTGGTTCCTTATCCCAAAGCTGCCAGTGCTAAAAGGAAGTCAAAATCGACAATTTACACAGACACTCCTGAATTGCCGATTAAACAGAATATATAATTGGAAAAAAAAGGAAGCAAGAAGTTAAGAAGAAACCCACTGTAAAGAGAAGTGTATTCGACAAAAAGAAAGAAAATTAGAAAATTAAAAAAGATAAGAGCCAATCAAGCGATTCTGATATCTCATTGGATGATGTTAGATCCGTCAGCAGTGACGACTTTGAAGAACTAGAAACTGCTTCCGAAAGTGAGCTTGAAATTGGCAATTATGTTCCCGTTAAATTTTGTACAAACTCTGGAGTAGTATTAATTCACTATGCAGGTCGCATCGAACAAATACATTCTCCTATGTTCACAAAAAAGTTTTTGAGAAGAAGAGGTTTCAGTCAGAAATTATTTTTTCCATCAGTGGGATATATATATTATATATTATAATAGTTAATATTATAATAGTTATATATATAGTTATAGTATATAGTTATAATGAAAATATACATGGAAAAAGTTCTTGCAGTACCAGTTAGAGCCGGAGTTTGTAGTTTGGCTACAATGTTCGAAATATTAATGTCACTTATATCACTTATATATATTATATATATATATATATATATATATATATATATATATATATGTGAAAAAAACTTCAAGCACTATGCCGTCAATTCTGGGTGGTGCATTTGACTATAATAATAATAATAATTTTTCATCTAAATATGTGCTTTTCGGACAAAATATTCTTGTACGGGATTCCTCACGTTGAGTAGATGATGAAAACATAATCTGCTAGAACTTGCCGTACAAAAATAATGGGACCGGAAGCCAGGATTTTTTTTTTTTTTGAATTTTCAATATTTTACAAAAATTCCTGGCTTCCTGTCCCATTATTTTTGTACGGAGGTAGGTTCTACGAGATTATTATTTCATAATCTACCCATCGTGAGGAATGCCGTACAAGAATATTTTGTCCGAAAAGCACATCTTCAGATGAAAAATTATTATTATTATTATTATTATTATTATTATTATAGTCAAATGCACCACCCAGAATTGACGGCATAGTGCCTAAAAGTTTTTTCTCATATTGCAGCATCGTTCGGTACATGTTTCATGCTGTACTCTATACAGCTTTGGTTAAAAGCTCAATTTGTTTATTATTCAATGCAGAAAAAAAAGACCTGAAGTGTCTTTGTCCTATCTCCATTTGTTTATGACTTATTTTAATAACAATGATTGAGAGCTAAGGAAACGCTTAACGTAAAAATAGAAATATATTTTAAAAAATAAAAAAATTTAAAAAAAATCTGTACATCAAAGAGCAGTGGAAATTATGATTTAAAAAAATGGTTCCTTAATATTAATATTTGGTAGCAAAAAAAAATTATTGATCAACAAATGCATTTTTAAGCAATTTTTTTTTAAGAAATGATTTTTTTATCCAAAATCATTATATTTATTGCTGATTGAAATCAAATATTGATTGAAATATAAACAATTTATTTGTTTATAACAAGTATTTAAACAATCAGAGTGGGTAGGAGGAAAAATTATGGGTGTTTACTACAACTACATCCTGCGGGAGGAAAATTGGCACTTTCCTCCCTAGTAATACAAATAGCTATTTATTGTTCAAGGGTCTGTATAAGTCAGCACACGCGGGACGCTTATCATCCGCGCCTCTAAATTAAAATTATAAATATTGGTAGTATAGTTCCGGGAGGTGGGATTTTTTTTTAGGAAATTCCTCCTCTTTAATCTTAATCTTAAAATTTTCCAAAAATTTTCTAGAGGTCATTCCGAATCGAATGAGCCCTGGATCATAATATTCTGTGCCCTTGAAGAGAAATTTACCAGAATGGCTCTTGTAGACTAGACTTATTCTTCATACATATTTTACTTACTCAGGTATTCCCGAAGGTGGAACGACAATATTCAGAATATTGTCTAGTAACTTATGTTTCAATATTCTATCATTTGCTGTAGTTGATGTCAATGATGGGGATGCGTTGACCTAAAAAAAAAAAAACATGATATGATACTTCGTAATAATAATTACGGAACACCACCATTTGTAAAACGGTCATTTGTTTATACTGAGGGGGAAACCGCTGGGGAATTTTGGTGTACATGTCTTGGGTATTAGTGGTATTCGTCGGGAATTAGAGGCATAACTTGAAAATTATTGGGTATTACAGGTATTACTAAGGCATTAGAGGAATTAGTTAGGAATTATTGGGCATTATACGGGAAAGGGAGGTACTACTCGAGTATTATATGGGTATTACAGGAATTATTCGGAAGTGACAGAATAATAACTGCACAATAATAATGAGTGAAGGCAAAAAAAAAGGTCATCAAAACATGGGAATTGGAATTGTCTGAAAAATGAGAGAGCAGCAGCCCGAATTGTGCGATGAAAACAAAAAAAAGTGCAACCGACTTGTACTTAACAACAAACCTAACATTAAGACACGATTTTATATTTTTCTTACTTTTCTGACGGGCATTACTGGCATTACTTGGGTGTTAGAGGCATCACTTACGATTTTTGGGAATTAGTGTACACAATATTCTCAGCGGGTTCCCTCTCGGTTTATACAGTGTCACACATAAAGTTATTAGTAAAAAAAAAGTTTTGTCACGTGCTACTCTAAACCTGTTAAATTAAAATAAAAAAGTAGCTCAGTACTAATTTTATACTTCCAGAATTTCGTCTTTTTGTTGTTGCAAAGTTCATCTAGTTTTTTCATTTCATTATTAAACTGATTCGTGTTTTCAGTATATGGACGTTAATGTGTCAGTAATCGAATAAACGTATTTCTCTTCACTCTTATTATTTATTATATTAGACGTGTAAAAACATCAAACCAAAATAACCATAACAAAATTCACAACAAAATAAAATAAAGAACCAGAATTCATCATTCAGTATGCCGTCCTTTCCGTTCTATACAAATTACAGTCCGTTCATTTACAGACTTTCTGTCATTTTTAATAAAATTGGATATGTGAATTATAAATGTTGAAAATCTGTACACAAAACAACTCGATTTATTAAAGGCAATAATTACATTAACCACAACTAAAAATTTGTTTCAAAAGCCTACTAACGAAAAGTTTTATTTCGGTTCGATCAATTTGTACCTACCATTTTCATTCCGAAATATTGTATTGTTTAAAATCACGAATAGAGTTAAATATTCCAAAAATAAAAAAAAGTGGAAAAAGGTATAAAATTGTAAAATGAGCAATTTTTTATATTTTATTCATTGGCTCCAAATTTGGACACCTAGTAACTTTTTTATTTCGCATTTTTCTAAATTTCAAAAAATTTCAAAAAAAAAGTCAAGTTTGACATGTTTAGAGTAGGTAGCATATGACAATTTGAAAAAGGCTCTTTTTCACTTATTTTTCAGGTACAACCTAACTGTGAAGTCAAATTTTTATTATATTGTGGTGGTTTTTTCAAGATGTTAGTTTGGTCGAGCGGAAACGTGGTCTTTCAGGTTGCTGCTTAGTGAAATTGAACACGAAAATCCGTGAAATAAGTGTATTGGATTCAAGCATTCAATTGTTACAGGTCAGATGTTGAATAGACAAATTATGGTACCAGACTGACTTGAGACTTGAGTTCGTCTGAAAAGTCCTTTCAAATGAATAGTGTGACGTGTTACTTGTCACACGACGACCTCGCCAAAAGGCAGCTCCTTATTGGCTGAAGACTATCGCCTAGAAACAATGTTGTGAAATGTGAACTCAAGTCACCTCGTATGGAAAGTGTAGTCATCATTTTGATATGAAGAAATAAAATAAGTACATATTCAGCTATGGTACGCAATTATACAGTGTAAATATTCTTAGAAACAAAAGAGCTTATACGAATGAGAACAATAAAACATATAAATGGAAATGAATGGAAATACTAGGTGAACGAAATATCTATACTATATTACAATATCTTTTAATAAAAAAAACTTCCATTTGTCGCGAACATTATGTGTGACACTGTATATATATACAGGGTGACCCAGGGTTAAACCGCCAAACGTTCAGTAAGTATGGTTTTTTGAGTGAAAATAAGATGTTTTCTTCATATAAAGTATGTGTTACAATTTTCTTCGTTTTTAATATAAGTACAGGGGGTGTCAAAGTTAAAAATATATGTTTTTTTAATTCTAAGTACAATAAAATAAGCCTTTTATCACCGCAAATAAGCATGCCAAGTTTTATCAAAATCAGCCGAAAGATTTTTGAGTTATGAATAAAAAACTATTTTTTTTTTAACTTTGGCACCCTGTATCTCGAAAACTAAGCAAGTTAGGACACATGCTTATATAAGGAAAACATCTTATTTTCACCCAAAAAACCGATACTGAACATTTAGCGGTTTAACCCTGGTCAGCCTGTTTATATAGTGATGTGTTTTTCCGGGTTTCTCTCCGTGTTGTTTTTGGTCCTCAGAATTACCAATTTCACGTTGAAAAGGGGAACATTCTCCATGAAAATTGAAAAATGTGATTTATTTGTAATATCTAACAGAAAAACAACTACTTCCCCGGCACAAGCCACGCAGATGATTCCAAAATAGATTTTATGAATTTCCTATTCATATTTTCGAACTAAGACCATTTTCACGTTTCAGCAAAGTGTCATTTGTTATGGTGATATTAACTGTCTCGAGTTTCTTAATTTTCAGGGGTGGCCGGTACTGTTTATCTGGGTTGTTTCTTCTATCTGTGTTAACCTGGCTACCAGGGTTAACCCGTCTGCCTGTGTTTTTCTGTCTGAATAATTATTACGCGCCAAGTTTTGTTTTTGTGGTTGTGTGGTTCGTTTTATTTGTTGAAGAGATAAGATAGGTTTCCACGATGTCGGTTATCTTTGACCGTCATCCCTCTTGTTAATATTGTTTGGTCATTTTTCAATTCCGATAGCCTCTATTATTTTTCGAGAGTAGAAGTCGCTCATACTAATAAGAGAGGCTATCGAAATTGAAAAAGGGCCGAACAGTATGAACAAGAGGGATGACGGTTAAAGATTATACCGACAACGTGGAAATCTGTCTTATATCTTCAACAAATAAAACAAAACACAAAAACAAAACTTGGCGAGTAATAATTATTCAGGCAGAAAAAACAGGCAGGCAGGTCAACCCCGGTAGGCAGATCAACCCAGGTAGAAGGGACAACCCTTATATATTAAGAAGCACAGGTCGAGTGGATGAGTCTAGTTCTGAACTCCAGACACTTAATATCACCTAAAGTTGGCAAATGAGATATGCTGCTTATATTAGGGAAATATCAAAATTAAATAGATAAACAAAAAATGTATGAAATAATATAATAAATTCTGATTTATTTGCATTATTTTTCTTTTTCCAATTTTGGACCGGCGGATTCTATTAGTTTGCCTGGTTCAATAATTAAGAATTGAATGAGGGGATGCGAGCAATGAGAAGGCTTTCAGGCGTTGGGAAGTGTCGGTGGCAATCGATTTAGTGTTTTTGAAATCTATTTTGTGGCCTGTTTCCTCACGATTTTTATAAAATGCGGAGGTGGAAGATGCTTGTCGAACTGCGACGTCATGTTCATAGATTCTGGATGTTAGTCGCCTATTAGTTTGGCCGATATAAGTTCTCGGACACTCTGAACATGGGATTTCATATACGCCTTATAAGAGTCATTTGGTATAGTATCCTTGGGAGATCTGAGGAATTTGGATATTTGATTGTTGGCCGTGTAGAATCACGTTTCCCCACCTTTTTATCCTTTTTCATTGAATATCTGCTCATATTGCATGTCATGTGACTTCAACCACGTAATTTCATAGGTGCAGCCATGTGTGAATGAAATAGTAAGTAATATCACAAGACCATGACAAATAGCCGATTATTATTTCCTTCCTAAGTTTATCGAGAATAGTTGTATTTTCACAATATAATGAGACCAAATGAACAATAACAATCTGAATTAATTATGTTTATATAGTCGAATTGAATTGTCTAAAATACGAGTTACTCGAAATGAATTGAAGAAAATAAAAGTCTTTATATCATGGTCGAGTGATATTTGGAAAGACTAATTCGTGAACAGCGTGAACTCATTCATATGCACGTTCATATACGCTTCAAAAAAGACATAAATTCTCTCCAGACAGACTCTTCACTCCTGTTTGGTTTTTTTGGATGGATTAGCATATAATGTTCACTAATTTCCGTAGTAGAAGATAACCGAAAGAGAGACATTTCAAATTTGAGTTATGCCAAACTTGACTCTTCTCTTTGTTTACTTAAATATCCGTGTTTACCAAAATTATCGTATTTACTTGAATATCCGCTCATTTTGCATATCATGCGACTTCAATCTCGTGAAATAGTATGAATAATAGTTTCACCAAAACAAATGACGATTACTTCATTCGTCTTCCAATGGCAGACGGGGCAGTCGTAGAACGCCATCATTTATTTGTAAAAGCCATAATAGCTATTTGTGTATTAAGAGCGCAAAGTAAAACTTTGCAACTTATGATTTTTTTTACAACCACAGATTTTAAAAAAATATTTGGTAAAAATGAATGATTATGGATAACCTCGATTTGACACCTCAGACAGTTCAGAATCAAGTTTGGCAATTCAGAATTCAAAACGTGTGAGCATTACTTGGCGCTAATAAAAATGTATAGACCAAAGTGTTCATAAAATATTTCATTACCTTGGCTTTCTGATGATATCTTCTTGGTTCATTTTGAATCGTACAATTTACTAAAAAGTTCATACTGCTTTTCGTACTTGCTTCTCGATTTCTCTGGCAGTATATTAGGAACAACTGATTTTGCAGCTTGCGCAATTTGCGGCGGAGTGCACGATTTCCATTGAATTTTTACTAAATACATTTTTTTTTTCGATGATGATCTTAAAATCAAATGTTGTTCATGAAATAGTTTACATTTGTCAAATACCGTTCAACACCTTATCTGGTGTCAAATGTCTGCTCCTCGGAAAATTGCAACTTTGCGCTTTCTTTTTTAAGCGAAAACATGGTATTTTTCGCTCGGTTGTAGAAAATTTTTAAATATTCATCCAAAACAAAATGGCGGTACATAATATTGAGTAACCCCACCCCTGTTAACTTTTGAAGGGATCGGAATTTTTTTGAAAATTCATTCTGTTGAATGATAGTTCTTGAACTACTTTTTGACAAGAAAAAAATTTCAAATTTTCAACATGGCATCGGGCCGCCATTTTTTTTCTAAAATTGCAAGGGAGTGTAATGATACCTCATTTGAATCGTCTTTCAGTTTTTTATACGGTAGCAAAATGTCATCAAATCTTTCAAAGTACCCCTCTACAAAAGTTGTCTGTACCTGAACAGGGGTAGGGTACTCAATAAGACTTATAATATTATGTACAACCATTTTGTTTTGGATGAATATTTCTGTTTAAAATTTAACTATCGCATATAGAGAATTGAAAGACTTTTCGAATGGGGTATCACTCAACCAACCATGCAATTTTAAAAAATCTACCAAAATGGCTGCCAGATAATTTTTTTAGTGTTGAAAAGTAGCTCAATAAGAACTACCATTTCACCTACGAAAATTTCAAAGAAAAATTCCAATACGTTCAAAAGTTAGCAGAGGGGGGGGGTTATTTTATGGACAGACTGTATGTTGTACACATAACTCACCTCAATGAGCCAGGGCTTCAGCTTATTATCAATGATTATATCATAACCATAACATTCGAAGCAATGCCGATCTGTGGCAATAACTGGAGCAATAGCTTTCAGAGAGTGTATTATTAACCAACTCATTTGATCGAATAATTTTTCTGTGACCTGTTTTCCTCTTGTGCTCTCTAGATGTAAGCGTAGATTATGCACGCTCAGCTTTCCTCCATGAGAAGAATTATATTCACCCTGAAAATATTTTTATTATTCCATATTCCACCTGAAGACTCAGCAATAATTTGAAAGCAACTTATGATTCCATTGCTTCGACGCATATTTCTTGTGTCAACTTAATAACATCCGAAAAAAAGTTTTTGAAGAGAAGAATTTTCCTTTCGAAGCACAAAATAACTTACTCTTCAACTCGAAGTTTATTCCTACTAATTGACTTGTTTAGATTCATAAGGAACCATTCAGGTATCTCTTTAAGCTGTATGTTAATATTCACAGATATTCACATATCTGGTTATTCAGTTAAATTTATATACACGTGTAACCAGATATTTTAACTATGTGAAAATTACCACAACGGTTCCTTTGAATGTTGCTCAGTATCCAGTTTTGAATTACATGACAGCTGTGATAGTGAGTACGTCTTGATTTCTATCTGTGATTTTTATAATGGTTTCAGTTATTCGACAATGAAGAACATAACTAATTTAATTTTCCATTTTGTGGTGATACATTCCAATTATTTTGAATGATTCATTGCAATATCTTGTGCAATTTAACACACTCTGTTGATGAGTTTCTTCGACAAATGTTTGTTCTCTGTATTCCTAAATTCCCTATATAAATCTGAACGTGTCTATAAAATATAAAATTACTCACCCCATGTTTCTGTACAGATACATTTGTTAAATGCACATACATATTATCTAGTTCTGCAACACTTGAATCATATTTAACGGTACAAAATCTACAGAAACCCAATTTGAACTGATAAGCCTTCAGAGGTCTAAACGACGTAACAAGGACATAAAGCCGCAAATCGAATTTCTTTCCTCCAATTAGCAAAGGATCATCAATATACCTGTAAATATTGAAGATATCCCTTAGATTGAAATGAAATTAAATAATATATCAATAATGCAAATAAATACACACATTCTTAGAAATGATAAACTGGAGCAAATATTTATTTATTTTTGTATTTCATGAGAGTTTTTTTTATGTTGAATAAGTTGAAAAAATTCATTGATTCAAAATCAACGAAGTTAAAAAATAATATATTGAGATTTATAGACAGGACTTGTTGGTTCTGCCTTTTGATTTCCGAACATTTCTGAAGTACATGGTGTAATATTAGACGAATCATGATATACTGCGAACTTCCTAAGTTAGCTGGTGCGAATCATTGGATGAAACCATTCAATTGAGCACTGTCAGCTGACGTCACAACATGGCGGTGATCATCTGATGGGGGGGACAAACAAAGAATTTGAGTTTGGAAAACAAATTGGTTTTTTTGCGGTGGTTAGTGGTTAATTGTAATTTTTTTGAACTTTACAAAATTTAGTGATCCTATTATTTGATAATAATTTGAAGTACTCTTGTTTCAGATGAGAAATCGTATAATTTTATTAATAACTTTGCTGTTAGGATTGCGTTCTTTGACAATAAATATCTACTAGTTATACAAAACTTTCTGTCTTCCATAACGTCCTCCAATGTTGACTTCAATGTTAACTGTAAATGCCCAGCGTTTTTTTTGGTCTACGTATTTTGGGTAAGTACATGGTTCGGATGTTCGGAAAGATCTGACTAGTATGTCTCTGTGTGTGTGTGTGTTTGTATAGGAGGAAATTTGGAAATTTCACGAGCTGGTCTCGATCGGATCGGATCGGTTATAACAACCCATAACCCATAAGTCTTCATGATTTATGTCCTCAATTCTAAAAGAGAATACTGTTTGTATGATACCTATCACCATAACAACGTATTTTTGAATGAAAAAATCCATGTTTATAACACCTCTACAGACTTATGCACTCAGTCATGAATTAATACTCACTAAAAATGTCTTTGTTTGTCCCCCCATCGAATGTTTGACAACTGTCAAATTACATCACTGACAGTGCTCTATTCAAAAACAACGGACTTCAGTCTTAATTAACGTTATATATAAGTACACGTTCACTTTATTTGTACCAGACATTCTCACATTTCCTGGATCTCGTGAAAATAGACACTGCATGAAACTGCAAGTGGTCATTACGAACAATTCTCAGTGAAAAATATTGTTAATTCCCCTGAATTCCTTCAAAATGGGACATTCTTGTACTGAAAAAGCCAAATAACGCAAATTTCTGAAGAATAATGCCTCAATAAATCATTATTCGTACATATAATCATTATTTGCACCAATGAAATCTGTAACATTCAATAAAAATAATAATAATAAAACGTCTTCATTTTGATATCCGCGGCCGAATCCAGTTATGAAACTGCTCTACTCAACCGAGTACCAGAAAATGTAAAATAACAGTTCAGTGATTTCAGATTAAAAGTAAACAATGCTAAGAAAAACATTATTTTAGTTTATACGTTATCTAGTTTTTTTTTTAATGTGTTGAATGTAATTTTTTGTTAGACCAGTATTTTGATTTTCTTTTATATATCCATGACAATAGCTGTTTAATTCTTTAATTTTTCAAGTAATTTGTCAAATCATTCAAATGCTATGTTTCAAGTGATTGTTTAGGAGATTTCACAGTAGTTCGATCTTATTTGTTCCTTATGGATTTTTCATCATTAAAATCAAGAAGTCGCGAAGAGGACTACTTACTTTGAAATGACGTAGCTTTCTTTGGAAAGTTGCTGCTGGAATGGTGTTTTGGATTCTCTTGACCACCTCTTCAACTTCGACAATTTGTTTATTAAAAATATTCCAGAACCCTGAGATCTTCCACACGGTTTCATAATCCAAGTACTCTGTGGATTGAATAATTTTTAAACTCAATCTCGTTTATTCTGGTATACAAAGAAAATAGTTTTTCCCAAACAATGGAAATAATATTTGTTCATGTTCATTTATTACGAGAGGATTCAGACCGAAATTATTCTATAATTGATGAACCAGATAAAAATAAATCGTTCGCTTGTCCTTGATATATTTAATTGTAGCTTTGTGAAACTTTCTCATCAGCACAAACCCTCCAAATAATAAAAAAAAAATAATGTGTGAATCATTGTAGGTACTTATCAATCATTTCGTTTCTTGTGTTCGTCAGTAAAGGACGTTGTTTTGATTTTCTAGTTGAATTTATAATAAAAAAAGTGGAAATGTCTGGAGAAGCTCAAAAGATAGATGGAGAAAATTCAGGAAAAATTGAATCAGATTGAAGACAGTGAATATTCATTTATTATCAGGTATGTTAATTTTGTTTTTTCTCTATTCAGTGATGGATACAAATACAAGTACAAATGGAGATATTTGAAGAAATCTTGTGATTTCATTAGACACAACTAAATGATAACTCTTTAGTGGAATATAAATTAGGAAAACGTGTAATTTAATTTCCTCAAATTAATTTTCAGTAGCATTACAGGTACGAAATCAAGTGATTCCAATATGAGTTGTAAAGATGAAATCGGGAAATTTAATTTTTAGTAATTTTTCAAGTGCCTACGAAATCTAGCGATTTCAGTACAGAGCTGCAAAATCGATGAATTAATTTTCAGTAACTTTTCAGGTACGAAATCGAGTGTTTCCAATATGAGTTGTAACGATAAAATCGGGTAATTTCATTTTTAGTAACTTTTCAAATGCCTTCGAAATCTAGCGATTTCAGTACAAAGCTGCAAAATCGATGAATTCATTTTCAGTAACTTTTTAAAAACGAAATCGAGTGATTTCAATATGAGTTGTTGAGAAGAAATCGTGTGATTTTATTTTTAGTAACTTCTCAAGTACCTTCAAAATCGAGCGATTTCTACATCTGGATGTACAGATCATTGAAAATTCAGATACTAAAATAAAACTTGAATGCTTCGGGCCATACTCGAATAATGAAGAAAGACAACCCAACCCGTTCACGAAGAAATTGTTATACGTTGGGATGCTCATTCTAAAACAGGCCTTACCAAAGATCATCAGCGAGAGAAGCTCGTCGATGAATAAAAACTACCATCTATTTGCAAACCATTGCCCCCTCGAATGAGTAAAATGAATGAAACCATCATGCTTGCCCAAAATTGCTTCCGATAACGATGTATTCATGAGTGCCTTACATCAACAACTAGCTCATGGGTTATCAGCGATAGAAGCAGTAGTAGCACTGTTTTGGACCCAAGATAATGTGAAATCAGTGGCAGATGCCTGCCAATTATTTTGCAATGTTCATTGTGAAATTTTGAAGGAAAAAGAAATGAGGAAAGGAGAGGTGACAATCAGAGCAAAACAGGACAAAGAAAATAACTGAACCCAGAGCCCATCATTATTATTGGAAGTAAGCCAGTCACAGACGGTAAGCACCTCAAAAATGTTTGGTAAGCGGGAAAATATTACCAAGGACCGGATGGTCCTAGACTGAGTTAAAGGAGTTGAAATTCTTTTATTTATCGAACCGAATTTAAAAACTCCTGCTAACATATTGCCAGACTGTTTTGAAATCTCATAAAAAGCTAATCAAAATGGGACTATGTCGTCCACAAAGAAACCTTGTCCTATCTAGTTTCTTTTTTTGGTGAATAATCTAATGGAAAGAACAGCTTTATTTTGAACTTCAAAAAACTTATTTCAAATTAGAGGATTGCAGGATAGTACTGAAACTTTCAACCCAAATTGCTACGTTTCTGATATATACCTGGAGATGGATCCTTTTTAGTTCCAACAAATATGCTAATTTTACTTCCCCATGAAAAAAATACTACCCATCAGAAAAATATATTTTTATCTTTGAAAAGAATCAAGAACATATTGTCAGAAATTCAAATAAATTATTAGAAAGACTTACTGCCAGTTTCAAAATACAGGTTGGAACATATAAAATCATTTTAAATAATAAAATACGTTTTTTGCAATATTGATATTCGAAATAAAAAAAAATTACAATCCCAGATACCTTGATGTATGAATTGAATTGGTTGAAACAGCAACATGGGAAAGGTCAAAATATCAAACCAGATTTTTTTCTGTAAAAATTGATTCAGATGCGTCACTCACTGGATGGGGAGTTTTTTGTGAGGAAATGTATCAGTTGTTTAGAAATGAAAGCAGGCTGTTACATCTTGAAATCCTCAAACAAAAATAAACGACTCATTGGTATATTTCTCAGAATAGATAAACAAACAGCTATCTTATGTATAAATCGGGGTGAAAGCATTAAATTTCTATGCTTAAACAAAGCAGCTACTGAACTGTGGCAATGGTGTGAGGAAAGAAATATTTCTGGGTAAGCTACATACAGTCTGTCCATAAAGTTCCCCCCCCTGTTAACTTTTCAACGAATTGGTATTTTCCTTTGATTTTTTTGTGGAATGGTTATTCATGAGCTACTTGTTAACACAAAAATAAATATTTTATGGTATGATGGGTCGAGTGATACCTCATTCGAAACGTCTTTCAATTCTCTATATAACTGCAACATTTCAAACAAAAATATTCATACAAAACAAAATGGCGGTACATATCTTTATGTTATCCTTTCGGTTCCTAAAGAGTTCCAGTAAAATCACCAAATCTTTTAAGGTACCTTTCTTCTACAAGAGTTCTGAAACTCACTTATTTTCATCAACAGACAGATAACAAAGTGAACTGAATAATAATGAAGGATCCTCATAACAAAGCACCAACGTTATGTACCGCCATTTTGTTTTGGATGAAAATTTTTGTCTGAAATTTTGTTATCGTATAGAAAATTGAAAAACAATTTAAATAAGTTATCACTCGACCCACAAAAACTTTAAAAAATACTCATAACCAACAAAATCATAATCAACAGAACAAATTGATACCAAAATTCCAGACAGGATAAAAACATCCGCTAAAAGTGAACCACCACCGCTACTGGTTTTTCCATATTTAGTAGGTATAGTCGCTGAGGTAAAATATATAATATATTTATACCCAGTAAATTGTCATGGAAATTTTCCTTCATAAACTATAAAATGATTCCAAATTTCTTTTAATATTACCTTATAATAAAATATATTGAAATATGAGTGCCGCATTGTAATGAGAGAGTGGTTGAACAAAATACATTCACAACATATAATAAAGTCCGATAGGTTATTTTAAATATTTTTATAGTTGACATTTACAGGGTGTTCTATAATTGATTGCTGATCGTGAAGGGCGATAACACTTGATTGATTTTGAGTTTTTTCTAAGAATATAGGATCGCAACCGCTCCATCTCTGGGATACAGGGTGTTGGAATTTAACAAAAAAGTTAGTCATTGGCCCAATTTCTCTAAAACCGATTTGGATTTTTTCAATTTTTGTACTTACATGCAAATTTCGCATTGAAATAAGTTTTTTCCATGGCAACAATTTTCTTAATTTGCATCAGCGGCATACCTGTTATGATGCCCTGCTATATTTTTTATCCAAATATTTATATATTTCCAAATCAATACTATTGTGTAATAGTCCTCTATCTCCCAATGAAATTATTTCTCTTTTTTTTATTTCGATTTTTCGATTGCTTGTACGTATGCGATTTTTTGTTGGTCGTAATGATATGCATTTTGTTTTTTATATCGAAAAGTTTCCGCTGGCTTAATAAAAGTCAGGAGAACATTTTTATGAGGAGACAAAGGAAAATCATGAATTTCAACACCCTGTATCTCATAAATGAAGTGGTTGCGGACCTATGTTCACATGAAGAATTATTCCTAAAATCATTCAAATATTATCGCCCTTAAGAGGTAAGAGGCCATGAGCGCGATTAATTTGTGATGTTTTTTTTTTTCGACAACTTCAGGCTGCTAGAGGACGTTTGATTCTATGTACCTACGTTTGCGGCAGCACCTCGCGATGCTTTTCACAGATAATCGTGGAAGTGGATTAAAATTTCAATTTCCATTACAGCACTTTATACATAGAATCACACGTCCTCCAGAAGCCTATGCTTGTTTGAAGTATATGAATTTTGATGGTAGGTATATATTTTGTCCACCAACAATATTTATTTGTAGGTGTCACCGTAGACGTTGAACAGTTATTTTTATAACAAGATATTTGAGTAGCTTGTCTTCGGGAATTTCGTAGGTATCTATCAAATATTCTTCAATAGAACCCAAATTTGTTAGATAATCCGTTATAGGACGGTAAGGTAAATATTCTGCCTTCTCTAGATTCAAAGCTAAAAACTAGAATGACCGATTCGGATGGAACAAGTATTTCATGTTTTTCATTAAAGGAAGTAGGTATATACATATAAGAGCGCCGTTGGGGTGCAGCGCCCCCATTGTCATCATGATAATGACCAGAATCTATTACTACTTATATAGGATTTTAAATAAAGAAAAATCTGCACTTAGATATCCTTGTATTCCTCAAAACAAACACAAGCTACCATAAAAATTGAAATTTGGGTTCGAATATGTTGGAAACCTTATCTCAAACATAGCACTCAATTGCTACTTATACGTAATTTTTATTCAATTCTACCATAATATATATGGATCAAGTAATTTCTTACTACTTAAAACTCAGTTCTCATCAAATCCTGATATTTTTGTTATCTTGTCACTGGAAAAAAATTTCATTGAACCGATTATTCGTTATACATCAACTCACCTGTGGAGCTTTTCTATATTCTTCTACGAACATATTATAATCCGCTGGTAGGACGAAAGTAACGGGTATGAAGTCTAAATGGAGATATTTTGAATCACCTCTATCCGCCATGCTACTTCCTTCCTTTTCAAGGTCTCTTCTGTAACGTTTTATGTTCTTAACTAGAAGATCTTTCCGGGATATTTCATAATGATTCGGAAAATGGTTTATCAACCTATAAATTGAAATAGTGAAAACATTATACAGTGCGGCTTTTTATAGTCTTCCCGCTCTGTTCACTTTTGAACGGTGCGACCTACAAACATGGGACAAAACCCGTTTTTAGATATCACCGATACTCTTTTTGCAATAAAAGACGTTGTGAATGCTCTATAGATGGCGTGGGGGCGCACATCAATTTAAAATTTCTAATAGCACGTCGTTGAAAAGAAAATTCAATTATTTTTTCGACCATCTATTTTTTTTATTTTGCGTAAATATTTTTTTCAAAATATGTATGTGAAATTTCAAGTATGAGGGCGGATTTGAATAGTACTCTTAGCTCGACAACTTTTGAACGGTTTCATCTGAAACAATGGGATGAAAAATATTTTGAATAGTATTACCGACACTACTCTTTGAGAAAAGATATACTGAAATTATTCAACAGATGGCTCTGGAGAAACATCAACTTGAAAATTACAATTGGCATAGAGATCGAATGTGTACAAAAATAATGAACGAATTTAAAAAAATATGTAAATGGTTGTAAAGAGAAGAATTAAATTGTCTTTTCAACGATGTGATACTTGCACCCCCCCCCCCAATGATATTTGAAATTTTTATCTAGCGAGCAATCACAACGTCCTTTATTCGAAGAAGTAGTATTTATAGGTGATCGTTGAAAACGGTTTTTGTCTCATGTTTGTACAACGAACCATTCAAAAATTAACAGAAGGGGATAAAAAGCCGCACTGTATGATAGTTTGCTCAGTAATGACAAGTAGACAAAACGATGAAATAAGTTTCATTATTAGTTTTATAGATTGGATATTGTTTTTTTCACAATTTGTGGCTGAAAAATGCATTCTAACAGTACTCATTTCCCTCTTTGAACCTTCAAGATGGTATGTAGAAAATATATTGTTCGTGTAGAAAAACATTGTTGAAAATGCAAAAAACCAAAAAAAAAACACTATTTCATAATCGATTTTTAAGTAAACTTGAAAATGTTTGTGAAGAAGAGCTGAAATTGATGAAAAAGATTGATTTCCCCGGTGGGGAATTTTGGTGTACATGCCTTGGGTATTAGTAGTATTAGTTCGGTATTAGTGGAGAAATAGAGAAATAAGTTGAGAAAAATAATTGGATAATAGTTGGAAATTATTGGGTATTGGTCGGGAAGTAGGGGTATTAGTCGAAAATTAATGGGCATTAGTCGAAAATTCGAGGTATTACTCGAGTATTATTTCGTTAAAAGGACAAACAAAAGGAATTTTAGGAATTATTCCGAAATAAGAAAACACCGGTTGAAATCATAATTGTGGGTGAAGAAAAAAATGTCTTCAAAATAGTACTCGACAAAATACCTAAGTAATGGATTTTGAAGTTACCGAAAATATTCTTTACACAATAATTCAATAGGTAAAATCTTAAAATATTTTATACATAAACTATATATAATTCACACTTTTCAAAAATTGAAATACAAATAAAATCGTTTTATCACAGTGAAATATGAAAAAATAAACGTCGAAATTGTTTTGTTTAAATTTAATTATTTTTATAAATGCTCTTTATCATCAGAAGTAATGGAGCATTCGTTTTGACACTAAGGTAAAAAACGATTAAAATTTCCACAATATTTATTGTCTTCGCTTGTATCGAAACATGTCGCAAAGACAATAAATATTGTGGGAATTTTAATCGTTTTTTACCTTAGTGCCATAACTATGGATTTCCATCAAGTAACGGCCACGTCAATAAAAAAAAAAGCATTCGTTTTCGTCATCTGCGAACTCTTTCAGTTCTAGGTATTCGAGTTCAGTATTATTTTAATAAGCACAAATTTGTGCATCTCAAGCCATGCTTGCGACAGCAACATCTTTTATTGTTGCATCCCGTCTCGCAGCTACAGCAAACACGAGGGGGAAACAACTCGTTCATTAGGTGTACATCATGATATTTTCATTACTTCATTACTCATTTTGTCTTGAGCATTAAACCGCTGGGCCATTTCAGATTTACGATTGAAACCGTTTACATGAATAATTTACGCTAATCAAAATAGTCAAATCGTATATCATGCCCCTTCAATAATTTTTCAGAGAATAACCTGGCCCCTAAAATGTTTTTCATTATTTTTCATTACTAGTTGTTTCCCCCTCGGAAAAAGCTATTAGACTTTGAAGTTACACCTGGAATAATAATTTTAATAAACGTGACGTGACGTCAGGCGACCTGAACGAGGCGGCTCGTATTCGCAAGACTAACTTACAAATTCATTGGTGTGCAGTCATTTGCTCCGTTCGTGTCGTGCTTTGTTCATTACACGATGGCTAATATAAAAAAAATAAAAAAATCGCTTACAAATATTGTGGAGAATATTGTTTTGCCACTATGTGTAAAAGCACGAAAGTTAAAAACCCCATTAACTTTTTTTTCGTGTACCAAATGACATGAATAAAGGAGGCGTGACTCAAGTGGACCTAAAATATTACATATGTATGTGATGATCATTTTGTGATGTGAATACCTATCAGAGTCTGGTTGGTACTAAGACGAAGTAATGGAATGTAGTATACGGAAAGCTGTCCGAATTCTTCAAAGAAAATTTTACCCCAGTTATCAATAGCACAGATTGATTACCAACAGAGCAGCCTTCATAATCTTTGAATTGTATCTATAATTTTTTCCGAGTGAAATTCATTTTGCCGCATTGAATAACATTATTATAAACTACGGTTAGCTTTAAACAAGCCGCTTTGCACCATTATCGCTAGTACAATGGACACGTGAATCAAAGTTTTCATTGGTTGAACAGCAATCAAATCCACGTGGACAGACGGTTTGTTGATTCATACAGGATAATTATACGGGTAGTAAACAGTTTTTTTTCTTTTCCTACTCCTAACATATAACTGTGTTTTGCAATTGATAATGGATGAACTTTAACAACCAGTACTCAACTACAAAGTGGTTATAAAACTTTTTTTTTAAATAAATTATCGTTTTAAGTTGAACCGTGTGGTAAACTTAAAAGAAGATACTTGAAAAGTTTAATTCCTTTTATTTCAGATTTCAGTACTAACATAAGACGGATTTGAAGAAAAAAACTTCATCACTCTGTATATATCTATTGAAGGCAAATTATTACTTTGTCTGTACACGTACAGGACAGGCAAGTAGAAGTAGAGTTGATAGTAGGTACCTATAATAGTCTCTTCGAGTTTAGTTCAAGGGTCACTGACGATTCTGTTTGTGTTAAATATTTTAAGTGATGGCAATAGAAGGTTTCGGCACATATCTCTGGAATAATTTCTGAAAAGCTTGCCTTTGAAATCCTATAAGAACATTGTAGGTTTCGCAAACTGTTAGCCAGTAGCCAGAAAATATAATACCATGGACGTATAATATCGTATAAATACAGATGGACTCAGCATTGCCATACCTACAACACGGATTCTCAAGTCGCTCAGTTTGGTGGCGCGCGGGCTGCAGGGAAGAGAGAAGGTAGCGATAGAGTGTGACCTTCCCACAACCGACAGGAGCGCATGCATTTAATAAAAATAGGGTTCAATTACAAGAAAAAAATGCTGATTTTGAAATAATGATAAAAATATGAACGAAAGTGATAGAGTATACATCCGATGGTACTTCGTGAGATAGAAAAACTCATTTGACATATCAACATGTCATGAAATACTTCATTGACTGAGACAGTAAGTGTTTATTTATCATCATCGATCCTTAGAAAATTTGTTTAATGAAATTTGCCGAATAAAACAATGAGACTTCCGTTTTCAATGAATGGAAAGCTGGAGACAAATTACCGAAAAAAAAATATAAATAAAATTACTAAAAAAAGGTAATTTATATATTCAATAAATACATGTTCTTACATCGATATTATCATACATGAATATCGCGAAGAATAAATATTTCACAGCAATTTTCAACGCTGTCCTGTTCTCTCTCCTGATATAAATTTTTCGATCAGTTCAGGTTCTGATGCAGTCATGGTGCCTGAAGAAGGTGATAACTTTTCCCATAAACTGGTTCATCAGTGACCATCTGATCAATTCCCAGATCAGTCGTTTCAGAATCTATTTTCCTCCTGTAATTTCAAGAAACAAATTTCTTCATTATATTTAGCACTAAATTTATGTACCCTATATTTTTTCAACCCAGAAAATAAGAAATGGACCTAAAGATTATTATCTGTCAAATCATCAGTTTTTCAAAGTCAAAGAAGTAGGTGAAAACTGAGTTGTAAAATTTGAGTTAACGTTTTTGGAATTATGCCTTTCTCAATTCATCCCCACCTCTTCAGTGGGGAGCTTGAATTTTTGACAATTTCCTCAAAATCTGTATCTGGGACTGTTTCAGTAGAATCAGTTGAAGATTTTCTTTTTCTGAAATCATTCAATCTGAAAATATATAATGAATTTTTTTTTAAGTAGAAATCTCTATTATTATTTGAAATAACTCATAGATAATAACAATTTTGATGAATGATGATAATTACCCTGACGTTGAAGCAGTTGACTTTCTTACCATTCATTCACTGGGTTTTATCTCAAATGCTGCATCTTCGAAGTGAAAGGAACAAACCCTAGCAGACTTTGGAACACATTCAGTTGAGCATTTTATTCCCAACTTCTTCGACCAAGCCGCTTCACTGTCACATCAGTTGCAAACCTAAAGATAAATCCAAATTTAGATAAACATTTCTTGGACTTTTTCGCAATCTTTTTTTCTGATTGCATTATCCAAATGACCAAATGAAATAATAAAAGTTTCGTGAGGTGTCTATTTTATTATTTCCACATAATATGAAGGTTTGAATGCACATAATAATTTCATTTTGTTCGGCGAAAACAGATTGATACCCACTGTAACGCCTATGGAATCTGATATTCAGGTTGGAACATATAGATTGTTTGCAAACCCAGCAAGTTTGCACCATTATTACTCTCTGTCTATTATTACACTGCCACTATATCACTCAAATAAGTTCGAAAAACACTATATCATTAAAATAATCCTACAAAAAAGTAATAACAAAATGACAGATCAGAAGTTCACTTTGTGGAAAACATAAACAATGATATTCAACATCGTTGACAAACGATCAAAAACAACAAGCTGTTGATAATTTTACCATCACTATACTTAATTTTTTAATTGTTATCGAATGGAATACGTACAGTGACACAATATTGTCTATGATAAAGACTTATCACCTACGCGATGTGACAACGCCCAACTCAACATCACGACTAAAGATTGTGACCATTCACGACTTCAGACCAAGGAACCTATTCTCAAATGTCGATTACCCTATGTCGCATGCGACAAAATATTTCTATCACTTTTCTCGACCAAGCATTAAAAAGACATGGATATATTTTGTCGCATGCGACATAGGGTAGTAGACATTTGAGAATCGGGCCCCAGGATGTCAACAGCTAGGTCCAGTTAATTTATACGTCCATGTATAATACTGCCTGCAATTTTCTATTGGTTGGAAGAGCATCCCTCATTATAGTATCGCCGTTCTTTTGAATAGATAATTTTATTTCATTTAGTAGAATAACAAATGTTTCCTTCGACATTCTGAGGGCAAGAATATATTCTTTTGGTCATCTAAAGCCAGTTCTATTAAAACAGTTAGATGAAGAAGGATTTTTTTTCAATTGCACTTTTCGATTCATAGCAGTATTTTCAATATCAACAGAAAATACACAATGTTCACTTATTTCGAGATTAATTTTCAGTCGCGACACTCGACTTCGTGCTAATAACTCGTCTAAAACACTGGCTTTATGTAGACGCTGTTTTTACTCGACTTGATTAAATGAACTCTACGAATCTACTTGATTCGTGTGAACAAAATACTCACTTGACTAAATTACTTTACTGAACTACTGGCTGCGTCTGAACCAGCCGTATTCTGTTGGGACCGACCTCTACAATGAAAAGAGATGACAAATACGCCCAAACAAATCTTCCAGCTTTTAACTTTTTGCAAAAGAAAAACCTTTCGTTTCTCATCAAAATCATACTGGACTTTTCGTATTCATCAACTAGTCTGGCCAATTTTAGCAGATCAATAAGATGGATCAGTTGTGTGTGAATGGATGCACTACTGAAGGAACTAACTTCTTTAAAGGATGAGCCCAGGCATTTCAAATAACATCATGTACCTACCTATATTATATTAAAATCAATCTATGAATATCACTTAGAAAAACATCCTATAAGAACTATTGCTGACTTCCTATATTAAACTCAAACTGAAAACTTTGAAATATACGTATAGCATCTATCCTATCTTTTTTCATTATCAGTTAAGTTTCATTTGCATGGTTTCGTCGTTAATGATCTGCAAAAAAGTTAAGGAAACTTCGAAACCCAACAAAATCAATATAAAATAATCGAAATACTCGTTATGGAGTTGATGGAAGTAGGTACTCACTGATTATCATTCATTCGATATCCACTATCAACGCTGAATAAACTGCGACAGGTGAGTGTTCCGGCCCAATAAATATTCCACTCATCGTCAGGACCAACTTGAAGCCAACCGCGCTTTTCGCAATTCGCAACTACCACACTTTTGTCCAAATCTGTGCAAAATGTTACCCTCATATTCATACAAAAATATTTGATTTATCTCGAGTATTGATTCAATAAGACAGTAACTATAGAAACCAATTGATGGATTCGTGTATGCCATAGGTCTCATGCATGTTTTTTCCTATTTGTTCCAATAAATTATACCATCCATTCAAATACTGGGAAAATGAGATATCTGCCAAAAATATCAAATATTAACAAGAATAAAAATGATTAAAAAATAGTGGAAATTCAACCGATTGTCTTTGGTAGGTAGGGTGTGATGTCAAAATACATGTAAACAAAGATTATCCAAAGAAAACATAGTTTCGGTAGGTTTGCAGTAACTCAATAATAAAAAGATAATAATCAACCACTCTCAACACAACTCTAGATAGACTGATCAATACCATGAAAAATACATTTTGTTTACATGAACTTTGACGTCATACTAAGGCGCGCGTTTTACCAAATTCAAATTTGCTTCACATTTTAAAATCTGGATTGTTCAAAACTTTCAAAAGTTACAATTAATTGAAACAATGTTTAATGATTTAATAACAAATTAGATGGTACACACAACAATTCCAGTGATTTTGTGATACATGCATGTGACCTATTATACATGAATCAAATGAAAGCTAATAGTACAAGAGCAGAAGAGAGGCCGACCTTCACCCATCTGTTAACTGGATGAAACATGTTTTTTATGAAGTTTCATAAACAGACGAATACGCCCAAAATGATAATAATGAAAGTGAAAGTAGGGGAGGGGCGAATAGTGGTACCCACCTGCGGTACGCTCCTGTTTAAAGTTACAAACACACGATTAGCATTGAAATATGAAACTCACACTGAAACTGAATGCTGTCAAGTGATATACCAAATCTCATTAAAATATTGTTTTGTAACTTCCAACACCCTGTAACTTGGTTAATGCTCATTTTAGGGTATATATTCATTGAAACTTTTACTTTTAAAATAAAGTGAGGATTCTACTATCGGAGTTTGTACCCTTTATTCTGGGACACCCTGTATAAATATTTTCCGAATTGCAAATTTAGTATTTTTGAAACTACAGATACATTCGAGTTATTCGTTATGGAAAATAGTGAGTAAGCCGTGTCTTACCATTTCGTTGACAATGCATCAACAAATTATTCATTCACTGTCCACACAGCCTGCACTGCTGTCAAGTAAAAATTAGATATGCAGTGAAATCTTTGAAAATGAGCGATTCTGATGATAGTTTACCTTCCGATTGGGAGGATGAATTTATGTATTATGAATCAAATTATTTGAAAATCATGCTAGACGTTCAGAAACTTTAAATTGAATGTTATTACGGTACTAAGACTTTTTGTACTTTTTGGCCTTTTTCCATGAATATTGTCATTATTCCAATAATAGAAGTCTTCTAAAAATGAACACAGAAGCCTAAATAAAACAAAATATCAGAGGCGAATACTACCTCAACTGATAATTAGCGGTGGCGAACCGAAGAGCCATGCGGTCCTCGTATTCGTTGTGTTCAAATTATTATAGACAATTGCTTGGGAAATTGCGCAGTTTTTGGTGAAAAAATAATTTCAGTTGGATGAATAATTATGCGTGAGTTTTAGCTTGTTGAAAAAATATAATTTCATTGGAAATTTAATCTCAGCATGAAATAATGCTTATTTTCGGAAAATTGTTATTCTTGTTGGTCTCCTGTGTTTTCTCCGTATCCAGCTTGGTTTTCGAGAAAAATAAATAAAAGCCATTCTATTGCATATCATGAACACCTGCTTTGGAGACTAGCTGACAATGATTGTAGGGTTTTTCCTACACATTAGTTCAAATAACTGTACCAAACTTCAACCAAATCGGTTCGAGGATATTCATTATATTTTATAAATACATTTTCTTTACAAAAATAATCCAACAACCTGTTTTTCAGAAACGAAGCATTTCCGGAAAAATGTTCATAGGAACTTTTTTTCTCAAAACGACCTAACGAATCACCTTCTGCAGTTTCGTATCGTAGTTACATTGTTATAACAATGGTAGTAAAATTTCATAATAATCTCACACTAATCATTGAAACATATTTTTCTTTGCATCAAAAATAATTGCTAAATCGTTTATAATTAATTTACTCAATTTATCAATTTAAACCAGAGATTCCAGACTCCGCTATAGACATCAGGGATTACATTCTTTCAAGAGTTGATCGTATTGGGCATAGAGGAGGAAAAGTGACATTCTACGTAAGAAGCTGTTTTGCATTTACTGTCTTAGTCACCAGTCGAATAATCAGACTATGGGAGAAAGTAACTTACAAAAAACAGACATTTGCTTTTGGGGTAGTTTATAGACCGCCCACACTGAATGTCAGTGACTTCCTGCATTACCTCGAAGTAACATTTGTCTATTTTTTTTCGGGCTATGATAATTATTTGCACATGTAACTTCAGTATTGACCTATTAGATCAGATCTCACGATATTCAATTAAATTCAACCACTTCTTAGATGGGTACGATCTTAAAGAAATTATTGATGCCCCTACTCGTAATATGCCGCGATCATCGTCACTGCTCGACGTTATCATTTTTTCCAAAGACGATCTGGTTCATAGGTAAAGAGTTGTGTCACTGGAAAATATCCGACCACGATCTCTGATTACTGCTGAATTAGATATTAAAGTCACACGCACAACACCTTTCATGATAATCCGCGATTTCAAAAAATTAGGCTATAATAAATTCACTGATGATACAGAGAATCTCCCACTTCAGATAATTTATCAAATTGAAATCGTTGACGGTGGAGTACAAGTCCTAAATCAATATATTTCTCAACTTTTTAATGATCATGCCCCTATGAGAGAAATCAAGATAACAAAAGATTCACCGATAATTTGAAATTATTCATAGCACAAGGTTCCATTCTGGGGCCTTTGTTATTATAAACTGGATATGAAGAGAACACAGGAGATCAAAAAGATTTATTTTCAGTAGCCTAATCTAAAAAAAATTGAAACCCTCAAAAAAAGTCAGTGGCGTACTTTTTTTTACAATATTTTTGGCTGTTGTGCCCTCTGGGGCGCCACTGGCCACAATTATTTCAATCTAGTTAGGGCTAAATACGCGCCCTATTAGTTCAAATAACTATACCTAATTTCAACCAAATCGGTTCGAGAATATTCATGATATTTTTTAAATACCATTTTTTTTTGTAAACTTCAACGCCTTGTATATCAGAAACGAAGCAACTCCGGACATATGTTCATACTACCTTTTTTTTTTTAAACGTCTTAATAAGTCATCCTCTGTAGTTTCGTAATCATTAATAATCAATACAAACTGGAACATGTATTTTACTGTGATAACTGAAAGATTGTATTTTTCGTCAGACTCTAGTTACGCCCCAATATACGTGTCAGACACTTATGCCACATTTTAAGTACTGCCTTTTTATATATAATATTGCCATGTCTGTCGTATATCTATAAATTTTTTGTGGTCGTGAAATCGACCACTTTGACGCGTCAGACTGGAAAAACGCCCCATGAACTGTGTCAGACAATATGGAAAGTTGGGTTTATTGCTCTCAATGAATGGATCCTGAGAAAATCAGTTGGTTATTAATAAATTTTCCTATGGTCGTTTTTCTGACATGTTCGAGGGGGCAGACACTCCCAATGACCCATTCATTGTCAGAGAATGTTATTTTCGGGATTCAGTTCAAGTGTTTAAGCTATTCAACTTGAAAATAATAGAGTATAAATTTTTGTTTCGGATTTTTTTTTGGAAGAAATGTCCCAGAGGAAAACGGTGGCAGACTAGGTCCAATGAAGCCATACAGAAAGTTTGGAGAGAGTATCAATCAGTGAAATTTTTGCCGATGGGCACTCTATTATGTTCATAAGAGTACATACCTTGTCTCCGTTTCTATGATTACGTTCAGTTGCCAAGGAAAAATCGATTTAGCTCTTTTGGTTATATCAACCATCCCGATCTAGGTTGAGTATGTTTCCGAAAAATCGTGAATGATGTGTGCATTAGAATTAACTAGAGTGGACTATACCATAATAGGTGTAACAAACAACAATTGTTTACAGTTGATACCGGCAAACATACCAAAAGGGCAACAGAAGGTCAGTTGAATTTGCTATATACCTATTTTCTGAGTTATGAATGTGGATTTAGTAGTCTGGTGTACAATGACAGTGTAGTGGATAACCTACTGATAAGTATAATTAATTCAGTTATCAAAATACACATATGGGAATCCTTTAAAAAGTGAGGACATTTTTTTTTCGTGAAATTTTTTTGGTAATGTATTAAATCAATTAAAACAGATGGAAATCAAACTGAAACGTGAACTTTTTGGAAATCGTAGTTACTTTGAGTGAAAACCAATAATATAGTTTCCGTTTAACCATATGCACACTTTGTTTTTTCTACACATTATTATTACATATAAGATTTCGATTTCAATTGGTTTAGGTTCATCCCTAACTGATTATGCAATGATATACAATGATATTGAAAAAAATCCAAGTCGCTGCGCTTTTTCGAAACACTCTGTATGAATGAAACTTAAACCATTAAAAGGACCGAATGAAACCCTACAAATTATGTTTTATGTGTTATACGGTCTTTCAGTAACCTTGCTGTTTGACATATGTATTCAGAATTACAATTTGGACATGATATACAATATACTAATTTAGATTGGGAAAGTAATGGAGTTTTACCCTCAGCAATAACTTATTTAAATACAAAATTTGATCCAAATCATTGAAGTTGTTTTCGAGATACAAGAATTCACATTATTATTATTAATAGTAATCATGTTTTTCCAAGTAAGACGCCTATATAAATGAACTTAAAAAGCAAAACCCTATCTGCATACAAAATACAAAAAAGGTACCGATGTACAGGTGGTTGTTGGATTTATAACAATGTATTTCAAAAATCAGTATTTGCTAATATGGACAGATCGGCTGATTGTTATATATAGTATCTCTGAAGAAAAACATATGATCATCCATGAAGGGAATATCACAAACAGAAATATGGTATAGTAAGCAGTACAAACATTGTTACGATAAAAATATGCAACTTTTTACGATTCGACTCATTTCGGAAAAAACATACTAGGTAGATATTATGAATTTTTTTAAAAATACAGTGAGATCTCCAGATATTTCTCTCAGTGTACAGAGATCAAGAATTGAAAAATTCTAGTTAATATTCATTTGAATTTGAGTATTTGCATGACAGCTGGTTTCTTCATTTTCTTATTATAGCTAGTGTTCTAGTAATGACTTTTTCTCACTACTCAAATGGACAGCCGAATAAAATGTTATTTTTCCAGTTGGTCGTTGCTGATGCTGATGGTATACTCCAAGTATTCTCAGTAAAGAAAGAACAAATTCAGCTGCACTTCAAAACACTTCCTGGTATGCCGATAACATCGGTAAAGGTATTTGGAGCTGCAGGTATGTGAAAAAAAATATGTTAACAGTTAACCATATAAAAGGCACTTTAATTCACCTATAACTCGAACGCAAAAAGCAATTACTCCAAAGTATACCAATTTAAACCTCGCGTAGCTGTCAAGAATATAAACTTGTAAGCATGCGCACTAATTTCCTAAACAGAACCGGCTTGGTCTGTAATATTTTATATAAAATATATTAAGGCGTTAGGGCATTAAAATAATTATGAATCATCACCTCAGTACATACTGTATGTATCAAATTCTGAAAGTTGCCTAGCTGAAAAAATAAGTTCAAAATAGGTACTTGAAAAATTCTTATTTTTTTCAAAAAAAGTTGATGTTTCGAAGACTATATCTGCTTCTGTTATCAATACTTGCTGAAAACTTTATTTTTATATATTCTGCACAAAATACAAATTTTGCTTCATTCAATTATTTTTATAAGTATATAAGGTTTGGAGATGATAATATTCTTTTTCTACATTCATGCAAAAAGCAAAACTTTATTGAACTATATTTAGTGGAAAAAGAAGTTCTTTATTGCACTAGTGCAATAAAGAAAAAGAAAAAATGTTGTATGCAACAAGTGCAAAAAGTAAGTGTTTATTGCACTCGACGTGAAATTGTCCGACGAGGCCGTTAGGCCGAGTTGGACATCCGTATCGGTGAAATGCTCGCCATGACCGTCCGGCCGACAGTTTGCCGCGGTACAGTTTTCCGCTGATGGACCGATGCGTTTCCGCATGTTTGCCGACGTCGGATTTTAGAACTTGCCGATGTCTGTCAGACACGATTTCGCTTTAATTTTAAAATCCAATCCAGTTGGAAACTATGGAATTGTGGGATTGGTGAGATTTTCAAATTGTAGTAAGCCAAGTTTCAGTGACTCTTTTGGATTCAGTTAGTTACTAAATACCTAAACCTAAAACACTCTCTGGATATCCAATAAAAAAATCGTTAATATCGTAGAATAATATCAGAGCCAATTTTCAATCAATAATAATTAATGCATTTCAATTTGGAAATCGAACAACCATTCAGGGCTACCACATCCAGTTATTCTACCAAATCATACAGTGAGTTTGAAAAGTTTGCACCATATGGAAAACTTTTTTATTTTGCAATTGTCAGACAATTCTTCATTGCAGAAAACTTGCAGAATCTCCAAACGGTGTACAGGGAAGAACAAAAATTTTGATTAAGAGTAAACTACCTTCATTTCGACATTATCAGAGAAGTTTATATAGAAAATTTGTTTAGAATTGGTAACAATATTCAGATTTGGAATCACAGCCACCTACGCAACAAAACATTTTTTCCCAATTGTTTCTAACCTCATAAAGAGTAGGTACCTTAGGCGCCTCCCACATATCTATGTAATGATATAATGATGCAAAAATTGGTACAATTTACCATTTGTACTAGAATATCGACCTTTGTTGAAAATTGAACTAGTTTTTTTGATACAAATTTGATATTGAACTCTGTATGATGTCCATAATAACTATCAGTATGATTTATGCGGATTTATGGAAGAAATTTACTGAATAAATCAATTAAATAATGGTAAACGATTAAATAATACAAATATGCATGTTTACGACCACTTCAATCATAAAAAATGGGATTATTTCTGCGTAGGTGGCTGTGATTTTAAATTTGATTGTCGGTTTTGATCCAAATAAACTTTTTCGATAATGTCAAAAATGGGGTTGGTTTACATATGATCAATTTCCTTTTTTTTTGTTTTCCCCTATATGCCGTTTGAAAATTTTGAATTCTGACAACTTGAGTGCAACAATTTTCGTGAAGAACAAAATTTCTTGACAAATGGATAATAAACAATAAATTTTCCATAGGGTGCAAACATTTTGAGCCTTAGTCGAAGTAAACAACATATAATATTAATATACTGAATATGGGTAGATTTAAAAGGAATATACGATGCAGAAAAACTCAATGTAATCTACACAAAAAGTTATTTGGAATTCAATTTTATGAACATTAACAAAGTTTGAAGAGATATGAAAAAAATTGAAAATAGCAAATATTTTTCTGTCTATATAAAATATCATTTTTCTTCTCGTGAATAGTTTGACTTCACTGAAAACGATAATGAAAGAACTTTCTCATTTTCTCCACACCAGAGAGCACTAATTTAAAAAAATTGGATTTTGTCGGAACCCTGCTTGTTACATTGGTTTATATCTAACAGGTATACGGAATTCCACGACCATTGTGATAACATGACACTACAGAAACATGGTGATTTCCAGATTGTAATTAGGTTAGGTTAGATGATAACTATTTTTTAGATTATGTGCGAAGTCTCGAAGTGAAACGATCGTGCACGATTATCATCGAAAATTGATTATAATTGGAAATAAAGGATATTGTTGGATTACCCCGCCAGGGTTCTGACAAAATCCAATTTTTGAAATTTAGTGCTCTATGGTTTGGAGAAGATGAGAAAGTTTTGTCATCGTCATTGGAATACAAATGTTTCAGTATAGTAAAGCTATTCATAGGAAAAAATATATATTTTTATATAGATAGGAAAATATTTTTCTGATATAACTGTTAGATACGGAACAATGTAATAGCTAGCTGACAAAATCCATTTTTTTTTCAATTCAGTGCTCTTTGGTGTGGAGAAAATGAGAAAGTTTTGTCATTATCACTGAAATACAAATACAAATGCTATTCGTAAGGAAGAAAATTGATATATTTATACAGACATGGAAATATTTAAAAAAAAGTAAGCCATTTCCAATTTTCTTGAATTATCCTTTCAAACTTCGTTTATGTGCATAAAATTGAATTGTTAGCAACTTTTTGGAAATAACTTTTTATCGATATCTTTCCATCTTATCCCACTTTTTGCCATTTCATTTCAATTTTTATCAATTTGCCGCCATACAAGTGGTATGTGTCAAATCGATTTTGAGGTTATCGGACATACACAAATTTATTTTTCAATGCTCTAATAATAAACTTTTTTCCCCTATCGCAGCTCATAGCTGCAATACATTAGTTTCCTTATTATATATGCGGATGTTTCTTTGAATCTCGATTTGTTTTTTATCCATATATATATATATATATATATATATATATATATATATATATATATAGATATATATATATATATAGATATATATATATATATAGATATATATATATATATATATATACTATGTTCCAGGTGTAGCAGTCGAAAAAATCTTTGTTTCATCTGGTAATGAAGTACGAGGATACACAAAAAAAGGAAAATTATTCCTCACGTTCGATTCTGGAATGACTGAAGACATCAGTTCAATGTAAGACAATAACTCATTAATATAATCGTATAGTTCCTCAATAGTTAATAGTGTAAACTAGCACTTCCCACTTTTTCTTATAAAGTGTTGTTTTCGACTTGAAATGAGCGATAACGGTAGATTTGGTAACTAATTATGTTCTGGGTAGTTTGGTTTAATAATTCATTAATTTGATTCGTTGAATTATCTCACTAAATACCACTCGAGGTTTTGTTTTCATCGTATAAACTTCAATTTTCTTCCATTCAAACTTGGTAGCTTGTAATATGATTCGAGCAAATAACATTAGATAAAATCACTCCACCTTAGGTATAGTCATTTTATCATGTTATTTGCTCTTGACAATAATTACCAAAGCAACCAAGTTTTCGTGCAGAATGAAATTTTATCCGATAAAACAAAAACGTCTTGTGGTTATTACCCGCGATAAAAAAAGTACATCCTTTTTTAACGCGATAAAAATGTCTGTTCTTCAAAACCAGACCTTATCCAATATTTATTTCTGTCTTGTCAGCTATGATTGTTCAGTATTATTAACTCAATATGAGTCTGAACAAATTACAAAAATAATTCTACAATCGTGTCTTTAACACGCTTTTATTAGCTTCACCTGTATGTATGTATCTATCAATGTAACATCTTTGAACGCGATTTTCACCCACTTCCAGACGTCCGAATGATTTGAAATTTGGCAGGTGTGCATAGTTCCAGTGACAATGCAATACGACATTTTTGATATAGAAAAGAACAAAGTGGTGGCTAAAAGATGGCGTACGAGATTTCTGATAATGGTCAGCTTTGATTCAAAATTGGTTGATCGTTATTCGAGGTTGTAAAAAATGAACAAGACAACATTACAGGCACGTAAAACATGAAGAAACAATACAAGTAAAATTTATTATACAGTGGCATCAATTGCTTTGATCATTAGACACTATGTGTTCTAGGTAGGCCTTGTTACTAACTCCATACGCCACCTTAGGAGTATAGAACTGTTAATTTGAACGCAACAGTGAATCGTGCAGGACTCACCCTATTATTATTTTTGAAAGAAACTACGACTGTTAACCTACCGACTAGCTGTTTTCTCAATCGTCCATAGTTAAAATAGGTGGGGAGACTTATCGTTTGTATTCTTTTAGAATTGATTTCTTCCACAAATCCTTTATTCCTACGCTGGGTTAACTGAAAGCCTTGTTGGCTTGGATGTAACGGGACTCTTTAAATTTTCGTTCAAACAAGTGTGTGTTCTTGTCCAAGACGTTGGAATCTATCCACTAATGTGGTGGTTCAATCAATGCAATAGGATAACCAAAGATCAACAACAAAGCCATGTTGTCCTCCTATCTTACAAACAAACCACATTCAACTATATGGCCAATTAAGGAAACAGGTAGTTCTGTTGATTACCTCGGGAAATATAAAGTTCCTCTCCTCACTCTGGCGGTTAGTACACACCTGATAACGATCGGAGATACTGAACCAGTTGAAACGTCGTGCTCATAGAAACATTTCAGACAATGGAAGTCCGCAATAAGAGTAATTGATTTCAGATATGTTTATGCTCATGAAATTCATTGTATATGAGCTGATTTCTTCAAACTTTCCAAATTACCTACCCAACGATCGTAAACAAAACTTTGAGAATAGGAATAAAGAATCTCATTATATCACACAAGTCGATAAGGTCTTTACAGAACCTAACAGATTTTTTCATTTCAGGTTTGTCCTTGAACATGAGTTATTTCTATGTGGAAAGCACACATATACACATTATCGAGATCTCAAAGAAAATGGGTCTTACTTGTGTGGTGATAAAATTGTTGATGTTATAGCATTTTATTGTAAAAACGTGAGTATTTTTCAAAAAAAAAAAAAATCTAAATACTATGTAATTTTGTCAATATATACTTATTGCCTATTATTTAATTTACGACAGCATGACGCAAAAAAAAGGAGGGATTTGAAAATCATCTCTGCACCGTACACAATATGAGTTTCATTAGCAGGCATGCCACACAAAACAACTGCGGCCACCATTATACCATGGTTTCTAGGTACATTCATTTCATACTTACATCGTCTCATTATTTTTATTATCGACAATGTTTCAACTGCAGTTGTATTCAGATGGGTACTAACAAGTTTCCAAAGATTTGCATTTCGAATACCATGATAATCTCAATTACTGGTTAAAGAGTTCTGTTAAACTTGATTATTCGTTTCCATTTTTTTAACAGCTATCTGCACATTGTTTTTTTTGTTTGGGAGATGGCATTAGCTAACTAAATGTCACAGGCAAGTGCCTATTGTTATTTGATATTTACCAGTCCGATCCCTGCCAAAACTATCAACGAGAGGTCGACGAACGTTTTTAGTCTCCAAGTTGAGCCAACTGGAGTCTCAGTGCTTGGGTACTAACAGCCTCTTTAAATTTCCTTCAGAACCCCCACTATTTTATACTCTCGTATTTCTGGAATAACGGACTTGTTGCCTCGCTACGTGAAGTGTTTATGTTTCTCTAGCGTCACTGCTAGGGGTCTCTGGGTCTCACCGATGAAGATGGAATTCCTTGGCGGAGGTGAGATTTTTGCAAGAACTTTTTGAATGTTATATTTATTCCCAACCATTCTCACCCTTTCAGAGGCCATTTGGCTGAAATTTGGTTCACTGGAAATCTGATATGGAAAAAATAATTAAACGTCGCAATTGCGGGCCCTCAGCCAATTGTAACGGCACCATTTTTGTTTTGCGGAAATGCGCTGTTGCCAAGTTGATCTCTTCGGATTAGTGGAAATCTGATATGAAAAAAAAAAAAACAATTGAATGTCGCTATTGTGGGCCCCCAACTAATTCCAGTGGTACTATTTTTGTTTTGTGGAAATGCGCTGTTGCCAAGTTTTGACTGACTCGCAAGCTAGGTTAGCTTGCTCAGGTTAGGTTTGTGTGTCAATTGCGAGCAAAAAACTAATTTATGCATTCTCGACTGACTCGCAAGCTAGGTTAGCTTGCTCAGGTTAGATTTGTGTGTCAATTGCGAGCAAAAAACTAATTCATGCATTCTCGACTGACTCGCAAGCTAGGTTAGCTTGCTCAGGTTAGGTTTGTGTGTCAATTGCGAGCAAAAAACAAATTCACACAGTTTCAAGTCAGTTTGCCTTCTTGTTTTGTCATAAGTCCGTACGTAATGAGGGCGAGCGAAGCAAGCCTAACCTAACCTGAAACTTCCTCCTTTTTCTCCAAGTAATATTAGATACAGAACTGCAATCAACAATATTCAAATCTTCAAAACCGTTAATATAAAACCAATTTTCACAATAGAACAGAAACTATCTCACACCATTGAAGGAACGTCTCAAATAAAAACCATGGAGTTTACGAAATTCCTTGTTATGCGTGCCAGCGCTCTTGTATAGACGGAAAATCGAAACAAATCCTTTTCCGAGCCTATCAATACTCCGCATTAGCCCAACACTTCATCCAAACCGGCAACTCCTTAGATTTTTAGAAAACCAAAAACATCGCTCCAGTTCAAGCAAAGACTTCCATATTCACAGGAGAGGCCATTGGAACAGAAAAACGATCCAATTGTTTGAATATCAAGGGTGACAGCCGTGAACTTAACCCAATCTGGAAACTTCTTCTTCCGACAGTAATTTCAACTCCATAAGACACACCGCAGCCATTAAATACTCCACCCAGAGAGCAAATCCCGCCCTGAGACAACCCAGCCATTGAACACCGTTGAGGCACAGTTAGAGGCACCGTTGTCGACGCTCTTGAAAATGGCCTCAAAACGGAAGCCGAAACATCGAAATACAAATCTTCAACGCAGTTCAGCCCATTAATCCACCCACATTTCCGATCCGGAAACCATTCCCTCTTGAACGAACGAACGAACGAACGAACGAACGAACGAACGAACGAACGAACGAACGAACGAACGAACGAACGAACGAACGAACGAACGAACGAACGAACGAACGAACGAACGAACGAACGAACGAACGAACGAACGAACGAACGAACGAACGAACGAACGAACGAACGAACGAACGAACGAACGAACGAACGAACGAACGAACGAACGAACGAACGAACGAACGAACGAACGAACGAACGAACGAACGAACGAACGAACGAACGAACGAACGAACGAACGAACGAACGAACGAACGAACGAACGAACGAACGAACGAACGAACGAACGAACGAACGAACGAACGAACGAACGAACGAACGAACGAACGAACGAACAAACAAAAAGGTTGTATATCTCCTCTTTGTTCTCGGCCTAGAAAAGAAACTACTCATTCAAGATCTTACTGCCAGAAAAAAATTCTCAAAAAACTACAAAATGTTTGAATCCATCACTTTTGAAGGTGTTCCTTGAGCTTTTGATTATATTTTCTTTTCATTACAGAGTAATCGTCTCATATCATTGATAGCTTGTGAGGGCAGAATGATTAGAGCTTTAGAACACGCAAGAGTTACTTTGAGCATGGAAATAGAGAGTTCTCCTACGCTTCTACATATTTATGAAGATGAAGAATTTAAATTAGTTCTTTTTGGAACTACTGATGGGCGAATTGGAATATTGGATGTCGAGGAGTAATTATGATCATTCATATATTATAGTGCTAGAAACGTAAACAGTGATATAAATGTAGATATTTAAAATAATGCACTGATGGAATACATGCACATAAATTGTTCTGAGTATGCCTTGCACTCCATTCAAAACGAAACTTTTTTCCTTGGGAGCAAAAACAAACTGAAGAGGACATGGGGGGGAGTACATTCTGACGTATACTCAGTGTAACATTCACCCCTGCCCCACTAAGGCGAATATGTCACAAATTTTTTTTCCTATATATAATATATAAGTACAATTGTGTGCATAAAAAAGTCGTACACCAGTTAAAGGCTATTGTGAGCCAGACTTGTCAATTTTAATTAAATTATCGACTTTGACAAGTAGAGTCAAAATTCAAACTAATTTTGTCAGTAACGCGCTTTCAACATTTATTTAGCTCAATTAGTGCAATACAATGCAATTAGTGCAATGCCTTGTACGACTTTTTTATGCAGACAACTCATTTACATCATTTAATTTTTGGATCTGCATGCTTGAAAAGCATATTTGAAAAAGTACCCTCATATAACATCTAAAACTGATACTTTGGGAGTAACTATTTGTTTTCATCCAAAACTGGCAACTCTGAAAATTTGAAACATTTCTCCAACTAGGATTGAGTGATTTTGAAGTACGCATAAGAGCCAATTGAAATCTACATTTATTGAATTCGATATTCTCTTCACTTTGTATCCTTCCCATTCTACGATTATTTCCAATTGAGTCACAGTCTCAGTTTCTGTTATTTATTATTTATTGACAAAGAATGCTCTGTACGATTCCATAACGAATTGGAGAGTCTTTTCGATTCAATTCCGAGAGTTCCATCATCTGCTAATGGCCGTTTCGTTGTTTGCAACTCGTCTGAGCAGCTTTATGGAGCTCTCGAAATCCAAACTAGTGACTGTAGATGTATCAAGTAATTTTCATTATCATTGTCTTTACAGTAAGGTAATAGTTCAGAGTGAATTCGTTTTGATTTCGAGATCTCCATAAAGCTGCTCTGACGAGTTGTAAACAACGAAATGGCCGTCAGCAGATCATTAAACTCTTAGAATTGAATCAAAAATACTCTCTCCACTTTAGATTCTGTCCGCTATCTACCCAAAAATGCTCCCCTGACTTTTTTCGTGCGGCGATTTTTCGATTAAAAAAATAAAACGCATTTCATTTAGAAAAACAAAAAATCGCATAAGTACAAGCAAATGAAGACGTTTTATTTTTTTTTTGTCAAAAACCATCCGTCGGACGAAAAAAAGTCAGAAGACCATGTTTATGGAAAGATAGAAGACAATAATAAAAATAATTCTTATTTGACAAAAAACAGTAGTGTTTCATTATTTTGATCAAAAATATGACAGGGCATGTTTACAGGGACGCCACTGATGAAAATTAAGAAAACCTTCACCATGGAAAAAATGTGTTTTTATGTATACTTTGCATATACCAAAATTTAAAAAAAGTCGAGGCGGTTTTAAAGATATTGAGAAAAAACTGACTTTTTTATTAAATTTCAACATCCTGTATCTCCGAAATAAAGCGGTTGCAGACACATGTTTATAGAAAAAAAATCTTATTTCGACCCCAGGAATACGCCCTTGAAATATTTGTAGTGAATTCAGAAACATCTTGTATACAAGGATTTTCAAAAAAAATCTCAAATTATTCATTATTATTCAAGCACAAACTAACTGCGGAGTCAAATTTTCATTATTAGTGAATAAATGATCAATGGGGTTACATTGCCAAATCATTTGAAAGAAACATATTTTACAGCTTGAAGGGCTTCCAACGATGGCTTGTGGAGAACGAATTCAATAATAGCCCAATTTGTGCCATGGACAATTGTGATTTCAATGGAAACGGTAAAGGGCAAATAGTTATTGGTAGAAAGGATGGAAATATTGAAATTTATCAGTTGAATATAAAGGAGGAATTGGAAGATTCTAGATTAATTTTCACATACGTAAGAAGAGACGTTTTTCTAATAATTCTGTTACTCTTGAATTCCACGTCATATCGAGTTTGTATGAAAATATATTTTATTTTTGTGAACTGAAATTCTATACAGGTATTGACAAACTTCAGCAGGAACATAAAATTTTAATCAAGTTAAACTGGATATACGTGCTTGTTGCACCGTGGAAATATATGGTTAACCATGCACGAAATTCACTTTCAAGTTTTCCGACAATAAAAATACATATTTTTCTTTGAGGTGCCTAATACTAAGGTTGCTTTTTGACGAACCTGCCAACACAAGATATTCCTGCAGATATGGAAAGGTACGCAAGGTCTCACTGCAGAATACTAATGTTTTGAGTGGGTGTCGCGAAACTTTCAGTTTTTTCGATTCGAATACGAAAGCGGCCAGCTTTTGAATCTGTAACTCACATATAAAGCAATTATTCTTTACTTTTCAGCGCAATCTAATGAAAACCGGTCTTCAAAAAGTTTTTTTTTATATTATTTTATTTTTTTCTTTTTAGTTAGTACGCATTGATCTATGTATTTCAGAGAAATCATGGTTATTACAAGGGCCATTTTCTGTGAGTTGTGAGCTATCTAGCTCTTCAATGAGGAGGCCACCTAAATATTCACTCGTTCGCAATTTCAACAAAATATTCATGATCATCGGCCCCAAATACCCACGTACCAATTCTGAAGAGAATCAGACCATGATAAGCTCCGACTTGAATTTAGAATCGGATCGGACTATAATCACAAAACTCGTCCGCCATCTTGGAACCGCCATTTGAATTTTTTTATTTTTACCAAAAATTCATTGCCGTCATCTATAGATGAAAGCATTTGAAAGCGGGGCAACTCTCTAAAACTGTTATTTATTATCCGATTCAGAAGTTTTTTTTTCAATAGATAGAGCATCAATAGTTCTAGTTGAGTGACATAAATTCGAAATGAAAATAAAAATTTCAAGGCCTACTTCGAATTTTTTTCAAGGTCAAAAATCCAGAAAACATTCTAGCAATTTTTTTAGATAGAATTAGACAGCGCCATTGGATTCACGACATTTTCAAGTGATTTCTGTGAAAATTACGAATGAATGTGTCCATGAATAAAAAAGTTATATGGGAAAGAAAATTGAAAATAATGTCAATAAATCAACCCACTTCTTCAATTTAAGAACTTTCATCAAAATTCTGACTACGCCACTCGATTCAGAATACTTCATAAATAAAAAAGTTATAGAATAATAAAATTTGAAATAAGTGGAATTCTAGGAAAATTTTATTTTATTATTTCATAATTTTTTTATTAATGAACATATTTCGATTAAATTCTGACCAAATACATTTCGAAACATTTTGAATCCAGTGCTGTTGTCAGAATTTTGATAAAAGTTCTGAAATTGAAGTAGTGGCTTGATTTATCGACAAAGTTTTCAAATTTTATACCCATATAACTTTTTTATTGATGGACGCATTCTTATAAAATTTTTACATAAACCACTTAAAAATGTCGTGAATCCAGTGGCGTCGCCAGAAAATCCCCAGATACCAATTTTGAATAGAACCATATCATAATTACAAAACTCGTCCGCCATATTGGATACACCATCTTAAGTTACCCAATTTTAATGACATAATCCAAAAAACCACCAGATGGAAATTTTGAATAGAATTGGATCATAATTACAAAACTCGTTCGCCATATTGGAGCCGCCATCTTGAATTTTTTAATATTGGCAAATTAATTATGATTGCCGACCCAAAAACCCCCAGATACCAATTTTGAATAGAATCGGATTATATAATTACAAAACTCGTTTGCCATATTGGAGCCGCCATATTGAATTTTTCAATATTGGCAGAAGAATCATAATTGCCGACCCCAAAAACTCTTAGATACCAATTTTGAATAGAATCGAATCAAAATTACAAAACTCGAACTCCATTTTTGAGCCGCCATTTTTTCGATGCGAGTGGGAAGTTCCGAGCGCGAGCTGAAAGCGAGCGAATTTTCATTCTAAACGAGTAACAGACTGTGCTTTCTCGATAACCACAAATTTCACATTAATCAAATGGAAATCAAACGAAAAATTATTTTGACATCTCATTTCACATCTTGTCACTATGATGTCAGTCAAGGCTAACGTAATTAATAATAATAATAATAATAATAATAATAATAATAATAATAATACTCCTTCATAAACACTCGTAGAGTGTACTCAAAGGCATAGCCTGTGCGGGTAAAGGACGGCTATTATTATTATTTGCCGTGGCGCTCCGGGACGACTTACTGATTTTTGGTGGCGTATTCACTTTTCTGCTCTGCTGCAGTTAAACTCGGAAAACCTACAACACCACCTCGTGTGCTACAACAATGTCAGAATATTCATTCTTATACAAGTGATTGAATGAAATAGACGCAAAATGCATAAGACAGCAAGTGTTTTAGAATATTTGTTCAATATCAAGAGCGTGAATGTTAGCATTCTGTTATCAAATATGATTTCAGAATTGGCAAAATCTGTGAAGATTGTGGAGAAAACTATATACTTGTATCAACTTTGATTTGAATTTTTCAGAACTGCAATGAAAGTATAACTTCTTTACAATACGGCGTGATCGCAGCTCAAGGATACGATGAGATTGTTGTGGTAACGTACACTGGACGGGTGTTTGGACTCACAACTAAAACTGTTGATGGTGATTTGGATAATTCAACTGGCAGTTATATGGCCTCCGCTGATGCATCTCAAAAAATGTTCAGTTTGAAGTAAGTTTTATGAGTATAATATTCAACTGGCTCCTTATTCACGAATGAATAAAAAAAATCTTGTGTTTTCAAATGATTCGTGTTTTAGCAGATTACTTAGCGATGTTTCTTTAAAATCCGGTATAAATTGTTATGTGTATTGTTCAACTCAAAAGTTTTGGTTGATTTTTATTGGATCACTACAAGATTATGAAAAATGAAATACACTATAATGGAAAATTTGTGTGGGGCGTACGTTAGTAGTTTTTCAAGTTACAGTTGTGATAAAAAAATTGAATTTCGTAAATAGCCATATTCAATTATATCCCTTGAACTTAAATTACTTTCAGTCTGCCATGTAAACAAGATATATACCACAATCACACCGAAAATATCGAAAATATTCGTGAAAAAAAATCAGCTTGACGTATTCCTACATTCCACCATAAAAACACAAATAAGAACAATTAGTCCATTTATATTAGTTCTATAATAGCTGAATAGAAAAAGTAAATTACAAAGTTTTGCCATTTGGAGATTATATACAACAATGAAAGAGCTTTCAGAATCAACAGAGTTCTTAACTTAGTAGGGTGAGCTTCACTCCCAAAAACCACAAAAACCACTGCGGTGGTTTTTCGTTTTTCTCAGAAACCTTTGGTTGCACAGAAAATGGTATGTTTTTCATAAAATTTTCTACAAAAAAGGTATTTTTACTTTTTTTACTTTATCCAATGTATTTCCACCAATAACAGAGTGAAAAGAGGGGTAAAAACGAACACCGAGTTCAAAATATATACGCGACAGGTATATTTCTGCAAAATAAACAATTTTTGTGTAATATTCTGATTCTGTTTCTATAATATTTCAACATATTTTATTTTTGCTGCTCGTTTCCAAACCACCCATGAGGTAGAGCTATCGAAGTTTTTTTTTACTGGTGGTTTCCCCCATAGGCCTATTCCACTCAGCTAATTTTGATCCACGTGTCATCGTCTAAAGTTTCTACAATGTACTCGGTATCCATACAACTTTGCCCACAACAGGTTCCGCACCTCGTTTGCAGTTGCAAGTTATGAAATTGAAGGCGGGCTCTTCTATTGTATACATATAGTATCGGAAACTTTTCACCTGGGGTATTAGACAGAAATGTACCCGAGCAAAAAGAAACGTAATGATATGATAATACCACATGCATGAGAGAGACGCACTACTGTGCGCCTATCCTGTTACCTGATACTGTATACACTGCGACGCTAAATTACGGAATACAATCATCATTTCTGAGTATAAAAATATTTCGGAAAAATCCTCGGATACGTCGATTTTCTTTTCCGATGGGCCAATTTTTGAACCCCACCCAAAATATATAGGGTGTTCCGCAATTAAGTAAACATGACTTTGGTGATATTTTTGAATGGGACACCGAGTATATTTTTTAATATTTGGCTAGGGATCGTCATTACAAATCCAGCGATACCAGGTGTGATGGGATTACGTCAAACGGCTGCGGAGATATGGGCGAAAAACTTCCTCGAATGTCTAAGGTCTAAAGTCTAAGGTTGAAAGTCTCTGTCATAGTCATTGGGCATATGGAGTTTTTTGCCAATATCAAATATTTTGGTGTCCTATTTAAAAATATCACTAAAGTCATTTTACTCAAATGCGCTATTCTGGTGCGTAGCAAACTACGAAATGATCGAACGATCTCACGACTCGAAAGCTTCAGCAATCTCCTTTCACGCTCGACGCATTTTGTGCTTGTACTCTTTTCGGAGGAACCATCGAAAACCACTGAGTTTTTGACCATAAAAAGTTGGTATATGCAGTATAAACATCCAAAAAGATATCTTTTCGTAGTTACTCGTGACATTCAGTGGCAAAAGTTGTTTCTTTTGTGATGTTTGCGGATAAAAACAGATTAAGTATGATAGGATTTAAATACTTGTTGTAAGAAAACTATATTTACTACGAAATATATGTTGAATTACTCCAAAAATATACTTACTACCTTTCTTAGCCTTGCAGCAATCAACTATTGTTTCAACATCTGAAAGTGCTTGATTTCATTGAATTTGACTCGTGTTTAATATGTAAAGTCAGATGAACAAAACTTCGTTATGACTAATCTACGCTGAAAGCAACCCCTAACTTCAATCGCTCGTTACTCGAAATTTAATGGATGAAACAAAATGAACATTTCTTCTTTTTTGTATAAAATTTAATAAGGAACAATTTTAATACGAATAAAATTTTCTGTGGGGCCAAGGTTTTTTGAGAAAAACAAGAAAAACCACCGCAATGCTTGTTATAGGTGTTTTTTTGGGGTGAAGCTCACACTTCTAACTTAAGAACTCTTTTGATTTCAAAATGTCTCCTTTTGGTGCATATAATCTTAATATATCAAAACTTCATAATTTATTTTTCCTAATTATGTTAATATAAATGGATTAAATCGTACCAAATGTATGTGATAAATGTACAGTCGTCAATTCACTATGATCCGAAATTGTTTGGAAATGATAAAGATCCATCCCAAAACTACCCATAAACAAATAGGCTAGGAAGGAAGACAGAGATTACCCATGTCTATACCTTCGAGTTGTTCGTAAGAGCAGTTGTGGAACACTTGAAAACAAAGAACTCACATCAAAACAGATCAAAATTTCTCTTTCTTCCAATCACATATTCGTAATGTGGTCGACAAATTCTAGTCAGTTTGTGCCACTGGAAGATTCTCAAATTCTATTGTGAGCCATTCCGATATTTTGTATGTGTCTATCGTTGAGACGATTCGTCGAATTGACTGGCCAGGTGTGTGAGTCTTGAATAGACAGTATATTTTTGGTACATCCAGGTTCGAAAAATGTAGTGTCCTCTTCAACTTTGGTGTAAGCAATGTCCTACTCTTGACATGATTTTTTGGGTTTGAAAACCGTCCACAATCTGAAAATGAAAAAATGTTAATCCAAAGAAATCTGTACAAGTGTAGAAGAGCAAATTAATCAATTTGCCCGATAAGTTACTGCATTCACCAGACTGCTGTCTTGAAAGAAATTAATTTTTATCATATTCTAACATCTGATGGAATGGAATAATACCAAAATTTTATTGAGAGAATCAAATCAAGAAAAAAAAAAGTGCATTCTTTTATCGAACAACTGCTTTTCAACAAATTCCATCGAAATGGATCGCACCTGGTTACCTCTCCTCAGAGATGAAATAAGAACTGATAGAATGGTGATTGATTGATACCGAACAACCTATGTATCAAGATACCAAATGTCAATCAAAAGAATGTATGACAGATTTCATTTGACTCTGTCAAAGAAAGATCTTTTTTCTGTGACGGAAAAAAGTTGACATTTTATCCCTGTTGACAGGTAATAAAATATAACTTTTTATAAAATTACTTTTTTCCTCGAGAACCGGGAAAAAAGTGAGTACTTTTTGCCCACGGGAAAAAATTGAGTACTTTTTTCGCGTCGGGGGACAACACAACCTCGAGCTAAAATCTAATACTTTTTCCCTTGTATAATACATCACTATATTTCCAAACCGCAATTCAAATTCAGTTTTTTCAGCAAGTTTTGATAACGGAGGCAGATACAGCCTCCGAAACGTCAACAATTTTCAAAAAAAGAGAAGTACTCTTGGTTAATTTCATCTCATTTTTTCAGATAGGCAAATTCAGAGTAGGGTACGTTACTGACAAAAATCAATTTCTTTCAAGACAGCAGTATTGTGAACGCAGTAACTTATCGGACAAATTTTCTACACTACAGATTTCTTTGGATCAACATTTTTTCATTTTCAGATTGTGGAAGATTACAAATCCAAAAAATCACATCAAGAATCGGATTTCCTCCACAAAATCAAACTTTCAATCAATATTTACAATGTTTTACATTCGATTAGAGTAGTTTTTACGTCTGAAATCATCTTGGGTAGTAATAAAGTTTTTCAAGAATCACCACTTTATAACCTCTGACTGCCCTCAGACAAAAAATGTTCTCTTCCCTCGACTCGCTAAAATTTATGACTTTACTACTTTTTTCGCAATTTTATTCTTGCTTGCTTCTCGAACGGAATCTTTGATTGATTTCTAGCACTTTCTGAACGGCACTTTCAACACTTACCTTCACCTCCTCCAGATCTCTTTTGGTAATACTAATACCAAATTTCAGATCTTTATTTAGAAGCTCTAGTTCTCCATCAACAAGGGTAGAGAGAAAAGGTTTTCAACAATGTTGATGACTTTCAAAGAATTCTTCTTCATTTTTTCACTGCTTAACCTCAGTACTTAATTCAAGGTATTTATTTTTTAGTGTACTTAGCTTTCGTGTTCCTTATCGCTAAGATTGATTCTTTATAGATCAGAAAATCAAGAAAGGGTAGACAGCCCCATTGAAGCCGGATCATATAGACAGTTGACTAGAAATCAATCCTCTGCCCAAGATGCAAGACATAGGTCATACCGAAGTTGATAAAAACTTCAATTATTGAACGCTGCTGTACCAAAATATACTGTCCACCTTGACAGTAAAGACTTGAGAGTAAAATTCACTCACCCCTCGACCAGATTAGGAACCTAGGACTGGAAAAAAGAGAAATCTTGATATTTTTTTATGTGAGTCCCTTCTTCCCAGGTGTCCCAATACCCAAAGCCTAATATATGAACCAGTTACTGCTGACCAACGGTTTCAGGAATGAAATAGTCAGAGATTATTCAAGCCTCCACAAACTTTGCATGAAGCAGAGTTGCTTTCAGTTAAACAAGTGCTTCTACGAACAACTCGAAGTTACAGCCATGAGTAACCCCACTGTTTTTCTTCTTCGACAATTTGTTCATGAGTAGTTTTGAGATGGCAGCAAGAGAGCGCGCTTCAGCTATTCTTCTAGAATTAGAGTTAGATATGTGGATAACATGTTCGCTATTTACAGAAGTAAATAGCAAGTTTCCAACCATATCGTTCAGGTGTGGAATTGACAATAAAAACTAGTTGCCATTTTGAGTTAGTGTTAATAATAAGAATCAGCTTGAATTCGATGTCTACATGAAAGACGTGAATACACTCAGATACATCCCTGAGAGTTATCACCATTGCATGCAGAACAATAGGGCGGAATTGAATTTCTTCATGAATCGACTGAACAAGGACAAATAAGATATTGAGAAAATGCTTGAGTAAAAATTTCAATTCACTATTTCTATCAAATTCAGTATTCCTTCCAGATCAATCGAAATGCCGAGATTCGATTTGGTGCTTCCACTTGAGAAAATTAAAATGAGAAAAAAAAAATCGATTTTGAATTAGCGAATGTGGATAAAATTCTTTGGTTTCTCAAAACAGTATTTGATTATGTAAATTAATTTTCATGCATACATAATTTTTTTTATAGTGCAGATATAGAGGAATTGAAAAACAAAGTAATCAAAGAGCGTGAAAAATACCAGCTATCAACTCAAGCAAATTTTGACGATGTTTCTGCAATTCCGCTGTTGACGGTTAAGGATTCAGTGAGTATATGTAATAAGTTAATGTTTTTTAAATGCTGTGTGTGAAGTTCATTTTAGACAAAAATACCGCCACTTATAATCTCACCATTGAAGTACCTACAGCTATAGATAACATTCTGTTGCAATGTAATGCCCAAATCAATCTACTGGATGAAGAGAAGAATACAGCTATAGTTAGTTATAGCGACTCGGATTCGCAGGTAATAATATGCTTTACCATAAAAGATTGTTCGATTAGCTCTATTTCAAACCGAAACAGATATTATACATTATGATTCACTTGGATCTTTCACTCATGAGAATTGTTTTGATAGTTAGTTGAATAGGGCTACATTAAATTTACTAGTTCGAATCGGGCGATTGTAAACAAAAATCGATTTCTGCAAAAACATCGCCCGTGGCGGCCGGTGTTTTCCACAACATATTTACAAGAAGAAGTTATGTACAATGACCAAATCCATCAATCAATCAAATCAATCAAAATATCCTTTATTGTCTGAAGATTCACATCTTATTGACAAAGTCTTTTAAAAAATATAAACAAAAAAGTATAAATAAGTAAAAGCATATAAACACATTTCACATAACAATTAATCTTATATACTTCATTGTCATCAAGAAAACAAAAACATTCTTATGGATAAAGTGCTTAAATAAATCTAAAATTTATATCTATGAGTATAAAACGGGGACATGACATTGAGAGAGAGGAAAACAGAACAGTAAACGTATATGATTGAACAAAGTGCTTATATAAATCTAAAATTTATATCTGTAAGTATATAATGGGGATATTGAGAGAGGAAAACAGAACAGTAAACGTATATGTGCTCTGGTAGATGATTATACGTCTTGCAACCATTATAAATAAGTGAGTCCTTCACTAGGGTTGGAGTTGGCCTTGGTAGGTTAATATTGTTTTGCTTGCGTATTGAGTAATAGAAAGGCGTAGTATTAAAATGATTAAAATGTTTTTTTATCAAGCATACTGTTTCATGGATAAAAATGGCAAAGACTATGTATTTTATGGGATACAAACACTTGCTCGTTTCTGTAAGATGAGTGTGTTTTGCATGTGAGTTTTATTGCATACTCCCCAAAATGGGATTCCGTATCTTAGATGGGACTCTATATGAAGCCCTCCCATAGTCATTCAGCTTCATATGATTCGTAATTGTATGTGCATTTCCAGGGAGGAAGTTTTCTGTTGGCAACCTATCGATGTCAAGTTAATACTAACCGTTTGGAAATGAAAATCCAAACCATCGAAGGAACATATGGGATTTTGCAAGCTTATATTACTCCTTTGGTACAACCGAAATGCAGTAGGCTCTTGAGTTATGAGATAAAAGCACTGTCTTTACATCAAAGAATATATCAATTCGATTATAATAGGTGAGTCATATCTTCAACGGATAGTGACATATTTTTTGAGGACTCCTCCATCTGTATGTTTTTTCAAAATTGTTCTAGATGCGCTAGTTCGCTTGTAAGGCAGATTACATTTTTGCTTTGTAATTTTTTTGTTCAGCTATATCGAATTTACCATGAGTAACCAAAACTACATTACATAAGTTCGATATGTAGTCGTTGAAACGTTTAAAAAATCTACCCATTAGAACTACAGAGATTATTTTCAAAACTACTCCAGGACACATAATTCAATCACATACAAACCACAGATCAACATTTTCTATAGAATTATTGATTGTATGCGAGGAATATCCACGCTACAACATCATAGCGACCTACAAATGTTATAAAACGTACATTAGCTTTTTAGTTGTGAAACTACGCAAATACGTGGTTTTAAAGACGGTTTAAGAAGTCATTATGTGAACTTTATGACTTTGTGCGAGATAAATGGAAGATACATTTTTTTTTGTAGATTAAACAAAACGTCATATTGTTTCAGACCCTTCAATATACTAACTGTAAAAGGTATGTTCAGTTTGGCTGAAATTCATGCATGGGTAGGACAATGTTTACCTGAAATACCCGAAAAGCCCCAGACGACAGAAAAAACTATCCTGTGGTTTGCTTCTACCCTCTTGAATTCAATTTTGGAATGCAGTTATCAGTGAGTATCTTTATTATGAGCCTTAGAGCTATGTAACATATTTTCGACTTATTTAGAATATGAATAATGGACGGCACATTTTGAAGGAAGATCATTATAGCCCGTCACATAGAAACAAATTTAGATGCCCCATTTTTGCAAAAAAGACTCCAATAGGGTTGAAAGTATATCGATTTGGAGTAAAATGAAAATATTTTTACGAGTGGCTCTTGGGGATAACATACCGAAAATTCGATTTTTCAGTACAGTGTTTATTTGTTTCACTCGTGTTCTTAACTGTTTTAAGATACAGGCGTTTAAAAAAAATCAAACGCCCTGTATCTCAGAAGAGAAGCAACTCCGTACATATGTTCATAGGAACGTTTTTTCTCAAAATGACCTTACGAATCACCCTCTGTAGTTTTGTACCGTAGTTAAGAAACATGAGGAAAACAAAAAAATATCAATTTTCGATATGTTATCCTTTTCAACCCTATTCGAGGCTTGTATGCAAAATGGGGCACCTAAATTTGTCACTAGCTAACGGTCTATTAATTAAAAATTAAAAATGGTTTATATCATGCAATCTTTCGCAAAAATACTGAAACGATAGGCAGTTCGTTGGTAAGTATAAAACAGAAAACAACTACTGCATATTATATATATATATATTTTTTTATTCATCAAATGTCAAATCTCCCATGATCGCCATGTTGTGACGTCAGCTGACAGTGCTTTATTGTCAGGAATAATATTTTATGGTGAATGAATAATAAATAAGTATGGTGCAAACTCTTCAGAACTCACTGTATATGGGAACAGACCACATGGAAGTAGTGGCAACAGAGCTTACGGAACGTAGGGGCAAAGAGCGAGGAAAAATAAGGTCATACATTATTTGAACTCCAAATTCTAGCCTCCTCCATTTATGTGGCTGTCTAGGCATAATATAATATATTTTGTATCTCAGCACTTTTCCTCTCACTCATTGTGTTGGTTAGGAATGGGATAAAGACTTTTTTTTCGAATTCCAAATCCTACATGAGTGGAAATCAGAACGTTTTCCTATTGGATCAATAGCCAACTTTGGAAGGGTACTTGCCTCTTTTCTCTTGCCTATGGTTTCGGAAATGAAGGTATAACACAAAGAATTATTCGGTTGTTATTTGGCGTATCTACTATTATTATTATCATTAGTTATTAGTGGAGGTACTGGAAATAAGAGAGCATGCATATTGAGGTATATACAAATATTACGTTTTGTTATAGGAGAGGAGAAGCCGAATTCAGATCCGATAATGTATCAACAATATCAATACTGAAGGAGACTATAACTTTAGAAGCTACAAAACGAAAAATCAAGATTGATCTCAATACAAGTGAGTTAGTAGTAACGAGGTGAAACTTATTATGAATATGACAACTGATAGCAGATTTTCAAAATTTTATTTTTCAGAATAACTTGAATTAACATTTTTATTTCATTTTTTTCAACTACATAACATTAACATGAATATATATGATTATAATTTCGAAACAGTATGAGGTGATATTTACAAAATACACAATAACCCTCCCTCTTAATACTGAGTATTTCAAACATAATTGATTTCGAAACTTCTTCAGATTTATTGATTTGAGTGGCTCTGGGAAAATATCAGCGATCATATCACCGATTGGGTAATACTTGTAGTCCAAAAATCGTTTCTCAATCAATTTTGAAAAAAAAATTTAATTATTTTTTCCGTTAACCAGCTGTCGTCCCCTTATACGAATGGCAGCCCTCAAAAGTCGAAACTTGTGCAAGCCAAGGATTAACTAGGTCTTACCTTTTAACGTACGTTTCCTAGCGCTCTCTCGGACCATCAGATAAAAATCTGTAGTCGCTAGGATTCGAACCTAGCCGACTAGCAGTCAATGATTTTCTTCATCATTCTTTCAGAGAATGATACTTCGTATCTATATGTTTGGATCTTCTGCTTGTTTGTTCGATCTGAATGAGTTTCAAACAACTTTGATTGTCTTCAGAAATTTTATTGTGACAGGCTGATAAACAAACATACCAAAATGTTTGAGTAGCTGGGATAGCCAAACTGCTTCTCCTGCTGTTTCTGCTAGACTTACGTATTTTGCTTCATTGGACAAAAATGTGATAGACTATTGCTTTCTGTTTGCCTATGACATATATACAACTCCCAAAGAGTTTAAATAATTATAACCACTTTCAGATTTTCGATCTGTTCTATCTCCCGCCCAGTCAGCATATGAATATCCAAAGAAAATTTGTCTTTGATCATGGGTGATATCTCCCAAGATCAATTTCAAATCTCAAGTCCATTTCAGGTATCTCACTACCCGATTCGGCTCTGTCCAAATCGTTGTTTTCAAATTACTCATACTTCTTCCCAAGATGGCGCTAGAAACTGATATAATAGGTTTTGTATTAACAACGAGATATAATATAACATTATGATAAGGTTTTGATAAATATTTGCATCTGTAATTTGAGTGATGTTATTTTGAAATAATGCTTCAGAAATTTTTCCGTTTTCTGGATTTCTTTTACTCTTCTACTTGCTATATTATTATATCATCAATATATATTATGATGACATTCTCGTTTTTGTTTTAATTTTTTCTATAAAAACATAAATCTTCGTGACTCCTCAGGAATCTATTCTCTAGCAAGACTATATTAATATTCTGGTACCATACTCTTGCACTGAAACAGGCATCAGTCCTTAGATGGATTTTTCGAGATTGAGCACTGAATTTTTTTTCCCCTACTTGGCTGCTTCATAAAAAACAATGATTCTGGTTCTCCATTGAGAAAAACAGATTCTACATCGAAATATACGAGTTCCATATCATTTTGTCCAGCAATGGCCAGTAGGATTCTCAAAGTAATTCAAGCGAATGTACTACAAAAGATACTGTGTATCGAAACATGTCGCAAAGACAATAAATATTGTGGAAATTTTAATCGTTTTTTACCTTAGTGTTATAACTATGGATTTCCATCAAGTAACGGCCACGTTAATCCAAAATCATAATTTATAATCAATTACCAAACCGTTTAAAAAATATAAAACATCTATCGAAGTTCAAATTACAACTGAAAGAGTATTTTTTAGTTTCTTAGTTTTTTAGAATTCTTTCAGATTTGACAATTTAATTTAATTTGGTTTCATTTATCTTACACACATATTGAATTATATTTTGTCAATTAATCCTTGACTTCCCTGCAAAAACAGTTAATGTCTCTTGGGTGAATAAATATATATAAATTAGTTCCCAGATGATGTTTGCCCCTATCAACCAACATATCTATAGGACCAGGTTCCGCGAAAGAAGGATCAGCTGATGAAACTATATTTTTCGTAACACCTAGATCTATTCAATGACGTAACATGTTAGATGTGCCATATATGCACTGTGTTACGCCTAAATAGGTACTTCACAATTGGAATTTATTCTGAGAGGAACACTGTTTAAACCAACTACTGCCATTGTATCTATAGCTGATTTCAACTTCAAACGATGACACAATTCAGCAGTGATAAATCTAGACTGTGAAGCAGAGTCCAAAATAGCTAGTACCAAATGCGGTATAGTATTTCCATCAATGACTTGGATTACAACTGTGGCTGAGGCAGTATGCTCTGAACAGGAATCACTTGTTGTAAGAGATACATTTGGAGTTTAAAAACATGTTAATTCTCGCTTTTTCTGTTTTTGGTTTATGTAGAAGAGTATTATGCCGCCAATTACATTTTCTACAATTGAAAACCTCGGTGCAAGAAGAGGACAGCTCCATTTTTTCAAAACTTCTCAGAAACAAAAAAAATCGTTTTAAAATTTCTATGATTTTATTTTTATATTTCGCATTATTTTAGACTTTTTCACTTAAAACCCGAATTCAATGATTCTTTATAAAAACTATTAGTCGTCATTTAATATAAGGTTTATGTCATGGAATTGTCCTGTTTTTGCTCCAAATACATGTATTTTTATTTATTTTTCATTGGTTTTTTATTGGTACAAGAATGGGATAGCTCATGAGAGCTTCCCCCGAAACACAGACTGTTACAACTCCTTTTCTTTAACATCTTATGGAAAATTTGTTGGATCTGTATCGTTCTTCCACACTATCATTGGGAATATTTTCCTTCTTATATGTCAATACATAACAGAAAACCAGCACAAAGTGGATCTGTCCCGTTCTTGCATCGAGGCCTTCAAATACCTACTGAGTGTACACCCTGTGTTGTGATGACCAATTTCGCTCCAATCGAGTAATCTTATTGATTTCCTTCTTAAACATATTGAATGCAATTGGAAAATTAGTGTTACGCTTATGAGAATATGTATGTGTTTGCACACTACAAGACAATACGATAAAATAGGAAAGAAAAAAATCAGGAAAGTCATCCCCGTTGGTCTAAGATTTCTTCTTTCTTGCTCGGCTGATATCGCTAACCATCCGGTATATAGAAGTACCCTTTTTGTCAGTTTAAAATGTATTTTTCAACTTGAGATCAACAAGAACTCAACTTCCATATTTGAAAATTCTATTGTCATTTTTGACATCTGAACAACAGAGTGAATATCATTATATTAAAAGCTTATATCCTATATTATATAGGAAAATGCAGTGAGCATCCTGGTATAGCAGGACATCTAGTTTCTATATTAAAAGCCATTCATAAATGAATATTTGGGCATTGAAGACTTTACAGGCTGCGATTTATAGTCTTAGTGATGATGACATTATTTTTATTATATTATATATATATATATATATATATATATATATATATTATCTTCAGAGGCCATTTTAATGGATGAATGAACGGATTGACCAATCCATATTTTGCAAAGAAATGCTCTTACTGTGCAGTGTTCCATCTAAAGAATATCTGTTAATATTGAATTTGAATCCGAAAGTGCATTACTGAACATAATTTCGTTTTTCATAGTAACCTCATAACCATATTGCTAACGTTATCCGCACATGTTTTTTCAAATAAGTTATTCAAAACATGTTAACCTTTCTGCGACATTTGGTATATTATACTTTTGCTTACTGTTTTTGTAATATGGCAAATATTTATTCTTTCAAATAAATAAATCTACAGCTCACTGGCTAATAAAAATGCGAATCGAGTTTCAGAAATATGATATAGAACTGGAGATGAAAATAGATAAAATTATATTAAACTATCACAGTCATATTCTGAATGAGTTAATGAAAAAATCCCATTTTAGGCACTGTTATGGTATATGATGATTTCAGGCATAAATGATGATACTTTGAACTTCATGCTGAAAACCATCGAAGAAAAGCTTCTCTTCTGTCAGAAATCATCAAAGGAATCCTGTATCCTCGAAGCATTGGATGAAATAGCACTCACGGAAGAAGATATCTCAGAAAAATATCTATCCCGGAAATACAAAGATATACTTCATCGCGAGAAAGTTATAAAACAGTCAACAACAAGTAATCAGTTGGAGAAAATTCACGGTGTGTGCAATTATTTTTGCTTCAGTAAATATATACAGAGTGGTCCAACGAAAAGTATGCACCTAGCTTTTATCCTTTTTGTGGAATTGCAAGCAAAAATGCTCGGACACGTGGAGTTTGTTTTTGAGGGGGACACATTTCAGATATATTTTGCAACTTGTGCCTTCAACCCCTCAGCGACGGGGTGTCACAACCCTAAAATTTTGAATGGAACGTGGGGTCGACTGATATATCATTTGAACGGGCACAAAATTATTTTTCCAATGATACCCTATTTGTTGAAATTTACTGAAGCAGTTAATGCGAAAACGGCTTTAAGAACCATGAACCCAATAATGTTGGTATTAATGAAAAATACAAATAAGTTTTGGTTACTAGGAATTAAAACATGTACAAGTAGTACTTAGTACGTTTCAATATTTGTTACTTGTAATAGTGCTTTGTAAAAAAAAACAAGCTGTTAAATTGATTTATTGAAATGTTACTTCAACAGGTGTTCAAATTGTGACCCATTTGCTTCCATACAAAAATACAGACTTTGTTCAAATCTATATCTAACATTTTGTAGCATATCAGGTGTTATGCTTCGGCACTCTGCTATAATCCGTTGGCGAATATCTTCTATGGACTCGTGCTTCGTAGCAAAACATTTATTTTCCAAGTGTCCCCATAGAAAAAAGTCCAAAGGCGATAAATCAGGTGACCTGGCAGGCCATTCCATTGGGCCTCTCCTGCCAATCCACTGTCCGGGGAACCGGTTATCTAAAAATTCTCGTACAGGAACAAAATAGTGCGGAGGTGCTCTATCTTGCTGGAAATGAAGCCGATCAGCATTATGATTTTGGTCATCTTCTATTATTTGTGTGATGAAAGGATCAATTGCGTCTTCAAGCATGTTTAGGTATTTCACCATTTAAATTTCCAGGAATGAAAAGTGGTCCTAATATGCAACACCAGACGTTTATTTTTTGAGGGGCCTGGGAATGAACCTCACGGAATAAGTATTGGTTACTGTCATCCCAGTAACGGCAATTATGACTATTCAAAGCTCCATTCAAATAAAATGTACACTCATCTGTAAAACAAATGTTACACATATCTGCAATTTTTTTCTTACACTTATCTGCAGTCGTTTTCGACAAAATCACGCAAACGATAAATGGGGAATTTAGTTGTGATAACATAAAATTATCATTGAAATGTTGCTTTCGGCAAAATAAAGTAATTTATAAATGATTGTCGTTATCCTGATTCCTAGTAACCAAAACTGATTTGTATTTTTCATTAATACCAAAATTATCGGGTTAACGTTCTTAAAGCCGTTTTCGCATTAACTGTTTCAGTAAATTTCAACAAATAGGGTATCATTAGAAAGATAATTTTATGCCCGTTCAAATGATATATCACTCGACCCCACGTTCCATTTAAAATTTTAGGGTTATAACACCCCCTCGCTAGGGGGTTGAAGACACAAGTTGCAAAATATATCTAAAATGTGTCCCCCTCAAAGGCACACTTCACGTGTCCGAGTATATTTGCTATGAATTCCAAATAAAGGAGAAAAGCTAGGTGCATACTTTTCGTTGGACCACTCTGTATATATATATATATATATATATATATATATATATATATATATATTTGAGTTACTCAAAATTGGGGGGTGAACACGTAAATCCTCGCGTGAAAATAACTTCTATTGCGGAATATCTCCAAAATTATAAGTTTTGGGTATAGGGAAGTGTATTGTAACTAGGGCTTATTTTCATAATAGAATTGAACCTTCAAGGAAAAAAAGGGGGTTTCCATTTGAAAAAGTTGAGATTTTTTATTTTTCTCATTCACTTATTGGACCAACATTTTTGCGCACCCTGTGGATTATTCAGTGGATGTGAAAATGGTGCGTGATCCGATCAACCTTCAGTAATCACGATTCACTCACTGCATATTTTTTAAAATCTTAATTTACATAAAAATGACGTATGTTCGAGAGGCTGCATCTGTCACTTTTTCTAAAAAAATTCGAATAACTCATTTCGGTTCATTTTGGGTATAGGGTATGATACATGAATCGAAATCATGAGGAGAATTCAAAAATGAGGTGAGATACAGGGTGTGCCATTAAAAATAACAAAGATGATGTCACTTCCGGTAAAACCGGAAACGTCACATCAACGAAAATATTTTAGTTGAATTCTTCATTAGTTCTTCACCCATACTACCAATTTTCAGAATCGCCCTACATTTAGTTTTCTATATATAGATCGTGTTAACTCGTCAAGATATACCCTGTATAACAGACAATTTATAATATTATCGGTATCGTATAAAAGAGTGGGTTCAGGATTCATAGTTGAATCTGTATTTGGAATTCCGTATCCAATCTTATGGGATCCATATTAGATTTCATGAGATCCAACAGAAGGAACATTGCGAAACCCAATGGAATATTCTTAAAAATATTACCAAAATATTCGAATAAATTACTTTTTTTTCTTTGGTGTTTTGGCATCGACTGCTATGGTCATTAGCCATCTAATAGATAATTATTATCAAATCAAACCAGAATATTTCAGAAAGATCACTATCACACAATGTCAACGAAATGCAGCATTCCAGGAAAACCTATATATTTCAAAATGACTCCAATTGCGAATTTTAATATCATAATAATTATTGAGAATGAATTTATCTACTAATTATTTTCCTCGTATGTTGAATGTACTCGCAGATAAACCGTTTCCGTTTCTTTTGGAATGAACTGCATGGTCCTTTTACAATTCGTGAGCACAAAGCTATTAATGTCTGAATGTATGAAATGAATGTTTCTCTAACCGGAGACTTCTGCCGGAGTGCTTCTGCCTCTATTCGAAAGATGGTGCGGCCTAGACCACATTTCATAGCGCGGAATCAGACCCAGAGTGGGCAAATAGTTAGCCACGGTAGGATGCGAATTGTGATAATACGGCCAAGGAATAGATGGTATTAAAACTGCACAGATTTACCTTATTTTCGTTTCTGTTAGAAATGATTGTGCAATTTACATATTTTTTCTTGATAGAAAAATGTGTAAAACACAGCAGTTGAAGTTGAAAATGACTTTATTATTTCTGTATGTGCATTTGTGCATATCATAATCCATTGGATTCCTTATCTTTATATGAAACGTGCCAGGAACACAGAATATCAGTGATTTTTTTTTAAATAATCAAGTTACTGCTATAAAATCTCTTGTTATTATTTATGTTCAAACTAGATGACATCATCAATAGTATATTGAAGTATGAGGATAAAAAGGTCTTTCAAACACGCTTGATTTTTCGAGCACGACGTCGCAGCCGGAGTGTTCGAAATAGAGAAGTGTTTGAAACATCAGTTATCCACGAATACTTTACGTTATTTTTTTCAATTGGTGCACTTTGATATCATAAATACTGGTTTCGTTACTAAAAATTATAGAAATAAGAAATTATTATGTAGAATGCTTGAATTCGTGATATGACATTAATATACCTTTCGTTAATGTTTAAAAAAAAGTTTTGCATTATTTGTTTGTAATATTTCATTTGACGTTACAAGGTACTCCTGTAAGATAAATAATCATAAAATTGTCATTTAGACTTGGCGGTTCTCAAGTTGTTGATGTAGCCATGGTATCTTTAAAAAACGCGCGTTTTTGAAAGTTTGATTTGTACACGCTGAGGCGTGCTTTAAATAGGTAAAAAGGAGCACAAATTGAAAAAACGTGTATGATTCAACCAGAAAGCATATAAGCAAAACGTACCACGTTTCAGTCAACGTTCTAGCTCTCTGATTGGTTGTGACCAAACACAGGTGCACTTTGCCATCCAGACTAAAACGTGGTGCACTTTGTCGCCCGGAAATTTATCCAAAAAAATTCCCTGTGATGAACAGGCAAGCTAGGTTAGATTGCTCATGTTAGGTTTGTTTGTAAATCGCAAACGAAAAACTAATTCACGCATTTTCGACTCGCAAGCTAGGTTAATTTGCTCAGGTTAGGTTTGTGTGTCAATTGCGAGCAAAAAACGAATTCACGCTAGTGCAAAATGCACCGCGTTTCAGTCTGGATGGGCAAAATGCACCTGTATTTGGTCACAACCAATCAGAGAGCCAGAATATATGCCGCTGACTGAAACGTGGTACGTTCTGCTTATATGCATTCAGGAATCGCTGAGAGAAACGGATAACAGTTATGTCTAAAAACACACTCAAATATCATAGATTCACGTTAGGAAATGCCATTAAAAATTAAAGGAATGAATAATGAAGGATGAATATTGAATATGGCTCTATACGAATTTGCGGTTTCACTATCCAACTTATTGGATCTCATAAATTCTCTTGTAATTTTTTTTATCAGTCGCTACATATGAGACATTTTTGGCAGGGTATGATGGTATGTCTGAGATAAACTAACACCAGAATTGACGAATGAATTGTGGTGTAAATATAATGAATATTCATCATTTATTTTACTTGACCGTGTGAATTGGCACTTAGAGCAATGAGCTTGTAGATATTGGCATTGTCACATTTGTATTTGAACAAGGCATGTGGGATTCTATCAAGACTGATATATTAAAGAAAAAAAGTTTTTCTCGATATATGCACCCGAACTAACATACACTGTCAATCTCGGATCGAGTGGTAGGTACAGCATTCAGATGATACGTAGTTACGTATCTTGCTTTATAGAATAAAACTGTTTATATCACCGAATGTCAGCCTCATGAATCTTTTCGTGAGAACACATGAAAAATACTGTTTTCTGATGGAATTTATGATGACTGTGAGTCCAACTTGTAGTACAGAGGTTTCCAAAAAATATATTTACTAAAATTTTTGAAACTCATTTAGTTCGGTGGGTTGCTTGTTGGAAAAGTATTGAAAATTTAGTATATCTTATGATTGGAGGTTAGGTTAGGTTAGAACTGCCAATGAGAAGGCATTGAGATAACTAAAACCATTTTTTTTTCAGGAATAATTCGTAATCTATATATCAATTACAACAGTTTCAAAGGATTCAACTCAAAACACAAGTTACAAATTCTTGACGGAGCTCTGGAAGAATACAGCTATGAAAAAGTAATTGCTATATTCAAGTCAGAAAAATAAACGTTGAAGTTATAATTTTGGTTTTATTAAAGACGATAAACATCTGTTTCTTCACCTAGAGTTAGTTGGAATTCCGAAAACTCTCCAAAATGAATTCATTCAAAATATCCTGTACATCGAAAGCAGTCCATTTATCTTTCTGAAGGACGAAATCGCCCCATTGTAGATAAACTGTAAAAGGAAAGACCCTATCTGTTGGAAACTATTGAAATGATATTTCAGTAAGGAACATTTTGTATTTTTAATTATGTTACTGCGGTTGTGAAATAAACATTGCACTCAAAAGTTTTGAAACAAGTTTACAACAATCTTATTGCCTTCAGAGTCATTTTATCTGCTTGAGTTGATATATTCAATAGGAACCCCTTTTAGACACTGTCTAATCCTCGTAACGCAATAAAAAAGACAATTTTTTGTGAAATTACAGAATAGAAATCGTGATAACTCAACGATATCGCATTTAAAGTTAGTGCGAAACCGGTATAAGTGCCACTTCAATCGTTTTTGCAGGAATAATTTTCACAAACTCTGAGTGAGTATATTTACAGGCCCATATAAGGCAGTCGCGCTCACTTATATCGTTTACGACAGAAATTGGTCTTAGGTATAGAAATCTGTAAGGAATCCTGAATTTTGCACTTATACCCTTTTTGCACTAGGCCCTTCAATTACTTTTTAAGAGGGAAAAAGGAATGAGATATCATTGATCAGTTATAAATAAATAGGGAGGCCTTCATCTGTGCAAGCAATAGGTAAATTGCACGATTTATAATCGAGTCGTGGTGGACAAGACACTACTTCTGGTGGCTTATATAAAATTTTCCTTGATCTCTGTTGCAAAGCAGATGTTCCACATATTGAGCTGCAAGGTGACCAGTCAGACCATTTGGACATTATGCATTCTGTTAAATTGTTTTCAATGCCTATTTCTTTAAACGTATCGATACTCATTTCATCAACTGTTTTGTCGAGCGACTGTTCGTGACACGATACTGAACAGTTTTTTTCTTGGAAAAGTTCTGATGGGCACGGCTCTCCTCCATTTTCAGGGTGGCTCTGGAACATAAATATGAGTTATTAATCATGAACACTCAGAAATGAGGGGTTTTCTACGAAAACCTCGGAGATTCGTATCAACATTTTTTTTTAAATAAACTAAACTACTGGGGATTGAAAATCGACTGCTTGCATTGGTATGACGCAAACGGTTTACCTACAGTGTTAACACGTTGCATGCTAATAACGCCGATCGGCGTTATCGTTTGTTATTGCGATATGCTAATGACGCCGCAAGTGGCGTTTTCCTAGTATTTGGGGATGAGAATATTCCTGAATGAAGATCTTTTCACAGAATTTATTGGTCAGCTCATCCTCAAGATTTTCAGTGCGCTTCTATAACGAAAATATCGTCTTCATCAATTTTATTGTGAATGTTGATATATTTTCATGTTTTCAATAATTCGCTTCATTGTTTGTCTATCCATTTTGTGCAATTCATCATTTTGACGCACTTCTAGTCTTCCGAATAACTGAAATTTGGCGGGGTGTCTATAATTCTGGTGGCGATGGTTATCGAAATTCTGTTGAAGAAAAAAAAATATATAAGAATGCATCTTCAATATTTGTTAATATGGTCCAATTCCATTAAAAATTGCTATGTAGTGATTTTCGGGGTCGGAGAATATGAATTTTCTAACAAAATTTTAAATTCGAAATGGCGAACGATAATAATAATAATATTGAATCGACTTCATTTATAAAAAAAGAATAATATACAATTTGGAGAAAATGCTGTTTTTCAACTCAACCTATACAGGGTGTCCGAAACTTGATGGCCTATTAGACGTTTCGGACGATAAGAAGTGGGTCAAAATGCACTTGCGATATGTGCAGGCAATAAAAACTACGGTAAAAAATAATTCTATTCGCAAAAAAATCGAGGAACACGAAGTTTTCGTTATAGGAATGGGAAAATATACCATCGAGTTTTCGTGGATAAGTTCATAATCAATTCAGAGTGAATATTTTTATTCAGAATTATCTTATTCCCAAATACTAGGAAAACACCAATTGCGGCGTCGTAGCATCTCGCAACACTACACGATACGTTATTAGCATGCAACGTGTTAATGATAATGATAAGTCAAGACAAAATTACGCCCAATCAAAATGATAAAAAGTTAACCATATTCAGCCCTTCCCAAGATTATTAGGAAATAATTTGATTCACATGTTTTGTCCTCTGGATATTGAGAAATATTGAATAATTTTTTCATATTGCCTTTTCAAAACGAACTAAATAGTTATTTATGCAACAAGTGCAAAAATTAGTGTTTATTGCACTCAACGTGAAATCAGCTTATTTCGCATACAAATTGGTCGACGTTGTTCGTTACTGTGGTCTCATCGTCGGTCAATTATCAATTGCCCTAATTTTACCTCTGTTCTGTGAGCTGTGAGAAGTACTGTATAGTTAATATTCGACGGAGTTTTTACCAAAATTATTCGAAATCTTCTAGTTACGCCTTGTCCACATGACCTTCCATTCAAATCACAAGTTTTCCATGTTGACCAGGATACTTCACAGTCTTTTTTTCCCTCATTTGATGTTGGATCTTCAAACGGTTCTGAAATTGAAAAATAGTTTGGGTCGGTATATTTTATGGAACCCTTCCTGCAGCTCTCTTTAGAGTGAACAAACATTCACATAGGGGCTTCATCATTGGCTTGTTTGATAGTTATCGATAATAAAATGAATGACTTTCAATAAAAAAAATTGATTATATGGTTCAACTAGAGATTACAGTGAGCTGTAAATTTTTAAGTGAACTGATCGTTTGTTCAAATAGTTTGGTTTTGTATTTAACTAAAGACTCGGTCAGACATGGCTAATTTTTTTTTCACAAAATCGTAGTTAACATTGTAATTTCGTTATAAATATAGAAATTATTGATTTCTAATTTTTTTCCCACTGATCAAGATGTGGCAAATTAAAAACAACAACATTCAAGTTGTTAGGGTCGTAGAATTCGTTTTGAAACATGAAATATATTAGATACTTTACCGTGAGTAGGAGAGAATATATTTCATCCAGTACGATTGGGTTTTGAGACAAGCATCGATTGTAGCACCACCACATGATAAATACAAAAAAAATTGTTTACCAAAATTCCAGGGGTGAAACATATTTTTGTATTCGTTTAATATTTTTGCCGTAATCTTGAAAAGTATATGATTTATCAAAAAGGTGAAAGACAATTCAATTCTCCACGAAAATTATCACAAGTAATTTTTTATGAGATGCGCTCGTTTTCTCAGAAAACGTGATTGAACGCCGACATCAAAATTCAGGTTCACCCTTACCCGCCGCTGAAAGTTCTGGCGGAGCCGAATATTTTATTGGTTATACACATATATAACACATGTTATATTTGCATGAGGAAGTAGAAGTCTTCAGGAACGATATGCACTTTTTCTTTTCCTTCTACTATAATTTTTGGCAAAGTTATGACAAGTCTAAATTTCGGCCCTTCCTGAACTTGCAGTGGTGGCTTAGCGTGAGCATGAAATGTGGCGTCGGCGTTAAACTACGTTTTCTGAGAAAACGAGCTTATTTCATAAGGTATTACTGAAAATCATTCTTGTGGAGAATTGAATTATCTCTCAACCTATCGAAGTCGTTTTTCGATAAATCTATACCAATTTTCTGAAATAACACCAAAAAAATATATATTTTTTTTTAAATGAAAATTTTTTTAAGGTTGCTCCCCTGATTTTTCGGTAAACTATTTTTTTTCTTCTAATAATACATGATGTCGAGATGTCATGTGCCGAGTTTCAGAGTGCTACAATTCATTCTTCACTTTTCGCTCCAGTTTGTCTGTCGTTATTGGATTAATTATAGAACTCGATAAATTTCAAGTGGTGGTGCCGCAGATTCAAGCCCAATCTACAAGCAAAACAGGAGCTTGATCAAAGTAATAGGTATTTATGTACCAAGTGCGTTATATATCGGGCAACATTCATCCCTCGGGCCAAAGTCACTCGGGTGAATGTTACCCTCCGGGCGTTAGTATCTAGTAACGCTCGTGGTGCATACAAGATTTTATTTTTCACGAAAAAATTATCTTAAACGACGTTGTTTACTTCATAAATTTCTTCTCATAGTATTTAACGAAACCGAATGCACATTGAGTTCATCATCGGTCAACTCACAGAAATTGTAATTTCTATTTGAGAGAAAAAAATGAGTCCCTTTTTCATCTACAGTTATAAATAAAGTTTTCTGAGTAATTAATTTATTGAACTACAGAAAAAAACATTTAGCGGGCGTTATGATTCATAATACCCTCCATAACGCCCCGGGCGTTATGGGTTTGTTAATAGCAACCGTTGCCAAGGTATTATAAAGCAGTAGTGGACAAGAAACCACGCAAGAAACCCTCCTGACGTTAGAGTAAGTAATGGTTATTGGCTATTTATGATTTCTCTGTATTAATTACTGTGTTTCACTTCTGAGCCCATGTTGAGTCAGCATCAAGAAACACACTGAAGGTGCCTGCTATGAAATACCTAATATATGGATGAGAAGTTCATAATTTTCACTTTCTTATATCGTTGTACAATTTTTCGTTTCAGCATTTCTTTGATAAGTATTATAGGTGATCCAAGGTTTGATTGGTTTATTTGCTCTTCCTCTACGGCAATTGAAAATTTCTAGCCGATTGTCATTGAAGAAATACAACATATCATCTATTTCTTCTGAAAGGTTTATAAGTAGATGTTGTCCTAGTTAACTCTATCCAGGTCATCATTGTAAGAGTCGATATCAAGGTTATCAAAATTCTTATTGGTGAAGTATTTTGCATAGATATGTTTGGGAAAGTTGATATTTCGAAATGGTCTAAAATTCCATCAATATCTACAACCCTGAAACAAATATTTGGAACCTTTGGTGTGAATACTGTTTTATTATAGTTTTTCTGTCTACCTGACAACCTACGTATAATCAGAATATCTCTGTCCAGAATATAGGGAGAGGAGTAGTATCAAATATGAAACATGTACAACAAATAGAATTCAAGAAACAGAAACTAACCAGAACACCAAAACTATGTCACTTTCACTCGACATGCGTTTCGCCAACAAAGTTAGCATCCTCAAGAGATTTAAGCTTATAGTTTTGGTTTTTTGAGTAGTTTTTATTTCTTGAAAAATATCTACATTTGTCGAAGAAATAAGGGTAATAAGGGTTTGACTTGCAACAGTAACTCTGGTGGGCGTGTCAAACAACTGAATCAAGCTGAAAGAATCCAAACATTCTTGAAGTTGATTTGATTACTTTTGTGATCACCTTTCAACATGTCGATGTTGAGATCACCAACATCAATAAACTCATCACAAAATTTACTACTGCGTCTTCAATCTCATTGATGCAATCAGTTACAGATGCAGCTGGAAGGCGGTAGATGATAGCAAAATCAAAGTCACACAGACACATTTCAGTAACCTATAATTATTGGCAAAATGTCTCTCTATTTAGCAATGGGCACATATCGGAAGGGTTGTGTCTGAAATGCGCAGACACTCTCATTTCATAACCTCACCTTTCAGAGATTTATTTACATGTTCGTTACTTTTCTCTCTCGAAGGTTTTTTTAAGGTGTAACATTTTCACAAGGTCATTTGAAAACAATAAAACATTCGAAAATTATACAGTTCAACTGTATATTGTGCAAACAGCGTGGGAGAAAGATGGTATTTTATACTTGCCAACAAAATCACAGAATTCATTGGTGGATACACTAATGAAGAAAAAAAGGAAAAAGAAAAATAATATTTCATATTAATGTATGATAACCTCATGGAGTTTTTTTCGTTTCAGACCCAGAAATGGATATGAATTTTTTTTTATTGAAAGCCATTTATTATTTTTTTTCCGGAATGAATAACATTAAAATTATCTTTTATAGAAACGAAATGGAAATTATGTTTCTATATGTTTCTATATGGATACGTATATGTGCCCGTACGACACATTGTAGAGGAAAGGAACTTCATGTTTAAGGTGTACCCAAATGGAAATTATTCTGTCTACTCAACTCATTTGGGAAACAAATCAGGATCGTCGTGTTACCAAACAAATCAGACAAACTTGACTCTATTCAGTGTCGACCTGCATGTGTTTAAATATATTTGAAGAGTCCAACCGACACAAAGTAGACACAAAGTAGACATTTTAAACACATGTGCTCCGAATATTATATAATTTCCATTTTCGTGTAAAATAGATGCCTTTAAAAAATTCAAATACAGGGCTATGCACAATGTTAAAATATTGGTAAAACTTCTCGAATTATTTGTCCAGATTTCATAAAACAAATAATGCTTGTAGATAAATACTGAGTAACATTCATTACCTGTACATGATACATTGCATTCTACAGTCTCTTGTTTGGCACAAAAATGATCTCGTTCATTAGTATCATCATCATTATTACTATCATCTTGGGGCAATGTAATTCTTGATTGGTAACCAGAACCACATGTTACATTACAAGGACCCCAGGGACCCCATCGTCGATCTTGGCAGTCTGATTTAATCTTTAAAAAATTAAAAGTATGTCATTGGTTTGAAGTTGATGAACATGAACAGAAAACTGATTTAATTCTCTTTGCTCTGATATACTATGATGCATTTTTGTATTGGTTTCGCAAATGAAATACATCATTTCGATGGATTTTAGTGAAATGAGATGATATATACAGTGCGGGCGTAAATAGCCCCACCCCCCAATTTATATTTTGAATTGTTTAAGTTTTTCAACCAATACTTTTCTTCTTTATTGATAATATATATTCTCATTTTACCTATGCAGAAGTAAAAATGGACGTATGGTATTGTACGGCCCTGTATGTAAGCGAATTATTTTCGTCCCATAAATCCAATAAAGAATATTCTTTCTCGAGCGGACAGGTCAGTTAAATTTTCAAAACAATTTGCTATTATTATGCTGGCGAGGAAACGTGCTTATGTTGAGACGAAAAATCTTATCGATTGTCGAGTGAATGAATGGTTTGTTTCTTGAATTATGAACGGTGTATAAACTCATTTTGAATATTTTAAATATTTATCACGGATCAGCAGTACTTACTGGCCAAGGAACGGGACTTGCTGAGTTTGTAATTTTACTCTAAGAGAGAAGAAAGATTTGTTTTTTTCTCACGAAGTGGCGGTGGGAGGTGACTCCGGGGCGGGAAGCTGGACGGATATGTCACCCGGCGTACAAATGGGATGCGAACTTGAAAAGTTTCGATTTTTGGGTAATCGGTTATAAATTCAAGATGTGATCTATGAATGTTTTTTATGTCGCTGTGGAAATGAAATGAGAAAGTTTAAAGTATAAACATATTTTTTGAAATTGTTGTCGGACGACCGGCGACTGCTGAAATAAAGTGATTCCAGATGAGAACAATTAGAACAATGGGAGAATGGAATATAGACCTCGTTGTAGAGTAAGAAATTCTGTAGTTGTTTTTAACCCCTATATAATGCTCTGAGAGCTTAATTTGATTCGAGAGTAGTATTCAGATATTCGCCTTTTGTTGCATTATTTTGTATGAGTTTGTGGTTGACCCTTTCCACAACGAAAAACCAACCCCCTTATGACTCTGTTTAGATAATTGAGGCTAAATAGGAAACACCTGTGTACCGTAGATTTATCAGTTCAGAGTTTGTTTTTGGTAACGTTCACGAGTAGAGACTTTTGGTGGTTTCTGTATTTTTCATTTTTTTTTGTCATTTCATATTTCTATAGATAAAGTAAAAGTAGAGTCGGGTAGTTGAGCTAGTTTAAACTTAGTTCTATTTGTTCCGTTATTGTTGTCATTGTTATCCAAATTATATCATTTTAATTTTAATAGGTGTGTTATTGTTGAACTTCTACATTTAATTTGAACTCTAACAACCATTATTTATTAATAATTAAATCAATCTCGCCAAAAGACTACCCTTTGGGCGTGGGGTACGAACCCATTTGCCTTTTCCGAAAAAGAGACCCTCAAAATAGAAGGGAACATCCAGTTGCCGAGATGGTGACATACGGTGCCAATTGTAGAAAAAGGGCTCAGGAGGTATGGGAATTATTAAAAACAGAAGACAAATATCCTTGGTATCATCTGTTACAAATTCTTATTTCACCTATGCATAAGTAGAAATGGACGTATGGTATCTTTAACCACATTTAAAATTGAGTATTCCATGGCATAATTAAATAATCAATTTTCTGAAACTTTTACAGCTGTAGCAATAGAATATTTCTATGCCACTACAATTTACGGTATGTGATTATTATAATCAATTTCTAATCACAAGCAGAAAGTTTTATAATTTTTCAATAAACAACTTTAATAAATCGGGTATAAATATAAGAATAACGTTAATAATAATAATATATATAAAATAAAACGTATTAACAATAATAATAATATAAAAAAACTCAATATAATCTCAAATGTGCGATTGAGTACCCTCCTGCTCATAGAAGAGTACGTATGCATATATTAGATGGATATTAACTACATTAAAAAAAAAATTATCGAAATGATTTTCAACCGATTCGCCTGCGTATTTGCATATAGGATTCCCCTATCTTCCCTAACGGTGGGTGGAAATTGAAAATGTATACACTGTTGGATACAGAATTGAAATACCTTCCAAACGATATGCCACCTGACCTTCCTACCACTTTATTTTTTTCCCCAAATGACGCTTGTGTGGATGACGTCATAGAGAATACAGGTATTGTAAAAAGTAGCATTTATGGTCTCATAGAAGTGCCAAATTTGGACGAAAAATATTGAACCATTCAAAACATAATAGGAGGGGGGGATGACTATTTACGTTCGCACTGTATAAATCGGATATTTTAGACATCTTGAGCGTGTCTCCGATTTTGTTATGTTCTTATTTTTCGGGTAATTCGTTCATACACTCCGTGCCCATCGTTATACCAACTCAAAAAAACGGTACTTATTCTTTAGAAAACAAGCTACTCGTAACTAAACGAAAAAAATTCTGCTTGAATACTACTCCTGAAAATCAAGTTAAGAGTGATGATTGAAAGTTTCAGGCAATGATGCAAATTGATTACTTTCATTGCGGATGTCTTCTGTCTGTTCAGTGTCACAATTCAGTTCAGTTGATTCGGAATCAATTGAAACGTCGTGCTAATCGTAATAATCCAGACAGTGGAAGTCTGGAATGAAAGTAATCAAATTATGATGGTGATTCATAAAAATTCTAACAATTTTCAAATACAAATTTTTATTGAAATTGATTGAGGTATTCAGACGTAAACACAATTGTATTTTCACAGATTTTATTATGCTTGCGACGTGTTTCGCTACACCGTAACTTTCCCAAACAATTATCACACAAATACTAATGTATAGTGTATTTACATTTCAACAGAAACGTAGAGGCATATTATGCTTGTTAACCCTATGAAGTGAATTCGAAAATGTATACATATTTCATATAAGTACTTCTTGAAATGTGAACTGAACAATATCAGGACAATTATTTGAAATAAATAGTCAATAATTCAATTGAAAACACAAAAACAAATCAACGCGGAAATTTTAAGAGCAAACAATACCCTTGATGAAACGGGAATCGGTTTTGAGCGTTCAGTTTTATTTTTTTGCGAAAATTTTGTTCGAACAAATGATTCAATTCGTTTGTGAGAATTCGGGAATCTAACTGATTTTTGGTTTTGATGACTTTGAAGGAAAAAAAATTATGGTTTGACAAATGAAAAAAAAAATAGGCATATTCCCGAATTCTTAAGGGAATTATAGAAACGGAAGAAGAAAAAAAATGTATATAAAATCATTAGTTTTTACGTAAAACCGATTCTACGATTAGAAGCTATCTACCTTATTGCCGCTCCCAGCTACGTAGTTTTTTTTTACGGACAGGTGCTTTGTCATCTCCACTATCGCTCTTGAAGAATATATCCCCACACACCCAACATGTGCGGTGCAATGATAAAATTTGACTTTCGTGATGACGCGCTGATGTTGCCTCTTAAACAAAACGCAGCTTCAATGATTTTAACGTGACCAAGCTCAATACAACGTTCGAGAATTGGTGATCACGTGATGGACACGCTGCAAGCATGCATTGATCTTTGTTTACCTCGTACGTATTTGAAAAATTAATATACTATAATCGTTCAAGCCAGCTTCTATGTAGCGAAATATGTTCTGAGTACCTATAGTAAAATCTGTGGAAATGTTATTGTGTTTACCTTAATGTCATATACCAGGATATTCCATCGAGTAACGGCCAAGTCAATCCAAAATTTCTAGTAATACTAACTTAAGAGGGCAAAAGCGCGATCATATTTGGGTCTCTTTTTAGAATAAAAGAGTCAAAAACGGTCTTATCGATTTCAAACAAGGACAGGCTTCTAGATGACGTTTGATTCTATGTACGTGCTGTAATGGAAATTGAAATTTCAAATCTCAAAAATGTCCCAAAAATACAGCTATTTTGAAACAAAATTTTGGGTAGATGAACGTATATAATTTAAAATATCATTAGAGCACGTACATTGATCAACGTTTTACATTTCTTTTGATACCAAATTGATTTCAATTGAATACACAATTGAATACAGATTGCTTCAAATTTCAAAAGAAGAGAAATACCGTAGCTACCTCTATTATCTATGAAACACTCGAACACTTAGGCGGACAACACACCAAAAAATTAAAACCGCCTTGATGGAAAACGTTTCTGAGAGATGAAGGCTGACCACACACCGATAAATCAAAAACGCCTGAAAGCAAAATGGTTTCATGCAAAAAGTTTTACTGTACAGCAAAACAGTGCAAATAGAGTCGGCGCTTCAACGTGTAGTCTGTGTTCCAACGTCTCCTCACTGGTCCCAAACGCTTTCATTCAAAACATTTTGTAGCAAGACAAACCATTTTTCCTCCTACCCCTATGAAAGTACACACTTTCCTCCCTCAAACCAGGAAGAAAACTCATACTTTTCCTCCCTCTAATTTCAAGTAAACGATGAAACTTTTGAATCTATTATAATCAAATTGTTTCCGTAATTTCTAGAACATCTTATATATCTTGTATTCTGGTAAAAATCAAACGTGAATGTTACTTCTACTTCAGTTCTTTAATAGCTATTTGTGTATTTATAGCGCAAAGTGATTGATTGTCGCTCGACAAAAAGATTAATCTTTGGAGAACGACAATGACACTTTGTGCTCGAAATACACACATTATTTTTTCTACAAGCATAACTTATGAGAAAATCACTCAATAGCAATCCGAAATGTATAAGCTATCTAAATGCCCAATAATTCAAATCATCAAGAAGAAAAAAGTATAATAACGTTCTTAAAAACAAAGTTGCAATTGCCAAGAGCTGAACCCGGGACCTTCGGATTACAAGCCCAAGATGCTAGCGATTGCTCCACCGCAGATTCTCAGTTGGAAATGACTGTATTGCCTATACTTTCCATCATGCAAGTATAGGTCTGTTTTCAAAAATTAAAAAAAAAAAGGTTCATTAAGTGGGTAAGAGGAAAAATCATATGTATTACATGGGAGTAAAGTGCCTTTCCCTCCGCTTCGGGCAGTAACCTACACCATGCGGGAGGCAAAGTGGCACTTTCCTCCCTAGTAATACAAATAGCTATTGGAATACATGAATCACAAAAAAAAGTTTCAATCGAAAACATTTTATTTTTGATTTCTTGGCGACTTGCCAGCCTTAGTTAGTTAGTTAGCAAAACCATTGATATGGCTCAAATATAAGTCCGCAAAATGATCAATTCAACAATAATCGCACAAAAACGCAATGACATAAAATGTCAGAACTGTCAGAAGTTTACTTTGTGGAAAACAAACACTGATATTCAACAGCGTTGACAAATGACCAGACAAAACAAACTTCGCACAACTATTTGGAGGCGCGTACGATGATACTTACGATAGTTTGGATTTGAAACTTGTAAGTAATATAGGATTTAGTTTCATGAACATGAATATAATGTCATTAAAACCATCCTTAATTCTTCGAATATTATGGAATGAAGTACGTTATAGTAACACAATTTTGACTATGATAAAGAGTTATTACGCATGCAATGTGACAACGCCCAACCCAATATCACGACTACAGAATGAGACCATTCATGATTTCAGTCCAGGATGTAAACAACTAAGTCCAGTAGTAGAATTTAAACGTCTATGATAATTCCACGTTCATACAAAGTTTCATAATTTTCCAATACAAAATGCCACACTATGGTTGCCCTCAAATGAAGTATGATGCGAAGATGCATTTCATATGTTGAAAGGTTCATGCTTTCAGCAAAATGAAAAACTGAATTCTTTTTGTTTTTATTCATTACATAAATCATATCAAGCTGTATTTCTAAGATATGTGAACTTATCAATAACAATATCGACAGTTGTCCATAGTTGTGTCAACAATGGCAAACGTTTTCGTAGATGGATTAAAATATACTCCAAAATTATCATAAATTTTTGTCTCGTATCTGCAATTGTATCTTATATATATATAGGAACGTCAAACTCTTGTAAGTCGATTGATAGGTAACGAAATGTTTCTCACATGGCTTTTTGGGTATTTCAACCTTCCACAATCTGAAAATGAAAAAGGAAATATATAGAAGAGTGGAAGGGCAAATTAATCAATTTGCCTGAAAAAGTTACTTCATTTTCAAGACTGTCATCCTGAATAATTTGCCAAGATTATTCTTCAGGATAGCATTTGCAGAATAACATTTTTCTTACATAGGGTGTCCCAGTATCAATAAAAAACACGTCCGAATATTGTAGCCATAACTAATATATGGAATGCCTCAAGTCAACAAATAGTTATTGTTTTGATGAAGAATGAAAATGTCTTGAATGAATAATATCTAACAAAAAAGATGGGAGATCTGAAAAAATCTTCTGTCAAAAATCGTATCACCTTCGAAAATTTTATGGAGTGTTTAGATATCAAGACTGACACAATGCTTGCTCAAAACCTCATTTTATCTTGAAGATATCACACATAAAATGAATTATTGTCTTTCGAAAAACTATTTCCCAGCGAGTTTGCTAAGGTCACCCCACTACCAAAAATAAGTCAACCAACAGAAAACAGTGAACTTCGTTGGATTAGTATTATGCCAACCTGCTCTAAAATTAGTAAAATAAGAATGGAAACACAAATTCATAACTTTTCGATTATCAACAGTTATTATACAAGTGGTGGTAATTTTTGATAATTTTAACTAGATGCACGAATCTTTGTTGTTAAAGAAAAAAATTATTACAATGAATGTAATTCGGCTTGATTATTTTTTTACCGGACATTTGTCAGTGTCCTCTTGACAACCAAGCCAATGGCTAACTTTCTTATGCATTCGTTTGAACAAAGATCCAATCAAACGACGTGAAAAAAGTATCGCTGTAATTTACTACTAATAGTACTAACAAATTATCAGTGGTAATAACCAAAGAACATTGGTAATTATATCAGATTCCGAAAGCTTGTTGGTTCGAAACAGATCTCCGCCTTCGGCGTCGGTCCCATAAGCAACAAGCTTAAGGAAGTTGTTATATTTATCAATGTTCAAAGGTTATTCGGATAGAAATTTTTTTGCTAACTGATACTTTTTAACATAGCAATAGCAAAGAGTAGGGGCCTAGGCCCCTACTAGAAGAATTTAGAAGAAAACCGAAAACGAGACATTTCAATTTTGAGTTTTGTCAAACTTGACACTTTTCTTTCTTTGTTCACGTAAATATCCGTGTGTTTACCTAAATTATCGTGTTTACTTGAATATCCGCTCATATTGCATTGTCATGTGACTTCAACCACGCAATTTCATAGGTGCAGCCATATGTGAATGAAATAGTCAGTGTAATTTTGATACTACTGTTCAGTTTAAAATGTTCTCTCATGACGATTGGCTGAAAGGATCGTATAAAAATAAGTATCCTATCACCCAAACAATCCGGATAGAGTATGGTATAGTTGTGCAACAGCTCTTTCAGATGTAGTGGAAGTATATCAGAGACAACTGATGGAAACCAAGTATAAGTGTATATTAACTGGACAGCTTTTTGCAACCAGGTAAGAACCATTTCACAAATAGGCCAATACCGAAGCCTTTGAAAATTGTAAAAAGTAAAAAAAAATTAGAACAGGTTTATACTCATTGGAAAAGTGAGAAAATATAACAACACCAAAAAAAAAAAAATTACGTGTGATTTGAGGTCACGAAGGGGACAGGGGGGAGATTTTAAGGGTGGAAAAAGGTTTGTCACGATTTCAGGCAAAACTACGAGTCCTATCAAAAAAAAGCAAAGATGTAGGTAATGAAAAGATTCACAATTTTTGTATCCACACTCTTTTCACATAACCTCAAAATTTATGCGAAAAATCCAAAAAACGACTTTTTGGTTTTTTATTTATCTCGCAAAAAAATTATTTTCTACGAAATTTGGTGAAAACTTACCTTTTCATGTCCCAAATACACTGTGACTTTTTTTATTGAAAATATCTATTTTTCCCCTTATTTTGATTTAATATCGAAAATTCACCCGTCAAAATATCTGCGTTTTGAAAAAAATTGGTGTGCTTTTTGTTCGTTGAAATCTCTACTTTCTGATGGTTAAAAAAATATACATTACTATGGCAAATTTTCTCAGAAAATGCAAAAAACCGAAAAAACTCGAATTCGATAATAGTTATTTATGATACAAGTGTTAAAAGTGGAGCAACCCCACGAGCAAAATAAAATCACTTTTAACAAATGTATCATACAAAATTTTTTGTTCAACAGTTACTGCTAGTAAGAAAAAAACAAAAAAAAAATAAGATCCATAAGGATTCGAACACACGATCTTTGGATTACAAGGCTGACTGACAGATACTTCAAATATAATAAACCCCAACGCACTTTATTTATGAATGTCATTATTTGTCAGTGATGAAGGACATTCTACAGTTGGACTAAATACTACTTCGTTTGTAACTTCAAAAGGAATTAGTATTATCAATTGCGCAAACGACCAAATACATGTGTGAACTTTTATAAACGATTCCTCTTGAGTAGGTGTTCTGATTATAATATCTGATTGAAGTGTTTCTATTAGAGAGATCTATATTACTGAGTATCCATCATCTCATTTGTCATTTTACTTTTAACACTAGTGTTAAAAGTGATTTTGTGAAAACGTCAGTTTTTAGTTCATGTGTCAATGAATTAAAAACGTCATTTTTAATGTCAGTTGTACAAAAAAATAGTTATTCACTAGACAAGGGAAAAAAGTATTATATTTTAGCTCGAGGTTGTGTTGTCTCCCGACGCTTTGGAAGACAACACAATTAGCTGATTGAATACTCGTGAAATTCACATTGACAACGAGAAGCTATACTTTTCAATCAAAATTTTTAATACGACTGGCACTAAAAGAAATTAACATTCATTGTCAACGTTTACTTATATTGCTAATGTTTAAGCTTTTGTTTTTTAGTGCGGAAGCTCAAATAACATGCACGATAATGCCCCACTAGCAAAGGGATATTACCGCACCAGGTGGGACAATACCGCGAGAAGCACGTGCACGTATTGCGTAGTTAAAAAAAAATATATTTATACATTTTATTTTTGAATATTTTATGGTGTAGAGTGTAAATTTCTCGAATGTTTCCGCTTAGTTGCGCGATATTACCTCGCCTTTCCCTGGTCGAGAAGCCACGATTGAATTAAATCACTAGATAGATTCATGAAAACTTTTCTTAATACGTCAAAAATGATTTTTTACCATTAGAAATGAATTTGTTTTCCAAACCAACTGTGATCTGAAATGTTCTATATCTCAATCGGTAAAAGAAAAATTCAAAGTACAAAATTATTGAAGCTGGATAATGTCATCAAAGTCGAATGTAACAACTTATGTGATTTCGAAATACATAAAAATATGTGTATGCATTCTTCGAATGGATTAAAACCTTAATTTTTTACGTTGACTAATCCAATTGAAAATTCAATAAAATATTGTGCATGCATCCTGATAGCGTATTTAGAAAAAAGGCTAAATTATCATATTTCACAATTCCTGATTTTATTCCAATAGTAACTACCAGATACTGAAAGATGTCATTATCTAACAATATATCATCCGTCTAGCAAAGTATTCGTTATGTCGTACAGTGTGATGGGTAAAAAAAAAATTGCCATATTAAATTGATATTAGGTGGCAATGGTTTGAATTTAGAATAATATTTCCCCTTTTAATTCTACCATGAAATATAAAGTGATGGAATCATATTAGTTTGAAAATATAGCTTATTTTTCAATCTCCCTCGTATAAAATCAATTCTGTTGTTTACAATAATTCAGGTTTGGGGTGAAGCACGTGATTTTATCAATTTTTTATCCTTTGAGAAAACAATAATAAAAAAGTTTTCCATATGCCGAGAACTTTATGCCGAACACTGTATATTGCATGATTGCGAGCAGAAGACTTGCTGATGTGGGTGTGGATGGTCCTGACATCCTGGATTGTGTCATTTTCATCTGGAAGAACCCAACATGCGTCTTTTCAAGGATACACCTGTGCCAAAAAGATGTCACTTGGGCCCCCCCATGTTCTCAATTTACATTTGTTACCTTAAGTACTGCAAATATCTAGGCTATGATTATTATTGTTATTGTTTGACATTCTAAGAATTGAGAAACATTTCTCTAATTACGACAAACTTTAAACTGATCTGAACAGGTTTGAGACAATGGAAAATAACTTATTTCTGAATTCTGACAAGTGTCATTACATTACATTTACAAGAAACAAGATTTCATGGTTCTATCAATACAATTATTTTGAAATTATGCAGTCAAATAAGAGACTTAGGGGTCACATATCATAGCAAATGCATATTCGGCATTCATATCAATAATGTTAATAAAAAATCCCCTATGATATTAGGTTAGGTTACGTTAAGTTAGGTTCGGTTGTGTTGGGTTAGGCACGGTTAGGTTAGGTTAGGTTAGGTTAGATTAGATTGTATCAAATTTTCGAAGAAAGGGTCGTTCTTTAGAAATATAATCCTATACTGATAATAAGTGAATGACTGCGATTATAAAATGTGTGCATGACGCAAATCAGAAAATCGAGTTTCTATAGAACAATTTTGGTCCTCACTTATAGGAGAGTTTTCAATTCAATTAACTCACCTCTCTTCCACAATTTTCTTCCTCACTGCACTCCTCGTTCTCTCTAAGTTTAATATCGTTACAAATTTCTGCATTCATGGGAAATTTCAATTTTCTTGCTCTTGTCTTGGTACCGATGCCACAAGAAGCACTACAACTAGACCAATCGGACCAATCTTCAACTTCACAGTTATTGGCTACCTCTGAAGGTGAGAAGGCATCTTGATCAGTGGAACCGTTCATTATTTCAGAGCTAGAAATATCACAGGGTTTTTCGTAGGTTCTTTGTCTTGAAAAATGCAATTTCGCAATCGGATTCATGGGCTCGCCATCCTCGCTATAGAATGGAGACCTTGGATCATTCGGATTATTGGGTGTTATTGGAGCTATTTCTCTCTGTCTATATGATAGTTTTGATGACTGAAATTCATAAGGAAAATTAGACTTCAGTTGGGCTCATTCAGGTACTGTATTCAAAACAGATTATTGACATTATTTGCTTAATTCAAAAACATAGCAAAACTACAGTTTTGCTCGTCACTCATTCCACCAAGAAAACATCATCCAGGAGTTGAATATTTACTAACTTCAACTAATCAACTCACTCGTCGTGAACTTCCAACTAATGAATAGAGCATCTTATTTCCCGAGAGTTTTTTGTACCATTTGATTCATTTCACTAAATAAAGAGAATCTAATGTAATTCATGTCTAAAAAGAATGAATTGCTCTTTATCAGAAAAAGTCAGTTATTTCCACGCATTTGAAAGTGCTTCAATTACAGTGAAGAAAATCAATATCTGGTGATATATAGTGGTAAAAAAAATAGCAATGTCCATACGTCACCGTTAAAATCAAGAAAAAGGAGGTATGAATTGCAGTTCCTCTTGAATCAGCTCTGGAAAACAGTTTTCTGATTATCGAGTTCCAGAGTTAAAAAGCCATTCGACGAGAGAAGTTCGTCAAGATTTCAAAGAGATGCCAAAGGGGTGTGAAGGCAAAACCAGTCTAGTCACTCATGATGAATTAATATTTCGACGGTTATAGACGACTTGGTAACCTGATAAGGTTCATTTGTTTTGGTAATTTATCTATCGGTGCGGAGTTGCATGTGATTAGACACCGTGCACTGTTGGGTATAATACCATACGGTACAGTGTTAGGTATATCTAGTTCAAATTCAGTTATATTGCCATTCAAAAATTTATTGACATATCCATTTTCGCAAATTCCCAATTTTTATGATTGACATTGCCTATTCGCACCAAAAGACATGCAGAACACTCTTGTGTGATATTGTAATAAATTCTAAAACTAGATAGGAAAGGGCTTTTTTCAGATTTTCTGTCATATTGCCATTCAAAAATTTATTAAAACATCCCACTTCCCGATTTCACAATTTTAATGGTTGATGTTGTTCATATGCACCAAAAGACATACAAAATACTCTTGTGACAAATTCCTGAACTCAATAAAATATTGTTTTGGTTACAATTTTCATTGAAACGTCCCACGCCACACCCTAAATTTTTGATTTTTATATTTGATATAGTCCATTTGTGGGATACTATAATACTTTTTAAAACTCGATGAAAAACAACGGTTTTTGTATAGGATGCTGTAATGAATTCTAATACTCCATGGAATACTTACGACTTTTGTCGGATTTTCTGTCATATTCTTTGTCAGAGGTGTATTGGCACTCATTACTCATTTATTTTATTTTTTTCATGGTTGATATAGTTCATTCCCCACAGAAAACAGTAAAAGAATCTTGTGGGTTACTGCAATCAGTCCTCAAACTCAACGATAAGGCTTTTGTTATATTTTTTGTGATATGTTAGGAATCGCACGTTAAAAGTTAGGAACTCATTCCTCCTTCCTTAGCTCGCACAAGTTTCTACTTTGGAAGGCTGCCGTTCGTAGGGGGACGACAACTGGTTAACGGAATAAACAATTTCAAACAATTTAAACAAATGCCATTCAAAAATTTATGAATTCAAACAAAGTCCGAAAAGTGTGCCAGAGAGTTTCAAATAAGTGAAACGAAATATTTCGACAAGTCGAATTCCCCTTCTCTCTACACTATTCTACAAAGTAGAAAATTGGACATTGAATTACATCTGACATCAATTTGTACAATGTTCCTCCAAGAGAACACAATTGCAAGTACCAATTGCAATGAAGAATTGGATATTATCCCCCATTAGCTGGGAATGACCACATGCAGACATGTTAAATGGTTTGTTTCAAAAACGTATCAACACATCCCACCTCCTGATAATTTTGTATGGTTGATATTGTCCATTTGTATAAAAAAACCCTGCTAAAAGGCTCTTGTGCGATAGTTTGTTGAATACTAAAACTCGATGGGATATGGCTTTTGTCAGATTTTCCGCTACAATGCGCCACGGCAAATGATAATAATAGCCGTCCTCTACCCGCACAGGCTATGCCTTTGGGTACACTCTACAAGTGTTTATGAGAGAGTATTATTATTATTATCATTATTATCGCCTTTTGAAATTTAACACCAATTGAAAAAAGTGATTAAATTTAGTCCTTTTTTAAAAAATAACATAACAACATAACGGGGTAGATTGATTAAGAATGAATTGGAAATTAATTGAATTCTAAGAAAATAAGTTCAACAGTGGTGAGTTATTCAAATCGAGTTGGTCGTTGAGTAGTGAGTTTGAATTTTCTAGTTTATTTATTTCCAATGATTCCAAATCCTTCATTTTCTTTGTAGGATTTTTTCTGAAAGATGCTTTGAATAATTTGAATCAGTTTTCTCATACACATTACTCATTTGATGTTCATGTGTTCAATTTCTAAATGTTTCACCAGTTTGACCAATATATACCTCAGGAAATGTTCCACAATTTGATTAATATTCCCCCAATTTCTCCAATTTGAAAGTATTGTCTTTAATATTTTTGATGAACTTTTCCACATATTATGTTTTCAGAAGTATAATTGTTTACTATTTTTATTTTGGATGTACTTTTATTAATGCAGATATCAGGGATAAGTATAAGATTGTTGATTATAGTTATTACCTGCCTGGTAAATGGTGGTTTCTATCATTAATTAACGTAAAATGTATATGCGTTCTTGAATTGATGTTATGATAAAATGAATGATATGAATGATATGACCGATACTCACCAAGTAATCTATTCCATCATTAGTTCCAGCATCAATTGGGTACAAGTTATAAGTATACGATTCCGTCCATGTACAATCCGATCGACATAATTCAAAATTTGAAACTCCAACAATCCAGTCTGGAGACGGAATGATTTTTGATACCAATGACACCAGATGATTTCTATTATCTACTCGAAAGACAGCATATGAAGACTGAGTGATGTTGGGATATGCCAGACCTCTAGCTTTTATTATTGTCCGAATATTTTCACCCTGTAAAAAATTAATAACTTTGGATTATTCCAACAGAAACTTAGCTGAAAATATAGCTCAGTTCTTTTCTTTGGTAGAACAGAAATGTATTGCTCACCGACCCATATCTATCAGCAACACTTGACCAGAAAATGACTAGTTATAATCAAGCAGCAAACAGACAGAATCCTAGACCTAAACGAAACGTGATACGACATGAGATATTGTCGCTATAATTTATCACTATTTTGATCTGAAACATATTTGAGAATAACGAGATGAGAAAAATCTCCGAGAGGAAGACTTTACAAGGGCTCTTCTGTTTAATCAAGTGGAATATTATACCCAAAGCTGTGAGGTGATAATTGAACACCCTTCTTTCATTGTCTACCCAGAATTCTATGCATATCGTGCCAACCCGCGCAGTCTGTGAAAATCTTAAGGGAAATATATAATTTAATATAGCATATATTTGGAAATTATGTAAAAGTGAAAGGGATATAATGCAGTCTCTATTAGTTTAGACTGATATCCGAATTAAAAGGTCCACGCTAGTACATTTGGAAACCCCAGTTCAAGTATTAGGGCCCTGTTTCCAAAATAGTGATGTGAACTGTTGAAAAACAGTATGAGCTGAACTTCGCACTCTCATCAAAATTAATTAACTGATTTTTTTTTGAATATGATCGTGTAATTATAATAAATAAAGATTTATTAATATCATTATTTATTAGGATTATTCCAGTCGAGCCCTGTCTCCAGAGCCCCGATAAATCCGTAGGGCTCGCTTGTGTCTTTTGCCCAGATAGTCACTTCCCACATCCTTGGGGTGAGTGGTTACAGAGTCCGAGAGTCATGTGCCCTGAACAGACGGAGTGAACCAAGGATGCCGGCCTTCTGCTACCTTCTGGCTGAGATTTCTGCTGCATCACGGCAAACTAGTTTCATTTCAAGATCAGAGAGCAGGGTGTGTCCATTATCCCACCAATAGAAGCAAAGAAGCCTGATATAGTCCTCGACCATAATAGAAGGACAATTTTTGTCATAGAGTTTTCGGGTCCTGGCGAAACGAACATCGTCCGAAAAGGGGAGGAAAGAACGGAGCCGATAACTCTATGACAAAAATTGTCCTACTATTATGGTCGAGGACTACATCAGGCTTCTTTGTTTCTATTTGCCTGAGGTTGAGGAATGAGTAGTTCCAATAGATTCGGCACTTTTCATTCTCCACAATGGATTCAATATCCCCCGGAGCAAAAGTCAACACCGGTGTCTCGTTTATTCCTTACGAGTGTCGTAAATGCTAGTACAACACTCGTAGGATATAGGCTGATACCGCATAAGCTTGATACGCGGACAGTAAATGTGTTATGGTTTCAGGAGCCCCACGACACGCTCTACATCTAGTGCCTGGGACCTCTATATCCATCACGCGACTACGGTAAACCGGGGTATTGAAGACTCTATCCTGGCAGACCATTAGGAATTCCTCGGTCTACGATTCCACCCCACTTGACCTGAGAAAAGCAAAGGTCAAATGTTCTCGAAGAAGACCCCATGCATTGGCTTATCCTTAAGTAGCTGCAACAGATTCAATTCGAGCTTTCTGCTGATCCAGCTCCAACTCGGTAATAAGAGTCCATTTCACCACTCCAAAGGAGTATAGTTTAATTGGAACGGCAATCATATTAGTTGCAGCAACTTTGTTCTTCCCCAACAGTTCTGATGACCAGATCTGTCGGAGTTTATGATGATACTTGCCGCGGAGAGAGTTTTCAACTGTGGTTATCTCTTGGGAGCGGCATTGTTCCACCCCTAAGTAAGTTTATGTCTCTCCTGCATTAAGAATATGAAGGATGTTTCCGTCTACGAGCTGAACATCGTCTCTGTATTCCTCGCATTGTCCTCTTTTGAGATGAACCATGGCACATTATTTGTCGATAGCAAATGCCATTCCCATAGCATGCGTACACTCTTGCGCCACCCTAGAAGACTGATGTAGGTCTTTTTCACCTGAATCATAAATTTTAAGATCATCTGGGTAAAATAGATGAGTGACCCTATGCCTTCTTCGGTTGCTGGGGTGCCCCAGTTGTATCCACGTTTTTTCCTGAGCGTAACAGACTATTACTATTAACTTTGCACTATTGAAGGAATGATGAAGTGATGAGGCCTTTCATTGAAACTTACCTTCTCCTTCAATTCAGCTTCCAAATTATCAGTTATTCCATGTTCAGCAAAATCCCTTAATCCAATACTAGCTAAAGTTGCTTCGCTCCAAAATGTATGACCAGCTTGATGAGATATACCAATTATATCACTGAATTTGGTACTCCATACATCAGAAGGATAATCTTTTGGATGAGTGTTCCTAGTCCATCTTCCTTCAAAAGCCACCTAAAATATTACCGATTTATTGAAAACTGTGCGTATTTGTCAACATTTCAATTGAAATGACCAGACAGAATCATGACCTCTGAGATCCGATTGTACATTCGAAAATCGTATTATTATAAAATCGTGCTTATTACTCTCAAACTCTCAGTTTTTGATCCCCTTGAAAAATTTGTTTGTGTATTGATCTCATGAGATATTTATCTCCAAAGTGTTTTTTTTTACCGAATGTGTGATTTCTCTCTGAAAGAGCCGGAGAATATTAAACGAAGAAACTTTTATTTCACAGAACATATTATCTGTGAGTGTGCTGCTACCACAGTGAATTGAAATATTTCATGTAGAAAACAGCTGTTAATAGAATTGCTACGTGATCTATTCTAATTGTTAATTGCAATTTCAATTTATGGATTGTTTTTGTGCAGAAATGGCGATGAAAAAAGTCAGAAGAAAAATTTTTTATTACTACGTGGTGAAGTCTCGGAGTCTAAAAAGGTCCCATAGATATTGGATGAGAGACTGGATTGAAAGAAGAGAAAATCACAATATTATGAAAACGTTACTATGATAACTAAAGCGGAAAGATAAGAAATATTATAATAATTTTTTTTAGAATGTCATCTGCCGATTTTCGATTTTGGCTAGACAACAAAGTGTTCGCCAGCAGCATGTCCGCTCTTGGTGTATTTCCTTTTGCGGTTAATATCTACAATGCAAGATCACGAAATGATGTCCACATTCCACTGGTGGCAACGAGTCATACACATCTGTATTTTTTGAAGACCTGAAGACATTCAATCAGTTGCCCCTAGAAATCAAATTCTCAGATTCCTTGAACAACTTCAAACACTAATTTGGCAGTTGATAAATTCAGTTTCAACACAGCACGCAACCCGTTAAGAAAGGACTGGACGCAAAGGAAGGATTGGCGAGAATAAGTAAAGAAAGGGGTGAGCAGTTTTCAGATCAACCAATGGGATTTAGTTTTACTAAATTCCTACTGTCCAGTTTGAGGAGTTGATTCATTTTTGTTATCATGGCTGCGATGAAAATATTACCTCATATTTGGCTTCATCACATGAGCAACAGGTTTCGAGAATAGGCGGTTTAAAGTCTTCATCAGTGTTATCTTCACATAATTTTTTGGTGAGCTGCCCATCTTCACTAAACCAGTTATCCCTTGACTCAACTACTGTTGCTTTTATGTAGATACATCCACTATTTTCAGGAGGAGCCACCCAGTAGACCTAAAAATTTCTTAATGTAAATAATAATTAGTTTAATATAATTTCAACTATGAATAAACCAGAAAAATCGGAATTCTTCATATTACTCAGTGATGAGGGTCATTCATCTCATGGAAGAATGAACTCAGATTCGGTATGAATCTGAACGATTTGAACATCAATTCACTAGTACTAGAGGTCAGAACTGCAAGGTTGAATTTAAATTCTTTATGAATTCAGAAACTGCTGTTCAATAACCATTGAAATTGGTACAATCGCCATTAGAAAATATTTTTATATGAAAATAGTAATTTACGTAACAATTCCGGAAAACACTGTTTTTTTGGACGAGTGGACAAGATTCTAGGACGAGCGTAGCGACTCCTGGAAGTATGCGAGTCCAAAAAAACTGTTTTCGGGCGTGTTGCGTACACAATTTTTTCGGCAATCGTGTAGAATAACAAATCGAGACACATTTATTTTTTACATTTCTTTGTAGAAGAAAATTTCGAACATTTTAATTCTTATTTGTATTAAATATCGAAATTCTAACAGAAGATAGGCACTAACAGAAACATTCTAATTCTTATTTATATAAATATTTATATTGAAATTCGAGCATTTCCCGGACTAGTCCGGAAAGTACTTACTTCCAGGACTAGTCCGGGAAGTAATACTTTCTCAAAGAAAAATCCGGGAAGTAGGTACTTCCCGGACGGTTGCCGAAAAAAGCATTTTCACTAAACTCGTATAGCTCTCCGCTCGTTGTGCAAAAGCTATACTAATTTAGTAAAACTTTGCTTTTTTAAACATGTTGTTCAATATACTATTTTCGTATTTTGACTGATGATGTGTTATTTTGCTAAATTCAAAATCGTTTAATAAAGTGACATTTTACCACATAGAACTGCCACTTTACTGCATAGTGTTGTCACTGAGACTAAAGCACAGTTTGATAGAAAATTGTTAATTTGATACTGAAAATAAACAAACGGCAACGGATTATTAGGTTACGGAAATTCTATACATCATCTGTATGATTATTTGTTTATAATTACTAACACAAAATGCGAAAGAATAGTATAAAAAAAACCGTAAAAATGCAGTTTCACTAAACTAATATAGCTCTTAAGTTACTCGCTCGCTGTGATCGCTTGTACTCAAAGCTATACTCATTCAGTAAACTTTCCTTTTTTAAACTTGTTCGATATACTTTTTTTAAACATACAGGATTTTGGTGACAATCATTTTCTTTATATTTTGTTGTGTATTGTAACTTTCAGTTTATCAAAATTCTTCACTCTCCTCTCGATAAATAGCTGTTTATGATACAACTAGGACTTTTTTGTATGAGCGTGGAGTTTGGAATAACACGAAATTAATTTGGAGTTATAACTCGAAATTAAGCTAATTCTGAGTTGTGACTCGAAATTAGCGTAGAACAGAATTGCAAAATGTTTCTTTAATTGTGCATATTTCGAGTTGTAACTCGAAATTAACACTGATTTCGAATTATAACTCGAAATTGAGCTAATCTCGAGTTGCGACTCGAAATCAAGTAAAACAATATCGCATGTTCGTTCTACGCCTTCGTACTTTTCAATTCAAAATGTTTTTCTCTTCATTTTTCAATGTCTTCAAAATGTAATTTGTGAGAAAATGAACTCAGATTTCATAAAAAAATTCATAAAAAGCAAATTGTGGTGTTTTGTTTGGTTTCCGGGTTTGCGTTGGAATCTTCAAAATTTTCAACTACAATTGCGGCAGTCATCTTCAGTGGCGTGGTCGAAGTACTCTTCTTGCCGTATCAACTGAAACTGAAGCTCTCGTTTCTGGCACGTAATTTATAGTGCTGATTTTGCGCGCACTTTCCGTGATGGTGGATTCGCGCGCACTTTCCGCACGATTTGGATGACATGGCTTCGTTTTGGCGCCTTTCAATGCTGTGTGCCAGATTTTTGGTAGATATGTTCTCTCTTCTTTTCTGTTGAAGTTCTCTTCGTGATTGTGTACTTCTATAACTTCTAAGATTTCTAAATGAATTCTTGTTGAATAATGATTTTTCGGTATTTTCGAAAGGATCTTGTGTTTGAAGACCAACCAAAATATTCACGCCAGCCATGAAAACCTACATTTATATAAGAGCAAATTCTGTTCCATTTCTTACTTTCGTATCCTATTCTATGAGATATTTATGATTTCTTTTTAAAAATATAAATTATCTAGCCCTTAATCAATCAACTGATATTAGCAAAAAAATCTCAGAATTACTCAATAATAATTTACTAAGAAGTATGAAAATGGATGGCCAATATTCAGTACACCTTGTGCAGTACAATATGTACAAAAGAACTGACTGATTAGCACTGAGATTTCGATTTTGTCAACGGTCAACTAAATTTCGTAAGGGTCAATATCTATGAGATAATTTGGAATTTCACTCTCAAATGATGTTTTTGGATATCTAACATCCAATAAGTATCAACAAATGAATATATTTCAAACACTTTAATAAACATGCACACTTGTCACTAGAGTTGGTGGAATATGGTATGTGTGTTTTATGCTGCAGACGGGACGCGCTCATCCATATATTATTATTATTATTATAAAGGTTGGAGCGCGTCAGTAGTACATTTTACTGTATAGCTGAATATTCATCAGATACAGTCATCTCATGTATGTAGTGTTCTGACTACATACATAGGCTCGAAAGCTTCAACATCCTTGGGCTGGCACTGAAGGGACTATTCTGAAACAATCATGGCGCAAATACTCGAGCACAATAATGTTCTTAGATTCTAGAAAACAGAACGTCCTCTTGGCGATACATTTAGGATGACATCAGGTCCGAAATCTTCAGCATCCCCAGGTTGTCACTCAAGAGACTAATCTGGAACAATTAAGATGCTGAACCTCATAATGTTCTCAGGTTGAGGAAAATAGAGCGGCCTCTTCGGGCTCTTGGCGACATATGTAGGATGACCTCAGGCGAATGTGTGCTATCTGGGAGGGAGATCACAAGTGAATATACCCTTGAAAGTGGATATTGTCAGTAGCAACTAAATGTTGGTGATTATTAATAAACTTCCGCTTCCTCCAAATATGACAGTATTTGACGATTGTCAGTTAACGTCAAAGAAAGAATCATCAAGTTTATTCGATGTATAATCGTAATGAATACCACTCGAGCAAACGAAAATAATAGATTATATTTACCTCGACGTTTTCCTAAAAACACTACTCGAGCTAGCGCTCTCGTGGTTTTTCGCAGAATATGTCTCGTGACTCTGTATAATCGATTATTTCCGATGCTCTCGTGGTATTACTACTGAAAATACTGATTATTGTAATTTTCGTACGTGACGATCGATATTATGGCGAAGAAAGGAAGGATATCACTCTTTCATACAATAACAGTTTTTGTCATTTCTCAACCAAATACTATAAAGGAAAAGTTTCTTTATATAGGGAATTACTGCAATATCTATCAAAGTCGTGTATAATGAACTCATTGTCTGAATATATCTTGAGTGTAACATACACATTTTTCAGCATATTCAGTCAATGACCAGAAACCTTCCTTTTGTAATAAAATCTTGAGAGACGCTACTGATCTCGTGACAAAATCTATTCCACTGGATCAGCATACGTGTGGCATAAAGATGTCGAACATCGGGGAAAAGGGGCCTAAGTTCTAAAGATATTATCAAGTTTAGTTACAAGAATCGAACTTCAAACAATGTAGATTTCAGAGAATTATGAAAAATATAGACAGTTTTAAGTTGTTGTAACGTTTGGGAATTGTAGGTTGAATAGAAAAAGGTCTAATGTGTACGATCGTATATAACCCTCGTTTGGAGACCAGGATATTTCTTAGAATCAACCCAATTCGATCTTTTAGTTACTAGTTAATTTCGTCAGAAATAATACTTATATGGAAACAGGTCGTTCGTTGGAAGATGTATGCAAATTTTGTTATTTTGAAAGTGCACAGGCAACTAAAGACATCGGACTCGCTAGAGAAAGGGCAGTTTTTATGATCGTTTCTGCCAAGAAAGATAATTCAAATTTTGGTGCGAGTCCTATTTGTACGGGGCGATCACCCAAATGATGCCTTGACCTAGGGCATACCGGTATGTTAAATGTTGAAGGATTTCCTAACTATTTTATCAGTCATCAGAAATTCTTATCAGTTTCAAGTATTTAAATATGGTCTTGGTAAGCTAACACGCTAGGTATTTTATTGTCAATTAGATTTTTTTTTGTTGAATTAACGAAATATTGTTTGTAGTTTGTGTTAGTATGATCATTGTAATTTTCACTATTTTGACGACAATGATGAAAGTAAATTTGATATTTCCTTCTTTTTCTAGTAAATATTAATATTCAAGTCGCATATTTAAATAATTTATATTTATTTTTCTCTCCTTCGCCTTAATAAACAAAAAACAGATTATTTCTTGAGTTTCCTTTGTAAGTTAAGTGAATAATTAAATCAAACCAAAGATTGCTGAATTAGTAGAACCAATCGGCTTTGAACCAACTAATTAATTGTGCTGTTCTATAACTTAAAGTGTTTCTGCTCGTCACCCCAGAGAAATAAACCACAACCGGACCAAAGAGACGGACGAATGAATATATACTAGGTGAGTAGTACATATATGATATCACATATGATAGGACTTCCTGAGTCGGCAATTTTGTGTTTGAACCTTTGTTATCTGTTTCACGAATTGATTTATTCACTCAAGAGTTAGATCTATTCTATTATTTTTTAAAATAGAATCCACGTATGTTATCACCAACCTGACATACAAGATATACACTAGTTGAAGTAGAGGGGTGTTTAAGTGTTGAAAATGGAGCTTAACTCCTATCAAATATACGCCAGGCATAAGCCAATGTATTAGTTCACTCGAGTTAGTCACACATATGTTCTTTGTTCACCGCGTAAGAAACACTGTTATAATTTTTTTTTATACATCCTGTATCTCAACTAATGTGATGGTACCTATCGTGATCGCGAAGCATATGTAATGTCACGAATATAGCTTAGGTGCAAAATAATTAAATATCAGCAAATTCTATTGATACTTAGAAACCACATCTCCATTGTTGGTCTTTTGGGAAGATTTTGGGGTCTTTTTCTGAGTTGATCTCATAAATTAAGTAAACTCTTTCCAAACTATTCATGCATTCAGAAATGACTATGAACAATTAAATACCTGAATTTCTGACTTTGGCAGATTGCTATTTTCTATGACTGTATTTGGACATCTTTCACTAAATTTCGCCAATACTGCAGATCCGTATTCAAATTCGAATTGACCACTGGGATGATACAAATTACTAGTTGTGCTATCCTTCTCAGATTCCAATGTCAACATAAACTTTTTGAACGATTTTTGTGTTGGTGAACTCGGATTGACTTGTAGAGATACTGAAAAAAAGAAATTTTTACTATACTGAAGAATATGAACATGATTTTAGAAATAAATGTATGTTAACATGACTGTTTACATACATACATGAATGTTCACATGCATTCTGATCGGTGAATATATGTCAACGATAAAATAAATGGTAACTCCAAAATTTAATAACAACTGCTACTAAAAGGGCCAAAATGATCTCGCTGATCTCCTGATATGCTATGTTTATGACTAACGGTAAATTTTCAGTTTCATCTAGATTCTATAATTTTTTTGAGAATATTGGGTTGAAAATATATTGAATTTGAGACAATTAATAATGACAATATCAGAAGTTGATTTTGAAATGAGACTCACTGTTATTGATTTATAGCAAATCTCACAACATGGTTGTGTATAACTGATAATTTTCTATTTTTTATCACTATACGACTAATGCTTATACAGAATGCTCAATGAAAACGATTTAAATCACTGAATCCAGTAATATAATGGTTTTGTATTACTTTTCGACTATCACTTATTAAAATGATTAGTTATTTCAAGTGCAATTCCAGGAAGTTATGAAAAATAACATTGATTATTCTGTAAACGATCCTGTCAGCCAATCGTCATGAGAAAAAAATTTGAATCGACCAATGGCATCAAAATAACAAAATTTTTTCACGTTGTTTAATTGAATCTTTGTTTAAATGAATGCAGAAGAAAATTGGCCATTGACTTGTTTGTCAATGTGACGCAACTTCAATATTAAGATTTCAAATTCAGCACCGTCGCTATTGTGAAGTATTACATAATATTTGTTCAACATTTTGCGAAATAATTCAAACAATAATCGCACCAAATTACATTCATTGCAATTCTTTTCTTGATGATGTCGAGTATTCGAACCAAATTATTTGAATAAGGACTAGAGCCACCTGAGAAAGAATAGAGGCGACACGAATAATGACTAGATCCACCTATGAAATAATAGCGGTGACATTAAGCCCTCTAGAAGGGAATAGGTATATCCCGAAAAGTCTCGGGAAGGTTCTTTCTAGGCGGTGGAGAAGAAGTCCGAATATGGCAGAGTGAAAATTGCCTATGATTAGTGTTATTAGTATAATTAGTGTCGACATCTTGATGGCGACAAAGTCCTCGTCGAAAATAGTGCAATTCCTGAAATTTGGGCTGGAAATTCGATTTTTCGTACCATATCGCCTCTTCCATTCCGAAACCCTTTTGACTGCGAGGTGGTATGCTATGTTTTTCATGGTTTTCCCGAATACCACATTATTTTTTGGTTTGTAGTTATTTTTGCCAATATTAGGTTTTTTATTCTGCGTATACTTTCGTATTTGATTCAAAATACGATTTGAGCCATGCTGATTGGTCAAATTGTAGTAATTCGTGAATTTTAAGTACGTACGTATAGTGCACAAAATATGTTTCTTTGTTGTACAGGGTGGTCATTAGTTTGAGTAATTTTTAAATTACTGTGAAATGATGAATGATGAAATGATGAATGATTTGTCGCATATAAATTATGTTCCCCTGTATGTATTGATTTGTGCACTGAGCAGCCAAGACGGATCTTTAATACAATAAAAGTGAAAGCGTATATTACTCTGATCCTCCGGAACGGCTCCGTTATCGTTTAGTTTTGGGTGATATTTATTCTGAATTGAAATGATGATTTAATTTCGAGAATTTTTGCGGGAGAGTATAAAATAAATGGAAAAGTAAAATTGACAATGTCGAAGTACCACCATGTGGAAAATATGAAGCAAACATCTGACAGAAAACAACTACTTCACTGGCTAATACCCCGACGGACATTGAATTACATTTGACCGATATTTGTGTAACGGTTTTCCAATAAGACCCAGTTGCAATTGCTTATTGTAATTATACAGCAGATTATCCATCATTTGAAGGATAATCTGAAGGGTACTTCGACATTGTCGATTTCACTATTTCATTTATCTAATTTGTGTTTTGTGAGTCGATTCATAACTGTGGCGAAAAATGCTGCCTTGTCAGGTTTGGGTTGGATTAATTCTAAAGTATACACATTGACAGGAATGTTATTTATCTGCTCAACTTTGGCAATTTTGCAAAATTCATTTAAAATTTCGATGCCTACAAAATCTAGAATATTTTAATAAGGCCCATAAGATGATGTTCTGACTATAATTCTTTGTGTTGGATACTGAGCTGAAACGATGGCCCAAGCAAAACAAGATTTATCTTGCTTTTAATATTGTTGCAAGCTCATTTTCGGCACTGAATTTCGGCAACTCGATAAAAAAGACCTGTTCCTTAAGCCGAATTTATTAGAATTTATTTCTACTTAGAATTTTCTGGAGATACCGTCCGCTCACTTTTGTACTGAATCTTGATGATTTATTGTAAATATGGTCTGTGATGTTTTGGAAGAACCATCATTTCGAGTCAGTACCCTTTTTAAACCTTCTCACCTGACCCTTGGCGATAATTTTGGACTTGGCTCCTTGACTCACCACAATTCTCAACCCCGATTTTTCTCCGTAAAGCTCCAATAGATTCCTCGGCCGATATAATACCATTTGAAAGACAAGGACTAATTTTGCATAATGTACAACCAAGTTCTTTTCTCATCAACGGTGAAACGCTTCAACAAGATTTTTTCTACTTTTCGCAATGTTTTAATCACGACAGAATTATCAAAATTAATGTTTTCCTTCATTGAAATGACAATTAAAAAATATGCAGAAATATAAATGACTCGACAAACTCACTCTTTTCGTCGATATGTGAAACTATACAGGTCGGGCGAAAATCCAGCGCATCTTAGCGTTTGCCATGTTATTCGATGTGCGAGACAGAATACAGTCGACCAGCACCAAATGTGTGACGTTATGCATTGGAGAGTTTCAGCATTTCCAAGTTGCTCCTGTGTGCTGCAGTGGCTCGATTGGGCAGGAACACCTTGCAGTCTTCAAATTCTACGAGGATAGCTTTCCCAAATCTTGTCTTGACTGTAGCGTCGATGATAAGTTTTTGCTCACTCATCGGTAACTCAGCCAACTTCTTCAACTCCTTCCTGCAGGCCAAAGCAATCTTGTTAATTCAACTCAGATGATCCATGTGCGAAAGAACGAAACATTCAAATATTCATGACATTTAAAACACCTTTTGATTCACACTGTATATGAAATCGAAATACGTGTTCAATTAATGCACATTTTTCAGAATGACAACTGCAATCACTTTCATATGATGTAATCCTATCTTTGAAGGCCCTCGAAGTTTGACCTATGTAAGTTTTATCACAATTTAGGCAAGAAAATTTGTGAAATTTGTGGAATTTATTGTTAAAAATGTTCTATCCTCAACTTTTGTAGGATCATATTATTCTCTGATAATTCGGGTAAGTTTGGATGAGATATCTGTAATATAAGGAAGAGAAGTAAAAAAATATTGAATTGGGATTCTGTCAATTGACAGTAGCAGGTAGAGTATGAATATTATCATTTATTCTATTTATTGTATCATATAATATATCTATGGAGGATGTACAATATATGATATTTTTCAATAATGCTGGAGGATGGGAGTTATATAAAATATTGAATTTTTTTCAATAAGAAGTGGTGTCGAAAATACAGTGTAATCGAGGTTTCATTTGTTTTACCGAGTTCACGTTCAAGGACTGATGGTGGTATGAGTGGTAGTTCATTAATCTTCAATTGGTTATGGTTTTCTATACCAGTCAATGGCTATGGTTTCTAAATCGCCCTTGGTAATACGCGAGAGATTTTTTGTGGAATCACGGCATGATCACTCTACACCCCATGCCTAGTTTCTATAATCAGTAACACTGCCAGAAAAACGACACAGGCAGTATTGTTTGAGTAGTCAGAGTTATTACAGGTGCAAGGAGCTATCTTCGTGGGATTAAAGCCGATACCTAAGCCGATGGCAACACCTTTGTGAGTGTACATAGATCTGACGTCTCTGACGCCAACCGTCGCAGACACCTGAGTGATTATTCCAAATTTTATGTAATTGCAAAGCCTATTTTTTCGTGTTTTTGCTGCTATCTGTTTGAGAAATGTGAGTACATTTGATTCTACCAATTACCGGCATCTCATTCGAAAAAAAGTGTTCTATCATTTGCATTATTTCATAGAAAATCATGGGGATTCATTTTTAGTGATTGTAAAACTTGATTCGAAGACGTTTCGAGAAAGATACGGTGAGAGGAGTTCATTTATTATTTGAAAATCCATGCATTGTATGAAAGAAAGTTTTTCCTTTTGATGTTCAATGTTATAAGGAGTGTGGTGAAAATATTTTTTTTGTTTGGCAATTATATACAGCGTGGACGGAAAAAAATTGGCATATTTTCTTCCAAAATTTCAATGGAACACCTTGTATATGGTTCGTTTTTCGGATTATTTAAATTATTGCATATCCGAATTCATCATTTTCAATTATATTCTGACAAATTTTATTTTCTGATCTTTAATTTTTAATCTAGACTCACATGGCTCTACTTAAGAAATAAAAATAATGTTATCTTTATTTGTTTTTCGTCTTCAAAAACTCAAACGTAACTATATCACTCTCATAACACTAATAAATGTAATATTTTGAGACTATTCCAGAAATGATTGATTGAATAAGTATTATTCAAATATCTTCCATATCTTGTGCAACAAATATTTCACAAATATTTGCAATGGAAATATGGAATAAGTTATAAGTTTATTATACAAAGAAAAACTGTTTTAGAAATAACTTAATATTATATGCTAATCCCCAATCACCTTTTCGAAGTGTTCATCCAGCTGATCTCTCCATTTCCGAATTTATTTTGCTACTTACATTCCTGAGCATTTCTGGTGCAATGCTCTCAAATTCCTCTAGTGTGCGTCGTTTCAAAATTTGTAGTTTTCTTGGCGGCATGACAAGGACAATACTTTTAATATAAACCCACAAAAAAACAAAAACGAAAGAAGTAAGATCTGAAGAACGAGGAGGCCACCTGATTGGTCCATACGTGGAAAAGGTGACTTGAAAGATAAGTGGTCTACCGATACTAGTTCCTACTATTCCAGCTCAAACATTTGTACCTAATATATCTTGAAAATGTCTTTCGTTCATTTGGTGCTCATTTTCTGTGGACATAGGTACAACAATTCAACTGTTTTCCATGGAAATGACAACTATGTATATGTAAGCTATGCGAGATACATACATTTGAATTGATAATGAAATTAAATTAAACGGTAATGAAAGGTGGTAGCAGGTATGTGTTATACATTTTTGGATTCGCCTCAAAATAATGCATTTGATAGTGTAATGAAAGTGATATAGTTACATTTAAGTTTTCCGAATTATACTAAAAAAAGTAAATTATACCACTGTACATCCTTCCTTTAGGTCAATAAATGAAAATAATTTTTTTTAAAATTTTTGTGTAAGTGGTCATGGTACTCTAGATTGAAAGATGACATTTTATTTGATAAAAAAAAATCGATCAGAATTTCTTTGAAAATTATTAATTCGGATGCACAATAATTTAAAGAATCCGAAGAACAAACAAAACCAGAAGTTCTAGAAATGTATCACGAAGTCAGAAAAATTACATTTAGTTCGAGTATCAACCATACCAAGTTTCATTTTACACGGTGGAAAAATTAAAAAATGCCGGCTCGAAAGTTATTTCGTTGTCAAGAGGTATATTATTATAGCATGAAGCTTTTTTTTTAATTTTGCCACTTGAATACAGAGTGGAATTTTTTTTGGTATTCATTTCATGTATACAGCGTGGAACAAACCATTTTTTGATATTTTTTCAATTCAATGATTATTGAAGCAAGAAGCAAGTATTTGGCTTTTTGCAAATGGATAATCTCATTGAAATTAACAAGATTGCTTTGGTCTGCAGAGAGGAATTGAAGTCAAAACTAATCATCGACCGTACCGTCAAGACAACAAGATTTGGGAAAACTATTGGAATTTGAAGACTTCGCTAAAAAAGATAGCGGCTGGAGTCCCTAGGAAATTGCAAGTCTGGAAATCAATTCCAACAAATCTAGCATTGGGAATGAATCCTCTTATATCGAGTTGCCAAAATCCAATGACAAATAGCATGCTTGTTTGGCTTTGGCAGTCCTTTCGGCTTTGTAGCCTGTTGAATCAGGAAAAAATACAGATAGAACGTCATCTTATCCCCACTTCTCAAATATTCTAAATTTAGTGGGAAATGAGTTTCCGGTGAAGTTTGGCAAATTGCTAATTTGGAAAAATTAATTGAATGTGTACACTTGGAATTAATCCAGCCCACGCCAGAGAAAGAGGCATTGTTCGTCACAGTTCCGAGACGACTCACTAAATAAAAATTAGATCTTCATATCAACTTATTTTTGATTCAAAATAAATATCGCCAAAAATTAAATGATAACGAAGCGGTGGCTGATATAGACGATCAAAGTGATATTCACTTTTGTTATATCAAAGATTTATCTTGACTACTCACTGCACAAATCAGTAAAACAGTTTTTGCGACAGGTGTTTGAATTATTTTACAAGTGAGAAAAAATTGGACAATCATACTGTTGATTGCCAAAATTCAAACACCTGTAAAATTTCCTTCCTCCACTATGATCATGTAGAATTTTGAGATTTTGTGCACAAAGCAAGGAACCCATTTGAAACCGTTCGAAGATGCTGGGTGCACTTCTTAGACGGAAAAATACCAAAGACGTATCCCGTTCAGTGCCGGATTCTATTTCGAGCATATGACGACACTTTTTCATTTTACGATAGTCATCAAGGTATTGATTGCATAGATTGGCTTTCCACAGCGAATGGGAGACGTAGCTGAAATTGTGAAAACCATAATTCTGGATATTGCCCCCAAAATCGTTCAATCATCTGATGAGGTGAACGCACCATGTTTTGTCACATCTGAGAAAAAACTTGAAAAGTTGTCGACGAAGTTGTGAAAGACCATAATCACTACACTGGTACCTACCGCGGATATATACATGCGCACTGTAACTTGTCTAACTAAAAATCTTTTCCATAATTTATCTAGATACGACAGCCATTTTATTATTCGAGATATAGCAAAGAGTGGGCGAGTCAGCTGGTTAACGGTGAGCTAAGGAAAATACACATATTTCATTCAGTATGACGGCAACACAGACATCAAATTCCGATTCATTGATTCTTCCATGAGCATGAGTTTGGAGCATTTCACTTCAAACTCTAACGGAGAACGATTTGAAAATTACCAGATGCAAATTTTCACATCTGACGGCGGCCCAGTACGAATTACTTACTAGAAAAGATGTATTCTCGTAAGATTTCATCGATTATATGGAAAAGTTCAAAGTCTGCCAGTGCTCCATAATTTCTACAAGTTGAACGATTGTCACATAACCTAGGCGGAATACGAACATGCGCAGAACGTGTATCAAACGTTCAAATTGAAAACACTGCGCGAATACTCCGACTCATACATAAAATGTGACATATTGCTCTTGGCAGATATTTTTGAAAATTTTAGTAATATCGGTCACAGCTATACGTGGTCGTGCATGTTAAAGTACACTCTGTGCAAGTTGCCGATTTGAAAGAACGTCGACATGCTCATGTTCATATAGCGAGGAATACGTGGGTGACAGGTAAGACACCATTCAGCCCTCCTCCTATTTGCTATATCTCGATGCGAATAATTTGTACGGTTGGACCGTGATGGAATATTTTCCGTACGGAGGCAAAAAACACTTCTGTACTTCTGTTAAAAATAACTACAAACTGACCAATAACGCAGTATCCGGGAAAACTATGGAAAACATAGGGAAACACCGTGTAGTGAAAAGGGCCTCTAAATGGAAGGGGCGACAAAAACTTTGATTTTCAGCCCAAATTTCAAGAATCGTACTATTTTTGATGATAACCTCGGCACCATCGAGATGGATCTGTTGTTCAATAAGCCTCTGTACATCGGAATGTTGATTTTCCATCACGGCTTCGTGATGAAAAAATACACTAGCGATCAGTGCGAATTGATGTACAAGGATACTGATTCGCTGATTTACAAAAATTTAGAGAACGGGAGCGTATATATTTTTGTCAGAACTCTCGAAGTAAAATGATGCTCTCCCTGATGGTGAAAAAGTGCTATTTTTTTTAAGGAACTTTTTCAGCCACTGAAAAAACACACTGTCCCCATGTCAATTTTGGCGTGTGTTTTTTCACTCAAAAATAACATACATTTTTTATTCTGAAAATTCATTTTGGACACTGACGCCAGTTACGTAGGACTTGGAGCTGTCCTGTTTCAGATCCAGGAGGAACAAGAGATTTTTTTTGGTATTTCAGCAAAACCAGAACATGCAGTCCTCAAATGAGTGTTTAACCGTATATTGTTCACATTATTTTTTCAAGAATCCGTGATGGTTTTTGAAAATTCATTATATCTAGTGTTCTTGTTCAATTACGCACATCAGTGAAAATTAACCAAATTAACCAAAAAAATTTATACATTTCTGTTCTACTATTATTCTGCATGCATGAGTTATGAAGTGAATAGGTCAGTGATATGTTTTCTTGTGCTAACTAAATCACTTCTTTGTATTTCTGTTCTCTACAGTGAATAAATTTTTGATAATAATTCTTGCTTCTGCGATTTTAGATTTTTTATGAATAACAAACAAAAACGTATGTTCGTCGATAATGTGGGAACCTATTATGAATGAAAAATATATTGGTGATCATCTGAAAACTTATTATTTACTCACCATTGTATCTTTGATTAGGTGTGTAAGACTTGGGGTTTCCATGTATAACAATTATGTATCTATCGATGTCATTTATATTCTTTTGTTTTCGTACACCATCAGGAATTTTATCGCACGGTAGAGATATTCCTCCACATAATGAAAAAAGGATCAGAATTCCTTCAATGATGCATATATTAATAGATGATATCATCCTGAAACAAAATGGGATAATGTCACCATGTCCTGAAGAGATATAATTACAGACCATAACATGCTTGAACGCATGTCATGAGATGTCACCCGCATCTAATATATATGCGGATACTCTTCGCAGTTGATTTGGTGTATAAATAGTGTATGAGCAAAGGATGTCAAAGACCGGGGTCGCTGGCTGCAAGGAGAACGTGCTTAGCGACAGATTTATCATACAGGATTTCGTGCAGAATTAGCGTAACCTTTCGATAGCCTAGATCGATTACAACAAGACATTTGATACAACCCAGGTAGCACCTCATGTTGGCTGAATCTTGTTTTCATATTGGGCCAATATGGATATATTGTAAATGTAAAAATAATATTGAACCAATATGGGTTCATATTGGAAAAACAATATTTCATCAATAATATTGGTGGAATATTGGCTCAACCTGTTCTGAATGTATATTGTTTCATGAAATATTGGGTCAATATTGTTTCAATAATTTTCACCAATATTGATAGAGAGATTGCCTACATATTGTTTCCAGCATTTAGCTCCAGTATTGCGAATTCAATATTACTCTCATATCGATTTCAGAGATAAAAACAATATTGTATATTCAAGTTTGTTATCACATTGGTGGAATATTATTTAATCCATATTCTAAAAATTATATTGACCCTATATTGATTGAGATTGTTACGAAAACCTTACGCCAATATTTAAAAGACAATATTGATACAATGTTACAAAGTACATTTATCACTAGGATTGAAATTTGAATATTGGCCGAATATTCAATAAACAATATTGAAATGAATCATGATTAAACTTGGGTGAGAAACCGCTAGGTGGCCCCACATATTGAACAACAGCTGAATCATAGTAACATATATTAAATAAGGCTTCTGCGTTTACAAATCAATCTACTCAGTGGTAAATTGAAGTAGAAATGAAATTGCAGAATTTAAATTATTCTACATCAATTTTTCCAAGGCAACATATTCACTTTGAATATTTTACCAATATAGGCAAATGATATTGTACCAATATCCCTAAATATTTTGGGACTTGCTTCACCATGAGATCTAGTCAAGTCAGAATCCAAACAAAGCAGATAATCTTTGAAGGCCGCAAGTAAAAAGAACCTATGTGAACTGGCTTGTGGTTTACAGGTACAAAGGTCAAAAATATATGCTTGTAAATTGCCCATAAAGGGTTTTTGAAGCATTTTTGACCCTTGTGCCTGTAAACTACAAGACAGTTCACATAGGTTCCATTTACTTGCGTTTCTATCAAAAAGTCATATTTTATTTGGTTCAGAAGTATTAATTTTGTTAATACTGGAGGAATTTATCATGCGGGGTCAAAAATCCTGGGTGGGCTCCTATGTATTTGAATCGGCCTTTGAATCTCACTATTTGTTGAACATGGATGACCTAAAACTTCAAGCCTTCGGAGAGAAGGAACCACATCACTCCATAAGGTTAGTGCAAGAGTACACGTATGCTATCGGAATGGGGTTTGGGATTGACAAATGTGTCACGGTTCAACCTATATCGTACATCATCTTGATGCAGGAAAAAGTCAATGCATGGGGTCTTCTTCAAGAACATCGAAGACCTTTGCTTTTCTCTGGTCAAGTCATTTGAAGTAGAAGGCCGAGGAATTAATAATGACCTGTCAGGTTGGCGACTTCAACACGTTGGTCTATGGTAGTTGGATGATGGGTATAGAGGTCCCGGACACTAGATGCAGAGCGTTTCGTGGAGACCATAATACATTTGCTGTCTGCGTGTTAAGCTGTGTCTCAGCCTTTATCCACAAGCGGTATATAGACGGGACACCAGTGCCCTATGCTCCAGAAGATATTGAGTCCGTTGGGAAGTGCCGATTTTATTGGAATACAAGCAGATAAGTCTATAGTCCTTCTCGACCATCAAAGTAGGACGATTTTCCGCATAGGGTTTTCAGCTCCTGGCGAAACGGACATCGTCCGAAAAGAGGAGAAAAAAAAAACAGAGTGAATATCGAGAGTAACTCTTTGAACTACGAAGGCTCTTTCCAAAAAATTCTGTTAAAATGGTGGTTCTGATCATAGGGGTCCGTGGTAGAATGATGGTCACATTGCACCCTAATCTGAAAATCATACCGGGTTTTCTTGATGCGGTAGAAATCTTAGCCTGAAGAATGCAACCTTGGTTTACTACGTTCACTCAGTGCACATGATTATCGGGCCTTGTAATCATTCACCCAAAGGACGTAAGGATTGACTGTCTGTGTAAAAGACAGTAGCGCGCCCTCCGGATGAAAATTTTCAGTCCATTTCACATATGTGCTCTACTATGTCGACCTTGATTCATAAATATTTTTTTCTTCCAGAATTGGTGCAATTATTTTCTCAGCATATTCCCTATGGATCTTGAAGCAAATCCGATCAATCGCAAAATACTTCGTGATTTTTTTGTAGGCGAATATCCAAGCTAACTTGTGATGGGTTTTGTTGTATTATTGTCGTATGCTGACATTTTTCGTTGTAAGATATTGGTTCACGTGTTGTTATTTTGTGGAAGTTCATGATCACTTTTGTCTAATTTTCACTAAATAAATAAATAAGGTTTATATTATAGATTCACAATAATTCACAGATAATGACAAATCACAAACATATTTCATTCTCCATAATCCAGGGGGTTAGAGGGAGGAAGGAAATACGGGCGCAAAAGTAGCGACTCTCCCGCACCTTTTCAGGGGTACGGAAGAGTGCCTTGCCAAGGCGAACATATTCACCCCCGCGAGAGGATGTTGTAGTCCGCCCGCGCTGATGGAAACGCTGGGCCGGACTTTTCATTATACTGCGGTGGCTAATCGATAAGACACATGCCTCCTGCAAAGCGGATGCATGTTGTTCATTGCTATTCAATATAGATAGTGCTTTCTGCAGTTTGTGAGGTTCTGCTAATAATTTCAAATCAGACTGTGCACACATTTTGAATTGTGCCAGCTAGGTAGGAGTGGATGTGGTCCATTAAATAAAGCTCAACAAATTGCAAAACCTCGCAATTTTTTCGTCCTGCATCGATTTGCATAAAAATTTGGAATCAGTCTCATCTCACCCTCTACTTCAAAATATAAATTATGCCGATGGGCGCTGTTTCTTTTTTAGGGGTGAAAACTACCCCTAATTTTCGAAACTTATAAAATAACATTTTAAAGCTTTTAATTAATTTACCACATTCACTAAATTCAAGAATTCTGTTACTTAAAATATGTACTAATTTTATTTTGCAACTTTTAAACCCTCACAAATCAACACCTATTGTAGCTTAATTAAAAAAAGAGTGTATTAATTTAGGAACGTTGTTGCTTAAAATATGCACTAATTTCATTTAACAACTTTTCAACCCTCATAAATCAACCCCTATTAAGCTTAAAAAAATATACGAATAAATCCTAAAATTACAGACGCATTTGAAAAAGAATTGTTAAATTTATGCACACGAAATTTAAAAAAAATATATGAATTTTTTTATGCACTAACCGATTTATTTTTATAAATATAACAAACATATTCGAATAATTCTTAAAAAAAATGGAGCACTCGTGCTAGCTCTTTCGAATTTGATAATACACAGGCGAGCAATCAACGAGATATACACTCATACACGTAGACACATGAGCAGATGTTGAAGCTACCGACTTTTTTGTACAAGAAAGCTCCTTCAATCATCATCATCATCATCGGATCCGTCTACGGTTGCATTATGAGGGTTTACCCACTAATTTTCTCCTTTCTATTTATTATTCCCCTCACGAAGCCATTCTATGGTTTTCTACTTTATTTATATATTCCTGGGTTGGGATGTCACGCAGGTAGCCATAGTTGCCTCCGTGGTAATGTTAGTTCAAGCCTTGTAAACACGGTGTTCTGACTTTAACCACAAATGTGCTGCTGGCTCCTGTAGTTGGCTCCTGTAGTTAGCTCCTATATTTGTGTGATCTTGCGTTCAAGTGTTGCACAACTTCAGACTTGGCTATACCGTACTGAAAAGGTCTAATGAGTCCGAAACGGATCCGTCTATGGTTGCATTATGAGGGTTTACCCACTAATTTTCTCCTTTGTATTTATTATTCCCCTCACGCAGTCATTCTATGGTTTTCTACTTTATTTATATATTCCTGGGTTGGGATGTCACGCAGGTAGCTATAGTTGCCTCCGTGGTAATGTTAGTTCAAGCCTTGTAAACACGGTGTTCTGACTTTAACCACAAATGTGTTGCTGGCTCCTGTAGTTGGCTCCTGTAGTTAGCTCCTATATTTGTGTGATCTTGCGTTCAAGTGTTGCACAACTTTAGACGGCTATATCGTACTGAAGAGGTCTAATGAGTCCGAAACGGATCCGTCTACGGTTGCATTATGAGGGTTTACCCACTAATTATATATATATATATATATATATATATATATATATATATATATATATATATACATATATATATACATATATATTTTAAATGGCAATATCCTATTTTGATAATACTTTCCAAAAGAACGTGTATGGATGTCATATTTTTTCTTATATTATACAGTAAGTTTCAAAAAGTTTGCACCATATGGAAAACTTTTTTTTTATCTATATGTCAAAAAATTGTATTCTTCATAAAAATTGATGCATTGCGAAACACTTGTTTTGAGTTATCAAAATTCTGAATTTCCATATAGTATACAAGGAAGAACAAAAACTAGGAATTTTGATCGAGAGTAAACTACCCTCATTTTTGACATTATCAATAAAATTCATTTAATGAAGTTGTTTGTTATTGTAAACAATTATTAGATTTAAAATCATAGCTATCTACGCAAGAAAATGACTTTCAGCCAATTTTGATAATTTTTTGGGATATTGTAGTACAAGTCACTAGAACTTATACGTGCAAGTTTAAATTAGTTTCTATATCTAGTTTCGGAGGTACGAATTTTTAAAAATCATAAAAATTGCTGTTTTACCATAACATTTGATATTTCACTCACTATGTATGTCTATAATAACTATCAGTAACATATTGAAGCAGAAAATTATTGAATGAATGAATTAATTGATGAAAAATAATTGAATAATAGAAATCTACGAATTGTTTTAATCATAACAAATAGGAAAAAAATATTTTTTCGGTAGTTGGCTGTGACTTCAAATTTCAATATTTTTTTGAACTCTAAACAACTTTTTCAAATAAATTTTTCTGATAATATAAAAAATGAGAATAGTTTACTCATGTTCGAATTTCCTATTTTTGTTCTTCCCTATACACTGTTTGGAATTTCAGAATTTTGATACCCGAGTATAAGTTTTTTACAATGCTCTAATTTATGAAGAATAAAATTTTCTGACAAATGGATTAAAAAAAAAGTTTTCCATATGGCGCAAAATTTTTTAAACTAAGTGTATAACATAAAAAAAATTACATCCATACACAAAAAAATGCGTTCTTTTTGAAGGTATTATCAAAATAGGGTATTGCCATTAAAAAAAATTATAATGACGTCATAACTCAAACAGTGATGACGTCATCAAAAGTATGAGTATACCAAAAAATGCGCGACTAAAATAGAAAATCGACGTATATAAGCTTTTTTCCTAATGTTCATATCAAGCTCTTAACGAATTTGTTCCAACCTTTACGTGCTCACTGTATGTACGTGCTGTAATGGAAAATTAATTTTTAATCCACTTCTCTCCAAAAAAAAATCTCAAAATGTCCCAGAAATTCAGTTATTTTGAAGCAATTTTTTTGATAGATGAAAAAATAATTTCAAAAAAACATTACAGTACGTCCATAGATCAACGTTTTACCTTTCTTTCGCTACCAAATTCATTTCGATTGGATAAAGATTGCTTCAAATTTTAATGGGAGAGAATTAACACTGCAGCTACCTCGATTATCAATGAAAAATATCTTTAGGTGCTGCTGCAAACATAGTTACATAGAATCAAACGTCCTCTAGAAGCCTGTCCTTGTTTGAAATCGATACGACGAACCGATTTTGAGTTATCGACTCTTTTACCAAAAAAAAGGCCCACTCATGGCCTTTTAAGCTAGTTCATAACTTTTTTGTATACTTACCCCAAAAAGAATTTTAAATCAATTTGACATTATCAGTTTTCCTAAATTTAATCTCGATTTTACTCTGTGGATTAGCTGATGAGTCTATCGCAATACTTTGTAATAATTAGAATTATTAATTAAGTTTTGGTTACAATAGGAATCATAAATTCTATGAGGAGAGTTCTAATTCAATGAATCATAATTGTCTTTCGAGTTAAACATTTTTTCTACTCGTAATGCGAACTCAATTCAAGAAAAAGAAGCTATCCAAAACACCAAAACGTCACTTTCACTCGACGCGCGTTTCTCCAAATGAATTAGCATTATGAAGACGGTCACTACCTACAAGTGATACTTTTTCACAATATTTAGTTGATCTGTATAAGCTTATGGGATGTTTCTGCTTCATTCAGAAAATAAAACCACTAAATTTTCTAAAGAAATCATGTTCTCGTCTAATGACTTTCATTTGCTAATCAATTGCAGTATACTACGAGTTCTAATTTTACTGTGAGTATTTGTGTACCGACCTTGTGAATAAGTATACAATGTGCGAAATGCTTGGAAAATAGGTCATTTATATATTCATATGCACGCTCTATGAAAAATTGCAGTATATTCTGAACTGAATTCCTTGCGACTATGTTAAAACATAAAATAATTGTAAGCTTGTCGATTTCAACATTTATATATAATATTATTGCCATCATTTTGATTCTCTAAAAGTGTTGTCCTGATATTCTTTTTTATCATACAAGAGACCTTGTCAGAAAGCAATTATTATATTTTCATGATAAAATCAGGTTTTCGACTTTCCAACTAATCTATGATATTCGTATAATTACCTAGGGAACATGAAATATTTATTTTTCACCTTTCACTGAACAACTGTATGTTATATTCACTAAAATACTGATGTGGAAGTTGCCAAAACTAATTTTGTATGCGCAGATTCGGAAATTTGTTTATCTATAAAAATAGGTATTTTCGTACGATTGTTTTTACACCGATTATCATGGGATCCGGCAAATTATTATTTCTTGGTTGGAGTTAAGTAGGTACTCATTGTTCCAATATTTTATTGAGCAGATAAAATGAAATGATCAAAATAGTTCATATTGTCGGAAGGGATCGTAAAGGCTATGCGTCTCTATTTATTCGAGGCATAGAATCCCGAAACTTCGTATGAAGTTTACCAGTTTCCTAAAAGCATAATTTTTTACGTCCGAGAGCGTTGAGAAGGTTCCTTCCAGGACCTTAAGCCTTTTTCAGGACAGAGCTGGTCTTTCCGCGATGTTGATGAAAACTTCACAAAAAAATCATGTTTCGACGCGAGCTCGATACCTCCTTGTAAAGCGAGTTATATAAACAGTTTATGAGAGCTCATTATATTTCAAGCATTTTGAAAAATTCTTCTCAATAACAACTAACAACGTTGACCCCACTTGAGTATAGTTGGGTGAAGGAAGAAAGCTCTTCCATGTTTGAATGATTTGGGAGAGATCAACTGTCTTGTATGCGATTTGATTGAGGAGTCTCCAGGTAATCATATAGTTATAGTATATGGGGACTTGATTTTTAACTTTTTATTCCACTTTTCAGAAACTGATGGAGCAAATGATGAGCTTCTTCCACGTGATGAAGACGATAATTCTGAAGGTGATGAGGAAATAAATATAAATTCTTAAATTTTTCATTTTCCAGTTGAACGATAATACTTATAAAAGAGGTTGAATAACTTTCAAAGGACTGATGTTAGCTCGAGAGCACCTTTTTTGAGAACGATCAGTGGAATTCCATGTGGTGCACTAGCTATGTTGTCAAGACCAAGCAAAATGCGTCTGATGGTTCATTGGCGAAAGATAATATCGGGCATATGACTGTCTGTGGGAATGATGTTTTGGGGTTGTTTTTCCAATGAATCCAGCAATAAAGGCCGGTTATGTTAGTAGTGTGCAAATTGAGTAATGAAGGTTGGGCTAGAGCCCCGAGCTGAACATCGGATGCATGCAAGATCAGCTTTTGCAATAGCAGATATCTACCTTTTCCTATGTATATATTCGGGTAAAAAGTACTCACTCTTTTACCGGTGAAATAAGTAATTTCATGAAAAGTCATATTTTAGTACCTGTCAACAGAGATAAAATGTCAAACTTTTATCCGGTCGCTGAAAAAAAAAAAAAATCATAAAAATTTTGTATTATTTCAAAAACGAAAATTCTTGCCATTTATTGTTACATTATGTTCCATATAACAACAATATAACAGCAAAAAGTAAGGCGTTTTGAAGCTTTCCTTTCGACTGTGTCAGCTTATTTTCACTGCAGGATATTCGGAAGCAGAAAACGAAAAATTAGTTAAAAATGAGATATGTTCACTGATGGGCAACAAAATATTAGATTCGCCCATTTTAATTAAATCTGAAAAAGATCTTTGTGACTCGACGGATATTTAAAATAGCATAAATATGTGAACAAAGTTGAAATCACGAAGAATAAAACTTTTACAGTACAATGATTTGTTTTGTGTATCAAATAATATATTTTATAATAATTATATGCATGATTTGTTTGGTTTTTGATGTTAGAGTTAATTTTAGTAGGAGCGCCACGACACATATTAATAACCGTCCTCTACCCGCACAGGCTATGCCTTTAGGTATACTCTACGAGTGTTCATGAAGGAGTATTATTATTACTATTATTATTTCAGTGAAGTCAAAACTAATTTTGTTGTTTTTTTGTTGATAAAAAAGTTATTAACTTCTTTTTTTGCATATTTATTGTTGTTGATAGCGATGAGTACCTGTTGATAGAAAATAGCCTAGAACCCCCCCCCCCCCAATAGTATGCCTTCGGTCCGTCCCTGATTAGGTATTGTGTTATCGGATATCGTCCGCTGGAAGAAAAGATTCCCCAAAGAAAAAACCACATATCCAATTATTGAAATAATTTAATCATGAAATATTCTTACACTTTGATGAAAAACGGCAAAATGTCTATAGGAGCTTCATATCGAAAAGATATTGGTCCCTGGTATTCAGTATTATTGTTCCCATCTCGCCAGTTGCCTTTTGGTAAATATACTTTTCTTGATGTTGCTCCCTCTTCAATTACTGGAGCAACCAAAATTTTTTCACCCAGAAGGAATTCTGAAAAAAAAAAAAAATTTGGTCGTATACAAAATCGTGTATAAAAAAGTTAAACAGGAATATTCAAAAATAACCAAAGATGCCATATATGATGTGATTCTTTGGTGAAGGACATGTTGACATGTTTCATTGATTGGAAAAAATATATGAAAAAAATAATTATGATGGTAGAAAAACATCGAATGGAATTTTTTTTAGGACTATATTCATTGAACATGGCCGAATTTCAACTAACTGCTGACGTTGGTTGATCGATAACGAAACCTCAGACACCTATGCTGATATCATCACATGAAGGCTTGTTAAAAAAATTAAATAAGAATTCGAAATATCCATACCTATTTCCAAAATAACTTTCGCACTAATTCTAAAAATAATCCACTTTACACATCGGTGGTTCAAGTTTTTCACATTGACATGATAACTGAAAAATTTTACATTTCACTTGTCAAAAAAATAAACTTTCTCCACGATTAGTAATAGTGTCAGTCTAACTATAACTGTGAAACTTACATTTTTCGTAACTTTGTAATACTTCATTGATAAACAGGGTGTTTCCGAAATTGGAGCGAATAAGGAAATTGGTTGTTATATGGAAAATAATTTAACAATGAATGAAAAGAATTATTCGTTTTTGAAGAAATCATAAATTTTCGTTTTTGAAGCAATAAAAAATTTTCAAAATTTTTATGAAATTATACTTTCAGTTACCTTTGTTTGGAAGGCACTGGTTTGATTCTCCAGGTCATAGCGTCTGCCGGCTGGCAGTGTTTCAGAGAGCTCTGATCAGTGATAACCAAATAAGGTGAAGTTGTTGAAGCTGTGTACACGTAACAGTTCAATTAAATGAAAATGAAAATAACCCATTAATCGGGTATATAAATCCTTAGTTTTTAACGTGTTGAATGTACGTCCAAAACAAATGTGAACCATGGTTTGGCAAAACTTTTTATAGATCTCCTGTATGAATACTTGACGAGTAAGTAATTTCAAAATTTCATAAAAACTTTTTCTACATTTCAAACAACTTTACTTACTTGCAGGTATTGCACTGATGATGGCTTGTTAGCCGAAAGCGCTTTGCGATTGTAATAAAACAAAATTACACGAAATACAAAAAAAAAAAATTTCATTTAATAACCAAATAAGTCTTAAAAACTGTAAAATTCAATATCTCCCATTTTTTTCCGATGAAAATGTATTAATTCATTTCATTTTGTCATCTTCTACTTCCCACTTCATTTATCGCTCCAATTTCGGAAAAAACCTGTATAATCTGAATATTATGAATGATATAACTACCAAAAATTGTTCGAAAATTTCATGTATTCAATAGCCATTACGTCATTACACATCATTACGTCATTACGCTGCGGTCAGTGATGTCAGTCTTTCAATATGAGAAATTACCTGAAATCCTTTCCTGAGAAACAATGTTGGAAGAAAGCCAAAATATAGAGTTCTCGTAATTTCACAAACTAATGAGACGGTATAAATAGTGAAAACTTCAACGTATTGATGAATCGAGAAAGGGTCTGGAAATCTACACTTAAGTTCAACTAAATGAGCTGTTCATTTTTTCAGCACAAATCATCAAGAGGGCATTAACTGAATTATTCGCAACTACTTTACGATGTTCGTTAAGAGTGGAAGAAGGCCCTCAAAATAGGATATCACTTGATCCGATCTTCTTTTCTAAATTTTCGAAGTGATAGGTGTCGCGATGACCCTTCTCCAATTGAATTTTTTTTTATAATGTACCCAGCCAACCATGCGATACAAGAAACATGTATAGACGACATCGCATCGCATCGCAATTAAAGTCACAAACATGTATCCAATATATTGAGGCAATGTGAAAAAGTCTGCCTCAAGGAAAATCCTTGTGATGTCTGAAATGTGACGTCACATAGAAAGTCACTAACAGGTGTCATACAAGTCTACATTTCATATCACAAATAGGTCACACTGCAATATCAACTGTTTCTCATATGTAGTTTTCTAGATCTCGATTTTCTCTACACACTGGAAAAGTGGTGCTGAGAGTGTTGACGTCCTCTGGGGCGCGTACTAACTATTCAATACAACCACTTTGTTTGAACCTCGAAAACAATTTTCATCTACTTACATGAATCCAAACTTTTGACAGGAATTTGCGTACAACACCTGACTATTTGCATCTTCATATAAGAACAGTTGACATCAGTGTGGGCACCTTAGGCAAATCGTGAATATTTGGTAAAAACAAATTGAAATCTAAAAACTCACGTGTTTCATTATGTACGAGCATTAAACCAAGTACAATGAACAATTCCATGATGAAACATTACAAACCTCATTGAAATCTTTTTAAACGACCCACACTATTATTCTTTCTCGAAATTGAAATGCCAAAAGTCTGCACCCGGATTACGAACACTTGATTCGAGTAGAAACGATATATTCATCTTCTTTCTTTACATGCTATTAGTTGAAGAGGTATGTATCGTTTGACTCGAATCGAGAGTTCGTAACCTGGGTGCTAATCCAAAGATTATCGTTCGATAAACAGAAGATTCGAACGCCGATTTCTAGGTCATGTTCGCTTATGAAACAACGTTTCTCGTCGAGAAACAGAGAAAGACTGTCAACTTAGCGACGAGTTCGCACACCACAGATGTGTGTATCCTATAATTTTCGTGTCATACATGTCTAAATGTGATATCACGACTTGGTAGATTTGTTGACGTCGAATAGGTGTGATCTGATAAATGTTGCTGCCACATCAAAGTGCTAGGAATCGCAAGTTAAGAGGTAAACCTCTTTAATCCTTGGCTCGCACAAGTTTCGACTTTTGAGGGCTGTCGTTCGTAAGGGGACGACAGTTGGTTAACGGAAAAAACAATTTTAACGACAATTTTAACATCACATTTTTTTCCTGTTTGTGATGTGTTATTGTGACTGTAACATCAAATATACGTCGAATATATTTAAAGGCTGAACTTCGCATTGATGCAACATTGTAACTTCACATAATTCTTGATATCATACGATAGTTGGCTGGATACCTATACCTGACTTTTTCGATTCTTCTCACAGTTTTGGATATATTAGGGATGTGCGACTTTATTGATGTCATCTTCGAAGGCTACATTATAAGGGATATGATTAAAATATTTCAGGTTTGTGTTTTGAAATTAAAATTTTTTTGGAAAAAATTTGCAAAAAGTTGTTTAGGACATGAAACGACTGCTGAGGGTTTTTTTCTGGTTTTGTTACTGAATTTTTTTTAAACATTCAAAGTATGTCTTGGTGAAGGGTACAAAATTGACGAATAATAACAATCCTTATTTCCGCAAAAGCCGATACGTGATAAAACCATTCTGTGTTGACTGGGTATGTGTCGTGTGAGTGTCTCTTCGCGATTATTTCTGCCTTTAATGCTTGGGTTATTCTTGGTGATGTTTTATTTCTATGCGTTGATTATCATCTGGTCTCTCAATCTCTCATGTATGTTCTTTTGGATTGTGACAACTCTCATTGAATATTTTTTATTTCTTGAACCGCTATTTCAATGCCTCAATGGCCTTCAGGATTGCTAGAAGTTCCAGAGCGTGGCCTTTTTTTTCGTTGGGACTAATTCCTCTAATTATCAATATTGTGTGATCCTGTATCTGGGCTATTTCACATGTTCTCCTTATAGACGAAGAGCTGTTGAACCGTCTGAGTAACGGTCTTCCTGTAAGGCTAGAATTTTGTTTAGTAATGAGTCGTAGCATGCTAAGTAGGGTAACATACACCTGTCCGGCATCCGCCCAGCGCGTCATAATATATTATGATAATAATAATCCGCTGTAAGCTTGATATTCAATTGTGATTTATTTTGGTCACTCTGAGGAACAGAAAAAAATTGACAAGTGATTTCAATGAGCACAGGTAGGTACCTACAGGTGATTCGAAAGGTGTGCAGTACTTATACAAGTTAAGTCCTGGACAGTAGAAAGGAAAGATGCTTTGCTTACGCGAGTGAAAGACGTAACATGAACTCAATGATGCCATATCACCAAAAATAATTGCTTTCCTGACCGATGGATCATTGGTACGAAACTGAAATAATTTTACCCTGTGGAAAAAAGTGAAAAGGGAAGTTCATCACCAAACGGTCATTTAATGGAAGATTTGAAAAAAAAATCACAGGTAAGAATGAACGTATTGACTGTGAAAAAAAAAATCAAACTTGGGACTAAGGTTCATTAAATCCGTTTCCAACGTGATATTTGGTATGTTAGCTCTGACAATGCAATGTAACATTGATTTAGAAAAAACATCACACCCCTTTGAAATAGATTTAATGTCGCTGTCATGGAGATGGTACAATGCATAAAACTCCAAAATCAGCAATGATTGCGGTTTTGAACGCAATTATCACCAATGATGAAGTACCAGGACGGTTTCAAGCTTATATTTTTGATGGATTCTATTTATTGCATACAATGAAAATATCCCAAAAACTTTGGTAATATCTCCAAACAAATTATGTCGATACTAATAGCAACACACATGCTCTCATAATTCATAGAATCGTCGTCTTGAAGTGAAACTACTCCAATTTCACATAAAAAATTGCTCTAATAACTTTCATCACGATACAAAATGATATTTCAGTTCATGTTAAAACTAGAGCATTAATAAGTATGACATGATTTGGTAGATTTGAAATTTATTTGAGAAAAAATCAGATTTTTAAGCAGAAATGAACAAATGAACAAATTACATTTTGGTGTATTTTTTTAATCTTGTGTAATTCGAACACATCAAAAAATATTCAGTTGGTTCAAGAAAGCGTGTAAAAACTAGGTTTTTAAAAATATTGTTGTAGGGAATAATCCCACATATTTATATAGCATGGTGTTATTTGCACTCATGTTTTCTTGAATTTAGGTTTCAAAAACTGACTGTATTCCAACTTACCATCGTTACAAGCCAATGCCTCAGAATCAGTAGGGTCAATCCACCATATTGGCGGGTTTACTGGCGCTCCGCTTCGAATACATTCCTCCATAGCTTCTATTATAACATTGGAATAGTTTTGGTGTAGATTCACAAATTTCTGAACAATAGCTGGTGCATCGAACTGAAAATTATTCATTAGACTAGAAGTTATTGACATTTCTGGTAGGATTCCTTAGAGCTAAGCTGATTATTATATAATGAATAAACTACATTTAAAAATTTTAGTTCGAAAATATGTTGTGGAATCATTTGCGACTGAAAGACAAACTGTAGTCGCTATTTTCCATCGTTCAAGATGACCTCTTGGGAGGTATTCATGTTGAGAAGGGGAACATTTTCCATGAAAATTGAAAAATGTGATTTATTTGTAATATCTAACAGAAAACAAATATTAAATAAATTTATTTAATGATTTTTTCAATGAAAACTGGAGAGAATTAAAAAAATCAGCTATCTGAATGAAAATGCGAATTTTCACTTTCAGATTTTTTCTTTCGTTTTCAGTTAGAGTCTTTTCACAATATCTATCAGATGTAGTTCAATGTACAGCGTGGCTTATGCAGGGGAAGTAGTTGTTTTCTATTAGATATTACAAATAAATCACATTTTTCATTTTTCAATTTTCATGGAGAATGTTCCCCTTTTCTACATTTAAAAACTTTGGGTTGTTCATGCATTCCTATAGTTCGTAGGTGAATTTTGCCGATCATCCTCAAGAAGTGTACCCCAAAACTAATCCCAGTTCTCAGAATGTTATTCCTTTGCTGTCAGAGTCTCCTCGTCAAGCTTCTAACTCATGGCTTGATCCCTCCAGTTATGTGCTTTGGTATACTCATAGTTTTCTTTTAAACGGATGAAGTTTCATTCAACACCCTATTTATGAAAACTGTTGCCTTATAGAGATTCATTCTAGCAGCAACACTTCTTATACTTATCAGTGCGCTATATAGGTACATACCTTTTTTAGCCCATGAAATCAGAAATAAACGGAAAAGGAATGTGAACGTCAAGAATATTACCCCAATCAAAACAATAACTCAACCAGAACTTTCTGAATACTTAATACTCACTTCAGTGCTGGTAATCTCCCACGGTAAATAACTGAACTGCATTGCTGGCATGAATGTGTTTGCTTGAGTCCAACGCACAATCATTTCAGCTGTGGGAACTTCGCCCATATATCCATTTCCGCCTATCATGTCCGGCAATACCCTATAAGAGTATATTACAACTAGTTTGGAAAGTGACCCATTTCACATAAGTGGAGAATGTAAATTGGCAGTTCCCGCACAAGTAATGAACACTATTTTTCCTACGACCACGCGATCATTTTACCAAATAATAGCAATATTATTGACATGTATGCAAGAAAATCGAACACTCTGACAAAACCATTTCAACTGATCTAATTTATTTTATTTTTAAATACGAAATATTCTCTTTGCGGAATAATTAATATGGGGTAAAAATCATTATTAGACACACCTAATTTTCAACTATTATTACAAAGAGGTACCTCATATTCTCGTATAATATTATGTCTGATAGAATATATATACAAGTCCAATTGGCTCAGTTGGTGGGATTCAGGTCATGGGTTCGATTCCACGCAGAGATACATTTTTTATTATGGAAATGCGTTAATATAGTTTCACCTTAATACACATATCACTATAGAGTAATATATATTTTCCCGCTGCCGACACTGTAAATAGTCCATACATGCTCAGCAACAAAATGGTAAATGGCCTATATCATTCGTTTACTAATTCATCTTGACAACGGAATGTCAATAGTGTAATTTACATGCCTAGGGTAATAATGACTTTGACTTTGACAAGTAATACCTTCAGTTTCATTTATATAAATTTTTAGGTTATGGGACTTTTTTAATATTATTGTTGTCTGTTTATTAAGTAACTTAGTTACGCGCACAAGCAACTCAGAATGAAATAATGGAACGAATAATCATGAAGGAAGGGTAAGAAACCAAACTTCAATCCAGGCAAATTTTGAGAAATGTCAACAAGCAGCGGGAAAAATGTAATAAGTAACACGGAATGTATCGACTGTTAGCATCCTTGGCAAGCGAAAAGCATCGGCTTTGCATCGGCTCGTACTCGCTCACCTCGAAAGTTAACACGTCTTTACATTCTTTATTACTTAAATAACTATTACCTTTTCAACACAAGTAGTGTGGTATTTGTCATTTTCGCATGTGGTCGTCGGAAAAATAAAACTTCGTCAATACTCATTGTATACAAGAAAGTGTTCAATATTCCAATACTATAGTATTAAAATAACACTGATAATTTGTTAGTAGCAAATAACAGCGATAATTTTTTCAAGTTGTTTGATTGGATCTTTGTTTAAATGAATGCATACGAAAGTTAGCCATTGACTTTGTTGTATTAGCTATAGCAACAAAGATTCGTATATCTAGTTGAAATTATCAAAAAAATTAGCACCACTTGTGTAATTAAAGTTGAAATTTTTTCACTGTAGTGGAAATCCAATGAAATTAGTTAAACTGAGGTCATCTGATTGAATACAACCAATCAGAACAACATTGTACAGCCCTAGGACTGTTTTCACTTTTACGTTGCTATGGATATACATATTTTGATTTATTTCGATTTTAAAGTTTCAAATAGTCAATAATGTCAACATGTCAGTGATGTAACGATTTGGTTGTAATACTGACGAGAAGATTAATTAAATTTCCGTTTAAAATATATCAAAATATACTGTTTACAATAACAAATTTTTATGGAAAGCATTATAGACAATGTTAACAAGTATCGGTTAGAAAAAAATATTCTATCCGAATAACCCTCGAACATTGATGAATACAGGGTGTAATCTAACCTATTGCCCTCCCGTGAAGGAATGCAGTTTTATAACGAATGGCAGGTGTGATGAATTCGAAAAAAAAATTGTGAAAATTTTAAAGTTTGTTGGAAAATTCAAAAAATTTTGGAAAGCGCTGTTCGAAATTACACAGTTTCTTCTATCCGGCAGTTCCAGTATCAGTGCGGATTTGTTCCGGTCAGATGACGTTTAGCGGACATCGGTTCCCAAAATGTCGACGAATTTTCCAACACAATTTAAACTTTCCACACATTTTTTTCACACCTGCCATTTATTATAAAATGGCACTATACACCCGTTTTCGAAGAGGTTAGATTACACCCTGTATAACAACGTCCCCAAGCTTTTGTTGCTTATAGAAAACAGACCTCCGCCTGAGGCGCCGGCGTAAGTCTGTTTCCAAGCAACAAGCTTTCGAAATATGCTATAAATTATCCTTCGGTTATCACTACTGATAATTGGTTGATATTTAGGATTCAAATATTGTACTAACATTGTGTATCCATTCATGTTCAACTGAAAGAGAGTAGTAATAAGTGTAGGGAGTCCATTGTCTTCTCCCCAGCTAGAATCTTTGTCAAGCATTCTCACGAATATGGGCAGATCTTGAGTCCTGAAAATCCATAATTAGTTAATTTTCATGATAGATTGGTCGTGCCAATTTTATATTTGAGAATGATGTTATTTCATTATGAGTGAGAGCAAGCGAAAAATCATTCGAGAATAATGCAATCGAGTATTAAAAATAAAATCCTAGAACTATATTCCACAGTTCAGATATCAGTGAAAATTTTGAAAGAATATTTAAATATTCAATATAAATTTATTTGGCATGTGTATCATCTATAATTTACTTTTTATCCTACACTGTAAGAAAGTTGAATTTTACCGGCTTTGCGGAGAGGAGAAAGTTAGCTTTTCTACGGCTAGCCAAGAAAATTAATTTTTAACCTGACCATAATCACAAATCTCGTCCGCCATCTTGAAGCCGCCATTTTGAATTTATGAATTTTGACAAAAAATTAATAATCTCTGACCCCGAAAACCCTCACATACCACTTTTGATTCGACCCTGACTAGTATCACAAATCTCGTCCACCATCTTGGAACCGCCATTTTGTTATTTTTCTATAACAAAATTTTCAAATTAAATTGTCATCGGAATCATGAACACATGCCAAATTTCAAATCATTCGGACTTCTGGAACTGGGTGAAAAACACGTTCAAAGATTCCGTTACATACATACATACATAGATACAAAAATACAAGTGAAGTTAATAAAAGCGTTTTGAAAATCCTATTTAAGTTCTTCAGTAGCACCCAGAATTTTCGTAATTTGAATAAATTTTCTTGAAAATAGGGGTGCGCCATATCTAAAACTCACCCGATATAACGAAAAAGCTCAACCGCAATATCAGATTTATTCGTAATTATTGTGTAATTAAGTGAAACCAAAAAGATCCCAGAAGTTTCAGTAGATACGTAGTGTATTAACTTACCTCCATGCTGATCTAACTTCAATCAAAGACCCAAATTGAGCACATGTCCTTATATACTCCTCAGTGAGAATATTCGGTATCAACTCTTGATCAACATTTTTGTATATAGCAGGCTGAAATTGTAAGTGTCTATTAATAATCAGGAACCAGTAATATATTCAGTTGGTGATATGTTTTTATATTGTATTTTCTATAATTGCAGTTTTGATCTATTAATTTTTTTTCAATATAGTGATGAATCGAGATCATGATATAAAAATTAAAATATGTTGGTTGTCAAAATATGTATATATTTGAGTTCTAATAACTAGTCGTTATCTACACATAGACTCAAGGAATTATATGAATCATGTCATAAAAAACGGCGTACAAAAATGGATCGATCTGAAAGTAATCACTAGGATATGAGCCAACCTTATTCATCAACAATATTGATAGCTGTCGTTAACGTACAGGGGTGGGATTCTGTGTACCATAGAATTCTACTGTCGGCAGTTTTGTCTCTTTCTCTCCCATGAATTCAACCATAACGTCATCTCACTTTTTCTATCGACAATAGAATTCACACAGAATCCCACCCCAGCTCCGGTTTGCAAACCCAATTCTAAAGCTGATGTATCATAGATCAGCGCAGTGGGTTTTCCTGAGATACCGAACATAGAATGGCAACAAAAAGAACTAACAAAGACTCGTAGTTTTTATGAGTTCAAAATGTGCTCCATCTAATTCTTGACAGTAGCACATACTATAGCTAAACTGTTGTTGTTTAAAAAGCAAAAATATTATGTCGTAGCAGACACAGAAAAAATTCAAAAGTGACCGAGGTAGCCATACCTACCTTGTCGTCAAATCTACCACGATATTTCTAGAGATAACGGCCCAACTGCGGTGTCTAACATCTCCAGGTACACTTCATCTCAAATTTGCATTCAAAACTGAAGGCCCATTATATGATTTACTGAAAATTCTGCCCAGACATTCACTTTCTCTGAAAACTGTGGCAATTTTTTAGTCTGGCCCTCCGTTAATTCTTGTGGTCATTTTCTCAAACAATAATACTCTTCGGTCGAGGTCGTCAACTGAAAGCTGATGTACCATTTTTGTTCATAATAACAACATTTTTCACACTCTGTGTACTTCCCTATGAATACCTTCACGTTATATGCATTCTGGGATATGAAATAAGTAGAGTTTACTACCATTATGCTATAAGTTACATTTTTTGTCGCACGAAATTAAGAGTGTATTACGCTGCTTGCACTTCTACCATGTATTGGGATATCTGCTACTTTGTCTTCTGAAGTATGTATCATTTTGCTTATTTAGATACTCAAACGTCTTATTGAAAAATATTCCAATTAAAACCTGTAGCAACGCAAAAAAGTTTAACAATTTGGAGAATAGTTATTTATGATACAAGTGTTCAAAGTGGCATCGTGGGGTTGCTCAACTCGCTAACGCTCGTTTCGCAATATTCCCCACTCACAAAATAAAATCACTTTTAACAAATGTATTATACAATTTTTTTTGTACAACAGTTACTGCTAGTAAGAAAAAAAAACAAAAATATATAAGATCCATAAAGATTCGTACACACAATCTTTGGGTTACAAGGCTGACTGACAGATACATCAAATATAATAAACCCCAACGCACTTTATTTATGAATGTCATTATTTGTCAGTGATGAAGGACCTTCTACAGTTGGACTGAATACTACTTCGTTTGTAACTTGACAAGGAATTAGTATTACCAATTGCGCAAACGGCCAAATACATGTGAACTTTCATAAATGAGTCCTTTTGGTACGTGTTCTGTTTATAATATCCATCATCTCATCTGTCATTTTACTTTTAATACTAGTGTTAAAAGTATTTTTAACACTAGTGTTAAAAGTGATTTTTTGAAAACGTCAGTTTTTAGTTCATGTGTCAATGAATTGAAAACATTATTTTTAAAGACAGTTATACAAAAAATTATAAAAACGACTACATTTCCAGAGGTGGATTTTCTTTATACTCCAATAAAATAGAGACAGGACCCCAAAATGACCTGGGGAAAGCTGGAAATCGTTCTAAAACATTGAGATATTCTTCAAAACAATTTATGTGAGTTTGTATCCCTCCAGGGGTTGAGCATAACTTTTGGTGACCCACAGACTTCGATATTTTCAGACTTTCTTCAGTTTTTCGGTTATAACCCCTAAACAAAGCATTCTAGCAACAACTTTACCAAACTCTGCATCCAAAGTGATGGTCGTATCGAAACACTCTCCTAGTCAAAGTTGTAGAGCATTTAACGGTGAGTTTAAAGAACACCAAAATTGTAAAATGATACCAATTTAAACCATACGCATATGTCAAATTTCAAAACCAGTTATCTTGCTTCCTGGCCATTACTTCTTGTATTTAGACTGTTCAGGCCTGTGTTTCAAGTGTTACACGATATATAAATATTATATACTTGCAGTTACAGTTATTGGGATACAAAGTTTAATTCAAATCAAATGGAAATTATTCTACGAATAAATAAAATATGCATGCAAATTCGTTACGAAGAAGAATTTGAATATTCAAATCTTTCTCAGCGTCTTTGATGTGGTTGGACCCTCATCGTGCTCTACCCCATCATCTTCTGGGTCATCTCCCATCTCTTCCATCAATTCATTACTGAGGACCTCCTCTTCCTCCTCCATGATGAGGGGTGGTGAAAGCTTATTCCGCCTGACCTTCACAATTCAGGCAGATTGTCGAACATTTAAGTCATAATAAGTCAGTCTTCTATGACTTATTGCAACGATATATCACAGCTATGAAAAAGAGGCATTTACTTTTGAACTTGTGATGCCGTACGGGATCGGCGACCGCGTTGAGATTCGAACCCATGCATCTATCAATGATTGGATTGAGAAGCAAACGCTCCACCTACGCACCATATAGGTCCATAAACCTTCTTGTGATACATCACTGAATTTGAAATAGAAAATACTCAAAAAACTGCATTTATCAAACCAGAGATTAGTTTAAAAATAATAAAGGGCAGTAAAACTGATAACATTACAAGAAAGCTTATAATGAGTTGCTGTGATTAAGCCATTTCATTTTGTTCCAGCTCTGACAATAACACCAGAAAAGTGAGAATAAAAAATTTCATATTTTTCAAAATAAGTTACGAATTCTGTTTTATTTTGGGAATTCAATACTTTTATTTGATTGTACCTTCTGTAACCTTCTTTCCACTTCATTTCATAGATTTTGTTATGAATTCATGATATGATGCAAATATTTCAATAATCACGGGTTATCTCATCGAAAATGGTTTGAATGATGAGACGATGACGTACCAGTGAGAAATAAATGAAAAAAAAATCATGATAAATCAGTTTCATCAGAATATCTTCGATATTCAAACTCTGAATAGTCCATTAGAGGGCAACGAAATATTTATAATGAATGTTTTTCATATTTTGAAAAATAGAGGTAATTTATTTTTGTTTCTTGATGAGCACCAACTTTTATCACCAATAATTTAAATAATAAAAAAGTTTCCCATATGGTTCCAAGTTTTTGGCGAACACTGTATATGGCCGAAACGTACGTCATAAATAAATAATTTTCAAAACAGAAATCTTTTCTCTCTGGATCGAAAGAACCAAGGATCTTAAAAACCTTGGTTAGGAAATAACCATACAGTAATTTGTTATGAATGTAGACTGAAAATCAATTTCCGATAATGTTTTACTACTCATTCAACAAATCCTTCAAGTACACCTTGATGTCAATCATGAACGACATCACTGACGGTGAACTGAACAATATTTTATAGTTCCATTTTCTGACCATCGCAGGACCTGGGGTGGGATTATGTGTACCATAGAATTCTACTGTCGACGGTTTTGTCTCTTTCAACCATAATGTCATTTCACTTTTTCTATCGACAATAGAATTCTATAGCACACAAAATCGACCCCTGATTTCGAGGTAACATTTTATTAAAGATTCTACGTCAGACATATGGCGCTGTGTATGCCTGATTTGTCACACTTGAGTCATACATTTTTCGATGACGACTGATCGTCGGAAGAACAACTGCCACTTTTTGGTGAACTATCCGACGACGGTACGACGTATTTCACCGACTTTCACCAGATTGATGATGTCGCACCGTCGGCGTCGGTAAATACACTACTTCCACTATTTTGTAAACCATACAACAGCAGTGTGACGTTTGTCGCTGACCGTCACAGAACGACTAATATTTTCAATGAATCTATCGTCAGATTTGGTACAAATTGAGTCAGAAGTAGTAAAAATCCGGCTTGGGTGGTAGTTTAGCTGTTTAGGTGCAGGCCGCCGTTTGAAACTTTATCATAGCGTTAGCCAGTTCGAGCCCGGACTACAAGATATTTGAGTACACTCTACGAGTGTTTATGAAGGAGTGTCATTATTATTAATTTATTTAACCAAAATTGTATCGGTTACTGTGTATTATAATGGACATCTCGTCCTTAATTAGGTATACAGAGGCAGAGCGAGTCGATATTTTCATAAACAATTCCATAACATTTTGCTATGAATAAAATCTTACCTGCGGAGCGTAGTCCGTTTCACCTGCATCAAACTTGAAACTATCTATTTTGGGATTATCTTGGAGTTTTCGCAGCCTGCTCGTCCACCATTCAGCTGCCTCTGCATTAGTAAAGTCGATTTGGTGGGCACTGGTACCGTCCCACCAGCTACCAATCGTCGAACCCACATCATTTGTGACGAAGAATCCTGCAAATTACCCGAATCCTTTGTAGTGTTCGATATACTTCTAAAAATATTGGGAAACATGAAGATGAAAAAAAAATTAAAAAATACTCAATAAAATTTTTCGGAACCCAAAAGTTAATGTTGTTCAAATTTATGGGTATAGTCTTTCCAAAGTCAGTTAAGTGAACTTAAACAACTAAAAGAAATACACTACCAAAGTTATTCTTGTTCAAATTTATGGGTATAGTCTTTCCGAAGTCAGTTGAGTGAACTTAAACAACTAAAAGAAATACAATAGAAGCTGCCGTTTTCTTCTCATACATCGTCCATAGCTACAACAATCTTCACTTATTTTTTTTTTGTTTTCCTTCAAAATTCACACATTTTCATGCATGAATTTGAACAAAGTCCGAAAAGTGTGCCGAGGAGTTTCAAATGAATGAAACGAAAAATTTCGACAAAGTCGAATTCCCATCTCTTCACACTATGCCACAAAGTAGAAACATTTAAGGCACATATCTGTCCTCTTGGAGGAACAATGCACAAATTCATGTCAGATGTAATTTAATGTTCGCTTTGAACTACTTAGGGGTAAGTAGTTCTTTTCTGTCAGATATTTGCCTCAAATTGTCCCCTTTTTTTGTTTCATTTATTTGAAATGCCGGTACACTTCTCGGACTTTCTTCGCATTCATGCATTAACTCTTTCCGGAGTCTGTGCTATCGAAGATTGCTTCTTGTTTTTGAGTTTTGGGTGTGAACGAACCGTGAAACATGCCATATCTGCAGGTGGTCATTTCCAGCCAATGCAGAGGATACAATTCAATTCTTAATTGGAGGAACAATGCACAAATTGATGTCTGATATAATTCAGTGTTCGTAGGGAGAAGTCGTTGTTTTCTGACAGATATTTGCCTCAAATTTTCCACTTTGTGGGATAGTGTGGAGACATGGGAAATTCGACTTTGTTGAAATTTTTCGTTTTATTTACATTATCATGTGTCAGTTCGAACTAATCCTATATTTTAATTCGAAAGTAAATATATTCAGCTGACTTTGGAAAAACTATAATATTTTTAAAATAATCCTTCAACCTTGATTTAAAAAATATATTCTGTATACGTAGGTAGCGTGCATTGCTGCTGTTAAGATTCGCCGGCAACCCCTCGCAGATTAATTTCCTTGGGTTGGGTAAATGTTCATTATAATAATGATAATAATATATTTGCCATACTTCAATATGGACAATAATAATAATATACCAGATATTTGTAAATAAAACGTGATCCACTAAAGGTTCAGCCTTGAAAGTACTTCATTTTGTATGGCGTTATGATACAGTTGAACGAGCTGGTTTATTTTTGGAAAATTGTTGAATAATTTCAATATGGATCATAACTTGATTCAAAGTGTGATTTTGTGGAGTGAATTCATTTCTTGTTTTTTTTTTAGTTAAATTTGGAGAAAATCATTCACTCCTCCATACTTATGAAAGTTTCAAAGACATAAAAAACTGTATTAAGAAACGTACTTCGTTCGAGAGAGGGTCTGAGCGGCGTCAACCTCTTCTGGAAGATTATCGGGAATATTCCCATTCAACTGTGCCAATTATTCTGGCTTCAGTGGTTGGTACATTGGTGGTATGATGTGAGCCTCCTCTACAGTTAGAACGACACGTGACACGTCCGCCATTACTGCCGTTAACCGCCTCAAAAGAAGCTCTGACTGAGCCTCGTCTCCGAAGATGAGATACGTGATCCATAAAATTTTGAGAGAAAAATTTTTCATGCCCAGGGGTTCTCGCACACCACAGAACATATTGTATTCTTGCCATGTATTGTCTCCGGGCTGGCTCTCTGCTCTTTTTGCAATGCAGAAGACCGTCCCTCAATACATCTGTCCATTCATCATTCCACTCATAAAGTCCATCGCAGTCGTCTTTTGCCTTTGAACCCCAATCCGAGGGGGTTGGTTGTGGGGGCCTCTACCTCGTATGTTTGGAATCAAGTATTTGGGTATACCGGCCCAGATACCAATGGATGACATCATAGAAAATAGCTCTTTCACTCGCGCTGCAGGACTGATTTTGCACCTGTTGCTCAGGTATGTGGTGTCGCTACTCACCAGGACCTCAGATGTTGGTTTTATATTATTATTTTTGTATATTAAGTACCCACTTGGTATGCGTCGCAACCACCCGCGGGGGTGTCGTAGGTTTTCCGAGTTTTTCTACAGCTGAAACGTGTGTGCGCCACTAAAAATGAATAAGTCACCGCAGAACGTCACGGCAAATAATAATAATATTACTTCCAAATGTGTATACTAACCTTTGTCGGTGCCTTCAATGGAGTTGTTCTGGCAATCACTGTTAATGAATGGATGAACCCATAACGTGACTCTGAAGTTCATAGCTTTCAGTTGGTTTACAGTATTGGTTATATTCGAAAATTTGTCCGAAGTAAATTCCTGAGCCCCATAACATTTCTGAAAAATTATTGATTCACTAGAATCTAATTTTTTTAACTCTATCATATTCAAACATTTGGATTATCTTTCTGATGTAAGACCTTGGTGAATAAAATGAGATACCCTGGTAGTATAATTTAATATCCTGTGGTTATAGCAGGTTTTGCCAAATTGAATCTTTCAAGATTTGTTTTAGAGTGTGTTTCCAAATTTGTTTCATCGCAGCTATTAAGCACAGGCTATATGTTTACAGAACATTGTTTTTATCGATCTTTCTGTTTGACCATGGTAGAATTTATCACCATTTTGATAGCTGGCAAAAGTTTTTTTTTTTTTTTTCAAATTGCATAGTAACATTTGCAGACTGTTTTTAGAGCTTTGTACAATTCAGAGATAATCATGCCAGAAAATATAATTGAGACGTGAACCGTGAACCGCCAGTTATTTAATAAAAGTTTTAAAAGTAGCCAACGCTAGATTTTGTTCCTTCTAAACTTGTAAATTATTCCCACTCACATGTAAGATTCAGAACTCTATTAATTTTTTTACGTATACTTATCGGACACCTAAAAGGTAAACTTTATTCGAATAATTTTCTTTGATTGAAGTATACCTAATAGCTATTGATGTAACGATCTTATTATGCGAATTGTCCACGATTGTCACCTGTGCAATTTCCGAGATTTATTCAAATTTCATAATAATCAAGTTACATTCGAATCTTTATCGTATCATTGACAACGACGATGTGAAAATAAAATCAATAATTTTTGTTATGTCACGTCATTGTCATTTTAGCGTGCCGTTTGGTATCTAGGGTCTTATTAAGATGGATGTTTCTATACATCTTGAATAGTATGTTGTACAATGCGCATGAAATGACTTTTTATCATAAACTTTTATCATGTTTCCCATAATATATACAACCTAAAAAAGGAATTGAAGATACAAATATTGAAAATTATAATAAAAATCGAACACTAATAAATTTTATGAACAAAAAAGGTGGTTTTATTTCGAATTTGAACCCTCACTCCCACTTTCTGAAACCAGAATGTTCTCTCACTCAGCACTCGCTGCTTGGTCAAATTAAATTGTGTGGCCAGAAATGTGTAGAAAAACTTAAAAATAAATTTTAATTTCATCGGTAAACTACCCGAAATATACGGAGTACCAAAAATTTGAAAACGCCATTCGATGAAGGACCTCCGGAAAAGTATATATACCTCCGGAAAAGTATATATACTTTAAAGCTTTTTCATCAGTAAACTACCCGAAATATTCCGAGTACCAAAAATTTGAAAACGCCATTCGATAAAGGACCTCCGGAAAACTTCACTCTAATATAACACTTGCATCGTTCTCCTTGAAGACAGCATAGAAATGTTATTACCAGCAGGATGGAGCACCACCTCGTTGACCTCATTGGACGTATTTTTTGGTAAAATATGGCTCGAAACAAAATTAATGGACCAAAATTACCGGCTCGTTCGCCAGATTTGATCACTCATATCATATAAATCAAATAATAACATATTTTGCTGACTAATTTTCTCTCTTCGGAGATTTGAGCCATTTTTAACCATTTTAAAATTATGTCAGTGTTGAGCTCAAAAAATGAAAATTCAGCGATTGGACGTGTGAAAAAAAAACTTTCCGTCCGGAAAATTCACTTCAACAACTGACCGGCTTATAGGAATATTTTTTCTCTCTACACTCTTCATAGTCATGTATTGCATGTACCCCATGTTTTACGTTTCCAATCTTCATAAGAATAGAGAAATTATTTTATACTTTTCAGCTCGTTATAAAAACATGGCGAGTACTTTAAAGAAACTTTCTATTTCATTATTTTCTCTTTTTTAGGGTTATGTGATTCAAATTTTGGAATTGATTTTGAAATTTTGATGGCGTCATTACAGAAACATGCCATCAATTTCAGTCTTTTTTTCTTTTATCTTTTCGGACGATGTTCATTTCACCATGAGGACATGAGGCTTATTTGTTTGTATTTTACAAATTTTGATCCAAATTGCTGTTTGAGCTGTTTAGAGATGTTAGCAAGATCCAAAAATTCACATCATTTTCATCATTATTTTTAGTTAAACCACGTTTTTTCATGCATTGTCATCCTATGGTCTAAATTTCAAGTATATAGCTCATCGGTAAGTTAGTTTGAAATCAATTAAAAAATTCCAATGCAATGAAGTATTCGAAGCACAAAAAATGAACAAACCTACCACTTTAGTTCCAAATATTTCACGAAGTTTAAAATAACTAAAATAACAACCGTTTGAGTTAAAACTTAATGTTGAAATATCTTCGACATGGAAGAGAACCACATACAAAAATTTCTTGGCATCGAGGTTTAAATCTACAATCAAAAATATTTCGTGATCTCGTTATTAAATAACCTTGAATAAAAATTGCTGAGTTTATCCATGATATTATTTCCAAAATACTTTGAAAAGGAAAATTGGTTTTTGTCGACAATTTATACTCACTTCCCATTCATCATCAATCTCCAACTGGCCATTTTCATAACCATGATTTCTGATATCTTGAGCGAACTCTAAAACAATAGCATCGGTGATGTCCTTTTTATATTTAGCCCAAGTTGTCCAGATTGGTTCGGATATCATTCTTATATCTGGATGTCCTAGATGAATAAAGGATAGTTAGAGATAATTCAGCACAGATTATTTAAATAAATTTTTGAAATACGATACATGTTTAATAGAGAAGGGAGCAGTGAGACAACATAAGACGTTCGATTTATCCAGATCTACCCATTCCTTGATTATTTGAAAAATAAATCGTAATATTTTGGACGTGCTTTTGTTGTTCTTATTTGCATTCAGCAATGTCTCCCTTACAGACCGTCAGATAATGACAGATTTTGCTGACTGATGGTCTCTTTTCTGGGATTTTAACCACGGAAAATTATGTCAGTGTAGAGATCTAAAAATGAAAAGTGAACGATCGGACGTGTGCACGGCAATATGGAAAATTAATTAATAAAATAGTTTTTTTCGCATCTTGGCTGTTAATCGTTTAATAAAGGTGTATTTTTCCGTCGACCGTTCATTTATGATGTTTTTTAACGCACTCAAAGTCGTTGATTAATGACCCAATATACATTGTTCTAATACATTTTAGATTGGTTAGTACTATCTGTCATTATTTATTTGTCAATTCCCAAAAAAAATTTCAGAGAATCTTCAATACACCAGTATATAGTTGTCACGTAAAATTAAATGAGTCTCGTGGCGTGATGGTAAAGTTGGGCAGACAGCTGAGACGTGATACAGGGGTCGATAGTTCAAACCCACATTATGCAGTTCTTTTTTGTTTTTTTTTCAATTTCAATTTGAAAAATAAAATAAAACTACCACGAAGGAAAATTAAACTGTCTTTGAGTTAATATAAATAGGAAATAGGGATTGTTTTTTATCGTATTGTAGCGGCTTTACCAACAATAAGACTCAAATAATTTTTATTTCCAAAGAAAATAATCTTACTCCACATCTCTACATATTCTTATATTCTTAATTCTTTTTCCTTCTAAAGGGCCTTTGTCCGACTATAAATGTTTATAGAGGGAAATATTAAAAGCCTTCACCATAGTTGCAGAACTAGGGAATTCCATATTTAAATTTCTGGTAATAGGATTATCCTGGGTTTTACGACTGAGCTTTTATGGTGTCTAGGAACATCAAATTTCAAATAGGATTATAATTCCGTAAGCTGGGGAATTTGGACATTTGGGATTTTCCCGTGACGTAGACGGGGGTTTGCCTCCTACCTATACGGAGATTTGAAGAGGATTGTGGGAAGATGGAAGAGAGTTAGTTTTTACTTTTCGGTTCGCGAGGTTCTCCGTTTTTTCAGTCTCCTGACTCGCTGTTCTCGAGATTTTTCTCCAAGTTTATCAAGCTGTACGTTTAACTGTTACGTATTATTGTTAGTGTTGTTAATAAATTGTTATTGTTATTTGTTAACTGCTGTGTCCGTTATTTGATCACAACAAACTCACCCGTTACACCGTCCCGACAGTGGTGACCCCGACGTGATGTAGTTTTTGTGTGACAGTGACGCGAGTGAGTTATACATTGCGGTTTGGGACCTAGATAAACGCACCGGAGAATCAGCACAGATATTACCGCCACAATGACCCCCCCTATCGACAAACCCGCAGTTTTCACGCACCCCAAACTTCCGGTATTCTCATCAGAGGACCCGGAGCTTTGGTTCCAACAGGTAGATTGGGCACTCAAGAACGCTGGTGTCAGAACAAGCACCGACAAATTTTGGTACGTTGGGACGTCGCTCGAGCCGCAATATGCTAAGGAGGTGCGTGACCTGTTGTTGAACCCACCAGAGGAAGCGGAGGACCCGTTCAAAAAACTAAAAGATGAGCTTCTCCGACGACTTGGCAAATCACAGGCCAAGCGCACGCGGCAATTGTTGGAACGTGAGGACATCGGTGACAGGACTCCGTCGCAATTCTTGCGTCACCTCCAGCAACTTGCCGGTGTAACGGCGGCCCAAGACATCGTCAAAGCACTCTGGACGGACCGGCTCAACCCGATCGTGCGTGCCAGCCTCGCAGCCCAGCCAGATACCACGGATCTCGACGACCTGGCGCGGATCGCTGACAACATTATGGACTCAATTGGCTCGCTGGCGCCGCGGATCCAGGTCTCCGCGGTATCAACTACTCTAGAGTCGAAGCTGCTGGAACAGCTTACTAAACTTCAACAACAGTTGTCGGAAGTGCAGAGCGACCATCGACGGGAAATCGCCGCATTGCGTGCAGAGCTCCAGGAGTCGCGCCGCCGCCAACCCAACGCCCGCGACCGATCCTCGTCAAACAGCCGCGGTCGTTCACCGTCGCATCGCGGCCGATCCAACTCGCGCGAACCGGCACAGTACGATGGTATGTGCTGGTACCATTTCAAGTTCGGGGATAGTGCACGAAAATGTAGGACCCCGTGCAGTTTGAACGCCTCGTTCGTCGCGCGAGCGGGAAACGCGCAGGGCAGTCACTAGCGGCGGCGAGTGACGGTTGCCCCACCCCGCGACGTTTATTCTTGACAGACCGGAACAGTGCGGTAGACTTTTTGATCGACACCGGTGCCGATTTGTGTGTGTTTCCGCGGAAATTAGTGTGTGGCCGACGGGTGAAAACCGGGTACGAGCTTTCCGCAGCTAACGGCACCACAATCGCCACCTACGGTTTGATGCCGCTCACGCTTAACCTGGGTCTCCGTCGCGATTTCACGTGGAACTTTGTGATCGCGGATGTGTCAAAGGCGATCATCGGTGTGGACTTCCTATCCTATTTCGACCTCCTCGTCGACATGCGCAATGAACGCTTACTAGACCGCGCTACGAATGTGAGTGTCACGGGACAGGAATCAAGGTGCGCGACGGTCGCGGGAATCAAGACAATCACTGGTGACTCGCGATATCACACCCTGCTCCAGCAGTTTCCGGCAATCACTCGTCCCGACGGTGCATACAACATGGACAACAGGAAACACAAGACGGTGCATCACATACACACTACGCCAGGACAACCCGTTGCTTCGAAACCACGCCGCCTACCCTTGGACAAACTCAACGCTGCCAAGAGAGAATTTGAGTCCATGCTGCGACTGGGCATCTGCCGCCCTTCAGAGAGCAGCTGGGCCTCCCCTCTACACCTGGTGCCGAAGAAGGATGACGAATGGCGACCTTGTGGCGACTATCGTGCACTCAACGCCCGCACGATACCCGATCGCTACCCAGTCCGCCATATCCAAGACTTCGCCCAGACCCTACGCGGCAAGAAGATTTTCTCCACGATCGACCTGGTACGCGCATACCATCAGATTCCTGTGGCACCGGAAGACGTCCCGAAGACCGCAATTACCACGCCGTTTGGTTTATTCGAGTTCCCTGCGATGAGTTTTGGTCTTCGCAATGCAGCACAGACCTTCCAGCGGTTCATCGACGAGAAGCTACGCGGACTGGACTTCGTATACGCCTACATCGACGACCTCCTTATTGCCTCTGAAGACGAGGACCAACACGCAGAGCATCTCCGGCTGCTGTACGAACGCCTTCGGGACTCTGGTATTGTCATCAATACGGCCAAATGTGTTTTCGGCGAGCCTGAAGTCAAGTTCCTCGGCTATATGGTGTCTGAAAGGGGCACGCAGCCGCTCCCGGAGAAGGTCTCCGCGATCCAGGAGTACCCAAGGCCCCAGACAGCAAAAGAGCTCCGACAGTTCCTAGGTATGCTTAACTTTTATCGACGATTCATACACAGGACTGCTCAGACTCAAGCGCCTCTCAACGACCTCCTCAAGGGCAACATCAAAGGAAAGAAGCCAGTTACGTGGAACGATGCCGCTGAAACCGCCTTCATCGCTTTCAAGGACACCCTCGTCAAAGCGACACTCCTTGCGCACCCGCAACTCGGCGCCAAGCTCTCCTTAGTCTGTGACGCGTCAGATCACACCGTTGGAGCCGTCCTGCAGCAGCTGGTGAACGACGAATGGGAACCTCTTGGGTTCTTCTCAAAGAAGCTGAGCGGTGCCGAAACAAAGTACAGCGCGTACGACCGAGAACTCCTAGCAATCTACAAGGCTGTGAAGTACTTCCGACACATGGTGGAAGGGCGTCATTTCACCATCCTGACCGATCACAAGCCGCTCACCTTCGCTTTCCGCCAGAAGTCCGACCAGTGCTCTCCACGTCAGTTTCGTCATCTGGACTTTATCGGGCAGTTTACCACCGATATCCAGCACATCTCTGGCGAGGATAACGTTGTAGCAGACGCTCTCTCCCGAATCGATGCCATCGCTGCGCCACTCGATTTCGAAGCACTATCAGCAGCTCAGCAACAGGACCAAGAGTTGCAGGAACATCGCCAGAGGGATAACTCGGGCCTGACCCTGCGCCAAGTGACCATCCCAGGATCCAACGCTGCTATCTTCTGCGACGTCTCCACTCAGACGGCACGGCCCTTCCTAACAGCCGCCTTCCGCAAACCAGCCTTCGACGCGATCCACGGCCTATCGCACCCAGGCGTCAAGGCGACGACGAAGCTGGTGAAACAACGCTACGTCTGGCCTTCCATCAATGCTGACTGCCGTTCCTGGGCCCGCGCCTGCATTCCCTGCCAGCAGGCCAAGGTCACACGACATGTCTCTACCCCGATTGGCAATTTTACAGCACCATCCAGACGATTCGAGCATGTCCACATCGACCTCATCATCATGCCATACTCCGAGGGATACAGGTATTGCCTCACCTGCGTCGATCGCTTCTCACGATGGCCAGAAGCAATACCCCTCCCGAACCAGGAAGCAGAGACCGTAGCCAGGGCATTCTACAGCAACTGGGTCGCGCGCTACGGCGTCCCTCTCCGCCTGACTACGGACCAAGGTAGACAATTCGAATCGCATTTGTTCCGTTGTTTAAACCGGCTGATGGGCACCGACCACCTCAGGACCACGGCCTACCACCCTGCAGCCAACGGTATGGTCGAACGCCTCCACCGTCAGTTGAAGGCTTCTGTGAAGTGCCTGCAATCCGATCGGTGGACCCATACACTCCCAACAGCTCTCCTGGGGATCCGTGCGGCCTGGAAGGAAGATCTGCAAGCCACCGCTGCTGAGATGATCTACGGCGAACCACTCCGTCTCCCAGGCGAATTTCTGGCATCTACCTCCACCAGACACATCGATGACTCCGCCGACTTTGTTCGTGAGCTGCGCCAGCATTTCCAGACACTCCGTCCAGTCAATGGCACCAGGCACGGCGGACGGAAAATCTTTGTCTTCAAAGATCTGGCTACCACCACCCACGTCTTCGTCAGACACGACGCAACCAGAGGACCGCTGCAGTCACCATACGATGGTCCCTACGAGGTTATTTCTCGAGCCGAGAAACACTTCACGCTCGCGATGCGCGGCAGAAATGTTCCAGTCTCCATCGATCGCCTTAAACCGGCCTACATCGTCGCCGAGAACATCGCCGCACCAGAGGGCACCACGGACGACGACGACGATTTCGTTCCTGTTGCTCCGGGAGAGAATCAAACTCCGGTGCAAGAGGATGCAATTCCACCACCTGCCCCACCAGCTCCACCAGCTCCACCAGCTCCACCAGCTCCAACAACGCCACCTGCCTATAAGACGCGCTCAGGTCGTCGCGTCCGATTCACTGAACCCTATCAAGCAGGCTTCAATTAAATGATTTCGCAATATTCATTCATTTTTTTTTAGTCTTATATCGTTCATCACTGGCAAGGGGGTACTGTAGCGGCTTTACCAACAATAAGACTCAAATAATTTTTATTTCCAAAGAAAATAATCTTACTCCACATCTCTACATATTCTTATATTCTTAATTCTTTTTCCTTCTAAAGGGCCTTTGTCCGACTATAAATGTTTATAGAGGGAAATATTAAAAGCCTTCACCATAGTTGCAGAACTAGGGAATTCCATATTTAAATTTCTGGTAATAGGATTATCCTGGGTTTTACGACTGAGCTTTTATGGTGTCTAGGAACATCAAATTTCAAATAGGATTATAATTCCGTAAGCTGGGGAATTTGGACATTTGGGATTTTCCCGTGACGTAGACGGGGGTTTGCCTCCTACCTATACGGAGATTTGAAGAGGATTGTGGGAAGATGGAAGAGAGTTAGTTTTTACTTTTCGGTTCGCGAGGTTCTCCGTTTTTTCAGTCTCCTGACTCGCTGTTCTCGAGTCGAGATTTTTCTCCAAGTTTATCAAGCTGTACGTTTAACTGTTACGTATTATTGTTAGTGTTGTTAATAAATTGTTATTGTTATTTGTTAACTGCTGTGTCCGTTATTTGATCACAACAAACTCACCCGTTACACCGTCACGACAGTATCGTTGAAAAATTAAACATTGAAAGTAAGATATATCTATTTTTGAAAACTACGGTCGACGGAAAAGTTTTGTAACAAAATCGTGAATTAAAATGGCGATTAACAATCTCAAACATATCTCAAAATATCTCGATTGTTAATCGCCTTTATTAATGCACTTGTTCGTTAAATAACCATTTCCGTCGACCGTTCATTTATGATGCATTTTAACGTACTCAAAATCATTGATTAATGACCCCTGTTAATGAATGATTTTCTATTAATCAACGATTTGTTTATATGCAACCCAACATACATTGCTCTTATACATTTTATATTGGTTAGTACTATCTGTCATTATTTATTTGTCAATTTTCAAATAAAATTTCAGAAAATGTTCATTACACCAGTTGTCACTCAAAACCATATATGGTCCCGTGGCGTAACGGTAAAGTTCACCTGTCATGCAACACTAAGGTCGAGAGTTCAAAACCCATCGAGGGCTACGACCGTGATGTGATGAAATATCCTACTAGCGTTAACACCAGCGCGGGCGGACTACAGCGCCCTCTCGCGGGGGTGGCTATGTTCGCTTAGCAAGGCTCTCTTCTGCTACCCTGATATGAGCAGAAGAGATGCTAATTTTGCGTCCATCTTCCCGTCCTTCCCCTAACCCCCTGGGTTATGTAGAACGTGGATAATGTTGTATGATATGTCAACACACATGAAATGTAATATTTGAAAATCTAAAATAAAAACCTTTTTAATTAGTTAGTTAGTTAAAACCCATCGAGGGTAAATTTTTTTTTTTTAATTTCAATTTGAAAATAAATAATAAAAAATTATACAAAACTACCACTAAGAAAAATTAAACTATCTTTGAGTAGAGTTAATATAAATAGGAAATAGTGATTGTTTTTTATCGTAACGTTAAATAAATAAACATTGAAAGTGAGATTCTATTTTCGAAAACTACTGTCGACGGAAAAGTTTTGTAACAAACTCGTGAATTAAAATGGCGATTAACAATCTCAAACATTAACGCGCTCGCTCCGCTCACGCGTTAAATTATCTCGATTGTTAATCGCCCTTATTAATACACTTGTTCGTTAAATAACTATTACCACATAGAACTGTTACTTTAATGCGTATTACTGTCACTGTCAATAAAACACAGTTTGACAGAATAGTATTTTTTCGGCAACCATCCGGCAAGTAGGTACTTCCGGATAGGCCGGGAAGCATTTTTCAGTTTCCTTTAGGGCTAGCGCAACCAGGTGCACCAATCAGGTAGGAAACGAAAGCGCGATATCCGTATTCCGTTCCCTAGCTGGTTAACGCACTTTATGCTACTGTTGGACTCAATTACAGATTTCGGCCTTGCGCCGAAATAATACTTTGCTCAAATGCCGAACAAAGTAATTCACGCATTTTCAACTTGCAAGCTAGGTTAGCTTGCTCAGTTCAGGTTTGTGTGTCAATCGCGAGCATTTTCGACGGTGCGTTAACCAGTTAGGAAATGGAATATAGATCTCGCGCTTCCGGTTCCTACCTGATTAGTGCACCTGGTTGCGCTAGCCCTATATGAGACGGGAATATGCGCCCCGAAACACAGCATAAGTGCGATCACGAGCACGAGCGTGAGCATGAATGGGAACAATGTGAATCAACCTTAGCGACACCAAGGGTCGCGTTCGCAGCTATTCGCGCATAGAAAAATACTGAGTGAACGTGCGCGCGTAACCGTTTACACTTGAGCATACGCGGTAGATCACAGACCACATTCGTTTTCCTCCCGATTTTGAAATATTCGGGCATTGGTCGAAAGTTAAGAAATTATTCACATTTCAAATGAAACACAATTACGTACTGTGATGGATAGTTGTTGAATCATGAAATATTTTCATATTTTAGATATCTCACCGTATTGAAAATTGACCGATTTTATAAACCTTCAATTTGGGCATGGAGGTTTTTCATTTAAACGGATGGGATGTGAGGGTGTGCAGAATCTCTGAAATCTCTGAAAGTCCAAAATCTTAACCAAATTTTTGTATTCTCACCTGTAGGTTTTCCCAAATAAGTGTTGATGGCATGGAGATGTGCTTCCTTGGCATCGTTTCTAAAGACTACGGTATAATCCATGATGGTCTAGAAGAGAAGATGTGTTTGGATATATGTGTGATATTCAATTTAGGCATAAATATACAGTGTGACCCAATTATATTGGATACACCACTGTAACATTTGAGGTTATCAAACGACTTAAAACATTTTTTATTATTAAGAACCAAGAAATCTAATTACTTTTTAACAAAATTCAAAAAAAAATTAGTTTTTAAGTATACTTTGATAATATATCCTATTTCAAAATAAAACATTTTAATTATCTATTTTTTCGTCAAAGAGGTTACTAAGCTATACCATTGACTAAGAGCTTATAGACGGTCAATGCCAATACAAAATGCATTGGATGTAATCGTGAGAGCCATCTACCAGACTTTTATTGAAAGTGGGTCCTGTAAGGTGGTGCCTCTTGCGGAAGGCTGCAGAACCTACAACTCTGTCTCTTTTCATTTGTACGATCTTTACTCTTTCAGAAATAGTGTAAATTATGAATGGAATCCTATATTTTGAGCTGAATCATAATTATTAGCCTAATGGTGCAACCACATACATTCGATTTCAGACTCGTATTGTACGAAAATGTTTCCATTTGCCTTATAATAGGAATCTAATGACACGTAAAATATATATTGGAAAATAAATTTTATTCATGAATGAACAACTAATACCTTCGAAAAATAATATATCTGTAAAAAAAAAATTGTATTGGCATTTTTGAAGAACTTTTATGAAAAAACTTGAAATTCGAGCTCTCAGAAATATATTAATACTCATCCATAAACAGAAAAAAATGTTTTCAGGCTATTTAATTAAAACTATGACTTCAATGATAGAATATAAGAAAAAACTAAATTATCATTTCATTTCATTTAGGTACAGCTAGGTTAGTTTATCGGGCTCTACCTTGAAATAAAAAAAAAAAGTGGTGTTACTTATATAGTTCGATTTCCTAAATACGAATCTGAAAAAAAATTCGTGGCAATCGTGGCGTTCTCAAGTACTTTTCGAGCCATGCTCCTCTGAATTTTGAAAATAGACCGTTTTCAAACATAATTTTTTCTGTAAAAAATCGCTCAAAATGCCTCCTTCTTTTTGTCTACCTTTTGTTCAAACGCTAATCAACTGATATTTTAGAAATACAAGCACCAAAGCAACAGTTCTACACAAAAATTGACCTTGAAAACAATAAACATAACCTACAATGTCAGTACTATTTGTTCTTTTGACAAGTCATGGTTCCTTGCCATATGCGCCGCCGACTAATCAAATTCAAATAAATGAAGAACTTATTTGCAGATGACCAACTCACCAAAAAGAACAGAAATTACCAACTTCACATCAAATCAACTTCGCATCCAACACCACTATTTTTTTTTTATTTCAAGGTGGTGTCCGATAAACTTACTTACCTTAATTTCATTCATAATTCCGAAAAAGTCAGTCAGAATAAAACAAAATAAATCAATAATAATTATTGAACTGAAAAGTAAAAAATATAAAGTGTATTAAAAACGAGAACTTTTGAAAATTTAAGTACTTATTTTATTGAAAGCTTGAGACGTCATTACACTTGAAAGAAAGTCTCAAAACTTTTAAGAACATTTTTAAATTTTTACAAATTCTTTGTTTTTAATACACTGAATATTATTTTATACTTAAATAGTTTCAAAATGAAAGCTTGTTTTTAAAAGATTTTCACATTAATTTTATTTCGTGAAACAAAAGTTAAAATGATACAAAAAAAATTATATTTCCCGCTACAGTTAGGTTTTGAATTCTGTGTTTTTTTAATGAGTTTAATAATACTTAAGTATATTTGATAAACGCATGAACTAGAAGTTTTTTAAATATCTGGTTACACAGTTCTTCTCGAATAATTACGGAAGATACGGGGGTGTTTCCATGATAAATGAGATACACTGTATGTTAGTTAGGAGAAAAATGCTTTATAATTTTCCAGTTTCAACAACCTGTATTTCTGCAAGAAAGCAGCTTTGTGAAAAAATGCATGTGAAAGTAGCATTGATATTTTTGGTAGAATATCCAGTACAAATTTGAAGCAGTGATTTGGATTGTACACTTCAGCAAAACAATTTTCACTATAAGTATGTATTCATAAAAGCGCAATTATCTTGAAAACGATTGATTTTTTCGGGTTCAAACAATTCTACATTTTTTACTTAAAATTGAATGAAGAAATCAAAAAATAATAATTTTCCTGATTTTACCAGTGGCGAAAAAAATAGGGGAGCAATATACCCTTTATGTACGCCACTAGTGGCAACTAAAAATATAATTTTTCTTTCAAAATACGGCTCTCATTGAACAAAACTATTTCTTCGAATTAAACTGTAAAATTTCCAAAACTGTGGAAGTTATAAATCAAATATAAATTTAATTTTTCATATTCAACACCCTGTATCTGTGCAACCCACCGCTACTCAAGGGTCTGGAAACTGATTCCGTGATGAGTATAACATAATCTACCAACGATTAAAAATCCAGCCTACACACCATGACGTATTCCAAAGTGACAGGGCTATAAATAAGAGAGACTCACTACTGCACACCTCTCCTGTTGCCTCGCCCGACGAATTAACAGCTCAGTTGATATCCCTTCCTCGAGCGAGTAGAAGAGAAATTGTAATGCTCTCTCAACATTATAGCAAGCTATTCTTCACGCTTTCATAAAACCACCATACCTCAGATGAAAACTTTCCGATATGGATGGATATGGTATTTTAAAAGTATTCATTCATACCAATATCCAAATGATACGTACTCTTGTCTCATTCTTGCCACTATATAATTACGTATTCATTCATACCACCCCACAACTTTTCTTTCATGAAAGCAGAACAGAGGAATAAACCTAAATTATCCGATTTTCAAGGCTGAAACTCGAATGCTCGAATACCCCTCGCCCCACCTTCCAGAACTTGATTCATCTCTTTCTATCATCGAGTTTCTTTTTTATGGGCTTCATCGGAGTGGCGACATGTACTAATGAACCCCATCGCCGTTCAATTTTATTTCCATTGGCTTTGACCGTCTATAAGCTCTTAGGCAATGGCTATACGTTCTGAAGCAAGATGGTGACGAATCAAAAGTTTGGAATATTGTTTATATGTCCAAGGGAGTGAATAACTGAGCAATATTGTTTTCTTACGAGATGTGTTGTTCAGAGGCAAAGACAATTTCTGTACCTACAAACTCACTTTCCATTACCTACAGTTTTCTTACAACTCAGGAATGAACCAACATTCTGCAAGATCACTTAATTTCAGTCTTACGTTTAACCGCCACTGCAATTTTCGGCAGGACCAAAAAATAGATTTGTCATAACTTTGCTAAAAATTATCACAGATAGAGAAGAAAAAGTGTATATCATATCTGAAGGCTCCTAGCCTATCATGCAAATATAAAATGTGAGTATTTGAAGGTATACCTAAAATGTTTATATAGTCCCACTTCACGGAGATGTTTGGAGAGGATCAAAAAATCTTGAGTAATTATGCTAAAGCAGCAACCCATACCCTCCTTTGACTATATACAACAAATTTAGAGTAGTGTGACAGGTCCCACTTATACAGGAAAAAAAAACGTTTTTTTACTCCCGCCTCATCTTCAACTTACCCATAAAACCGGCATTTTTTTTTCAGCAAATATTGAATATTTATATCTTGCATATATGTTCAACTATTATGAAGTACAAACCTCAAGCTTGAAATCACATACTATATTTTTCATATAGGGTGTGTATAGGGTGTTATTTTCAACACTTACTGAAGAAAATGCCGGGATTATGGGTGAGTTGGAAATCTCTTGACCCGATGTCTGCAGAATTTTCTGCAAAACATATATGGAACCACGATGATTCACAGGGAACATTTTCCTGAATGACCGCCACCCCGTTGTCAACAAATGTTTCCACCGACGAGGAGAGTGTTGCGAATGAATGCCACTAACTTTGAAACTAATACTGCCGCACAAAGTTCGAGTCGCGGAAGGGAGACAGTTTTGAAAGGTGCCACTTTGGATTTAGCGCAAATAAACTTTGTATTGACTTCACCGAAGTTTCCATAAAACAAAGGATATCCCACAGCACAACACCCTTTTTTGCTGGCATCTCCAAAACAATGGAGTTGGCAAATGGAATTCTCTGGAGGTACCAATAAACGTGGCGAATTGAGTTTGCATACTGATAAAATATCGCTTGAATACTTTTCCCAGATGCGAATAATATACTGAGGAGCTTTTTGATCCCAGCCAATTTTATATGTCAATAATTGTTGGAATAAACATTTAATTCTAAACTTAATTGGGGAAATATCCCAATGGATCAAAATTATTGGGTGTAAGGAAAATTTGGAGCAGTCCATGGACGGGTTATATTGGAGACCCAATACCTTTTGAGAACTTTTTGGTTCTGCATCGAATGAAAACGCATCGAGTCCCAAATGAGATTCTGGTAAATGGTCTAGGATTTTAGGGACATTACTCGTCCATTTTCTTAATTCAAATCCACCTTTCTTCAAGAGGGCAATAAGTGGTGTTTGGAGTGACAGACCATCTTTGACAGATACAATGTCGTCAACAAACGTGTCGCTTGATAATACTTTTGCTGCGAGGGTAGACTGACTCATTTTTATGGTCTTCAGCTAAGTGCAAAAGGGTGCGTATGGCGAGAAAGGGACTGGAAGTAACCAATGACATATTACGGCTAGACTTCGTTATAAACATTATGAGCTGCGGTTACATTATATGCACAATTTTTATTGCCGCTTATTTCGCGGAACATAGTTGCCAGTTAACCCAAAAATCGGCAGCGCTGAGTTTCTGCTCAATTATCTGCTCATATACAATGTAAATAAGCGGAAAATTGCCGCGAAACAAGCGGGAAGAAAACCTTGTGCTTAGAAGGTGTCCCTGTGTTGACCTCAGCAAAAAGTGTAAATAATGCAGTACAGCCGTAAAATGTCATTGGAAGTAATACCATAAGTAACGTCATCAAGCGATATATTTTCACAGCTTCCTCCTGAGAAAAACTCCATGAAATGTGTTACGTCAGTCGTCATGACAACAGCGTGTAAACGGAAAATAAGTAGAATCGTGACAATGTCACGTTGTAATTTTTCTCTCAATAATAAATTATCATTCAATGATAATGGACCTGACTGACCTGACCATGGTGGGGGATATAATAATTGTGAGTAGATTCTTCAGAAGTTGAAACTAGCTCCATGTGGTCTAGCTTAATATATTCTTTTATGAAAGAACAGTACTGTTTGTTCAGCACGGGTTGTTTCAGAAGGCAGAAAATCGTCTTAACTATCACGAAAAGGATATTGTAGAATAAAACGAGCTTCGTTTGATCGCTTATGGGTACACAGAAATTTCGTCTTCAGGAACACGTTCGAGTTCCCAGAACCTTTTAACAAGATCTTCCAAGTAAACAGATTTTGAAGTCGAGCAAAAAAGTGAGGGAACTGATGAGGGCGGTGTATCAGAATGGTTGAATTTTCCGATCAAAACATAACTGAAAATTGTTTTTAGAGTATCAGGTTCACCATGGAAACCAACGATGTGCCCATGAGTAGGAATATGAGAAAAAGTGTCTGATAAAATATTGATTCTTCCCGGAATATTCCGGATCGGCTATTTTTATGTTGGATATGTGAGGCCAGTTCTTGTGAACTTCAAGCTTAGATGCAGGTAACTTGCAAAAAATTTTTGTGAGAACAACGGCATCAATTTGAGTACCGGATTGCACTGTATCACAGGGCGTACGGCCAAGGTAACTACGCCAGTGTTGACGAATGAACTCATAGATCCCAAGCCATTCAACTGTCCGGAAAAACGTAAACCAAGGCATTGAACACTCTGCTGGGTGATGAAAGAAGTCAAATTTTGAAATTCAGTCAATAGAATCTGAACTACAGTGAAAATATAGCTTGTCGCTGTATTTTCACGGTGATAAACCTGCTTAGTTTTTGTTTTACTATCTGTCAAGTGAAAATAATGATTCAAATTATAAACGTCAAATTTTGACTAGTTATCTTTAGGTAGAAAACACACTAAGTAACCAGGACAGACCGTCCACGACCGTCCAGCAACAACCAAAATTTCCAACACGTGTATACTTATCGCACAACTCACACTGTTCGATCGTTTTCGACAGTTCACAAGCGATTTCCAAAGACCATGTTTGAAATTCCAGTCTGCTGGAAATTTTGGTCGGACTCAGACTATCCGGACGTATGACGCGCATGTGCCATATTTTCAGGGGTAATATAATAAGTGGTATGATTATTACCAATAATTTTTTGGAATATTAATGAATTGCAATTCCAATGAATTGATATTCCAAAAAATTATAGGTTTTTAATCATACCACGAATTATATTTAGGACGACAATATATCGATTTGAAATGCTTTACTTCTAGCCGTATTCAACGGAATAATCTTTTTCACGGTCTCATCTATGATACCAAAGGACATTTGTCCCCAACGATCGCTCATATTGATAAATAAAGATAACTAGTCAAAACACATTTTGACGTTTATTATTTAAATCATTATTTTCACTTGACAGATAATAAAACAAAAACTAATCAGGTTCATCACCGTGAAAATATAGTGACAAGCTATATTTTCACTGTAGTTCCGATTCTATTGGCTGAATTTCAAAATTTGAAATCCACTGATTGGTTGTTAAGCAAGAAAATATATTGTCATATTGATACATGTTTATGATGAACTTTTCAATAAAGTTTATATAAATTGGTATATTTTTTTATAAAATCTTTTGCGGAGGCGATTAATGAATAGTTAATACAGCAAGATGCTCAAGTGTTCTTAGGATATTGCTAGAGGGTTTGTACGAGGATGTTCAGATCATCGAAAAAGCCAGATCTGACTTCAACAAATAGTTTTGAAAATGCTAATGACAGTGAGAAGGCTCAAGAGTCGTTGACTATATAGATACTAGAGCAAGTAGGTACCACTCCGTGATTATGGATAATTTTGTTTATTAAGTCAAATTTCTACTCACTATTCAAAGCAAAACTCAAAGTTATTATTATTGATTGAAGGTTTGATTTTGTGGAGGAAATTCGATTATTGATATGATTTGTTTGGGTATTTTACCTTCCACAATCTGAAAATGAAAAAATGTTGGTCCAAGGAAATCTGTATAGATGTAGAAGGGCAAATTAATCAATTAACCCTATAAGTTACCATAACCTCATGAATGTCAGACAAATGTCATATTAACAAAATTATTCTAGCGGTCGGTTGTAGATGGTCAATCAATGTGACTTTGAAAGTTTCCATGGATCTCTTTCAAAATTTGGTCGTAGATGGACGGTCGCGGACGGTCGGTCCTGGTCATTCAGTGTGTTTGCTTACTTTATTTATCAATATGAGCGATCGTTGGGGACAAATGTCCATTGGTATCATAGATGAGGTCGTGGAAAAGAGTATTCCGTTGAATACAGCTAGAAGTAAAGCATCAGTTACCAGGTTTCTTTATTTCAAATCGATATATTGTCGTCCTGAATATAATTCGTGGTATGACTAGTTTTTTGGAATATCAATTCATTGGCAATCCCAATGCAAGAAAATACAACTCGTCCTGCGAACTCGTTGTATTTTCAGCTTTGGGATTGCAATTCATTAATGTTCCAAAAAATTATCGGTAATAATCATACCACTCAGTATATGACCCCTGATAATAAATTTAGGAATGGAAAATAAAAAATTATTGAAAAATAAAAAATTAAAAAAATACACACAATTGCGTGTGGACGCAACACTCAACGTGAATAACCTATATTAGCCAGTATCTTTGAAATAAAATTTGCTGTGGAGATCGCTGCCATTGAAAATATTTTGAACGGACATTGCGTGTGGTACCTGAAACGGTAATAAATTACAAATTGGCATACCCTATTCCTGCTACTGTACGGGTTCTCCCGTTTGGCAATGAAACAAACTGTCTCATTTTCTGCGCTCTGGTCGACAAATAATGGAACTGTCTCGTTCAGGTAAATATAGGAACCAAAGGAATTCAACCAATACCTTTCGGCTACAGCGAAATTATCAGATTTTTTCGAAATATATGGTTCATCCCCATTAATGTTCATTTTTTCCAAAGGCCAACTCTGTACTCTCCTTTGTGGTCCTCCGTACCAGTTTGCACCATGAAGGTCAAAACAATCCTTGAAAACTTCATTAACATTTTCTCCTTTCCATGTTACTGTCAAACCATCTGGAGTCACTTCAATTCTAAGTTTGTCCTCATCTGTTTCGCAAATGTTCCCTATACAGTGTACTTGAGATAGATTTTTTCCAACACCCAAAGTTCCAAGAAGTTTTTCTTTTCCATCTGAAAATATTTCATATTTATTTTGAAAACAGTTCATATTTTTCATAAGACTTTTGGTCGCTCAGCCTGTTTACCAGTGTGACTAAAAACACTGTAGCCTGTTGAACACTTTATTTTTACCAAAATACTATCATCACTGATCATGGGTCATGTGGCCGAGTGGTTAAGGCCGTCGGCGTCGTGTTCAAGCCATTCATGCCGCTGGTCGTGTAGGTTCAAATCCTAGCGACTACAGATTTTTTTCTGATGACCCGAGAAAGTACTAGGAATCGCACGTTGAAAGTTAATCCTTGGCTCGTACAGGTTTCAGAAAAAACAATTTTAACAATTTTCAACCGACCTACAGGATATTCGGAAATTTGTGTGAACGAAAAAAATATAGTTTCTGTCCTCTCAATAGTTTTAAATTCAATAGATAGTGGATAATTCATAAAATTCCATAGTACGCATCATATGGGAAACTTTTTTTATTGTGCATTCCTCAAGTCCAAACATGCATCAATAGCATAAAGAAAAAATCACAATACGTACTATACGAGCTCATTGAAAACTTGTTTTTGGTCCAAGAGTAAAGTACCCTTATTTTCAAAATCAAAAAATGTTATTTTGAAGAGTTGTTAAGCATTAAAAATTTATCTAAATTTGAAGTTATGGCCATCTAAGTAAAGTTTATTTTTTTGTCATTTTTTTCAAATGGAGACTTTAAAGGATAAAATTTGCTCAAAACGATAAATAAACGACATCCTGTATACAAAAGTTCATCAAAAAAGGGTGCATTATTATAAAAATATATTAAATTAAAAACTAGGAAAAGAAAAAAAAATGGATAACAAAATCACTGATCACCGCAGTTAATAAAAAAAATTATCTATACCACAAATGGCAAAACAGTTCAGATAACTAGAAATTGAAAAACGATTATCAAATATTATAAAAAACTCGTGGAAAACGAAAATGATTTGTCTAAAAAATTTTGGAACACAGTAATTGAAATAATAAAAATCCCCGAACAAAATGAAATTATTAACATTGAAAACAAAAATAATGATTTGGTAAGTGACTCCAAAGAAATAACAAATATATTTTATACATTTTTTGTGAATGTAGGGAACAACTCAGCATCAAAAATCAACAAAAATCCAAACTATAATGCTAAGAAGAAAAACTCAAATAACTCAATTATTCTGGAACCAATAAATGAACTTGAGGTAACGAACACGATAGCCCAACTGAAAAATAAAAAAGGCTCCTGGATATGACGGCCTGAAAGCAGAAACATTGAAAGCTACCTCAACCTATATTATGTGAACCACTAGCATACAAAATCGACCAATGTTTCGAACTAGGTCAATTTCCATATGCTTTCAAATTATCAGTGGTGACCCCCGTATACAAAAACGGAGGAAAACAAAAAGTGACCAACTATACGTAGACCAATCTCCCTAATAACGTCTCTAAGTAAATCAATTGGTAAAATTCTATAGAGTAGATTAAATACAGTCCTGGACAAATGTAAACTTTTATCGGAATCCCAGTTAGGTTTTCGGGAACATAAATCTACACAAGACGCTATTCACGTTTCAAAAAAATTCCATGTTTGGGCGTATTTGTAGATTTAGGTAAGGCTTTTGACACAGTTGACCATACCATGCTTCTAGATACTCTAGATAATATAGGAATACGAGGCACAGCAAACGACTTACTTAAAGATTACCTGACAAATAGAAAACAAAGATGAAAAATGGGAAAAGTAAATTTCTATGTTTTTGTACCACTTTATATTTATAACCTTTAGTTACTCCAGTTTCGTCCTATTTGGACATTTTCAAAACTATAATTCAAACAGTTTGAGTTTTCCTTCTCCGATCATTTTTAGCAGAGTTATGACCAATCAAATATTCGGCTCCGCCAGAACTTTCAGCGGCGGGTAAGGGTGAACCTGAAATTTGATGTCGGCGTTCAATCACGCTTTCTGAGAAGACTAGCGTATTTCATAAGAAATTATTTGAAATAATTTTTGTGGAAAATTGAATAATTTTTCACCCTGTTGAGTTGTTTTTCCGATAAATCATATGCTTTCGAAGATTACAGCAAAAATCTATTTATATATTTTTAAACGAAAAAAAATATGTTCCACCCCTGATATTTTGGTAAACAATTTTTTTTCGTGTTTATCATGGTTCCAACTACTTGCATACCAAGTTTGGTGGTGCTACAATCGATTCTTGTCTCAAAACCCAATCGTACTGGATTATATATCATTCGTTGGGCTGAGACGATCGTACATACCACAGCACCGATGAGAGGCAAGTCCCTAAAAACATATTTGCAGTTGGTCACTCTTCAGCCGAATGAAAGGTAGTATAGTTTGATTTCAATAAGCACTTGCAATAGAGTTCTCCTTAAGGAAAGTTGCCATATATCTATCAGATGTTGCTCAATATTCACCGTGGTATTAGCCAAGAAAGCAGTTTTTTTCTTTTAGATATTTGCCTCATATCCATAACTTCGTGGAAATGTGTATGGAAGAAGGCATTTAGAAATTAATTCCTGTTATTTATCTGAAACTCTCCAGCACACTTTGTCGAATTTTGATCGGAATCATGCTTTTACTCGTCCTAGAGTCTATGCTACGGAGGAGTTCTTTTTGCTCACTAGTAACATTGCGACTGATGGCTTATCATAAGTGGCTGCTTCTTCAGTGGGACATCATGTTGAACTGGATTCATTCGTTGAAGCCCAATAAAATTTGATAATGAACAATCAAACGAAAACATTGAATATTATACCACATATAACGGTTCAAAATTAGAAAAATAATGGTCGACCTCTTTATCTTTAAGATAACACAGATAATCAGTATAGATAGAAAAGTGTATATGAATATTTTTTCACTTGCATGGTAGATAAAAAAATGTATTTTTGATTTGTCATTTTACAGACTGAAGTGCTAATTTTAATACCGAGGGATTAGAAAAACGTAATCCCTCCATTCTCTTTCATACGGAAATATCGATAATAATTATATCTGAATCCTTCCACTAGGTACTCACTTTCAAATAATATTCATGGAAGTACCGTTTATATATCAATACAAATACTAAATAATTTAAAAAATCACAGATTAATTATTTTCAGTATCGAAAACATCAATAAATATTTGGTAAGAATGTAATTTAGGTAGGGGAGGGTGGGCCACAATGGAACACGGGTCACAGTGGAACAGTCCGTGTACCGGACATACAGAAGTTTGGTTCTAGTGCAACGAGATTCCGGCAGTAAGCGCTGCGGACCACTCCCAACAAAGCCAGTTTATCGTCCCCTCTTCACCAGTTGCACATAGACAAGAGTTATATACTGCAGTTGCGTGTCAGACTTGACGAGTTGAGGTACCGTTTTTCGTAGTGGAAGTAAAAATTTTCCGCCAACGGATTTTCGTCTCCAGATAAAAGTGATTTTTTTATTCAATCAGCTCTTATGGCATTCCATCTTACGTGTATTCCTCAAGTTTTTGAACGACTTTCGCATTTCCACTGCTTCACGTTCGTGGTGGAGAGTAGGGAAAACTGAAATGGCGTGTTTGGGGTTCCTTGAAACAGAGGAGTCTGGGACACAATGAAACATATCCGCAGTTAATGACAGAAACATAAAGATGCTACTGGAAAATCATTCTGTGGACTAATGACTTTATTTGAACCGAATGGTCTTGACTTTCCTTGACCTTGCAGAAAGATGCAAAATTTGGTTTGCTTCCTTGGTAAGAACTAAGTCTGGTTTCTAATATACTAGGAGAGCCCTCATATCCATTTATCTAGCAACACAACCTCGAATAATAATGTTGTGCTGTCTAAATGATAACCAAAGAAACTAAATAAGTACCAAACTGTGTACTGATTAAATGGTGTGAATACGCAGTAACTTATTCCATTGGTCTGAATTTGGTATGGTCAACTAGCTTAGAGTACCAAATTCGCGCACGGTATAAACGTAGCCAAAGACAAAAAGGTTTCATCTCAATCATGGTTGATTTTGGCGATTAGAACATTGGCTAAACGTAAAAGGATTTCGTGTTTATGCCTTAATAAGATCAATATTGAACTTATTTTACATTCCAGATACCGCTTTTTATATACATGGCTTCTTTCAACATTTTTAATTGAAAAATAGTGTTTTTTGTGAATTTTTGCGTTTTTTTTAGCTGTTTGCACAATGACACAAAGTGAATTTTTTGGCAAATGGCACTCACGGTCACATATGATTTCTGTAATAACAGTCGATACATTTTTTTCATAGCTTAGATCCCAAAATCACAGAAAACATCGGAATATTGAAAAAAAATCTGATGGGGAGCTATGTGCGAATCCAACTGTTTTGTTCCATTGTGCCCCCCCCCCCAACGTTTTTTTTTTAATTCAAATTACTTGGTTTTCGTATCCAAGAATTTTGGCCATAGCTTTTTTTTGCTTTTAGCAAAATCAGTTTATGAAAAAATTAAAGACAACCTTTTATTCGAATGCGCTTATATGTAAGAAATAATTTCTTCACATGTATAACTGTGAGTTACAAACTTCATCTTGAATTTATGAATTTTTACAACGAATTCCTAATCTCAGACCCCGAAAACCTCCAAATACCAATTTTGAATCAAATGGGACCATAATCGAAACTGGTGGAGTCGCCATCTTGAATTCATCTCTATACAGTGCGACGCTAAATTATGGAATAAATTCATTATTTCTAAATATAAAGATATTTTGGAAAAATCCTGGGATAGGTCGATTTTTTTTTTTGCGATGGTCCAACGTTTGAACCCCACTCAATATATAGGTTTATCCGCATTTGAGTAAAAACGACTTTGGTGATATTTTTAAATGGGACATCCAGTATATTTTTCTATATTTGGTGAGGGATCGTCATTACGAATCCAGTGATACCAGGTTTGATGTGATTATATCGAATGGCTGCGGAGATATGGGCAAAAACTTCCTTGTATGCCTAATGAGTAAGACTGAGACTCCACACGATTCAGAAAGTTAAAAGTCTCTGTCGCACACATTGGACATATGGAAAGTTTTTTGACCATATCTCCGCGGCCGTTTGACATAATCACACCAAACCTGGTATTACTTGATTACTGACGATCCATTACAAAATATACTGGGTGTCCTATTTGAAAATATTACCAAAGTCATTTTTGCTCAAATGCGGATAACACTATTTTGATTTGATTTTGGGGGCTCAAAAATTGGCCCATCAGAAAAGAAAATCGGCCTATCCAAGGATTTTTCCAAAATATCTTTATATTCAGAAATAATTCTGTATATGAACTCTTCATAATATTCTCAGTCAGTCAAACGTTGCTAGAATAATCCAAAAATATTTTGATTAGCGCTATATATTCAGAATGAAATTGCCATGCGGCTAAAGCATGTTCTCATAATATGATCGTCGTCCCTTGCTTTGTAATATACTGTCATAAATATGAATTCCATGTTTACTTACATGCGGAAGCTTTGACACCAATACCATTTTCTGTTGGGTCGATAGTTAATGTTACATCTCCCCTCGTAAGTTTTAAGGAAGATGCGTTTCCTAAGAGTAGTGCAATAAAAATTGCAGTTAACATATCTAAAGCCTCACTGAATACCCAAAGTACTTTCAACGACTTCAGCCGTTTAGCGTGTAACAAAATCATTTCAGATACAAGTATTTATCAGTTGAATTCCTTATCTAATCCACTTTTCATGCAAATCAATTGCTCCATTCGCGTTATTATCTCGTTTAAGAGCAAACAATACCTTTGATGAAACGAGTTTCGGTTTTGAGCGATCAGTCTTAGTTTTTTGCGAAAATTTTGTTGGTACAAATGTTCCAATTTGTAAGAATGCGGGAAATCAACTGATTTTTGGTTTTTATGATTCTGAAGAAGAAAAAAATATATGGTTTGACAAATGAAAAAAAGGTAGATTCCCGCATTCTTAAGGAAATTATAGAACCAGAAGAAGAAAAAAATTTATAGGATCATTAGTTTTTACGCGAAACCAAAACAACGATCAGGAGCTATCTCCAGCTCCCAGCTACGTAGTTTTGTTACGGACATGTATCGCTATCTCCACTATAGCTTTTAAAAAATATATCCTCTCACACCAAAGATTTACAAATAGTAATTATAAATATATCCGAAATAAATTTGGAATTCTAAGCTTGACTGGTCGCAGGAAAATGAGCGATATCAATCTAGTATTCAAAATTACTAAAAATTATATCGATTCGCCAAAACTGCTATCCTGTATAATTTTTTTTCGTTCCATCACGCACACTTCGACAACATCAAGTATTCAACATTCCTTTTAGAAGAACTGCGGTGGGGTATAACTCTCCTCTTATAAGATCTGAGAGAAATTTTAACTAATACGTAGACACAGATACAGAAAATATGAGTCTAGTTTCTTTCAAAAAATATTTGAAAACCAAGTTCCCAGTACTGTTCAATTAAGATTACGTTCATAATTTATAATGCAATTTTTTCTCTTAATATCAATATTATTGAGAGCTTCAAGTTTAGATATTAATTGTTATCATAGTGATTATATTGATTTCTGAAATTATCAACATTAAAATTGTAAACTTTTTATCATAGTTATTAATTATTTTAATTTCTATTATTATTGTTATTAACATTGGTTACATTATGTATTGCAGATATACTTGTATGGTCGTACGTAAAAGGTATTACGTGGATACTGTTTTTGGAATTTTCATTCTGTTTGTATCCCTTATTTCTGAATAAATAAATAAATAAATAAATAAGATGTGCGGCTCCATGATGAAATTTGACTTTCGTGATGACGCGCTGGTGATGAATCTTAGAGTCGTAATGAATAGACAACCTGTGTTCTCAAAGGTTTTCAAAAATATAGAACTGAAATGTGTTTGAGACAATATTATAAAGTTTTGTGTAAAGCACTGCATTCGATAAAATTACGTTATACACTAGCGGGCAGTAAGGTAAACTTTACCGCCCAGTTCAGCGAGCGTGAAATGGCACTATTACCGCCCGCGGGCGCATTATGGCCCGCGGGCCGTAAAGTAGACAAAATTCTCAAATTGTCTACATTTACACATCATTTCATGCAAGACCTGACACGAATCAGAATTATTTCAGTTCAGTAGAGACAGACTATTCCTAACATCTCTTCATAATAGACATTTTTTCAACATGTAACTAAGTCATAAGCCTGAACATTGAAAATGAAGTTGGTTTAGTTATTGATGTTGAAGATGGGATATTCTCTTGAACATAATCATTACAAATTGAAAGCTTCGTTACAGTATCTGCATCGATACATTTCAGACCTAGATGGTTGATTCAAATAACTGTCCGGTACCATTCCGGCACCATCGTTATACATTTTTACAGTGATGATCAATTTATTTGAAATAGATTCTTCAATATAAAAGTTCTCAGGACCTATAGCTATATGGAAGAGCAGATGTATGTTAATTGTAAAGCTTATATTTCATATAGTACTATATTATTACATACAAACTGAATCTCGCCCTAACTGCATAAACCATATGTCATTTATTTTTTTATCATTTATTAATATTATTATTAATAATAATTAAGACATTTATTATTATTATTATTATGGTATCACATTCCCCATACTATGTTACTATTGATTATTGTATACATAATGTAAGTCAGTATTTGTGATTCGCGCTAATGAACTGCTAGTGCATAAAATTGTGTATGTGTCACGTGCGTAAAATGCGTTTATGGCGTTCGGCGTGTGATTATCCACGCCGCAGGCCATAAATGCCTACTTTACGCCCTTGATACATAAATAACTATCGAGTAGAGTAACGTTTCGTAATCAGGCGCGTATACAAGGGGAGTAATAGGGGTAATTACCCTCTCCCCCATGATAGAAGAAAATTCAGTGTTTCAATCAAAATTAACATTAAGATTCATAAAATTAATCTTATTTCATTCAACGTGTAACTATTTAAATCTAACCATCTAGCCTATTTCTTCCTACAACATAACGAGAGCATCTAATTCTAATGCTAATCTGTAGTTGACTTGGGTACCTGATTGATTTGTGTTATTTGATTTAAAAACCTGATTTTTCTTTGCTTCAAGTTACCTATGTAAATGTAATTAATTTCAAATCCTGTTACATATGAGTACCTGATTGATTTGATTTCTATACCTACCTGTTTGGCCTTTGCTTCAAGTTAACTATATACGTAAAAGTTAAATGCATTCAGTTTCAGAAAGCATCTGTTGATTTCGTTATATAACTTTTTCTTGAATACATTCCATTGGAAGTACGCGCTTTAGTAGCCATAAGAAGAATTAGATTCCTGAATTTGATTACTTGCTGTTATGGATGTAATTTGAGGAACATAATGTAACCTACCTACTATATTAGACTCTTTACTGGAAGCAAACTTTTCATTTTATTAGCCTCAACTAATAGTGACAAGTATATTTACCATTATTAAAAAATTAATTATTTTCAAATAATTCATATACATAAATCTACAAATATATATATATATATATATATATATATATATATATATATATATATCAGTTACTACCATACAGTATTCTATTGCAGCAATATCAAATGACTCGGTGGTCTGGCGGTCTAAGGCGCAGACCGCTCAGAACTTCAGTATAGCGGTAGTCGGTTCGAACCCGATGTAGGTACGAGGGATTTTTTTCTCAAGTACCCAATATCAGAATCGATAGACGACCACAGTCCTTGTTGGAAGCAAGTGTATTGTGTGTTGTCTAGATGCCAATCTCGGCTAGTGCTAGCTTGGAGTGCACGCCGGCCACCCGAGGTGGTGCTGTAGGTTTTCCTGCAGCTGAAAAGTGAATACGCCACCAAAAATCACTAAGTCGCCCCGGAGCGCCACGGCAAATAATAATAATAGCCGTCCTCTACCCGCACAGGCCATGACTTTGGGTACACTCTACGAGTGTTTATGAGGGAGTATTATTATTACTCACTTTTGGGTACTTTATTATTGTCTTACCTGTAATAGCTTTCATTCTATCCCTATACCCTCAGTTTACAGTTATTAGTTTTTCAAAGAAGGATTATTTTGTATTTTATACGATGAGATGAGGTTCGGTTGCACCAAGGAAGCAATAATTCAGTTTTTTGTACTTCCATAGAGAAAACGTCATGCAAGATTCTTTCATAATTTTTTTTCTTTACTGCTATTTAAAATCTCTTCAATTTTTCAATCTTAGAATTCTCATTATGAAAAGAACGTATTCTTTTGAGTACTTTACATCATATCTTCTGTATTTATTATAAAATCTCTCCAACATTTCATGTTTTCTGCAGTGAAATTTTCGGATATTTTTTGTTGCTAGGTATGTAGCTCTTATCTTATGTTTTAACGACTCAAGTACTCACTTGATGAATTGATGAGATAATACAATTTCTATAATAAATACTGGAAAAAAACATCAAAGTCATAGTGAAACATGTTACATTCAATTCCTTTAATTAGGTACACCTGAGAAATCGACATGAAACTCTTTACTAATTTGTTCTTGCTGTTTCTGTTCGGAAATAATCTGATTGTTGATGCTGTACCAGTGAAACTCAAGTATGAAAATGTGGATGTATATTTGAATTTCACTGCAAAAGGAATCGAACTAGTAGCATTGAGAGGTAAGAAAACTTATAACTCATCTAACATGGGTTTCTTCGAACTTTATCATCAAGAGTGAAGTTGGGCAATAACCAGAAAACATGTTTGCAAGGCTTACTCGATAAACAAATATTTCAACGTTTTTCCCCATCTCTTCTAAAACTGTACGGATACTGATTTTCATCATTAATGAATACATTTAGATTTCAATGATAAGATAACTGATAATGTTTTAATGTTATCACTTTATTTTTCATAACGTCATTTATTCCATATGGATGAGGTTTCAATCAATATTTCAATCATTGAACAAACTTTTTATGTGGTATCTTGTTCATTCTCTGACTGAGAATTTTATATAAGATTTAAATTTGTATATATAGATATGATAAACAGTAATATGATTATTCCTCCTTTGAATGAATCCCATATATCCTTTGATATTATATAAAAATAACTCTGTGGGAAGTGGTGTGAGGCCGTAGCTGAGGGGATATAACAATTCTACGAATATACCAGCCGTTTTTTTCGAAATGTCATTCTTTCATTTTTGTGTGTTACGTTCGATGTTTAGACTAAGGAACAATAATAATTTATCAGACGAGGATCTTCATTTTTTATTCAATATTAATTTACAGATCTACAATGTTGTTCTTCAAACCTGAAATCTATATTTTGTAATCCGTCTCAAGGCTCTGCAGATTTTTTTATGATTTAAATTATAATTGGATTCGATCTTTCAAAACTTCTTTACTATTTCTTCACTATTTCATGAAAATAAGATTCGAACATCAAGGTAATACAAGGTAACGAATTATTGAAAAATTTAAATTGAATTCAAACTAAAAAATATATTTACCGAATTCAAACATATCTCCATCTGTAACTGAAGCTTTTTCATCTGTTACTCTATTTTAGAAGGTTTGGAGGGCATATCTTCACAGTCGGTCTTCGTCGACCACTCGAACTTTACCATCTTTCCCTGGATATGTCTTGATAATTTTTCCCATCATTGGCCAATTGCTTCGTGAAAGTTGATTGTCCATAATTATGAAGAACTCATCTTTTTTAATGTTCTTTGAATCTTCATACCTCTTCGTCCTCTTCGTCCTCTTCGTCAGGATGGGTAAATATTCTCTAATCCAATTTTCAGCCAATTTTTGAAACATTCTTCATTGTTTTTTCAAGTCATATTTATATATGTCGTAGAAATCTGGTGGCTTACCGATGCTTCATTTTCCAATAAAGTGGTTAGGTATGAGGCTTCCGGGATAATTGGAATCAGAGGACACGTATGTCAATGAGCGACTATTCACAGTGTGCTCTTTTTCCATTAGATAGGTGAGAAGTGCTTCTTGTCTCGCGCTGCTTCTCTCAGAGTAAGATGCACAGCTTACTTCATGGATCTCACCATTCTTTTCCAAGCTCCCCCCATATGAGGCCTATCAGGAGAAATTCCTCTCCATTCAATCTCAACAGCTATCATTTCACCCTTTATTGTTTCGTTGTCCAACTCTCTGTGCTGATCTTAAATTATTTTTTCATGATTTTCAAATTGTCACTCCATATCGTCTTCGGTTGCCCACGTCGTGCAACGAATTTTCTCAGGCAAAAAATCACTCAATTTGTGGTGAAACATTTAGCTGATTTTATGGAACAGCTCTCACTGAAAGACAAGTGAATAAAACGCCATAACGTTGGTAACTGTGGTAACTATGGTAACTTCTGTAGGTCCAAAGTAGTATTCACCTATAAAGGTAAATGTTTTTCGGGTTTGGTCAGTTTGAAATTTGGAAGTTGTCCCATTTCAACATTATTCACCAATTTTCTTCCTCGGATAATCCAGAACTTTTGTCGAACTTTATTCAAAACCATCTGAAGTCTGCCATGTCCAAGTTTCCAGTGATAGTAATGGTAATGTTAATGGGTGGGGGTCGCAAGCATCAGTGACTAGGCTCAAGTGGTCCCTTTTCGCAAACCCCAGCATCTTCACTCATCCCATAGAAGAAACCTGCTCGAACCCCTTCGACCTTCTTATGAAGGTCGAAATATCCTTCCAGTCCAAGTAATGGAATTCCTCTTACTTAATAGTAGCAGCTCCAAAGACGTTTTGTCTGCGAAATCGTTGAAGCCGTTTTCGAGATCCAAAAAATATCATTACTATTATTATTGTCAGTAAAATCGTATATTTCCAAGAAATACGTCTACATAGACTCTTAGAAAAATAGATTCTTGGAAAAATACGATTTGGATCAAATTTTGTATTTAGATGAGATATTGATACTCAAGTTCATCTATATAGTCGCTTTTATGAAAGAATGTGATTTTACTCTTAATAATAATAATAATATGAATTTTTGGATATCGGTAACGGCTCTAATTATTTGGATAAAATTTTGTATTTAGATCAAGTTTTTCGTTTTATGTTCCACTATATAGGCGTCTTCTTTAGAAAAAGGTGATTTTACAAATAATAATAATAATGTGAATTTTTTGATCTAGAAAACGGCTTCAACGTCTTGGATCAGATTTATTATTCAGATGAGGTATTGCTACTTGAGTTCATCTATATAGGCGGCTTTTTTGAAAGAAGGTCATTCTACTATTAATAATAATAATATTAATTTTTGGATCTCGGAAACGGCACATCATCATCAAACTCTATTTTGTCGGAACAACTAGTCATTTTTGACGTAGGCCTGACATTGGTCTGACACGTTTGAGGGTCGAGGGGCACGGGTGGACAATTTTTTGCCACATCATTGTATTGTCATGGAAACCGAAGCAACATGTAAAATTTCAACATCGTTGGATGAAAGGAAGTGGTTCTGATTCAGCTTGCAAGATTGGAACCCATTTAACACACACCAACAGCGGAAGTCGAATAAACAAACTTTCAATCAATATGCAAATAATGTGTTATTACCAGCCGGTCAATAAGTCTGCAGTTAGCAGAAAAATATGTCAGACTACTAGATATAATACATAGAAAGTGTCATTAGTAATCACTTTTATAAAACATTCAAATATCTGCATCGATTGAGTTAAATGGCTATAAAGTTCTTATTTCTTTTTCTACAGGAGAAAATGAAGTTCTTGTTGGTACTCTCGGAGTTAACAGAAACATGACCGGAATAGATTGCTTAGAAACTGGTGATTCATGCAATATCACTGGAAATGATGTTAGCCTGAATATTACATCTTCTGCTGATGGTATTCTTTATATAGACTGGGAAGTACCAAACACTGTTGAGCAGTTGGAGGATTGCTTTGATTTGCAGCCTGGCAAAACATTCTGGTTCGGTGGACCTCAGCGATACGTTCAAAAACCTTTAGAACAACAAGTGTTGGATGGAAATAGTCCCTATGTTATCAAAAAAGGAGATAATTTTGCTGTTGCGGAAAGATATTGGTTGAATAGTAAGGGTACATACATTTTTATAGAAGACAAGGTGCCCTTGTTCGTTGATCAGAACTTCAAGAAAAACGGGACTGTCTGTTTCATTGCTAAGGCCACCAATCCATACATCAACAGAAATAGGGTAAGGATTTATTTCAACTTCTGAGTTTCAGATTAACACGAAAATTCAGAAATGTTTAGGTACATTGTCAGAACAAAGAAATGAGATATTCTTCGACCCTTGATAGAAAGCAAAGCGGTAGTGATGATCACTATTATTTTGAATTGGTTATTCACTTGTTATTTACTGTATGAATGAAAATATTTCAGAATGACAGAGAAAGTTAAATATCTATGTTAGTTTAGGTTCCACATTTTTCGATTATTTCGATTATTGGAATTCTCAGATATTCCCTAGTGTCGGGAGACTGGCGTAACTGAAAAATGTTGGAAATGTAACTGTCGATGAAAACAATGTTTGACGAGTATTCACATAACCAGGCTCGTAAGTTGAATGGGTCAGATAAACTCGTCAGATTGATCTCACATAAATTCATAAAGAGCATCGATCATTGGGAAAACACCGGAACATGAACAGATTGGCAACCTTCCGCTATAGTGTTCCTGACAAATATGCCAGTTTGCGATAACTCGGACAGATAGGATTTGTGCCTTAATATGATGGTGTAATATAGCTAATCTTTGAGAGACTGTTTGGACCACATTTTCTCTCGATTATCAAAGAAGGAAAAAAATAAATTTCAAAACTTTGCCAGCATAGTATGGAAGAGATCTAGAAGATATTCTGGGACAACAAGTTTAAATAAGTAGTAAAAAACATATTCCACGGAAGCAAAAACATGGGATGGAGAATATACGGTCGTCCATAAAGTAATCTCCCCTTGTTAAGTTTTGAAAGAATCGAGATCTTTCCAAATGGCGGCCGGGCGTCATTTTTGATAAATGATCCATTTTGGTGTCAAAAAGCAGCTTAAGAACAACCATTTCACCAAATAAAACTTTAAAGAAAAATTCCAATAGGTTCAAAAGTTAACAGGGGGGAGGTTACTTTATGGACACATAGGATTCGTGTTTTCGAATGCAAGTTGAACTTCCATTTTGTAGGGATAGAATTCAGGATCGAATTTATTGATGTGGAAATATTAGTAGAAAAGAAGTGTCTGACCGAAACTAGAATTTTTGTTTTGTATGTATCAAGATTGGTGGTGAAAGATAGTTTAAGAAGTGTAACAGTGACAGATGTTTTAGAAAATTAGCACTGTAGTGAGAGGAAACACTTTTAATATAGGTGCCAAGTAATCTTGTTAAAAAACTGACTTAAGTTTCTATGGGGATTGGAATAATTGACTCGATAGTTTTATTTTCAACGGAAGCCTGATGTGAGCATCTTACTTCTTCCAGTCCGGATGTGTACGCATGATCTATTTATTTTATTTGCAGACGATACTACAATACCGGATTGTTGTGAAACAAGACTCCAAAGAAGCTCATTTGCATGCTATAAATACATTCTTGGGAAAACCCGACGGTAAGATTTTTCAAAACTAAGTGTGTAACTTGTAAAAGACAGTATTCTCCTTAACTGCGGTAACTATAAATTCACGAGACATGCTATTATTTGAATGTTCATATATTGATCACTCTCTATCATTAGGTGACAACATTTTTGGGAACGGCATGACCCTTCAATCCTTATTATAATAAATACCTTCACCAAAATTAGGTTTGCTAAAAAATTATTTCTTCAATAAACAATGTTAATTTCAACATATAACTTTAAATCTTCATTTATTGCAAATATTGATATACCGCGAAATATTCAGTTTCAAAGAAAAGCAGTCAACTGAATTAAAAAATGTTCACACATGCGAATTAGTAAACATTCATTTGTAACAAAATTACAAATCCAAAAAACGTAGAGCAGTAAACAACATTAAAAAAATGTTACACACGCGTATTCGTTAATATTCAGCTGAAACAAAATTAAATGTTCACATGTGTAATTAACACAATTTAAAAAATTATCACACATGCGTATTCGTAAACATTCAGTTATTACTAAATTACAAAACGTGTATGCTCGTGCCAAATTGCTCATTCATTTCCTCCTAGATTGAAAATAATATCTATCTGAAATTAAGTGTAAAGTTATAGTTAGAGTGCCCATCGGCAAAAATTTTACTAAAATATACTCTCTCCAAACCTTCTGTATGGCTTTATTGGACCAAGTCTGACACCGTTTTCCTCTGTGACTTTTTTGTTCCGGGGCAATTATCCTAAAAAATTTCATAGATACGTCGTTTTGACGTTACATACAAAATTTAAAGATTGTGTTCTTCTTTTAATTAAATAGATTAAAAACTCGACCATTGGGAGTGTCCACGCCAATGGAACATGTCGAAAAAACCACGGGGGGCGAAGGAATTTTGGTCCTCACTGTATAACTATATCATTGATTTATGATGCTGAGAAATCATTCTTCAATGGTTAATGTGAGTGAGACAATCGTGACAGTCTGGTTCCAGGTCGTACGGGCTCTCGAGGAGGCCCCGTGTCAGAGCCAGCAGAGACCAATTCCGTCAGGGACCCAATTTTTGAATTTGTAGGAAAAGATTCTCTAGAGCAAAATCGCTCGGCATTCGCAAAGCAAAATAAATTCGTGACCTGATCCTCAATCCGCCAGCCGACCAACCCTATAAGCAATTGGAGACCGCACTCCTGCGACGCCTCCAATAGTCGCAGGCCCAAAAGATGCGACAAGGGCCAAAAGATGCGACAACTTTTGGATCGCGAGGACATCGGCGACCCGACACCTTCCCAGTTCCTGCGCTATCTGAACACGCTTGCAAGCGATTCGCTAGCCGACAATATCATCCGGGCCATGTGGATAGATCGGATCAACCCGCCCAGCCGTGCCAGCCTCGCTGCGCAAGCCGCACAACCAGGGTCAGCCTCGACGACCTAGCAAAAAGAACAGGCTGCGTAATGGGCTCAATGGGGGCGATCGCGCCCCAACGAAGACAAGACGGTATTCATAAATGAACCGCGGTTGTGTGACCTGCTATCGCGTCTCTCAACCCAATTTGAGGATCATAACCGGAGATAAGTGCGCTTCGTGCCGACGTAAACAAATAATCCCCAGACCGATAAAACTGGCTCAAACACTGGCGCTCGCAAGCAGCCAACTAGTTCAGTAGAACCACGATCAGTTCGGAAATAACGCGCTTGAGAGCCAGAAACCATGCGCTCATGCGTATCGAGTGCCGCGGGCACAGGAAACACGCAGCGGAAACTATAGCGACAATTGGCAGCCTCCCACGTTTTGTTGCTTATTTTTGGCAGACCGGGACAGTCCAGTTCTAATCTATACCGGTGCTGATTCCTGTGTTTTTCCTTGGGGATCAGTACGTAGCCAATCGACAGATGAAAACCGGGTATGAACTTACCGTGCAACACGATCGCTACCTACGGTTCACTCTCACCTGGCCTCTGCTGCGCTTTCACGTGGAACTTTGTGATTGCAAACGTGTCAAAGGCGATCATTGGGGTGAATTTCCTGTCCTATTTTGACCTCCTCGTCGACATGCACAATAGACGCTTGCTCGACCGCACGACGAGGAGCCGGCTTTGGCAGTTCCTAGGCATGGGTAACTTCTGTCGACGTTTCTTGCATAGGACTGCTCGGATCCAGGACTACTTGGACCCAGGAGCCGCTCAACGACCTCAACAATGGAGACATCAAGGGGAAGATTCCAATTATGTGTAACAAACCCACCGAAGTCGCCTCAATCGCTCTGAAGGACGCCGTCGAACCGTCGAAGCCGCCCTGCAGCAGCGGGTGAACGATGAGTAGGAACCTCTCGTGTTCTTCTCGAAGAAGCTCAGAAACAATAAAGCGAAATACGGTGCTCACGACCAGGAGCTTCTAACCATCTACGAGGCTGTCTTCTGACACATAATGGAAGGACGTCATTTCACCATCCTCGCCATTCACCATTCTCGCCAAAAATCCATCAAGTGCTCTCCACGACAGTTCCGCCACCTGGATTTCATCGGGCAGTTTACCACTGATAACCAGCACACCTCCGGTAAGGATAATGTAACAAATGCTTTCTCTCGAGTCATTGCCATTGCTGCGCCACTCGATTTCGAAGAACTCGCAGTGTCTCAGCAACGGGACCAAGAGCTACTGCAGGAACTTTGCCAGAGGAACGACTCTGGCCTAATCCTGCTCCAAGTGACCATTTCAGGATCCAACGATACCATTTTCAACGGTGCAGCCCTTCCTGATAGCCGTCTTTCGCAAACCAGGCTTCGGCACGATCCACGGCCTATCGCACCCCGCAGTCAAAGTAAAGGACAAAGCTGGTGGAGCAGCGCTACGTCAGACCTTCCATCGACGCTCAATTGCCGTTCCTGCATCATTTGCCAGCTCAAGATCACGAGACATGTCTCGACCCCAATTGGCAATTTCACTGTGGCATCTAGACGATTCGAACACGTACATAATATATTGAAGACTCGATCTGTACTCAAATTGTACATTAGTGCCTTATTGCCTAGTATCCACTATTCACCTTTTACCTTTTCACTTACCAGGATTACAATGGATGCGAACGTCATTCTACTATAAATGCAGGTGCCAAAAAATCTGGTGCGACTTGACGACTGTTTGCTAACCTGAACAAGAACTACATAAGAACAGTTTCAATTGATTTCACGATCCAGGAGTATTTGCAACACCAATCCCTAAATTCATGAGACAGCTAGCTCTTTTATCTTTTCTTGCAGTTGCGAAGGGGCATATCAGAATCAGTCGCGAGTGTAGTATCATAAGCATAATGAAACAAAATAATGTGTACTCATATGATTAGGCATAACATTGATGAAAAGTAGGAGAATAAGTGCGCCCGAAATAGAACTTTTTGGCACTCACAGATCCATGTTGGATGATGAAGAATAATAAATAGTCTTTCAATTTGAGGCATATTCTTGTTCTCTTCTATGAGTTCTACTCATAGAATTTCCGGATTGCACCTCGGATTATTGTTTTTGAATCGTGTCTCCATATTTTTATTTTCTATTATTATTATTATTATGGTGAATTCAATCCAATATTGAGTAATTCCACTCAGCGAATTTATTTTAAATCTTCAGGACACCCCAATGAAAATATGGTTAGAGAACCAATATGGACGACTTGGGCGAAATATAAGAAGAATGTTAACGACGACGTTGTCTTGGAGTTCGCTAATTCTATAAGAGCCAATAATTTCAATGGAGGACAATTAGAAATCGATGAAGATTGGGAGGTGAGTACAAATTGAAATATCTGAGGGTAACATTGCTAGGTTGGTCTAAAAAAGTTAGTAATAATAATAATAATACTCCCTCATACACACACTCGCTGAGTGTATACCCAAAGCAGCGCTGTCCCAAAGCACAGTGCTTAGTGCTCGTAAAAGCACTCGAAGCACTTCTGTGCTCCTAAGCACTGTGCTCCCGAGCACTTTCTTAATTCAGTGCTTAGTGCTTAGTGAGCCACGTTGTTTCTGGAAAAGAAGTAACGGTAGATGGACATAAGATTGAAGCAGTAGAGGAATGGTATTCCAAAAGACATATCCCGGTTCTGGTCTGGAGTTTTCTTGAGTTGTGCACCTACTATGGTCGAGGTTTGATAACATCGCTGAACCACTTACCAGACTTACAACAGGGCAAACGCAGTTCCAATAGCAATTTTTCAAAATTTCGTTTTTTTCTTATATCTCTGAAAATATTTGGAATTTCTCAAATGAATTTTTTCTGGTATATTCCATAAGTCCGCTAAAAAGATATATAGCAGATAAAGCCCACTATATAAAAAGGCTGAATATGGAAACAAAAATATAATATATTTTTTTAATTTTCTCCAAAATACACAATGAAAACTAGAGAATCAACTATCTGAATGAAAATGCGAATTTTCACTTTCAGATTTTTTCTTTTTTTTCAGTTAGAGTCTTTTCACAATATCTATCAGATGTAGTTCAATGTCCACCGTGGCTTATGCCGGGAAAGTAGTTGTTTTCTGTTAGATATCACAAATGAATAACATTTTTCAATTTTAATGGAGAATGTTCCCCTTTTCAACATGAATACCTCCCAAGAGGTTCCACAACAGATTTTATGAATGTCCTATTCATATATTCGAACTAAAATCAAAATGCAATGCCAATGACAGGTCTATGTCAAAAAATAACTTTCAAAGTGTCAGGCAGAAGGAATATTTCCCTCATATCCATCCCTGATGTGTATGCTTCTAAAGAGCCTGTTTATTCCAATCCTATATCAATCCTCCCGAAGAGCTTGGCAAAGCGAAATAGATTTTATAATAGCGAACCTTGCTTCAATGAAATGAACGATTTCTGTGAGATATGTTTTAATAACATTCTCGTTATCTAATTTATTAATGATTTTTTTCAATGAAAACTAGAGAAAATTAAAAAAATCTGAATGAAAATGCGAATTTTCACTTTCAGATTTTTTCTTTTCTTTTCGGCTTGTGCCGGGGAAGTAGTTGTTTTCTGTTAGGTATAACAAATGAATCACATTTTTAATTTTTCAATTTTAATGGAGAATGTTCCCCTTTTCAACATGAATACCTCCCAAGAGGTTATCTTGAACGATGGACAATAGCGACTAAAGTTTGTCTTTCAGTCGCAGATGATTCCACAACAGATTTTATAAATGTCCTATTCATATTTTCGAACTAAAATCAAAACTTCATAGTATTCTTTGAATTCGAGAACGATTCTTTTCTAAGTGCCGTCGAGACGTTGAAGAATGGGGAAAATGTTTTCAATATTCATCAAACAAGCGAAAAATGGCGCAAAATATTTATGGAAAATTTCTTGAAAGGGTAGGTAGCAGTTGACATTTTGGGGCTGTTTCCTGTTACCAAGCATGGAATTGAATACGTAAAGGTAATTGGTCCGGCGAATTCTAAACCAGTGTACGGTGATAGTTGGGAATGCAGTGTCATGTCCTTCATTTTCCACAAAATTGCAACTGTGATAAAAATGAAAATAAAATAATTCAAACTTGGCGTTACGAATTGTACCGTTACAAATATTCCGTTACCATTTGTGGTTTTACGAACTCTCGCGTTAGGATATGTCATGCAACTCAGTTTTGTTCAAAACTAGGACACTTTCACAGGGAAATGTAGCAACACGCACTTTTCCTTTAACACTCATAAATTTGTGCTGTGGATGCAGATACTATTTTTTTGAAGTACTTGTATACATAATTATCATTATTCATTGACAACACTAGATGTCCTGCCATACCAGGATGCTCACTGCAATTTTCCTTTACGATAATATAGGAATATATTTGGGTCAAAAATCCATCAGAAAACAACTACTTTCCTGGCAAATACCACGACGAACGTTGAATTACATCCAATGAATTTCCGTGCAGAGTTCCTACAAGACTATCTCCGCAATTGCTAAATGCATGGAAATGTTAATCAAAACATTTGGACCACCTATAGATCGATTTCTGGGTTCTTGCCCTCATCAGTATAGGGTAGGTCTCTGCAGACAATAACTAATGTCTGCAACAATTGATTCGATTATCAATCCATTTCAAAGCAGAAGCTGAGACACCACCCGCAGATCGGAGATAGCCTTGTAGGAACTCTGCACGGAAATTCATTGGATGTAATTCAACGTTCGTCGTGGTATTAGCCAGGAAAGTAGTTGTTTTCTGTTGGATTTTTGACCCAAATATATTCCTATATTATCGTATAGGAAAATTGCAGTGGGCATCCTGGTATGGCAGGACATCTAGTGTTGAACTTGATTAGCTCATTGTTAAATAGATTTCTTCTATTATTGATATATTCGCTTTGCGAATTACTGGGTATTGCTTAGGGTGGCTAGTGGGTGGGATGGCGCTCGTAGTTTGGTTAAACACCGATCTGCGGGTGGTGTCTCAGCTTCTGCCTTGAAATAGATTGATAATCGAATCATTTGTTGCAGACATTAGTTATTGTCTGCAGAGACCTACCTATACTGATGAGGGCAAGAACCCAGAAATCGATCTATAGGTGGTCCAAATGTTTCGATTAACATTTCCATGCATTTAGCAATTGCGGAGATAGCCTTGTAGGAACTCTGCACGGAAATTCATTGGATGTAATTCAACGTTAGTCGTGGTATTAGCCAGGAAAGTAGTTGTTTTCTGATGGATTTTTTACCCAAATATATTCCTATATTATCGTATAGGAAAATTGCAGTGAGCATCCTGGTATGGCAGGACATCTAGTGTTGAACTTGATTAGCTCATTCTTAAATAGATTTCTTCTATTATTGATTATTCATTGAATTTTTTGTAGATCTGATCTTAAGATAAATTGACCTCCGAGATTAATTCAAAACTTTGAGTATTTGAACTGATGAATGATATTATAATTTAATTTATTCATTTGAAATATTTTTAATGTTCTGTTTCTTTAGGTATGTTTTGGATCCCACATTATGAATCCCCAGAAGTTCCCACAAATACGCTCTACTATCTCTACCATCAAGGAACTAGGCTATCGTGTCTCACTGTGGAATCACCCATTTGTCAATAATGACTGTCATAATTTCTCTTCCATTGGATTGGAAAATGGTAGGTTTCAAAATTCATCCTTTGGTATGTGTAACTCAGTTGACCTTACTTGAACATAGAGTGAAAACCGAAACCCGTCCTAACGAATAAATCAAGACTCAGTGGAAATTCTTTAATTCATCATAAAGCACAATGTAAATAAATCATCAATTGGACAAATTGTCAGGAAGAACCTATCAATTGTGTCGTCCATATCAATGCTATTACAGGGTTAGGTACAAGTAATGAACTGACAGGAATGAGTATCAAGGAGGTTTCATTTATGTACCTATATTATATATTATATATTTTTGTGACAAAAACTGAGCGAGTTTTCGACTAGCAAACGAATTGTCGTATTCTTGATTCATTTATTTTGTACTGAATTATTCCAGACTATTTCGTGAAAAACCCGAATGGAGAAACTAAAGCTATCTGGTGGGAAAGTGATGATGCACATCAAATTGATTTTACCAAAGAAGAAGCTGCTCTTTGGTTTTCCAGTAGAATCAGAAAACTCTTAGATGATCCTGGTGTAGATACCTTCAAGTTTGACGCTGGAGAAACCGATTATGCAATTCCTGTGAGTATTTTTTTTTTGTTCCATTACTCATTACTCACTCAAAAATACTAATGAGTCTGGGAGGCGATTTAGGTGTGGCGACAAACTGGACCATTGAAATGTACTAATGTGAATTTTAGGAGTGGCAAACTGAAAATATTACAATTTCAACTATTTTCAGAAGACTTCTGGAGATTTTTTTTCTATTTGTATTCCGTTGGTAGGGTTGGTATGGTATGGTATGGTATGGTATTTTGGAGGAGAGAAAAAGGATCAGATATGGGACTTCATATTTCGAATCACCAGTAACACTCACTCAGGCGTTAGAAAATGTGCAACTGATTCCACTCTTAGCTGTTTGTATTCTATTTAAAGGTCAGTTTTGGAAAATATACCAGAGCCTGATATGAGAGTCTATTGATGAACAGATTCCACCACTGTTCTTAGTTGGATTCAAAGAGAAGATCAGTGGAAGTCTTTTGTTTGGAATAGGGTTGAAGAAATCCGAAATTTGACTGCCAAAGATGATTGGTATCATGTCCCAGGTTGTATGAATCCTGCTGATCTTCCTTTTAGGGCTGTTTGCCTGAACAGCTGTTAGGAACGAGATGGTGGGAGGGACCAAAATGGCTTATGAAAACTGAAGAATGGCCTTCACAAAAATATGATATATGTGAAAATGAGATTATTGAAGAGAGAAAAAATACTACAATTTCCTCTTCATATTGTAGTAAGGATGATTTCTTTTATAAATATTTTTCTACATATCAACAGATAGTTAGACTTTTTGGATGGATTAGGCGATTTTCTTCCAGTTGCCTTCATTCTAATGAACGTATGAAAGAGAATTTGTCATTAGAAGAATTTCAAAATGCAGAATTGTTACTGATGAATTTGATTCAGGAGAGTTTTCATAATCCTGACGATAAAAGACTTGTCTTTATGCCCTTTTCAACGTAAAAAAGGAATACTGCGAATACGAATACGAAAATAAGTGAGAGAAAGGACTCCCACGACTTTTTGTTCCCTATCGTTTTGCCATCCAATTATTCGATAGTGGACTAATTGATTTATTTTCATCATATTAAAAATTGTCATGTCGGAGTACAAGGATTGCTCTGTATACTAAGAGAGCACTATTGAATTCTGACTGGTCGAAAAGCCGTTAGGAGAGTAATTTCCAAATGTGTGATTTGTCGAAGATACAATTCCAAAAACTTGGTAGAAAACCCTGTTGCGCTGCCAGAATCGTGTGTTAGAGATGCAGCCGTTTTTGAGATTATAGCAATTGATTTTGCGGGGCCCCTGTTTATTCACAAAAATTCAAAGGTATGGATTTGCTACCTACGATAGTTCACAGCGACAACGCCACAAATTTTGTAGGAGCTGAAAATTCTCTGTCTAAAATTGACTGGGAAAAAATTGAAAAATATAGTGTGACCCAACGTATCGACTGGAGATTCAACCCTTCAACCGCAGCCTGGTGGGCGGTTGGTGGGAGCGACTAATTGGAATCCTGAAACAATTATTACGAAAAGTTCTAGGAAAAACTCGTCATATGAAGAACTTTCAGCTGTGGTTTGCGATTGTGAGTCAATCATAAATTTGAGACCTTTGACGTATAAATCAGAGGATAGTAGCGATCTTTTTCGTTTGACTCCCGCAATATTTCTGAAAGAAATAAAAGAAGTTGGCACTCCGGATTCAGATTAAATTGATGCTCATTCGTTGAGGAAGCATCTGAGGTATCGTCAAAAGCTCAGGGAACATTTTAGAAAGAGATTCCCACCGAATATCTAAGTACCCTCATTTTGAAGTCGAGCTAGTGTAATTATCCATTGTCAGCAATAAGGTGGAGAGCAGTTTGAACATGTATTGCATTAAAGTAATTTCAGTAACTATGTCCTAATTTTTTTTCCGATACATTACTTATAAACAGTAACAAAAAAATATGGAATTGTATTTGCAATTGAACAATCTTTCAAATAAAAAATTAATCAACCTACCCTTCCATTAAAAAAAAAGTTGGGGATGGCTGCAACCCCCCAGATAATTAAAAAGATAAACAAATCTCTTTGTAATATGCCCGATTGAAAATGAAAATTGACGCGATAAACCTTTATTTCTCAAGTTACAGAATTTGTTCCGCAGTTAGACTTCCACACTGTATAGAGATTAGTTGAGAATAGATACTATAGGTATGTCGATGATATATTCGCAGTTTTTGAAAAAAAAAATTGCACGATCCAATTTTCTTGATTACTTATGGTATCTAGTGTCAAAACGGCAAGTTTTCTTTACTGGTTGCTATGTCACTTTCAGTGATCAGCTGAAAATTAATGAATTTCAATCGAAGAATAAAATGCTCGTACAAAAAAACTTCGCTATGCTCCTCATCCTCGAAACAATTGTCTTTGATCGGTAAAATGTGCTTACCATTCTTGATACCTGATGTACCTACTATAATCAAATGCTGTTTTGGAAAAATTCAATTCTCGTTTCCTATCCATCAGATTGCTCTGGAATATCAAAATTGCAATCACGTTCCATTTATTATTTTATGCTATTCGCAAAATATATGAATCATATCGCAATTTCATTTGAGTTAGTTTGACAGAAGCTCACAGTTAGAACGTCATGTACTTTTTACCAGTTTCAAAACGAATCATTCAATTCATTTTTGTTCTTCCATTGATGGTCAATCTTAGTAAAGTAATTCTATACATTGTTTTTCTTACAGCCAGCGCAGTTTGACAACGTAGACCAAGAAGAAGTGCCTAATATCCTTACTCAAAAATACATTGCCACTTGTGCTGAATTTGGAGATTTGATAGAAGTTCGATCAGCGTGGAGGTACAGTAATCACAGAATAAACATGCTTTCAGATTTATGCAACAAATAGTATAACATATAATTGAACGAGCATGTTATGATGGCTATTACTCGTGAGAATGGAGTCGGTGATGTGAGCCGTAGGCGAGCATTGTATATAATTCTAGTGATTAATAACCATTTTACGCAAGTAGAATAGGTACCATATTTTTTACAACTATATCCAGTGTTGACAATTATTCAATTCAAACATACGATGTGTTCTTCTAGAAGAAAATGAAAACTAAATGAATTTAATTTTTTTACGTAGTAAGAAATGGAGAAATGATTCGTACCATAATTGATAACAAAAAAATTAATAAAAAATAGTTAAACGGTTTCCTTGTAAAGTAGGTACCATAATAGTGATGAAGATATTATACTGGAAACTAAAAATTATTAGGTAGGTACCAGGTACCACTCATCACAAATAAAACAAAATCATGGGGCCTGATATGAGTAGATAAAAAAAATTCAACACTAGCTTTTTTTTAGTCTGATTAATGGGACGTAGGTAATCTCGACACCAACTACCTACCATTTTTAATCTTGAAGCCGATCTTGACACCAATAATAATAAATAAAGCGAACTAACCTTACAAGACATTTGAGTGCGTGGAAATTGAATACATATATTTTTCGAAAAGTAATTATTTAGTATAATTTAGAACAAACTGACCTTGCGTAGACATTTGAGTGCTTGGAAATTGAACACATAAATAATTTTAATTGGGTGTACGAAATAAGGAGAAAAATCATGAATTATTGTCAGGGGTAATATAATAAGTGGTATGATTATTACCGATAATTTTTTGGAATATTAATGAATTGCAATCCCAAAGCTGAAAATACAACTCGTCCTGCGGACTCGTTGGGATTGCCAATGAATTGATATTCCAAAAAATTATAGGTTTTTAATCATACCACGAATTATATTTAGGACGACAATATATCGATTTGAAATAAAGAAAAATCGTGTCACCTGGTAATTGATGCTTTACTTCTAGCCGTATTCAACGGGATACTCTTTTCCACGGCCACATCTATGATACCAATGGACATTTGTCCCCAACGATCGCTCATATTGATAAATAAAGATAACTAGTCAAAACACATAAATAAATTTGACGTTTATAATTTAAATCATTATTTTCACTTGACAGATAGTAAAACAAAAACTAAGCAGGTTTATCACCGTGAAAATACAGCGACAAGCTATATTTTCACTGTAGTTCCGATTCTATTGGCTGAATTTCAAACTTTGAAATCCACTGATTGGTTGTTAAGCAAGGAAATATATTGTCATTAGAATATCGATAACTATTGGAAAATACATGGTATCGAGGGAACCTGTTAGAATTTTTAATTTTATTTTGAAAATTCAAAAAAAAATCATGATGTACAGAGGAGAACAGAATATAGAACTTTGACCAAGATTAAAGTACCACCATTTTTCATCAAGAATAACATTTTCTGGCAAATGGATTATAAACAACTTTTCCATATTGTCCGAACTTGTTGAAACTCACTTTATGTACTCGTGACCACATTTTAATAGGCAACCCATTTTAGGCGTATTCGTCTATTTATGAAACTTCATAAAAAGTATGTTTCATCTAGTTAACAGATGGGTGAAGGTCGACCCCTCTTCGGCTCCTGATGTACTATCGGTAAGTGGGCTATAAAGATCGCCATGCAATTTGTTTTGTTAAATGAGAAATTACAAAAAGTAACAATGAGTATTTCTGAAGAAATTTACTATATTTTCCCAAGTAAGAAATGACAGGTTTTGTATACAAAAAATGTTACTTATAAGAACCATGAGGTTATTTTGTTAACGAAATTCCACACAATGCTACTGTGAATCGTTGGTCCAATTAATTTAAGCTTGGCTTTAGTTATTTGAGGAATGAATCTAAAGAAGGCCTTGTGAGTGAAGGTCTACCCCTCTTCGGCTCCTGATGTACTATCGGTAAGTGGGCTATAAAGGTCGCCATGCAATTTGTTTTTGTTAAATGAGAAATTACAAAAAGTAACAATGAGTATTTCTGAAGAAATTTACTATGTTTTCCCAAGGAAAAAATGACAGGTTTTGTATACAAAAAATGTTACTTATAAGAACTATGAGGTTATTTTGTTAACGAAATTCCACACAATGCTACTGTGAATCGTTGGTCCAATGAATTTAAGCTTGGCTTTAGTTATTTGAGGAATGAATCTAAAGAAGGCCTTGTGGCGTGTAAAATGTTTCGTCATCTATTCCATTCGCATAGTTATATTTCTTCTGACCAGCTGCGATAAACGTCCGATAGGCTGTTTTTGTCTGTCCACATTCGGGCACAATGATTGTTTCATTTTGGAAAATCTTTGTTTACGATCGGAGTTAGGGTGACCTTTGGTTCATTTTATGCATTGTCATCCACTTCTGAGCTATAGTCCAAATTTCCAGCATCTAGATCATCGGGAAGTTAGTTTAAAATCAATGCTAAAAAATGGCAAGTTTTTGTATTTAAATGTCTATAACAATTTTTTAAACAATTTAACAATTCGAGTTATGGTATAGTCGGTTTCCTCCTAGTATTTTATCCTAGTTATTTCATGCTCTATGGATTGGTGTAAAGTGACACAATGTGAAGCGGACGTCTTCCCACGCCGTAGACGTAGTGATATACTATCGCGTCGTGGTATATTTGGTTTTGTTTTGTTTTTTTTGTATGTGAAGGTGTTGTTAACTGGGTTCGATTAAGTTTGTTCTTCGTGAAGGAAACGCGCCCTTACGATAGTTCGAAAAAAAGCTGTTCGGAACACTGCTCGGAAACCCGATTAGTCCGGTGGCAGGGAGGGTTTTCGTAGCCGATGAAGCGCGACGGGATCACTCAAGTTGTTCTTATGTATTTTGACCTGCTGATTGCGTATTTCGAGGGTGATAAGCCGTGAAAGCATCCGGAAAAGTTTTAAGGACGATTTTCCGAGTGAAATCTAAAAATCCATTTTTCCCAAAAACAAATGATGTCATAATATTCTGCATAAAATTCTCTACAAAAAAGGTATTCACAAGTTTTTCTCGAAAGTGCACCGTTTTCATTCAGTCACATAATGATATTTTCAGGATCACCTTGTCCCAAATTATTCATATATGTCTCGACTATGAATAACAAGAGAGACATTCTTGTAGGAATCATTCCTGTAGATTTTCCGGCACTGAATTTCCCGATACTTGTACCTTGCATGGAACCGGCATTTTTTATTCGCTCACGTAGTGGACGAATTTCTCATAGTGTCAATCAAAACGGGTTCAGCACATATTTTTTCATGATCACAAAGCATTTCAGTAGCCGAAAAACGGAAATTTTTCCAAAAACAAATGAAGCTTTAATATACTCCGTGAAATTCTACACAAAAACGGTCTTAACAAATTTTTCTTTAAAATGCACCGTTTTTAAAACGTGCTCGAAATTCGAAAAAATGCGATTTTCTCAATTTACTGTGCTCTGTCATTCAGTCACATAATGATATTTTCACACGAATCCACACGAATAAAGTCACTTGTGTTATTCATAGTCGAGACATATATGAATAATTTGGGACAAGGTGATCCTGAAAATATCATTATGTGACTGAATGAGAGACCACTGAAAATTGAGAAAATTGCATATTTTCGAATTTCGAGCACGTTTTACTCGAAAACGGTCCATTTTAAAGAAAAAATTGAAAATACCTTTTTTTGTAGAAAATTTTATGGAGTATATTAAAGCGTTATTTGTTTTTAAAAAAATGTATTTTTCGATTTTCCTTGGAAAATTCTTTTACTTTTAAGCAAAATTTTCTGTTTTTCCTATACTGAAAAAATATACTGAAAAAATATGTGCTGAACACGTTTTGATTGACACTATGAGAAATTCGTCCACAACGTGAGCTTCACGAATAAAAAAATGCCGGTTCCATGCAAGGTAAAAGTGTCGGGAAATTCAGTGCCGGAAAATCCACACGAATGACTTTTTCAAGAATGTCTCTTCTGTTATTCATAGTCGAGACATATATGAATAATTTGAGAAAAGGTGATCCTGAAAATATCATTATGTGACTGAATGAGAGAGCACTGAAAATGGAGAAAATCGCATTTTTTCGAATTTCGAGCACGTTTTACTGGAAAACTGTGCATTTTCAAGAAAAACTTGTATTTACTTTTTTTGTAGAGAATTTTATGCAGAATATTATGACATCATTTGTTTTTTGGAAAGAATGGATTTTTCGATTTTCCTCGGAAAATCGTCCATAAAAATTTTCCGGGTACTTCCACGGCTTATCACCCTCGAAATTCGGATTCAGCAGGTCAAAATACATAATAATAACTTGGGTGATCCCGTCACGCTTCATCGGCTACGAAAACCCTCCCTGCCACCGGACTAGATTGAGTCAAGTGTCAAATATTAAACTTGGAAACTGAGCGCTTCCGTTGGGTTCAGTCTTTTGAGAGAGTTTGACTGTGTTGGTGCGATGTACCCATTAGTGTGGAAGGCTGTTAGCTTTCACGCAAAAAATTATCAAAAAATATCTTTTGGCTGTTACACCATTCTGTTTTGGGGAGTATCTGAATTTACTGTCGTTTGTCGATTTTGAGTGGAGCGTCATAGATGTTGGAGTGTCGTAGACTAGTCGAGCGACTTTAATGTTGGTTGGATCGCTCATTCAAAAGCCCGATGGGGATCATTACCACAATACCTTGGTCGATTAGCAACTCCTGGTATTTTGTGTGGAACCCTGTAAATGTTAATGTAATTTTTTTAGAGTTGCATTCGGTATGGTTGTCATTTTATTTCTTTTAATCCAGAACGATAGTTATTGGATTTTTCGATCATTCAAGTAATTTATTAAATCAGTTGAATGCTACGTTTTAAGTGATTGTCTGCGTGATATTTTATACTTAGTAGTTTCATCTTATTTGCTCTGTATGGATTTTTCATCATGAACAATATAAAGTCATAAAGTGGACTAAGGGTAATTGGATCGCTCACTAAAAAACACGATGGGGTAATTGGGAATCTTTTTATTTATGGACAAAATCTGTGATTGTGATACTGGTTTTTGGGAGGCCACTTTCTTGTAAAGGGCCTAGATAGTTCTAGTAGGAGCCATTACTTCGAGAGGCCCGATACGGTTGGTGTTCTGGTGGAGGGCCTAGATATTTTTTCTGAAGGCTGAAGTTCGAGTTGCAGTCAGAGATTTCTGTTGGATGCTGAAGATTCTAGGCTGACACTGGATATATGGTTGGGTTCCGTCCAAAATTAGTTACTGGGTCCGCAAGAATTGATGCCGCGTCTGAACTGAGGCAATTACTGGAAAATCATAAATGGCACCCCTTTTACCAATAATTAAGAATTTTTGGACTGATCATATCTAATCATCTATTTTAACGCACCTATACATACTTCTTGCTTTTAAAACGGATACTTCATTTTAATAAAACTATTGAACTTTACTGTACTGCTTCTTTTTACAGAACCCAGAAATACCATATGTTCGTCAGAATGATAGATAAAGATTCGGTTTGGGATGTTAACGATGGACTGTATACACTTATAACAACCCTTATACAGATGAATATGAATGGTTACACCATGTAAGTTTTCTACCTAATACTACCTAATCCATTGAAGATTTCAAGAATAATAAATTACCGAAAACACCAAAATTATCCTTTTTACACAATGGCTTAACGAACGATATCTCGAAAATTCAAAAAGTTATCGAAAATGTTAAGTATGAACAGGCCCGGTATTTTTTTTATTTTTTTTTAATATTCCGTACCTAATACGGTTTTTTAGGATGATAACGTTGAATGAATCAGAAATAATCGTATGCATAGTGAGGTTATTCCAGTTGGTGGTTAGTAATCACCAAGCTGTAAAAACTAATTTATATTTCAATTTCGACATAAGTGGTGGTTTTTGAGGGTTGAAACATTTCAATAACTATAAATTATATCAATCACAAAATACATTATTTTTTTTACATTTGAACATGATTTTCATCCAAACAACGCTTTAACATGATTTTTTTTAGTTGTTGGAAGATATAGTTTTCAATCCCTAAAAATAAAAAGTACATATCAGCAACATATAACTAAAGAGGAGAGAAAGATTAACTTGATTACCAATTTTGATGCAGATTTGTGTATAGTCCGAAAGAATTCTGAGGTAATAGCTAATTTCTACCGTCAGAGACTGGGCTATTAGTTAATAGTTACTTTCCTAACAAGTGCGCAAAGTGTTACTTTTCCGCTCGCAAATACAGTTAGATGAATTTTTGCTAAGAGAAAAGGAACTTTGCGTGCGGAAAAGGCACTTTTGCGGACGTGTTAGGAACGCAATTTTTCCTACGAGCAGACAACAACAACATCAATAACTCATAACTTACTCAATAATTTTTAATCAAACTTGAAAGAAAGAACTTACTATACTTATAACAAAAACTTACATATCAATGTGTCAAAGTCGACAGACGCACGCTTGACAATATTATAATCATTTACCATTGAACGCTTCAAGAAAAGTACTACTTTGCGCCCGCTCGTAGGAAAATAATATAGCACGTCAGTTCTTTTACCAATTGAAAATATGTAGGCTTTTCTTCGTCTCTATGACAGGACCAATAAAGGAGTTGTTGATATCTGTTGAGAACGGTTAAAAATTTATGCATCAGTCACTCATTCAAAATGTATTCAAATTTGGGAAACGATTGATGAGATATCAATTTGTAAAATGGTGAGTTATTTCCGAATTGTCGTATTCCAAACATTCAAATGTTTGGACGATTAAAAAGAAATTTGAAAGCCTATAAAAAAACTACAAGTAACCTAGTACCTACATCCTAATTTGCATTAAATTGTGGTAGTAGATTTCCGTGATTTAACTGAGATGCAAAATCCAAGTTTTCGACCTAGGCAGCCTCCCTTTGAATATCCCAAAAACTGTTGAATTTTTGCACTTTTTTTGGTTTTGTCCCATTTTGCCCATAAAGGAGCATGTTTTGACAAATACCCTCCTATACATTTTTAAAATAGATTTAATTTGCTTCGATGTAATATAAGAATAGACTTGGTTGGCCCAATAGTTTCCGAGATACAGCTTTTCAAAAGTCAAATTTCCCAAATGTTAAAATTTTAATATAATTTTCATGCTTCATCATATTGTCTGCATATCTTCAAAAACCTGTCTAATATTAGTCAGTGGACTGAAAATTTATTTAATGGAACATTTTGAAGGGGATGGGGGAGAAGTGATGACGTTTTGTTAGTGGGAAAGAAGTCAATGTTTCCTTCTCTTTGAAGGACTAGTGCCAAGCAAATCCGAAACCACGAAATTAGTCACGAATGGCAAACCCGACTGTTTATCAACTGAGCTGAGCGGCGAGTCGAGGATGGATATTTCAAAAGGACGAAAACCGTGGTACGGGAGTGAGGACGGAGGGAGATGCCCTAGTTCATTGTTCCCGCTGGTTAACTAGGAAAAGAGAACGCTGCACAAGGAACACAGCTCAAGGTTATCCTTGCTTTGTTATTTCATCAACTCACTTGTAATATTAGGTTCACAGAAAGCCTCATGTTTCAATTCATTAAGCATCGTCATTCCCAAATATGTGTATCCCCCCTTCAAAATGTCAAAATGAATAAATGTTTCCGTCACTAACTCATATAAGACAGGTTATTGAAGACATGAACATGAATATTAGCTTAATTTTCGAATTTGGAAACTCTACCAAATTTTGAAATGCTGTATATCAGAGCTACCGAGTCCATTGATATTTCATATTATAGAAAATTTAATCTTGTTCAAAAATGTATGGGAGAGTCTGTCAAAACATGCTCCTTCATGGTCAACATGGGACAAGACCAAAAAAAGTGCAAAAATTTAACAGTTTTTGGGAAATTCAAAAGTGATCTGGGGAAATACCGAAATCGAAAACTTGGATTCAGCATATCAGTCACATCCCATACCATTAAAAAAAGAAACGTACTGCCACCATTTGATGCAACCCAGGCCCATGATTTTCATGACAAGGCTACTTAAGACAAATTAGCCACAAACTAGTAATTACTGTAAAATCGGAGTGACTGATATCTTGCTGTTCGTTATGTATATAAATCGCTATAAAAAGGGTTTAACAAACACATAATGAATTCAAATGGTCCTAAAAAACACTAGTTATTGGATGCTTATCGATGGAATTCTAATTGTATAGCATGTTGCGAATAATTTGATTTTCGATCGAACTTTACTTTTTCATCATTTATTCAATGGCCTTCTCTATCAAGATTTGCGAATTACTCAATAATCCTTTAGTGATATTAAAATGATCCATCAAGTCGATTACGTTTTCAGGGTTCTTCCTGATATGATTGGAGGAAACGGCTATATTCAACAACCCACTGCAGAACTTATCGTCAGATGGACCCAAGCAAATGCTCTGATGCCAGCTATGCAATTCAGTTACTTACCTTGGGATTTCATTAACGATGAGGTCGGTATAATCCAAATTAGATATTCGTTTTTCAACAACTGTCAAAAAAGTCCATGTTTTTTGTGCAATTTATGTGCCTAAAGTATTGACATATTCCACTATCAACATACGAGTTCATTATCAAACGGAAAAGCGTGAAATAATGACTATACAGTAAAATTCACCCCGTCCTTCCATCCCTCCACCACTCCATCCCTTTAGAGAATGATCAAATGTAGGACATACCCCTCTGAGGCGCTATGCCAGAACTTCAGCTCTGTGCAGAGCTGAGCTACAGGAAAATGCCATCAAAAAATTTACCAATAGCTCTTGAACAACAGGAAGAACTGGAATAGTAGTATAATATAGTCCTAGAACCAACCAATCAAGGTCTAAACGGAAGTACACAGACATAGTGTATGATAGTCAAGCAGTCATCAACACGATGACCTCCTACATAATCAATTCAAAAATTATTTTGAACTGCTTGAAGTAAGTGAGCAGAGCAGGCAATATGAAATTAATCTGATGGATAATTCTAGGGTACTCTGGAAGGAAGGGAAATGAAATAGCAGTTAAACTCATAAAATAAGAAAGGGCTTGAAAAACAATTCTTAAGATTCGACCTCTTCTGTAAGATCAGTGATTATACAATTTCAAAGATATACATGGGATCAGACAAGCGAAGATACTCCTGGGACACCCACAACTAGAGATGCGGCAGAAAACTTAGCCGGACGAATGTAGAAAGCTGTCAACCTTGGTTCACTACGTCTACTCATGCTTGATACTCGGGCCCAGTAATCACTCACCCCACGGACGTAAATGACACCAGCGCGCCTTCCGGATGTATCGGGGCTCCGGAGACAGGGTCTGACTGGGATATTCCTGACGGATAAAAAATATATAACATAATATAAAAAATATATATAAAATAATTTGCTCATACATGCATTATCTGCAAATATGAATGGACGCCGAGTATCAGCGATATCTGCAATATTTTTACGTTAGGTTATGAAGCGGACATTTGGATATATCTGCAACATTCATGCATATTGGGCAAAATAACTAAATTATGGAATAAGTATTATTGAATGTTATGAGGCAGTCGTCTGGATATTCCTGCATCATTCCTGAAATATTTCATACATCTTTCGTGATATAACAAAAATATTTGAAATATGTCCGAATATGCAATATTTCAGAAATATAACTGTGCTGTGTGGGTGCTGATATACTGGTAGGCCATTTTACTTTATGTTCGAGCTGGAACATTTAAAAAAAACAGAAATCATTAGAAAATCTTTAGTAAGCTCACCGTAACCGTTGGTATTGAAAACGCCAAATAAAAATATATTTATATCCTGTTTGAATAATTTACCTAAAACACTTTATTGCCTAAAAAATGTTGATGTCTTCCGAAAGAGGAAATTTGCACAACTCCAGGGCTCTACCATCTGGGACCAGATAAGAAAGAAAATTCATCCACCTTGAAGCCATCCCATATCCAACCTTAACTTGCTGAGTAGTATGGGAATAACTTAGTGATAGCATTTTTCGCGAGCAAAACAAACACTCATCGGAAGTAAAGACTCCAGTGGGTCTATTCTCGAATCGTTTAGTTTCGAATCGTATACTAACAAGAGAGAAAATCATTCATATTTCATGTGCATTGGTGTGAAACAGTAAATCGAATTCGTATACGTACTAATTCGAGAATCACGCCTCGGAATTAGTATCCGAATGATTTTAAGTCAAAGAAGTTTGCTCGAGAATATGAAACAAATGAAACGTACACTTTGTGAATATGGTGAGAAGTGAACTTCGAAATCAATCGTGTCATTTAGTTCTCGCTTCTCTGGCACACTTGTCCGAAATCTTTGCCTTAGATCAAATCATGCTCAAAATTTTGTACATACATAGCATTTCTAAATATGTTTGTTTGACTAATAGATAATTCTCAAATATTATCTGCTACCCAGAAATATTTTTTAATTTTTCCAAATCAAAAAATTCTTACTTACAATTTTGGGAAAACGTCTTAATATCAAACTTGTTTCTATACTAATGAAACTCGATGCCTTCAGTTTGACACCGTGGAAATTGTCCGAAAGTCTGTTATGCTACACGAACAATATAGTGATGTTATTCTGGAAGCCATGCAAGCTAGTATTAATGATGGAAGGCCAGTAAATCCTCCAATTTGGTGGATGGATTCAACAGATTTGAAAGCTTTTGCTACCGAAGATGGTGAGTAATTCTATTTCAATACTCATTATGTGTACTTTAAAATTTAACATTCTCGCACTTGTCCATACAAATGTAGGCCATCAAGTCGAAGACACCCATCCCAACGATAGCTGATGTCATGGTCGCTTGTCTCAAGCCCGTGTCTCACGGTCGAATAGTTTGATCAAACTGCCTTGAAGTGACGTCTTTTTCGACGTTCGTTTCAAACAATTCAAACCAAACCAATAGAAATAACGAGACGGTCTTCAGATATCATTTTAGCTTCCTCATATACTACATATTAGCTAACAAAAAGATTCTCCTTGCTTTTTTCTTGCGCCTTTTGCTACAGTCGATTAGCCATTACCATTTTGTGTAATACCAGTATATCACAAAGTCATTGCTCATACGTTAGTCATGACCACAGAACTCAAAGAACCTAGAATGCCAATGGGCGAGTTTTTAAATTCATCGATGGATGATGCGCATTCGTGCTGTCATTGTCATTTTCCATTAGTTAAATAAGGATGCCATGCTCATCGATGGATCCATCGATGAATTTAAAAACTTGCCCAATGCTGTAGTGTAAAATTCTATGGACTAATAGTCATATAGTAAAATACGAAACATATTGAATTTTGCCGTGAATTCTACAAAGAGACAAGGCCGGCTCTGAACTTGAACACCTTCAGACGAATTACACACACAGTGTTGCCAACTTATCTTTTGGAAAATCTTAGTTCGTATCATGAGTTTATGTGCTCCACTTATTGTCGATATTTGTTTCGATTATATTAGACAAGTAGTGAACTTTATGAACTTGAGCAACTGATTATTGACGAAGTTTGGCTGTTATTATGGGACTGTACACAATGTGCACTGTACGTATATAAATCATAAAAGCATTAATACAGGCCCGGACTGGCCAGGTCCGCAGGTCCGCGATCGCGGAGGGCCCCCACACGTGACGTTCAAAAAAATGTTTTTGTCTTGTTAGACGTTATTTTGTGTCCTTGGTAATGTGTTGTTTACATTTTCGAAAAGTAGAATACGCCCATCAAGTGTTTATATCTGGCTGTTTATACGAAAATTTTATACGAGCTGATGTGTTATGAGTTGAGTTACGTTGTTGTGGTGTAATTCATCGTCTGCGTGGTGACGTATGTCCAGCAGACAACTGCACAAGTGCACGGCAATGCTCTATCAGATCAACTGATCCCTCAGTAGAGCCGCGCGAGCGAATAATTCAGATATAATTCATTAATACTTTGGTTCCAAAAAATATATAATAAAGTACTGCACTTTATTTTGAACTTCGTTGTAATTATTGACATTTCTACAGCATGTGTTTTGTAGTATTGTGGTATCCTAAAAATACTGTGAATTTCTTATTTTAATGAATAATAAAGTCAAAAAAAGTCAAAAATCATAATATTTGTATACAAACCCAGCTGAATTACTTCTTTATAAGTACCAAAATAGCGTAAAAAATCGTTATCATTGTTTTCAAGTGCCTAATTTCCAAAAATGTTATTACATACTCCCAGACCCCCCGGTATGGGGCCCCTTCGCAAGTTTTAGCTGAGGGCCCCAAATGGTCCCAGTCCGGGCCTGCATTAATATTAGATTATCATATGAGTACATGAATTGGCAATGATGTTGATGATTTCCGCATGATCCGTAGTAACTAAATGCATACATGTGGTTTCGCTTTTCACTAATTCCTGCGGCTTATATTAGCATTCTAGGTTCTTTGAGTTCTGTGGTCATGACGATAGGGTCTAGGTAGATTAATCCCCAACAATTCTTCACCAACAATTCTTTGCCGAAAATATTTCGACAACAATTAAAACCTGAATCATTTATTCGCGAGGAAGTTCCTTCGTCTGGATTATTGAAATATTTCTGTAACGTACACTGAATTAATTATCGAGTTTTCGAGATGGTCTGATCTTACCAGAACAAACTAACCTTACGTAGAAATTTCAGCGCTTGAAAATTGAACACATACATTTTGCGAAGAACATATTTTTTGTCTGATCTAACCAGAACGAACTAACCTTACGTAGAAATTTCAGTGCTTGGAAATTGAACACATACATTTTGCGAAGAATATATTTTTAGCATGATCTAACCAGAACGAACTAACCTTACGTAGAAATTTCAGTGCTTGGAAATTGAACACATACATTTTGCGAAGAATATATTTTTAGCATGATCTAACCAGAACGAACGTAGACATTTAATAGCGTGGAAATTGAACACATACATTATCATAACCTTGACGAGATGTCATTGCGAATAAATGTTGGAACTATGAACTGTCGACAAAGAATTGTTGGCGAAGAAATCAATTGTATTTGTAGGCAATGAATATTCCGGATACCATGACTATGACATACATCTTGACAAATCTAGCTCTGAATGTCGAAAAACATACGAGATGCGTGAATTTAGAGTGAGAAAGTATTCGGACGATGAAGAGGGTAGTAATTGTATACATTCAGTAAGCAAAAAATCAATTAGTTTCACAGTGCACTTCGCTATGTCACAGATACAATAGAACTGACTAGTTGTTACTTCTACTTGTTTAACGGACTATGCTGGGTCCTTCTGCTACCGCTCATCGATAGACGTGGCGATTTCACATTCAGAACTAGATTTGCCAAGCTGTACATTTTTTATTTCATTGTACTTTTAGGAAATCATTTTTTAGATATTGCATCAAATTCATTGATTTGTATGCCAAAATAAGAAAAGTAGGTGCATATTTTATGCAACATATCAAAAGTGTTGTTACCTACCGATGATTAAAAATTAAGAGTTTGATCATTTGCGGAGTTTTTATCTCCTGAAGTTGTTCGGTGCGCTTCGGTTCAACTTCAAATTATATTTTAGAAAATGGAGGTGAAAAAAATTATAAATATATTACGTTCTAAAACTCAGTCTCCACCTCTCATCAATAGGTACTGCCTGGAGTTGTCATTGAAAGTGAATAATACCTTTCTTCTCTTGAATTATTCTCTGTTGAATTATTCTCGTTTTGGAATAAAAGTCGATGCCAACTACCATTATTCAATGAAGAGTTTCAGTTATCAATAATTTTCTCCTATTTTTAGAATTCATGCTGGGAGAAAAGATTTTGGTAGCTCCAGTCATTATCGAAGGAGCGATATCAAGAAACATTTACCTTCCGAAAGGATCTTGGAAAGATGGAAACAGTGGGCAACTGTATGAGGGACCAATTGAAATTCCTGATTACAGCGCTCCAATCGACACGCTGCCATATTTCGTCAAGCAGAATTAAATATTCCCACCATTGATTGAATGAACTGTAATATAGTGTATACCTTATGAAAAGTGCCTCTCTTCTTATGTTCTTGGAGTATACTTATAACGGACATTAATTTCAAGTAGGAATTCTCGGACGTGCTTGGGATCGCACGTTAAAAGACCCTCCCCATTACTGGCCCTCACAAGTCTTCTGAATACTTCTGAGGGTTGCTCGTTGGGATGCAACCAGATGACGGTTAGAACAAATTTTAAAACAATTGTTTTTTGAAGGGCAGATGAATTTTCTCCGCAAGACTTTCAATTGATATGAATCAATCTTATTATAAGAAAATAAGTCAAATACGGGAAGATAAAATGATAAGTGATAAAAACTCATATACTCAAGATAAAACCTGTTGTTAAGTCGATTTAGTCTGTTTTCTAGTGATTGGAACTTTTTGTTAAGTCAAGATTTTTGCATTTTATGGGAGTGTGCAGTTGTTTTAGTAAATTATGTGATTTGAAAAACATGTGTTAATGTTTTATTTATTTAATGTGTCTTTAATATTCTCTTGAGTTCTGGAATGTATGGTATAGATACACGTGATTTTTCCTTACTATTATAAAATCTGTGAGTACGTTTATTATTTTATTAAGTTAATAGGGTAGTTGTTATTTTTTAATGTTTTTCTCACATTCTCGAGAGCATTTTTTCTGTCTAAGGGGCTACTCAGACTTATTGCTCTATCGATTATGCCTGTAACGATAGTTTTTTTTTTAGGGATAAGGGATGTTAAGAATTGTAGTTCAGATACCTGCCTGACCATGATGACTTGTTGAAGACAAAGTGAAACAATTATTACAGAATGGTACACCAAGTCATCATGGTCAGGCAGATATCTAAACTATAATTTTTAACATCCCGTATTCCAGAAAAAAATTGTTACAGGCACGACTGATAGAGCAATATGTCAAAGTGTACCTATAATCAGAAAAAACGCTCTCAGAAAAGTGGGAAAAACACAGAAATAACAACTGCCCCGTTGACCTAATTAATAAAATGATGAAACAACGTACTAATAAATTTTATAATAATAATGAAAAAAAGAACATAGATAGTCAGAATCATACCATGCATTCCAGAACTATCAGGAAATATTGAAAAGATTCAATAAGATAAACATTAACACATGTTTCAAATCACATAGTTTACTAAAACAACTGAACATTCTCCTGAATATCAAAGATCCTGACTTGAAGAAATCCAGTTTAATTCACAGCATCCCCTGTAACGACTGTAAAAAAGTAATCTACTTATGACATCTCCATTACTACTGAATGGACATACATTTATGAAAATAACAAGCACAGCTTTAATCAAACATATTATTCCCGAAAATCATAATCCAAATTTCAAAAACAAAAAAATCCTCGCCCACGAAAATAATACTGTGAAAAAAACTATCAAAAAATGATCTATATAAAAAAAGACTGCACTGATTCCGTAAATTCCGTAATCGGTCTGTAGTTTGGTTTCCCGTTTGTATCAGGCGAAGTCGCGCTATTCGTCTTAAAGAGTTCTCGCAAAGTTGTTCCTTCGAAGGAAGGATCTTTGCACATATGACTGACAGATATAATTCAATATCTGTCGAGGTATTAGCCAGAGAAGTAGTTGTTTTCTGTCAGACATTTGCCATACAAACTATACAAAGTTATAGTTATTTCCTAAAGGATGTAGTTTTGTATGAGTAACTAACGAGATACCTGATTTAAAATTGGGTTAATATTGTCGGGATGAACTTCTACCTAGTAGAGGGTCCAAACCATCATAGCCATTTGGTGTTGGCAAGAAATTCACTATATAATGCTCTAGATTTCATAATTTTTATTTATTCAGAAGTGTCCGCACAGTGCTGAAGAGATCCATATAGTTCGAAACAGATATATATGTGTTTAACGAATGTGTCTCGTTATGGTCGCAAAATGCGAAAAATGGTAATAGGTGCGCTACGGTCTGACATCCTAGCACACAAAACCACATATAACACCTACAAGCAAACTGTTAGGCCAGCAAACAATAACATCCTCTTGTAGGAAATTTTCTTAGCTTTCTTTATATATGAATACATATGTGTTTAACGAATGTATCTCGTTATAGTCGCAAAATGCGAAAAATGGTAATAGGTGCGCTACGGTCCGACATCCTAGCACACAAAACCACCTATAACACCTACAAGCAAACTGTTAGGCCAGCAAACAATAACATCCTCTTGTAAGAAATTTTCTTAGCTTTCTTTCTATATGTATACATATATGTGTTTAACGAATGTATCTCGTTATAGTCGCAAAATGCGAAAAATGGTAATAAGTGCGCTACGGTCCGACATCCTAGCACACAAAACCACCTATAACACCTACAAGCAAACTGTTAGGCTAGCAAACAATAACATTGTCTTGTAGGAAATTTTCTTAGCTTTCTTTCTATACACATATGTGATTAACGAATGTGTCTCGTTATAGTCGCAAAATGCGAAAAATGGTACCTACCTATTATCTATTTTCTGTATAATGCAATAACTGGTTTTCCTTTGTTTTTTGATCTTCACATTAAGTGACAAAAAGGATGCGTTGAAAATTATACATCCCTTAATTATATGCGAGCGCTTTCTATAGCTACACATCTGTCATCTTCAGGTATCTTCAGGGCTCCACCTCTAGACCATGGATCTAATTGAACTGAAGTTTGAGTAGAGCCGTGACGATAACAGCACTGGCTGCAGCTTTGGAGTCGTGCTCTTTCTACAAAATATGAAAATAAACTCATGCAGTTTTTAGACAACATGTTTTCATGGAAAATTATCGACAATTTTGATAGTATGCCTTCTTAGACATAGAGGGGACATTTGACAACACCTCTCATGAAGCAATAAATAGGGCCCTAATGAATAAGGGAGTGGACAGAACCACATCCAGATGGATGTGCCAAATGCTGGGCGAGAGCAGCTTTCGGAACAGCACAAACAGGGGGTGCCCACAAGGAGGGGTACTATCACCTCTGAGTAGACGAATTACTCGGAACACTGACCGGGAACGAAGTAACGCCTTGGATATGCGGACGACATAGTCATTATGGCCAAAGGCAAATTCGAAGGAACCCTCTGCGATCTCATAAAAAGAGAGCAAGAGACAACCAGAAGGTGGTGCCTCTCGGTAGGGTTGAGAATTAACTCATCAAAAACCACAGTAGTACCATCCACTAGAAGAACAAAGTTTCAGCACCTAAGGGCTGTTCGCCTTGACGGAGCAGACTTAGAATAGCAGCAAGAGGTGAAGTATTAGGACTTACTCTAGACTCAAAACTACTCTGGAACAGACACGTAGAAGAGATCGCTAATTAGGCAAAATCATCACTGATGGTGTGCAGGAATATTGCAGGAAAAACATGGGGCTGTAACCCCTCAGTACTGCGATGGATGTACACCATGATAGTGAGACCTATGATCACCTACGGGGCAGTAGTGTGGCACGGCAGAACCGAGCTCGCCACAACAGTCAGAGAAAGTGCAAAGACTAGCATGTCTTTGTATAACAGGAGCAATGAGGTCGACTCCAACAGCAGCAGTAGAGGTCATTCTGGACCTCACTCCTCTCCACATTATGGTGAAGAGAACTAACTGCTTGGGAAGCGAACCTCAGGTTGGCTAAAGTCGGATTTGAAGGGACAGCACACGGTGTAAGGGGCTTAACCCCCACCGACTGTGCACACCATGCATGCCCATCTCCCAACTGACGAAATTACCAGGAAATTTAGTTTCGAGAGAATTTTTTTCGAACGGAACTAAACACCAAGCAAGAATGGAACATAGAATCCATTCGAGCACTGGGGAAGAATACCATAACATGGTACACGGACGGGTCCAAAACTCCCGAGGAAACTGGAGCAGGAGTCTTTGGGCCTCGCACCAAATACTCCGAACCCATGGGCCAGTTCCCCAGCATATTTCAAGCGGAAATTTACGATATAGAAAGGTGCATTCAGTTCAACCTCAACAGGAAATACCGGAACAAGGAAATTGTGATCCTCTCCGATAGCCAAGCAGCCATCAAAGCGTTGAGCTCTTCTAACATCAATTCGAAGATGGTTTGGGAATGCCTAGACAAACTTAATGATCTAGGCAGGAACAACAAGGTGACCCTCCTTTGGGTGCCGGGGCACGTCGGAGTGGAGGGCAATGAACAGGCAGACGTCCTGGCACGGAAAGGCGCAGCAACGCCACTGATCGGGCCAGAACCATTCTGCGGACTAGGAAACTCTTACTTCCGAGAAGAACTCAATAAAGCTGAAGAAGCAATGAGAGCAACATACTGGCTAAGACTTCCAGGGCAGGCAATTTCAACCGAGCAAGATCGAAGACACTGATTAACCTCAGCAAAACTAGTCTAAAGACAATCACGGGATTTCTAACGGGGCATTGCAGACTCAAAGAACACCTGAGGAAGCTAGGCTTAGAGGTGGACAGCACCTGCAGATTATGTGGGGACCACCCAGAAACACCCTACCATATATTGATGGAGTGTTACGCTGTACATCGTGAAAGATTGAATATACTGGGATCACACCAGCTGACTGTAAAAGAAATACCACAAGTAGACCCTCTCAAAACCCTAAAATTCCTGAAGGAATTAGGGCTTGAAGGGCTGCTGTAAACAAGAACACCTTATGATGGGGCACAATAGATCTAATCAGGTCGCAGCGCATCAGTCACCATCCATACTTACCAATACCAATACCAATAGTACTCATATATTTATGTACTTACTAACACGAGAAAATATATATACAGTGCTAGTCTAAACTCCGTTCCCCCCCCTACTAATTTTTGAACCACCTGGTATATCGCAATGAAATTGGAAAGGCTCAAATAGGAGATAAAAACCTACTTTTTCATAAGAAAATTCCAGCTAAAAGTTTCAAAATGGCATCCGAGCGCCATCTTCATTTTTAATAGAACACCCGGTATATCATTGCATAATCGATTAGGCACGATCATAAGGAATCCAACAATACCAAGTTTGATGCTATTATCTCCAAAGACTATGGAGATATCACCTATTACTTTCTCCATAAGCCGAATGAGTGGGAGAGAGAAACTTTTTCTGGCGGGTCAATAAATTCCCTCTCACACTCATTCAGCTTATGGAGAAAATAATAGGCGATATCTCCATGGTTTTTGGAGATAATAGAATCAAACTTGGTGTTGTTGGATTCCTTTTGATCGTCCCTAACCGATCATGCAATGATATACCGGGTGTTCTATTTAAAAAAATTATTGAAGATGGCGCTCAGCTGCTATTTTGAACTTTTAGCTGGAATTTTCTCATAAAAAAGTAGGTTTTTATCGCCTATTTGAGCCTTCCAAATTTTTGCGATATACCAGGTGGTTCAAAAATTAGTAGGGGGGGAACGGACTTTAGACTAGCGCTGTATATGTTAGACTCAATTGCCGAATTCGGCCATTCGCCCATTTGCCGAAAATGCAATTGACATGCAAACCTAACTTTAGCAAGCTAGCATAGCTTGCAAGTCGAAAATGCGTGAATTCGTTGTTTGCTTGCACTTGACACACAAACATAACCTGAGCAAACTAACCTAGCTGGCAAGTTCAAAATGCGTTTTCGGCATTTGAGCAATGTGTATATCAGCAAATGACCGAATTTGGCATGTGATTCGGCAATTGATCAGTTCGTGAACTGAGTATTTATTTCGGCAAATGGCCTAATTTATATATATTCATTCACAACAAAACCAGATCAACTCAGCTAACAGCAAAAATATTTAATTAATATTATACAATAATAATAAAAAATTCATATCATATTAAATACTTCCCCATAACTTATGAAATCTCATGAATATGTTGGAAAAAATTAGAAAAAAGAAAAATTTATCATGCTGGAGCGGACCTCCCCTATTACACCGTTCCTCTAGGCTCCCCTAAGTGTATTTCGTATCAGCTCAAAGATTATTTGGGCATGCTTTTTTTGGACCAGGAACAGGTATATCGTTAGCATATCCGTTTTCGTTTATTTAGCAAATTAATGATAATCCAACAAACAATATTGCACCATTTCATCATAAAATATAATTCATTCTTGCCTCTTTTTCAAATCGAGCCGAATTCCAATAATGTTATCATTTATCATAGTTAATATGACTCAGATAAATCTTATCTTTATTTTATTTAGTTTTGGTCAATATCCGTGCAACCAACTCTAGGAAGAGTCTCACGATATAATATGATAATGTTTTCATTGAATACATTGTTCTTATTGATTTCAATTTTCTTAGAACTGATAACAGTTTCTGAAGCTGGTTATGTGGTTTCAAAAGCAGTAATGTATCCAATACATAACACCTCAGTCGAGACAACAACATTCATACCAAAAACCAGACGAATAATCACTGTGAAAAACAATTGCAAGTCGGGCCAATTCTACTCAAGTGAACTACAGATGTGTTTGTCAGTTTTCGGCTCAGCAAAGTGAGTGAGTGATAAGACGATTCGATTATATTTTACTTTGTGTGAAAGCTTTCTCCCAAAATTTTCTCTTCACCCCGTCATCATTTTAGTATGTTTCTGAATAAACTTTTTCAAAAGTATTTTGCTTTTATTTTGATATTGACTAATTGGTTGTTATCTCCTAATTCCTACATTTTATTCGACTACCGAAATCAAGTTGATGTGATATATAAGGACATTATAGTAAGGCATTTTAAAGTATGTTCTTTCGGAATATCATACAGAATGTAGTTGCTTCTACATTCATTTTTGTCTAATAGAAAATTATTTGTAGAAAATGATGGTGTCGGATCATTTTGTTTCACAGCAAGATCTAATATACCAAACGGGTATAATTTGGACCTTTGCTTTTCATACTATTCAAAACTGATACTTGTGCTGAAACTATATGCTAATATGCTATATGCTAGTAGTAGAGAATTGTAATTTTGGGGTTGTAAATTAAAGCAATTGGTGCAGCTTTTTTGATATTATGTTATACCCAATGAAATTTTTGTTTTCAGTGACGTGATATCAGATTCAAAATTATTAATGGGGCAACCTGTATATTTTGGCTATTCTATGTTCCTCCAGATAAAACGATTTCAACAAACTATCACAACTGTGGTGTAAAACGATGAATTTAAGAACTACCAGGTACTTCAATATCCTTTCTTCTACATTTGAAACGAGCAATTGCCAAATTATATAGGTTTAGGGTCATCCTGTATATTTGGTCAGTCCTTTATTTTTTGTGATGATTTAAACAATTCTAATAATCATTTATATTTTATTAAAAAACGTGGAAAAAAGATATTGAAGTACCTGTAGCTCTTGAATCAATCGTTCCAGACCACGAGTTTCAAATAATATACAGGTTGTCCCATTGATAGTTTTACACAATATAAAAAAAGCTTCACCAATTGCTTTAATTCACAACCCCAAAATTACAATTGTCCACTACTCTCAAGTTACGAGATATTCTCTGTCCAAATCCTCGTGGGCCACCCTGTATATCGAAGGCATCGAAATGGTGAAAACAGTTTTTGAAATTTGTATTACATAAAAAATGCATGTATCCTCCTAGACTTTATAGCTATATTTCGAAATATTTTGAATCCAGTGGTGTTGTCAGAATTTTGATAAAAGTTCTGAAATAGAAGTGGTGGGTTGATTTATTGACAAAATTTTAAAATTTTGTAACCATATAACTTTTTTATTGATGGACGCATTCCTACGTTATTTTCACATAAACCACTTGAAAATGTCATGAATCTAGTAGCATCGCCAAATTCTTTTTAAAAAAATTAGTTGCAATAGATGATATCTATCTCATCAACACGTTAGTAGTTTAGAATCCACAGTTGTCAATTGTTTTCACTATAGTTTTAACATTATTGTAGCTTTCCCTGATGATGACAATAATACTTGTCGAAATATTGGAATAAAGTGTTATAAGAGTATACTTCCTGCATGCTGCTTACCCAACAAGTTTCCCTAGCTTGATCTTAACGAGTCAGCAAAGACTACCTCTCTCCTATATATATATATATATATATATATATATATATATATATATATATATTGTTATGAAAAAGTAGATGGGAATTTAAAATTAAATACCTATTAATGAAAAAATATATTTCATCAAAGGGCCCAGGCAGATACTCTTTCTTAATAGATATGACCTTAATTCATCAAATAAATATCACAATTTCAATTTAAAATAGTTAGAAACCTCACAAATCAAAATTTACTGACAAATTGTTAGAGTACGACGCCAGCAAACGTACTGAACTCTTCCAAGAACACTGGTATTTCTTGAAAGAAATTAAGTTTCATAACACAAAAGCATGAACTAGTTATTAACAATTCAAAACAAGTTCACAAAGACCAAAAAAACTAGGAAAATCATCAATTTTTCGCTATAATGGAGCCGCTATCTTGAATTTTCAATTTTGACAGAGAAACATAATCTCTGACCACGAAAACCTCCATATAAGTAGTAATTTTGAATTGAATCGGGTCATAATTACAAAACTCGACCACCTGTCAAATTTCAGTCCAGTATAAGTGGTCTAAAAATTGGTTACAAGATTTGACCGTGACTTTTTTTTTCAACAGTGTGAGTATAAATAAATAAGCGTGGTAATGATAATGATAACGTACCCTATATAAATTGTATTTATTATTTCTATTGCTGTCATCATCAGTATTACTATTTTTTGTATGATAATATAGTGTGCCTACAATTTTCTATAATTATTTGTATTATACAGGGTAGGCCATCGAAAACGCACTGGAAAGATTAACTGTCAGGAAACGATCTCGTCGAAAAGAAAAGAAAAAACACGTCAAGTTTGTTTATGAGAGTGACAACTCTTAACGTAAAAGTAAAATCCTTAACTTTATTCTTCCAAGTGTTGAAGTCATCATCCAAAAGTTTAAAAATTTTTCAAATACACTAATATGTTTTTGTGAAATTCTGTCTGATCGTTTGCAAAATATGGGACATTGAAATTGTATTGATACATTTACCGAAAAAATACCGTTGTTCGCGACATACGTTAACCATTCGTACCCGCAGGTCTTTCAGTGTATCGGGTGGAGTGATATAGATGAACTTTGCTATTTATGTGTTCTCAGAAATAAAAATACAAAGGACTTAAACCTCTTCTTCCTATCCTGTGACATAGAAACTTCTATCCATCTATCTAGAACCAGTTAAACTTGACCCCATTGTTTTTTTGGAATTGACAGTTCTTTACCAAGATGGACTCACCGTTGAGGTCAAAAAATATGAACCCAATTTTTCCTCGGCCTCATCAATACTCTGTACTAAGATGTCTAAAAACCCACATACATCAGCCAGATGAAAGTGAGAAAAGAATTATAACGAAACTTTCCTCACTTGAATAAGAATATTCCGCTTCCAAATTTTTCGTCTCATCCTGTAAATCGGTACTAAAAAAAAATCATCAAAATCATTCCATTTTTATTCAGTAGCATACAATAAATCAGTCAATATTTCATTGTCATAAGTAATAGTCGTCTGATATAGATCTTTTTCTTGTGAACTGAGATCAATCAATCATCTGCGAACTCAGACATTCCATCCATAGGAATTTTCTTGTTTAGTTTTTTCGGTTGTATCTGTTGAAGAATGATTGAGGTTAAAATATTGTTGAGTCATTTGTTAGCATTACAAGTTCTTCCAATAGAGCTGTATGACACCAAAATTCAAAATAATTTCATTTTGGTAGACCGTTCTGAAATACCATTACACCATGTAAAGAAATCTATTCTAAAACTTTTGATGATTTAGCGTGACGTCACAATACTTATTTGAATTTTAGTAACGTTAGACAATCATGCTTTGAATTAAGTTCCAAGTTGGTTGGAAAATGTTGGTTTTGAGCGGTTATTCAGTTACCTAAAGTTCCACAGACCCTAATTTAGGGTCATCGTTCCGAGGCAGAAATAACCAAGACCAGGATCATTTTGCGTAGTTTTAATCATAGCATTATTCATAAACAAACTACTTCATCAACATTGTTCATCAGCCTTATAATTAAAAGGTTAGTATTTTCACTTACACTTGACACATATACGACCAGGCAAAAAACAGTTGGATTCGTTTTCTGTATGAAATACGCGATCAGTCGCAACTTAAGATACTCACTTTTTGTATGTTTCGTTACTATTGAAACTCGCAGACTATGTATGTATTGTTCACTTGCGACGTGATTGGGACATTTAATATTGAATTAACCTTTTTTCAAATATACTATAGCGAGTATTATTCCTTTGTTGTAGCTGTATAATGAATCCAAACGGTCATTTCTGGTTGTTGGTGCATTTCACATATTCTCAATATTATTTTGAGGATGAATAGGTACCTGTTATTTGTTTCATAGAACGAAAAAGAAATACAGTTATATAATTATCTACTCATTGACAGGCAGTCAATAATCTTGTTATTGATCTGACCAACCCAAGGCTCAATCAAGTTTTTAGTATGTTATGAGGAACACAAGCAGAATCCAAAGTGGAGAGAGTGTTTTTTATTTAATTCCTCCGCCGACAGATGTTTCGTGGTTTTCCACTCATCAGAACAGTTTTATGGAATCTCTCGAAATCGAAACGAATACACTCTGAATTAGTCAGTAGCCTGAGTCAGTATATACCGAAAAATAACTTGTGACACCTACAGCCACTAGTTGATACGTACTTCATGTAAGCCAAAAATAGATCATTAATTTATTCATTGACAGGCAGCCAATAATTTGGTTATTTTGACCAAAACAAGGCTTACTCAAGTTCTAGAGCTTCCATAAAGCCGACCTGATGAGTGGAAAACCATGGAACAGCTGTCGGCGGATGATCGGAATTAAATCGACAATTTCACTCACTATATGAAAGTCGCGTCTCCTGCGATATGAGGCCCAATCAGAAAGGGATTTCGCGAAAGTACACGCTTCCTTTCGCTTCCTTTCTTTCCGATCCGGAAAGACCACGTCGTCAAGTCAACCACAAATATAAACAGCAATGATACATCTTGTAATCTAATATGACATAAACGTCAGGTTGACAGACTTCATGTTTATTATTCATTAGTTGCAACTATTGAAGAATTCACTTTGTTTACTCGATCAAAGTTCAAATAATAACTTGGTTGGTTCGTGAAATTATCTCAATAAATACGACTCGTGCTCACAATACAATCGATAATTCTGTCAGAAATCTTTAACTTGATCAAATTGCTTTGAGGCTTTGAGGTAACACCACGAGTCCCTACGGTGTTACAAGCAATTTGATCTCGTTGATTTCTGACAGAATTATCGATTGTATTGCGACCACTCGTGGTATTACCCCCGAAAACATTCTGTTCACTTTAGATTATGTTTGCGTTCTCCATAACGCACTCAAACTTGACTGAGCCTTGGGTCTGTCAAAACAACAAAATTGCTGGCTGCATGTCAATGAGTAGATAATCATCCTCTCACCCTTAAAGAGATATTGATAATATATAAATGTACTAATGCTACGATAATGGACGACACTTCTTGACAGAAAACTTCCCTACAGGGACGTCCCACAAATATCTCTCTGATGCAGCTCAATATCCGTCGTGGTATCAGACAGGCAAACAATTATTTTCCGGCAGATACTTTCCTCATATTTTCTACGTTGTGAATATATGTTTAGAGAGAAGTGGTCTTTCAACATAATCAAAATTACTCTTCTTTATTTTCTTCCGAAAACTTCTCGGACTTTCTCCAAAATTTCCAAATGAAAATCGCCCCACACTCTCCTAGTAAAAACTCAATTTGACTAAATTCTAATATCCATTCTCGGAACTGTTTGAAGGCAAACCGCACGGCAAAACACAGACCGTCAATCGAACACTCTGTAGATTAATATTGGAGTACAGCAATAAGCGAGTGGATTTTGAAAAAATTATAAAAAAAGGAAGATAGTTCCATATTTACGAATAATAAACTCATTATTACTAAATACCAAGCTTTAATCTCAATTTTTTGACTTCTTCAGGGTCCTAAAATATATGATGGTTAATAAAGTTATTTGAAATTTTGATGGTAATACTTTTACAGTACAGCGAGTAATAGTACTGAATTCAATCTAACTGAGAAACCATAAAAATATTAAAATAAATGGAAAGCATGGTGATATATCTTCACACTGGCAGTCAATAATTTGGCAGTTATTGGCAGTGTACTCCAAGGTGACAACCTACTATGATTGACATCAAGAAAAAATGTAAGTAACTACTATTTTGAAGTTCACTAAAAAAAATGTGGTACGTTATATCAATAAATGCCGTTTTTTACCTCTCCGTTCATTGGCAAAATACATTTTTCATCGTGGCAATGAATAAATATTCACTGACTTTTGTAGGTATTTATTGATACAACGAATTCAAGTTTATTGAGATCAAAGATGATCGTTTCTTACATTTATGAACAGTTTTCGTTGCTCCTGCGGAAAAGTTTATTGAGGTGAGGAAAGGGGTACACTGAGATCAATGATGATCTAATTTCAGACCTACGAACATATTTCGTTACGGCTTTGAAAAAGATTATTGAAATGAAGAAAAAAGTACATTGGAACAATGTATATTATTTCATGAAAAAAATGTGGTACATAATATCAATGAATATTTATTACCTTTCCGTTCATTGGCACAATACATTTTTTATCGTGACAATGATTCAAGTTCATTGAGATCAAAGATGATCTTTTCTACATTTATGAACAGGTTTCGTTGCTGCTATGGAAAAGTTCATTGAGGTAACGAAAGGAGTACACAGAGATGATTTTATTGTTACAATGAATCCAAGTTTATCGAAATCAATGATGATCTATTTTCAGATCTACACACAGGTTTTATTGGGGCTATGGAAAGATCATAGAAGCTGTAACGAAGTTATTAAGTCCCAGTTTTGTTAGACAGATAGAAGCAACATTTTCCTCCCATTCTATAACTCCGTAATTAATATGTTCATGAATATAATATTAAGCCTTATGTCGAACCAAGCCATCTCGTGTTTAAATATACTCTTAAATTTTGCCGGCATCTGTTCAGCCGAATCCTCGCATAGAAATCTCCGTTGCTGGCAAGTTTGCTTTGGCTGGTAGTACACAGCGCCTCTACTAGAGGGACCACTCCGCACGACTTCGTTATTTGCACAGAGCCAGTTAACTTAAGCAGACAGAAGCGATCGTTGAAGCATCTTCTCAGGTAACACAGACTACAGAGACATCCGATGAGCTCCGAAAGGAGCCAGCCGAAATAAAAGATAACTTGGAGATACGCCTTTCAATCAGGATTGCGATGTTCTGATGAATGCATGTTAATTATTTTGCATATCTTTCGGAAACTCACTGTATGCTCAATATCAGTGGGAGGCCTTCATTGCATTTACGAATGATATGCAATGATTGAATAAATACCCCTTATTCAAATGATAAACAAAATAATTAGTTCAATGTGTGAAAGCATCACGAGAATAAACTGAAACATAGATTTAATGTATATCAATTATTGAATCAAGGAATAACCGATACCTAATAATCAGCGTTCATTGGATAGATGAAAAATATCCATCGTCGAACTAATCTGAATCATTATATCAATCATACAGCATTCATTCGAAGAATGGACAATAATAACTAATTTGATGAATACAGTTTCATCAGTTGTACGAATACAATTTATTGCTTGGGTGAACACTCTTCATTCGTTTGATGAATGGAAATCATTACCCCAACGAACCTTGCATTGTAGTAACCGATTATCAATAAACACCATTCATTGAATTGATGAAAAATATCCATCGTCGAAATAATCTTAATCATTATATCAATCATACAACATTTATTCGAAGAACGAACAATAATAATTAATCTGATGAATACACTTTCATCAGTTGAACGAATACGGTCCATTGCTTGGATTCGTTTGATGAATGGAATTCATTACCATAACGAACCTATTTAATAAACTTGATCATGATATCAATGAAAGCATTCATTGATATTATTAAGATCCGTATTCATAGTATGGATAACCAGTGATACATTGACATAACGATTGCGTTCATTGGACCAATATTGATGAAAATATTCATTGAGTCACTGAACTTTTTCATTGTATTCAGGTACCAATTTTTTTCTGTGTTTGTTTTGATATATTACACTGAGTGATTTATTTGTGAGGAATAACTGTAGATTATACTGAGACTTTCTATATCAGCTTTTTTGTTCAAATTATTAGTGGCTCTATTAATTTCGACCACTTCAAGAAATTATCTTTTGGAAACATTTGTTTCTGAATGTAAAACTTGTACTTTTTTGAATATCGCATGGCCTCTTTCAATAGGATATTGAGCTAACGCACATGATTTTTTTTGAGTTTTATGTCACTTTTGTAAGAATATATTTTGAAATGCAGTTGTTGTGCGGAATTTCAATTTTGAATTTAAATTTCCAATGGTCTTGATATTTCTGTCTCTGTTTTATAGATATTTTCATGGACATGCCCAACTCCTCGGCTCTCACGATATTCTTTGGAATAATACAGGCGGACGTAGAACATGTATCAGTGGAACGCACAATAATTCTTTTTGTTTGCAGTGCTTTCAAATTTTTGATAACGTCGGTCTACCAAACCGACTTTTCAAAAGTTTTCAATGAAATTGAAATCAATTGCAGAAAATAAATTGTTCATGATTACGTAACTGATAACCTTATTTTCTATACGGTTTATGACATTTATCATAGTTTCTGTTGGTTAACCAATTTGAGAAAGAAAATAAATGACATCATATTTGATATTAATTCAAATCGAAATTATACCTACCTACTTCGGAAATGAAGAAAATAAAAATTTCCCTCTGGACATTCATAAGTATGACCGAAACTATTACTCCAAATTTTGATCGTTATAATATTCATAACAATATATGCATAATCCAGTGTGAGGCACTGGGCCCAAATTTGTTCTACATTTTTTAGAAGGATTTTTCGTTATTTAACACTTCTTGGAGGGTTAATCAAACATGGAACTCATGAAGCTGTTGATTTGAATTACGTTTCAGCATGACTTTCGATAGGAAGTTGCAAAATAATTTATTTTTGCAGGATGCAACTATAAAAGTTGACGTAGATAATGTTGGTGTCGAATGAACTTTCCGCGTTCGCCAACACAGCTTTCTTTCGATCACAAATTGCATTTCATCCATAGATAGCTTTATGCATTTTGAACTACCGAAAAACGAAAATACGCCTATATAACTATACGGTATGAACCACAAATGACACACAGCGTGTACAGTTGTTACTTTGTGTAGAACTAGAGAAATTGAATATGGAGATGAAGGTGTATCATTCAGTAGCACATCTTCGAAGGTTAGTGAACAAAAAAATATATGAGTCTTCACGGATTGGTCTAAAATATCAAATGTTTGTCTCTACATGATAGACTAGTACCCTATTTTTTTGTCGGTAATTGGCTATAGCTCACCCTATATATCCCACAAAAAATAAATATGTGTATCTTAACCTGATGAAATAAAATTTGAAACATGTCAAAATGATGGAATATTTCCGGTCACCTGGTATACCTACTAACAATCGCCTCTAACCTAAATATTCGACATCAATATGGTACTTAACTTACCGAATTTTTGCGTAACTTCAGTATTTTCATAGTTGTTTTGTACAGGAGTCGGAGCCGGTGTATTTGTTTTCGTTTTGGAGGAACATGGATCTTCATCGTGATCATGATGTTTCACAAACTCTTTTATCTTGTGAAAGCCACAATGAACTTCGTCATATACGACACTGATTCCATCTTTAACTTTCTCTAAAACATCTGATTGAACCTGATAAACAACGGATAATAACATCCAAGTCAAAATTGTATACTTGAGATTATTCATTGTTTTTATTTTGAATAACTGAAGTAAGTGATAAGTCGACTTTTATCGATACTTTCTGCAAATAAACTGCTGCAGAGACTAGTCTTTTATTTCTGTAGTTGAATCATAATTTATGTAATATGTGACACATGTTATGTTTTTATTAATTGGTATAATATCCTATCTTGACTTCTTACTTGGTGAACGTTAAAAATTCAAGGATCAAACAAGGTTGTTTATAAAGAAATTCACTTGGTTGGATTTCTCTGAATTCATTCCAGTGTTATAAATAAATGTTTGGAGGCTAAGAACCTAATATTCAAATAATAAACTGAATATGACGCAGGCTTAGTTCAAGTTAGATTAATATGATGATAATAATTATAATACATGTTAGGAATAATGATAATATTAATAAAAATAATAATAGCTGCCCGAAGAGGATACATGGTGAGAATGCATGCTCTTTCTGTGGCACGTGAGATACCCAGGGCCTGCCGCATTTTCCGCCCAAAACCTCAGAGATCAAAAGTAGGTATCTCATCTTCGGAGAAGAGGCTATGTCAAAGCTCCTCCTCAGCCGGTAAACGAAGTGGCAGAGTGGCAGATATACCACGGGTCATTCCGGTTGTGGAAGAGGCTCACATCATACCACAAAATCGCATAACCCGCAGTGCGCTTCATAAAACCAAGCCACTGAAGCCAGAACAACTGACTCAGGTGAATGCGGATATTCAGGATAAACGTTCAAAGAAGACTGACATCTGACAAATCATCTCTGCCGTGTATGACACCGTTCAATTGGGTAACATGAGCAACGCATACACAAAACGGAAGCTATGATCAAGTTCCTCTTTCTTTCTGCATCTCACTATTGCCATTGTCCGTTGCACTCAAAAACACTTGTGGTTACAATTGCGGCACTGTCAGCAACCGAATGACTCATTTATTTTACATGGATGACCTGAAACTATATGCCTCCGGAGAGAAGGATCTACATCAATCCTTGAGGGTGGTGCAAGAGTACACGCATGCTATTGGTATGGAATTTGGGATCGACAAATGTGCCACGGTTCATCTCAAAAGAGGACGATGCTAGGAATACGGAGACAATATCCAGCAAGTAGATGGAAGCATCCTACATCATCTTGATACCGGAGAGACGTACTCACCTAGAGGTGAACAACGCCGCTCCCAAGAGATAAACACTGTTAAAAACTCTCTCCGCGACAGATATAGTAATCAGAACTGTCGGGGAAGAACAAAGTTACTGCAACTATATAACTTGCCATTTCGATACTACTCTAATCCTTTGGAGTGATGAAATGGACTCAAGAGGAGCTGCGACAACTCGACATAAAAACTTGCAAAATGATGCATGGCAGCTTGCATCCTAAATCGTCCGTGCCACGGTTGTACTTTTCTGTACAACAGGGAGCCCATGGACTTTGAGTTTGGAGTATCTACATAACAGAATGGTACTGGATGGAGCCTGTAAAGTTGTCAGGAGTTCAGATCATCTCCTCTGCTTGGTCCGTGACCATGAAAAAGCAGAGATCGGAGCCTTTGGTAGCCGATGAACTTGCTCTCTAATCTAAAAATCATACCGGCTTGCCACAATGCGGCAGAAATCTTAGCCGGAAGAATGCAGAAGGCTGTCATCCTTGGTTCACTCCGTCTACTCAGGGCACATAATACTCGGAGTCGGTAATCGCTAACCCCACGGACGTGGGGAGTGACTACCTAGGTAAATAACACCAGCACGACCTCCGGATGTATCGCAGATCCATAGATAGGGCCAGGCTGCAAAATATAATAATACATATCAGTGATTTTAAAAATACCTCAACTTCGAGTCTACCAATGTAACGAAACTATGAGTTTCAAATTACTACGAAACGTCACATTTCCAATTCTACTTCAACAAATAATAGAAATTTGGTTCGTAACAAAACCGTTGGTTGTTACTTTGCATGAAATACAGAGATAATTTCAACAAAACTTCCTGAGGCGTTCATTCCAAAAATAATTATAAGAACTACCGCAAGTTCTTTACCATATTAATCAAAAAATCCAAAATTAACTATTTCTCAGATAAAATGCAAATGGTTTTAAAAATGTATGGGACGTTGTCAATCAAATACACAAAGTTTATAGAGATACGGGAACCCCAAAAAATGGCCAATATCTTCAATAATTTCTTTTAAAATATTGGTGTATGTCTTGAAGGATAAATCAATCTCAATAAAAAAACAAATGGTCCACAATCAATATTTCTAGAGGAAGTAAACTGCTTTGAATTGAGCCAAATCCTTCAGCTAGCACTAGACGAGATTGGCATCTAGACAGCACACAATACACTTGCTTTCAACAAGGACTGTGGTCTTCTATCGATTCCGATATTGAGTACTTGAGAAAAAAACCCTGGTACATACATCGGGTTCGAACCGACTACCGCTATACTGAAGTTCTAAACGGCCTGCGCCTTAGACCACCAAGCTACCGGCCATCTAATTAGATCGAACACAATATGTATGTAGTACATCCGCAAAGCGCGAGCTGTTTGTATGTGGGTAGAAATGGATCTTTCCTTCATATTGATTGATTTTGAAGTTTCTGCTTTGAGTAGAGAACGCGAGTAAATGGTAATAAAATAGTCTTTAGTCAACTTCCTATACAGCATATGTATATCCATTGCATGGTCATTGGACGTACAAAATGAATATTATGGACGTCCATTGTACGTCCAGGTATGTACAATAATACGTCCAGAAAATATCCGAAACTAACTGGATTTAACATTATATGGATGTACATTCAAGATGTGCAATGGACGTTCATACAGGATGTCCAATAGACGAACATAAAGGACGTCCATTGGATGTACAAAAACGTATCAAATTCACGTCCATAGGACGTACAACATAGATCTTAAATACGTCGAAAAATAAATAAATAAATAAGATTTCACGTCTTTAACGTGGATCCAATATGTAATAATTGATAATAACTAATTATGGGATAACTGACAGAAAGTCAAGATTTCCAACAAACAATATTTTTGAATGATATATCGAGCGGGTACAAAACTTAGTTATTTTATTTTCGAAATATATCAAAAATGAATAAAAATACAACACTTTCAACAAAAATGTAATATGAAAATCTGAGCAAAATAAATTATTCAAAACAGAAGATATTTCTAACATAAACTGAGAGTTTTCGTCATTTTCCCTCATTCACCTTCCCAACCATTTGAATATGGAATCTTTTCTAGTAGTCAACACTTTTGATTGTTCTGCATCAGTTTCTGTAAAATTCAGTTTGAATCAACATTTTTCATTGAGTTAGAAGTGTCCTGCAGAAATCAATACTGTACTATACTTTTGTCTTGTTTTTGGCATCACGTCATTATTTCACATGTGTATATTAAGAATGATTACATATACTGACCTGATGATATGTTCCCTTCCACCTTCACACACTTCGTCACTACAATGAAGATATATCAACAGGTAAAAATAATCAAATAACACACAGAACATGAGTATACGAAAAAATATAATAATGGCGGACCAACACCGAAATAACCAACAGCTAACTACACACGATGATTGTCCCTTCATGCTAGTATGGAAAGTGTTCGCAGCCAATGAATGACTTTGTTATGGCGTACTCGACCGACCATATCCGAATGTAACGTGCAGATCAAGTCCAGTATTCTACATTCGGTGTACTTCCGTAAACGTACAATTACGGATGTTTTCGAGTGATCCAATTTTGTTCATCCAATGAACGTACAAAAATGTAACATATTGAACGTATAGATCAAGTCCAGTATTCTACTTTCGGTGTACATCCGTAAACGTACAATTATGGCACTTCTCAATTGATTCAGTTTTGTTCATTTAAAGTCCATACAAAACAGTAACATACTGATCGTACAGATCAAGTCCAGATTATACATTCGTTGTACATCCGTTAACGTACAACTATGGGCATTTTCAAATGATCTAGTTTTCTACATTCAATGGCGGGCGTACAAAAACGTAACATGTTGGACTTACAGATCAAGTCTATTATTCTACATTCGATGTACATCCGTGAACGTGAAATTATGAAAGTTTTCAATTGATCCAATTTTGTTCATCCAATGGACGTACAAAATAGTAACATATTGAACGTACAAATCAAGTCCAGTATTCAGCATCCGAATTACATACAGGTGATTGACGTAACAAGTTGATCAATAACTGTTCATCCAATGGACGTACACATATATGTATAATAAGTAACATTCGCATTATTGGTCCATTATTGTATATTCAATGTACATCCAAAATCGTTCTCTTATTGATGTTCCATGTTGATCCAATATTGTACGTCCATTGATGATCCATGAGATGTACAATACTAATTGCACAAAACACATCCAGGATAGAATATCCATTGGACATCCATATCGAGTCCCTGGGGTGGGATTCTGTGTACCATAGAATTCTATTGTCGAAAGTTTTGTCTCTTTCTCTCCCATCATTTCAACTATGATGTCATCTCACTTTTTCTATCGACAATAGAATTCTATGGTACACAGAATCCCACCCCTGGACGTTTGGATTAATATATTGGACCTGAACTGGACGTCCATTGGACGTCGTGTGCTATATGGGTTGATTGCACTACCCGATAATATTCAAACACCAATTTCTGCAAGTCTTTTTGCAAATGCCATTTGGCTGAATGGTTGTGACACATGTAGTTATCGATGGAAATCAATATTAGATCCTCGCACATCAGTTATGGTATGCCTGAGAATATTGTATGCACAACAATCCGACTATATCCATTTTCAGTTCAGAAGCAAAATCCTCGTATGTGCTTGTGGTTAACAAGTTTTCAATCTGACAGAATTCCAGATGTTAAGGTAGCCTTATAACACTGTTTATAACAACCAGCAGTCACCACAATGATTTGGTCCAATTTCTTAGATGATAATTCATCAACCGATTTGAGAATAAATTAGTTTGAGCCTTTTTATTCTCAAGAAAATTAATGAATCGAATCCAATTCTTCAGCAAAGGAACATTTCTATCACACACATCTTTCAAAAGGTGTGCTACTTTTGCGTTTGGCTCTATAGATGCTGATTCAATAGAATTATTTTTGTCGCTATCAAATACATAGTGTGTTGAGAGAAATTATGCAATAGTAACTTCAAAAATGAGTCTGCTAGATCACCAAAATATTTCGCTTTAATTGGCTTTCTGAATGCTTCTACCAAGCAATGATGTGGCATGTACTCACACCAGGTTCTTCTACAGCTTGGCAAATCTATGAAGGTATATCGATAAACGTATGAGCTGCGCGAATTAGAATGAGAAAGTATTCGGACGATAAAGAGGGTAGTATAAATTGTACATTCAGTAAAAATGTATACTAAGCTCTTCGGCTACCGCGCATTGATAAGCGTGCCGATTTCATATCCCTTTATAGATTTGCCAAGCTGTACACCAGTATTACCATAAATTGTACCGAGCATAGCTTTACTCGTTGAAAGACGAAGACATCCGTCATATGTTGCTGGGAACAGACATCATGCAATTCATATTGAAGTAACTGTTTCAAATCAACATTTTCGCCACTATATAGCAACAACAAGTCCTAGTAATAATGAAGCATCAGACACACTACTTCTACGTTTTATTCATTTTGCAGGAACAACTTTACTAAAGCTTTTGAATGTCTGTGTCTTGATATTGAGTCGGATACATTGGAATCAAGCTGCATTCGTTCATTAATAAAAGCTTTGGTAACAGCCTTCCCTCTTTCAATCGCTCTGAGTAAATCTTTCTGGATGTCTTCTGTAGCAACTTCCTTGTTTGAAATATTTGGTAAATGAGGAGTATCAGAAAATACATTACAGATGTGAAACTGAGCCTTCACATCACGTTCATCATAACTAATCCTTTGCTCCCCTCTTCCAATGTGTGGATGTTTATCCAAGTCTCCGATATCTACCAAATCTACCATCCCCATTCTGTCTTCGGAAAGTTTACTACGGTATGATTGTTTTCGTGCAACCGGACGCAAAACAAGCATTTTGCAGCCGCAACAGAGGCCGCAAAATGATATTTTGCGGCCGTTACCCAGAGTGACGGCCGACAAAAATTTTTACGGCCGTTCCCATAGTGACTGCCGGCAAACTGAACGCTACTACAGCATTTGACATTTCTGAAATATGACAATAACAATGTATTTCGAACCAAAAACTATTTCCAAATTCACAACAGAAACATACTTTATTTTTGATATATATTAACATTGATTGTACTGTTTATACTATTACTGATATTCATCCCTGAAGATGAAGCAACTAAATCTATTGTTTCTGAACAATCATTATTTACATTAGACAAAAACGTATTATTTTCTTTGGACATTAACATTTTGCGATTGACTACATTTGAACTAGATGCTACAGTGCCAGAAATTGCATCGGAAATTTTGTTCTTATTATGGATGGAATCCTCGACATATCCTTCCGCTACAGTAGTGAACTTCATCCACCGTGGCGTTTAAGAACTGATATATCAGCACCTGTATTGGCAAGCAGCGTGGCGGAACTTCTTCTAAAACTGTGGCCTGTGTATGCCTCACTATTTGGTAAGCCGAGATATTTTGCAATCATACTAGGTATTTTTCCAATCGTATGCACTCCAACAACCTGTGCCGAGCACTTTCCATTTTCATATCTCAGAAATAGACGACGAATAGCAGTATGTTTTGGTCGAAGAGTTACATATTTATAGTAAATTCTTATATAATCTTGATTAGTAATGGTAAAAACACGCTTTTGATCAGTTTTAGTATCAGGAACAGTTACTATCAATACAGTTTTGTCTTCCTGAATATCTTCGAGGGTCATTCTCACTAATTCATCTCGTCGCAATGCTCCTGATATTCCCATTATCAAAACTACCTATAATAATAATTATTATGAATAAAACATCATACTTCACTTTTTTTCCATATTTATATACCTTCCACAGTAGATGATTTGCATCACTAGCTTGTTTGAGGAATGAATCAATTTGCTCGTGCGTAAAAACTTTTGATTTCTTTGCTCGATAACCAACTGACTTTTTCTTGAGGAATGGTACCAATTTTAAAAACTTCTTTACGTCAATTCCATCTCGTACGTTAATCATAGTCTTTAACATAGAATAAATGCTCCATAAAGTTGAACTCTTCACAACTTTTGATCGCTGCATCAAATATCCTAATAATATGTTTTCTGACACCGTCTTGACATTTTGGTTGACACACCAATCTTTGAAGTTGCTGTAACATTTTTCATATTTCCGTTTAGATTTTTGGGGTATCAAATCAGAAAGTGCTGAGTCTATGAGATCTCTCAGCTCAGGAGGAGTGCAAGTAACTGAAATATCACTATAGCTATCGGACATCTTCACGACTTCACGAGAAATGTCAAACTGATTTGTATTGCTAAATATTTCATCTCCATAGAAACATTGTGATATTGAGGTGTAATTTTCTCTATTCGCGTTGAAACGCTGTCTTTTCTAAAGAGGCATAATGTTTATTGAAATTATGTAATTTTCACGGTTGCACGAAAAATATTGTGTATACTATGGCCGCGAAATGTTTTCGCGACCTCGAGATTATCTTGCCTCGGCCGGAGCGGCCTCGGCGATAATCTCTCTCTCGGAACGCGAAAAAGCATTTTGCGGCCTTAGTATACAAATAACTATTGTCGAACAACACTCATCACGTGCTGACTCAAATCTTGTTATTCCGCTTAGTCCTTCAGATTTTTTGTCTTTTTTACTTACATGTTTTAGAGCTTGGTCAACATGTATCTGGTTGGAGCGTCCTGTGCTAGATTTAATAACCAAAATAACCAGACTCGAACTCATTGTACACATCAGTCGCAGTTGTGGAAAGCTGTTTTATATCTGATAGATAAATTGATCCATATTTAACATAATAATTGGTGTGGTCATACATTCCCATCCATGGAATCATGTTGCTTCGTGAACTTAAGTGTAGTTGCCATATACCTTCCCATTCTGCTCTAAGTCCAAGAGAAAATTTCTTATTCCAACAAATATATACTAAGAAGTGGGACTAATTAATATTTCGTCAAATTCAACGAAAATTTTTTTGTACAATCTTTGCCTTAGAAAACGAGAAAGTTTTTACTATTTCTTGTATAGGTACGACTGGAGTTGTTAATTTTGAATTTGCCCACTATTATTGTATTGTTACGTGTCTAAAGTAAAATGTGTAAAAAAATAAATGTAGTCATTTTGAAAAATGGGAGATGGGGTGTATACAGGGTGTAACATAAGTACGTTAAAATATTCAAGTGACGTATTCCTGAGACAATTTTAAGAAAAAAGTCTAAATAAACTTGTGTCCGGAAATGTTTCGTTTCGGACATACAGGGTGTTGAAATTGAATTTTTTTGTACGTTTTTTAAAAAATATGTTATTTGCACAAAATTTGGTACCCGGGGTTTTTTTGACGTGGGAAAATAATTTCGTATTATTTTTCATGTAAAATCTAGAGGGCGATGCGTACGCTGTCATTATTTATTTCAAATTGCCCTAACATTTTTGTCAGTAAACTTTTGGTACTTTTCATGAAAAAATCTTATTTCCACACCTTTTCCAATTAAAAAATGTATACATCCTCAACAACGCTGAAGGTGATCTTTTTCGAGATATTTACAATTTTCTATATCGATGCATGTTACTTAGCTCCTAGGGCGCTAAGTGAAGTTGCTGAGAAAATTTCAACAATCTGTATTTTGAAAACGAATAATTTTTCGTTAAAATTTTATGGAAGAAAAGTTGTTTATTTTTACGAGATCTACCAGATACTTAGTTTTTGTAATGTAACTTTTGGCCGACGTCGGAATCAAAAAATGTTGCACTGACAAAACTGAAATTTTGGAAACGTGAAATCCAATCCTACCATAATCGAAAAACAATTACAAGTGAAACGAATATCAGTAATAAGGTTTAAGGTTAATGTTAATCACATTTCAATAACAGAATGTCTCATGTCAGAGCGGGGAAATGTTCTTCGTGTCCTCTCTCTCGTTTGCGCATATTTTAACGCTGCCCACAAGTTGCGCACGAAATATAGTTGTTTCTCTCTCATACCTAATGGCTCAGTTCATATATTTCATTCCTGTTCTACGAAATCTGGAAAGGTTCATTGAAACTGTCATGATGACAGAAGAGAAACAGCTTAAGAAATATATAATTCGTATCGACATTAATTCTGTATGATAATCTTAGTTTTTTTGACATATATGTATTATTTCATTGTATATGATATATTGTTTAGTAAAGCCAATTTGTTGGTGTCATGATAAACCCATAACTAACACTATACAGGGTCGATTCGTCAAACGTTCAGGTTTTTTAGGTGAAAATAAAAAAGAAAATAAGAAACTAAGACGACTGTGTCACCACTTGCTTCGTTTTCAAGATACAGGGTGTTAGGAGTAAAAAAAAGATTTTTTTATCCATAGCACATTGAAATAAGCCTTTTATTACCACAAATAAGCATGCCAAGTTTTATCAAAATCAGCCAGAAGGTTTTTGAGTGATGAATAAATAACTCATTTTCTTCTAAAAACGTTGACACCATGTATCTCTAGAACGAAGTAAACTGGGACACAATTTTATATAAAGAAAAAATCTTATTTTTGCCTAATAAACCGATACTGAACGTTTGATGCTTTAAACCTGGATCACGTTGTATATAAAAATACATCTAATGAGCAAGGATGGTCAAATAATTTCGGCTACCGTTCTGACTTGTTGACGAACTGAATACACCCATCATTGACCTCTTTCATCATTTACACCGAATACTAGTTGATATTATATGATAGCAAAAAATAAACAACTGTTTGAACTCTGTTATTCAGATAGATAGTGATGCGATTGTCACAATATTCAGTTTCATGAATAAATTAGGCGTATACGTACATACAACATGAAGTTAACAGCAGCCCATTTCTTCATTTTTGGAATTCTTATATTTCACCATGTGACTGGGTATAATGGCCTGAATGCCAATCAAAATAACTATAATAGAGGATACCCAGGCACTCAAAATGGAGGTCAAAGCTATGGAGGAAATCCCAGCTGGAATAATCCCAATCCTAATGGGGGACAAGCTAATACAAATATTCATGGAAGTAACGGAAATCAGCAGTTGGATCCATTGAGACCATTCAATTCAGGTTCAAACGTAGTGAATGGAAACACAGGACAAGTGAAACCAAACAGTAGTAGTGTATATGGAAGTGGAGGTCTGACTCATTATAGCAATGGAGGAAACGTTTATCCAAATACAAACGGACGATATGGAAATTCTGTTCAACCAAAACCAAACAATGCTAATTCCTTTGGAAATGGAGGACTTATTGCTGGTAACAGTGGAAACAGGAGTCAGTATCCAAATTCTGGAGGCTATGGAAACGAAAGGCCATTTCCTCCCATTGCCAATGGTCAACAGATACCAGGCAATAGTGGTGGATATGGACGACAGGGCTCCAATAATGGAAACAATGATGGATATAGAAACTTTAACCAGGTGAAACCCAACAACACCAGTGGATATGGAAATGGGGGATTCCGTCCTGGAAATACAGGGGAATATGGAAATAGAGGTCAGACATATTCGAATGATGGAAGATATGGAAATAGTGAGCAATCCAATCCTAATATAAATGGTCAATATGGAACTGTTAGACCATTCGGCCAAAACAGCAATAGCAATTACGGAAATGGGGGACAGTATGGAACGAACAGTTATGGAGGAACTGGAGGAGGTCAGTTTCAACCGAATGGAACCGGGTTTCCCAATAATGTCGGAGCAAATACTAATAGGCAGTATGGAAATGGAGGGCAATTTGGATCCAACACAGGTGGACAATATGGAAATAGAAATAACGGTACCTTTAGAAATGGATATAACAGTGGATATCAAGGAAGTAGAGGAGGACTGTATCCCAATCTCAATACATCATACATTGGATGAAGTAATTAATGAGAAAATGTAATCATTAATATTGTTATTTTTCTCAATAAACTTGAAATCATAAACCACAACTATTTAATTGATAGCTGCTACAATTTAATTGATACAGAACATGCCATAAAAAAAATGAGAAATATTGTCAAAAATTGTTATAAAAACATATCATCGTCCTTCATCAGCTTACAGTTGAGGTTCTTGTATGAAATATTTTCGAAATACGTAGGCTGTTTCGTTCAGCATGTGTTACGCTATCTTGGAAACGATAATAGATGCTAAAGGTTAAACTGGAAAATTATGTGTTTCAATGACATCAATAATGATTTATCTTCAGCTGTTTTGACAAGAAATGAAATGATAAATTTTTTTATTTGAGTTAGATCGCTAGTCCCCTCACATAATGATTGTAAAACGAAAGTAAAAACGAAAACAATTAAAGAAAGTTAATTAAAATGTATAGTGACAATGTCAAAAGTTAAAAAATCGTTGAAAGAATGAAATCGAATTTGCGATTAAAAAGCGTATGACAAATCTGATTTCTGCAGGAAGAACGTTGTAGAATGTTGGCGCAAAGTAGCTGGTCGATTTCTCGTCGGACAATGATGAATTTTGAGAATGACTTATATATTTGTTTATTTTCTCTGATATAAATAAGACACCGAAATATATATATAGGTGAAGAATTGCTTTTGACATCTACAGTCAAATAGCGGAAACTTAATTTGGATCGAACCCTAGACTAAAGACAGATGATCAGCTGCTACATTGACAGGCCGACAACTGTTTAGTTATGCTGACCAACCTAAGGTTCCATGAAGTTTCTAGTGCGTTAGGAGGAACGCAAACACAGTATGAAGGTGATATAGATTTCTCTTCACCTATATATATATATATATATATATATATATAGCTAAACTTAAAAGTTGGGGTTAAACCGCGCCTGGAATTAGTAGAAATTCGACGTTTCAGCTCCGATTTTGGAGCCATTTTCAAGAAATAAAAAGGATAAAAAAGGTGGGGATTCTACACTGAGGTCTCAATCTGCCTACTCCTACTCTGTATTATCACGTTATGATTTCGTAACTTGACGTCGGGTTCTCAATCTGCCTACTCCCCAAGTCTCGTCACTGGTTCTCTCTAAGGTCTCAATCTGCATACTCCTCCGAAAGAACTGTTCTCTCAATTATATATATGTTCAATCGTACTGGATTGAATTGAACCGTTGTTGTAGTCGTTGGTTTGTGGTTTTTAAGGGGGACTGCCATTTGAATTTGGTGAGTATTTGAGACTTATTTCTGGATCGGGTAAGTCACCTACAGTCCCCCCCTTGCTTGCTGGAATGAAGAATCGAGACCTTAGTGAGATTTTTCCAGTAGCGTGTACTGTTGTTGTTCTTTCTTCACTTTGCTGTGAATTTATGGCAAATATAAAGACCTATCAAGCAATGGAGGTTATTATAAAAAGTCCGTTTTATATAGCCAGGATAAAACAAAGTTTGTAAAAAACGTTGAAGAAGAACCCAGAAATTGGACCTCCCATCAACATATTCAAAGACTCTCGGGCTGATCTGAAGGCAATTTTGAGCAGAGGAGAAACATTTTTTATTGCTCTCTATGGGATTGGCAAACAAATGACCTATCTGAACAAAGTGCGACATAGATTCTTCATCAAATCTGCCTTTCTGAACAAATTGCGACATAGACTCTTCATAAAATCTGCGTTTAAGGTGACATCTAACATCGCCATTCTCCCCTCAACAGAGGCTGTAGCACGGCAGCACTCATTGAAAGTCTACCTTCAAGAACAGGTGTGGCTGGGCTTCGTGAAAGATCCTGCACAGTTGGTGGATGAAAAACAGATATGGTCTCCAGCCGATCACCACTTTTGAGCCTCCTGTTCCTGACAAACTGCTGCGGATCATTTCCTTCAAATGCAAGATAGACTTGCAAAAGGCAATGGGGATGTAAGAACGCTGACTTATATTTCTCCCGGCTTTGCCGAAACTGTGAAATATATTTCGCTGATGATGACCAGGATTCGGACGAAGTGGATGACACACCTCCAATCCAACACATTCCGAAAGAATATGGATTTCATTGCAGCTCACATTTGAAATCGCCACATCTCTATACCTACACACCGCATTAGTGACTATACAGCTCACAGTGGGTGAAGATGGTAGGGTAGGTAGGTATAAATTAGTAGTGATTATAATGACCAAACAAATAGTTATTGATGAGTAAATAGTAATAATATAGGTTCCGACTAAATTTTGGTTGAAGGGCAATGGATATGACAAAATTTAAATGTGCTGTAGCGGCTACACGGTTTGTTTAATATAAGTGATTGAGGTGTACAATTCGTAGAGAATTTAAAGTGGTTACAAATGAAAAAACTAGCGAGAAAACTGGGTTTTCCTCAAAGTAGGACAGCTTGGCCTTTCAGCGCGTTCTAACGGGCAAACCATTCAGCCAAAAACACATTTGCGGGGTGCTTTGTGTATTGTTCTTTATTTTTCTATAGAACGGTCTATCTCGAAAATTGTGTAATTTTTTGACTTTTTGGATTTTTTAAAGGTCGAAAATTTTGAGTTTTTTTTAATTTTTGTTGAAAAGCCATATCCGTGGGAAGTGCCAAATTTAAGCAGATAGAACGAGTTGGAAAACAACTATCATATTTTTCTTCTGAAACAGGCACCCCCGGAAAGGATTTGACTGAATTATATCGCGATTTCGAAATGTTTCATCAACATTTTATGTTTACTGGGATGTCACTTGGGTGTCAGATAAAATATTAAATTCAAAAATGTCAGATCCGACAAAACGACCGCTTCAGTTTCCAATCTGGCACATCCCATATCTAGAAAAACATAGAATATACGAGCTATTTCATGAAATCGCAAGAGAACTGGTTATTCAGAAACCAGAAGATCACGTCCTCTTCACTAAACAAATCATCTCAAATGCTGCCAGAAGCAGAGACGTTGCAAGAGTTATAATACTACCATCACCTAAAGTAAATCTCGAAGAAATCAGCAGAGAAATTGCCAAAACAACCAATCAAGTCATAATCACACCAGAAATTCTTCAAAATTGCATTGGAACAGATCTGTTGACGGTTTCATCAGAAACGATTGCTAAATGTTTAGCGCACTTGGTTCGTACAGAAAATGCTTATACTCAAGGTAAAACAATATTCAATAGTATATTTTGTATCTAGTAGTAAAAGCATTTCCGGACGACAATGTAAATTGTTGGCCGAGGCGTTAAGCAGATGCCAACAAGCAAGGAAGTCTGGGAATGTGCTTCTACTACGAGGTACACAAACTATTTTTTCTGAAATCGCAATCAACCTTATCATAAATTAAGAAACTTTTCGATACGGGAAAGTTCATTGGTACCCGTTTGTTTATTGTTGAAATGCCGGCAAAAAATTTCCCGGGCCGTTTTTGATACGGGAAAGTTCATTGTCACTGTTTGTTTATTGTGGAAAAGCTGGCAAAAAACTTCCCAGGCCGTTTTTGATGCGGGAAAGTTCGTTGCTTAGCAAAGGACTAAAAAACTATATTAGCGTATTTTGGGGTCAGATGTTGCTCCGAGAAAGTAAGCATTCTTGAGCGATTTCAGAAAAATATATTTTTTTAAAACATTCCGCCAGCATCAAAATGACCCAAATTAATGACCACCCTTGTACAACAAGGAAAACTATATTGTACCCTACAGGGTGTTAAAACGAGCACTGACGCACGGACTTATACTTAGAAAAATTCACAAAGTGCTGCAATTACACCAACCATCCTGGTTCAGACCCTACATTGAATTAAATACGAAATAACGCACAAGCAAAACCCACTTTCAGCAAAAATAACTACAAATTAGCCAATAACGCAGTTTTCGGGAAAACTATGGAAAACATACAGAAACATCGTGTAGTGAAAAATTCAATTTCCAGCAAGAATTTCAAGAATCGCCCTATTTTCGATGAGGACCTCGTCGCTATCGAGATGGTAAAGACGGATCTGTTGTTCAATAAGCCCCTGTACATCGGAATATCGATACTTGATATTATTTGTGCGTGTATGATTTCCATCACGGCTTCATGATGGATGTCGTCTAATCTCTGCCGGAGTTTGCTGACATAATCTTCTCCCGCGGGGTCTTGCCCTGGTGGCGTCCCAAACATGAAGTCATAAGAGAGTCGTAGATCTCGTCCCATAATAATACTGCGAGGGGTAAACCACTTGCTGAAATGTGTACACCAGAATTCCATTTGTCTGGGAATTCCACGGAATTCCGAAGAATTTCACGGAATTCCAAGGAACTCCACGGAATTCCAAGGAATTCCAAAGAACTCCACGGAATTCCATGGAATTCCAAAGAACTCCACGGAATTCCATGGAATTCCAAGGAACTCCACGGAATTCCATGGAATTCCAAAGAACTGCACGGAATTAGCAAGATATATTTAAGTTTTTTCATTAATATGGATTAAGGTTAACTAGACTTTTGATAAAATCGTTTATTCTATATAATTCATTAGATGAAATACATATTTCTGGTAATGAATAAATAACATAACATAAACACTCTGGATAACATGATTGAATTAACACTACATCAAATATCAAAACGATAATGATTGTAATAGTTATAAAGGTGGAATCAACAAAACGGTGAAAATAAAATGTATTCAAAATTAGAATATTATACAACGAAAAATCGAGGGAAAAATTGATACTTCGGTGATTTCATACATACTTCATGACTTGTCATGAAATTTGTTTCATTTTTCTTCAAATTTTTTCTTGTATAATTTTTCGATGATATCTCTGTCCTCTTGACGGATCGTCATTGGTTCTCCCATCATAATGATCGGTCCATAAAAAATGTGACGCTCATAAACCACATCTATATCATGTCGTTTAGGCCAACAGAACCCTGATCCATATTCTCTGAGAAATTTCATTTTATACTTCTCTCCTTCCTCGTCTGCTTCTTTTTTGATTATTTTTCCTACATACCACTTTTCATCATACCAAACGGCATATTCCTCAAAATTTGATACTACCATATAAAAGGTCATCCTGTTACGTAACTTTTTTTTTCATAACTCGAAATCAACACTAACTTCGAGTTATAACTCGAAATTAAGAAAAAAAATATCGCATGCATGTCCGTTCTACGCCTTCGTACTCGCCTTCGTACTATTCTGTCCAATTTAACGACAACAATTTTATTGAACTTTTGGGGTCTGTAATTCAGAAATTATTCGACAGCGAATAGTTTCGGGTGCAAATACTGCAAATTATCATATTCTGAGGACGGAGGTGTAAACAGCATATTTAGCTCAATTTAGCGAAAAGCACATTCGCCGAGACATTCGCACATTAGTCGTCGAATCTGGGAATGGTTAAATCAAAATGGGCGATTATAGGTTAACTTACCCTTTCGTAATACTGGTAGAAAATGTCTTCTCGATTTTATTTGGAGGAACACTTGTCGTTTTCCGTATGATCTTCGAAGTAAAGTAAACACAAAGCACACAAAGTCAGATCTGTCGGACTCGAGTGCTACTGCTCGATGCTCGATTGTCAAGTTTTCGCCTTTCGGTCAAGTTAGACGTAAGGGCTCCTTCGGCTTCGCAGTCGGGGTAAGTCGGTTCCATACGAGGTTCCAAAACAATTGGACGATTGGACAGTTGTTGATGCGTGAGGTGTTTTGCGCAACTCCGTTATCCAATAAATATATACCTATGTGACTAGTCAAAACCGCGATCGAATGATGAACTATGTCGGGAGTCTTTTCTTGACGACTATTCATTCGGAACAATAGAGGAATATTTTGGTTGAATGAAGGTATTCGCGAATTTTTCTCTCAGTATTTAATACTATCAGTAAGGTAAAACCGGGTAATATTGACACAACTTTAAAAAAATGCCTGTGTAGCCCAGAAATGTTAGGGAATATTCACTATTTTAATAGCACATAATGGTCCCATGATGTGAACTACAATTATGATATAATATCGTCCCAAATATTATTTAGTACTTTTTTAGGTTATTTGTTTTTTTTTTCATGCAATGTGGCAATATGTTACCATACCATGAGGAAACATTGACACCTACATTAAAATGGATAAAAAATTTTTAGTGACGTTCGTTAGAGGGTATACCGCTGCACAGCTTAACCCTGCTGACTAAATTACCCTCGAAATTCCCGCGGAATAGCGTCGGTGTTGCCGGTAGTTTATAAAATTCGCAATAATAAAGAAATTATGTCAATGTTATCTCTGTGTCAATATTACTCGGTCTTACCTTATATTCCGGGTATATTCCCTTCAGAACACTTCTAGTGAGAACAAACAACTCTGACAACAATAAAGAATTGCGAGTATCCTGAACATATTCCACCAGAATATTCTGATAACACTTCAAAACGAGCTTCAAGTTAACACTTGAGGGATATGAAAAATCACTCAAAAGGATTACTACATTTAGTCAAACACGGTTAAATTCTCGCTTAAATTCAAAGAAACTACAAATAACTCGACAAATAACGATGACTTCATTTGAACAAATGTAAACGAACGAGCCTTATGTCGGAATTTTCCTAGCGATAGTAGCGATAGGTACCATAGGTTTATTTATCCTCCGGTTGAAATAAGACGTTCGGTCAGTTGCAAAACATTCGATGACCATTTCCAAGTAGTAATTTATTAGGCTGATATTTCATGAAACTTTCCGGAATCAAAATCCTCGAAAGATCCAAGAGCAATATTAAATATTTGAGGAATTTATAACCCCTATCTTTCTATCTATTATTGATCTATCTAAAAAAAATCCAAGGAATTCCAAGTTGATTCAAGGAATTCCACGGAATTCCACGGAATTCTACGGAACTCCACGGAATTCCAGGGGAATTCCATGACTCTGTACACCGGAATTCCACAGTGGTTCACCCCTCGTAATACTGGCAGGGGTTTGGCTGGTTGACTCGTGCACTGCCGAACGATATAAGCCACGAGGGTAAGATGATGGTACTGGTCCCAGTCTTTTCGATGGGCGGAGACAGGTGGCGGTTTATTATTCTATTCATTCGCTCTACCATTCCGTCGGACTGTGGGTGTTTAGCTGTAGTTGGACACCGAATCCATACTGAAACTGTAAGATCAGTTGAATAGTTGTGACTGGCGTGGGAGTGGGATTATAGAAATTGGACATTGGACAGTTCGTAGGCAGAGAGTTGCAACATAGACGTCCCGTTCAGTAACGCGCCTGAGGAAGTTGGTGTACAAAATAATTATATTAATCTTCACATCTTGCTCTGAAATTTCACAGGGTTGTTTCCACATGATAGGCCAGTACAACATTTTATTTTCGGTAATTGGTCATAGTTTACTCTGTATATTCAATAAATGTTTTGGCAGAAACTTCATACAGAAAACCCCTAATTTCTACCTGGTACTTAGTATCTTTGTAAATAACTCTATTAGCTAATACCTCCACAGCCTGAAAAACATATTTTTTCAAAAATTCATTAGCCTATTTAGGCCTTTACAACCTTTGAGTTACTCGATAAGACATTATATCTGAATACAAAATGATAATACTTTCCTGGTTCAACTATATGAATTGGTTAGGCTGTGGGAGTATAAAACAAAGTTATTACATTTGTAGATAGAGAGGAAAACTTATATTTTGATATTGTTAATGCTTGTGAAAGCCCATTCACCTACGTCCACATTCAGTTCCATGGTTACTATTTTGATTTTCAAGAATATGTCACTTCCGGTTCTTTCATAAACACCCTTTTCTGGACCCAAAATAGTTATTTATGTACCAATAGATGTTGCCCTGAGGGCGACGTTTTACGAACCCGAGGGCCTATGGCCTGAGGGTTTGTTAGTCGCCCGAGGGTATACACATCTGTTTATGCCCGCGGTACATACAAACTTTTATGTCATACTAGTTCGTTATTGCAATCCAATCTCAATACAAATCAGTATTTTAAAAAATCCGGTTTGAATTAGTAACATTGCCATTTCATCATAGTAGACACTATCGTTGCTAGGTGAATGTTGACAAACGTAAATGTCATAAAATCACAATAATTTTCATATGTGTCAAAGTCAAAATTAACGAAGATTTTGGAATTCCTGACGAAATTATTGAAAAAGCAAAGAAAGCAACTGAAAATCTGTTGCCAAAAAAGTCGAAAGAAGCTTACGAAATGGAATACGAAAAATAGGTTAAACAAAAAATTATTTCTCTTTATGCCCGCGCGGGCCATAAAATAAACTTTATTCCCGCACGGGCATAAAGTACGACATTAGATAGTTGGTAACTAACCAATAAAAACACTATAATGAACTAGTATGGCATAAAAAATATTATGTAGTTGAATAATAAAATTATACCCAACCTAATTTCTCCAGGAGTCTTTCGAGTTTGTATCAAGAGACGACACCATCGAATATGGACTTTAGAACTTCCTTCCTTCCTTCTTGATTTTGGGGAGCACCTCACTAGACGTGGCTATATCCCACCTCTTTCCCCATTGCTAACGAGAATTCGTTCCGGCCTAGATACCGTCGTGATTACCGGGGGCTTCGTCGGAGGATGGATGGAGAATCTCGATCAAAGCCTTCCCTCCAGACAATAATAAAATTCACTTTTTCAATTCAATTATTGCATGCACGTGTAACCCAAACACATAATGAGTCTTGGCCCATGAGAAATCCTCGTACTATCTTTGAATCCAGAAGAAAAAACATGCCTGACCTCTGCCACAGTGGAACCTAAACTCGAATATGGACTTTATACTCTTGAAATCACCTTTGAAGTTTGCTTCATCGTGAAGCGTCAATCATAAATACAAACGGAATACAAAACATTTGACAATTCATGTCAGTTGCCACGTTTCCACTGTGTCTCTCTGTTGCCTCATTTGATGTTTAGATGATGGCTCACGTACGCTTCATGTACGAAATAATATCGTATCAACTTATCAAACTACTAAATTTTTCAACGGCGCATAACAAAGAGTAATTTCTACTGAATATTTTTTGCCATAATTTCGTCACCAAGGACATAGATAGGACGAACCAGGTATGTACCAGCTTAGACATCCACTGGATATCACCTACGGAACATCCCTGGGATATCTCTTTTACAGACTTTGGGGAATAGAAGGGACGTACCTAGCATATTCCTTTGTTGTTAGCAAAGAACGTTAGTCTTAACTGTCATCATAGTGACAAGGTGTGATAGAGTGTGAAATATAGTCTAAGAGCCGAAGAGAGATCGACCTCCACCCACCTGTTGACCGAGTGAAATATACTTTTTATATAGTTTCATGAATAGACGAATACGCCTAAAATGGATTACCTATCAAAATGTGATCATGACTATATACAGTGAGTTTCAAAAAGTTTTGAGCATATGGGAAAATTTTTATTATCGATTTGTCAGAAAATTGTATCCATCATAAAAATTGATGCATTGCGGAATACATGTATTTAAGTAATCAAAATTATAAATTTCCAAACGGTGCACAGGGGAGAACGAAAAATATAATTTTGATTGAGAGTAAACTAGGTACGACCTCTTAAATAAACTCTTCCAATAATTTCAAAAATAAGTGATATTTACATGTGATAAAAATTCCTATTTTTTGTTCTTCCCTGTACACGGTTGGTTTCCGGATTTTGCCGTGGTCTTCTTTGGTTAAAATCGACAAACGTTTCAACTGCAACTACAGCAGTCATCTTCAGTGGCGTAGTCGAGTTACTTTTCCGTTTCAGTTTCAGTTGATACGTCAAGAAGAGTACTTCGGCCACGCCACTGAAGATGATCGCCGCAGTTGAAACGTTTAGAGATTTTAACCAAGGGAAACCACGGCAAAACCCGGAAACTAAACAGAACATTGAAGCCAGCCGTGAAAGCCTACATTCCTCTAAGAGTGTGAAAATCATTGTTACGTTTCCATTTGATGTTAAAAAAATATCATCGAAAAAAAAGTCTATAATTCGGTAAGAGATGTTGGAATGAAATTTTGCTATGCTCGTTGTTTCGAGCGCGAGCTGAAGACGAGCGTGAATAAAATATTCTAACGCGTTTGTAGCAATAATAGAGAGTTATTGCGGAGTGAAGTGAATTTATCTAATTACAAGAAACTTTTATTAAAGTATCCTGTATTGCAATTATTAATTATGGTTGGTAACGGTGTTATTGCAAACACCATCTTCATAGTTGCTTCTTTAACTTTATTTTAACAAAAACGTCAAATTTTAATTTGGCAGATCATTTCTATATGTCAAAATAGAGGATCCTTAAATAAAGTGACTATTCCTGTATTTAAATTAAATAAGGGAATCCTGTATATGTATATGTCAAATAAAGGAAAACTTTATTAAGGTATTTGGAACGGTACGGTATGCGTCAAAAGTTTTCCATTCACAGCCTATTAGACATAAGTCGATCATAAACGTAAATTTGGTGTTCTGACTGTACGATTTTCCCACCATTTAAACCATCCAATTTGTATCGGAGGCGCTAGGCAACACTGCTCTGTCACTATAGTGTCAGTAAGTTTTATAGTCCTGGCGATAAGATAGCTTGAAAGTGATGGAAAACTGATAAATTGTTAACGCAATGCCCCCAATCAATTTTGTTCACAAATAAGCATGTTTCATTAAAAAAAGCTGTTTTAACAAAGACAGTTAGATATTTTTCACTAATATTACAGATTTTTCCAAATTTGATTGAATTTTTTTATAAGAGGGGTGTGGCTATCCCACCGACAGACATAGTTTTCCATGTATGAAACCGTTGGAATTTTTTCCGAAATCCTACGCTATCTAACTATCGAAAGCGGTAAGAAAGTTGACATTTTTTTAATCCGTATTATTTGACAGTCAGACAATTTTCACTATTTTTACAGGTTTTTTCGATTTTTCTCTTGCGAGTTTTCCCAATTTTTTTCGTGAGAGCACCCCGATTGATTTTTTTTCCTAATTATTTTCAATGTCCGCAATTGTTGATGAATTTACTGATTGCCTTCGCGTTCTCTATCTAGCTTTCGATGGGGCAGGGAGGGTTATTTTTTTTTAATCAAATCATCAGATCAGATGCTTCTCACTATTTTTGCGGTTTTTTCTAATCTTCATTTTGCGAGTTTTTCAACTTTTTTCGAGAAAAGGGAAGGGGACTGAAACAACATGTGAAATTTCAACTCCGTAGGATATTATGATTTCCGAAGTGGATGCTATCGGGTCAAACTAGAAAGTGAGGTGTAATATACTTCGAAAACCAAATGAGTTATCACAAATTGTCTTTGACCAATTCGTTCGGAAAATGATTCTGCTACTTCGTCTTAATTCACGTATAATCTTTTCCAAAATTTCCAAAATTTCCTGACGACAATATGGGCAAGAAGGCTGCCCAATTCTCTATTCTCAATTTTCTATATTTCCTGGTCTATTCATTTCGGGATTTATTTCTCAATTTCCTTACCAGCTGCAGCACGTTGTTGCCATTACTCTGGACGTGGTCATTTTTGTGCTCTGATCGATCAAAACATTCCGACTTTAGAGGCTTGTATTTCCATAATTAGACGGACGATTTTTTCCAGATTTGGTTATTAGCATTGTTATCAAGTTTATTGACTCGTGTTTGTTTTCCATCATATTTGTAAGACGCTTTTCTTCTGTACAGCGTGTTATTTGAAACAATGTTTGTTGTTTTTTGTCTATGGTGCTATGATATAAAAGTCTATTGGGAAGCAAATTTGAGTCCAATTATCTCCGATTCTTAACGGACGAAAATTCTCAAAAAAATTCGACATATGTAGTTACTGTCGAGAAATATCATATCAAAATTTCATTGAATTTGTAAGAAAACAATTCTAGCGTTCCAAATACCTTAAAGTATGATCACAATAGATGTTGCAATTTGCAATAACTCTCTATTAACGTTGTCCTTTACTGTTATCATAGTGACATGTGAAATTAAAGTGTCAAAATTATGTTTCGTTAGCTTTGATATTAATAAAAATGTTCGATCGTTTAGATAGTAAAGTCGGTGACTCGGTTAGAATAAAAATGTACACTGCTCGTGGTTTCCTGCGCTCGCCTTTGGCTCGTGCTCAAAACTTTACACTTCTATACGAATTTTTATTCTAACATTGTTACAGAATAATATACTTTTCCATACCAGTTATTTCAGGAGTTCCAAATACGATTCTAGAAGATGAAAATATTTATATTCAATTTTATTCAAGGGTGGATAATAGTTGATTGCATCCGAAACGAAAATGATGCTAAAAACCTACTTCAGCTTGGTATTATACCGACACACACCATTCACTTCATAGCTCCATTCCATCCCAATTTTGCGGATCTGTTGTACTGTAAAGTGCGACCAAACTGGCCAGAAATCAGAAGAAGGATTGCAAGACTGAGGGATATTTTCAAATCGTCTCTCAAAGAAGTATATCTGGAACATAGCCAATTACTTGAAGTAGCGTCTCGTTGTGTTGATCTTTTGAGAATTCGCAAAACTCTGATGCCCATTGTTCCAAGAATAGTGATATTGGGACCAAGAGGATCAGGTAATATAGAAAATGAAATAATATATAGAAAACGGGCGGAGATAACCGCAGTGGTTAGCGCTCGCGACTGGTGACCGAGATGTCCCGGGTTCGGTTCCCGGATGCGGCAAGTTTTTTTCAATTTTTCTGAATGACTGAATCTACTTGCCGACTTAGAATAATTCACCACGACTCAGTGTTGCGTTAGAAATTAATAGTGCTGCTCCCAAAGTGGTGCAAAGAGTTAGTAACACAGCCTATACGCAAAACACGTGGCTAATGACCATAGCAGTCGATGCCAAAACCCAACAAAAAATATAGATATATAAAAAATATTGAAGCTTCCGATACGAAAACCATCGTTATGCTTATGATCACTATGGACATGGATAAATACGTGGCATTTGGACGAAATAGTTTGAAATGCTAATCCTTGATTCTGAATATAATTCATCTCGTGTTTGAACGAGCCTTGGTGAAAGCTTAAAAATGATTATCTGATGAAAAACAGTCTTGATACTTTTTCGACATATATTGAATTACCGATATTGTTTATTATATAAATGTACATATAAGCGATACACTTGGAAAGTATGTATTATCTCAGGCCAAAAATTAACTTCACGATTCACGATTACAATATAACCTTTAACACATTCGATAGTTCAAAAAACATGCCAATTCATAGTCATAGATTAACGATCACCTGACAGACTCGGATCGTTTATGATCCGAATTACATACCACACTTTTTCTGCTCGCATCAATAAATATTTAAAAATATATTTTCTACGACCACATAGAAATATGCCCATTTTATACGCTTTATCGATCAAGGAAGTATGCCGATTGTATACACTTTTGCATTTCTACATCACCAGCTGTACTGTAATGGTAATTTTAGTTCAGGATATTTCATTTCTCACGACTTTCATGAACTACTAGACTGTCATAGGTATTAACGAATTAAATAAAATCAAGTTTGTTAACGTCTATATAATAATTTGAAAAATTTTACAAAATTATTATTTACAAAATTCGTTTACAAAAAAAAGTAAGTACTCCTCAGTACGGTAAAATCAAGTGCAAAGATGAGCATAAAGTTCGCGACATATGGAAGTTTTTTTTATTAATAGATATAATGAAAATTTGGCTTGGCAGTTAGTTTGTGCTTGGAAAATGAGTAAAAAACAGCCTCTTTCCTTTTGTCATGTGCTACTCTGAACCTGTCAAATTTGACATTTTTTTCGAAAATCCTCAAAAAATCAGTTTTTTTTTGGAAATTTCGAAAAATGCCAAAGAGAAAAGTTGCCCAGTTTCCAATTCTATACCTTTGCTCGAAATTTGGACTCTCTACTGTCACTTCGACTTTTTTCCAATTTTTTTAATTTTTCGAATCTTTCGCTCTATCGATTCGAACGAAACATGATTCAAATTTCATAATTTTGATGAATACGAGACTTCAATGTCATATCTTGCCCAGAAAATACCCGCATTGGCCTGTTACCAGAAAAAGAAATAAATACACCTCCAGAAATTCGTCTTTGTTGTTGCAAAGTTCATCTAGTTTTTTCATTTCATTGTTAAACTGATTCGGTTTTTCCATGTATGGACGTTAATATGTCAGTAATCGAATAAACGAATTCCTCTTCATTCTTATTACACTCGTATTTCTTTTTTTAATAGATTTTTATCCAGTTTGATTATTTTTCTGACCAATAATTCAGTTACAAACTAACCCGAAATATCATACTTTTCTGTAAACTAAACATTGACCTACAGTTTCAAAACTATTCAAAAGACTTTGGTTCTAGCGATTTGTACTAAACATGATATAAAATTTCGTGATTTTAAACATTACAAGACTAATGCAACATATCGGGAAGAAAATAGTAGGTACTGATCAAATCGAAATAAAATTTTCCCTTAGTAGGCTTTTGAAACAAATTTTTAGTTTTGCTTAATGTCAAATTATTGCTTTTAATAAATCGAGTTGTTTTGTGTACATATTTTCGTACATTTATACACAAATAAGTTTTATGTACAATGTTATCCACGCAAGACAAAGTGGAAATCGTTCTTTTATGTGGTGAGAATGTGCCATATCGAGATGTTGCTTGTATTTTCAATCGCCGGCATCCAGGAAGAAATATTCACTTTAGTACCGTGGGAAGGATATTGAAAACATTGAACTGACTCAGTGGACAGTCGTTTCAAGAAACCACATAATCCAATAAAGTATAATGAAGAAGAACAACTCAATGTTTGTTTGAGCGTTGTTGAAAACGGAAAAACTAATATTAGGAGTATTAGTGAACATACAGGGGTTGGCAGAGAAACTGTGAGAAGAATTTTGCACAAAAATAAATTCCATCCCTATAAGCCAAAGTTCATACACACTCTTAAAGAAAGAGATTTCGATATTCGAGTACGATTTTCATTTTGGTTCCAAGGTGAGAGAGAAAATGATATCGCATTTCCCTACAGGATTTTATGGACAGACGAGGCAACTTTCACGTCGAACGGAACAGTTAGTTCCCAAAATTGTCGCTGGTGGTCCAACACTAATCCAAATTTTGTAATAGAATGCCGTGACCAATATTCATTCAAGACAAATTTGTGGTGTGGGTTCTTACATAACCAAATAATTGGACCATATTTTTTTAGAGAAAATTTGAACGCAGCCATGTACAGAAATTTCATTATGAATCAGTTGTCTGAAGTTTTGGATAATCTGCCTGTGTTAGACGAAATTTGTGGTATCAGCTTGACGGGGCACCGATCCACCAAACGGTAGAAGTGAAACAGTGTCTCAGTCAGATGTTTAGGGGCAAAGTGATAGGACGAGATTGGGAAGATTATTGGCCACTATTGACTTATCTCCGATGGACTTTTTTCTATGGGGTTATCTGAAACAAAAAGTGTATAAGCACAGACCATTTGCAAACAAAGAACATTTAGAGAATACCATTCGGGAGTGTTGTGCTAACATAAATCCTCTATTTATTAAAAATGCCACAAAGTCTGGGAATGAAAGGACTATAATTTGTATAGAACGGGAAGGACGGCATACTGAATGATGAATTCGGGTTCTTTATAAGATTATTGAGATAAATCAATGAATGTTATGATGTTTTGTTGTGAATTTGGTTATAGTTATTTTGGTTTAATGTTATTTACACACCTAATGGTGAAAATAAAAAATATAAGATTTATGAAATTAACTCAAGAAGCGTTATTATTTGCTCAATAACTACATCTAACAGTTTACATCCAACAGTCACACTGTTGGGTGTGACAAATCTGCTGAAAAAAGGAATACGAGTGTAATAAGAATAAAGAGAAATACGTTTTTTCCATTACTGACATATTAACGTCCATACATGGAAAAACCGAATCAGTTTAACAATGAAATGAAAAAACTAGATGAACTTTGCAACAACAAATACGAATTTCTGGAGGTGTATTTATTTCTTTTTCTGGTAACAGGCCAATGCGGGTATTTTCTGGGCAAGATATGACATTGAAGTCTCGTATTCATCAAAATTATGAAATTTGAATCATGTTTCGTTCGAATCGATAGAGCGAAAGATTCGAAAAATTAAAAAATTGGAAAAAAGTCGAAGTGACAGTAGAGAGTCCAAATTTTGAGCAAAGGTATAAAATTGGGAACTGAGCAACTTTTCTCTTTGGCATTTTTCGAAATTTCCAAAAAAAACTGATTTTTTCAGGATTTTCGAAAAAAATGTCAAATTTTTCAGGTTCAGAGTAGCACATGACAAAAGGAAAGAGGCTGTTTTTTACTCATTTTCCAAGCACAAACTAACTGCCAAGTCAAATTTTCATTATATCTATTAATAAAAAAAACTTCCATATGTCGCGAACTTTATGTGTGACACTGTATACATATATCAAATCGCATGATAACATGATTACATTGATGAAATTATGTCTGATCTAGTTTGCTGGTCTATTTTATTCTACGCATTTGCTGCTGTAGTGTAGCATCGTCTGGTTTGATAGTTTCTTCATTTATGTGAGAACAATGAGCTTTTTGAGTTTATGTGACAACAGTGAGCTTTTTGAGTCGAGGATACAGCCATTGATGAAAGATATTATTGAGTATAGGATAGAGAAAATAACTTTTTTCGGCAACCGTCCGGGAAGTAGGTACTTTTTCTTTGAGAAATTATCACTTCCCGGACTAGTCCAGCTTCGTCTTAAACCATAATTGGTTCAAAAGTGGAAAATGGACAAAAGTTATTGCTCTATCCTATATACAACATGAATTTTCACAAAATAAATAGATCAATAATCCATCAATCGAACAAAAATTATGTAAGTAATATTTTTTTTTTTCAGATGAGCTACGTGTGTGGGCCTATAACCTATTGTATTTTGCATAAAAAAAAAACAGGAAATATAAAATTGTAAAGAAATAAATTTATAAAATTGGCAATCAACAAACAACATAAGTGAACAACATACTTAGTGAGTCTTTGACAGAGCTAGCACAGCAGAATTTAGTCTGAGTGCCCAACTGCCGGATAGCTCTAGCACACCAAAATATTTTTCAAGTCCGAACGAGCCTCTGGCGCATTACTAGTCCTGCTAGTTTTTTTGTAATTCCAAACAAGTCAGAATTTTGTCATAGTGGCGCCTTTCTGGCGCAGCAGAATTTCGTTTAAGTGCCCCACTGCCTGGCAGCTCACACCAAAATTTTTGGCGCATTTCTGGCGCAGTTGGAAACGAGCACGAAATATGGCAAAGTTCTCGTTGCGTTCGACGAGCACACCAAAAATTTGACAAAGTCCCCAACTGCTACAGTTGAAATAGTTACAAACGAGCCCACCTATGAGATTCGCTGGCTCACCAAAATTATGTTGAGATTTTCCACCTGTTTTCAAAGTCTTGTCTACCAAAATATTTCCTCCAAGAAAATGAAAGGAATTTTTGTATCCAACTGCTACAGTTGAAAACGTTACAAGTCATTTGTCACTTAGTTCATTGTGTTCATATTCATGACAACATGAAATTGCTTTCAATTTTCCAATTCCATAATGCGACATTCGTTAGGATCGTGTAGATAAGAAAGCAATTATGGTGACATTGTTAAGGAATAATCAATGCATAAATTGCCACGAGGCGAACATGCCATTTGCATTTGCTATAAACGGAGTGTTCCAAAATAATCCTAACAGAACATTTATATGGGGTGCTGCAAAATACATCGTTAAAGGAAAAAATATGACAAAATGCTTTACATGGTGTCCCAAACTTATTACAAAAAGCTAGTTGACTGAATCAGTGGGGCATTCGGACCATGGTGGTTGCTTGTCAAATGTCCAATATACCATATTCCAGATCTGTACGAATCATCAAAAAATGGCCACTTCCGGTTTGTAAAAATTGAGATAGAAGAAAACTAATGCTATAAAGAACACAAATCAAATGGGAAATGAATCCCTGTCGAATTGGCTGAAAATCACATTTGATTTTGACCCTGTATAATGGCAATGATTTTGTTTAGTTTTGTCAGGAATAATAACAATTTCTGAATTGGCAATAAATGCCAGGTTTCTACAAAAGCCAATGTTTTGAAGACTCTTTTACTCGCATTATTTTAAATAATATGGCTTCAGAAACATTCTCATTTGTTACGAGTGTAATGGGCGATTTACACAGGGATTCATGACTCGAATAGATGCAGAAGAAAATGCCGACAATTACTAAGCACTAAGCCTCTCCATATAAATGAATCTTGTCGGAACATGAAGTCGCGGCAGATGATACCCGGCGGCACCCCCACCAAAAACAAACTCTTGTTCACGTCCTTATGCAACATTTTTTTGTTGAAATTCAAAAGAAATCTGCAAACATTTTTATCGGGGTAACATTTGCTATCTTGATACAGGGAATGTGCGCTATGTCAATCACCATTCTGATATTTTTCACTTCTTATCTGAGAAAAGGTAACCATGTGCGGCCCATTTCGATTTGATTTTGATTTACATATTTTCATTTTCAAACTGTGGGAGGTTGAACACCCAAAAACGATGTCAAGAAAACCACAATATTTAATCAATATTCCTATTGTATTCAAATCAAATTGTTGATTGAAGCAATTCTGTTTCAAAATAGTATATTGTGTAACAAGGTGTTATAAACGTCCTTTCAATAACGAGTATTTTAATCACGAGTACAGCATAGCGGAACGTGTGTTTAATAAACAAGTATCTCGGGGAGTTTATAAACGCTTAACGATATCTTTTCCATCATAACAATTTCAATTAACAGGTCAAGTCCTACTCTGGTAGTAGTAACTTCAGCGATATACTCAAAAAATTGAATTGATTTGTAATGTTTTTAAAAAAAATTCTTTAGAGACATTTTGTGAATCTGTGATAATAGCGTGGTACGCTGAACGCCATTTTGATTGTGTAAGTAGAAAAAGTAACTTAAGTTTTTAAATTAGCTCGATTGTCACTTGATGAAAATCCATTGCACTTTTTAGACTGTTAAAAACGTAAGTTACTGAATTTTGATTAAACACGATGAGATTTCAACAAATTATATTACATCGCGACATGTTCCGCTTCACTCTAGCTTTTTCAAGCGGTAAATACAATAACCGCTTGGAAAAGCTACAGTGTAGCTATACATGTCGCGATGTAATATTCTTTGTAGAAATCTTACTTTTTTATTCAAGTTTCACTTATTCAAATACCTAACAGTCTGCGAAGTACACAGTGCTTAGTAATCGCGAGCAATTTATAAATAAAAGCGCTTAGAGCTAGAGATTTCGGAGCATTTTTCAAGAGTGCTCAGTGATTAGTGCTTGAAGAACTTTTTGTCAGTCCTCGGCATTCTTGTATTAGACATGACATCAAGAGGTGGTCTCTCGTTTGCGTATGGCGATTTCACATTTGTCGGCATTTTCTCCTCTATCTATTCGAGTCATGAGTCTGGGGTGAATCGCCCATTAAACTTGAAGAAAATAAGAATGTTTCTAAAAGCCATATTATTCAAAATAAATAAGTAAAAGAATCTTCGAAACATTGGCTTTTGTAGAAACTTGACATTTATTGACAATTCAGAAATTGTTATCATTCCTGTCAAAACTAAACAAAATCATCGTCATTATACAGGGTCAAAATCAAATGTGATCGCTTAGAAGATCTGCACTAGTTGCAACTTTTAACCTTCGATACCTAAAAAACTGTTCATTTTTAGGTCTCGGGCCAATGGAGACTTTTGATCAGAAGGATATAAACTAAAACATATCCTAATATCAGCCAATTCGACAGGGATCCATTTCCCATTTGATTTGTACGGGGTCCTTTGGATTGCCCATCAGATCGAGGAGATGCTGAATCTGCAATAAAATGGCCACTTCCGGTTCCTACTTCCGGTCAACCGATTTCGATGATTTTGACATCATTGGATTCGTTTCGATGTCAAGAAACATTTTTTAACATTTTCCGAAGCCCAAAGAGCCTAGGAGGCTAACTTTGTTTATGCGAAGGTACAACGGCCTGTGGGTACTCTAAAAATACAACTTTTATTGGAGATTCGATACAGTTCCAGTCGTCCGATTTTGGTGATTCTGACATCAATGGATTCGTGTCGAGGTTAGGAAACATTTTGAAACATTTTCCGAAGCCAAAGAGTAGAAATTTTGATCAGTCAATCACCTAGTGTTACAGTGAGAGCACGTAAGACGTGTGTGGTGTGTCTGAAATCTTTGCAGTTTGTCAAACGTATTCAGTAGACATAACGTGAACATAACAGTATTTTACTCTACTGAAGTTTGACATAACTGTATTTCAGTTGACATAACGTAGACATAACTGTATTTCAGTTGATATAACGTAGACATAACTGTCGCTCGCTCAATCAGTGACTCAGTCAGTTAGGGGTGGGGGCTTTGATCATTTTGTCCCCAAGAGGATTCCAAATCGAATACCCCTTCAAACTCCTAAAAAATAATTATGATCAATGCGAATGGTTAGACGATTTCTGAATTCAAGCAAACAAACTTGAAAAAATTTAGAGAGGAGTTTATTGAGATCAAATATTTTTCACAATCTTGATTCATATATGTTTTTTCGATGCTTGCAAAATAAGTCCAATTATTTGCCCAGCTCGTTCAATACGTCTCTGGAAACGAAGTCTATCCATAACAAAATTCTCCCAAAATCTACTTCGTAATTGTTTGTAGGCATAGTTCCAAGCGAACATGTAATGGATTTCGTTGTACTCTTCTCGTATACGAACAATTTTCATATTTGACTTTTCAACTTGTACGCAAATTTAACGAATATTTTCGAAAGTTGCACCAGTGAGACGCTCGTAATGAAGTAAATAAAAGCCTCAAATGGTGCCCAGTTAGATTCTACACAAATCTTCAATTGTTATGGCTGCTGCTGGGTAGTGGATATAACTGATATCCAATTTGGTAGATCGTCAAATGTTCTATCGTTGAAGATAAGTTTCAAAAACAAAACAGGCAAATGGTCTCCTCCATTGACTTGAGATGAAGTCATTCTTGTCCAATTTGAAGGCCACGTTGCATTTCTATGTCCAGTGGCATTATCAAAAGTAATGAAAACTTCAACATCATGTAGACGATTTATATATAAAATATTTGAAAAAACAGTTGACAGTATAATATAACTTCATGCTGCCATTGTTCGGAGATGAATAAATAAAACACTTAGTTGTCAAACATATTCATTACACTGAAATAGGTACAATTCTACGTGAAGGTATAGTATTTATATATCTATAAGTTGTTATCATGGGAATTATCAAACCAGTGAGGACCTACTTGAAGAGTTAAAAGACCTAAATCATAACATCAACGAAGAGGATTCTCTTGATATTAAATTCATCAGACAAGTTTTCGAAGAAATGGATTGTGTATGCAGAAACCAAAAAAAATTGTAAACAGAGAACTCAATATCGAATGGGGACAGTGCAAAGTAAGTGAGGATTTCAACATTCTGAGATGTTTTCGGTGTTGTTCCTTCGGTCACAAAACAAAAGACTGCAATAATTCAAAACTAGTGTATGCTCACTGCACTGGTGATCATTTTAAATATAAATGCAACAAACAAGAAAGGAGATGTATCAATTGTTTTTATTCGAAAGGAAAAGACGAAACGATAAATATAAACCATTCTAGTGATGACCTGACCTGTCCAATTTATGCGAAGAAAATTGAACAAACTATGAAGACATTTAATGGAGGAAGACAATTATAATGAAAATTCCTGTACAAATTTCATTACAAATTGGAATTCATCACTTCAATTCTATTATCAGCAGGGTATGAATATTTTGCATATGAATATACGTAGTTTAAATACAAATTTTGACGAATTCTTGATATTCTTGAAAAACAACGAAAATTAAATATTACTTATGATTGTTTAATACTTTATAAAACTTGGGATGTTCAGAATCCAAATCGATTCAATATTCCTGGCTATAATATATTTTATAATGATTCAAAAATGAGCCAAAATGACGGATCAGTTATTTACATAAAAAATAGCATTACTTACAATATCTTCAACTTAACAAAAAATAACTTTATATTTACAAGAATTATATGTGAAAAAAATGGTGTGAACATAGGCATAACTACTATTTATAGACCCCCATCAAGTGACCTAAGATGTTTTTTGAATACACTAGATGATATTTTAAAGAACCACAATGAAACAATAGAAATATTTGCAGGTGACATCAATATCAATATTTTGAACTCTGATAATATACATTCTACAACATACCTTGATATCATGGATTCCTTTTCTTACTGTAAATACATCAACATACCAACACGCATTTCAAATAATTCTGAGAATTGCATAGATCACATATTTGTGAAAATTGATGAAAAATATTCCACTATTGAAATTCAATTAAATGTTTACGAAAATTATATTACAGATCACTTTCCAGTATCATGCAGTATTCCACTGAAGAAAAAAATTTCCCAGACTTTCAATAAATTATTTGGGAATATCATCAATTATGATAAATTAAACGAGAATTTAAAAACAGAAACATGGACTCATCCTGAGGACTCTTATAAAATATTCAATGAAACTATCGCAACCTATATTCAAGGTGCTAGTCAACATTCTGAAATAAAGAAAAAATATAAAAAATTGAAACCTTGGATAACTAATGGGTTAATAACATCCATTGAACATAGAAATAAACTGAGTAGACGGATTAATATGAATAAAAACAACCCAACTCTCTTAGAAAATTACAAAGTGTATCACAACTATCTAAATTGATTAATAAGAATAACAAAAGAAAATTATTACAAAAATAAATTAGATGAAACTGAGGGTGACATAAAAAAAATTGGAAAGTAGTTAATGAAGCAACGGGATAGGCTGAAAAGGACAATAATATTAATGAAACTTATAATAAGAACAATTATTTGACGAAAGATGGAGCTGAAAAGAACTAAAAAATACTCAAATTTAAAAGTAGAAATTAATAATTAAGTTTGTTTTGGTCTCCCATTGATGAAAATTAAATACTTGATATGATAAATGATTTGAAAAATGATTCTTGACCAGGTCCAGACAAAATCAGTGCAAATTTATTGAAGAAATTATTTTTTTTTATTTCGGAACCCTTAACACATATTTTCAACCTTTGTTTAACATCAGGGATATTTCCAACAATTCTAAAAACGTGTAATATAATACCAATTCATAAAGGTGGGAACAAAAAATTAGTAGACAACTATATACCGATATCACTAACGAATTGTATAGGTAAAGTTTTAGAGAAATGCATTAAAAAAAGAAAAGTTGCATTTTTAGAAGATGAAAAAATTATATCACCTACACGATATGGTTTTAGATAAGGAATGTTCACTGAGGATGCTATTTTCAATATCACTCATAATATTTACCAATGTCTTGATCAAAATAAAACAATTATCGGCATCTTTCTCGATTTGAAAAAAGCATTCGACACTGTATCACATCCAAAACTTCTCAAAGAACTAAACTATTTGAAAGTTATCTCATGAATAGGGAACAAATTGTTACAGTAAATAATATCAAAAGTCATTCAGGAATTATGAAGTGTGGGGTACCTCAAGGAACAGTCCCACACTGTTCCTTATATATATATATATATATATATATATATATATATTTGAATGATATTTTAAAAACTAATACAACTGGTAATCTTTATTCATATGCTGATGCTACAGTATATATAGTTGAAGAAAATAACTGGACAGATGCTGTTTTAGATGCTGAAAAAGATATGTCAATTCTGAGAAATAATTAGATCATGACCTTCTTACATTGAATATAGATAAAAATTCATAGTCTGAAATGCAAAAAAACATCACATTGTGACTGTTCCATAAAACTAGATAAAATTTCCGAAATTAAATACTTGGGAATTTATATTGATTCTTGTTTAAAATGGAAAACTCAAACTAATGAATTAACAAAAAAATTAAGAAAATCTTCTATAAGTTCAGAATACTAGGGAATATATTTGACAGAAAGATGTTGTTTATGTTTTATTACTCTTTATTTCATTCTATCTTGTATTATGGAATTATTGCATGGGGTGGATCATATGATCATGTTATGCAACCAGTCATTTCTGTGCACAAATATGTAGTAAAAATTATAATTAAAAAACATTTTCGATATCCTTCTGAAATATTGTTTGAAAAATATAAAATACTGAATCCCCAACAAATATAATATAAAATTTCTACAACTAAAACATTCTATGAAATTCGGGATGCTACAGCATGAACATAATACTAGAATTAAATCAAGAAATTACCTTCTTACAAACAAATATTCTTTGCAGCATTGTATATATATTGAAAATAAAATTGATAATATATTACCACCAAATTTAAAAAGATATAAGTTAAAGATCTTTAAAAAAAGTTACACAACTGGATTTTGGAAAATAATAACAGAATTAACAATTTGTTCGAATTGAATTAAAAATATTCTCTACAGAATTCGCTTAAAGCAATTTTCATATTGGCGTTTTTTTACATATATCATTGCAAAATATTCATACCCTTTATATTTATATTTTTAGTCATATTTATTTTCATGTTTATGTATGTATGTGTGTATAAGTTTGAGCATGAATGTTTAAATTTTTTACATTAAATATGTTTATATTAATTATTACTATTTTTTAATAATTTACCTAATCTAGGACAAGCATCAGCTTAGTTGATTAGGTTGATTACATATATTTTCTTGTATTATTTCATGTACTCATATATATTTTTTAAGTTGAATCCTTATTGAATAAATTATTATTATTATAAGAATTCGAAAATACAGCCGTCCATGCTGCTAGGGGGGCCTTATGTCACCACATCAGATTTTGAGAGACTCAATCCCATATGGTGAAACAATGTTTCAAACTGCAACGAATGTTAGTGCCTTTATGATTCATGCACAACGACGTTTCCCTTCTGCTGCACTGGGAAATTTCTCAATGTTGACTAGGTGTGGTGTTGTTCGTGACTGTTGCTATATGCACAAACTAAAATATTTCTGCAGAACATCAAATTTTTGGTGCCCTTTCACATAAATGATATCGGTATCTTGGTCGTCGGGCATCTGCCAAATATCATTTAAACCGGTGTAGTCAACATACCCATCGGCGTATCCCGGATTATCTCTGGGAGCGAATTCGTATATTGTTTGAGAATGCCGTCCGTTGAAGTAGGCTCCAGCTGTTATATTACAATCGAGGTGAATTGTACGAACTCTAACAATTTTGACTGGAAGTTTAGATTTGTGGATTATTCCAGGCAGGAACAATTTTTCGAGAAACCCAATAGTCGGCCACTACAGTTGTCTGGTTGAGAATCAATTGCGTGTATTCTGCTGTATATTTCACACTCTAGAGTATTGAGATTGCCTTCCAGTGAAAAAATCGTGTTCGTTATATCTTCGTCGTCGGCGCCGTCTTCAACCTGCTTGGTCTCCTTGGGTTTATCGATATATTTCGAGGGAAATTTGGCAATGTTGTTTATTTCGTAGGAGCCTGAGGGATTATTTCCAGTTGCTTCTTATCAGCGTTCTTGAAATAATAAAATCTTTGGTTATGTTCTTATATGTTCGGAATTGTGTTATACGAGTGGAATCCAATCAAAGCCAAGCCGTACTCTGAATCAGAGTTCAATGAAATGGGATTTGGGAAATCACGGGAGGCCGTCGGAGTGTTAGTTGTCAGTGTGAGTATCTGAGACATGACATGACATTGTCTTTCACTCTTATAGAGAAATTCCAAATACAAATGTCCGCAATTGTATTGATTGAAAGTTTGATAACGATCGGTTTTGTAGAATATTTCAACATTTTTACCTCCGAGATATGGAACCAATTCCTCAGGTGGTCTCAAATTACCAAAACTATCGAAATATTCCAATCGGTTGCCAATTTTTCGGTAAGCTACCCAGTGTGTTCCTTTGTTACGTTGAAGGTCCATATTCACAATGGCACACTAATATGGGCTTAGAACGTGGCAATTGATCATGCATGAATACACCTCGGAAATGTCTAATTTCCAATCGTTTTGCATATTTGATCAACTCCACGTCATACAAGGATCTATTGGGTAGCTTCAATTGGAGTTTTTTTAAGGAAAATACCATAACCACCTCGGGGACTTTTTTTCAAAAACCCCAGTCTTCTTTTCCGATGGTTTCCATTCGGTTGTTATGCCTATGATCTTTGTCTAGTTTCTTTTTCGCATTTTTAGATTCGATGACTGTCTTGGCTATGGCACTCGCTCCACCAGCTAGCATGCCTAGAATTCCACCAGATTTTGATGACGCTTCATCAAATGGTATTATTCTGGGTATCTTAATTTTTTTACATCTACCCAAACGTTTCATTTAGAGTCGAGCTGAACGCAAAGTCACCACATATGCCTTGCGTAAACCTTTCAGACTACCATCGTTCAACTGGTCGGGTTTCATAGTTTTCCGCAGAGATATCAAAATTTTGCTTAAAATGTCCTGTTTGAATAAAGGCGGTCTCATGCCCATTCCCAGATTACGTTTAGTTTTCATTGTTGTCGTGACGAAAGAGGCTGCTTTTTCTCCAACACCCGCGTTTTTCGACTTGAATCTCTCACAAGCTCTGTTCTCCAATTCCAAATCGGCTTTATGTCGATCTTCCACAGGCTTGTTTTCAGAGTAGGCGATATCGTGTAAACGACACGCAGAATCCAAACCGTTTAAGCCTTTTTGGCCGAGTGCTCGACGTTTTTTCAGATTAGTACCGGGTCCGCAAAACTGATATCCCGGCAAGTGTAGGTCGAATGGTAATTTATTAATCGCAGAGTTCAGCACCTTCTCGTTTGACAGTTAGCATTATACTGGGAAAATTAGTCACATCTCTCATATAAGGGCATGAAGGTTTTGAAAGCCATACCTAGGCGTATTGTTTGATTAACACCTTTGAATGGATAAAATGATGCGATTTTTGGATGGTGGCAGTCACAGCCACCATCGAAGTTCCAGCATATTGGAAGCCTGACACGGCGGTGATGCTCCTTTGATGAATGAGCAATTCAAACGCGTGTAGATTACAAGGTGTTGCCGAAACGACAACGCCTCTGAATTGTAGAAAATAGTCAATTTTAAATGCAAGAGGTTTCCGATTTGGATACACCTTGAAACTAGCAATGACATGTTCACATATAATGAGTAAGTTGTGTATTTTTCCAAGTAGTCGAAAGTTACAAGTCTCATTATGAGGGTCGTTCAAGAAAAAACGTCACTTCCTATAGATAATTCAGATTTCAAAGTTGGTGGAAAAAGTAAACATGGCAAACTGTTACCCAATTCTTTCCGTGCCATTTTTTGCGGACTTAGTAATTGCGGCAAAACCAATGCCATGTTGAGTCTATTATTCGATCCAAATGGTGCCAAGTTCAAAAATGTTTACGTATACTCAAAGTCTTTATATAAACCCAAGTATCAATTACTCCAAGAGGTATCGAAGAAAGTTTGAAGAGTCGGCTATTTCCCCTTCAAAGACAACGAAGAAATAATCGCATCTTTAGAAGCGAAAGAATACGTTTCAAATACTGCAAAGATTTCAAATACACCACACACACATCTTACATACTCTTGCTGTAACACTAGCTGACTGACTGATCAAAATTTCCACTCTTTGGTTTCAGAAAATGTTTCAAAATGTTTCCTAGCCTCGACAAGAATCCATTGATGTCAAAATCACCAAAATCGGTGGGTTGGCTCGTTTGTAACTATTTCAACTGTAGCAGTTGGAGACTTTTCCTTTGGTGTGCTCGTCTGCTCTGCTCGCTGAACTTGTAAAAACTGTACTTGGGGACTTTGTCAAATTTATGGTGTGCTAGAAATACGTTCACACTTAGAAAAACTCCACTCTGCTAGAAATCTCAACACTTAGATTTTGGTGGGCCAGCGAATCTCATTGGTGGGCTCGTTTGAAACTATTTCAACTGTAGCAGTTAGGGACTTTGTCAAATTTTTGGTATTCCCGTCGAACGCAACGAAGACTTTGCCAAATTTCGTGCTCGTTTTCTAGGACTTGTAATAATTTCGCAACAATTTGTCAAATTTCAACTGTGCCAGACATGCGCCAAAATTTTGGTGAGAGCTACCAGGCAGTGGGGCACTTAAACGAAATTCTGCAGCGCCAGAAATGCGCCACTTAGACAAAATCTAACTTGTTTGGACTTACAAAAAATGAGCTGGGCTAGAAATGCGCGGGAGGCTCGGACTCTGACAAAACTCTACTGTGCTAGAAATGCGCCAGAGGCTCGTTCAGACTTGGAAAATATTTTGGTGTGCTAGAGCTGACCGGCAGTTGGGCACTCAGCAAAATTCTGCTGTGCTAGCTCTGTCATAGACTCACTACTATCATATTGTCCATTTTCAAAATGAAGTAAAATATGTATAATATACGGGGTGTACTACCACCACTTGAAGGAAATTTAATGGGGTACTAGTCTATCAAGTAAAAATACACATGGGATATTTCAGAGTATATTCGCCAATCGATCATCTTGAATTGTTTAAATTTTTTCCTTCCACTCTGCTACCTGACCCTGACCTGAGGAATTATTGATTGATTCCTGTGGATCAAATGTGATTTGTGCTCAAAAGAACAATGTGCTTGCGTTATCGAAAAGTTTATTGATACATTAATTTCAATTTTGTGCTGTGGTACGAATTATCTGCAAAAATCATTTGTTTTGCAATTTTCCATTAAGTGGCATGCTGGTACATCTTTTGGTTGGGAGAGCACACTGTATAATTTTCGTTAAGTTGTCGTACTTCACCCTGTACATGGAAGAAGAAAAACAAATTCTGAAATTCTATGAATTCAATAATTTTACCTTAAATTGATGATCTTTGTTGGATTTGAATCCGAGTAAAAATGGTGCATTTGAACTTTTAGGTAGAAAAACTCAGGCTAAAATGATTGCCTTATCACTGAACGTTGTCCATGTGGATTTTGAACAATTGATTTGCCAAGCTTGGATATCACCTACGGATTTTGGCGAGAAGCTGAGAAACTGCAATAATGAAGTTTGTTTTCACTCTGAACTCCTTTCACAAGTAGTCAATGAACGAATACTTAGAGAAGATTGTCTCCGATGCGGTTGGGTTCTCACTGGTTATCCTTTCAGTGACACTGACTTCAAGTAGGTATTCCAAATTTTGAATTGTTTTCGAACAATATAATAATAGTTATTTATGGTACTAGTGTGTTATGTTGAAAATAAGTCACGCGAGAAAGATTTAAAGATTGTCAAGTGACTTAGGAAACATAACACACGAGAGGCATACAATGTTTTATCCAACAAGTGGAAGAAATCTTTTTTTATGAAATAAAAATTAATAAGTTTCAAATATGAACGTGAGTTATAATATAACACTAGTGTGTTATTTGATAGTTTGTTATTTGATAGTGTGCGTTAGTGTGTTATTTGATAGTTTACTTGTCTAAAATGACATTAATAATGACAGTCATAACTGTCATGAGTTGAGATTTTTTTTTTAACGAATACAGATGTAGTATATTTAGTTCCCGAAAACCGAAAATACCAGAATTCTTGCTCAGGGGTGTCGGAAAGGGGATGATAACCGCCCCTAACTAAACGGTGAAAAATATGTAATTGTCCTTTAAAAAAAAGAAATAACGATAAAAATTCTTAATCCTTCTCTCAGTGAAATTCACAAGTGCGGTAGAATTATCGGCATATTAAATCCAAGAGTTGGGACCAGGCTTATTACTAGGGAGGAGGGGGGAGGGCGTGATTACGTACGGCGCTGCTTATAGTACATAGAAGAAACATTTCGACAGAAAACAATATTGCACAAATATTTTAGAACTTGAATTAGTAATTGAATCCTAAACTTTTCCAGCCTTGTCACACTAACGAAATTGAAATTGATTTCAGATACCTGGACTCTTTAGATACTCCACCAAATAGAGTGATATTCCTCGAATGTGACCTGAACGTGTGTAGAGAAAGGATTCGCTATAGAAGAATCAATGCTTTCACGGGATCCACTACTAATATGAAAAATCAATCATCTGATAACCACGATGAAGTATTGAAAACTCATCCAAAAGATGAAATGGGCATGATTGATGCCGAGTTGGACTACTACTGCCAGAATTATGGGTTATTAAGAAAGTACTGTGGCGGCACAGCGAATGTTGTAAATGGCGATCAGAACGAAAGGTGGGTTTATGAATATATCCTGGGAATCATTTTGAGAGCACCTCCAGCTGCGCCCCCAAGAAAGGGTTTGACAGATATTGACAGTTCTTCCTCCGATACTTCTGGTGGTTGTGGATGTTTAGATCTTACTCCTAAAGTTATAGATTGTTATATCAAAAAAATATAAATAATTTAGATATTTTATTTTACCGAATTTTCTTTTTACCTACGAAAATTATTTTGATTCTGCTATTGAATAACATGATATTGATAAGTATGAAATGATAACCTTGCAATCAAAAGAAATGATTTATCGATACAGTAGTACAAGCAAGTAAATTTAAAGACAAACTCTCTAGTGGCAGATTTACTGGTACGCTCATTATACGCTGTAGTGTATGGCCCAAGCTGTCCAGGCGGACCCTGCAGTGCATCAGTTGCATCAACATTTTTTTATTTTATTTTTTTGTTTATAGCTGTTTAAACTGCTGGGGTCATTCACCGCTCTATCAATATTTTTCCCTTTGTAGGAATATATTTTTTGTAAAAATAAAAAAACGATGTAGGTCGGCGTGAAGTCCTAAACGTGTGTTCCGTCTTCAAATTCAAATATACATAGTGTGACCCATTTAAGATGGAAGCACCCTTCTGAAACTCATATTTTTCAACCGATTGGAATGATTTTTTTTTTTTCGTTAGGTAGACATTCAAAAAGTACACCAGAACACCAAATTTCATAAATAAATCTCCATTTCCAGGGCCAGCTTATCTTATTTTTCAAGGTAAAAAATCTAAAAAAATTACTAGCGATTTTTTATAAAAAATCTGACTACGCCACTGGATTCGTGACATTTTCAATTGGTTCATAAGTGAATTACGTTGAAATGCGTCAATCAATAAAAAAGTTATAAGGGAATGAAATTTGAAAAATATGCCGTTTAATCAACTCACCAATTCAATTTCAGAACTTTTATCAAAATTCGGAATACACCACTGTATTCAGGAGGTCTCAGTATATCACTGGTCAAAATTTTATCGAGGTCTGTTCATAAATAAAAAAATCATAAGATAATAAAATTTGAGAAATATGTAAATGGAATTTCACGAAAATGTCATTTTATCTCATAATTTTTATTTATCAACAAATTTCAATGAAATTATAGTCGGTGATATTTCAAGACTCTCTTAAATCGGTTGTGTAGTCTGAAATTGAATTGGTGGGTTGATCAAAGGGCATATTAATCAAATTTCATTCCCTTATAACTTGTTTATTTATTGACGCATTTCAACGTAATTCACATATGAACCATTTGAAAATGTCGCGAATCCAGTGGCATAGTCAGATTTTTTATAAAAAAATCGCTAGTAATTTTTTTAGATTTTTTACCTTGAAAAATAAGATAAGCTGGCCCTGGAAATGGAGATTTATTCATGAAATTTGGTGTTCTGGTGTACTTTTTGAATGTCTACCTAACGAAAAAAAAACAGATTTTTTATAAAAAAATCGCTAGTAATATTTTTAGATTTTTTACCTTGAAAAATAAGATAAGTTGTACCTGGAAACCAAGATTTAATCATGAAGTTTGGTGTCCTGGTGGACTTTTTTAATGTCTACCTAACGAAAAAAAAAATCATTACAATCGGTTGAAAAATGTAAGTTTTAGAAGGGTGCTTCCATCTTAAATGGGTCACACTGTATAAAGGTATAGTAAATTCAGTTAATTATTCAATATCATTATCAATATATTTTTATTAATATGTTTTCAGTCACAACACAACTCAATATTATCAGAAATCAGAATCTACAATGTAAATTAATCTGATTCAAATCTGATTACTCCTCACGTCAATACGTCAATACGTCAAAGAACGTAATGGATATTTTTGAATCTAGAATGCGAAATGATACTTTTGCGGTCGAGAATGGAAGTTATTTTGCTGAGCTTCAGCAATTGAGTTACAATTATTTAATATGTTATCAATATATTTTTATTAATATGTTTCCAGTCACAAAAGTCAATACTGTCAGACTCTACAATGTAAATACGTCGAAGAACGTAACGGATATTTTTGAAACTAGAATGCGAAATGATATTTTTGCGGTCAAGAATGGAATGGAAGCTGAACTTCAGCGAAAGCAAAATAACTATTCTCATGAAACATGGAAAATCTCTGACTTTTTCTCATTAGACTCAGGAGGATACGATTTTTGGTATCGGTTTTTTAGGTAAAAATAAGACTTTTTCTTCATATGAGCATGTGTCCTAACTTGCTTCGTTTTCGAGATAGAGGGTGTCAAAGTGTTGAGAAAAAATCAGTTTTTGATTCATTACACAAAAACTTTGTGGCTGATTTTGATAAAAGTTGGCATGCTTATTTGCGGTAATAGAAGGCTTATTTGAATGTACTTAGGATAAAAAAATAAATATTTCTTGTAAAAATTTTGACACCCTGTATCTTGAAAACGAAGCAAGTTGGGACACATCCTTATATAAAGAAAAACTTATTTTCACCTAAAAAACCGATACTGAACGTTTGGTGGTTTAACCTGGGTTCACCCTGTATAACAGACGTATGGTGAATCAAAATGATGGATTATTTATATACCTAAGAAATCAATAGAGATTTCTAATGGCTTTGGACACCCTAATAAAAAGAGACGAAAGTTCTTGATTTTTCCATCCTTGTTTGCCAGGGGATGTACTCTGTGATTGGTCACTATGACGGCAGGAAGTATAAATGTCATTTTCAACTGTAGCTGTCTTGTCATTCAAATTCCCCGCCATTATAGTGACCAATCACAGAGCGCGCCCTGGTCAACAAGAACGGAAAAATTAAGAACTTTTGTCTCTTTTTATTAGGGTGTCCAAAGCCATTAGAAATCTCTATTGACCATATTAGCTAAGCGCCATATTGGATGCGACCCTCATGGACCATGGTTGCCAACTGCGTAAACAGTTTTATCTCTGTCTCTCCCATCGATTCAACCATAATGCCATCGCACTTATTCTGTCGAAAATACAGTTCTATGATTCACGGAACGGTTCGTATCCAAACATGGCGCTTAATTAATAAGGTCAATTCGAGTATTTCTATGAAGTAATCGATCTTGATAAAATAAGAATAATTAAATTAAAGTTAAAATATAATGAATATAATATTGACATAAACGCAATATACAGACCACCTTCTACGTGGTCGAAGTCGAAAGACTCAAAAGTGCGTGTATTATAGTTTTTCGCTCGCAATTGACACACAAACCTAACCTGAGCAAACTAACCTAGCTTGCGAGTGTCAGTCGAAAATGCGTGAATTGAGCATTCCAGAACACGTAACCACTGTCCTTTAAAAATGGTAACTTGGACCATAAAACCCAGTCTTATGTGTGGGTGGGTTCTAATTATTCATATATCAGCTGATTATTGGATTAAATTAGATTAGATTCTAATTATTACCAGTTGATAAACACTTCATAAACTACATATTGTGATATATAGGTATATTCCTATTAGCACTGATCTTCAAACCACTGCAAAAAAAGGGTTTAAATATGGACGTGAAGTACTACCTATTTCCCAAAGTTACTTAATAATTATTATATATTTGGTGTGAAGCAAAGCTTCTACATACTGAATACTGTGCAGTTTTGAGTCGAATTCAGAGCTATTTACGTTCTGTTTCTCCATGCCACAGTTTACCATACCTACCAAGAATCTTTGCTTGCCTGGAATTGACAATTTAGATGTGTTTTCCTAAACTAATAACCCATTTAATATAATTTCAGGTTTGTGAATATGAACACTTGATCCCTAGTTGAAAAAAATGTTTTACCAAAATTGTCTTTTCAACTGAAAAGTACTTCTTTCCGCACTTGTTAGGTAAATAACTATTTTGTAGTCATCAAAACGACGTATTTGTTTTTTTTGTTTTTGGAAAAACGCCTTCGAAACAAAAAAAGTGACAGATGAAAACGATGGCAGACTAGGTCCAATGAAGCCATACAGAAAGTTTGGATAGAGTATCTATCACTAAAATATTTGTCCATGGACAACTATTATGTGAATGATATTATCATCATCATTATTATCAGTGTCGTGATGTTTGCCGTCATTAAAATTAGTACGTGCATTGAAATAAATATTAGGTGTTTGTGTGAAGTCTGCCGTTACGCCACATGCTGTGGTAACACGTGCATTGTACATTATAAAAAACTATAGAGAAATGTTTTTTTTTTTTTTCGGGTCGAGGGATTGCTTCGAGCAAGATTCCCACTCCATCCTACGGACGAGTACTTTGGTAATTTCGCCAGTAATCAGACCGGGACAAGACAGATTCCAGTTTACCACAAGTAGAGGTGGCTGGATAATAGCAACGTAATGTAAGCTTTGCCACGAATTCCAGAGAAGAAGAGAAGACTCTGAGATCCTGAGTACTCTGAGACCTGAGAGTGTTAAAAACTAAGTTCTGTCGTTCTGTGAGTGAATATCAAGAGGTTAGGGGTTAGGGGTTATCGGTTTTTAAAATTTTTGTATTTAACAGATGATATTAGGAAAAACAAGTGCAAGTGTGGCTTTTATTTCAAGACCTGCAAAGTATTCTATAATGTCGGGCATAAATGAGGCCAAAAAAGCTGCAGCCTATTTAGCAGTTGATAACCATGTAAAATCTGGAAACGTAATAGGCATAGGAAGTGGTTCAACGATTATATTTGCAGTGGAGCGACTAGCTGAACGCGTCGAAAAAGAAAAATTACAGATTCAATGTGTTCCTACGTCATTCCAAGCTAGACAACTTGTTTTAAACAACAATCTACCCCTGACTGATTTAGAAATTCATCCCGAATTGGATATTTGTATCGACGGGGCTGATGAAGTCGATTCTCATATGGACCTCATTAAAGGAGGTGGTGGATGCCTACTGCAAGAAAAAATAGTTGCCAGTTGTTCAAAGAAGTTAGTTATCATTGCCGACTATACTAAGGACTCTGATAAACTTGGAGACCAGTATAAAAAAGGCATTCCTATTGAAGTATCTCCGATGGCTTATGTACCAGTCAAAAACCGAATCCAAAAATTATTTGGAGGAACTGTTGAACTTCGCATGGCTTTCAAAAAAGCTGGCCCAATTATTACTGATAATGGAAATTTCATTCTGGACTGGAAGGACTTTGATCAGGATGTTGACTGGAATAAAATTAATACAGAACTGTTGTTAGTGCCAGGTATTGTAGATACAGGACTCTTTATACAAATGGCTTCAATATCTTATTTTGGTATGCCTGATGGATCTGTTAAGAGCCGAAAGGTTTCATAAAATTTCATATTATATAATTTGTTTTAGTATGATTACTCTGTCTCCTCAGTACTTTGTAATTACTTGGTTATACTTTTGGTATTCCCATATTCATTAAGCTCACTCAAGTACACACTTCCTGGATTCTTCATTTACTGAATAATCCTTACAATTACAAGTACATTACAATACTTATAACTTTTTTTTAATGATTCTCAACTGACTGGAAATTTCATCAAAAGATAGCTTTCAACTTTTCCCAGAAATACAGGTTGTATAAAACCCAATTTTTGTTTTATTTTTTGAAGTCGAGCATTAAATGAGCCTTTCCAGTCATTTTCTGAAAAAATATATTTCGAAATACTGCATTATCACGTAACTCGTACACAGTTTTCGATTTTTTATATCATCAATTTATCGAGATAAAAATGATTGAAAACGCCAACTAAACTACCGAATTCAAACGATCAGGGGTAGAAGAAGAGGTGAGAACAACCCGTCTACATCAGTGTGCCAGTGATTCTGATTGGTCACTTTGGGTCATGTCCGCACCATTCCAAACTTCTGTCATTCATATTACAAAAAGACAATGATGCCAGAGCCGAAAGACACGTATGTAAATGGTCTTGCAATTTTGAACCTATGAAATATCCCACCCAGCCCCTTTTTGGGCTTTACTTTACAATTATATAGGCTGCACACGAAGCAGGCATAATAATTGTTATATGATTTGCAGTATTGAACTGAACTGACGAACTAGTATTCAAATGAAATATTTATTAAAGATATTGAAAATATATTTTCAATTATGAAAACTTAACAGTTTTCCAAAATATAATATTTTTGACAACACTATGTTTATAAAAAATCATGACAACTACTATTTAATATTCAAAGAAAACCCTATAAAAGGAATATTATTAAATCAACTATTCAACAATAATGAACAATGTTTATAGTTTATCACAGTTCAGAAATATTTTAAATACACAAAATAACTTGAGACAAATCTTTCAAAACACCACATGCAAACACAACAAGTACGAGTAGACTAACAAATAAGCGTACAAAATTGTATTTCCGTAGCAATAGTCCTGCATTAGTGATTGCAGGAAGGCGAACTGAGTTGAAAATTCGTGAATTTGTTTATCGCTCGCAATTAACACAAAACCCTGTGGTGAACAGGGAAGCTAGGTTAGCTTGCTCAGGTTAGGTTTGAGTGTAATCGTTCCGCCATTACAGTGACCAATCACGTCTCAATACTTAATACTTCTAAGCACATGCACAGTTTAAAGGTTCACGCGCACTTAGCCGAAGCGGCGCGAGACGAAGCGTGATTTAGCTGATGTCCTCGCACTGGGGCAAAGTGTCGCGTCACGTTTCGAACGGGGCGGCGCGAATATTATTCACTTCAGCATTTGAATGCTTGCCCAGAGAGGGAGGGGCAAATGTCCTCTTTTCCGAAAAACGTTAACGTTTCGGCGACTGTATCTGTCTCCGTTATAAAAACTTCAGTGTAGGATACGTTACTGACAAAAATCATAATTTCATTCAAGACAACAGTCCCACTTTTTTATACGATACCTAATCATATTTCAGATTGTGAATTTCCACACATAGGTTCTCAAAGCTTTTGAATGAGGAAATGAAACATTATTGTGATTGAAATTGGAATACATCATCGAATTGTATAGTCTCTTCTTTGAACCACCACTTCCAAAAACAAACTCTTATACTCCGTATCCTTGTTTTCCTTTCGATACTTGTAAATTCTCAGTGATTCTGGGTTGTATGAAAACCTATAGAAATCGCATAATTTCTGATAAGTAATTCCTGGATCCAAACCATCACATCCTCATCCCACTGTTTCCACAAGATACCCAATAAAATTGTATACGGAATTCCTGATACAGACCATTGAAACCTGATTTCACTTTCTTCATAGGATACCCAATAATATTATAAATTGTGAAATTCCATACATTCCTCATACGTTGACATGCTTGTGAATGAGCATTTAATATCGTCGTGATTGAAAGTGGAATATCTCATCGAATCTTTAGAGTCTCCTTAAACAACCACCAGCTGATACAAACCCGTATGCCATGTATTCGGATATGCGTATAAATTGCATCTACTCACAAATCCTCATACAACCTTCCAAAAAGTGTATGTGCCAGGGATATGTACGTATAGGTTACAGACTTTCCACGTTGATCCTTATAAATTATCATAATTCGTCTATATTTTTTCATTAGATTTCATGTGGTATGTTTGGCAGGGAAAGTTCTCTTGAGCTCTTGAACGCTCTGTATTGTTAAATTAAACTAAAAAATATGAGAATATAGATCGAAAGCACCCACGCTTTTTTACATTTGAGAAATTAAATTGTCAATTATTTTTAACTTTTTAGTCCATGGGAAGTAAAGCGTGTTCTTTAGTTTTTTTAAATTATAATTTTTTTCGCGGTAGGAACGTCTCTAGAAAATGCCAGTCAGAATCCAAAAATAGGCCGTATCTCCGAAATTACTTGAGACCGCCGAAAATTTCATTTGGATTTTTTGTTCAGGAGACCAAAATACGTAAGATAGTTTGTGTCGCCCGATAAACGGAATTTTACTCCGCCCGATATGCACTCAGTGAGGTCAGAGTTGCAAGAATTCAACAGAAAATCCCGAAATACGTTATGTTTTAATTCCTTGGATCTTCTCAATCATTCAAGAGTTAGAATAATATGCAGTAGATCATTTTGAAATAGTATTATCAATACCTATATACTTCTCAGACAACGTTGTTATGTGTCGGTGGAGAAGACATAGCTGATGTTACGAGAAGGACCATGAAAAAGTTCATCTCCCGAGACTTGCAATATAACTGGAAAGGAATAGGAAAAAAAGAGATCATGTGTTTGAAATGATATTCGGTGAGTTCTAGCCATAATGCATTTTTTCAAGATTTCAGTCCAGTAATACTTATTTGTTGTTGTAACTGGAATCGCTATGAGCCATTATCTGGCAAATAAAAATATGTATCATTAGTTGTCGACTTTCAGAATCATATTTGTTTTTTTTTTACAAATAGATGGTATCTTTAGATGAGTAGCTTGAGTGCCTCAAAAATATAAAATAAAAGTTCTTGTGTTTTGTCATATTCCATAAATTTTTTACAGTAATTTTTCTCAGACTGACGTACAAAGTTAAAAAGTGGCATGAAAATAAAACTTTGTGATTTGTGTATTTACCAATAGTTATTGAATCATTTATGAAGTCATTAAAAATGGTGGAGGGGAAGTATTTAAAAAATAAATAAATATTCTAGTTAGTCGTGTGGAGTATCACGTGAAAGGGATCTCAAAAATATTCTTTTTATTATTTTATGAATGTATTGCTGAAAATATGTTTCCGAAGTATATATAGTAGGTAGCTCGCGAGAACAACTGATGATTCAGTTATGAAAAAAAACATGCATACTAGAACTAACTACCCTTGAACTGTACATGAAAAACTATATCGGTAATTCCAGGTTTCATTCCACTTGACCCCGTTTATTTATTTTCAGTTTTTCATCGAGAAATGCTGCAGGAGCTGAAATTGCAAGTATGATCAAAGCATGGGTAAGAACCACACCTGACCGACAAGGGGTTGGAACCAAAAGAATAACACTGGGAGCCTAAGAAGGGGAAGATGGTACTCCTGCTCTATGAAATCTGGAAAAAATGTTTGAAAGAATTTTATATTTTCCAACCAAAGAATTGTTTTAATATTTTATTTTATAGATATATCTCATAGAAGTAAATATTTTAATCTGAAATTGCCTCTTCATACCATATTTTGCAAAAGAATATATATATAGGTACTACTAGTTTTGTTACTTGTGAATATTTGTTTATTAAAAAACATAATCATACTCTGACTAGGGACTAATCTTGATCAAAGACTTTTTTATTTTATGGAAATTCAGGTTTACTACAAAAGGAACAAAACACTTTTGTCTATTTTCCACTAAAAGTTCTATGATTTGTTGCTAGTTTTGATTATTACAGTTATGAAGACGATGTTACAATCAAAACTAGTAAACATATTATAAAACTTTGGAAAATAGAATGTTTTATTTATTTCCTGACGACGTCCGCAGGTTCATTTCAACATTTTGAGGACATATTTGTGAATGCCTCAAAGGTGCCTTAAAAAGTTTTGGTGACGTCCTGGGGACTTTTGAATACAGCCTTAAGTTGTTGCCATAACATACTATGAACGTCCTAGAAGACTTCATAGGGATATGTTCCGATACGTTATTTGGTCGTCGATAACGGTAACAGGAGGACGTCCTAGGGACGGAAGGTATATGTGCTATCTGTCCTGGATTAATGATTTCTTTATTTGCATTTGTTGATAATGGAATTCACATAACTTTTTTACAACTATATTGACCATAAGCAATTAAACCACCAATGGGATATAAAATCAGGCATATTGTAGGGTCCAAGATTTGAAAAATTGATGTGAATAAAGTTTGAATTTCGTGAAAATCATATCATTTTTCTGACCACTCTGTATAACTCTCGAAGAAGACTTATTTTTTAAACATTAAACTACTAAATTAAATCTCTCTTCCTCTGAAAGTAAGGTCCCTCATCTTCTCTAGCTCTGTAAGCAGGGTGCAGTAAGATGAGTGGAAGAATAAGTTTGGACAATTTTCGATGACCATTAATTCTAACAGTAGGTTATTCAAAGAATAGATCTCACAGGTGCCCAAAACAGCACTGACGGAGGGTGACGGGGTATGTTCCGCCGAGACCGGACTCTTCAGATGGCCCGGGAGCCGAAGGCCCAATCATCATAACCCACAGTTATAAACTGCCCGAAATTTCTCACTTCGGGCCTTGCCCAAAATAGCATTTTACATGGGTTTACAGCAATATTCGCGCGATAGCTATATAAATACAGAATAGCATTTTACATAGGTTTACAGCAATAGTTATTCGATAGCTTTAAAAATATAATATAATAATAATAATATAATATCGTTTCCTTATATTTCAAAACATTAATCTCAACGTACATTTGAACCACATTGGGTGGATTTCTAGTGGTTATGCTAATGAATATTATAGTTGACATCAGAATCTATGTATTTTGAAATACTTTGATTTTCAACACTTATAAGAACAATCAGGGCCGGCGCAACCAGGTCTGCCTCCTTAGGAAAGATATATTACATTTGCCGCCTCTACCTCTACCAACCAAAGCCTACATTAATATACAATCAATCACATCCAGAGTGTATTGTATTTTTTCAAGTAATTCCACTTTAAATTTTTTATGCATTTCAAAAATTAACTTTACTGCTAAAAAATAAAAATGAGTTTCGTTGTATCTATACCATCAGTATCGGAAACTTTTCATCTGGGGTATAGACAGAAATCTACGAGAGCAACAAAAGGAACGCAATGATAAATGATAATACCACATAAACAAGAGAGACGCACTACTGCGCGCCTCTCCTGTCATCTCGCCCGACGAATTAGCAGCTCAGAAGATATCCCTTTCTCGAGCGAGTAGAGGAGAAATTGTAATGATTCTCTCAACATTATAGCAAGCTATTCTTCACGCTCTCATAAAACCACCATACCCAAGATTAAAACTTTCCGATACTGTATGTGTAAACTATGAAATATACAGTGCCCGTCTATAAAGTCCGTTCACCCCTACTAATTTTTGAACCACCTGGTATAACGAAATTTGGAAGGCTTAAATAGGAGTTGAAAACATATTTATTCCTGAAAAAAGTTTCGTTGTATCTATACCAGTATCAGAAACTTTTCATCTGGGGTATAGACAGAAATCTGCGCGAGCAACAAAAGGAACGCAATGAATATGATAATACCACATAAACAAGAGAGACGCACTACTGCGCGCCTCTCCTGTCATCTCGCCCGACGAATTAGCAGCTCAGTAGATATCCCTTCCTCAAGCGAGTAGAGGAGAAATTGTAATGCTCTCTCAACATTAAAGCAAGCTATTCTTCACGCTCTCATAAAACCACCATACCCCAGATGAAAACTTTCCGATACTGTATGTGTAAAATATAAAATAATATACAGTGCCTGTCTATAAAGTCCGTTCAACCCTACTAATTTTTGAACCACCTGGTATAACGGAATTTGGAAGGCTTAAATAGGAGTTAAAAATCTATTTATTCCTGAAAAAATCACATTTAAAAGTTTCGAAATGGCATCTAAGCGGCTTCTTCAATATTTTTTTTTAATTGAACACCTTGTATATTATTGCATGATAGGTTTGGGATGATCATAAGGAATCCAACAATACCAAGTTTGATGCTGTTATCTCCAAATTATTTTATTCATAAGCTCAATGAGTGTGAGAGAGAGTTTATTGAACCGCCAGCAAAGGTTTATCTCTCCTACTCATTTGACTTATGAATGAAATAATAGGCGATATCTCCGGTAGTCTTTGAAGATAACAGTATTGAACTTGGTATTGTTGAATTCCTTATAATCATCCCTAACCGATAATGCAATGATATACCGGGTATTCTATTTAAACAAATTACTGAAGATGCCGCTCAGCTGCCATTTCGAAACTTTTAGCTGTGATTTTTTCATGAAAAAGTAGGTTTTTATATCCTATTTAAGCCTTCCAAATTTTGTTTCGAAGGTCAATTATTAGGGGGGAAACGGACTTAAGACGGGCACTGTATAATTAAAGGCTGAAAAAAACCTAAAATTATAAAGTCATCAATCAATAAACATATTTATTTTACTTTGATGTACTGATGACTTAAAAATACTTAATATATTTGTGCTAGGCATAATATTATTTTGTACACATTTCTCATACTTACTTACTTTTAATACCATTGTGGGGTACATTGAGGTCAATGTTTGTTTGAAAGTTTTGGACCATTATGCTGACGCGGCCGGCATATTCCAATAAGAATATGGCAATCAACAAATTAAAAAATGTTGTGGAAAAGTTCTGTATGGGACGCTGCATCCGATTTTTTACTTTTACTGATTGATACCTACTTTTTTTTTCGAGTTCAGTTTCTGCCGCCCGGGAGCTTTGAAACCGCTGCACCCGTGTTTAGCCGGCCCTTGAACAATATTATATCATTTTGAATCAGCCCATACTCTTTCATTTTGACTATTGGTTTTCTTCATCAGTTTGAAATAATTATATTGATCAAATTATTTGACTGTGAACCACAGGTTTTATAGAAAATATCAAATCAAGTATCAGATTTTTATTTCCAATAGGTATATTACATTTATTAGGTGCAAACATTTCAATATGAAAATAAAAAATTATCAGCAGGTGGTAGTAAATTCATTATGGATTGTGGTCTGTTCAATTTTTACTGAACTTGTACCTCATAGTTCTAACCGACTGCAGTGAATAAATTCTGTTTAGCAGTTATTACATTTTATATAAAAAAATACTCAAAAATAAGTAGTTTTGAATGAAATAATCACATCAATTTAAAATACTTGTGAACACGACAATTAAATTATTTTCTAATATAAACTGGTTTTTTTCATAATCCTGAGAAACTCGTCTTGATTTATTTCTCCATCTCCATCACGGTCAGCCTCATCTATCATTTCTTGTAACTCCTCATCTGTCAAATTCTCACCTAATTCCTTAGCCACCCGTTTCAAGTTTTTGAAACTTATTTTACCAGTTTCATCATCATCAAATAAACGAAAAGCTTTCATGATTTCTTCTTTGGAATCTTTCTCGGCCATTTTGATAGACATCAACTGCAGAAAATCATCAAAAGATATTTTGCCCGTTCCATCTTTATCAATATCTGCAATCATTTTTTTTATTTCTTCCTTTTTCGGTTCAAATCCCAGTGCTCTGATAGCAACCTTTAAATCTTTGGCATCTATCTTACCAGTACCTTCGCTGTCGAAGAGATCAAAGGCTTCTTTGATATCATTTTTTTGTTCTTCACTGAGTTCAAATTTGGGGCCAGATTTCTTTCTCGGGGCACTCGCTGGGGGTTTTTTGTATGAACTAGTCGACTAAAAATGTTGATTAATTTAAAAAAATACAAAATAGGTATATATATAGGAAGATAACAACTCACCATTTGTAAAATTAACGTTAGCTCGTGTTTAATCAATTTTACTCGTCGACAGATCCCAACGTAAATGTTTGGAATCTTCACTAGGATACCAGATTAAATAAATACATAAATCAAATAAACAAACAGTAAAATTGTGCGTGCGCTCTTGCTCGTGCGCATCGCATCGCATCATCCAATGAATAAGTTCATTGTTGTTTGTTCACAGAACACATACATTTCTCAGAAACATGAAGCATTTGTTATGTCAATGAATAGTAATGCAATGGGAGAGTTTTGTCCAAGTCGCCAACCTATAGATTTTTTTAGAAAACCCTCTTTTTCGAAACAAAAGATTTACTTACCAACCGTATCAAAAGCTGTTGTATACAACAGACACAATGTAATGTTGTTATATTCGGTAAAACCAACTACGTGCACTTACTAGTTTCAGTTGAAAAACGTTGTCTGAAACCATGTTGACATTCTGTGAGTAATTTGAATGACTGACTTCAAATAATATTTGATTCTATAGTAAAACTAACCTAACTTTGTAGCTTTAGACAGAATTACTTGCTGCGCACTTCTGATAACGGATTATAGTCCGTTATATCTATAGTGATAAGGCACACACCCAACATGAGCGTACCGCAAAAATTGAAATAATAAAAATACATAATGAAATTGGTTTCACTGTACTCACTTGAAAACAAGTTTTTCTATAGTTTGGGAAAATACAAACTTTGGATCAAAAATCTAATATTTCTCAAAAAAGGTCTTTTGGGTTTGAAAGCATCACATGTAATTGTTTTTTGAAGGAAAAATTATACTTTTTACAAATTTATTTCAAATTGTTGAAAACTTAGAAACCGCTACTTACCGACCTGAAATGTTCGGCGTCGGCCATACCCTTAATAATGCTAGCTATTGGCTTGTAATATGTAATCCAAATGTAATCGCAATCGCTTATCAGCTAAGCGCTATAGTAGATGCGACTGCCGACTGCCGTCTCATGGTTGCCAACTGCATAAACAGTTTTGTCTCTGTCTCTCCCATCGATTCAACCAGAATGTCATTTCACTTGTTCTGTTCTATGGTACACCGAATTTCACCCCTGAGGATCGCATCCAAACAGGGCGATCAACTAATAAGGTCAATTATTCTCTATAGCTGCTTTCCATTTATTTAAGGGTTTCATGTGGAAAACGCCTTATGTTACTAGAGTAGTCTTTTGTAAATAACATAATTATGGAGGCTATTTTTAAGGCTTGTTGGAAAGGTGCCTTGTGTAAAAAAAGTTTATACCTAAATATGACTGCATGTGGAGCGATTTACATTGTTCAATATAACGCTAATAGGAATTTAGTCTAAACCAGTAGATTTTTTATTTGGTAAAAGTTGAATTGCGTCGATAACTTCTAGTTCCGAAAAGAGAGCAAAAACATTGTTTGGGGAGCAGGACTACTTTTGGTACAAGGTACAATTTGTGCTGGCATTATCACCAACATAGACAAGAGTTATATATATATATATATATATATATATACTCACCAAAATGATCAGAGATCTTTCTATAGTGTCGTTCTTTTAGACTGGTTTTTGACTAGGCGGAACGCGGAAATGTAAAATTTCAATTTTAGGCCAATCGAAACCTCAGAGCAATAATAAACATAGAGGTGCCCTCTCTACTCAAACATAACAGATTAGACAACCACGATGTCCATCTCTCTCAACAATGAAATATGGTCAAGGGGACTGAGGGGATGTAAACATTCAGTTCAGAGGACAATGCAACTAGATGCGTTAGTTGGAGGACAGATGTAAATATGAACAAGGTGATGTTGGCTTAAAAAACAAGGATAGAAAGGCATCTCTATGTTTATATTTGCTCTGAGATCGAAACTTTATAATTCAATCTCAAACCTGGCTGGATTGGCCTAAATTTGAAATTTTACATTTCCGTGTTCCGCCTAGTCAGAAACTAGCCTAGCTGTAAGATCCTAGCTGATACCTCTATTTGCTTCAAGTTGATATTTCCAAAAGAGAAAAACAAAGACAAATGAAGTACAAGTGTTAGAGAGAGATAAACATGTGAAAGTGATCTTGTTCCACTCTAGAGTGATCTTCGATGAACAAGCCTTATTAGTAGAAAGAAAATAAAGCAAGCACGTTGTGTGTTTTTGAGTATGTTGTATTTTCCAAGTTTATATGTGGTTTATATTAAAATAAAGTATTTCAGTAATGAAATGATTGCTTGATTGTAATCAGTAAAAGCTTCCCGTAAGTAAATATCTATAGGTTATGGGCCCAGAGCACCTAACTGATTACAATCGGAATTTTTGAACGCTGGAATTTGGCGGAATCCTATAGAAGCTATCACAGGAAAATTTTAACGGAAATCTTCAAAATGGAAAAACAACAGAATATGTTCTATGTGAAACCGTTCGATGGAAGCTCGTTTTCGAACTGGGAATTTCGTATAAAACTGTTACTAGAACAGCAGGGTGTACTTCATACACTTACTGAAACACCCCCAGACTCTGCAAACACTGCTGAGTATGAAAAATTTCATAAGGCTGATGTTAAAGCAAAAGTAATACTAATTCAATGTGTGGCCGATAATATACTGGAAATGTTGAAGAATAAAAACACAGCAAGGGAAGTAATAGATACATTGAGCAACACATATGCCAGAAAAGGAATATCAACTCAGGTAGTTTTGCAAAGGAAATTAAGGGCCTTGAAATTCGTAGGAAAATCAACACTTAATGAGTTTTTGACTGAATTCGAACAAACTATTTGTGAAATAAAAGGTGCTGGAGGCAATGTCGATGAAAGTGAAATGATTTTGCAGTTGCTATCGGCTATGCCTGAGTCTTTCCAGTCAGTTACTACAGCTATTGACGTTATGTTTTGTCAAAATCAATCTGCAGTCACTCTTGAATTTGTGAAAAACAAATTATTAATGGAGGAAGCTCGTCAGAATAAAACCAAGGAAGAAAATGATCCCAATCTTGCCTTTATGGGATTTAGAGGAAAAAGGGGGAGATCAGGGGTACCAGGACATTATGGAAGAAGCACAGGAGCTGTAATGCAAAATAGTAACAGCAATTTTTCATATAGATGTCACCTGTGTAATAAAGAGGGGCATAAACGTTTTGAATGTCCACAGAAAAAGCAAAATAACCATGAAGGATATCAAGGTGGCTTCCGAGGTGGTCATGCTTCATACCGAGGTAGTTACGCTGGGTATCGAGGAGGATATTCTGGTCATAGAGGTGGTAGAGGTAGCTATAATTCAAGTTATACTAATAGAGGCGGAAATAATGCACAGAATACTCAGAATATAGAAGAAGAAGAAAATGGGATATCATTTTTAAGTACTTATCAAGATACCAGTGAGAAAACATATAATGATGATAACCAATATGCAAATATGTCTACCACAGGAATTGTTTTAAAATTTGTTGTTGATAGTGGGGCAACAAATCACTTGGTAGGACAAGACGTCGGAAAATATTTACAAAATGGGAAAAATGTATGCCAAAAGATAAATGTTGCTAAGCAGGGAGAGATAATAGTAGCCAGAACAGAAGGTGATTTGTTTTTGAAAACCGAGATGGGTAACCCTATAAGAATGAAAAATGTATGGGTATGTGAAAATTTGCTACACAATTTACTGAGTGTCAAGAAATTAGAAGAGAGTGGACTAGAAGTAATATTTAAAGACAGAAAAGTTACTGTGTTGAAAAACTCAGTTAAATTATTTGAAGGAACTTTAAAAGGAAACTTGTATGTTGTAAGTTTCAATGAAAATTCCAATTTGAGTTATGAGGAACCGAGTGAAGGGCATAGAGCCGTACTTGCTAAGGACAATGAAATATTAATGCATCGAAAAATGGGGCATTCATCAAGGTACCCTGCTCCAGGACTATGTGAAGTGTGCCTACAAGGTAAACAAACCAGATTGAGTTTTCTGCACGAAATTAATGCAGAGAAAAGGGCAAAAAGATTGTTAGAAATTGTATCAACTGACATTTGTGGACCAATAAACCCTGCAACTTATGATGGTAAGCGTTATTATATTTCTTTTATTGATCATTATTCCCATTTCTGCATTTGTTATTTGATTCATAGCAAGAGTGAAGCTCTAGAGAAATTTAAAAATTATGTTTCGTTGGTTGAGGCCACATTCAATATGAGACTATCTAAGTTAAGATGCGATAACGGAGGGGAGTATACCTCCCATGAGTTCAGAAATTTTTGTACACAAAAAGGAATAAGAATCCAATACACAGTTGCCTACAATCCTGAGCAAAATGGGGTTGCGGAACGCTTTAATCGCTCCATAATGGAAAAGGCTCGTTGTTTAATATTTGATTCTCAATTGGGGAAAGAATTATGGGGTGAAGCAGTTCGTACATCAATATATTTATTAAACAGAACTGAAACTAAAGCCCTGAGTGACAATAGAACTCCGGCTGAAATTTGGTATAAGGAAAAACCCGATCTAAACAAAATCAAACTTTTTGGGTGTGCTGCATATAATCTAGTACCAAAGGAACTGAGAAAATCAAAGCTAGATTCACATTCTGAAAAGCTTATTATGGTAGGGTATGCAGACAACGGCTACAGGCTTTGGGATGCAAATAAAAGGAAAATAATTCATGGAAGAAATGTTGTATTTAACGAAACTGATGGACCAATACAACCAATCATATATATAGAAAATGATAAAAACCAACAGGAAGATAAAGGAAAGGCATTTGAACAAGAAAAACCAGATGAGAATAAAAAAATGCAGGAAAGGATGAAACAAGTAGAACCTGACAGTGAAATACCAAACATAAGAAAAAGTTCACGAAATAAACAGCTACCAAAACACCTACTCGACTATGACCTTGACAACGATGAGTTAAATCTCTTTGCAGCTCTGTCCGCAAGAAATTTGTTAGATGACATGCCACAAACTTATACAGATGCCATGGAAAAAGACCAGGGATGGAGAGATGCTGTGGAAGAAGAACTTTCAGCCCTAAAGGAGTGCAATACATGGGAACTAGTAGTGCCACCTGATAAGTCTGAAATAATAGACTCTAAGTGGGTTTTCTGTGAAAAAATCGTGGATGGAAAAGTGAAAAAGAAAGCGCGGTTAGTGGCTCGAGGGTTCAAGCAAAGCTCTTTAAGTGAAGATATATATGCACCTGTGGCACGCATGTCTAGTATAAGAATTTTATTGTCTTTATTTGTAGAATATGATTTACATGTACTTCAACTTGACGTGAAGTCAGCTTTCTTAAATGGAACTTTGCAAGAACCTGTTTATATGATTCCTCCTGAAGGTTTAGAAGTAAAAGGAAAACATTTAGTATGTAAATTACAAAAGGCACTTTATGGCCTTCGCCAATCTCCAAAGTGCTGGAATTCGTTATTTAATGAATATTTAATAAATCTGGGATTTCAAAGATCCAAGAAAGATCCTTGTTTATATTTTTATGATCAAACATTTCTGTTAATACATGTAGATGATTTGATAATTTTTTCAAAATTCCAGGAAAATTTAGATTCTATAAAAATCAATTTAGCTAGAAAATTTAAAATGAGAGAACTCAGAAATATGATGAATATGAATTTTCTTGGGCTAGAAATTGTAAAGCGTGGTGATGTTGTTTATGTAAAGCAAACCGATTTGATAAACAAAGTTTTGAATAAATTCAATATGGTCAATTGTAAACCTCATGACCTACCAATCCAACCTAAACTTAAATTGACAAAATCTAAAATTGAGTGTAATGAAAAATTTCCTTACAGGGAATTAATAGGCTCATTAATGTATATAATGTTAGGCTCTAGGCCAGATTTGAGTTTTTCAGTAAGCTATTTCAGCCAATTTCAAAATTGTTTTGATACTGAACATTGGAATCATCTAAAACATATTTTGAGATATTTGAAACAAACGAAAGACTTTGGTTTAAAATTTATAAAGTCAGACAATTCCAATGTCCAGTTACGTGCCTATGTAGATGCTGATTTTGCAAACGACATTACAGATCGGAAAAGTGTGTCGGGATATTTTATTAAAATGAATCAGAATATCGTTGATTGGAAAACTAAAAAACAGAATGTTGTTGCGCTCTCAAGTGCCGAATCCGAATATATATCATTGTCAATATGTTTAAGTGACTGTTTATTTTTTGGACAATTGTTTTCAGAAATTTTAAATACAAATATTTTTCCAATTTATGTGTTTGAGGATAATCAGGCTTGCATAAAGATGGCTTCGACACTGGAGAACAAACGTACTAAACATATAGACATAAAACATTATTTTATAAGAGATTGTGTAAACCAGGATAAAGTTGTTTTAAAATATATACCAACAAATGATCAACCAGCAGACATGTTAACTAAAGCTTTGTCTAATACAAAATTTAAATCTTTTAGAAACAGTTTGAATATAGTTGATGTAAGTGAACACTTGTAATCTTTTAAATTAATAATATAATAATAAGATCTTTGCAATACAGAATTGAGGGGGAGTGTTGTAGGTCTTAGCCATAGTTCATGTTCATATCTGTGAACGTACCCTTACCCTTTGCAATTCTGTATGCTCATGTCTCAAAGAGTTAGGTTAGAGAAGAAGAAGAGAAGGCGGGAGTAGTAGAAAGAAAATAAAGCAAAATAAAGCAACAAAACTTTATGAGCCTTATATATATGGCTGAAGACAGAAACTAGCCGAAATTTGAGCTGCCGCAAATTAAATGGCATAATAAACAGGTTTTTGGTCTTTTATACAAAATATTTGGTATTCAACTGAAGAACCGTTTTTAAAAGTCCGTCAATTTATTTATTCAAACGGCAATTCACAATCACATAGAAAGATACACAGTAAAAATACATATGTACACATTAATGTAATCATGGGATGAATACAAATAAAAGGAGAGAGAAAAACAAAAATAATAATTACAGGAATTACAGCTTTCTAACGGCTTTTCTAAAGGAAGCTGGAGGATGAATCGAACAGTTCATGTTTGTTGCTGTGAGTGTTTGCTGATCTCATTGTTTTATTGAGAGACTCATTTTGACCATAATTTGTTCTGCAAAAAGGAATCTTGGAAGATGTCACTATTTCTATTTCTTCTAACACATTTATACTGACAGCGGGATAAGTCCAATTATGAAGGGTTTGGTTACTCTGGTAAGTAATTTGGCGGTCCGTATACATCAAATTCCTGAATATTTGGTGACTATTTCCTCAAACTCGGGTGACTTATCTGTCACCAGAGCAATTGAACATTCGTACTTTTTCCTCGGTAACGGTAACTCGGGACGAGAGTCTAATGCGCCTATAGTTTACTCTTCTTGTAATTCGCCCACTCCGCACCAACGTTGCCAAGTTACTGTGCATGCGTGCGGGCGGGGTGCTTCAACCGTTGCCAAATTTTACTCATTATACTGCGAATGCATGCGAGGTGTTTAGATGACATTGATAAAAGAGGAAGGAAAACTGAGTTAAAAATGCGTAAATTTGTTTTTTGCTCGCAATTGACACACAAACCTAACCTGAGCAAGCTAACCTAGCTTGCAAGACTCGAAAATGCGTGAAACAGCGAAAATGCGTGAAACAGCTGCAGGCTGAGTTGATGATGACTGATGAGTAAAACTTGGCAACGTTGGTACGGAGTGGGTAAATTACAAGGACTATGAACACACTATTTGTAGAGGTTGGTTCAATCAACTGATTTTATCATATTGTCAAATGACGTCAGCGTGATGCCTTCTCAATGGTTTATATATCTATATATATATAGATATATAGATATACAAGAGCATACGAAAGGTATCACGGTGACGTCAATAGAGATTTCTAATGGCTTTGGACACCCTAATAAAAAGAGACAAAAGTTCTTAATTTTTCCGTTCTTGTTGACCAGGGCGCGCTCTGTGATTGGTCACTATAATGGCGGGGAATTTGAATGACAAGACAGCTACAGATGAAAATGACATTTATACTTCCTGCCGTCATAGTGACCAATCACAGAGTGCATCCCCTGGCAACAAGGATGGAAAAATCAAGAACTTTCGTCTCTTTTTATTAGGGTGCCCAAAGCCATTAGAAATCTCTATTGGGAGATTACATTGCAACATAGAGATTGGACCATCCTGTACAAATAGTGTTCATTATCCTTGGGTGAATTAAGACTAGTTCATGCAAATACGAAATTCGCAAGAATAATATCTCTTTTTCATTTCAATTCCATGAAATGAAATGGAAACAATATATATTTTTTTGCGAATTTCGCATTTGCATGAACTAAGCCTTAGACGTTCGTAACTCGGAAACTGCTTGTCACTTGTCAATTAGAATCATTTTATAGTGCCTAATATTTATCTCAAAAAGGGTCTTTGGATCTAAAAACATTACATTTCATTGTTTTTTGATGACAAAATTATACTTCTAACAAATTTATTTCAAATTGTTGACTAAAGACAAGTGACAGAGGGTTCATATATGTGCAGCCGGTTGATTGAAAACTCAGAAACCTAACCGATCTGAAATGTTCGGCGATAAACGGATCATACCCGAAATTTGCCCTTATTTGAAGAAAAAGCCATAGCCAGAAATGCCAACCCCTCGATTAGATATTCCACCAAAAATATTCTACCTTTCAAATTACAAGAAAAAACTAAATTGGCAACACTGCTGCAGCTTTATTGATTAATAACTAAAGTTTACCAAAATGGCACGTAAAAATTCTGTTTGGTGATGTAGATGATGAATGCGAATATTATGGATGAAAGTTCTGGATATTGGATTATCTCCACCCAAAAGTGTACCTAGTTTGGAAAACTGTTCATTATTCGTTTTACGTAATACGTATATTCACTTAGGGTAAGTGGGCATTGGAAGTTAAATAGATATCACAAATTCGTCGTAACGTTTTCATTTTATGATATATTTGCATTTTAGGTTTTAGTACCTGACTCTTGGATTTGAGATACAGAAAAGGTACGTAAGTTTTATTCGATATACCTATTTGTTTGATTTTAAAATTTTCATAGTTGCATAAATTATGATCACCGGCTCCTACAATCTTATGGATTCATGGCGGTCGTGAATACCTAGTGTCCCAAGAAATCTGATAACAAACAACAAAGTAATTATTGATATTTTCAGTAGTTTCTAAAAATGTGTTACATTTAGATACAAGTGAATGCTTTTCAGAACTGCAAAGGGTCATGACTGAATTCTGAATTTTAGGCACTCCTTTGTATCACCAAGTTTCCTTTTTCTGGTTGTGTTCTTATTACAACACACACACACACACAAACGTCCTTATTAAGACACACACAAACACCCAACATCCTATTCTTTTGTGTAATGTCTTTTATTTTCACAACCTACAACTTATTTTGTGACAATCTTAATGCCGATTCATAAACTTGACACACCGATCGCCTTTCCCCATTGGGCTTTGTAGTGGAAATACCTTTTTAAGAGATTAAGGCGTTATTCATCACAAAACTGTAGTAGTAATACGAAAGAGAATATAACTAATTGAAAACTTCATAAAAGTAAACGCCAATAACTAAACATCAGGGACCAGAACCGTACTAGCACCACAGGCTTGAAGTTGGCATTGACTGAATGGTCAACAGTGTTTATGAATGCATTTCTTTCTCGAGGGGGCAGGGGAATGATTGAGGAGTTGCACTGGGGTGTGAAGCACAGTCCAAAGAAAACGGATTGGTGTCGTTTCGTGACCCTGAGTAGCTCCGGTGCTCCTCGAAGGACCAAATAGAAAGCTGCTAATATCTAACAGAATGAGATGGAAAAGGTGAACTGATTAGATCTGATAAGGAAAAAATTAAAGTGGGAGTTTCATATATCAATAATTTGCCTCATATAGTTGACCAAAAAATTGTTCAATTTGCGTATGACACTTCTTGAATATTCAGCGACATATCTGAAAATAATATAAAAACAATATATCGAATTCTCTAATTATACTAAAAAATTGGTTTGAAATTAATCTGAATATATTAACAATACTCAACTCATGAAATTTTTATATACGCAATAGAATGGCACATTTATTTTTCACCACTCCATGAAGGAGATGAAAATACAACCGCTCCTTCCGTAATAGTTATTTACCTAACAAGTGCGGAAAGTAGTACTTTTCCGCACGCGACGGCAGTTGCACGAACGACGCGGAGCGGAGTTCGGACAAGCCGTTAAGGGCGGAAAAGACATTTTCCGTAAGAGTTAGGTACAATATTTTTCCTACGAGTGTTTTTGTCCATCTTATTTATGAAAAAACAAGGTTTTTAATAAACAAGTTTTTATAAAAATGCTACAAAATGACTAATAAGACAGAATAGGTACATAGATCATTTAGTTAGTCGTAAATATCATCATTTTCAACAATACAAAAATCGTGCGGAAAAGTAAAAATCGTACGGAAAAGTAAAAATCGTGCGGGAAAGTAACTTTTCCGCACGATTTTAAATCGTACGGAAAAGTACAACTTTCAAAACGAAAAATCGTGCGGAAAAGTTACTTTTCCGCACGCTCGTAGGAAAAATTATTAGGAATTACAATAGATTCTAGATTGGATTGGAAAAAACACATTGAGAACATCTAGCATGAAATATGGCTGTGCACTTAAGGTATTGGCTCAGTCAGTAAACATAGAGGCTGCATTAAGTGCGTATCATGCATACGTCCAATCTCGTGTTAGATAAGAAATTATATTTTGAGCTAACTCTACAGATGCCCACAGAATTAATCAAAAAAAAAAAAAAATGTTTTGGGAATATACCTACTGAGTATGAAATAAACCGATTGCTGCAGAACTATATTTTCGAAAATAAATGTACTTACTCTTGTAGGATTGTATACAGGGTGTCCTAAAACTCAATGTCATCCTTTGGACTGCTTATATTCCAGCTCATGACTGACCTGAATATCACAATATGACGTCAGTAAAATATTGATAGTTTCGGAGATATTTGCACTTTTATGAATTTCGTGAAAATCGAACAAAATCACCACGCGAACTTGGCAAGTTATTTCAAAAAATTGCTCATTTGATGTAGTTTTTGACATGATACAGCATTCACCATCTTCCACTTGAGGAAAGAAGATATTCGTATTTTACTGCAAATAAAAACACTTGGTAAATTGAAGTGACAGGTATTTATTGACAAATAAACAAAAGACAAATAAAAATTAAATGAATATGAATTGAGAGGTATTAATGAAGCAGCTTTCCATATTGAGTGATGAAGGAAGTACACATTGAATAAAAAGATGACACATATGGCGGGCAATTTGAACATATTATTTAATTTTTCATTGTCTTTTGTTTAGTTATCAATAAAATTCTAATTATTGAAATAATTTCACAATGAACTCCTAGTGCAGTAAACTAGGAATATCTTTTTTCCTCAAGTGAATGTTGTATCGTGTCAAAAACTACACCAAATGAGCAATTTTTTAAAAATAACTTACCAAGTTCCTGTAGTTATTTTGTTTACAGTATGAAGAGCCTAAGTAAACTAATAAAATAAATTAACTGGTGAATCAGGCAAATGTTTTTTTTTCAAAGGTATTGCACCAATATTTTCATTTTGGATTGTAATCAAAAGAAGGGTTATTAAAGGTTTCATCACAAAAATTAGAATATTAAACTTTGAAGTTTTGTAACTGAGGCACTCGGTATTCTGATCAAAGGTTTTGATTTTCACGAAATTCATAACAGCGCCAATATCTCCAAAACTATCAATATTTTACTAAGGTCATAATGTGATATTCTGGTCAGTCATGATCTGGACTTTTAGCCCTCTGAAGGATGAAGTTGAGTTTTGGGACACCCTGTATTTATGAAATAGACATTTTGTCAAAGAAAATAATGAACTCTTCAAAACACTAGAACATGAGTACAATAAAGTACAATACTAACAAACAACATCTAATCACAGATTTTAAAAAATATACATTATTCAAAGAAATGTGGAATACTCAGTTATAAAAATTTTCAATCACTTGTCCGATGATGAATATACTGGAGTTTTATCCCAACACCAAACCGCTATTTTTTACACCTTCACAGGTGTTTCAATCACCAAGGGATCATCTTCAAGAGGAACATTAAACTTTTTAATCCAAACAGTGCAAGTTGTTCTATGATCTTATCAAAATGCCAATAAATAAAAGTACAATCTTAAGCAGTCCTTAATACAGAAGGCTTACTATACATTGGAGGAATATTTTGGAGATAGTCCTATATAATTTTAATATTTTCAACTACATATGCGATAGTTTTATAAAATGTATGTACCATAGGTATAGAATACCTTTTTAATGTGTAATTTTAGTTCATAAGATTTTATTTTTCCTCTTTTAGGTAACTCTTCTCTAATCTATAATTTTTATTTATATTATTGACATGTTCCACACCCGTTTGGATATTATGTATTGTACACATGAACGAATAAAGAATATATATCTAAAGCCGGCTATACACATCGTAACAACGAAATCCTGATCAAGAAGCTGAACTATTTGGGAATTAGGGATACACCTCTGTTATTATTGATGCTACGTTAGATAGCCATCTCGATTTTGAAGAAAAAAAATTGTTGACAGTCGCATCCTAAAAATATTTCAAAAAATTAGATTTCTTTAAATAGAACACCTTGTATTTTATTATGTATTTCAAATCATGATCATATTCTCAACAAAAAAATATGACACCCCTCGATTTCTATTTTTGGGGAGTTATAAATAGCAGGTACATATTCATTGAGGAACTACTGAAAAAAACGCTTTTGATAGAAGTATCCAAATATGTGTCCATAAAGAAGGCGGTTTCAACATTTAATCCATTTCAGAAACTGGGTAGGTATTTCATCAAATCGAAATAATTAACAAATGATAGAATTTCGACAGGATCCAACAAGTTTTGTCTTAGAGTGGACATAAAAAAATGGAATTAATTTCAACAAAGTCGAAATATATTTTTCTTCATCAGTGTTGCTAAGCTAGGTATAATTTCCTGGCTGATACCACGGGAGGACAGGATTGTGGGTGCTTCTATGATTCATATTGAACTCTCGCCAGTGGCATAGCCAGGATTTCAGATTGGGGTGGTTTTACATACAATTTATCGTTTACCAGAGTTTTTTATCATTTTCGTCAGCCGGATGTTATGTATAACGGGTACCAATTTGGCGGCTTGGGGTGGATTGCAGCACCAAACCTCCCTTGCTGCGCCACAGGCTCTCGCTCGTTCTGGTCGAAAATATCTACCTGGCAGGGTTTTGGCCTCTTATCAGTAATAGGGTAGGTCATACAACAGAAGCTGTAAGTCAATGACCGACATATTGGTATACGAAATTATTTTCGTTTAGTTATGTTCGGTCTCCGGCAAACTTCTCGGATCATGTCCGAACTCCTACCGTTTGTTGATAATGATAAATCAGAAAATATGAATTTATCAGTTTTTTTAAATGGATTAAATGTTCCTTCTGTCAACACTGTGTTGCCTTCAATACAATTCGTCAATGACCTATACTATTTATTACACGGTTTCGATGAAATTTGAATGAGTTTCGTGATGATCGTTTCGGAGCACTCCCCGAAAATAGAAATCGAGGGGTATCATATCCGGTGAACGATTTTTTTCAAATTAATTTCTACTGTAGCAAAAAATGTCATATTGGCTTTTTTGTTGAGAATGTCATCATGATTTGAAATACATGATGAAATGCATTACATTTAAAAAAATATCATTTCTTGAAATATTTTGAGAATGTAAATTTGTTTTGTCTTCAGAATCGAGATGGCCATAAAAAAGGCTACTAATTAGTCCGTTTAGCCAAATTCGTATTGTTAATAATAATGGAGTTGGAAATGGTGCCAAATTAACAGGCTGTGTATTTTTCACGATAAATGGTGCTGACCTAATGACTGCAGTCCTAATGAATGGGTCAATGTATTGATCATATATAGGGTAACAAGAGCTTGTTAAAATACAAACAGTATAAAGGGTCGGACTGGCTTATCTAAGGTAATTATGGCAGAACTAAGCATACACAGTGGGATAGACCCTGGTAGTTAATTGCAGTCTTAAGGTCAGAACCATTAATCAGGAAAAATACTTTACCAAAATGTTTGCCCAAATAACACAATATTTGCTAGTTTTTATCAAATATGGAGTGCCCTTAGACTCTGTCCTGGGACTGTTTACTCACTGTTTCTTACACACATTAATGATCTCTGTTTCTCGGAGTTATTTCCTCTGCAAACCTTGGACCAACCACGTTGATTGTGTCATAGATGGTTTATTTAACCACATTACATACAGTGTATATTTGTAGCAAATCAGAATGGGTAAATTCAGCATATATATATATATATATATATATATATATATATATATATATATAATCAATTAAAGACCATCATCAAAAATGTATGAAAGTTAATCGTTTTTATAATAGAGACGACTGTACAGATCCGGGCATTTTAAAATGGAACATAGGGAACTCAACACAAGTGGACAAGAAACAGAGGATAATGAGAGGAACAAAAAAAGTTGTTTTAGTCATGCTCACTTAACATCTAACGAGCGCCTAGATCCTGTTCCTAGGAGATCGACTTGGGGAGAGTGTAACCTGCGATTAAAAATTTCATATCATTCACCTCTTATATAAAGCCTATGTTCTGTTTTAAATTGTCCGAATCTGTAAAGCCGCAACAATGGACTTGACAATTACATTGTTTGGTGTAATGTATTTTGAATTTATAAGAAAACCAGGAATCCTAAATTCGACTTATCACAAACATTTCAGAGGTAAAGTAATCAAAAAAGAAATAAAATTCAAAAATCCATTTTTCTACCACTTGTAGATATTGATAGGTGCGGAAAAAAGAAACTTTGAATTCAAGTTTGCACAGTGATGCAGGTTTTTTTGATACAGTTTGTGTTCCAATCGTAGAAGAGCACACATAATGCCATATTCTCACTCCTATATGAAGTATATAACATCAATACTAGAGATGTGGCTGCAGCAGATTTTTGTGATTTATCCAAAGCTTATTATCCACCATTCTAAACATCCGAAAATGTCTCAATATGCCCCTGTACAAAAATATGTAGTGATTTATTCGGCTACCACACAAGCATCGCCGTGCCGACTTCGGGATTCCCAGCTTCCTGACGATTCGTTTTGTTATTGCTTTTGCTTTCCCAAATAATCGCTTTTTCTGTGTTTCCCGTCGGTGCTGACTGTTACGTGTTAAGTTAGTTGTGATTTTTATTTAATATGCCAAAACCAAAGCTGTTTTCAATATATCATGTGATATGATATTTGTGTAAATATCATGATATTTTCGGACCCTGCCTGCAGGTACTTTTGGTTGAAATATATTTTCTTGCTGTCAAAAAATAACATTGATTGTTCATGGTTGATGACTCCCTATTTACAGTTTTTGCTAAAGACATCATAGGGCACATTCGACAACCTATAGCCAAATTTGGGGCATGAACTTAACTAGTATGTTTTGCGAACTGGTAGGGTTTATTCTGAAATTGGTTCTTGTTACGTCAAGCATCTTTTCTAATAAAATCAATGTTTCTGTTTTTTGCAATATTTTTCTTGCACTATCACTCGAGTTTTGTACTACTCTAAATATGTATTTAAAATATTCATCACTCACAGTAAATTGTTCAATATTTTTCAGAGGATTTGGGTCGAACAGAATTTATTATTGGAATTGCAACAATAAAATAAATGAGAAGCATAACTATTTCAAGGAAATCATGTGCAAATGTCACCATTTATGTATATTTCACGCATCTGCAGGATAGATTTTTATCATGAGCGATTGGGTTTGTCACCTAGTTGGGTGCAATTTCAGGTATTATGATATATTAAGCTGGCCTTCATGAAAAATAGAACACCTTATATATAGGGTGTTTCCGAAATTAGTGCGATAAATGCAGTGGGGAGTAGAAGCAACTTGAGATATACATTATGAATTCTATGCATATTAGTGACCATTTGAAATTTCGGTTTTAAGATATTTGTCAACATTGAATCGTAGCTGATCTTGTCTGTTTATTTCGTGTAACAGAAGATGTTTTTTTATATTTGCATCTGATCTGAAACTTCTTCACTGATTAGGTTCCTTTATTAATTACTAGTATCAACGGATACACCTGAGAACAAAGGACCCCGCACATTTGGTACGTAAAATGGCTTTCGGCTAATTTCGCTCAAATTCTTATATATTGTAGATCTTGGCATCCTTATTACATGGTCCAATTTACAGATCGATCCTATGACCAATTTTCGAGGTACAGGGTGTCAAAAATTCGATTTTCGCTATTTTGGGTATTATGCATCGATTTGATTTTTGTACTCTAATTCGAAATTAAACTGTCTTAGAAATAAACTTATTATATCCAAGTTGTAGCTCACGAGTCCCTCCATACTAATAAAAAATAATATCTCACAAAGGGTGTTGCATTACAGCATGACAAGACAATGTTCATAGAAATAGATAAAAATCAATAACATAATCGTTTTTATTTTCACTCAATCCGTTAAAATTAGAAAACAAACGGCTAGAATTTGACAATTTATTTATAAAGTAGGGGTCTTGATCAACTACATGAGGATTTATATGATTGAACAGTATAGTTTTCCATGTACAGGGTGAAAATTTAAATGCTTTCAACTGCTATATCTCATGAATACAGTTATATAATCATAACGAATTGTCTATAACTGGCTCAGGAAATAATCCTCCCCATCACACCCCCCCCCTTATAGCCAACTCTCATCACCTGATTTACAGCCACCAGAATTCAAATACTCTCAATAGAAATCTCTATATACTTGTGATACCTCATTGAATAGCTGGTAAAAAATGCTTTCCCCTTCCCTCCTTCTTCCTCTTCATCAAACAAGTAATTAAATAATATTTTTGTGAAAATTCATACATTGAAGATGGCGGCTCAAGAGCTAGATAGCTCAAAACGCACTGGAAACAGGCCTTGTAATAACCATTCTTTATCAGAAATCTATAGATTAATGCGTACTAACGCTACTACAGAAACTAAAAACAAGCTTTTATTCAAATGCGCTAAAAAGTAAAAAATAATTTCAGATGTGTAATGTAGGTTATTCTGTGAGTTACAGATTGAAAAGCTTGCCGCTTTCGTATTCGTACTGAAAACGTTGCGCGGCAAGCTTTTGAATCGTAACCCACAGAATAGCCTACACATCTAAAGGAATTATTTTTAACTTTTTAGCGCATTTGAGTGAAAGCTGTTTTGCAGGTTTTGTAAGTTCATTTAACTAACATTATTTTTTAACTAACTACTTCTAACTACTTAGAGTATGAAAATACCTATTCAGGTAAATAAAATATTGATAATGCTTTTTTCCATTTAATTTTCATATAAAGAGGTGTTCAAAGCGGTGTTCACGAAAATAATATTTAATTACTTGTTTGATGAAAAGGGAGAAGGAAGGATTTTTTTACCAGCGATTCAATGAAGTAGGTATTTCTATTGAGAGTATTTGAATGCTGATGGCTGTAAATCACTGGGTTGATGGGATTTGGCTATAAGGGGGGGGGGGTGATGGGGAGGATTATTTCCTGAGCCACTTCAAATTTCATATCCTAGTAACAGTTATAGACAATTCGTTATGATTATATAATTGTATTCATGAGATATAGCAGTTGAAACCATTTAAAATGTCACCCTGTACATGGAAAACTATATACTGTTGGACAAGCAATCATATGAATCCTCATGTAGTTGATCAAGGCCCATACTTTATGAAAAAAAATGTCAAATTCTAGCCGTTTGTTTTCTATTTTTAACGGATTGAGTGAAACTCAAAACGATTATGGTATTGATTTTTATCTATTTCTATGAACATTGTCTTGTCATGCTGTAATGCAACACCCTTTGTGAGATATTATTTTTAATTTGTATGGAAGGACTCATGAGATACAACTTAGATATAATAATTTCATTTCTAAGACAGTTCAATTTCGAAAAATCAAATCGATGCATAATACCTAAAATTGCGAAAATCGAATTTTTGACACCCTGTACCTCGAAAACTGGTCACAGGATCGATTTGTAAATTGGACTAAGTAATGAGGATGCCAAGATCTACAATATATCAAAATGTGAGCAAAATTTGCCGGAAGCCATTTTACGTACTAAATATGCGGGGTCCTTTCTCTTGTACCTGTTCTTGTACTAACCTCCAATTCTTGCGAAATTTAGGCGGCCGGACCTAGACCGCTCGGGATATACATTATAAGAACGTTCAACTTATATCCGCGTTTCAATAGGTAGAAAAAACGTTTTGATGATATCTGGGGGTTGGTTGAAAAGTGAATATGTAGTTATGTGTACAGACATTGAAATTACATCTCATTGAAATAGACACATACTCTGGCTCACAATTCCCATGGAACATAATTTCTATAATTACAATTTCCATGGATCACAATTCCATCCCTTTTCCTCATGTAACTTTACCTCATCAAATGTGAAGGAAGATTTGTTGAGAGAAAATTTTGATTGTTCTTGAACTTGTAACGAAGATGATTTTAACTCAATTTTCGTCATGCAAAAACGAGCCATCCGTTACTTATGTAAAGTAGGACCTAGAGAATCGTGTTTAACTCCTCCATCATTGTTCATCCTCGAAACAACTTGTTTGGTTATAAAAATATAAATAAATGGTTTCATAAGGTCAATGATGGAATCACTCGCCAAAGAAATAATTTAAAACTCCCGATTCCATTTTCTAGTTTGATAAAAAACTCGCTCATCTATTTATAATACTGCCAAAATATACAATTATCTCCCAATAAACATAAAAAATATTGAAAACTATGATTTGTTTTGGTCTTCTATGAAAAAATTTCTCCTTGAACTAGTTATTTACGACATTCAAGATTACTGATATCAACAAATTAGTGACAATGCTACGTTATTAGTCAACTCTTTTATATATTTTAGTAGTCTAACTTTTATTTATAATATTATTAATATGACTGTGTATTGTATTTGCATAACTTTGATCTATATTAGTATAAACTTCAACTTATTTTATTATTAATGTGACTGTGATATGGTATTGCAACTATTTCAGTTGTCTATATTTAATTATTTATTAATATTAATTGACTACGGTAATTGTATTACCTAAAAACGTTTCTGCTAAACCTTTTTAAACTGTTTGTGAATGTATGTATATATTTACACAAATACCAGAAAGTATAACTATGATGCAATAGTTTATAATAATTTGTTCACTAAACTTGATTTATTTACTTTTTATGTACAGTGCGGTCCTAAAGTAACGGATAAATTAGTCATTTTCAAGGAAAACCCTGAAACACGTCAATTTATGTTTTTAAAAAGACACTTTTTGTCATAAAAAAAATCGCCCCTCTTCCACCCCCTTCAAAGTGACAGCCACCTCCTCAATTTTTCTAAATGGAATATGGTTTCAAATGATACTTCATTTCAAAGAGTATTCAATTGTCTATACAGCCATGTCTATTTTTTTGAATTTTGTTTATGCGTCATGAAAAAAATAATATAAAAAATGTTGAAAAGTATTACGTATACTATTCCCTGTGTATTCAATGCACCTCAATTTTGTTATGCTCTTTTCAACTAACTTAAACATGTGGTAAATGAACCAATTTTTTTTTTTGTTCATTTACCTACTGTTGTTTGTTATACGGGGCAGTAGAGTTAAAAATTGTATTTGAAAAAATTGAGGTGAATTGAATATACAGGGAATTTAATAGTATATGTGATACTTTTTAACATTTTGAAATTAATTTTTTTTATGACTCATGAATGAAATTCAAAGAAATAGACTTGGCTGTATAGACAATTGATTACCCTTTAAAATGAGGAATTACTTGACCCCTATAAAAAATTGGGGGGTGGCTGTCTTTTCAAAAACATGAACTGACTTATTTCAGGATTTTTCTTGAAATAACGTGGAAAATGAGTTTATCCGTTACTTTAGAACCTCATTGTATAAACCCTCTAGATATTTTTCACGCTTTATGCTCATTAAAGCTTTGTCAATAAGGATATCTTTCTTCAGAAAATAAAGTATAGTTTGATTGATTGATTGATTGATTGATCTTATAATGCATATAATTCTTTGGTACATATATCCTTGTGCCCACAATTTAATCCCTTCTACCCACCTCACTTGACCCGGATTGGTATGGGAAAAGTTATGATAAATATGCATTTAAATATATTTTGTTTCCTCTTAGCCGTTTCTCTAGATAAAATATGTGGATTACCTATGCAGTGCAGCTTTTTATAGTCTCCCCCTGTTACCCTTTGAACGGTTCGACGTACAAACATGGGACAAAATCCGATACTTTTCTGCTCTTTTCAACTATCTTAGTTTTTTTGAATTTTGTTAATATTTTTTTTGCAATTCGCATTCGAAGTATCCAAGTATAAGTGCGGATCTGAATGGTACTTATACCTCGATAAATTTGAACAGTTTGATGTGGAACAATGGAACCGAAAATATTTTCTAAACCGATTACCGATACTACTTTTTGAGAGAACATACATTGCATTTACTTGACAGTTGGCGCTGGGGTACAACTTGAAAATTTCGAAAGACATAAAGATCGAAATTGTAAAAAAGTTACACACAAAATTCGAAAATTTGTATATGGTTGTAAAGAGAATTGAATAAATTTTTTAACAATGTCACACTTGACCCCCATGATATTTGGAGTTTTTAAGTTGATGTACCTTCCTGCGCCCTCTGTTGAGCAATCATCATGTCTTTGACTTCAAAAAGTAGTATCGGAGATGTCCCCCAAATGATTTTTCTCTATGTTTGTACATGGAACAGCCCAAAAATTAACAGGGTGGGGGACTATAAAAAACCACACTGTATAATATTTGGAATGGAACTTGGATGATAAAAAATATATTGAGTTCCTATATTACAAAACATTTTTTCATTATTTACTTCTTGTCCATTCAGAATAGATCTCAAACCTTATTTTGGTTATAGTATTTTTGCAAAGAACGGTATGACTGACTGAGTAGTTTTTCAATTTTGTTGTTTTTTTAATGAAAAAGTGTACCTGCTGATTTACAGTTCATTCGTATAATTTTATTACAGATAATTTATTAAATTAACTGGCTGGTTTAAGTTTGGAACAGCTGATGGTGCTTTTGCATTCCAGGATATGTTAATTGAGAGCCTCGTCACAAGAGGAATATAACTGCAATCCTGTCATGGAGTCGTTTTATAAAAGAAAAAAAATTAAACCACAAAATATAGTGATCCGTCTGAACAACAGGCAGATTTATGCATATAATCGACCAGGTACACATTTTTATTCAGCCAGACAATTCTACCAGAACGTCTTTCCTAATTTTACTGTGGTAAACGTTGAAAAACCTCCGTGTTTCCTAAGAAAATTCAGTCCGGATGGAAAACACTTCATTGCTTTTTCGGCCGATCAATCTTCTCTAGAAATATATTTGTATCGAGGACCTGCTGCAGCTGCTGATTTGCTAACAGAGTATGAAAATCATCATATTGAAGAAAATCTTAATGAAGACAATTATAATGAAGAAACTCTTTTCGAGGTCAAGAATAAAATATTTGAAAGATTTTTCACATTGAAGTTTAGAGTCACTGTCTCAAAGGGGGCTGAACAGCTGAATCGTGAATGTAGCTTGTTCAGTGATGATGGACGTTACGTCATAATCGGATCAGCATCTTTCATTCCAGAGGAAATAAGACCACATTTTTATGAGATATATACCAATAATGAATCGGTTACTCCAAATTTGCAGTCTCCGTTAGAAGATTACACACTACATTTGATTGATTTACAGTTGGGCAAGCTCTGCGATACTAGATCCTTCAAAGTTGATAAAATATTTCTGTCACACAATCAAGGGCTGTATTTATATAAAGATACTCTAGCTGTTCTATCTGTCCAACACCAAGTGATTCACATGTTTCAATTATTAGACGGCATGTTTGTGGATATGAAAAAAATAGGCCGATTTTGTTTTGAGGATGATTCATACTTCTATAGTTCTGTGTATCCGACAGAAAGAGCTTTCAGAGAGACTTGTATAAACTCTTTAAAACACCGATTACTGGCATTTTTATATAAAAGGGCTCAAAGTATAAGTTCTTCTACAAATAATCCCACAGAACTCAGAAAATTCTATCATTATTTTGAAAACTTCAATTCATTGAGAATGTGGAAAATGCAGCTCATTGATGGAAATACTTTATTGATAAAATACGCTAGCGAGGATGTGGTGACATTAAAGTCTACCGATATAAATAGTCAGCCACAGTTTTTCGTTGTATATGACCTGAAAACTAATAGCATCATAGCAGTATATGAAAACTCCTCCAAAGAATTACTAGATCTCTTTGAACGGTTTTGTGATTTCTTCAGAAATGCTGGCATTTACAATGACACAAATTTCACATGTAGTCCTTCAAATAACTTGTTTGCCAGATTATTACAACAAAGATTCAAACAGACCATTGTTAATGCAAAGTTCGGTGGAAAAACCGAAGCAACGAAAAGATTGCTCGCCCAGTTACCCATTAGTGCCCAGTCATATAGTAATTCGCCTTACTTAGACTTGGCCCTGTTCAGCTATGACGAGAAATGGGTGTCCGTTATGGAAAGACCTAAGGCCTGTGGAGAACATCCCATTAGATTTTACTCTAGAGACTCTGGTTTTCTGAAATTTCGTATTCATGCTGGAGTAATCAAGTCTTCATTACCCTCGGTTAGGCGTCTGGTAGCTTTTACGTTCCACCCAACTGATCCTTTTGCCATATCTGTTCATCGTGCTAATGCTGAATATATTGTTAACTTTCATATTCGTCATGACAGCCGGTATACTTGTCCGGAAAGTGAAATTCAATTTTTGCAGAATTTTTTATAAAATGTTCGTTTTATTGAATAACTGGTGATAGTTGTATGAATTTTATTGTAAATAGATTATGACAGGAATAACTAATCAATTATTGTAATAAGGTTTGGATATAATCGTCTATTGTTTGTTTGAAATGAAATGTATTTTTATTTTAAAATTCTTGATATATCGAAGAAACAATCGGTTATCGGGCACTTTTGATTTCGTATTTTTGAAATTTTTTTTATGGACTACTGATTTGATCCACCTGATTAGATGAGTTATTCAGTATTAATGTGGCCATACATATTCCTGACTTAGAATTATCAATAAAATTGAAACTGCTCTTTAATAGCTTTTAGTTCGAAAATTTGTTTTTGAGGAACTCAATTTTTAATAAAATATGATTTACTTTTTGTAGTTTATTATGCGAAAAAAGTGTTCTGGTATGTTTTGTAAAAACAACACTATTTCCATTTAAATTGATTATATTAATAGAGGTATGTATACCTGTTGCATCTTATTATTATTTTCATGTCTGTTTCATAATTTTTGCAAAGGGTTTCCTAGTGGTTGTTCAAAAAAAACCATTGAATTGATATAGCCGATAATTGATATATGAATATATATCTGTTTATTTCGTCATAAAAAATAATACATCGTACAATACAAAACATTAATATCCATACGGCACCACTACACACTATCCAATACAGTCAACTATGTAGGTACAGTTGTTGAAAAAAGTATACATGAAAATAACCACACGGTAGTATATAAAGAAATACAATTATTTTACAAACTATATTAGCGACTGCTTCCCTCCAACAAATGTTTTTTAGAGTATTTTTGAAAGAGTTGAGGGAGCGTGCACTTTTTATATCAGATGGTAACTCATTGAATGCTTTTAAGCCCTTGTTAAAAATAGAGGATTGAATAAATCTTTTGTGGAATTGAGGAATATGGAATCTCTTCTAGATCTCTTTTCATAGTGGTGATATTCAAAATTACAGTTCACTTTATTTTTCAAGTAGTCTGGTACACTTCCATTACTTATTTTTAATACAAAAATGAGTGTCTGGTACACATTACAAATTCTTTTACTGACAATTTCTCTTGTCTACTCAACATTGTTGTAATAGGAGTACGTCTATTGCACGAGAGAATTGTGCGCATTGATCTGTTCTGCAATTTTTGAAATCTATATATTTGATTTTGATTCAGTAAATAGTTGAGCAGTAAGTGAAATGGGGAAGTATAATCGTGTTGTATATAATCCTTTTGGTCCATTGAGATATCTTGAACATCTATACAGATAGTTTACTTTAAAAGATATTGTTTTTATTTAATAGTTAGTCTATAAATCATGTATGCAACAAATTCGAAATTTCGCTCCACACTATCCCACAAAGTGGGAAATTTGAAGCAAGCATCTGTCAGAAAATAACTACTTCCCCCTACGAAACATTGAATTATATCTGACATTCATTTGTGCAATGTCCCCAAGTGTTATTGTAATCAAGCATTAAATATTATCCCCCATCTGGTTGGGATACCTGCAGACATGACATGTTTCATGGATTTCACCCCTCTCATCATTGCTAGGATGGGTCTGATAACGTTAAAGTTATTCAGTCCACCCATTGAATACTTACACCCAAAACTCAAAAATAAGAAGCATAGGGGGTACATCAATATGTCTAGAACTATTGCCACAATATAGTTTTTATTATCATAAAGGAGTGTATGCCTTTAATAGGGAAATTTGGGCTATTCATGACAAAACATTTAAAATCTTTCAAACGCTAAGAAATGAGTGATGTAGTAGTACATTTTAATTATTTTTTAATCTAGAATACATTATCTTCTGAAATAAGTTCTTATCAATTATTTAAAAAAGAAATGTAGAGTGGCAACATTGCTGTTGAATTAATTCAATAACTAATTGTCAAAACTGATATTTTCCATTTATTACACATTGAAACGCAGGATAAATACATACGCTTTGTTCCGAAAATGTAAATTTCATAATTTTTTGCCTTCACAAACTCTGCTCTAAAAGAACTTATTTGAAGATGTTTCGAAATAGTTCGGAAGTTGAAATTTTGGGGAAATGTTTTTTTTTATAGACCTAAAAGTGTGCAAAGTCTTATGCCGGGAGCAGTTAGCAAGAAAAGCATACCCTCCTTTGCTCAGTTTAGATATAGCAAACTGTATAGTTGTTTAACATTAATGTTGTTCAGGAAAGCTTAATTGATTTCAAAAAAAAATTGTAAATGTTGAGCTCTGCTTAATGATTGGTGTGATGCAAACATGATATGTGTCAATTCAACTAAAACAAATTTAATATCATTTATATGCTCTCTTGATGAACTAGTTTTTGAAGAACGATCCTTGGAAAATAAAGATCACACCAACTTTCTAGGTGTGTTGGTTGACCAGAGTTTGAAATTTTAGGATTATGTAAAACAACTCGCTGGTAAAATATCCTCGGGATGCTATGCTGTTAAGAGTAATTTCTAAAGAATTGGGATTCAACACTGCCAAAGTGACTCACTATGCACTCAAGTTGCGTTATGGAATACCGTTTTGGGTCCAACTTCATTCAAAAGTTTACTTGTATTACAGAAAAGGGCTATAAGGAATATATGTAACCTCAAACCACGAAAATCTTGTAGAACTTTTTTATTAAATACAATATTTTAACTGTTACTGCATTATTCATATTGGAATCTGGTTGCCTAATAAATAGCATATAACTTTGCTAAGGCTTCTACTCATTATAACACCCGGAAGCATATAAGCAAAACGTGCCATGTTTCAGTCAATGAAAGATATTTTAGCTCTCTGATTGGTTGTGACCAAACACAGGTGCACTTTGCCATCCAGACTAAAACGTGGTGCACTTTGTCGCCCGGAAATTTATTCAAAAAAATTCCCTGTGGTGAACAGGAAAGCTAGGTTAGGTTTGTGTGTAAATCGCAAGCGAAAAACTAATTTACGCATTTTCGACTCGCAAGCTAGGTTAATTTGCTCAGGTTAGGTTTGTGTGTCAATTGCGAGCAAAAAACTAATTCACGTTAGTGCAAAATGCACCACGTTTCAGTCTGGATGGGCAAAATGCACCTGTGTTTGGTCACAACCAATCAGAGAGCCAGAATATCTGCCCCTGACTGAAACGTGGTACGTTCTGCTTCTATGCCACCTGGAACAGTAGCCACACTCTGAAACTCCCAGTGCCAACCAAAAATATCACCAAAGACTCCATATATTACAATGGTGGAAAATGTACAATCATCTTCTCTTGATGTACATAAGATCTGCTAATCTGAATGACTTCTAATTCAGGAAGGCAGTCAAACAATTTTTATCTGATAGACCCTATTATATTTTGCAGGAATATTTTAAGGAAAGCTTTTAGCTGACTCCCACATGTTTCTATAATGACTAACCCAGTTGTTGTCTGTCTTGTTTACCCGTTCACACATATGATTTTATCATTTAATTTTAACGGTATTATCCATTATATTTTTTTATTGTTTTGAGTATCCAACCTCCATTGACCAAAGAATTATTTTATTTGTTACGCACACCATTTTTATTCCATATTAAACAATATACTGCCCAAGTTTTGTCAACAAGACTCTGTCTTCCATTTATTATTATTATTACTATTTTCCTAAGAGGATATTCCAGTCAGGCCCTGTCTCCGCAGCTCCGACACATCCGGAAGGCGCGCTGGATCGTTTACCCAGATAACCACTCCCCACGTCCGTGGGGTAAGCGATTACTGGGTCCGAGAATCATGTGCCCTGAGCAGACGCAGTGAACCAAGGATGACGAACTTCTGCATTCGTCACGGCAAGCAAGCCGGTATGATTTTTAAGTTCGAGAGCAGTGTGTCCATCATTCCACCGAAGACCCCTATAATCAGAATCACCATTTTAAGAGAATGTTTTAACAGTCCGTTTCTCCTCTTTTCGCACGATGTTCGTTTCTCCAGGAGCCGAAAACTCCATGACGAAAATCGTCTGATGGTCGAGGATGACTACATCAGGCTTATTGGCTTGTATTTGCCTGAGGGTGGGGAATGAGTAGTTCCAATATATTCGGCACTTCTCATTCTCCACAACGGACTCAATATCCCCCGGAGCATAAGGCAACATCGGTGTCTCGTCTATATCGTACGAGTGTCGTAGATGGTACTACAACACTCGTAGAGCCGCGTTATGCCTGTGGACATAGGCAGAGACCGCATATGCTGGACATGCTGAAAGCAAATGTATAAGGGTCTCAGGCGCCCCACGACACGATCTGCATCTAGTGTCGGGGATCTCTATGCCTATCACGCGGCTACGGTAGACCAGGGTGTTGAAGACACCATCCTGGCAAGCCATTATGAATCCCTCGGTCTCCGACTTCAGCTCACTTGACCTGAGGAAAGCAAAGGTCAAGTTTTTGGATAAGCCAAGGTCTTCAATGTTCTTGAAGAATACCCCATGCATTGGCTTATCCTTGTGCAGCTTCAGGAGGACCTCAGTCTCCGCAGCTTTGATGTGAGCTCAGTGACAGAGTATGGGTTTGCCCGTTCAGTGTCGAATACGAGATCAAGTTCATCAGCTGCCCGGATTGCTGCCTTGAAAAGAAATGCTCCAATCCCTGCTTTTTCATGGTTGCGCACCATGCAGAGAAGGGGATCTGAACTCCTGATTACTTTATAGGCTCCATCCAGAACCATTCTGTTATGTATTATTATTATTATTATTATTACTGCTGTTCTAGCAGAACTCCATTTTCTATAAAAACGTTACCATGTAGTAAATGGGCCAAAAAATCGAATTTGATTGCTGTTACTCAGTTCAGTATAATTTTGCTTCTGATTAGTATTCTTGCATATAATGCATATACGTTTCAAATTATTTTAGGCTGCATTAACTCTGATCTGAGGAAAATATTGAAAATTCAGTTTTATTTCTTTATAAGACATACCGTCATAATTATTTATTATGAATCTCCTCATGATGGGCAAGTTTTTAAATTCATCGATGGATTCATCGTTGAGCATTGCATCCTTATTCAACTAATGGAAAATGACAATGACAGCACGAATGCGCATTATCCATCGATTAATTTAAAAAGTCGCCCATTTCGTTTTTTATGAATTTAGCAACACCCTGCAAATGTACTCTTATTTCAAGTTTTTTTTTTAATGTTTGGTATTGATGGGTCCGAAAACAGCAGCTTCAATGGGATCACTTATTTTAGAAACCGGGATAGGTAATTGTGTACCCAATCAAGTTTTTCAAGAAAAATATCAGGATGCGAGGAAGTCAAGTTCAGAATTGTGTGTTTCTTACAGACATATTTTACTTATTTGAAATATTATGTAAGTTTGAAAATCTACTTTGAATTGGTGTATAAACGTCACATGACCAAACCGAATAAATAATTTTTTTTTTCTGAAAGCACTCAAGCATGCGTACTTTCTCGGAGCAACTTTCAGACCCCAAAATAGGCTAATCTAGTATTTTAGTCCGTTACCAAGCAACAAACTTTTCCGTATCGAAAACGGTCCTGGAAAATTTTTGCCGTCTCAGCCAGAGCCGGAACTAGGATTCTAGCGCCTGTGGCGAACTTTCAGAATGCGCCCTTAAAGACATTCATTTTTCAATAAATGCATGTTTTTGATAATAAACATTTGGGCGGGGATTAGCGTAGTGGATAACGCACGCGCCTGGTGACCGAGAGGTCCCAGGTTCGGTTCTCAGCCGGGGCGAGCTTTTTTAATTTTTTTGAATTATTTCGTTGCCGACTAGGAATAATCATCCACGATTCACTGTTGCGTTAATAATTAACAGTACTGCTCCTAAAGTGGCGCAAGGAGTTAGTAATACAGCCTACCCGGAACACGCAGGGGCGTCGCTATTTTTTTTTCCTAGGGGGGGTAAAGGCTTTCTTGGGGGGGTAAAGACTTAAATTTTTTTTCTTGGGATGGAGTAAAAGCTTAAATTTAATTTAAAAATACTAGTATATAACTATTCTTGGAGGGGTAATTACCCCCAGTACCCCCCCCATATCGACGCCCTTGGGAACACGTGGCTAATGACTATAGCAGTCGATGCCAAAACACCAAAAAAAAAATTGACATTTATTTAAAAAAAAAAAAATTTTATTAAATATTCTAACGAAATAAGTGAATAAATTAATAATCTCATCAACAAAATAAATGAAAATAACTAATAACAAATATTATTGGTATATTCTGAACAAAATTATGTTATCAAATAAATATTGCTCCATATTTTTTCTTTTTTCATTGGTAATTGTTAGAAAGTATTTATTTAAAATTGAAAATTTCACATTTTGCGCCCCTAGGCATATGCCTCCTTCGCCACGCCCTCGGCTCTGGTCTCAATGAACAAACAATGAAATCTCTCAAGAATGCATACTTTCTCGAAGCAACTTCAGACCCCAAAATACGCTAATCTAGTATTTTAACGAACTTTCCCGTATCGAAAGCGGTCCGGGAAAATGTTTGCCGGCGTCTCAACATTAATGACATCAATCAAAAATTGTTATTCAAAAGATGTTATGCATTCATACAAATTTATGATGAGGTTGATTTCGATTTCAGAAAAAAATAGTATGTGTCCCTCGTAGTAAAAGCACATTCCCAGACTTCAATGCTGGTTGGCCTCGGCCAACAATTTATATTTTCGTCCGGTAATGTAATGCTTTTACTACTAGATACACAATGTACTATTATCTTGGGCAGAAGTACATCGGTCGATAGCCTTTTGAATTGAATGTAATTCTGATTCAATAAACAACATTTATTTTTATTTATTATTATTTGTCACTCCACTTGATAATTTCCATTGACTTATTTGTAACTGTGTGTAAATATTGGCCATTTATAGAGTCGGTTTCTCTATGTACCGGTTGCCGTTATTTCCCTTTTTGTGAGTTCCTCTATCAAATGCACAGTGATTAAAACTTGTCAAAAAAACAAGTCATATACAGTGTGACCCATTTAAGATGGAAACACCCTTATAAAACTCACATTTTTCAACCGATTGGAATGATTTTTTTTAGTTCGGTAGACATTCAAAAAGTCCACTAGGACAACAAATTTCATGGCTAAATCTCCATTTCCAGTTCCAACAAATCTTATTTTTCAAGGTAAAAAACCTAAAAAAAATTACTAGTAATTTTTTTGGAAAAATCTGACTACACCACTGGATTCGCGACATTTTCAGATGGTTCATATGTAAATTGCGTTGAAATGTGTCAATCAATAAAAAAGTTATAGGGGAAAGAAATATGAGAAATATGCCGTTTAATCAACCCACCACTTCAATTTCAAAACTTTCATCAGAACTTTGACTACACCACTGGATTCAGAGAGTCTCGAAATATCACTGATCATAATTTCATCGAAATCTGTTAAAGAATAAAAAAATTAAAAATTATCAGATAAAATGATATTTTCCTGAAATTCCATTAACGTTTATTATTCAAAATTTATTATCTTATGATTTTCTTATAATATGAACATATTTCGATAAAATTTTGACCAGTGATATATCGCGACCTCCTGAATACAGTGGTGTATTACGAATTTTAATAAAAATTCTGAAATTAAATTGGTGGGTTGATTCAACGGCATAATTTTCGAATTTCATTTCCCTATAACTCTTTTACCGATTGACTCATTTCAACGTAATTTACATATTAACCATTTGAAAATATCGCGAATCCAGTGGTTTAGTAAGATTTTTTCTAAAAATATCCTTTTGAGATTTTAGACCTTGAAAAATAAGATTAGTTGACCCTGGAAATAGAGATTTATTCATGACATTTGTTGTCCTAGTAGACATCTTGAATGTCTACCTACCCAAAAAAAATAATTCCAATCGATGGAAAAATGTAATTTTTATAAGGGTGGTTCCATCTTGAATGGGTCACACTGTATATGAATATTTGCAACCTTTGGTATTAAACAGTTGATATGTCCAATGTATGTGCAAAGCTAATCAACATATTCCAGTATTCTGATAGTCCTGAACAAAATACTTTATACAATTAAAAAAAAAATTGATTTCAAGTATCTAAACTTCTGCTAAATCATATTATACAATAGGAATTTTTCTTCGCCAAATCCTAAAAAAAACTTTAGGTCGTGTTTCAAACTGATTACCAAAAGTTGATGATTTTTTAATTTTTATCCCACCAGCTGGATTTCTGTCATGGCATTTCACCTAATGATTTTTTGTGAACGAATGACAGAGCAAGTCCCTCAATATAAGAGATGACATTTTTCATATATCTGATTCCATATCAACACTTCAGCGATGACTTATTTTGATAAAGAACTTTATAAGTACCCATGCTTTAGATGTGTACAACATGAATGAGAATATTTCTGAAAATGTTGAAATGACTTCAACTCTTTATTTGACATGAATTCTAAGAGTATAATATAGAACTTTGATATAATTTACTGGAACAAACGTGTAGAGTGTAAAAGTCTTTATAAAAAAGGTTTTTACATATTTTTTTCGAAAATAGCGTCCTATAGAGATAACTTTAACTTGAAAAATTGGGAAAAGTAAATTTCTATGTTTTTGTACCACTTTATATTTATAACCTTTAGTTATTGCAGTTTCGTCCTATATGGACATTTTCAAAACTATAATTCAAACTGATAATTGACTATATCAATACACGCCTTTTATACCTGGCATCTCTTACAAATAACAATTTAACCCCTAATTATATCCTTATACCTGACGGAAATGTGTTTATGCTCGACAATGTGGAAGGGCTGCATTAAATACGGGCGAATATACTAAATCTACCTGGTCGTTCAATAGATTACAACTGCAATATTTATGTTTATAAATTTCTAACGATTCTAAATATTTCATTTTCCAACCCTTGCCAGCGTAGTGCAAAATTTCGGTATCGTTAAGATTCGGAAATTTGTGCTTGTATTCCAAGGAGTGGTTTGAAAATGTAGAATCGTTTTTTCCTAGTCTGAAGGACCTTTCGTGCTCGGCATACCTTTTTGAAATAGGTCTTCCACATTGTCCCACATAAACACTGTTACACTCCGGACACTTTAGCTTATAAACTCCAGATTTTTTCATTTTGTCTGATATCTTGGCATTGAATAGGAAATTGGATAACCTGGCATAAGGCCTGAATGCTACTTCTACCTTATTTTTTCTAAATAATCTCGCAATAGTCTCTGTACTTCTTCCATAATACGTTAACGTTACAAATTTCTTAGATTCTGACTGTTTGACTTGGGGGTATATTAATTTGTGAGTAAATTTGAGACGTTGTTTTCGTATCAACTTCTGAATGATGGTTGCGTTGAAGCAATTATTTTGCCCTATCTGTATGATTGTTTTTAGTTCTACATCCAAATCATTAGCAGACAAAGTTAACGAGAATGCTCTATGTACATTGAATTGTAAGCTGCTAATTTTTTACTATTGGGGTGGAAAGAATCACTTGGGATTGTACTGTCTGTATAACTCGGTTTTCTAAACACATTAAACTCAAATTTATTATAATCATGCGTGATGGTCAGATCCAAAAAATTAATTCGTTTCTCTATTTCTGTCTCGAGTATGAACTGTATGTTGCTATTTATGTTATTTATAAATGTTAAAAACTGGTTTAGTTGTCGTGTAGTACCTCTGAAACAGGCGAGAATGTCGTCAACATATCTATACCAGAAATGAATATGTTCTGAATTTATTATTTCGGTTTCCAAATTGTTCATAAATATGTTTAACAATTTAAACAACAACAATGTCTGCTAAAAGTGGGCTAAGGGGAGATCCCATTGGTAACCCTGAGTTCTGTTTATAAAATTTGCTATTGAATTGTAAGTAATTTTGATCTAGGCATACATCAAACGCTGTGGAAATTTCGAAAGAAGTGATATGGTCCACTTTGGCTTTATCTAATATATCTAAAATGAGCGGTTAACATTCTTTGTATGGTATGTTCGGGAACATACTTTTAACTTCGAATGAAACTAACATTGAATTTTGTGGAGTGGTTTGGTTATATATTTTTTCTACTAGACTGAGTGAGTTTTTAACGCTATGTTGTAGAACGAAATTTGTAATATTTTTGAACAACTTGTTGAGCCGTATTCCTCGTTCTCTTACAGGACTGTCTATATATGAAACTACAGGTCTTATGGGGTTATCTTGTTGTAGGTTGCGGTAGGTTTTTGTTTATGTGTAAGTGCCATGAGTTTTCTAGACTGGGTTTGATATTTTTTGTATATAAAACAACTGATTTTAGACCTAACCTTATCATCAAAAATATCAAATTCTATCTGGTGGAGTTTATAAGTTAGTTCAGAGTGTAATACCTTCAGATACTGTTGCAGGATATCCCGTTTTGAAAAAAGTGTCTTAATCTTTATTGTCTTTTCCGAAGCTGGTGTTCTTGTCCTGGTTCTGATGTTGATGTAATTTGGCGTAATTTTTCTTCTCAGGCAGTCCTGCCGCAATAGAAACCATACCATCCGAATCAATCGAACCTGATATTCAGTTCAGTGAAAGAGTCATTAATCTAACCAAAGTAGAGTTTAACAAAGATGAAATTCTCACAATGTCCAAAGGCCCAAAATTTGCTCCAAAAATAATCAACAGTAAAAGTTTAGATACCTTAATAACAGACACAGCAATTGCATTGAAACAAACAGATAATAAAGATCTATTAGGTGCATATAAAATCAAAGAAGTCATTCAGAACAACCCATTTATATCATCAAACCATCGAGAAACAGACACAATAAAAACAATACAGCAGAAAATAAGAGAAAACAATATTATTCTTACAAAAGCAGATAAATCAAATGCCATTGTTATACTCGAACAAGAGGCATAAATTCAAAAAGTTGAATCAGTCATTCGTAATGAAAACCTTACAGTCATCAAAAAAGACCCAACAACAAAAAGTCAAAATGACCTTAAACATTTTCTTGCAAATACAAAATTTATTTTCACTGAATATGATAAAAGGAGAATTACCAACATGAATCCCTCCTGCCCCAAACTATATGGCCTTGTTAAAACTCACAAACAGATAACCCCATAAGACCTGTAGTTTCATATATAGACAGTCCTGTAAGAGAACTAGGAATACGGCTTAACAAGTTGTTCAAAAATATTACAAATTTCGTTCCACAACATAGCGTTAAAAACTCACTCAGTCTAGTAGAAAAAATATACAACCAAACCACTCCAAATAATTCAATGTTAGTTTCATTCGATGTTAAAAGTATGTTCTCGAACATACCATACAAAGAATGTAAACAGCTCATTTTAGATATATTAGATAAAGCCAAAGTGGACCATACCACTTCTTTCGAAATTTCCACAGCGTTTGATGTATGCCTAGATCAAAATTACTTACAATTCAATAGCAAATTTTATAAACAGAACTCAGGGTTACCAATGGGATATCCCCTTAGCCCACTTTTAGCAGACATATTTATGAACAATTTGGAAACCGAAATAATAAATTCAGACCTGGGTAAAAAACATATTCATTTCTGGTATAGATATGTTGACGACATTCTCGCCTGTTTCAGAGGTACTACACGACAACTAAACCAGTTTTTAACATTTATAAATGACATAAATAGCAACATACAGTTCATACTCGAGACAGAAATAGAGAAACGAATTAATTTCTTGGATCTGACCATCACGCATGATTATAATAAATTTGAGTTTAATGTGTTTAGAAAACCGAGTTATACAGACAGTACAATCCCAATTGATTCTTTCCACCCCAATAGTCAAAAAAATGCAGCTTACAATTCAATGTTACATAGAGCATTCTCGTTACCTTTGTCTGCTAATGATTTGGATGTAGAACTAAAAACAATCATACAGACAGGGCAAAATAATGGCTTCAACGCAACCATCATTCAGAAGTTGATATGAAAACAACGTCTCAAATTTACTCACAAATTAATATACCCCCAAGTCAAACAGTCAGAATCTAAGAAATTTGTAACGTTAACGTATTATGGAAGAAGTACAGAGACTATTGCAAGATTATTTAGAAAAAATAAGGTAGAAGTAGCATTCAGGCCTCATGCCAGGTTATCCAATTTCCTATTCAATGCCAAAGATAAAACAGACAAAATGGAAAAATCTGGAGTTTATTATCTAAAGTGTCCGGAGTGTAACAGTGTTTATGTGGGACAATGTGGAAGACCTATTATAAAAGTATAAAAGGCGTGTATTGATATGGTCAATTATCAGTTTGAATTATAGTTTTGAAAATGTGGTACAAAAACATAGAAATTTACTTTTCCCAATTTTTCATGATGATCTCCTACCACATAGTAACGGCTACATCCATCAATTTAATAACTTTAACTGATATTATAAGATACTCGGGATATCATACGATTTACCACGACGCTCGACTAAGATCTCTGTATCTCCCTTGTTTTTCGCCCAAAATTCATAAACTAAACACTATTTGGTGCAGAACATTTTTTTTTCTTGAAGTACCCTTAAAAAACTGTCCGTGTACCAAAAATTATTTTTATTGGATTTATGTCAGGTTTTAGTAACATTTTTGCTACAGCGCTTGTATTATAACTGAAAGTTTCATGAACGAGTCTTCATTTTCAGAGCCACTATTCTTATTTTTCAAGGTAAAAAATCTAAAACAATATCGATTTTTTAAAAATCTGATTACACCAGTGGATTCACGACATTTTCAAATGAATTAGTTCATAATATCGCTGAAATGCTTCCACCCATAAAAAAGTTAAAAAGAATAAAATTCGAAAAATATTCAGTTTAATCTACCCACAATTTCAATTTCAGAACATTTATCAAAATTCTGACATACCACTGGAATCAGGATATCTCGAAATATTACTGATCAGAAATTCACCAACATCTGTTTTTCAATAAAAAATTATAAAATAATATAATTTGAAAAATATGTAGGTTGTATATACAGTGTAACCCATTTAAGATGGAAGCACCCTTATTAAACTTACATTTTTCAACCGATTGGAATGATTTTTTTTCTTTAGGTAGACATTCAAGAAGTTTACTAGGACAGCAAATTTCATGATTAAATCTCCATTTCCAGGGCTAACTAATCTTATTTTTCAAGGTTAAAAATCTAAAAAAAATACCAGCGATTTTTTTTTTTAATCCGACTACACCACTGGATCCGCGACATTTTCAAATGGTTTATAGGTAAATTACGTTAAAATACGTCTATCATCAAAAAAGTTATGGGTGAATGAAATTTGATAAATATGCCGTTTAATCAACCCATCAATTCAATTTCAGAACTTTCATCAAAATTTGAAATGCACCACTGTATTCAGGAAATCTCGATATATCACTGGTCAAAATTTCATCGAAATCTGTTCATAAATAAGAACATTATAGGAAAATGGAATTTCAGGAAAATGCCATCTTATCTCAAAATTTCTAATTTTTTTATTTATCAACATATTTCGATGAAATTATGGTCAGTAATATTTCAAGGCACCCTGAATCCAGTGGTGTACTCAAAGTTGTTACAAAAGTTTTGAAATTGAAGTGGTGGGTAGATTAAAAGGCATAAGTATTTCTCAAATTTCATTTCCCTATAACTTTTTTATTATTTTACACATTCCAACGTTATTTACATGTGAACCATTTGAAAATATCGCGGATCCAGTGGTGTAGTCAGATTTTTTCTAAAAAATCGCTAGTAATTTCTTAAGTTTTTTGACCTTGAAAAATAAGATTAGTTGGCCCTGGAAATGGAGATTTATCCATGAAATTTGGTGTCCCAGTACACTTTTTGAATTTCTACCTGACAAAAACAAAATCATTCTAATGGATTGAAAAATGTAAGTTTTATATGGGTGCTTCCATCTTAAATGGGTCACACTGTATATACAGTGAGCCTGCTTTAGTTGGCTACATATGGGAAACTTTTTAAAATCATTCTAATCGATTGAAAAATGTAAGTTTTATATGGGTGCTTCCATCTTAAATGGGTCACACTGTATATACAGTGAGTCTGCTTTAGTTGGCTCCATATGGGAAACTTTTTTATTATTGATTTTACGAAAAAAAGTTATTCTTAATAAAAAGTTCTGCATGGTCTAAAACCCAAGATGCAACCATCATATATATAATTTTACCAGTCTTATACGAGGTATGTCAAAAGATATGAATTTTACTCAAGAGTAATGTAACTTTATATTGATCGACTTTCAAGTATGACTTTCTCAAATTAATATTTTCAACCATTCAGAGCCATAATCGGAGGTTTTTCCTGAATGATTTTACGTAATTTCTAAAATAAGCTTAAAACCTATTTAAACAACTATAAATGATATATGACGTTTTTCACAATAAAAAATGGCATTAAATTTTGTAATAAAAATAACAGGTCTGTATTAGAAAAAAAAATTATGACGGTTGTTCGGAAACGAAACGTCGGCGTCGTAGTGAAAATCTACATCTTTTTAAGCTTAAAAAGTGGCTATGAAAATGTATTTTAATTTTTAGATGTCTTAAAATAACGCCGCAAATAAATAAATTTAGAAATCCGAAAAAGATACCCCACTTCCGTAAACCTCTTATAAAAGGACTTTGGATTGTGCAACTTTTCTCTAATTTAACCAACATGTAACTTCAACCGTTTCTCAATCTTAATGCTAATGATAAATATCTGGTCTTCTGTCAAAATCAATTCATAAATAATCAATATTGTTTACTATTTATGAATTGATTTTGGCTTCATATTGAAGTCGACACAATAGTCGGAGTTCTTTTTTTTGGAACCTAGAGATGACGCTGGATATATACTTCACCGTTTATCTTAGGTATTCCAAACAAAAGCTGAAACTATTTTTTCGATTAAATTTACTTGCACCAGACTTCGCTAATGATTGACGTGTTTTCCCTTTGAATTGAAAAATAATTTCAGATATAGTTGCAAAGTAGTTCTTGCAGAAAATTTTGCCAAGTATCAAACATATACCGGGTGTCCCAACTTATCGTATACAGGCAATATCTCGCTTATTTGATAAGATAATTAAAAAATAGAAAAACTGCTTTGAATGGCATTAAAGTACCTTCCTTATAACGTACGATAAAATAAATTTTATTTGTCAGCCCTGTGGTAGCTACCCCTCGCTTTTTATTTTCAAATGTATATTGCAATGAAATATTGTGTTATTCTATTTGGAATACAACGATAGCACATATTTGGTATTTTTTGATTAATAAAAACAAAATCATTAACATTTTGTGAATTTTTTCACGTTACCTAATTATCCTTATAAAAACGATAAATTGCTTCCGCCCATGTTTATAAAAACTTGACAGAATAGGAGTAGCCTTATTTTTTGTTTTAAAAAAAGGAAGCTTCTTATTTCAAAAAATTAATGACAGTGATTCTATTTCATAGTGTAGAACATCAGCAATTTGCAAACATGGGCGGAGGCAATTTTTCATTTTTATAAGGATAATTAGGCAACGTGAAAAAAGTCACAAAATGTTAGTGATTTTGTTTTTATTAATAAAAAAATACCAAGTATATGCTATCGTTGTATTCCAAATAGAATAACACAATTTTCCATTGCAATATACAGGTGGTACCATTTGAAAATAAAAAGTGAGGGGTAGCTACCACAGGGTTGACAAATGAAATTTATTTTATTATACGTCATTAGGAAGGTACTTTAATGCCATTCAGAGCAGTTTTTCTATTTTTTCATTATCTTGTCAAATAAGCGAGATATTGCCTGTATACGATAACTTAGGACACCCTGTATAATTCAACGGTCGTAGAGGGCAGTTGTTGTTTCAGTTTGCATTCTAAATATGAAGTAAAGGTGCGGATCCGAATGGAACTCATATCTCGACAACTTTGAACGGTTTGAACAATGGGACCGAAAATATTTTGAAGGGTATTACCGCTACTACTTTTTCAGAGAAAATACATCGCAATTACTCGACAGATGGTGCTGGGGGCACATCAACTTTTAAATTTCGGAAGGCATAAGAAGTGTGAAAAAATGTATACACGAAATTCGAAAATATTTAGATGGTTGTACAGAGAATTGATTTCCCTTTTCAACGATGTGACACTTGACCACCCCCCCCTTCGTGCTATTTGACATTTTTGAGGAGATATGCCCCTCTGCGCTCCCTTTCGAGCAATCATCATGTCTTTGATTTCAAAAACTAGTATCGGTCATACCTCCCAAACGGTTTTTTTCCCATGTTTGTACGTCGAACCGTTCCAAAGTTAACGGGGGGGGGGGTATAAAAAGCCGCACATAAAATTTCAAACGGCATTGGTATCAACACAAGTGTCACATAGTCGAAAAGAGCATTCAATTATGTTCTGCGGTCAACTTATCAAATAATCGTAGTGTTACTGAATCGGGTGTATGATGGCATATTTTTGCAGCACGGACAGCACGGTACATGGACCACACCATTGGGCTTATGGATAAAATAATAAGCGATATCTCCGTAATCTTTGGAGATAATAGCATCAAACTTGATATTGTTGGATTCCTTATAATCATCCCTAACCGATAATGCAATAATATACCAGGTGTTCTATTCAAAAAAAATATTGAAGATTGCGATTTTTTCATGAAAAATCGCTTTTATCTCTTATTTAAGCGTTCCAAATTTCGTTGCGATATACCAGGTGATTCTAAAATTAGTGGGGGAGCGCACTCTACACAGAAAATGAACTTGGCTAAATATTTGCAAGGGGTGTTTCAGAATGATTTTACAAAAATCGACAAGTATAAACTGCTCCTTGGACGCCCTGCCCTGCAAATAAACCATCTCTCTGTATATCATTCCAGTTCTTTTCAGTAGTCAATGTACAGAAATTCAGCTTCATTCTGATCAAAAACCAAATTTAATTTTACACCCGACGCCAATGTCGAATTGGCTGCTATATAAAAACGATTAATTGAAAGTGGCTGCTAAGTTCACACCGGTGTAATCGCACACTCACCACGCACCAGCTTATTTCGCTTATGAAGGAGTCAACACTGAAAGCTATCTTTGGCCCATTGACAGACCATTATCAATTGCTCTAATATGTTTATTCTACCTAAGTTCCGTTTAATATAGAGCATTTCTGAACAATTGGATTTGGTGGAGCTAGATATACCTGCAATACTTCTATTTTCTGGCTAACAAAGACGCCCTTGAAGGATGGAGATCATCCCTATAAGGTGATTCCATAACGCAGGCGAGACTCAATACAACATGATTAACTTCTTTCATTAAGAATCGCTGTAACATTTTTTAACATTTAAATCACAGTTTTCAATTGAGAAATAACTGCCTCGTTACGAATTTTACATATTTATAAGAAAACTCATCTAAATGAATGCTTAAGAATTTAACTGTCAAACTTGGCGTGATTTTATAATTATTTACATTGAGCTCTACAGGATTGGCGGACTTTTGGTCTATTATGACAGCGTATGCAGTATGTTTTTTTGGGATTCATTTTTCACTGAACCAACTATTGAGGCTGCTCAACACTTCATTGCACTTGAATTCCACAATGTCATCTGATTTGTCATTATTAATAAGAGATATATTCAGTCGGATATCTAAGCACAAAGCTTAGAGTTCTTTCGGTAGATCATTAAATAACGATAGTCGTCGCCTACCGATGTTTTACCGTTTTTACTCCCATATACACCTACCACGTTGGCTTATTGTGGCAAATACCTATCAGAAAACAACTACTCCCATGTCTAATACCACGACGGGTATTGAATTATATCTAACAGATACCTCTGCAATGTACCTCATTGCATAGGAAACAATTTCAAGTGCTCCCTATAACCAAATAGCAGAATTTTGTTTTTATTCTGACAGGGGGGTCACCTGTAGACTATTTTGGAGGTTTTTGCCGCCTCGTCATCAGTACAGGGTAGGTCACTACAGACAGCTTTGAGGCCATCTGTTCCCTGTCCGAATCATTCCATCATTTCGTCTATTTGGTCACTCTGATCTCACTCTGATGAAACGGGCTCAAGCCGCTTCACCTGGCGAGCAGATCAAGCAGCACTCCGATTCTCCGGGTGGAGATATTCAGTCAGGTATCTGAGCACAAAGCTCAGAGTTCTTTTGGGAGATCGTTTAATAACGATAGTCGTTGCCGACCGATACTTTAACCCTATTTACTCCCATATACATGTTTCCTTCAATGAGGTACGGTATATCCATTATCAATTAATTGCAAAATATAAAAACTCGTTCTAAACCCATACTGACAATTTAGTTTGATCTGACGATACCTCATATCCATAAACTGCGTTCAACCTAACGATTCGCCGTTTCAATTGGTTGAACACCAACTATTTTGCATTTTGACGAAGTTCAGTGAACAGACGCTTCCTTTGAATTTATACTGGATGTTGCACTTGATAAGGGATGAACTATACATTGCACAAGTATCTGTTAGATATAATGCAATACCCGTCGTGGTATCAGCCAGGGGACTAGTTGTTTTTGAACCCACAACCATCTGGCAAGACTTCTCAACTCTTGGCTGTAAGTGTAGCAACATATTCCGGATTGGTTCCTCGAGAGGCCAACCGTGCTAATCCACAAAAACGGAGATTCATCAGATCCCAAGAAATAGAGACCGATGACATGATCGAACGCGCATTTAGAGATGTTGGTGGCTGCAAGGAGAACCTGCCCATCGACAGATGTATCATGCAGGACTCCATGCAGTATAAGCGTAATCTTTCGATGGCCTGGATCGATACCGCAAGGATTTTGATACATCCATGAGCTCATCATGCATGCATTTGCTCAGATGCCTTGTGGTACCCTGGCACCCCGCGCAACCGAGGGCATAAGGCTACCCATTTATTTTATTTGGATAGCCTCAAACTATGTGCCTCAGGAGAAAAGGATATACATCAGTTCCTGAGGGTTGTGAACAAGTATATTCATGTTATCAGAATCTAAAGTGGTAACCATAGTTAAAAACCACAGTTGAAAACTCTCCGTCATTCAGAATTTAAAGTTATGATTTTTAATATTCGTGAAAATTGTTACTTCAAATTATCACGTTGATAAACCTTGATTAGTGTACCAAGTTTTATATTTTTTCCTTCAGGAATCGAGTCTAATTTTTTTTATACTTTTGACACCCTGTATTTCAGAGGGGGTGCATTTTAGGACATACCTTCACGGGAACTTTTCACCTCGAAACGAGGTGAGGAATCTGTTTGTGGGTGTTATTCTGACTCACCCTGTACAACTCAGCAGTATAGCTAACAGAATTATTAGTTTGATCAAGGGAGACTGACTATCAACAGAATCGCGCAACACAATTTTCTCTAAGCATAATGATAAAATTTTCTCTAACCATAATCACCAGTGTCTCAATTTGGAGGTTTACCCTCAATTTTAAATATTATCCTTATTTTCAGATTGTTCCTCATACCTTACTGTTAATGATTTCAGGAAAATTTGATAACTATCAACTGTCTAATTAGTTTTGAATTCGTACTTCATTATTGGAATGTTAACGAAAGTTAGAATCTCACTTTCTTAATATTTGTTAGAACATTAAAATGAAAAATTGTTAACATACATCAATAATCATGGATTCATTTTTCCTGTATCATAATCCATTTGATTCGTATTTCAGTTTTCACAAAAACAATTCTAGATAAAAACAATATAGAACGAGAGAAGACAACTAAATAATACATATACAATATTCGGCGAGGTAAATATGAGTTTTTATTAGTGTTTGAAACATGACTTAATTTATAACAATTTCAGACCATGTCATGGCCAACGTGGTCTGCAGCTGCGACACCCATACCAGCAGCAGTGGCCGCACCGGTGCAAACGACACTTATATCAGCAGGAATTAACCCTGCACCCACTGTAATGCCTCCCACTCTCCATCAGTACAACCAGGAGCAATGGGCTCAAGCTCAGCAACAAAATTGGCAGCAGTGGGCGCAGTGGCAACAGCAGTACCAGCAGTGGCATCAGCAGTATGGCGCTGAGGTAGGTTGAAATTTGAATTTTTATTCAGGAAAGTTGATACGGAATATCAGTGAAATTCAAATCAAATGACAATATTCAAAACTTTTCGTTTGATGACGATTGCAACCAAGTGAAACGAAAAATATCAATCTGTAAGTATCACTTAACCCCTTTGTGCCTGAATTTTTATTTTTGAAAAAAAAAATTGTTTCATATGTTGACTCACTTTCTTACTTATGAAAATGTGAAATCTTCACTCATTGATGTTTTTCTACTACTGCTTTTTTCAAAATAAATACATATCAATTTTGATATAGTAGGAATCAAATACACCGAAAGCATATTGTTCAAAGACAAAAACTATATTTCACAATGTGTGATACAAAATATTCACATGTAAAATTAAACGGAGTAGTCTTTACCTTTTCGCAATTTTAAAACTTAATTTTTTTCTCAAAATCTGTATATATCATTTATGATATAGTAGGCATCAAATACATTGAAATCATATATTTCAGAAAAAAACCTGTATTGCACGATGTGTAATACAAAATATTCACATGTATCAAATTGAACGAACTTCCCTCTACCTTTTCGCACTTTCGAAACCGAAGTTCTTTCAAAATCAGTGTATATCATTTTTGATATAGTAGGCATAAAATACATTGAAGACATAGTACAAAAACAAAAGCTTTATTACAAAAAGTGTAAGATACAAAATTCACATGTGAAATGCTACAAAACAGTTTTTATCTCTTCTCAAACAAAGATGCACATTGCATTTTGTGCAATTGACATGTATATTGTAATGCCAATAAATTGCTTCAGTTCAGACAGTGTCAGCTTCAGAGGTTTATTTGGGTTCAGTTGAAGAACATAAACATTTGACTGCTCAACTGTATGGTTTAGTAGATTAGAGTCGAAAAAATTTTCGAAGTAATCTATCGGTTTCCATGCATCCTTACGGAAAACAGGTTCGTGAAAAGCAGGAGTAACTTTTGGGGCATTGGCTGGTACATCTCTCCAGAACAGTGTGCTCGCTAATCTAGACAATGGTATATCATCCTCCGAATCATATTGATCATCTGTTTCAATATCATCATCTAGAAAATATTGATCTTCCTCCTCATCTGAACCTAGCAAATATTCATCATCACTGATCTCCGGTGGTGCCACAAATGTTTGAAGTGTTCAATGCTTCCTTCTGGTCTTCAGTTTTCTCTCCATCTGAACAAACATAAAATTACTTACGTCAGAATAACAGAAAGAGAAATGCCTCTAGTGCCGGTTATATCAGATATGATATATGGTGAATTATTTGTTTTTTATGAAAAAAGTTGGGAAATATTATAAAAATAATCGTAACATATGACTAGTAAAGGTGTTCTGATAACAAACACATTTTTTTCACTCACCTTTCAAAAGGATTCTCAAAATTACACTGGATAAAAAACACCGGTACCATAAATGACGCACACCCACCTACAACCATTCCAAACTGAACTGAAATATGTGCTCTAAACTTGAGTGTCGGATATATGCAACACATATTACATTACAAGGATACTTATGGATGACGCCAAGAGGTGAACAGCACTATCCAAGCTGATTTTGATAGGAATTCGGGTCATGTTTCGATACATATCAAATATGATATGTCAGGCATTAAGGGGTTAAAAATGATATCGGCTGTATTTGTCTTCGATTTTTATTTGGTATAAATAATCAAATAGTTGTTGTGAAACCTTCCACTATCTCAAACGAGTAATTTTGAAGAAGTCGAATGCATTTTTCTTTACAAATTTCCACAAAGTGGAAACTAAGTCGAAATTATTTGTTTAATTCATTTCATGCTTTCCGGCACATTTATCAAACGTTTTCTGAAATAATCCTTTAACTGTCTGTTATATCTAGCCATCAACTTTGATTTTACGGTTTCGATGAATATTAATTCAAGATTTTGTTAAATTGATGTAGTATAATTGTTTTCAGTATCAGAAATCGATGACTGCTATGCAAGCAGGTGGTTTGCCTGCTGTTGCACAGCCAACATTAGCAGCTGTTCAACCCCCTCTGCCTGCAGCAATGGCAACAGCGTTAGCCCCTCCCTTGCCGGTGGATAACAAACCACCTCTACCACCAGAAGAACCACCAGTTTCCATGGTTTCTTCCTATTCTACAGCTCCTCCAAAACTTCCACAAGTTGGTTTCGCAAATGCTCCTCTTATGGCGGCACAGATTCTTCCTCCACAAGTACAGCAATCTCAACTAAACCAAACTGATCAATACAGCAATAAGCAGCACTGGCAAAGTAACAGTCAGAAAAGACCATATAGCCAAGAAATGGAATATGCTGATCCAAAAAGAGCAATGATGGATAGAGGTGGTAACCAGTGGGTTCAACAAAAACAAGCCCCGCAGTGGCAGGGCAGTAATCAAAATTACAGCCAGCCACCTCCTCAAACTCAAACTGCGCCTCCAGCCAAAGCTAATGTTGAAGAGTTGTCTGAAGCTGAAAAGAAGTTTGATAAGGAGTTTGCAGCTTGGGAAGCCCAATTTAACAAATGGAAGGACCAGAACGCCAATCATCCTGATAAGACTCAATACAGAGAGTATGAGAAAAAGTGGGAGTCTTGGAGAAATTCTTTGTTGGAGCGCCGTGAACAGATGAGACGGAAAAGAATTGCTCTCACCGGACAAACTGCAACGGCTGTTACAAAATCTCAAAGTTTCAGTCAGCCTCCGCCTATACATCAATCGTCAGTTGGTCAGCCACAGTCACTTATCTCTCAACATCCTTCGATTCTTCCAGACTCAACTGGTACTAAGCCCAGTTTATTAGGTACGGGCCCTGGTATATTAAACATGTCCTCTGTGGCAGCAATCCGAAGTAATGACCAGTTTTTCAACAAACCTCCTCCCAATCAAAATAATGAACCACTCACTTTCAAAACCACAGGATTTTCCCAACCAGTTGAGATTGATGAAGCTGGAAATGATTTTCTGAAACCCTCGTCTACTTCAGGTGGGATACCTGGTTTGGATCTGGTCCCAGATGAAGGAAAAGAAAATGAAGATATACCTGAGAAAGAAAGAGTAGAATTGCAAAAACCAACATTGACACTGGGAGAGCAAGCCCCTCCACCGGCCACAGCACAAGGTCCAGATTTTGACGCAATTTCCAAAGGAATAAATACTATCTTAGGTGACCAGAAGCTCTTAAATATGCTGTCGATGGTATCACAGAATCCTTCTGTTGCTGCTGGAAAAAATGTTATTATCGATAGCATGTCTACCATGCCACCTGGTTATATCCAAGGAAGGCCCAATTTTAGTGGACCACCGCCCACTCAAACGCCACGTCAAGGAGGAAACTTCAGTGTTCCTCCCCCTTTTACCGATGCTCCTCACGGTAATTTACCTTTCAATGATCAGTCAAATCATAGTTTTGAAGACAGAACTAACAGAGACGATTATGTTCAACAGAGAGAGGTAGTAAACAATTTTGATGATCAAACTAGAAGTAGTTTCACCATGGGTCTAAACGATAATGATCAAGGATTCAGAAATCGGAGTCAAGGGCCTAGGTTTGGTGGTCCTCCTCCAGATAATAGAAACTTTGGACTAGGAGGACAGCAAAATGTTTCTGATAATTTCAACAAGGGATTTGGTAGAGATAACTTTCCGGAAGGCGCTGGAAATTTCGATAACAGAGGAAATAATTTCAATCGTAATGACCGATTCAGGAATGATGATGGTTTTCAGGGAGAACATTTTGATAATTTCAGAAACAATACATTCGGTGGAAACAATAATGAACCTAGGGGTAACTTCGGGGGCAGTGGTGGCAAATTTGGCAGACAAGATAATATTGAAATTTTCAATAGACCAGATGGTGGATTCGGAAGGGACAAAAAGTTTGGTCGTTCTGGTAGTTTCAGTAATTTCGATGAATTTGATAATTATGATGATGATGACTATGACACATATCATCAAAAATTTGCTGAAGATGAAGACCATTATCAAGACAATAATTATCAAGATGATAATTATCAAGATAATGATTATCAAGATAATAATTATCAAAGACACAACATTCAAAGAGGGCCACCACCCAAGCAACTGCATCCTCAGAAACAGCAGAAGATTCCTTCTTTGATGGATCAAATAGCTCCTGCTCCTCCACAAATGCAGGCTCAGATTCAGGCACCACTCCAGGCACCAATTCAGGCACCCATCCAGGCACCTATCCAGGCACCCATCCAGGCACCAATTCATGCACCAATTCAAACACCTCTTCCCCCAGTAGAAATAGAAGAGTTATTCGAAGCAGCCACTGTAATTGACTATGAACACAAATCACAGCAAGAAGGTAAATGATTTTTAGTTGTATATTTTTCCTCTATAAAGCTCTTTAAGCTTTACGGGTCACTTTGACACCTGAGTCCAGGTTACGGTTTGCCTCAGGCGCCACCTCTGTTTAACGTGTGAAGGGCCACTTGCTCCGGACAGCTTCAGTGAAGAATGTATACTCCTGGGGTGCTATTCTTGTCCGTTCGCAATATGAGCGAGTGATCGTATCGTTACATTCTGAGTTACTGATAGCATTTCAACGCCTTCCAGAGAACATCAGAATGTGAGTCTACGAGTCCACGTCATCATTGCGAATGATCAAGAATAGCACCCCAGGGGTCAGTACGGTATCGACTATTCGCTGTGGGCCAGAAAGGCAAGCTTTAATTGCCCTTGCTGGGTTCAACCCCTGGGTACCTACCGCTCTCTGTTTAATGAAACTTTATAACGAATAATAAATAAAAATGTTAATTCTTATAGAAATTCTGCATCATTCACAGGTATATCTACAATGTTTAATGGTTGTAGATCATATGTTACCTTTTCAACTGTCAAAAAATTTTCACTTAAAAATCGTGGCGCCACGAAAAAATTTACGGAAATTTTTTTAGTTGCCATAGTAACTAGTCGAAATTAAGGCATCTTATTGTTTAAAAAGTAGAGGTGTGAAATTTTCGTCTTAATTTTCCACGTATGAAACCGTTGGAAATTTTTCCGAAATCCTACGCTATCTAGCTATCGAAGGCGGTTAGAAGGTTGACATTTTTTTAAACCGTATTATTTGATAGTCAGATAATTTTCACTATTTTTACGGGTTTTTTCGTTTTTTATTTTGCGAGTTTTCCCAATTTTTTTCGTGACGGAAGGGTGGCGAGCACCCCGATTGAATTTTTTTTCCTATTTATTTTCCATGTCCGAAATTGCTGAGCTACTTCATCTTAATTCACGTCTAATCTTTTCCAAAATTGTCCAATTCTTATATTCTAACGACAATATGGGCAACTAGGCTGCCCAATTCTCTATTCTCAATTTTCTATATTTCCTGGTCTACTTATTTCGGGATATATTTCTCAATTTCCTTAACTGCTGCAGCGCGTTGTTGCCATCACTCCGGACGTGGTCATTTTTGTGCTCGGATCGATCAAAACATTCCGACTTTAGATGCTTGTATTTCGATAATTAGACGAACGAATTTTTCCAGATTTGGTTATTAGCATTGTTACCAAGTTTATTGACTTGTGGTTTTTCATCAAATTTTGTAAGACGCGTTTCTTCTGTACAGCGTGTTATTTGAAACAATGATTGCATTTGGCCTATGGTGCTATGATATAAAAGTCTATTGGGAAGCAACTTTGAGTCCAATTATCTCCGATTCTCAACGGACGAAAATTCTCAAAAAAATTCAGCATATGTAGTCACTGTCGAGAAATATCGTATCAAATTTTCATTGAATTTGTAAGGAAACGATTATAGCGTTCCAAATACCTTAAATAAAATGCCAATGAAAAGGATCAGGCAGCAGACTTATGGAAAAAATTTCACCGGTTATTTTTCTAGGAAAACATCATTCATGAAAATGTTTTGCGTCAATCATTATTCAAAATGAAATTATTAATCAACCCTGTACAAAAAAGATGTGACCAAATCAAGTAACACACTAAAATGCTCATTGTTTGATTATGTCAAAATTGACGAGTTCAATTTTTTTTACAGCATGAGTCAAAAAGTGACATTTTGTATATTTTTATTTTATATTTTGAGATTTAGAGGTACTTGACTACGAACCATGCAACATACTTCTTGTCCAAAATTGATATACAGTATGGGACAAACGCTAGGTGATGACAAAAACAGCGAAAAAGTATTTTTTTTTTTATAATTCTTTGGAAGTCTTTGGAATACACAGGGTAATACATTAAGAGGGACAACCAGCTATGTATCCGTTATTACAAAAGTTATGAAAAGAGTTTCATACAATGAAAACATTATGCAGAGATTTTTAAAAATCAGCATTTTCTTATCACCCTGCATGACATTTAGCAGCGCACCACTTCATAAGAGTCCTTTTGCTTGTTATAACAGTTTTGGCGTAACAATGAATTGAAATTATAATTACCTGCTCAGCTAAATGTCATACAGAGTGATCAGAGAATGCTGATTTTTTTAGCTCCCTGTATGACATTTTCATTATATACAACTCTTTTAACAACTTTTGTGATAACGGATACATACCCGGTCCTCTGATCATAACAAAGCCATAAGTATTTGACATTATAATGGTATACTAAAACTAAGAGTAATAATAAAAAAATGAAAAATTCAACAGACGGAATTTTTAATTACGGGGTGAATTACAAAAAAAATCACTTTTTCGCAATTTTTGTCATCATCTAGCGTTTGTCTCATACTGTATATCAATTTCGGACAAGAAGTATGTTGAATGGTTCGTTGTCAAGTATCCCTGAAGCTTAAAATATGAAATAAAAATATACAAAATATTACCAAAACAACTGTCACTTTTTGACTCACCCTGTGCAAAATTTCGAATTTGTCAATTTTGACATATCCAAACGATGAGCATTTCATTGTGTTATTTGGTTCGGTCACATCTTCATTGTATAGGGTTGATTACGAATTTCACTTTGAATAATGCTTGACTCACCCAGTATGTAACAATATTTTTTATCAAAACTAGTCTTAAATTATTGCCTTATGGGCAGGCAATATTTGTCGCACAAAACATTTTCATTTAATATGTTTTCCTAAGAACAATATTACTTTAAAGAAATGGCCACTTTCTAACTTTCACACCCTGTACCTCGAAAACTAGCCATAGGATTGAGTTGAGCCCGTTGACAATTCAGGAGGTCATATTCCACAACATACCAGAAATCAGAAAAATGAACCGGTGACAATTTTTCCATAATCCTTTACAACTTTTATTTATCTCAACTTGTGCTTGGTTAAACTTCGGGTTAAAGCTCTACTAAAACTCGGATCAAAGCTCGGGTCCTAGCTCGGGTTAAAGCTTTACGAAAACTCGGATCAAAGCTCTACGAAAACTCAGATCTAAGCTCGGGTTAAAGCTCTACCAGCATACCCAAGCAGATTTTCAATTTACCTTCAGGCACGAGATATTCAGAAATCGAAAGCTTGGGACTTTAAATTTTGCATTCGGGAGTGAACCCCTTTTCGTAGTGCTTAAATAATAATGAGCTTAGCAGACAAAACGGTTCAGCTCTGAAGGGCAATAAGTAACTTTGTTACACCTCATCATCGTTATATACTTCAATTTCGGTTATTATTCATCATTAAATGAAATCTTTATTCAGAGAAAATGTTCGTCAAATATGAATATTTTCTAGAAAGTATAAAACTGTAATTTTCAGATGATCCTGAAATATCTGTGGAGCCATTCAATATGTTCGACTATCGTCACAAACCATTCAACCGCATTCCTCTACCTGAAAGACCAAAGTGGCTTGCTGAATCAGTGAAGTTTATAAGAGAATTTGACCCATTAGCTTCCAGATATGATCGATTATCTGGATCAGGACCTGTTGATAGATTTTCAGGTTCTAGAGAAGAAGATCGTTTCATACGAGGAAGATCCTTTGAAGAAAGAGAAACAAACCTTGGAATAAGAGGCGGACCAATAGAAAGAGACGAGTTCCACCGTGGAAGAGATGATTTTCATCGTGGAAGAGACGATCATCACCGTGAGAGAGGCGATTCACACCGTGACAGAGGAGACGATTTGCACCGTGACAGAGATGACTCGCACCGTGACAGAGATGACTCGCACCGTGACAGAGGAGACGATTTGCACCGTGACCGAGATGATTTGCACCGTGACAGAGATGATTTGCACCGTGACAGAGATGATTTCCATCGTGATAGAGGAGATTTCTCTCGTGATAGAGGAGATTTTCCTCGTGAGAGAGACAATTCTCATCGTAATAGAGATAATTTTCACCGTGATGAAATTATGGATAGAGGAAAGGAAACTGGTCGACAAAGATTTGAAGAAGATAGATATGGTAGAGAGAGAAATGAGGAGCCTGATAGAAAAACTGAACCAAAAAGGAACTCCAAGGCAAGACTTAACAAGGAAGATTTAGATGATTTGTCAGATGAAGATATGGATTGGGAACAGGGCGAACAGAAAAGACATCAACAAGAACATGTGGACAGAAAAAGTCGTAGTAAGAGCCCAGAGCTGAGTAACCCACCCAATCCTTCTAATAATACTACCGAAATTGCGATGATTGAAGATATCATTAATTCCCCAGGACGTTTGAATCGTCCTCCACGCATTGTAATTATTTTAAGAGGTCCTCCTGGAAGTGGAAAAACGTTCCTTGCAAAACAAATCAAAGACAAAGAGGTAAGTTTTATATTGATAATGTTTTTGTTGAAGAAATATTGAGTGATAATGAGTTGCCAAAAATATTTAAAAGGTTATTTTCATATTTCATTCTTGACCGAGAGGTGCATTAAATGAATGGCACTTGTGAACAGCATGAAGAAAATTGATGTATTTATCTTCATATTCATTCAATAACGTATATATTGATAACCAAGGGTGGAGAGGTGGAAGTGACCGGAATTTGTATTAGTGATTGACCGATACCGATATTTATATCGGCTTATCGGTTATATCGGCCTCATTGGCCGATTATCGTATCGGCCGATATCAAAAACCGATAGACCGATAAATTTTTTTATTGAAAAAAAAAACAAAATTTTAACAATCAATGAAAAACAAACACACGCACACACACACACCCATACGTATATTTTGTTAAACAGCTTTTGCTACATACCTACAGCTTGGCAAATTTAGCTCTGAATGTGAAAACACCACGCCTATCGATACGAGGTAGTAGAAGGAATCAGTACAGTCCGTTAAACAGGTATGAGTTACAACGCGTATATCTGTCGCATCTTAAAATGCACTGTTGGATTACTGAATATACAATCATACTACCTTGTGTTGGCCGTTTTTCCTTTGCCACCCAATGAAATAGATTTTTGGTAGATTTTGCAAATTGCACTTTTGTTTTTCCTATCGTTTTTAAATAATTTTTCGAAAATTGCCATAAAGGGCTTGTTTTCGGCATTTTGACACAATATACAATAATAATAATTCCACCGCTTAATTTACTTCAAACAAACACTATAATATACTTCAAAAACAGGTAAACAATTTGGCCTCTACTCTATTCTATACTTCTAACATAACTAAAATAACAGACAGAAGATAAATGCAAGTGCGAACCACGATGGAAAGAAACGAACGGCCGATTGGCCGATATATCGGCATATCGGTATTTGAAATATCGGTATCGGCCGATTATCGGTATCGGCTAAAATTTCCATATCGGTCGATCCCTAATTTGTATTATCTTGAAACACTCCCCAAGTAGTGGGTTCCAAATCTTTGCAATTCCTAGACAGACACAGTCCCATATGCCTTTTAATATAACCAATACAGTAAATGCTTAACGTATCCAAAGAACCTTGAACAATGACAGACAATTAGACCTTTTCATCTGATATGATAAAATTATTCATGATCATGGGTGAAATACACCTAGACATATAGATGCCTGTTCTGTATTTTTTTCACCCACTTAGATACTTAGATAGATCATTCCTAGATTTAATTGAATATCCATTATATGCCAAATAGATGTGCTAGATTATATGGTTAACAGTGATGTGACAGAATCATACTACAAAATATATTATATAATCTTAACAAATTTTGTTTAACAGTTTGGTCATGCTTAGTATCTTAATCTGACTATTCCCCGTTAAATTAATAATGAACTTGCCTTGTACATATGTTTTGATTAATCCTAGATTTTATTTATTGATAACTTTTTGATATCTTCCTTCCTTAAAGACCTTCCTAGGTCTTTATTGTGTATTTTATATTATGTATCTCACCATTACAGGTTAGATATACATTGACGTAGGTACTTCTTGTTATTGTACTTATAGATATTTTCTCTTTGTCCTTTTCAAAAAGTGAAAAATATACATATTATTATTATTAATAATAATGATAATAATAATAATAATATTTATTCATTCCTCGTTTAAAAGTACAAAATAAAAAGAGATTCATAGAAGTACAATGACAAAGAAAACGTCAGAGGGTTTGTACAATTAAGACAATAAAAAACATTTTTTATCAGTTAAAATTTATCTAGTGTGTAGCAATTTTTTTCCAATAAGGCATTCTTTAATCTTGCTTATAAAATGTCTAAATTTGGAGTTTTTTATTCCATCATCTAACTTGTTGAAAAGTTTAGGTCCAAGATAAAGAAAGCTTTTTTGATATAGAGTAGTTCGATGTGTATTTGGCATTATTTAATTTCTGAAACGCATGGTGTACTGATTTTGCTGAGATAGAAATTTTGATTTGTTTCTGTATACATAAATACATGATTCATAATAATCTAATCAAATTGTATTTCTACCAAGAAAGTTTTGGGGTAGTTTTGAAAACTTCCATTCTCTATGTTTTTTGGGATGCTGAATCCGAATCTGATGTTTGCTAACAAATTTTCATGTCGGAACATTGAAAAAAATGCAAAAAACCTAAAAAATCTCTTTCTTCTGCGATTAATTGCTTATAAGTTGAAAACTACAAATTTTTTGTTGATAACCTTTCTCTTAGGAACGAAAGAGCATAACATTTTCTACAAATTTTACTATACAAGTTTTTTTTCTACAATGAACCATTCAGGCTCAAGGACTACTTGTAAATTGGCATATTTCAGCTGACGGGGGAAAATCTCACTTTTTCCCTAACACTACTATACTACTACACCTAGAGAAAACGGAATGTCCGCAGGGAGGGGTGCCATCGCACCTACTTTGGGTTATCTTCCAGAGGTTTTCATTGCCTAGGATATGCCGACGACCTCGCGATTATTGCAAAAGGTGAATTCGCAAGGACAGTATCGGAGCTTACACAGTCAGTCCTAGATATAATCGACAGGTGGTGTACAGCTGACAGTGAACCTTCAATGATGACCCATGATAACGTATAGTTCGGTGGTATGGTGACCAAAGACCAAGCAGGTAGGAATGGTTCGACGGCTCTGAGGACTGCAAAGAACAGCATGTCTGAGTGCCACCTGGGACATGAAAACCACAGCTGCCTTAGAGGTCTTGCTAGTAGGACTTCTCACAGGGCACTGTAGGCTCAACAAACATATGAGTACAATAGGCCTGGCAGAAGAAATGCTATGCAGGTTCTGTCAGGAAGAAGAGGAAACATCAGTACACATACTATGCTACTGCGAGGGCTTGTCAAGGCAAAGGTTTCTAACACTGGGAGAGGAAAAACCAAGAGCTCCCAGATTTATGGGAGTTCTAAAAACTAGCCTGTGGAGTCTCGTAAAGAAGACAGGGCTAGACAAAGAACTCTAAATGATCTCGAGGACAAACACAATAGATCTGAAAAGGTCGCGGTGTAGAGGCTTGTAGCACGAAAGTCCCTAATATATAATCTAATCTAATAGAGGTCTTGCTCAACCTGCCTCCCCTACACATATACATTCAAAGCGAAGCCAGGTCAGGACAAGCACCCATAAGCAATATGCACGAGAGAGACTACAACAACCTATACGAATAGTTGAAAAATGGCCCGTTTACAAGAATGCCATCACATGCCATACTTCCCAGATATAGCTCTGACAAAACTTTCCAGACAATTATAATGAAGAGGGATGAGTGGAAGAAGGGACTTCCCAAAAAATTATGAAGGTTCAGGAGCCGGCATGTTTGGAACCAAGCGGAAGATGAAAATCTCATTGAGCCTAGGCAAACAAGTGATGATATTCCAAACAGAAATCGTCGCAATATACCATTGTGCACACGAGCTAATAAGGCATGAGTGTTCAGAAAAAAAACATTGGTATATACTCAGATAGCCAAGCTGCAATAAAAGCAGTCAACTCAATGCAAGTTACCTCAATACTTGTTTGGGGCTGCATAGAAACCCTAAAATAGCTCGGCAGTCAGAACAGACTGACCCTAGCCTGGGTACCAGCAATGAAGGGGCCGATACACTAGCCCGAGAATGAGCAAGTAATGCCCTGAATGGCCCAGAACTCTCAAACATTCCTTTCTTATCGCACTGTCACTAGCAGTCATCGACATAACCTCAGATGAGTCCTTTGATTGAAACTGCTCGAATGACAATATAATCCCTTGAGAAATCCACTAAAAATGTCATTGAATAGTCAATAAGAGTTTTGGAGTGAAAAAGTGTGTGTTTGCTGACTCAGCGGAAATACGCCAATATTTATTTGGCGTTTGAGCTGTTTGTATCTCCTTTTTTTTTAAACTGGAACAACCAATGCCTTTTTTAACAATTCCGGAAAAACTTTCTGCTTGGTAGACATATTTATATTATATTTTAAGGGCCTGCACAATTCATTTGCACATTTCTTCAGGAGGTTATTTGAAATTTTATCATGGCCACTGGCATTTGAATTTTCAAAGTTCTTGACTAATTCAATTAATTCACACTCATTTATTGGATGTATGTAGAAAGATGGAATTCGGGCATATTTTAACATTTCTTCTTATATACTCAAGATCACAATTTTTATCATTTTCATACATTTTAATTTCATTTGATTTTTTTGAATTTTGTTTACTATTTGCCACATGGACTTCGATTTATTTGTTGAATTAGATATTTTATTTTCTATTTACTGTTTGTATCCAGTGTTTAATTTATCTCTATAAGTCAATGTCACTTGTCTACTGATTTCCTTGTACTGTTTGTTCACTTACTTTAGCACACTCTGAATATAGGGATAGTTGGTTTTTTAATTCATAGAGTTCTGGAGTGAAAAAATCAACATTATGTTTTTTGACTGGTATTAGAGAGCTAATTCGATATAATATTGAATAATATTGTGGAGCGTTTCGTAGGCTTTATTTGGACATGTTTCTGTGTATACATCAGGTCATGATTCACTATGCAGTAGTGTTTTTCCGAGTAGTCTTCTGTGAATACTCTATCATATTTCAAGATGTTATCCCTTACCTCCACAGTTGTTTTTATTGAAAATTTGAGTGGGCAGAGTGATTGGAGAGTTGTAAATTTTTAACCGCCTTCTCATATTCCAAGTCATCTTACAATAAAATTATTCAAACACTTACTTGAGTATGGCGTTATTCTCGTTGGCTCACATACAGTATGTTTTATGTTGTAGCTTGCTAGATAACTCCGAATTAAAATCAATTCCCCACTTTCAACAATAAAATTAATATTAAAATCTCCCCCGCCCCTCCTAAAATTACTGTTTCATATGTATCCATTAAAAAACACAACAACCCGTTCTAATGGTTTAGAAATGAGTTGAAATTACCTGATAGAGGTCTGTAGATGCACAAAAAAACCATTTTGTTTTTGCTGCTGCGACTCCGCAGCACTCAAAAACTCCTTCCGTACAGAAGTTTGTTGCCAAGTTTAATTTACAATTATCATTTTTATAGATTGCTACACCACCATTTACCAGTTGCCTTTTAACATGTGATGCCATGTTGTAGAGTTGTACAATAACGAAGAAAACGCCTACTATACATACAGTATCGGAAACTTTTCACCTGGGGTATAGACAGAAATCTACGCGAGCAACAAGGAACGCAATGATATTATAATACCACATAGATAAGAGAGACGCATTACTGCGCGCTTCTCCTAATACCTCGTCCGACGAATTAACAACTCACGTCGATATCCCTTCCTCGAGCGAGTAGAGGAGAAATTGTAATGCTCTCCCAACATATAGCAAGGTTTTCTTTACTTTACGATACTGTATAATATAAATGTAAAATAATTTAAAAACATAAAATGTCTATCCAGATATTGATTTATTGAACGGTCGCAATTCCGATTTTACACCCGAAATTATGTAAGAAATTCGTCTACAGAGTAGATATTCTTTTTTATCGAGTAGGTTTTTAATGATTTCTTGAAAATACTTATATTGGGGGCATTTTTAATACTCTGATCCAATTTATTGTAGACTATACAGGCAAGAAACAGGTAGCTTCTCTGCCATGCATATGGCGGATTAGTTTTGTGATTATGGTCAAAATTGTTATGTGGGAGTTTTTGAGGTAGGCGCCCTGATAATTTCAAGTCAATAAATTCACCATTTTTGTTCAAACAAGCTGAAAAATTAGGTCTATTAAGAACTCAGGGAGTTTCTTCCACAGAACACTTGCACAGTATGGTGAAGAGGCAGTTATGGCATTTTTTAAAGAGTTTTAAAGAAGTAGCTACAATGCTCACTAGCGTAAAATTTTTTTTTTGTGTGACAGATTCAATTTAAAAAAAATTTAAATGAGAAACATCAATCTTATTGTATTGATATTGTTTTGAAATAGTGTACATAGCTTTCCTCCTTCGTAGTTTTACTGAGTTTGACCATATGAGTTGCGAGAAGTCTTTCGAGCAGGGATAAAACTTCTTCAATCAACGGCAACATTTTGACTTCCATTGAGTAAGAAATTAAATTATTAATTGCTAGGCTACTCTTGGGGTAGTTAGTAAATTGGTTAATGTCAATCCAAAATTGATAAATATTCTGGTCTAAAAATACAAAAGTATTCCCCAATACAAACTTCTGTATCAATTTAAATATCGAAATTTTCAGGTGGAGAATGGTGGATCGGCGCCAAGAATTTTGTCATTAGATGATTATTTTATGGTTGAACATGAAAAACAGACTATGGAAGATGGAAAAATGCAAACAATTAAGGAAATGGTATATGAGTATGAAGCTGAAATGGAGGAATCATATAGAACATCATTTTTGAAATCATTCAAGAAGACAATAACAGATGGGTATTTTCCATTTGTTATTGTTGACAACGTGAATGATAAAGTTAAACATTTTGGAGAAATGTGGAGTTTTGCAAAGCAGAATGGATTTCAGGTGAGTTGAAATACATATAAATGTTACTAATAAATGGAAAAGATAATGTTTGATTTGTACATGTGTTTGTTGTTTCCATTTGTTTCTGTCGTGCATCCAAGTGTTGAACATCTTTACACATGGCAACACTGTACTTATAACGTGTATATTGATTGAAAATTAAACAAATCAGGCTCAAATGAGACCACCTGATGCACCTGACCACCTGACCAGTCTCGACTCTCTACAGTCCCTTTTTGAGATAAGAGTCCATACTTTGTGGAAATATTAATTTCATCAAACATGTACAGTTTACTGATCTTCTGTTTCCCGTTGAAGGACCAAATATTGGTAAAGAATGTAGTTTTTGAGGTTCTGATGAGAAATCCTGAAAAAACAGGTTAGTAATGCAGGTGGATTTCTGCGTATACCCCTTTCAAAGGGATGGGATTTTTCGAGGTATAAGCATATTTTTATAAAATCACTTTCACAGACAACGAAACCGTTTGGTAACAAATGAGCAGGGAAGCTGAAGAACAAATCGATTTCATGCCACCTGCTAATGACAGTTTAACTTTTTATGATTTGTGCTCCTTATTTAGTCATTTTGAACTTATTTTTGAGCAAATTCAGAAGGTGTTAATTTAAAGACAAAAATAAATAATTTTTTCTTCTAGTCGCGGTAAGTTATTGGTGCAAATTGATTCATTTGCACTTTTACGGTTTTATCATTTCATTGATGGAAGGTTAAAATCACCAAAAAAATGCTAAAATCAAACTTTCAGTCAATAATTGAATAAGTCGGTCATGTGCTATTTCACATGGAATCTGTTTTTTATTCATTTTAGACCATATATATGAACATATATTTCTAATTTATCTGTAACAATAACTAGATTTAAGACAATATGTATCCACATAGTAACTTTTCAATCTTTGTTCAAGAATGTAATTCTTCGAACAATAAAGTATAATTTGACTTGACATTTCATTTATAGCATTCAGATTGCGAAAAGGTTTTGTTGAATTAGTAATATAGATAGCAATTTATTTCAGGTCTATATATGTCAGTTGGACTTGGATCCTGTGATTTGCATAAAACGTAACATTCACAATAGAACTGAAGCTGAAATAGAGGAATGCATTTCTGGTTGGGAACCCACACCATCTCACCATCCCACAATTGATGCTTCTGGTCTTTTGCAAGCATCGAGTGCTATTACAGAAGTTGAAATGGAACTTGAAGAAAGCCAACAGACAGAGCAGCAACAAGATCAACAGAAATTCCAACCACCACAGCAAAATTCACCAGAAGAAGAAAAGAAAGAGGTTGCCGAGGTAAGGGTAAGACAATCTGCAAGGACTCATTAAACGATTTTTTATTTTCTAGATTACATGTATAAATATTGTTGCTAGTTTTGGGTTTCTGTCTTATGCTATGTCATCTGATCTGACTCTCAAACGTGAATAAACCAAGTCTTCTTTTGACATGGTCAAACTGTTGAAACCCAGAACTCGAAATTTGTAGAATCATATTATATATATTTACTAATAATATTTTTTCACAGCGCTGATTTTTGGTAGTTTTGTTAGATTTCATTTATATTGTGTTTTCAACTGTTGTACTAAAAATTCAGTATCCCCTCAGGACCAAGTAAGAAGCAAATGGGACACTTTCGACTGTTCTAGTAATAATCTTGGTAAGTTTATTGAACAAAAAAACATTATCGAAAGTGATTTCTTACAGTGCATTGTAATTACAAGACATTGTAACAATAGTTTTGCCATCGACTAACCCATTTAAATGGTTATTAATAGATTGAAATGCTATAGAGACCAAAAGAACTTTCTTCATAATAATTATTACCAAATAGTAAAACAAATATGCCATCTTAAATAAAAATTGTAATACCTCAAAATACAATGTGCTGACGGGTAATAACTATATTTTACCAAAAGTCCGATCTATCACATAACACTGTTTTTGAGATTCTCGTGTTTGTGGTATTCTTGTGATGGTTGTCAACTTAAAAAAATGTGTTGTTTTCAAAGGCTTGTTTGTAGTGTTTCAACAGATAATTCTGAATATATATTATTTAAGTCAATATTGCACCCAGAAACCAGTAAGACTTTGTAAATGGAGTGGAATGTATAATAATACCTCGTTGCGTGAGGATCTTGCTGTTATGCTAGACTCCACCTTATGTCATTTTGTTTTCTATGTGTATAATCTTTTGAAGAACTGAAACATTTATTTATGTGAGTGAAAATTGCAAAAGAATGCTTTGCTCGTTATACACCTTTGGCATTTTCAACAGTGTTAGTCCCAGTTGAAATTGATGCTATATTGTCAGGATGTTTTTCAACTCATACAAAAAAAAATTATTATTATTAAACAATGATTCCTTTATAATAATGACAATTTTCCTAATCTACACATAAGTGCAGATGAGGAAGGAGTAACACAATCATTGTTTTATGTTCTCCAGAGCGGTTTCTTAAGTTAGTTAGACTATTCGTTGTTTGAACTACAGAAAGGACCTGGACAAACCTGCGGTGCTCCCAGTCACTGATGCAAGGCAGGCACTAATGAACCTTTCAAGTCTACCATTCCAAAGTAACCTGAATTCTAAATTTGTAGTATATTTAAAAAAAATATCAATCCTCATTATTAATTGAAGTGCTACACTTTTTTATACTCTGCAGTTCAAAAACAATGGTGAAGATATTCTCGAAATGTATATCAATATTTAGATTTAAGAGTGATAATGCATTGACACAAAACATAATATTTTTCAGTATTACTCAATTGGTAAAGTGCCATAAGTTTTACTTACAAATTGCTGGTGGGTAAGTATATTACTTATTCATCGGAATACTGTAAATGAACTTGAAATAATTTTACATAATCGATTCGAGTTTAATTTTGTCAGTTATTCAATATTTTCATCTTTGAAATAATCTTTGTACACCAGTAAGACATTAGCTCTCTCTGGCTATTTATATACAGCCAAAGCTGTCATTCTGGATGTTCCAAACATGTAATAACTGTGATTTTGTTTCCATAATAGAAATATGAAATGAGGTAAGAGGATTTTCAATTTTAAGAACTCGGTTCTAGGTTACTTCCGGTGAAATAGAAGTAATACTAACTTCATAATTTTCAATTGATGCAAGAATTTCTCCATATTTTTCCTTGCCATATATCCTTTTCAGTGCTATACAAACTAGAGTATAGATTACAATGAATTGAATATTAATGACTAATTCTACATTTTATTACAAGTGCCATTTAATTTGAATTGTTATGTCATCTAGGTTCCAAAATCACCCCATGAAATATGAAGTGAAAAGTTGTCATGGGGTTTGAGGATATTTGATGAAACATCATTATCACATAATAAATTGGATTGTAATCATTCCCGATTTCCGTATAAACTTGTACAGGATGAACGAGACCACCATTCAATGAAAATTTAATGAGGTACTAGTCTTTCATGTAGAAACACCCCTGTGAAATTTCAGAGAAATCTGAGATCATTTATATAATTATTTTATTAGCCAACCTTCGCAATCGCGCCAATGAATGAAGCAACTCTATTTTGCCACTAGTACGATATACAATGTCTATGGTTCCACGCGGATTAACAACTGTAGTCTGTCAGGTTCAGTTCATTACTCACCGTGTTTACTTACTGAGACATTTGTTCCGACGTATTTTTGTTAATCGATCGTTCAGAAGGCCATTTATAAATTGGATCTAATGTGATTTGTGGTTTAAAGAACATTGTGTTCGTTTATACAGAAATTTTGTTCAACACCAATAATATTCATTTGAATTTTCATGTAATGTGTTGTGTTCTTCAAAAATCATTTATTTTTTAACCTCCTATTGGTTGTCATGTTGATAAAACTTTATTTCAAATAACCAAGCGTCAATTTTATCAAGGCAGAGGAACAGAAACACTTATTCTGCATTTCCACGTGCTTTTATCCGGGGGCGGCGCTTTCCTACACTGACAAAAGGTTACTTTTTTTGTCAAGATTTGTAAATTCTACATTGTTTTCTATTTCTTTTGGTGGGGAGAGCACACTGTATAATATTCGGTAAATGATCATAGTTCACCCTGTATACAATAGAGCAAGTCTCCATTAGAAAACTTCACTGGTTTTTCCGGAAATGATATCAACTTTCGATTTTCAAATGGGACACCCTGTATCTTATTACATGATCTGTTAGGGATGATCATGACGAATCCAATGATACCAGGTTTGATGGAAACTCAATGAGTACGAGAGAGACACTTTTCTGGTGGGTCCATCCATCTCTCTCTTCCACTCATTGAGTTTATGAATCAAATAAATGGCGATATCCCTGTAGTTAAACCTGGTTAAATACAGGGTATCCCATTTGAAAATGGAAAGTTGATGTTTTTTCCAGAAAAATCAGAGGTTGAATTTTTTTCCAAATAAGTCAATGTAAAAATATTTGGTTGTTTTTTTTCTTCTGAATAGCTTGACTGTAGCGAAAAATTCGTATTTTGGTGATAATGACGATACTTTCTCCTCACCAGACAGCATTAAATAAAAAAAAATTAAATTGTTTTTGTCAGGACTCTTACTGTTGGTATTGGTTCGTATCTAAAGGTTATAATAGAAATCCACGATTATCGTGATCATAGGGCAATCCAAAAATATTGTGTTTTCCTGATTTCATTAGTTCAGTTGATAATCGTGCACGAGCGTTTCTCTTTGCATATAATCTTGAACATAGTGCGTCAAATTGAATTGATTATACTCGGAACAATACGATGTTTTTGGATCTCTATATCACAATAGTCGTGGAATTCTGATATAACTGTTAGATAATTTTTTTTTAATTTAGTGCTTACTGGTGTGGAGAAAATGAGAAAGTTTTGTAATTATCATTGAAATACAAATGTTTCGGTATGATCAAGCTATTCATAAGAAAATAATTTGATATTTTTATAGAGCAATGAAAATATTTAAAAAAAGTAGCAACTTTTTCAAATAACTTTTTCCGATATCTTGCCATTTTACCCCACTTTTTCCCTTTTCATAGGAATTTTTTTCAATTTGCCGACATACTAGCGATCACGTGACGTGTCGAAATCAACTTTTAGGTTATCGGACATGCACAAACTTTTTCCAATACTCAAATAATGAACTTTTTTCACATATGGTACATACTTTTTGGCGGTCATATATATATATATATAAACACATTTCACATAACAACTAAATTATAGTTATAGTTCATTTTACACTACTCTACTCTAATAATAAACTTTTTTCCCATATGTTACGTTTTTTTCTGGCGGGCACTGGGAATATATATTTTCTTACTTCATTTATTCCCCCTCCTGAATCTGTATACGCGTGTTGCTTCATCATGGGAGGATTCCTAAAAAAATTACTGTTTCCAATAACAGTGACCGGTAGGGCACAAGTTTCTTCTCTGTCTACTCGTAATGGTATTTACACATGCTCTCTTCCCTATAGGGTATAGGTCCTTTCATTTAGTTGGCTACTGACTTCTTATTTACTCTTTTAATGAAATATGAAATCTTACAACAAAATGAAATTTCAAATAATTTTTAAATTTGAATATTTTAATGAAAAGTAGGTATGCTAGGCCAATTTTGTTGAGATGGAAATTCTAATATTTCCCTAGTTATGTTCTAGATCTAATTAAGCTACTTTATAGCTACGTAATTGGATGCTGTATTCATTGAGAAAAAAAGCTGTTTATTTGTAGGTGAAATTTATAGTCATGTGTGGACGTGAAGCCATAATTTTATGTATACAAATTTAAATTTTTAATGTTGATTAATGACATACCTATGCCACTATCTTGTCCTAGTGTCCTAGATTATAAGTTTTTGTAAGTTATCTGCTTACATTTCTGATGTCAGTCGTCTATTTCAGGCGATATCTTTAAAGTGTGTACTATTTTTTTTATCTTGATAGTGATGGAGAATACAAAATCGGTTCAGATAATATAGAAAAATACCACGATATTCATTGAGATGAAACAAGTCCACAAATTTATTTTTTGCTAGTTTCTTCCAGCATGTGCTCATCCTTATTGCGCAACCTTTCAGTAAGAACAAACTCGGAACATATCAACAAACACAACATTGCCGCATCAATTATTTTTAGATAGAATCAATTTAATGCATTCTTGACGGGGAGAGTCTAGGGGTTCGGGCACCCGGACTTCTAGCTTAAATATCTATTTGACTGGGCGCCCCAAAGTCAATTCAGCCCTCTTAAAAACTGTGAAAAATTACATTTTTACTTTGTTTTTTCGCTCGCGATTAAGACACGAACCTAGCATGAACAAGCTAACCTAACTGGAGATTCGAAAATGCGTGAATTTCTTGTTTCGCTCGCGATTGACACACCCACCTAACCTGAGCAAGCTAACCTAGCTTGCGAGTGGAAAATGCGCGAATTAGTTTTTCGCTAGCGATTAACACACAAACCTAGCTGTTGGATGCTATAAAATTTTTCAACAATTCTGCCTTCTTAAAAACCTGTAAAAACAACATTTTTCGCAGTTTTCAAGAAGATTGGATTAAATTTAGGGCGCTTGGACTTATAGAGACTCCCTTCTTTTACCAGGTGAACCAAATACTATTTGATTCATTTTATACTATCTCTCACAAAGTTAATGTGACGTCATTGCCCAGAAGATAGTGACTGACGATAAGAAATTCTTCAGAAGCGCCTTTCAGGTTATAATCTGAATGGCGGAAAAACTCACTGAGTTGCCAAGTGTTTTCGATATATTTCTCGGCGAAAATACATATACAGTGTGTCCACTTCAGATGGCTAATTATGGAAAACTTTTATTTATCGTTTTAGGAAAAGAATGTAAAAAGGTGGATTATGAAATCATGAAATTGTGGGGTGTACCTATACTTAATTTGGTAGAATACAAGAGTAAAATAGTTTTATTTGTGACAGTATCAAAAAATTGTTATTATAAAGTAACATAATGCTTACAGAATTAGTGAGTGAAACACATGCCAAGGTGTTGAAAATAGCGGTTGGTGTTTAATAATGTAACTTTATTCAAAAAAGATGGGTTCACGAGAACACTATATATAAAGTGAATAAAGTAGGTTGGCGATAAGTGTAATTACACTTGTTTTGCAATTCAATCATATTGGATAAAACTCCAGTATATTCATTACTACACCAAAGGTTCTTCCAAACAGTGCAGTGCAAGGGCATATCCATTTATTCTGAAAAGGAAAAAAAACAGTTTTATATTTTTCTCTTCAATAACACTGACCCTTCAAAATAATCGCTCTCTCAGCGAAGTGTCAGAATATTCGCGGGGCAAACCTAGTTTTAGAAATGTGTAAACTTAGTAGTGTTACTGTAGTGAAAAAAAAAAGATTTTATTTTTGGACCAAATTCATATATTTTGGCACTACTCGTATAACACTGAAGTGTTTTAAGATTTGAATATTCCTAATTATGTTCTGGAACTTTTAATAAATCATGACTTTTTTTCTAAAACGAAAAATAAAGGAAACCAACCAGAACCAACCAGACATTGACGCCAGTTGTGAAAGCCTACATTCCTATATATAAAAGTTTTTTCATATGTCGCCAACTTAAGTGGACACACTGTATATAAAATTTCCAAAGTTCTCTGCACTTCATCACCAGAATGAAGGGTCATTATGTTTACAGACCATTTGACAAAATTCAAAAAATGCGATAATATATGACGTCGGTGTCTTTATTTGAATGTTCCAAGTATATATGTGAGGTTGCAAAAGATAATTACTGTTGTATAAAAGCTCTAGCTTTTTCGAAAACTATGCATATATTTAATTTTTATGATGTATTATTGGATAATATTTACCGAAAATTCTTCCAAGTATCTTCGTCTATTGTATATTTGAGAGGAAAGTATTCTGAAAGTAATAATAATAATAATAGTCTACTCCATAAACACTCATATGGGTATATCCAAAGAAATAGCCTGTACGGGTAGTGAAAGGTTATTATTATTATTATTTACCGTTGGGCTCCAGGGCTTACTGACTTTGGTGGCACAGAATTGTTATCTAGGCAACTTACATTACACTTGCTTGTAACTAGCCTATTGAGACCAGATACACTAAAAAAAAAGATGGCTCCTCCGGAGATTCTGTCATGATGAATGCTACATGAATTTCGAATAGCTAATACCTAGACCGGTTGAATACTACCCTGAGTTATGAGTTAATTTACTACAAAAATTCATTAATTTTTATCTAGATATTAGATCTGAAACAGTTTTCACATTCTTTTGTGAAAATTGAGCCTGCATTTTTTGCTTCAGAGTTTAAATAATCCTCTCTCCTGTATTGAAAATTACAAAGTTGTTATTTCAGCTGTGTAAAATATGTATGTTTTAGTTGAACTCTTGTACCCGTGCTACAGTCCTCCAGAGGTTCTGAATGACTCAGCTTAGTTATGCTTGTGAATGTTAAGAAAATATGTTTGAGTGAACAGTTTTTCAAGAAACGTGTTTCAAATTTAAACCAAACTTGTTATTGCATTTTATGTGAAAGTCGTATACATATTGAATAATCAATTTATCTAAATAAGAAGCAAATTTTGCATATCATTTGGATTATTCAACAAATTTTAGATTACGTAAATCTCAAGATGATAAAATGTATTTTTAGAAAGGCAAACAAAAACCGTTCTTCTAGGTTTTGGTATTAAATTTTCGAATAAATGTCCGATTTTGCTGTATTTTTATCCTAGTAACCGTGATACTTGTTGGGCGTCGCCAGTATTAGAAGAAAATGTGCATTTGTCCAAATCTTTGTATGCGATTTTTTTAGGTAGTATCATTATTGCTCTCTTGATGAGCATCAAATATACAACGTGATATTTTCAAAAGAAATAATTATAAATTTGGTTTTGTCTAATTACCTTAGTACCTTAATTTTCAGGACTACATAAAATGTTTTTCTATTCTATTTGTTTTTCAGTATGGCATAAATACGTCTTTAATTCATCCATTTGTGATATAAATATTTTTCTAAATGAGTCGACAAAATAGTACAGTTCCTAATATTTTTGTTTGTATCACAAAGACCCTCAACTAGTCTGGTTTTTACATTGGAACGTCTTTCTTATACTAGTGGTCTCTCGTAATTCTGTAAACGATGAAAGTAACGCGAAAAAAAAACATTGAATAGTTATATCTGCTGGCATGTTATAATGACATCATTATTTCATTGTATTTGAGTGACGTGTGGAAATTCATTATGGTCCAAGGAAAATAATGAAGTTCAAAAATTCCTAGTATCATAATGAAATTCAAATGTAAAGTTTCAAAAGATTCAAAGTACAAAACTTCACCCTTCAAATACATTTTGGATGGTATCACCGATACTACTTTTTGAAATGAAACACATTGTGATTGCTTGATAGATGGCGCGGGGGCACATCAACTTAAAATTTTAAATGAATGAATTGGGTTCAATTTCAAAATCTCCGCCTATTTATGTTTTGAATCGAATTCGAAAATAAAGATTATATATGTTATGAATCTTGTCAAGAAAATTTACTAATTTGAGTTTTTTTTTTACTATAAAATTCACACTTTCAAATGAGAATAATCTCGCAACTGTCATGTCGTCTATTTCGAATTTAGATTTGTAATAACCTGTTAGTTCAAAAACTCTTATTTTTTTATTTTTGTTCATCGTACTCTGTGAGGTGTTCTTCACGGTTTTGCAGTTGGTTTCGTTATTGACAAAGAATTTGTACGCTGTATAATTTTTTCTGCTATTTTTATATAAAATACAAAATTGTATACATAAAGAAATTCTGGTAATGAATGGCTCATTCATTTGTCGAAAATATGAATTATTAATGCCCTAGGGGATAGATATATTGTGATTATTATAATTTCAACTGCCTCAAATAAATTCTTGAAGTGTGACAGCGCGAGTTTGTTCCTTCCTCTTTGCACGGTGGCAGGCGGTAAGAAGTCGGAACAATCGATTTTCAGTTGTGTATTTTAAAATAGAACTAATTCTTAGTTTGTCTCATATTGACCATAACTAAGAATTCTCATATGGATCCATACTGAGATTTTTCAGAAATTCAACATTTTTTTTTTCTCCTTCATAAAACAATATTCTTATAGAAAGGAACATTGTTAGTGAAAATGATTCACCAATCTGGTGGTTTTTCATCAACATGAAAACACAATTTAAATATCTGCTGCATATTTTATCGAATAATTGATAATTATAATTTTTTAGCATATTCAAGATTGTTTCACATTATTGTTCACAGGTAATAATAACTATTTTCTTTTGCAGCCAAGCTCGATGGAGTCAGCAAACCCCTCCGAAAATCGCACTCCATGGAAGAATACCTCCAATTGGAATCCGAATGGCAACCCCCGGAACCAGCCAAATCGGGGAAGAAGAGGGTAGGTTGTAGTTGTTTATTTTTCGAAATGAGATAGACCCAGCATTCAAGCATCTACGATTATTGCTATTTACCAATACTGACGACACTAGTCAACAAAAATATCCAAATATAAAATGTTATTTTTTTTTTATTGTTCTGGTTCTAATGAAAAGGAAAATCCTGTAGAGTCGAGGAAACTTCGTAGGAACTGAAGGAAAGTAGGAAGGAATTAATATGTATATATATATATATATTTTTGTTCCTGATTGCTGTATGATTCTGGCAACATCCCCCTAGGCAACGAATTCCAAAGCTTTGCTGTTTTTTAACAACAAGCCCGGGGGAAGGGATGTTCGGTAAAGTGACGACTGAGTCTGAAATCTGGACCCGTATATATATACACTATCTAATTACAAAAAGTATTTTGCACAAGTATGAGAGTTCATATTGATACTAGCGCAAATATGAAAATCGTTGTTTCGATTCATTCGTTAATACATTCAAAATTACCTTCTCTGCGGCAGCTTTAATATGTTAGGAACATTGTCGGTGCCTATTAGAAGCATATTCTTTGTTTTTTTCTCCAGACTTTGTATAAATAAATTACCAAAAACTAATAAATTTGATCGGAAGACAGTCTGACCGATAATTTAATCGTGACAACTTGTCAACTGCAGGTTAAATCCTGGCAGTGTCTACGATACCGTCTACCTGGCAACAATCACAACCATCATTCGAGACTCGTGTTATACAATTCAGTAAAAATTTTGCTATTGCCCTATGCCCATATTCAGTGTAATTCATTATATTATATGAATGAAGATTCCAACGAAATTACAAAAAGACTTGTATGTAACACATTGCAAAATGGCTAGTTTTTTGCACAACACTCGCTACGCTCGTGTTCCTATATCAACATCTGGTGCAAAAAACGCTCATTTTGCAAGTTGTTATAAATAGCTATAAATGATACATATGACGTCATCGATATTTTTTTTATTAAAAGGGTATATTTTTCTAAGTTCAACCATACCACATACGTCATATCTAACACTTCAAGTTCAAGTATACTGAGTATAGAAGAAATCAGTGTTCATATTTCTCAACATTTTTTTTCATTATTGTCAAGTAACCCAAGGAGCTCAGTTCAAGCATTTTCTATAGATTTCCTATTTGTTTATTTTCACTACTTACCTATGATATTTTCATTGCAAATCAATAATGAAACAATTGTTGAGAAATATGAAGACTGGTTTCTTTTATGCTTAGTATACTGTAACTTGAAGTGTTATATATGACGTATGTGGTATGGTTGAAATCAGAAAAATATGGGCTTTCAATTTTTGATATAAAAATATACCCTTTCAATTAAAAAAAATATAGATGACGTCATACCTTGCAAGGTGGTGGGGGAAAAATCAATTTTTTTCTAAAAAAAGGTGGACGACTGAAATACAAAATCGACATATCCGAGCTTTACCTCCGAAAATAATTAATTCGTAAGATAATGGAGCGTTTAAACACATTATAAACGCACTGTATGGAGAATAATTGGAATTTAGTGGTAGGAAAGAGGTATATTTTGTGATTTTAATTTTAAGAATTATGAAATAATAATTGTTTCGAAATATAAATAAATCAAGATTTGCAAACGTGTAACATGTACATACCTATATGTATGATTGTCTAGTTTACGTGAAAAGGGCAACAAAAAAGCAAGAAAGAAACAATCTGAATCATAATTATCTCAGAATAAATAAAACTTTTAATAGTTCTGGCTATTATGGAGTCATCCTATACAATGCCCTACGAATGAAAATCAAATAATTATTTAATTCAAGATACACCATTACTGATTTAAATATTTACATGTATATGACATTTTAGCATATCTTCAAACATTTTACACCATATTTTGTATTTTTGTTGAGTTGTGTATGAATGGCAACAATAAACGAAGATCAGCTCTGGATTTAAACGTTTTTCTTATATAGTAGACATCAGTTGAGTGCGAACATAGGCCTAATACAGAGGACTTGACTCTGACCCTCTTTTGTCTAGCTTTGACATTGAACTGACTACTGTATGGTGCGACCGCGTCGTAAACCAAAGTACCTGGTGAAATAGATCAATTCAGGGTATAGTTCACTTATTTAAATTTTCTAAAATTATTAGAATAGATTCGTTCATAAACTATGGAATCAGTAACTTTATTTTCGGCACGCGTTGCTTGGAGTATGGCGAGCAAAGCGACTATTCCATCATATGAGCATGGATGGCTTGGTGCTGGTTGTGTCTAATTTGAAATATATTGGCGGAAGAATATTGGTCAGATCATAAAAAAGCATCAACAGAGAAAGTATCAGAAATACGCGCAAAACATACACAGGTATTTTTTTGCGAATTTACACTCATACCTAATCTGAGCGGTTAACCTGTTCGCCACATACGACACTAAAGACCTTTTTGCGAAAAGATCTCTATGTATGAGTCATTCTTCTGTCAATAAAAGTTGTTTTCGTTACAGAAGCTGTTTTGATACGTAGTTGGGTTTCATAATGACTTCATTTCGGACGCAAAATAAAAGCACTTGTATTCCAAACTTTTTTTTTATGTTCTGGTCCCACGTATTGTTCAGAGAACATCGTGAGTGCCGAGGAAAAGTAGGTAGGAATTGGTTCGTTGGAAGAACGAGCCCTGGAATAGACATGTTCGGCATGTCTCCAAAGTGACGGCATGTGGATATGAGGACTGAGCTCGACGGGTCAGTCTCGATGGGACCTCTAACAATGGAACGATTGATGATATTTCGGAAGAGCATCGTCTAAGACATATCGCTAATATTTCTGCGGTGTTCTAGAGAAGTGAGCGGGCTTATGAGTGAAGTAAAACCGACGAGAAGAATGGTCCCTTTTTGAACAGAAGTTTCAACGTATTTTTGGGTGCTGCACTCCATATATGGGAACAGTATTCCAGGACCGATAGAATTTGTGCCTTTTAAAATAAATCATAATCATGACGGAATGTGAAATACTTCTTGGCACGAAACAGAAAATCAAGTTTTTCAGGGGCACTTACATCACATGGTTTTCCCATGAAAGGGTTCTGCTGATGGTAATACATAGTTACCCTCTCTAGAGAAAAAAACATGCTTGGAACTTATTCACATTGGATTCCACCAAGTTGTTGGATCTCCATTCTAGAATTTTTGTTATTCCATTCACGATTATTTTCCGTTAAATTCTGCGTTTCTGCTCATTTCTTGTTCATTTATTGTTCAAATATGACAAAGCAAACCTTAACAATTCACAGAATCGTTTCTGCTGGAAATAATAATTTGGATAAAGTGTATCAGTTTCCTCAACTTTGTATGATCGGAACCCATGTTTTTCCAGAATTCCTCTCACTAAAGTTGCCCTCAAGTCTACTTCTTTCGCATCAGCTTCAGCAGTTAATTCAGGATTCTCGTTGACTGTTTCATCACTGTCAACTAAAACTTACTGTTTTCTAGAAAAATCCGAATCAAATTTCTGAAAGTTATTTATGACAGGATGAATTGTAGAAATGTTCGAGGTGGTCAATTATTAAATTAATTGATGAATCGGTTTCTGATTGCATGTATTGAGTTCTCTTTATAATACCATTCAACAATCTCAACTTGTTTTGACACGTCATAGAGATCCATTTCGACAGCAATGAATATCTCTTTTACAATTGATGACCCAACAACAAAGGAAAACGTTTGAATATGACAAAACCTGATGACATTTTGACGTGAGCGTTTGTGTAAATGGGCATGAGTAAATTCGTTCGCGTTGGACCTATATTCGCACTTGCCTGGTTTTGACTGTATATTAAAATGTCCTGTCCACTATATTAATTCAAGAAAAATTAACAATTCTTGCTCATGACCCATTCTCCTTTGGCATGGAAAGAATACAGAACTTGTGAAAAATTCCATTATGTATTAAAGCTGTGTGATTTTATTTATGTTTGGATACTAAAATAACAAACACTTTTTTAGCTATGATGGTAATAATTCAAGCCCTTAACATGCACATATTAGAAAACAAAAATACTCCACAGATATTCACCCATCACCTATGCATGGGGTTGGAGCTGTTTCATGGTTGGATAATTCCAGTACTTTAATTTTTTTTTAATACAGGGTCAAGTACTGGAATTATCCAGATTAAACTACCAACACTTACCGAAAATTGGATGTGGTACCGTTCTACACACATGATAGAACAGTACCACATTCAAATTTCATTAAGTAGTGGTGGTTTAATCTGATAAATTTCGAATTTGAAACCTTATCAGATTTTCGGTTGGCTGTTTATTGCATAATGGGGTCCAGATAGTCTTCGAAATTGAAGGCTACAAATGTAGCTAATGTGTATATTTTGAATATTTTCTATAAAAAAAACTGTTGTATAGGTACGGTGGGCCGATCTGGAGGAGCAGAGGGAACAGGCGAAGATGAGGCGCATTGGGTTCGTTGTTGGACATACGAACTGGAATAGAATGATGGATCCAACTGGAGGAAGCAGTGCTCTAACTCAGACAAAATATATTTGAGTGTCATTTATTTTATGTCGTTTCATTAAGGAGTAACTTATGTATGATTTTTACGTATTTGAATTATATCGGATTTTTAATCCAATTGTAACTATTAGTAAAGAGTTAAGCAAATTTTTATTTATTTTTTCTTGCTAATAATTGTTACCCATTTGATTTTAAATATTGCAATTATAGTCGAGTATTGTTGGTAATAACTCATTTTGCAATCCTTAGGTTGCACAATAGTATATTATTCAACAAGTGTGTAATGATGGCTATTACTAATGAGAATGAAGTTTGATCTTCAGCGGCAGTGGAGATGATTTTGGTCAGAGAATAACTAAAAACAAAACAAGTGTTCAGGATTCAATATGATATCATTGTCGAATATTAAAATTGGAAGTTCATAAGTTATCTATGAAAGTACAGAAAGGCAACAAAGTTTTTTTTTATTTCGACTATATTATCGAAATTTCGAAAAAAAGTCTTAATTTGCGCCATAGAAGTCAAAACTTGAAAATGTTTGTACTTTTCGGAATTATATGGTTTTACGTAACTAACAGAGTAAAATAATGAGTTTTTATTGGGATATAGTAATTTTGAGAGACTGATTGAATTTGGGTTAAATGATGCGTCTTCCGGTAATACGAGTTTTGTGATTTTGTTGGACTTTGAAATTTTATGGTCCAAATGAGAAAACCTTCGATATAAATCACCAATCAAATTCATCTTCAAATTTAATTCAATCTGTCTCCAAAAAGTATAAATATGTATTTTATCATTATATTGCACACCAGAAAAACTCTTCAAAAGGTCATCTGTGGACCTATAGCATTTATGAGAGTGGAATCTGAACCATTCTTAGGTTAGTGGAAGACGCTGAGTCTCGAACCCAGGTCGGCTGGCGCTGTGTGAGAAGCCAATACAACTTCAAAACGACTTTCCAGAATAAACAAAAAGAAGGGAACAAGTAATTAAGTTATTTATATTACAGTGGTTTTATCTGAAAGAAATATTCAAAGTTTTATTTCTTTTCATCTTTTGTCTTATCTAGAAGCACGCTGCGGATTCCAGCTTTTTCTAATTCCTCAATCAAATCGCCAGACTGATGCATCTGCAGCATAATGTCACAACCTCCAACAAATTCACCGTTTATAAAAATTTGAGGAATTGTGGGCCAGTTTGAATATTCTTTTATGCCTGAAAAAAAAATGTATTCAAAATAATTTCATTTGCTTTCATGGTGATTTTTGTTCTGTGAAGAGTTGAAACAGGGTAGCTTGGCGTCAAAGCAGTCCAGATATCAAGCATTCGAAACTTATGTATCATTACATCTAATAAAGGAAACAAGCTGCCAGGACTGCTCATTGCAATATATACAATAGAAATAATTGGGTCAAAAATTATCAGAAAACAACTACTTTCCTGGCTAATACCACGACGAACGTTGAATTACATCTGATGAATTTCCGTGCAGAGTTCCTACAAGGCTTTTTCTACAATTACTAGTTGCATAGAAATTTTTTGGACAACCTATAGATGGATTTATGGCTTTTGCCCTCATTATTATAGGATAGGTGGGTAGGTTATTAGTTATTGTCTGCATCCTATTTTTACTGCATCCTTCGATGAACATTTCCATGCAACTAGAAATTGCAGGGAAAGCCTTGTAGGAATACGGAAAATCATCAGATGTAATTCAACGAGAAGCCAGAATTTTTCCCAACAAACGCCCACATGTCATGTTGAAAGTGAGGGAAATTGACTAGATGCCAATCCTAAATGCCAATGCTTCATTTGACTAAAGTTTGTGATGGACTCTTCATTGAGTAGAATTCATATTGAGATGGCAATATTGCAAGATGGACAATAGTGTTGATAGTGTTCATACATCAGAAAGAGGCATTGATTTAACATAAATAACAGGCAACAGGCCCATGCAGGTAGTACACCATATTGTTGTGGTTATAATTAAAGCAAATTTTGAATTAACAGATGTGATTATATTGAACATCATTATAATCACATCACAATTTCCTATCTCGCAATACTGCCATCTCAATATGAATTCGACTATGGTGGATCTTAATATAATTTTGAATGCAAGCACTTTCTGTCCAGGGTCTACATAATAATTTACCTTTCCTTAGATCTTCGTCATTCAAAACATTATGGGAATCATAAGACACTCCATGCATCCTCAATATTTGGATTACTGCATTACTAAAACCACACTGGGGTTGTTCGGGGACTCCTTTCATGAATATTACCACTTTATTATTTCGTACTAGTTTTTCGATTTCTTCTTTTGGTTTAGTGCTGTATAGTCTTGAGATTGATAGAAACGGTCGTAAATTCCAGCTTTTATTCAAAATATTCATATTTGTTTTCCACAAAAACCTTTTCCTAACCTGCCTACTTGAGTACTTGACTTGCCTACACTACTACACTTTTCGCGAAATGCGTTCATTGCATTCTCGCTAGGTGACGCTGAAAATTTAAGCGCGAAACAATATAATAGTGATCATCTGCTAAATTCACAGAACTCATAATATCTTAGATGAGGTCTGTGGCTGAATTACATAAGGTGAGCTCGGATTGGTTATAAGGAGTTGGAGCGGAGTGAGAGTGGAGCTAAAGTCGATAAAGACACGTGGCAAATTTTGAAGCACCGCGGTTTTCTGTGTCCGAAGTTCCCGAACGACTTTTTTGATAATAAAGAGAACCTGTATATCAAAGTGTATATCTACTAACACAATTGATCACCTATTTTCAAATAATGATTTATCGGTGCTTCGACTTGACCTTGCTCGAACTCCTTGGACGCTTTTCATTATACCCGAACGCATATGGTGCTTACCGAGTGAATAGAGTCAAAAGAGTGAGCAAGCCGAACTCAGCTACTAGCTACTAGAGACCGAGGTTTATTCGTTTGCAGCGAGGTGTAGCACTTTCCTACACCTGGTATGATTTACACTCGATTTTAGCATTCGTTTGCAAATTAATTTGACACATTCCTTTGTTTGAACTGCACTCAGCTACACTCGATTCAAAATGTGGTGTAAATTACACAACACCTCATAGTGTTTAATTATTTAGGTTCATTCGATTGCATCGAGGTGTCGTGTAGTTTTTTTTTACAATTTTTTTTTAGATACACTACGGCTTATGGCAAGAAAGACCAGGGACCCTATTCTCAAATGTCGACAACCCTATGTCGCATACGACAAAATATTTCTATCACTTTTCTCGACCAAGCATCAAAAAGAGATAGAGATATTTTGTCGCATGCGACATAGGGTAATCGACATTTGTGAATCGGGCCCCTGATCTACTTTCTGTCAGTTCAACCATATAATTATAGATGTCAGCGATGTCGCGCCCTTTGCGCATACTGCGATTAGACTTTTCGATGGGGGCGGGGATTGGCGCAGTGGTAGCGTCGGGGTATCGTGATCGAAAGGTCGCGGGTTCGATCCCCAAGCAGGACAAGATTTTTTCAGTTTCAGATGTAAATCTGAGTGATTGAATCTTGTTGCTGGCTGGGGATAATCCTCCACTAATAATTAACAGTGCTGCTCCTAAAGTGGCGTATGGAGTTAGTAACAAAGCCTAGCCAGAACACTAGTATGAATGAGATATATGTTTGTGACGAATGTCCGCCGTCTTTGACGTGCCATACCAATTAAAATAGGGATGCAGTATTGCCTAGAGCAAGACAACTGCATCCCCCCGATACAGCTTCGTTGTCTACGTATATGTTTATTGGAACTTTCAGCCTTAAAATGAAGTGAGGATTCTACCCTCGGAATTTGTCCCCTTCATTCTGGGACACCCTGTATATTTTCCACGTGAAAACTAGTGGAAGTCCTTTATATGAAGTCGTTCATTGGTCGTTCTACCAACGTCTCCTAATAGTCGTATAGATCTTCAAAATGACGTCTTTTATAGTCTTCTTTTAAGACGTCAGGGTGACGTCCTGCTGATGACGTCCCATGGCTGTAACATTTTGACGTCATTTCGGAGTCTCTGAGTCGTCACTTTTTGACCTCACTTGGTCAATATAATTTGACCAAATAAGGACGTCATTTTGACGTCACGGTGCTACTACCTGGGTTAAACTTTCTCAGTGTAGTTTTTGACATCATTTACTATATATCTCCAAAACTATATTAATATTATTATTTATAAACATATTTTAATATTCTGGTCAGTCATGGGCTGGACTGTCAGCAGTGTCAGCCCTTCAAAGGATGACACTCTTTTATTAGGCGACTTTTTTAAGTTTTTAAATTCATCAATGGATAATGCGCATTCGTGCTGTCATTGTCATTCTCCATTAGTTAAATAAGGATGCAATGCTCATCGATGGATCCATCGATGAATTTAAAAACTTGCCCATAGTGACTGACCAAAGAGTAGGGGCCTATAGGAGGACTGACATCATTCTGTGGGTTAAAACAGAGATATTGCAAATTGCAAGTTCTGTCTATTCGTCCCTTATGTACACGCGTCGTTCATTGTTCATAACCTGAGTTAAATCTTAGAATCTTCGATTTTTCTTTCTACATAATTTATTTCAGATGAATTTCCCAAAGGGGTTTCGATATTAAGTTCTTTCAGGGTGAGAGTAGATAACACAAGCTCTTCAGTGAAAAGGGCCGAAGCAAGAGTGTCGCAGGGGTCGAGCGCCTCTCACCACGCTTGTATTCGCTATATACACACGACTTCCCAATGCATCCAGGTACTAACACGGCAATATACGTCTATGATACGGCAATATACGCCTATGATACGGCAATACACGCCTATGATACGCCTATATATACGCCCATGCGTAACATGCATTGAAGCCGCAAGGCTCGTGGAATCGCATATGGGGGCAGTCGTGCCGTATATGGCGAAAAACAAGATAGTGGTCAATCCGGCAAAAACGGAACTCATGAACTTCACCTGGAAAAGGAAGCGCTTGCGCTTGGAATTCACGGAGGAGTTCAGAGTTCTGGATACCCAGTTGAGGAGTGCAGTACTTGGGGGTATAGTTGGACAAGAAAGCTGACACTTGGTTAACATGTCAGCTTGGCAATCTAGCGAGCTGCGGGAGCTGTGAAAAGGACATACCCGTTGATAGCCAGGGATTCCAAAAGGTCAATGGATACTAAAGTGTTACTTCATAAACAGGTCATCAGAACAACGATAACCCCTATGCTTGTCCACTGTTCTGCAGCGTACCAAAAACAACTATGTTGAGATTGAATGAATGCAGAACAAAGTACTCCACATAGTCAGAAATAGTGACAGATACAATTCGGCTGGACGCACTGAGGGAGTTAGCCGATATTCAAATCATCGAAGAATTTATCGAACGCCAGTCTGATAAATTCTTTTGGCCTTGTAAGCCTACTGACCAGGGACATAACAACAGTCCAAGCCCTACATACAACAGGCCAAAAAAGAACGCGAGGCTCATTTGTCAAGCATTGGATATTTTCCATGTAATCCCAGCCGACTAACGATAGTACAAAAACCGACAATGAGTGCAATCCGGTTCAAAACTAAATGTTCCCGACAACGTGATGTCTTACATATAATGTGTAAAGATCCCCTGCATAACATGGAGGAGGCAGAGTAACACCTATGCATAGACTATCACTCGCAGCATTTAAGAGCCTACACAACAACGTAAGGCAGGTGTGAGCTGGTTTTGCCCCCGCCCGTTGAAAGTCTTCTTTTTTAATCGTACATTTCTGTTTTTTTTAATTCTCCATATTAATGTGCGGAGCATACCTAAATCCACAACGGCCCTTTCTATCGATACAAGAGGGTAGGTGTAGGTGTAGGTGTCCAGTTATCGGTTAAATTTGATATTTCGGCGCTTCAACTTCACCAAACACAGCATTATTCAGTTCAATACTTTAATAGCTTTAATGTTTTATTGGGTGGAGGGATTACTTCTTTCTATAGAAGCAAGATTTTCCTTTCCCCCCCCCCCCCGACGAAGCCTGCGAATTACGCCGATATCCACGCCGGGACCATACGGATTCCCGTTTGCTAATGGGGGTTTGGAGGAAACTTGGATATATCGACTCAATAGCTAGGAAGAAGATTAAGAAGAAGGAATAAAAAATAAAGAAGAAGAGGTCTGTGAATTTTGTCTTGTATCAAAGTTTTGAAAAAATTGTAAATATGTTTATGTAAAAATGTTATAGTTATGGTGTAATAAGCGTTAAATGACATCAATGACTGCAGCTAACCTACCATTACACAACGCTCCTCCTTTTTACAATGATCAAGGGAGGTCAAGTATGCCAGGCCCCTGTAGAGACAATGTGGCGCCCCCATCCTATGAGGAAGCCATCAATCCAAATGGTAATGCCTTCTGTTCTCAAATAATTATATTTAGTTAGTTAGGAATTTGTCTTAAGATCCAGATGTTTACTCAAAACAGCAAGTGAGTCTGCCACCAGAGTGTTTTCTTAATAGTATAGCTCAAAGCCCCCTCCTGACAGTATTTGTTGTAGCTTTCAACTCATTCTTTTAACAGCTAATTTAGTTGTGTATATCACACGGGCTCATGTCATTTGTTATAGTGAGCCATCGAATTTCAAAAAAATTTTGGTCTCCTGAACAAAAAATCCAAATGAAATTTTTGGCGGTCTCAAGTAATTTCGGAAATATGGGATGCTGCAGAAGCTACAACACCTTAGCCTAGAGGAAGCAACTTCAAATGGTTCGAGTCCTATCTGACCATAATTAGATAGTGAAAACTGATGCCATCTCCAAAGTAGGCGAGATAAGTGGTGGGCTACCTCAGGGTTCAAACTTGGGACCAGTTCTCTTCTTGATCTATATTAATGATATACCGAACTCAACCATATCAGTAAATCTTACCCCATTTGCAGATGATGCAACGATTCTTTGGCATAATAAATCAATCATTCTAACTGAGCTTTAATGTCTAAGAAAAATTTTTCCTGTTGACAAAGCGTGAAAAATTCATAAGTGGAGAAATCCACTACGTCCAGTTATAAAGTCAAAAGTACAAACAATACTTAGATATAAACATAAAATATTTTTAGTACAGAATACAATTACAAGAATATAAACAAGTTTTAAAATATATAAAATATAATCACACATTTAACACAAACTAGATACCTATCATATAAGTTAAATAACCTAGAGATAAATTATACGTGATATTAAAAACTTTAAAACATTTCGTTGTAATATTCCTGAAGGTTATAGTACGGTTTTTGAGTGAGGAAATCTTTAACTTCCTTTCTGAATTTCTTTATACTACCAATTGCTTTAAACTGGTTTGGCAAATGATTAAAGATTTTTTGCTTTCATATATGATAGAATGTTTGGTTCTAGTCAACTTGGGTATTGGTAAAGAAAGGTGACAATTATTTCTAGTGGGCAAATGATTCACAGGTGTATTATTCGCTGACTGATGTCTAGTATGAACCAAACAGACTGTTTCCAAAATAAAGAGGCAGATGAGATTTAGAATTTGTTGATTGATATACAGTGGTCTACAATGGTTCTTTGCTTTAGCCTTACATAAATAGTGAATTGCTCTTTTCGGTAGAATAAACACAGAAAACATATGTTGACTATAAAAACCCCAGAAGGCTTAGCCGTACCTGATATGAGACTCTATGAGCGAAAAGTATGTGTTTCTAGCAAGCATATCTAAATTACACAAAGAGTTATCCGTAGATATCACAAAACTCAAAAACTGGTGTGACTCAAACTTATTATCATTCAATCCTTAGCGACTTCAGATTTTTATTTGATGGCCCGAGAAAGTGCTAGGAATCGCACGTTAAAAGGTGAGACCTCGTTAATCCTTGGCTCGCACAAGTCCACAACCACACATGAATTCATATACCCACAGCTATGAATTTTAACCTCGTGAAAAAGAATATGAAATCCAAAAAACTCTACAATGTCGTTTTATCAGATAATTGATTTATTTTCGACAAACTCTCCCCCACCACACCCCTCCGACGGTGCTACAAATGAATTCATATACCCACAGCTATGTATTTCAACCACCTGAAAAAGAATAACCTACTTAAAAACTCTACAATGTCGTTTTACCAGAAAATTGATATTTTTTCGATGAACTCTTCCCCACGACACCCCCTCCGACGGGGCTACAAATGAATTCGTATACCCACAGCTATGTATTTTAACCTAGTGACAAAGAATATGAAATCCAAAAAACTCTACAATGCCGTTTTATCAGAAAATTTATTTATTTTCGACAAACTCTCCCCCACCACACCCCCTCCGACGGTGCTACAAATGAATTCAATACCCACCTGAAAAATGAAATGAATTCATATACCCACCTGAAAAAGAATAACCTACTTAAAAACTCTACAATGTCATTTTACCAGAAAATTGTTTTTTTTTCGACAACTCTCCCCCACCACACCCACTTCAACGGGGCTACAAATGAATTCATATACCCACAGCTAAGTATTTCAACCTCCTGAAAAATAATAACCTATCCAAAAAACTCTACAATGTCATTTTCCCAGAAGATTGATTTTTTTCGACAAACTCTCCCCCATCACACCCTTTCCGACGGAGCTACAAATGAATTCATATACCTACAAATATTCAGTCCAGCCTCCTAAAAACAAATCTGCCATAAAAATATTCTACAACGCCTTTTTAATACTAAATATATTCATTTAAATAATATCACCCCCCCATTTCACCCTTTCTCATAGCATAAAAAATTACCCGAATACTAATATCCCATGGTAATTAACCTTCTGAATATGCTAGAACCATTGAGGAATGTCTAATTCATCATTCAAGTAAGAAAGAAAAATTTTACCAACCGAGTTAACTTTTTCTCCGTGTACATTTGATGCTTACTAGCTGATGTACCCATAGGTGATAGTTATATGGAAAATACTTCAGTAACAAAATTCTAAACTTTCTTCTGATGCAGTGAGGGTTATATCAAACGAACTGTGCTACTCCCCATAGAAAACATCATATTATGCACTGGCTGAATCGCTGAATCCTGTCTGAAGTATGCAATCTTCAGCTCATGCAACAAATATTCATTTTACAAAAGCGGGCGGTTAGATATATTTGTAAAACCAAACCACAATATTCCTGTAAGATACTTTTTATTAACAACAGAATACTGACGGTAATATCCATTATGGAAACTGTATGCTTAATATTTAAAAACAGTTTTGAAGTTTATCCCACACAAATGCCACCCGTCAAAGTGAGAGAGGTCAGATTAGGCTGCCAATACCGGTCATGGACTTTCTTATTAAAGGTTTTTCCTGTTTCTCACTTCTTTGAAATTTTATTTAGTTGTTTTCAAAAAAAAAAAAATTGAAAATCATCAAAACCATGGACTTATGCGATTGTTTTCAGGAAAAACTAAATCAAATTTTGAGTTCGAAAATGGGAACATAGATAACATCTTACCAATATGTACTTATTTTTTAATTCACTTAGAAAAATTAACCAAAAAAATAGGGACTACCAAACCCATGCATACACTGTTTATAGTATAGTACAACTTCCTCTTAATCAATCAATCAATCAATCAAATCAATCAATCAAAATATCCTTTATTGTCAGAAGATATCATCTCATGGACAAAGTTTTACAAAATGGATTCATACAATAATTTATATAATATAAAGGTAAAAAAGATAAAAGTAAAAATATAAAGAATATGTGACTTGTCAATAGATAAAATACATTCAAAGTTTGTTAAAAAATTAAAACACAAGAGTACATGTATGTAAATATATGTAAATGTAAAAAAATCAATCTTAATATAAAAAAAATGAGTGACTTGTTGATAAAATGCAGTCACAAGACTTGTCAACAATTACGAACACAATAATATATGCATATTTATAAATTTGGGCTGGAGGACCTAGGTCAATGGTATACTAAATTATTAATATCAATGTTAAGTAGCCTATAATTTTACATTGAGGAATTCGCTTACATCGTAAAAGGCTCTCTCGATAAGGGACAGCGTGAGTGATTTTCTAAATAAGGATAAAGAGTCAATGGTTTTAATTGATGTTGGAAGATGATTATATATTAAAACGGCATTATATATCAGCGATTTTTTTATTAAATTTTAAGAGGGAATAGGAAGCCTCAAATCATTATTTTGGCGGGTGGATCCATGAATAGTGTCATACAGTGACTTATTTTTATGTATCAAGCATGCTGTTTCGACAATGAAAAGTGAAGGAAGTGTAAGGATTCTCTGTTCTTTAAATAATTCTTTGCAAGAGACTCTAGGCCCAACTTTGCAGAGATATCGAACAGCACGTTTTTGGAGAATAAAAATCATCTTAAAATATTGCATACTGCAATTTCCCCAGAACGCTATGCCATATCTAGCGTGTGATTCAAATAGGGCATGGTATACTGTTTTTGCAGTTGGCATAAGGCTCGATTTTGGAGCCACCACCACTTCTCATTCCAAAACGTAATTAAAAAAGGGCTTTGAGGACAGTAGAAGGAGTGAAAAGAAGAAATGCTAGAGACATTTTTATTAAATTCAGGATTGCCATGCATTTACAGTGAATTTCAAAAAATTTGCACCATATGGAAAACTTATTTATTTATTATCCATTTGTCAGAAAATGTTATTCTTCATGAAAATTGGTGCATTGCAGAATACTTGCATATGAGTTGTCAAAATTTTAAATTTCCAAAGCGTGTTCAGGGAAGAACAAACAAAAAATAGAAATTTTGATCAGGTGTAAACTACTCTTATTTTTTACATGATCAAAAAAGTTTATTCAAAGAAGTTGTTTAGAATGGAAAACAATATTTATATTTGGAATCACAGCCATCTAGGGAAAAATTACTTTTTTGTCATTTTTTATGATTATGGCGATCTTAAACTTGCAGATTTGTATTATTTAATGGTTTAGCATTGATTAATTGTTTTATTCAATGATTGATTTTATTCAATAAAATCAGACTGATAGTTATTATGGACATTTGCACCAAAAATCTAGTAAAAATTCAAACTATTTTCGACAAACGTCAATATTATAGGAATATGAGGGAGGCGCCTACGGTGCATAATATGAGATAATAGTACTTTTTATGAGGCTAGAAACCATGAAAAATTGGGAAAAAATGTGTTGTTGCTGGAATTTCAAATCTGAATATTAGTTTCAATTCTAAACAACTTTTATTCCCCACACTTATCTTGGACACACAATTTCAAATTCTGAATTTAGTATTTTTGAAACTACAAATACATTCGAGTTATTATGAAAAATATTGAGCAAGCTGTTTTTGTTGACACAATAACAGCAAATTATTTATTCACTGTCAAATACACACTGTAGTCTAGAAAAATTGAATGTGTAGTGAAATCTCAGAAAATGGATTATTCTAATGATGGTTCACTTTTTGATTTGGTGGATGAAGTATTGTATTTCGAATCAAATGCCTGATTTAATAGAAATCTTGGTGTTTGAAATTGTGTTCTTGGAATGGAGACATTCAATCAATTCATCTTTTTCTACATCTTTCTTAAAAATATTTTGATTTCAGCTCCACCTCCTTCATATGATTCATTATTCGGAAGAGTTCGTGAAGCCCAGAAAACAAGCAAAGGAGTTCTAGAATTCGTGAAGAATCTCATCATTATAGTTTTAGGAACAAGTAAGTTGATTATGAGAGTATACATGTAGTTTATTTTCTCCTTTATGCAATTATTGCATGAATCAGAGGTACAAATTTCAAATTAATTGAATTCTTATTAACAGAACATGTACATATGAAAATGTGAATGAATAGGCAATTGCTGTGTTTTTTTTATTCAAATTAGTATTTAAAAAAATCAGCAAGTGCCCAGCATATGTCCACTGGATATGATGTTAACCACTGGGAAACTGCCATGAGTTCTGGTGTTTGATGCTACCTTGGAATAAAGAGGACACAGTTTTTCCAGAATATATCGAAGAATTCTGAGGAAGACTGAATATATTTCATGAGTTCTACAAAAGTTAAAATAATATCCAAAATCCAAGGTAAAAGTAGAGGCATATGTGCATTTCTACGAGTAGGTATGCACTAAATCGCATCTTCAGCAGGATGATTATTGGTATCGGTATTGGTTGGTATGGATGGTGACTGATGCGCTGCGACCTAGTTAGATCTATTGTGCCCCATCTTCTTCTGCTATCTCAAGGTGTTCTCGTTTACAGCATCCCCTCAAGCCTCAGTTCCTTCAGGAATTTTAGGATTTTGAGGGGGTCCATTTGTGGTATTTCTTCCACAGTAAGCTGGTGTGATCCCAGTATATTTAATCTTTTGTGGTGTACAGCATAACACTCCATCAATATGTGGTGAGGTGTTTCAGGATGTTCCCCACAGAATCTGCAGGTGTTGTCCTCCTCTAAGCCTAGCTTCCTTAGGTGTTCTTTGAGTCTGCAATGCCCCGTTAGAAATCCTGTGATTGTCTTTAGACTAGTTTTGCTGAGGTTAATCAGTGTTTTCGATCTTGCTCGGTTGAAATTGCCGAGGAGATCTTTGGCCTGCCTTAGCCCTGGAAGTCTTTGCCAGTATGTTGCTCTCATTGCTTCTTCAGTTTTATTGAGTTCTTCTTGGAAGTAAGATTTTCCAAGTCCGCAGAATGGTTCTGGCCCGATCAGTGGCGTTGATGCTCCTTTTCGTGCCAGGGTGTCTGCTTGTTCATTTCCCTCTACTCCGACGTGCCCAGGCACCCAGAGGAGGATCACCTTGTTGTTCCTGCCTAGATCATTGAGTTTTTCTAGGCATTCCCAGACCATCTTCGAGTTGATGTTATATGAGCCCAACGCTTTGATGGCTGCTTGACTATCAGAGAGGATTGCAATTTCCTTGTTCCGGTAGTTCCTATCGAGGTTGAACTGAATGCATCTTTCTATGGCGTGAATTTCCGCTTGAAAAATGCTGGGGAAGTGTCCCATGGGTTCGGAGTACTTGGTACGAGGTCCGAATACTCCTGCTCCAGTTCCGTTTGGAGTTTTAGACCCGTCCGTGTACCATGTAATGGTATTCTTACCCAGTGCTCGAATGGATTCTGTGCTCCATTGTTTCTTGGTATTTAGTTCCGTTCGAAAAAAATTCTCGAAACTAAATTTCCTGGTAATTTCGTCAGTTGGGAGATCGGCAAGGTGTGCACTTCCGGTGGGGGTTGAGCCCCTTACACTGTGTGCTGTCCCTTTAAGTCCGACTTTGGCCAACCTCAGGTTTGCTCCCCAAGCAGTTCTCCTCACCGTGAGATGGAGAGGAGTGAGGTCCAGAATGACCTCCATTGCTGCTGTTGGAGTTGACCTCATTGCTCCTGTTATGCAAAGACATGCTAGTCTTTGTACTTTCTCCAGGATTTTCTTTGTTGTGGCGAGTTCGGTTCTACCGTGCCACACTACTGCTCCGTAGGTGATCATAGGTCTCACTATCATGGTGTACATCCATCGCAGTATTGATGGGTTACAGCCCCACGTTTTTCCTGCAATGTTCCTGTACACCATCAGTGATGATTTTGCCTTGTTAGCGATCTTTTCTACGTGTCTGTTCCAGAGCAGTTTTGAGTCTAGGGTTAGTCCTAGATACTTCACCTCTTGCTGCCATCCTAAATCTGATCCGTCGAGGCGAACAGTTCCTTCGAATTTGCCTTTGGCCATAATGACTATGTCGTCAGCATATCCCAGGCAAGTGACTCCGTTCCCGGTAAGTGTTCCGAGTAGTTCGTCTACTACGAGACTCCACATCAGAGGTGATAGTACCCCTCCTTGTGGGCATCCCCTGCTTGTGCTGATCCGAAAGCTGGTATCGCCCACTTTCGTTTCAGCAGTTCTTGTAGCCAGCATTTGGCACATCCATCTGGATGTGGTTCTGTCTACTCCCTTGTTCGTTAGGGCCCTATTTATTGCTTCGTGAGAGGTGTTGTCGAATGCCCCCTCTATGTCTAAGAAGGCGCATATGGCCATTTCTTTATGCTCGAGAGATCTCTGGATGCTTTCGGTAAGCACGTACAGAGCGGTTTCCGTTGATCTGCCCGCCCTGTATGCATGCTGCCCGGGGTGCAATGTCACCCTCTCCAGTATCTCAGTTCTGATGTAGTTATCTACCGTCTTCTCCACTGTCTTCAGTAAGAAGGATGAGAGACAGATTGGTCTGAATGACTTCGGGAGGGATGGGTCCTTCTTTCCTACTTTGGGAATGAAGGAGAGCACGGGTCTCCTCCAGTCGCTCGGTATGTACCCGAGCGCCAGACTCAATCTTGCTGCTTTGATAATGAATGGCATTAGTTCCGTTTGTTCTTTTTGTAAAAGGGCCGGAAATATACCATCAATTCCGGGTGACTTGAATGGTTGGAAGGAGTCAATTGCCCATTTCACTCTTTGGGGAGTGCATATGGTTTTTGCTACCTCCCAGTCTTCTCGTCTGGCTCTACCTGGTTCTTCCAGTGATCTTTCGGGTTCAAATGGTAAGCTACCTGGAAAGTTCGTCTCCAGTAAGAGGAGAGCTCGTTGCTCTTCATCCTCTGTGTAGCTACCATCTGTTCTTCTGAGGGACATTGGTCCTTGCTCTCTGCCTCTCGCCATAGTTTTGTGCAATCTGGCTGCTGCGGGGCTTGATGTGATTGTCTCACAGAAGCTCCTGATGCTGTTCCTCTTGGCTTTCCTTATTTCTTTATTATATTTTGTCAGTCTTTCGGTGTATCCCTGCCAATCTCCGTCCCGCTTGGCTTTGTTAAATAGCCGGCGGACTTCGGATCTCAGATTTGACAGGTGTTCATTCCACCAAATGGTCCCACTGAGTGATTTCTTTTCTTTTATGGGGCAGCTGGATTCGTATGCATCCATAATTGCCCCGTTAACCGCTCCTAGGGTCTGCTCAAATTCGACGTGACTGTTGCCTTTGAACTTGATCTGTTCTAGGTTGCATTTTAGATTGGTGGTGTATTTTTCCCAATCTGTGTTTCTAGGATTTCTGGTGAAGGTTGTTTGTGTCACCAGCCCTTCCATGTTGAACATAATGATTCTATGGTCCGAAAGAGAGGGTTCGTCTGAGACCCTCCAGTTCCTTACCATTCTACTAATGCCCGGGCTGCCGAGCGTTATATCTAATACTTCTTGCCTAACCCTAGTTACAAAGGTGGGGACACATCCCACATTAAGTATATTTAGGTTAGCCACGAGTATAAATTCTAGCAATTGCTCACCTCTTTGATTGGTGTCCGTCCTGCCCCAGATGGTGTTGTGCGCATTGGCGTCGCAGCCCAGCAGGAGGGGTAGATTGCTCCTGCTGCAGTAGTCGGTTAGCCTCTGTACTTCTTCTGGTGGTGCTTGCCCATCTCCAGTAAAGTATCCTGAGGCTATTACTACGTCGAGGAGTGAGTGTCCTGTGCGGATCTTGGCCCGAACCGGTACTAGGTCCCTCGTCGTGAATTCTGAAAGACAGATATAATTAATATTATTTCTGATCAGGATGCAAGCTCTGGGGTTGTCACACCTGACATCCAAGATCACCTTACCTTCTTTGTTCGGCAGTCCTTTGATCTGTCCTCTGTTGACCCAAGGTTCTTGGATCAACACAACTCCCAAGTTTGTCCTGGCGAACACCCTCGATAAGGCGGCTGATGCCCCCTTAGCGTGATGGGTGTTCACCTGGGCAACGGTTGAGTTGGAGGGTTTGCCTCCTCATCGTCCAGCAGCATTTGCTCTTCTTCGCTGGGAGTCACCGTGACGTCCTGGTCCATGCTCCCAGTCGATTCGACTTCGCTGGCCACTGTATCTTCTACAGCCCCAGGGGCTGGTGTCTTGCACGCCTCTTCTTCCTCCTTCTTCTTGCTCGAGTCCTTGCGGAGGCCGTGAACGGGGATTTTCCCGAACCTGAAGAAAATGGTGTATCCCATTTTCTTGATGGCCTCGCAGGACTCGTCATCAATGCCGATATTCAGCAACTGCCCATTGCCCTCCTTCTTGCTCCCTAGTACCTTCCACAACTGGGTGTGAAGCCCCATGTTTTGTGTGCTTACTAGGGCTAGCAGCTTCTCCGTATCGAAGTCTGTGCTCCTGGGAAAGAACACAGTGATGATGTGCGCCCTTGGGATATCTTCTCCCAGGCACACCGTCAGCTCTGCACCCTTTCAGCCAGTCTGCCGTCTCTTGGGTGACGCAGTCTACCACAAGCATGCTTGGGCGAAAGTGGATTCCTCCAAACTGGAGTTTGCACTCTGCGCCCAGCACCATCTCCTGTACGATGGCGTCTTCAAGTGCTGTGAGTTGCTCAGCACTCAGCGTCTCCCCTGGGTATTTTTTGGGGAGGACTGCGACTTTCACCGTGCTTGCTGCTTCGGCGTAGCTGGTGGCTTGCCCAGTTTGCTTAGCAGCAGCGGTGCTACCTCCCGCTTCGGTCTTCCTCCTCTTAACATTTGGACGTTGAGGGGGAGTTTGGGTTTTGGGTCCCCTCTTCTCCGTCTGTTGTGGAGGTTGAGGCCTTTTCCTCTCGATGGATTTCCTTCTTGCTTCCTCAGGTGTCAGGCCCTGTTCAAGGAAGCGAAGGTACCATCTTACTCCTGCCCCGCTGAGGCCCCTTCTCAGCGGATCATCGATACCTCCAGGCTTGCCCGGAGGTGGCAGGTCTTGTTTCCTCCGGTTGTTCCTGGAGGGTTTCTTGGAGGAAGTACCTTTACCGGATGCTTGCTCCGAAGGTTTTCCTTCTTTTTCCTTTTTCTCCCCCTTTGCTTCCCGAGGTGAGCTCGGTGTGCAGGAGGAGCCAGGACGCTCTTGAGCATCCTGGGTTGCGGTGACTTCCCGCGATTTTTCTTTTTTGTTTTTAGTCTTATCCATGTTGGTCCCACGAATAGCTAGGGAACCAATAGTCGACCACGCCGGAGCCCCGCACGGCGTGGCAAGGCTGGTACTCGAGGAGGTCGCCCGGTATCCTCGAGGCTCCGTTCAAGACGGTGCTCTCCCACCGCCATGCATCCACAGGCACGGGTCGCGTAACACCTTGGATTGGAGGGTTGCTCGGCGCCACCTTATTTAATTCGGTGGTAACCTGCGACGTGGCTGTGGGTCGCACAGTGCACGCCGTCCGGCTATCCGTCACCTGCCGACGCTGCTGGTAGCTTCCCAGGCCCCAGCAGCAGGATGATTAATTTTATATTTTTTTTATTATGTACATGTTTACTCTTTTATTATTGTTCATATTCATTGTATTGTATTTTTATATATGCTTGAAATTTTCATCAAGTGTCAACTGTCCACTATAATGATAATTGAGCGGCGTTGCCAGATCACTTTCCATTGAAGACCTGGCACCTCTCTGAAACTGATTTCAATCCATCTCTCCGTATGAGAATTCTTAGGTTTCCATAACATGTGATACATAATATAAATTAATGTATATCATGAGATAATCATGAACCCACTATCAAACTGACTTAATACTTATTTCATGATAATCATCATCTACTGGTGAATGAATTACAACGGCAATTTTGTCTTCCGTATTCGTCCTAACTCCTTTTGGCCTCCATGGTCTTCTAGCGCTCGCAATGTGGCCAAGGTACATATGACGGGCTTTTTTCATCGTTTTTAAAAGCATTTCTTTGGGATTTTTATTTTGGAAAAACTTATTTGAATAATTTTTTTTGCGACTGTATTCATCGTACTTCTTGGGGTCGTAATATTTTTTTCAGGAATTTGTATTTTTGCCTATTGTATAAAACTATATACAAAAACAAGATATCAGACAATAATTGATTCGATAGTGGTTTTCGACCAACATTGGCATGGATGGCCTTCTGAAGAAGCTAGCCACCCCCGCTAGCAAAATGTTAGAAAGCAACTCTAAAAAAAAACGACAGCCTTCAAATCCGGACAAGAATAGTTATAGATTATTAAAAATTATTATTTTATTATTATTGAAACGTTCAGATGATTGTCATTAGGAGTGATTGTTTCCACTTGTCCAAAACTACTTCTGTTTGTATGTATATTTTTTTATATCCATGCTATACTTGTAAATGTTCTTATTACTAATACAGTTCAGTAATATCATGTTCAGTGACATATGTATAAATGTAGATGTAACTGTACCTAGGTACTTTTCATGACAATGGATGTGATTCCATATATACTCCATCTATCTGTAGGATGAATCGGTATAGAATGTAACTTTCTCTTGATTCAATAAAGTAATTTTATCTCAGAAAACTTTACCTCTTTAATTTTATTATGGGAATAAGTTTAATATTTTAACTTGTTTCAGTTGGGTGTACAGTAATATTAGGCGTTACAATAGTTATTCCAATATGTATGATAATAATGGGGTCCCTTTATCTACATGACTGCCCACAAGGAGAATATATTCCAGTATATTTATTAGTTGGAGGTGAGTCAATCATTACAATAGTTTTATGAATCCTTTTAGCAAGCCATGACGGTAATCAAGTAAATTTTTTAATGCAAAAAATATGAACAGAAAGGAATCATGGTTGGTGCAACGGGGCACCGAAACCACAGAGCAGGTTATGTTGGGGCTGGAGCCATATGCAAGGAAACTGCGTAACCAAAAGAGATTCATGTTATCTTACTTAGTTTGAGGTTTAAATGGGCTGTGAATTGAAAATGAAAGTATGGGATGGAATTATATATACGAATTTGTGACAACTTTGAAATGAAGCAATACAAAATTTCCCAACCAAAGTAACAGTGCCTGCTGATATGTCTTTTTGAAGTAGCCCTGAAAATGCTTGTTCCTCTTTGTGAATATGACATACACATTATGCACACGCGTAATAATACGGTTGACGAAAATATAGCAAGAAATCAAAAAAGTAAAACCGATACTGCTGGATGATGTATAGTCCTAGTACCGTTTTTTGTAGTTCCCCCTGTTAATTAGTTCAACATAAAAAAATGGGACAAATACCGTTTTGAATTATATTACCGATACTACTTTCTTAGATGAAAGACATTGTGATTGCTCGATAGATGGCGCATCGACTTAAACAATTCATATGGGGGTTCAAATGTCACACTGTTGAAAAAATAATTCAGTTCTCTTTTCAACCATCAATCACGTTTATATGTGTTTTGTAAGGGCTTCTGTTTCTATGGATAGCAAATAGCAGATTTATCACATGTTTTTTTGAAAGACTTTTATTCAATAGAAATGATTTTCAATTATACAATACAAAGTGGTCCCAAATCGGCCTGGTTTGGTCGGTCTTGGGATCATAAAATTGTTGACAACAAGTGTGTTTGCTCACATTTTGAACAATAAAATAAATAATTAAAAAATTGTTAAAATATAGGAAATCAAGTTTGTAATTTGGACAAGCACCAGTTTTTGAGTAAAAACTTAAATTTATTGAAACTTGCAAAATTCTTTATATCCTCCGGTACTTCATTATAAGCTTTTATCGCTCTATCAATAATTGGATTATTGAGAACTTTATTTGTTCGAGGCTTTTGTATATTTAGTTCATGTTTCTGTCTTGTATCATGTGTGTGTACTTGACTTCTTTGACTCATTTCAGTATTCGTTTTCAATTGACTATGTTTATATACAAATTTACATTGTTCAATTTTGAGAATTTTCTCTAATTTATCCAGTTTTACTTGTGTATATACATTGTCTGTGGACATTCTATAGTCCAAGTTGAATAGAACTTTTTTCACCCTATTTTGTAGTACTTGAATTTTATTTAATGTTGTTATTCCACATGTACCCCATATTGTTATCATGCATCTATATATGCTTAGAAAATAAGCATTATATATTCAGTATTTGGCTTTATCATCTATGTAGGATCTACATCTATAAATGGCTCCTATCATAGGAGTTATTTTTTGTTTCATCTTATGTATATGTTCGCTCCAATCTAGCGACTCGTCAATTGTAAGGCCCAAGTATTTTGTATATTTGACTCGGTTTAAGATAGTTTCGTCTAACTTCACTTCAACTTCAGTCATTATCGTATTCTTTTGTTTAAAAATCATGTACACACACTTCATCTCATTGACTTTCAACTTATTATGAAGTAGCCATTTTTTATACAAAGTCAGGTCTTCGTTAACTATTGTTATTAATTTTTTTAATGATGAGTCATTATAAGCCAATATAGTGTCATCTGCAAAAGTAAAGTACCTAGCTTTTAATGAAGCTTTTTGTAGGCTCATAACATATATTATATATAAGAGCGGTCCAATTACAGATCCTTGGGGAACACCCTTTTTTATATCTAGTAGATTACTTTTAGTTTTATCAATGGTTACAAATTGTTTTCTATTAGTCAAGTATGATTTTATTAGCTCATTCATTTTGCCTCTTATGCCCATTTGTTCCAATTTAAATAGTAAAGTATCGTGGTCCACTACATCAAAAGCTTTCTTTAAATCGATAAAAACTGTGATGATGTATTTTTTTTCATCGAGATTTTTCTTTACATAATTCACAAAGTCAGTTGTTGCACATAGTGTATTGCTATTACTTATGAAGCCATATTGATATTGATCAAATCCAACATATTTCTCCAAGAAGTTCATAATTCTGGTTTTTATTAGTATCTCCAAGATTTTAGCAAAGTTGCAGATAACACTAATTGGCCGATAATTGCTCATTTCGTTTACAGGTCCAGATTTGTATATAGGACTGACCTTACTGATTTTTAGTATATCTGGGTATTGCCCATGTCGCATTATATCATTTGCTAATTTAGTAATAATTGGTACAATTGATAGTTCAAGTAGCTTTAAATCACTGACAGTTATATCATCATTTCCTGGTGAAGCATTTAGTTTCAGTGTATTAATTATATTTGTTATTTCTAGGGTTGTTACTTCCTCAGTAACCATACTATTCATGTAATACAGCTCTTCAAAATCAATCTCTCATTAGTTCTTCAATAATTTCTGTTCCAATTTTACAAAAGTATTTGTTGAATTCATTAACAATCTGTTCCTTATCTGTTATAATCTGGTCATTCAATGATATACATTCTACAGTTTGTTTTTTATTAAGCTCACCCTTAATGAAACTATTTATGCAGTGCCACTGTTTTTTGCTATTTTCTCCTGCCTTACTCCATTCATTTCTGAAATACTCATGCTTAAGTTTTTGACCTTTCTTTTTTACTTTTGCTTACAAATGCTCTCATTGTTCGGTTGTTTAACTTTTAACTGGTAATATTTGTCTCTTTTCTTTACAAGTTCAACAAATTCATTATTCACCCAATAATTTCCTAATTTACATTTAATACTCACTATACTTGTAGCTTCAGTCTTACAAAATTGGACGACCTTCACTAGATCATCAAAATTATTAATTTCCTCAGAATTAATTAGATTATTGAATTCTCTACTAAATTTATCCCTATCCACTTTTTTCTTCTCTATCCTACAGTTTGGCTTGTATTCAGGTACATTTTTTCCTATTTTTATATTTAGCAGCTTGTGGTCGGATAGACAGAAATATTTATTAATACTAACATCACATTTCATATTGCTTTTACATATAACGTGATCTATGATAGAGCTCGTATTTGGCGCAACCCTTGTAGCACCAGCATCCGCTAATTCATTCTTCAGACAAAATCCAGACAATTGAACTGCCTCCATATATTCCATTGCTATTGGTTCTAATGGTTTCATTACATCAATATTAAAATCACCAACAACTATGACATCCCCTTTGTTATTAGAAAACAGGGAGTTCGTAAACTGTTCTATAAAATCTATTGCGTTTATTCCTGGTGGTCTGTAGACTCCCCAAACTTTTAGTTTTAATTCATATAAATTTATACCAACTACGTTACATTGATCCAGTTGTTCACTTGAATTAATTTGATGATACTTCAAATTACTTTTTACATATATTGCTGCGCCTCCACCTCTCATTTCTCTGCATGAATGTACAGCTGTATAATTCTTCAAATTGTAGTACTGTATCTCATTTTGAAATAGCCAAGTCTCTGTTACAATAATTATATCACTTTTGGAATTACATACATATGCCTCAAAAGTTTCAAATTTATTCTTAATGCTCTGTAGATTTGAGTAAGAAACTTTGAGTTCATGTGGTACGACTGATTTTTTTATTGGTTTTTTAAGCTGTGTAAGTCCTCTTCTTTTTCAATCACATGTACTTTTTCTTTTTCAGACTTTCTCAGCAATATCTGACTATTTTGCACCCACACAAATTTATATTCATTTTCTTTGGCATATGCTTTTGTTGCCTTGTAGGTTTGTAAATTCTGCTTAGTAAGGTCCTGGTTAATATAGATATCATATTGTGGGCCTTCTAGACCAATATCTCGAGTTGTTATTTTTTTTTGATTTTTTTGCTTTGAATATAGCTTCCTTATCTTGTTCAGAGGCAAATTCTACTTTGATGGGCATTACTTTTCCTATTTCGCCTCTGCCTAATCTGAAGGATTGATATTTTTCAATGTTTACGTTGAAATAATTTCCAATTTTATTTATGATTCCTTCAGTATCTTCGTTGGGGTGTATTTTGGGGACACCCATTATTATGACATTTTTGTTTAGTTTACTTTGCTCGTTTCTATTGACTTCATAGTTCAACTTATTTGTGACCATATTCAATTCCATCCGAAGCTCCTCATTGACTTTATTTTGGGCCTCAAATTTTTCTAATAGTAACATGTAATTTTGTTCCATATCGATTAGTTTTTTCATTATGTCATTATTCGTGTAATCCTTGGTTTCCCTTAGCTCGGTTTTATTACCTTTCTGCTCGTTTTTGGTTCGTAACATAACCCCACTTTTGCACCTTTCACAAATCCATTTGTCACCGTTCGGTATTTTCAAGTGCATAATAGTTTAACTTTGATGTTGTAAGGTCCACACATTTACTATGAAACCAATTTGAACATTTATTGCATGCTATTGCATAAGTGTTCTCTACATAAACCTATTACATTGCCAAAAGCATTAGATTTAAGTAATCTTCATTTGAATAATGTAAACGAGCCGGTATGATTGATTACAATGATATTTCCATGGCAGCTGATTGTTTCTAATGCAACTATGGGCACCAAGAATATCTAAACTCAGGAATACGTGATTTTCTGGAACAAAGAGATGTTAATTCGCCAAAATTTCTAAAACTGTTGAACGTAGGCATAGATAACCTTATTCAAAGTTAGCTTCATTTTCAATGCTGAATCGAATGAGATTATACAGTTCCCGGAGGGGACCTCCTGTATATATATGTTCCTGAAGCCTCCAGTTTTCTTGATTTCTTTTATCTTATATATAACTGACATGGCTGTAGATTGATTACACTTCAACTGGTCTGGATTGTTATTATCAAGGCAAAGTTACCATTTCTATGTATGTTTGTTTCTTCGTTTAACTTATTATTGATAACTTTTGTATACATATTTGTGAAGTCAAAATAAAACTAACAGTGTAGATCGTGTGGCTATAAATATTGATATTATATAAAGTCACACAGATGGTATCTAATTTGTATCAAACGTTTTACAGGAATATTTGGAATTGTAAAACAACTTTTGCATTTGTCAGCTAGGGTAAGACAAACAGAAGAAGAAAGACAAGAAGAGAATTTAAGGCAATCCCCCACGCAGACATTATTAAATTGTTTCATGCTCGGGTGGTTTATTATAGGTAAGTGGAAACAAGTTAAACATAACTCAGTTTTCAATAATGATCAGATATGGGAATACTGTATTAATTCTATTTATCTCAATATTTGAAAAATCCCACAAAAAAGCATAATAAATGTACATCACCGAAAGATGACTTGGATAAGACACATTTCACTTATTGGGTTTTTGCTTTATTATAAAAAAGATCTTTAATAAAAATTATCAACTTCTGATAACATTGATTGGTCATGGGGAAAATAAATATTTGAAGAAACTTGGTGAAGAAATAATTAAAAATACGTTGATTCAAACTAATTTCATTTCATTACACTATTTATTTAATTTTTTTAATATTTGTTTTTTGATAAATTATCTATATATCAATGGCTAAGAGGACAAAATTGTATGTCCAAAAAATTTGTTTTGAGTAAAATCAGTTTATAGATTCATCAATTTATGTTTTTGCTACCGGAAAGGTCTTGATTGTCATGTCAGTAACTTCAGTTTCAAGTGGATGTACAGTATTAAGGCATCATAAGGGCATCCTAAAAATTTCTTCTCGGTTGAATTAATAATCGTAGTATCACATTTTCGACAATTTACATAAAATATTTGTCCTCTTAGCCATTAATATATTTTAATAGTTTTAATCTTATGTCCTTATCTTCTAAAAGTTATAAACTGCAGTGTAACATCTCACAATAAATCCTTTACTTTTTTTCACAATCAAAGTTGCAACACACCAATATCCAGATGCATGAGATGGTGTAATAAGTATAATGTCAATCCACTTGCAAACTTATTGACTGAATTAAAAAATCTCTTAGATTCATGGTTAGACTAATATTGTTGTCTCATATATAATATGTAACTTCTTAGAGTAGTAATTCACTATTCTTTTATTTTAATTGTAGTTATATTGATTATAATCATATATCTGTAATAGAGTAAATATATAATCTGCAAAGACAAAGTAAATATCAAGTTAATACAATTTTCAGGTTCCGTTTGGGTATACAAAGAATACCAACCCAACTATGACCCAACTCATGGTAGATATTGTAATAAAAATTTATATTTATTTGCCTTTTGGCTTATAACGTCTGTGTATATATTTTTAGGTATGATAGTTGTATGCTTATGTTCAATTAGCTTAGCTACTGTGATTTTTCATACCAATCAAGGAGATAATGATGAAATGAATGGTAGTAATCGCTTGTGGTAAAAATGGTACAAAAACACAAATATATTCTTATATCAAACACATAGGGTGTCATTAAAAAAATCTTTCAATTCTATGCTCCAACAGAAAAAATATGTCGATATAATAAAAATAAAAATGAAGTATTCAACCTTTATCTAGAGAAGACTGAAAAAACAAAATATTCATGGAATGCACAGTTCTTTAATTATCATTATAATCTGTTGAACAGACAATATATGTTTACTGACCCATATTTTTTCGAACTTTATCTGGAGATAGAATAAAACATAAAATTGATATGTTTTTTGGGACACCCTAAGTGGAGCTATTCAGGTTTTTGCCTGTAAAAACACAAATTAGCTTTACCAGAATAATGGGAGTATGAAAACTAGTAGAATGGATAAAGGGCACATGAAATAGTTTGTATCTCGAGGCATAACTGTCATTCTACAGCGTTACTTCAAGTTTCAAATTTGAAAAGTTTTAATTAATTTTTGTCCTGAGACCTTAAAAAAAGTCAAAAGTTTTTGATAATTCCTATTATTTATGCGAATGATTCAGAACAAATATGTGATAGTATTACCATTGAAAATGGAATATTGGACGCCTGTAGTGTGACTCAACGAGAACAAGAAGTATTTTCCCCTTTACCACACAAGTAATTAAATTCCTGGATGTGCATTTCAATAAATAAGTTACCTTCATCAGTAGGCATTACTAAACTAAAGTGAATAATCAAACCTGTCTTATTTATACCCTGCAATTAATCACTGTTATTGTAACCCAGGAGTGATCCCACCTCTAATTACCTGATGGTTATCAGGTAAGAACACAACCAAGCATAACAATAACAGGTAATTATTCGTTTCTCGGTATTAACTTAAATAGTGTAGAATTTAATGGCCCTTCATCATTATTGAGCAAAGATTTAAGTCCGTTTCTGTAAAGAGTAGTTTCATAACAATCTAATTTTTTATAATTATTAACTGGTTTTTAATTTTTAAAGTTTGAATGTCAATTTTATTGTCAGTCTCTAGTAAATGATCAGCAAAACTCGATTTATTCTCTCGCAAATATTTATCATGGGCTAAATGTTCACGAAAACAAATATTTGCGGATCTCTTGGTCTGGCCATATTTCCTTTTCTCTTTAGGTCGACCTAGTGTGGTTATTTCTCTTAAGGACATTTGAAACTGTTTCTTTTTCAGTAAGGTGAAGTGGGGTAAATGTGATCTACTTTTTGAGTAGTTCATCTTTCAACCAATATAAAGCTGCAAAGAAATGTTTATAAAAAATTTAAAAAAAAATAGTATATTTTTTGGGCGGTTTTGTATTCATTGTTTACAAGAAAGTTAAATAATGTTTAATCTTGTTAATGTTGCGTGATGTTTTTTAAAATTATACAATATATCACATTTACCCCGGGGGCAATTGTATAAAAATTCAATTCAAGCTCCCTATTGTGTACTTTTTATTTTATTTTATTTTTTTAATACCAAAAATGTGATCTAGAAACTATCAGACATTACAGTGTTGAGATCAGTTGCCGAATATTTTCCATCATTTGAAGTTTTTCTTTTGTAGCATCGAACCATGATATCTATAACAAATAAAGCTTGTAAAACTTGCTCTACAACTGTTTAATTTTATCTGTTTGAGTAATCCAATTTTGAATCCAAGAAGTTATACAAACGGGGTAAATATGATATACTATGACACACAACCTGTAATAACACATTTACCCCAAAAACAAAATTACAATGACCAAACGTGAAATTCCAAGGGGCAAGTATTATAGCAACTAAGAATATACAAATTAGATTAATATTCCTGCTTATCGAAAAAATAATTTAAATTTATTATTTCACCAAACTGGTAAATGTGAAACAAAATCTGATTAAGTGAAACACACTCTTCGCTTATCTGAACTCAAATTAAATCCAAGTTTGGATTTTGACGACTTCTTGTGGTGGCTCACTAGACTAGCGGGCTCCGGCTAATAGGTGGCACAAGCATATTCATTCAAATAGCGATTTTCAAACCTACTATCGCAATTGCCCCATTATCATATATATCACACTTCACCTTATCTATTATAGTTGGAGAATATCTTCTTTTTTGTGATGTATTTGTTTATACACATTAATTTTATCTCATGTCATTCTCCTCGACTAACTTTTATATTTTCACTTTTATACTTCACTTGTATATTTGCACTTTTATATTGTTTTAATGATTATTTATGACACTTTGTCAATAAGAATTTATTCTTGGACAATAAAGTATATATTGATTGATTGATTGATATCCGTTATTAACGGCGATTTCTTTGATGGTTATTTCTTTCTGAAAACGTTCAGCACTAAGTGGAAAGTTCAACGCTCTATGAACAAGAAAATTGAAACTGGCCATCTTGTGCTGAATGTGGTGGTTAGAATCAGCTGGTATGAATCGATTTGTGTTTGTTGGTTTTCTGTAATAATTTGCTTCGTCCTGTAGTAATGTACACCATAATACATATAATACAATATACATTATAATGATATTATACTCAAAAATTAAGAAAAATCTATTCGCAGAAAATATTTTCCATAATTAGCGTTAGACAATCAACCCATTTTTGTAGCTCACGCTGTAGAGCCAGAAAAAAAGTCTAATGAAGAAAGTTGCTTGTTTTGACCGGTAGAATGATATACCCAAAAATCTATCGAGTGCCATGTCCTTTGAAATTGGTCAATCCAAATTTTTCTTCAAATATGCAATAAGTTTCAAAGCACCATTTGGAAAACTTTTTTAAAAACCATTCTTCAGAAAATTTAATTTTTTTATAATTGTTGGTGTATTGCGGAAAGCTTGCATTTGAGTAATTACCAAACGGTGTACAGGGGAGAACAAAAATGGGAATATAAAAATATCCAGATTTTTCTTATGAATAGCTTGACTATACTGAAACATTTGTATTTCAATGATAATGACAACACTTTCTCATTTTGTCTACACCAGAGAGCACTAAATTGAAAAAAAAAACCTTGCTTTTACATTGGTTTGTATCTAAGAGTTAAGTATATCAGAATTCCACGACCATTGTGATGACATGACACCCAAAAAACATGGTGATATCCAGATTTTAATCAAGTTTCGATAATAATCATGCAAGAGCGTTTCACTTCACATACAATCTTGAAAAGTTCAAGCCTCTTTAATTTGACGCAGTACTTTTAAGATTATGTACGAAGTGAAACGCTCTTGTTCGATTATCATTGAAAATTATTTTAATTGAAAAAACATGATATTTTTTTGATTGCCCTATCATCGCAATAATTGCGCAAATTTGTTTTTTTGCTTAGTCAAAAGAGAAACAAGATGTCCTGCACTACCAGGACGACGCTTATTGCCATAATCCTATACAATTGGAATGATTGGGTCGAAAATCCATCAGAAAACAACTACTGGCTAATACCACGACGAACGTTGAATTACATCTAATGAATTTCCGTGCAGAGTCCTACAAGGATGTCTCCGCAATTGCTAGTTGCATGGAAATGTTCATTGGTTCATTGTTCATTGGTAGTTGGCTGTATATCAAATTTGAATATTGTTTTCAGTTCTAAACAACTTTTCTAAATAAACTTTTTTGATAATGTCTAAAATAAGGGTAGTTTACTTATGACTAAAATTTCTATTTCTTTTTGTTCTATCCTCTATACCGTTTGGAAATAGAAAATGTTGACATGACTCTTTCAAGTTTTCTGCAATGCACCAATTTTTAACTAGAATAAAATTTTCTGACAAATGGATAATAAACAAGTTTCCCATATGGTGCAAACTTTTTGAAACTCATTGTAGAATCCTCAGAGTAATAAAAGACCATAGAGATGCCTTCTCCATCCTTGTCTTGAAGTCATGTAAACAAACTGTCCATAACATTTCACCACCCGTCACCCTCCTAGCCCACAAATTGTAGAAAAGGATAGTTTATATTCACTTCAAAACATATATTTTTATAGATATATGCAGGACATCTCTATGTCTTTTATTACTCTCAGGTAGAATAATAAACGAATGCAAACATGTAACACTCAGTCAATAATATTTGTTTTAATCTACACTTCTTGGTAAACAGTTGAGTCTTTATGAAATAATTTTCTTGGCACATCTTCTTTTCTTTCATGGTCAGGAAAATGTATGTGTGGAAGTAACATTTTTTTCATAAAATGTAATGTTTTTATTACATAATTATACAGTCTGTCCATAAAGTGACAACCCCTGTTAACTTTTGAACCGATTGAAATTTTTTTTTGAATAATTTTTGTTTGGTTGAATGGTAGATCATAAACTGTATATCAACAATGAAAAATGTCTATCTTTGAAAGATTTTTATAAATGGCATGCTGGGTGTATGATACCTCATTCGAATTGTCGTTCAATTCTCTATATGACTACAAAATTTCAGATAAAAATATCGATCTAAAACAAAATGGCGGTACATGATTTTAGAACTCTCATAAGAGAATTCTTTCAAATAAATGGCTATTCAAGAGCTTTAGTGTAATGATGAAATATTTTGGTTCGTTTCTACTAAAGTTTTCTGTCTCTCAAAATGGCAATGGGTGCTATATTAGAAAAAAAAACAAATAATCGGATGAGTAGTGTTCTACCTCGTTTTATCAAATCTTAGGAAAATTGAGGAAATTATCTCCCATCTGCAATTCTGAGGAACAGAGTACATCTGTAGATATCAAAAAATATCTTTTCAATTTGATAGAGTTCATTTAGAGCCATTTATTCAAAATAATTCTATTATGAATGTGCCGCCGTTTTGTTTTGAATGAATATTTTTTTCTGAAATTTTGCAGTTGTATAGATATTTGAGAAGGATAATTCGAATGAGGTTTTATTCGACCCCTATGCCATTCAAAATGTCGCGCCACTTTGAAAGATAGTGATTTTTTATTATTGTCAAAAAGCAGCTTATGAACTACCATTTGTTCGTTTAAAAATTAACTGGAAAGGGGGGTGCACTTTTCTGTAGCTTGGGTCAAATGTCCTTCATCCATTTTATATATTTATGATTTTTATGTGTCTATAAAAATACCTTTTTTGAAGTTGAAAATGCTGCATTTATTGAGCAATAAGATAAGTGCATGGTGCTGGCATAAACAGTTATGTGAACCAGTTATAAAGTGAAATTGGTACGTATTTTTCTTTCTCTGTCTTTGCATCTCATTCAATGACCTAGTAAATATTTGATTGAGTTTCGTTTTTTTTTGTATGTTGTCATGTCATTCCAAATTAATATGCAACATGTTACAGAAAGATTTGTGCTTTTAGTCTTTTTTGATGATCTTTTTTTCCATTTAATGACAATCTTGTTTTTGTCATTTTAATGGAAGAAAACATCTTGAAGTCACAAATTAGTGATCATTCAGGTTTATTTGTTGTTTTTGGGAACCTCAAGCTTAAACTTCAATTTCTTGGATTCTCTGCTCCTACTGACAAAGTGTAATCAATATACAGTGACTGCCAAAAAGTATGTACCATATGGAAAAAAGTTTATTATTAGAGTATTAAAAAAAAATCTTAGGAAAAGTTTGTGCATGTTATAACCTAAATAAATGATTTGATACATGCCACGTGATCATTGGTAATTGGTATGTCGATAAATTGAAAAAAAAATTGCTATAGAAAGGCAAAAAATGGGGTAAATTTTATACACAAAGTTTCAAGAGAGAATGCGAGAAAATTGAAAATAGGTATTTTATTATTATTTTCACCAAGTTCCCATGAACTAATTCTTACTGCAAAATTTCCTGATGCTAGTTTTTCCCAGAGTTTTTCAGTGTGATCATCAAATTCAATTACCATCAGTATGTAACCAAGAAATTTTGTTTCTGACATTCACTTGATTTCCCAGATGAAATACTTGTAAATTACATTTGAAAGTAAGGATGTTAGTTTTTGAGATATTAAACCATAGCTCATTAGCATCACAACAATCTTTCACTTTAACAATTATCATTCCCAATTATTTGATTCAGTTTTGAGCAATTTCCATCACGTCAAAGTTTTGTAATGTCATCTGCAAGTTGAGTAAACTCTCCCGAAAGTTTGTGCGATAAGCCCTCTTCATGATAGACCGTTTGAGTTCGTCCAGATCAATATGAATTATTCCACTGGATAACTGTATCTCTAACACAGTTGAATGCCTTGGTCATGTCACAAAAAACCGCTGCAGCAATTTCTCCATCATTTGTTTCTTTTTCCCTTTGAAATCCAAATTGAGTAGGATAAATAGTCTTGAGAGACTTGTGAGAGCGAGAAAAGACGCAGCCCTTACCTCTTAACGTGTGATACCATGCACGAGACCAGTGACGGCGTAGTGAATCGAATCCGCGTACCTTGGCATAGCAAACGGGAACACTACCTACGCGCCACCAAGATCCATTACTAAATAGGATTACATATCCGAGCTCTCCAACACTTGTGGGTGCGTTTTACAGGTACAAAGAGTGAAAGTTTGTAGGATGAAAGATTATGGAACTACTCAATATAAACTCCAAGTCTCCGACAACTAGGTTGGTGCCAAAGTAGTCGCTGACAGGGATCGAGTTGCCGAATATGAAAAAAAAAATCATAACGGAAGTATCTAACAAACTTGTTTATTAATGTGTGATAAACCACATGTGAAAATCTCCTACAGGTAGGTTTGTGCAGATGGTAGCAAAATTTGGTTTGTTTGACGCGCCTCCGTATTCCTTCTCCGAGTTCCGCGTCCGAGTCCTGCGCTTATATTTATACATATTTTATCGATAAGTACATAATGTAAAAACCTTTCGATGTTTGTATATTTTATAATAATGTGAAACATGAGTATATGCTCCAGACAGTGTGCCCCTAGATCTGTAGAACAGTTGAAAACCTCTCGACTTAACAAACATTTTCGAAATATTAAAATCTTACACCATACGGCATAACGAAAGCTATCTTCAGAAATTACTGTTTTTTATAATATGAGCACAAGATGAACTCCCGAAATGAAACAAAAATTTTGTTAAACTCTGAATTCTCATCCAAAATAAATATTTACTCCATAACATTAAGTAAAATAAGGCCCGAAAGGAGGGGTGCCTCAAAGTAATCTGGTAAAAGTTGGAAATCTTTCTTAAACCTCAAGATAGTTTTTAAAACAAGCAATCTGAGTTTGTACCCCTCCAAGGGTTGAGCTTAACTTTTGGTGCCCCAAAAAAGTCGAAATTTTCGGATTTGCTTCAGTTTTTCGTTTATAACTCATAAACAACGCATCCTAGCGAAAACCTTATAAATAGACAAATGGAAGAAGAAGAAATTCTGCGTCAATTGATTTCTACGACTTTGAAATTGGACCAATTTATAAAGTGGTAATCGACGGCAAATTAGTTGTTTTCTGTTAGATATTAGGTACAAATAAATCACATTTTTCAATTTTCATGGAGAATGTTCCCCTTTTCAATAGAAATGTTAATTATCATAAAAAGTTATAGATTGAATGTTTGATTTTGTGGATGAAATTCGTTTCTTGATATGTTTTATTATTCAAGACAATAGTCTTGGGAACGCAGTAACTTAGGAGGGCAAATAGTGATTAATTTTCCCTTCTACACTTGTATACCGATACATTTCATTGAATTTCCATTTTTTTATTTTCAGGCTGGGGATAGTTAAAACACCCAAAAAACCATGTCAAAATATAAGGAATCGTTTTTACACTAGTTATTTATCGAGATGCGTTTTCGGGTCTCTAATTAAGGCTCGTCAATGATATCCCATTTTGCTGCCAATTGCACCAACCTACTGTCGGAGATTTCCACATGAGTTTATCATACATTAATAAACAAGTAGTCAGTTTGTTCCACACATCCAATATGATTTTTTTTTATTTCAAATTTCTGCTGCCAGCGAGTACTTTTACACCAACCTAGCTGTCAGAGACTTATAAGAATTTATAGTAGGTAAGTGGTTCTATAAACGCGCCACATCTATGATAATTTTTCAGGAAGAAAATGATCTTTTCCTATTCATACCTGTATAATGCACCACTAAAAGTGTCGGAGAGGTCGGATATGTAATCCTATTTAGTAATGAAATAAATTTGAATTGATTTTGTTCACATCAAAGATCAAATCAGTTTTCCAGCTCCAGCTCTCCTACTATTATGCCGTATTATGTCAGAAACACTGCATATCTACTAACGTAGGTTTAATGGGAGAATATGAATCAAACTTCTAATGGACTCTTTACCCAACTAGGCAGGAGCCTGTTTTAAAAGCCGGTTTATACAAAATAATATTTACATTTTTATTTCATAATTTATTTCTTCGAAGTCTTATATGAATCAAGCCTGAATAAAGCGCTGTCAAAAAATTGTTGTCCAAATATATTCAACAATTGAAAAAGCACATATTAAAGCACAATCTTTCGATATACTGAGGAGGATAATATTGCCATTTTCACTACTCATGTGGGCTCAGAAAACTTCTAGAATATTTCGCAGTTTCCTAGTGAAAGCTTCATATGTGGCCTCTTGCAAAACTAGTCTTACCTAGAGTCCCTGTATGCAATTTGACATTAGATCGTATATTAGAGTCTGGACACTCTTTGACAGAACATCGAAAAAATGCGTTTTAGGTTATGGCTAGAAAATTGAGTAAAAACCAAATAACTTTTAAATGGCAAATTCTATCAGTTCTATTAGTTAAACAAGAGCAGACTAAAATATATCTATACCATTGATGTGACAACGGTTGAACAATAATATTGACAGTTCAAAATACATTCCCATCTCTGTCAACAGTGGCGTTTCGTAAAAATGGTGAGAAAATCTGATCAAAATTTCCAAACAAAATAACTGCAGAGGTTTTTTTTTAACAAAGCCATTAGTATATGAACTTTGCAGAGTTCGACTTTAGATAATGTCGATCGTAGAACATTCGCAAATTTTTTAAAGATTTTTCAGCAACTGATAATTGTATTTATTTATTCTACCCACATAATTTCATTAATGCAAATATAAAAACAAATTTCATTTCTTTTCCTATCGTTTTTTATCCCATCCCCTCTCCCCTTGCTCTTATTACTTATTACTAAAATTATTTCAAAATGTTTTCTTTGAGGTTGTGGTATACTTATAAAATATATTTTATTTTGGTGGATTTTCTCATTTTTTCTAAATTGAATTCCGCAGATTATTTTGTTTGGTGAGAGAATTACACAAAGCAACAAAATAAATAACTCAAAAACAGTTTCTTTCGGATATAACATGTATTGCTTTTCTTGTTTTCTTTCAGTAAAATGTCTATACATTTCATCAGTGAAAGTGTGTGTTTTGTCATATTCTGCATTTTAAATTTCTATATTATATCGTCCTCAATATATATCCTGAAAAATAAAATTCTTTTATTGAGGCCATTTGTTTGATTCTCATGGAGTAAATCTTTGAGCCCGAGTAAAATGTGATCATAAATAGTTGTGTAACTATTTCCCTTTAACTCTACCTATGTACTACTACATTATAACCTGAAGAGTATTTGTTTTGATTCATCAAGGATCTATTGAGTGCCGACTTCCATATCTTTAGAAAAACTGGATCCCTGAGAACATGATAAACCATTGTAAATATTATTATAATTCTGTAAAAAACACATTATTTCGGAAGATTCAGCTGAAAAATATTCTATTTTTGAAATTATTGGTACGCAGATACTCGAGTTACGTGAACTAAAAATAATATTTTTATATATCCTTATATTTTTATATATTTACCTCCCCGACGATACGTCCTTGTGCTCATTCGACCTCACAAGGCAGACAACCTAAAACTCGCTTTTTTGATGTTCTTTCAAAGACTCTCCAGACTCTCATATACGTTCTAATGTCAAATTGCATACCCATTGCATTACTCATCACAGATTATTGACTTTTTATATTGGAACGCTTTTTGAAAACCTTTAGAAAACATACTTCGATATGATGAGAGTGATCATGACCCTCAGAGATGTGTATAATTTTATATTAGAGAATATATTTGTGTTTTTCCGTTTAATGATAGTTCTCAAAAGGAAACAAACGTGAATTATAGATATTGATTCAAAAGTGTACAGAACTGGCGCATTTTTTTTTTTTTAGAATATTTTGCAGGGTGTTAAACTATCTGCTTAAAATTTACGTGAAAACCCAATTTATATTGATATACTCAAGTATGAATAAAATAACTATAACTGTGGTATTTTTTGCCTTTCCGAGATCTGATTGAGTTGGTATAATTTTTTTTATTACATGGTTTATCAAAAATGCCATGCTTTGTCTGTGATATCTAATTTCGTTATTACTATCTATTTTTTTAAATTTTTGTTTGTTTATATAATTTTATACAGTTTTGAGAATATTGTTTTTAAAAATCGTCGAAAAATTCACCATCGACTTATTCGATAAATATTCTATTTTAACAAAATATAAGATGTGTAGAATCTTGAAATTAAAATTTTGAAGGGTATACTGAGTCTAACTATACAGGTGTGTTTATTTAGTGTGATTTTATTTATAAACTAATGTCAGAGACAGGGTGCATCACAGTTAGTGCCTGCAACTCATAAATTAAACACATTTTCATTTTTGAAGTTTACCTTAACATTATATCTCTTTCCCTAATTTCATCCATTAACCAGTTATATCTTGTACTGGTCATAAAATGTTTCAAAATATTGAAGGTAAGACATATTTTTCTCCACAACCGTTACAGAAATTACCAATTTTGAAATCAAATTTGATAACAGGATGGGTAACATTCTCGCTCTTGATATTGAACAAATATTCAACAATGTAAAGGCGCAAACTGAGACAATCAATACCTTCACGTGCCGCAAATCGTTTAGAAATTGTTAAAACGTATCACAATAATGAATTTGAAATTGTCAAACTTGAGGCATGGCACAAATAACGTGTCATTTAATTCTCTTACCTTACAAACATGAAGAATATTTCCCAATAGTTACGAGTTGCTTGGCAATGAATAGGGAATATAGCTGAGTTCGTTAATATTGAGACATGCACCAATTGGGATGTACCTCATTAATTGTTTCATTCTCCTCATTTTCCTTGAATAATTTCGTGAATATAAGATATTGTAACATATTACATACATTAACTGACAAAAGGAGTTCCAAATAAGAATATTTTTCAGTATTGGTTTATTCAGATGATTATTCAAAAAGGTATACAATCTCAGACTGGTTCCTTGAGTACTCAGTCTATATATTTCTATGGTGCAAATAACTTTTTGTCAGTTAGTAGTTGCATTAAGGATCAGGAAACTATTTATTGAACACTCGTAACTTGTTGTACAAGAGTGTGTCACAAGTCACAAGTATTTTAGAAAAAGCCTCTGATTTCAATTAATCTTGTTACTATTTACTGTAGATTTAAATAATATTATCTTTTATTCCAATTCGTGAATATGTTAAGACCTTCATTGCATTAAATTGCTGCATTACTCAGTCAACATGTAATAATCTAAAAATTATTTTGTCATATTCTGATGAATACATTTAAGTAAGATACAGTATTATACAATAACATCGATTTTGTACTACATAACAGAGTGAACCAAATACATTGTCTAAATGACTCTTTTGCAAAGGTAAAGAACTTGATGTATAAGCTGTAATATTTTATGCACGTTGTATTTTTCCTAACAAAAACTTGACTATTGTATAAGTTAGAAATATATCTATTTTCTATAATTTTTTAGTCTTGTTCTTGAGACTCTCTAACATCAAACACTGCTATCATAATTTATTTTAATAGCAAGTGTAATCAATAAGTAGCACATCGTTAGCACCACAATTTAAATGTCTATTCAGTGCCTTTTTGGTTTTTGGTCACACATTTTCAGAAACACAAATAGTTAGGCCGGATCATATAACGTTCATTATAACTACATCATATTAACATTATATTTCCACTATCAAATAATACCTGTTCATGCAAGGACACATGCACATGCGTATGGTGTGATAAAAAAACTGACAAACACAAGGTCAGTTATTGGTCAGTCAGGAACAAACCCCATGATCCCATGATGCATGCACTTGTCGAATTTTCTTACATAGTTTTCTCTTATAATGTTTTTGGTTCGCTCTATATATATGGTCTAGGTAAAATCTAATGTAAATCTAATTCTGTCAAACAAGTATTTAACTCCTCGACTTTCAGAAATGTTTGTTTTCAAGAAAAGTTTGATTGTTGCATATTATATCCATGACACTAAAGCCCGTGGCTGACAGTTAAATAGTTTGGTCAAATTCCCAGGCCACGTCACTTATTTATAGTGGTTTGTTTCAAGTTTTGTGAAACAAATCGATAGAAATTACGTCACTTCAAAACAGTCTGATCAAAGCATTTGATCGTGAGCCACGGGCCGTAGGTAAACACGATAAAATCATGTACTACGGATTTCCATCATGTAACGGCCAAGTCAATTCATAATTTAAAATCTCATATCTGTGTACTCAACTGAAATCCTTGATTGACATATTTCAATATTATGTGTTAATTTTGAGCAAAAACTTAATTGAATTTATCAAAATTATTAATGTTTATTTTTGAGACTTTGAAATGTTACGTTTTTTTACACATTTTTCGACAGTCAGATATCTGAACACAAAGCTGAGAGTTCTATCTTTCTCATTAGTTAGGATTCACTCGGAAGCATTTTCGGCAACTTCAATGAGTAGCTTTGAAATGTGACTATTTTGTAATTATGAACAATTAATAAAAGACTGTTTTTCGTTAACCAAAGTTTTATTTCTCAACTTTTTTTTATTCGTTTTTCATGACATACAAATGTTAGACATAATGAAATATCATCAAATACTCTGAAAATAAATTATTTATATCCCTTATTATTATTTTATCTACACAGATTTTTTCCCTATTTATTTGTTGCGAAATGATAACTTTGGAATGATAAGGAGATAAATGGACTGTAGTTTGAGCAGAACTATATCTCCAACAAGTAGTGCAATCCATAAACTGTGGATCCAGGAACTATCCAAAATAGGCACTAATATGTGGAGATAAAGTAGTCTAAATACAGATACTTCCTGTACTGAAAGCGTGAAAACTGTGGTTTTCCAAATGATCACTTTGATTTAATATACAGTGAAGACCAAAAGTCCGTCGCCCTCCCCTTAACTCCTTTATTTTACATTTTACAAAAAAATGTTAAATACATAAGTTGTAGGGTTTCATTCGATCTCTTTGATGGTTAAAGTTTCATTTATACAGAGTATCTCAAGAAAGCGCAGCGACTTAGAAGTATATTTTTTCAAATAGGACAACCTATATATCATTGCATGACCGGTTAGGGATTACCATATGGAATCCAACAATACCGAGTTTGATGCTGTTATCTCCAAAGACAACGGTCTTGTCAATTATTATTTTATTGATAAGCTCAATGAGTGTGAGAGAGAATTTATTGACCCTCCAGAAAAAAAATTTCTCTTTCTCACTAATTGCGTTTATGGATGAAATAATAGGTGATAGCTCTGTAGTCTTTGGAGATAACAGCATCAAACTTGGTATTGTTGGATTCCTTATAATCGTCCCTAACCGGGCATGCAATCATATACAGGGTGTCGTATTTAAAAAATAAAACTTCTTAGTCGCTGCATTTTTTTTGAGACACTTTGTGTAAATGAAACTTAAACCATTAAAGAGATCAAATGAAACCCTATAACTTGAGTATTCAACATTTATTTGTAATATGTAAAATAAAGAAGTTACGGGGTGGCGACGGACTTTTGGTCCTCACTGTATATATTGGTATCATTCATGCTTGGCAGGACAACAGGTGCTGCTCCTTTTCGAGATTTCAAGATAAAGTGCACAGGTGCGTAATCTATTGCCATTTAAATAGCGCAAAATAGAGTCGGTTTTGTTGTAAAGAGCACTCAAATATCTGTACAAAATCAAACGACGGGACTCTTGCAGGCCCTTATTTGCTACGAATCATCTACCACATCATTTGAAAACCTTGGATAACTTTTGTTTCAGAAAAACACTAAAAGACTTCCTCAGTGTTAGTTCTATTAGTCTGCAAGAGTTTTATGACAGTTTTTGAAAATATATTTATACCTTTATACTCTTAAATTTTATCATATGTTATACTGACATTATTGTTTTAGACTTTGCAGTGTATAGTTTTTTAATGTGTTGTTCTATGCCCTAAAATTTTAATTTTATCTATATAAAAACCTCTTATTTTTTTAACCATAAGATTACTTTGTCAATAAGATTATCTTCTTTGGAAAATAAAGCATATTATTATTATTATATCAATGAATAAATCGGTAACTTTCTGACAAAGAAATTATTGAAAAAAATGAGGTTATATTGTAGAATATGCTCTTCATTATATTCAAATATACCGGGTGATCACCAAATGTGAAAGCAGTCATGAAATTATTATTCAAAACTCTGGTGACATGTAACAATTGTGTAAAAAAATGTTTTTGTCAAGTATATTTAAACAGTTAAAACTTTTCGTTTCAAGTGACACCTTGTGTATTTGAAATCCGATCAATCTTACTTTTTTCAATGATCTGTATGAACAGTTTCTCATACATTAGAACAACACACATGGGCCACATGGCACATTTTTCAGGTCGAAGTACAGGAGTGAAATGAACAAGCTAAACCAGAATCTAAAAAATTATGACAACTTCCAACAATCCATCAAAGTGTATGAGGCAAATAATGTATAAAGATATATTGGAATGTGTCACAAAAAAAAACAGCTAATTGAATGACTATAAGATAGGCTTATATAATTTTAGACAATATTAATAATCATTATAACGGAAATGAGCCATTTGCACAACTTCAATAACCCCAAAAATAAAAGTAGTAAACAGGGCCCCCGCAAGGGTTATCGCCGCCCGCGTGCGGTTAAAAACTGTAGTTTTATAAGGGTGTTTCCATCACAAATGGGTAACACTGTATCACTTTAGGGCATAGAAAATTGCTAGTTATTATAAAGTATCGGAAAGTTTTCATCTTGGGTGTGGTGGTTTCATGAGAACGTAAAAAATATCTTGCTATATGTTGAGAGAGCATTACAATTTCTCCTCTACTCGCTCGAGGAAAGGGATATCGACGTGAGCTGTTGATTCGTCGGGTGGGGTAACAGGATAGGCACACAGTAGTGCGTCTCTCTTATTTATGTGGTATTATAATAATAATAATAATAATAAATCGACTTTATTCAACAAAAGACCACATAAATATAGAATTTGGTGAAAAGGTGGAGTGTCAGCAGATGCTGTTTTTCAACTCAACCTTTACAACAATAAAAAAAAAAGGATTATAATCATCAACAAACAATATACATAAATCATATCGCCAGTTGTATGAATCTATTATTAGTGTATTGATACCTTTTCAAACTGAAACATATTGGTGAAAAGATAGGAAAAAAGAAAATACATAATCAATCAGGCCAGAGATCGTGTCAGGATGAGTTTATGAAGTAGGTAAGGCACGTCTTATTTCTGTCAATTTTTGATTAGAAGTAGTTTCAATTTCTTCTTGAAGTTAAGCAAATGGTAAGACCTAAATTCACTGGGTAGCGAATTGTAATATTTTGGTGCGATATACGAGAAGCTTCGAGTGAATATTGAAGTGCAATGTTTGGGAATAACGAGGATTTTACTGTTGCGTGTCACAAATCTGTTTATGTTGGAAAATGATGCCAGTCTATTAAAAAGCTAATCAGGTTTTCGGGAAACTAAAATTTTATGTACGTTCGTTAATAAATGCAAATTTCTGAGTTTTTCTAGTCTCAACCAACCGGATTGTTTCATTTTTGTTGATATGTGATCAAACTTACGGATTCCATAACATAGGCGAAGACAGGAATTCTGTATCCGCTGCAGGCGATGGGCATCAGACTGTAACAAGGCGGGGCCATAGATGCAATCTCCATATGAAATTTTTGAAAAAATCAGCGATTCACAAAGTTTCATTTTAAGTTGTGTGGAAAGAATGTCTCTATTTGGGTATAACTGTCGCAACGTGTTATAAGAACTTCGACATAGGTAACTAACATGCTTGGTAAATCTCAGTTCTGGATCAAAGTATAGTCCTAAATTCTTACACTCATTAGCCATAGGCAGTTTGTTGTTTCCAATATATATCTCGAATGATATCAAGGCAGATCATATCATTGCGTTCCTTGTTGCTCATGTATATGTCTGTCCATTATTTTCTTCCATTCCATAACATATTTACGCATACCATTTTTATATTTTTGTACGACTTTATTTTTATATTCATAAATGCTTTGTCAATAAGAATTCATTCTTCGGACAATAAAGTTTTAGATTTGATTTGTATTAAATCGTCGGTCAAGTTTTCACAGTAACAGAAATGCCAAACCTGCAACAGAATATTTTGTACTATGTCCTGGGTGTTTGGGAAGACTCTGAATATGCATATCTATGCTATATTTCTAGATCACGGTAAAGTTTTTGAATTAATTTTGCGCTACATATTGATTTGAGCTCAAAAAAAAACTTCCAGTGTCAGAAGCATCATCTTATTGATGATATCAAGTTGGTCAGTACTGTTTTTTTTTTAAATAATAATTGATTTATCGCTGGAAAATTCAGGGCACACTTTGTGATACAAAAACGCGGCTTTTGGGATTTTTATTGTATTGTAACAAATGACTCGGTTGCAGTATCAGACGCCTTATCCCTAATTCAGTACATGGAGCAATTTGATTCCATTGTTATACTGGTAGCTTAGTATGACATATTATTTCAAGGAAACATTGCAAGTTAGGCTATGCAGTCTCAATCTATGAATATACCCAACACTTCGTAATTGCAAACAATTTCTCATTAAATTTGATTAAAACATTGAGTGTTTGTGAGTATTTATTTAGTTATTTTTTTATAAGACAGCATAACAGTGTAAATTGAGGTTGTCAAAAAGATTATTGACTGTTATTATTTCTTACCTGTAGGTACAATTTTTCACTTTAGTTCAGGAAGGCAAGAAGAAGAGTTACACTTCTTTAACTAGAATGAGCAGAACACTTGCTATGTCTAGGCGCTTGCTGAGGGGTGTAATGGGGTAATTACTAAAATTAAACTTTTCAGAACTTAACTGATACCTTTTCATAGGAAATATTAAATTATTTGCCCTAATAGGGTGATATCCCCCCTCCCCATGAAATGACCCTAGAACATGACTGCCACCAGTGAGGGGGAACTAGGGCATTTTGACCCAGGCCCCCAATTTGTAAGGGCCCACAATTTTTTTAACAATCATAAATAACAGAATAATTCTTGTTAGAATTAATTGTTCATTAATGACCCCACAGCGCCACCCGCAGGGAAACCAAAAAGCAATCCTCAGTGGCAAAGACTCCAGGAAGTGAACAGAGTTCAAGAATTTTTGCCTGAGAGTATCAAATAAATGTAAAAGTAAAATCGACAATGTCATCGAGGTACCTTTACCAAATATTTCCACCAGGTGGAAAATATGAGACAAACACCACTTCCATGGCTAATACCACAACGGACATTGAATTACATCTGACAGAAAACAACTACTTCCATTGCTAATACCACGACAGACATTGAATTACATCTGACAGATATTTGTGCAACGTTCTTCCAAGAAGACCTAGTTGCAAATGTGTATTGTAAGTATACAGCAGATTATCCTTCACTTGCCGGGAAAGACCACCTGCAGACGCGTTTCGAGGTTCTTGCCTCTCGTCAGTGACAGAGTAACTACTTCCCTGGCTAATACCACGACGGACATTGAATTACATACAGATAATTGTGCAACGTTCTTCCAAGAGAAGACCTAGTTGCAAATGCTTATTGTAATTATAGAGCAGATTATGTTTCATTTGCTGGGAAAGACCACCTGCAGAAGCGTTTCGCGGTTCTTGCCGCTCGTCAGTGACAGGGTAGGTAAGATAACATTAGAGTCGTCCTGTCCTGCCCCAGCCCAATGAATTATAATCTACTGTATAACTAATATTTCCTCACAAAATGAAGCAGCGACTTACAATAAAAGTCAGTCGCAGCGCCACCCGCAGGGAAATCAAAAAGCAATCCTCAGTAGCAAATACTCCAGGAAGTGAAGAGAGTTCAAGAATTTTTGCCGGAGAGTATCAAATAAATGAAAAAGTAAAATCGACAATGTCGAAGTACCCTTCAATCCAAATGGTGGAAATATTTGAAGGACCAACCGCAAAAAGAATCAAAATTAATTAGAATTTAATTTTTCAAGTTGCGGGTATATGTTTTTGAAAACAAAAGAAATGAATAGTTGTAAAAAAGAATAAAAATGATATGAATGATATAAATTAATTTTGTTGTGTAATTATGTATTTCATGTATTTTATTATAAATAATTTAATATAAACTACTTTTTGTTATAAAAATAATGAAGAAAATCGAACCGATTATTGTTGAAAATATTGGGAAAATCATGATTCAGAGAGACTTTTTTCGGTTTTTATCAATTTTGAGCGGTCGAAAACTAGTCGTCTTTTGAATTGCGAAAATTCATGCTTATTCGACTCCAAAAAGACATATTTTTATACATTTTTTATGTAAATTAAATCTTATCATAAAAGAAATCATTTTGACGGTTAATTTGAGGTTATATCAAAAAGTGTTGAATTAAATTAGATTTTTTTATTATCTACAACCTGTACATTGAACATTTTCCTCTAGAAGGTCACATTTCGCCGCAAATCGCAAAAAACCGTTTTCAACCCCTAAACTGCTTCCCCATTTCATTTTGAATGTTTTTGCGTTTAATATTATTTTTTCCTTTATGTTGGAACCGCAACATTTTCCACCTGGTCCTTGCCTGTAGCAAATTTCCTTACCTTTAGTGTTTTAAATTCGTTTTATTGGAAGATTTGGGAAAAAACAGAGAAAACTTGAGCAAGTAATTTATAGAAGAAATCGTGAACACCTCAGACCATATAAATATTCACCTTCAATATCAGTACAATTTCACGAAAACCTTACTACTTACTACAGTCCAAAGTTTAAAATCAATGAAAACAATCAAGATGGTGAAGATCTTGGAGCTGAGGATGAATCTACAAGTTCCACTCGAAAGTTACGACAACGATGATGGCGGCGCGGTGGTTTACCAATAACACGAAGTGGAAGAAAAATTATCATTCCCAAAAGAATCAAATATTTTTTTTTGAGAAAATGGGCAGTTATGTATTTCTTGTTTTTGTATCACTTGTTTTTATGTACGTTCATCAAGTAGCTTCAAATTTGTATTTTCAATCACTATATTAAAAGTTGTCAAACAATTAAATGTCACATATTCAAAATACCATTCTATTAGTAAAAATACAATTCAACTTGAAAGCGCTACTCCAAAACCATGACTACCAAGTTTGTAGATTAGTACTCATAGATGGAGTCAACCTGACCACGCTTATCCAGTGCTTCAGACAAAAAATTCTGATACCACCATGGTGGACATCTTAATATTTGATACTACATAAGAAAATCATTCATTTGAGTCAAAACATAACTAATTTATTTATTGTACAAAAATACATATTTACAAATAAATTTCATATACATATCAGTTTTTTTCAAACATTTTGAACAGTTCCCTGCAGTTGAGTTCGATGTAACTTAATTATTCTATTCTAAAAGCAGTTGGTCATCAGATACAATAAGGATCTTTCTGTAAAAACTTTTGTTTAATTAAACTTGAATTATTTGATGTGAAGTTTTAAAGTTACATAACTTTTGATGAACCATCCAGAAACTACAAATTAAACCAATCATTACCGAGCTGATAAATATAAATAAAAAAAATTCAACGAAAAGAATATATATATAAAACTAACATTCCCATTTAAATTATCCTCTTATTTATTTTTTCAAATCAATTTCATGTTGTTACTTTCAGACATACTAAAATTGGCGCAAATACAAATATATTTATTGGATTTACCTTAAAAGATGAAACAGAAAACCAGAAACAGAATTTCAAAAGCATTGTCTCAAAGATCCGAAGAAATCTTTCCACAAAGTTACAAAAGTTGAAGACTGGATCTTTAGATGGTTCACAGATATATGCAACAATATATGAGAATCAATATTCCAATTTAAATTTTGCCAAAAGGGATAAATGATCAGATCCTAACTGCTTGTTGGGAATTCTTACTTCGCCTAGTTCATCTTTGGTTGGTAACCTATATCTTGATAGCAACTGCAATTTATCTTCATTTGTCTCATTCTTCATACTGAAAATAGATGTATTGACAATTTTTTATAAAGGTAGATATTTGCTAAGCTTATCCAAATGGATGTTACGGCATGTTCAGCACTTTTATGACCTATAGACAGATCTTTATTTAAATATATAATATAAAATAACTCCAAGTTTGCAAAATTAAAATACAGATGAATCAGTTCAAAATGTGACTACATATTTATTAATCATATGTAAAAAATAAAGAATAAAAAGTAACCAGGACAAATAGTTTAAAATAGAAATATTGTACAAAAAAAAAAAGAGAAAAAACTCTACTGACAAATATTAATCAAACATATTTACACATTATACTTGTATGTATTTCTTCTTTGTCTTTGAAATGTATTAGAGAAGAGGATGCTTTAATGGCATCTGGTAATTCTTTAAAGCTTTAGAAAAATAATGAGTTCATAGTGTTGCGGTAAGAAGTTTTTCCTTGTTGCTAGTGTAGATTTCTGTCTATACCCCAGATAAATGTTTTCCGATAATGTATACAGTGCAGAAGTAAATAGTCCTCCCCTATTATTTCTTGTCTTTATAACGTCATCCGCACAAGCGTGACGTAATTGGGGGGAGAAAATTTTAATGGGAAGGTAAGTCACATGGTACCTCGTTTGGAAGGTATTTCAATTCTGTATCAAACAGTTGATATATTTTCAATTTTCGCCCACCGTTAGGAGAGATAGGGGCATTTTTATTTCAAAATTATTATTTTATCCCTTGCAAATACATAGGCAAATTAGTGGAAAATTATTTTGACAATATATTTCCGTGCTTAACAACCAATCAGTGGATTTCAAATTTTGAAACTCAGCCAATAGAATCGGAACTACACTGAAAATATAGCTTGTCGCTGTATTTTCACGGTGATAAACCTGCTTAGTTTTTGTTTTACTATCTGTCAAGTGAAAATAATGATTTAAATTATAAACGTCAAATTTGTGTTTTGACTAGATATCTTTATTTATCAATATGAGCGATCGTTGGGGACAAATGTCCATTGGTATCATAGATGAGGCCGTGGAAAAGAGTAATCCGTTGAATACGGCTAGAAGTAAAGCATCAATTACCAGGTGACACGATTTTTCTTTATTTCAAATCGATATATTGTCGTCCTAAATATAATTCGTGGTATGATTAAAAACCTATAATTTTTTGGAATATCGATTTAATGGCAATCCCAATGCATGAAAATGCTCGCAATTCATTAATATTCCAAAAAATTATCGGTAATAATCATAACACTTATTATATTACTCCTGATAATGTAGTAAATATCCATCTAATCATTGAAAAATTATAAAACTTTTCGTTTATAATTATCACATACGGTAATTCGTAGTGACGATTTTTCTTTATTTCAAATCGATATATTGTCGTCCTAAATATAATTCGTGGTATGATTAAAAACCTATAATTTTTTGGAATATCGATTTATTGGCAATCCCAATGCATGAAAATACTCGCAATTCATTAATATTCCAAAAAATTATCGGTAATAATCATACCACTTATTATATTACTCCTGATAATGTAGTAAATATCCATCTAATCATTGAAAAATTATAAAACTTTTCGTTTATAATTATCACATACGGTAATTCGTAGTGGCATATTCTATTGTTTCAGCTGAAGAAGTTTCAGTAAATTAATTATTCAGAAACAAATATGGAGAAAACCATGGAATACTTTTCAACTCGTGATATATTTTTCAGACTTAGCAGTTGGTGCTACTATTGTATTGTTTTATTAATTATTTATTTTTTGGGCAATAAAGTATCTTTCTCTCTCTCTCATTGAGCATTAAAATACAACTTTTGTGAAAGTTTTCTAATTTTTCCTCCATTTTTGATTTTAAATGCTAAAATGATTGTCCTAACATATCTGTTTTCTCTAATAATGCAGTCATCTTTTCTGAATAGTGAAATTTGGTGAAAATGTTTATTATGTTAGAAGTCCTGACCAATTAAAGGTCCGCAATAGCCGCCATCTTGGAAAAAGGGGGCTTTTTTATGGTTTTTGGTCTATAACTCTTTATTTATCAACATTATCGAAAAAGTTGAAGTGATCAAAATTTGAGCGATATTTAATTCTCTACAAAAAAGGTTTGATTCAGTTTTTCCATAAAACCTACATTTACCGAGTAAATGGAAGACGAACTTGAAGCAGATAGGAGAATTACTCCGAACAACCAATCTAAGCACAGATTAAAAATCATAGTAGTAGTAGTAGTAGTATATATTTGGTGCTAATACAAAAGTGTGTCCTGTGTTAGTATCGATCGTTTTGGGTCAGGTATACAACTGTTACAACCTGTCGAGAGTATAGTCGTATGTTTTTGTAAAGTATATAATGGATAGCCCAAGAATACGAACTTGCATGCCTTTAGTGGCTGCAACACTATTTCAGCGATTTCCAAAAAAAGAAAAATCAGGTGCGTAAAGCTATTTAACAAAAGTAGAGAGTTACATGATATCCCTGAAGCTGGAGAACGTTTTTTTTTGCAATCTAAGGTTGCACGTTCTATAGACAATTCTTTGAATAAACATTGATATCATTGTTTCACAAAATGTGTGACGAAACTAAAGCCAGACATTGCCTCACTTCCACAACAGACATCCAGTCAGCATTCTTTTCGAGTATACAATCAAGTGCAAAAATCGCTGAGAAATTAATAACCTTTTGAATTGTAGGGTTGGAAACGAGTAAGAATAATTCAGTCCAATTACAACAATGGACTCCATTGCACTCGAGGCTTTATTAAATCAGATTTTTTGCAAATGTACAACCGGCTGTGCGGGGTTGTGAGGGTGTTGAAAAACAGGGATGGATTGTACAAAGGTTTGCAATAATTGTCATGGATACTGCTTCAATGGACCGAAAATAATAAAATAAAGTGAGTAAATAAAAAAAAATAGGAGGAAAATGAACAAATTATAACAATGATTGAATTTCTGCTTGCAGAGTTCCTACAGAGATTTATATGGACTGTTACCGTTATGCACCATTGAATTCATATTTTCATATATTGCTGCTGCTTAAAAGGCTACAGTGAGAGCGATTATCCGATCTCCATCAATTTCGTCATTCATTCACACGAAAAATATTAGTTTTATGAAAAAATTGACTCAACCTTTTTTGCAGAGAATTAAATGTAAATTTTTTTTACAACTTTTTCGATAAAGTTAATAAATATAGAGTAATAGACCGAAAACTATAAAAAATAACGTTTTTTCCATGATAGCGGCGAATGCGGATTATTTTTATTTCCGCTTCGTTGCCTGTGGTACCAGGAGCGTAGCTAACACTCCCGCAACCCCCGCGGCGCATGGGGGCGCAAGAAAATCAGAAATTGGGTTGGATAAGGGCGCAAGCAAGTCCCTGCGGGGGGGGTTTGCTGAAAGTTAGCTACGCCACTGTGTGGTACCAAAAATATCTCACTTGGTACTGTCTGAAGGAGCATAAAAATGAACAATACTGGGCTCCGCTTCGGTGTCGACCTAGAGACAATAATAATTCCTATGAAGTATCATCAACACTCTATGCTATCAACCACCTTTATATCCTGAACATTTTTCGTGAATTCAGTTGATCAAAATTTTACTTAACACAACTATCTTTTAGTATGAGAAAATAAATTGAAATACCTGTAGAATATATAATCTACTGTGAGCCATTCATCTTGGTAAGTGGTTCCTTCTTCATTATTGGGTTCACCATGACTATAAACGGATTTGAAGTAGATGTTGTGCGATAAAACTCCTTTACTGTCCAAAGAACATTTTTTTGCAAGTTTCACTTGTTTGTCATCAATAATTTTAGAATTTCCCAACGTGTTACTACTTCTTTCCTCAATCAAGGTTGATTCATCCTTCTGTCCCGCCTCTAGTAGTTTCCCAAGCTGACAGTTATCTAAGAAAAAAAATTAATTATTTTCAGAATAATGTTTAGAAAGAACTTTTTTCCCGACGTCTTTTTCCCCCTTTTCCTATTTCCTAGCAATTCAATTGAAACATGATACACATAACAACACAAAAAGGCACGGCCTGAATACTATGATGACTTCAAGTACTGATCTTTTTTGATACTGTCACATTAGTAAATGGTGTGCAGAACTGGGCAGGGTACTGATAAATTGTACTTGAGTACTGGGTACCGGGTACTTCCAATAATTGAAGAAAGAGTACAGAGTACTTTTTGAAAGTACTTTCTTATTAAGTTGTATGTAGAGTGTCCAAAAGTAATTGAAGAATATATATATACATTGGGTTTTCTCTGAGTCTTGCATTATACCTTCACACCAATTTTTGCACCCTATAAGTAACCATGAACTATCAATTCAATAATTACTAAACTATTTTGTAGTTTTCAGTCCATAAAGGGTAAAATCAATAAAACAGTTGATCAGAAATGTATTTATTAATAAAAAAAAAAACAAAATAATTATTCAGTAATGGTATAAGTGGTTAATTATGTTTGCCAGGTTTGGCTTCATAATTACAAATTTATATGATTTATACTAGTAGGTAAAGCCTTTGAAGTTTTGAGATTGCTGGGTGAGGCATGTGGACTGGACAGACAGACCAGGCGCAGACGTGTTGCATAATAAAGTACTCGTAAATATATACTCTCGTAAGAAGCGCGGGTATCGGATACTTTTACCCGATATGAACGGGTACGAGAACCGAGTACTTTATATAAAATGTACTGGGTAACGGGTACAGAGTACCAGAAATATACTCGAAAGTACAGTATTCGGGTACTTGTACTGAGTACTTCCCAGCTCTGATGGTGTGTATTGATAATTTAATGGATATGCTTGAGATTTTTTTTTAATTTATTTATTATACCAGATCACCTCTTTTATTTAAGCAAAATTAACAAATTTTGTATAAAAATAAAATGTTAACTATTTACAAATAAATGTAAAACTTGAGTAAAACTCAAGCAGTTGAAACAACTATAAGTACTAAATTAGAGACTATATAAAATTTAAAATACAGATAAAAATGGCAAGTAGAATATAAAAAGTCTACCTATAGGTCTTTGAGAAAAAAAAATATTTGGTAAAGAATAGCTTACTATATGTTGAGAGAGCATTACAATGTCTCCTCTACTCGCTCAAGGAAGGGATATCGACATGCACTGTGTGTGGTGTGTCGCATTGCCACGTGGTCCGTTAATGCGTCGGGTAGGGTAACAGGAGAGGCGCACAGTAGTGCGTCTCTCTTATTTATGTGGCATTATCATATCATGCGCTACTTGTTGCTCGCGTAGATTTCTGTCTATACCCCAGATGAAAATATTCCGATACTGTAGTCTTAAAAGACATTTGAATTTAGACAGGGTTTATTTATTTATAACTAAGTTTTGTTTTGTTTTTTTTTTTGTTAAAATTGTTTTTTTTTTCGTTAACCAGCTGTCGTCCCCTTACGAACGGCTGCCCTCAAAAGTCGAAACTTGTGTGAGCCAAGGATTAACGAGGTCTTACCTTTTAACGTGCGATTACTAAATTCTTTTGATTTCGAACTAAGATAAACATAGATTGAAAAAGAAGAATAAAAAAAGGAGAATACAGAATATGATGAACTATAAAACTATAATGAAACAGAAAAGAGAATAATCAAATTGACTTCCGTGAGTAAATTGACGACTACGCATATATTTGAGAGTGCAGAGATTTGTCGAAAATAGGAGTATATTAAAAACATTTTATGTTCAATTAACGATTGATATACCAGACAAATAATTTCTGAATCTTCGAAGAGAAATTAAAAAAAACAAGTTTCGTGCTTCAGGCATATTTATTACATAAAGAGAGCATGTCACCAGTAAGAGAAGTTTCTTTGGAAATCTGGAAGAGAGTCGGTTTAGGGCGAAGTCCAGGAGCAGGAATATATAATTTTATTTGTGTTAACAAGTACTTACATTCAATATAGTTGTTGAGGAGCTTATAAACAAAGGTTATTTTATTGAGACATCTCTGATGTTCCATCCAAACTATGCCAAATTCATTACGGATTGGTTGAACTGAATCAAACCCAAAATTAATTTTATATTTTTTATAATTGAGAAATTTATTTGAACAGTGCAAAATGAAGATACTTGAGTGATTCAATGTTAGTGAAGTTAGTCGTAGATCTTTTTAGAAAACCTAGCATATTCATAGATTCATTACCAATTTTATTAATATGATCACTGAATTTGCAATTGCTTTGAAAATTCACACCTAAATCTTTAATGCCGTTGACTCTGGAAATGACCATACCATCCATTGTATAAACAAAATTATTCAGATTAGTACTCTTATTGTTTGTCATAACGATGAACTTATCCCTAATGAATAATAACTTGTTCGAGACTGACCATTTGTGAATAAGGTCTATATGATGTAATGCAAAATAATCATTGATGTCTTTGATGGAACGAAAAATGTTGAAGTCATCTGAATTTGAAGATACATTATCAGGCAGATCATTGATGAAAATCAATAATAAAAGAGGGCCCAAGTTTAACCCCTGAGGTACTCCGAACTTTGCCGAAAAGTACAGCTATTAGACAGGTATAACACAAAATTCACGAGCTTATCGTTCAAGCCATACAAGCTTGGCCAAAAGAATGTTATGATGCATTTGGTCAAACACCTTGGCAAAGTCTGTATAAACCACATCCACTTGGCTCCCCATATTCAGGAATTTGTATATGCGGCTAGTCAAAAAATTTAACTGTAGTTAAGTGTAATCTAAGATGCACTGGTAAACAAATAATTTGTTGATACCCCGAAATCTTTGACGGTGAATGTCAGAACGAGTTAGAATTCATAAGGCACATAAAAATTGTAGGTTATCATATGTTTCATAATCATAAGAGATAAATGTTCATTCAAAATAGAAACAGTATTAAGAAATAACAACCTTATTTTTCAATGTAAATGGATATAATGTAGTTTTCAGTTCTGAACAACTTTTTTCAATAACAATTTTTGATATTATTAATACTATTAATTAATACTGTAGATATCACAAGTTACTTTTCTATATAAATATATATAGAAGGGTTTTCAATCTTCTTAAAACAATGATGATAACAATTTGACAAACAATTCTGACAGGTTTCAGAGTGAGGTGCAATAATTTAACAACATGTTAATAAAAATTACATTTGAAAACACCTTTTGAATATCAGAAATTTACAGTGATATAACAAGACTTTACAGGATAGTTTACATGGTAAGTCTGGATAAAATGTAGAAACTATTCTAATCAAAGGAGTCACAGAATAAATTATCTAGGTTGTAAAATTCTTTGCAGAATAGAACAGATTTTACTTTGGTCTTTGAAGCTTTAGTTTCTAGGGTTTTCAAGTGCATGGGTAATTTGTTGCTCTGCCACTTAACCCTTGTGCTAGACTTTAATATAATTTCATGCCTACATAACTTAAGCCTATCTAACTTAACATAACCTATCCTATTTTTTTGTTTTTTTTTTTTTTATTCTGGACGACTTATTATTTTGTTATATAAACATCAACCATGTAAAATATAGTTATTCAAGTAACAAGGAATTTAAAGACGTGTTAACATTCGAGGTGAGCGAGTACGAGCCGAGGCAGAGCCGAGACTTGAGGCTTGTCGCTTGCCGAGGATGTTAACAGTCGATACATTCCGTGTTACTTATTTCGTTTTTCAAAAATTCAAATGAAGCTGAAGGTATTACTTGTCAGAGTCAAAGTCATTATTACCCTAGGCATGTAAATGACACTATTTACATTCCGTTGTCAAGATGAATTAGTAAACGAATGATATAGGTTTGTGTGATTGATGACTTGTTTATTTTGTGGTAATTCATGATCACTTTGATGAAACGAAAGAACACTCTTTTGTCTTATTTCCACTAGATTTTTATTGTTACGACCGGTTTCGGGTTTTATCCCATTATCAAGTATAAAAACTAACAGTTAGTTAGGTCGTAACAATAAAAATCTAGTGGAAATAAGACAAAAGAGTGTTCTTTCGTTTCATCAAAAGGAATGATATAGGCCATTTACCTATTTTGTTGTTAAGCATGTATGGACTATTTACAATGTCGGCAGCGGTAAAAACTTTTTTTTTTAGAAATATTGAAAAAATTGTTAATTGTTCAATAAATATGTTTTGAGTTCTTTTTTATATTGTATTGCCTTAATTTATGAGGTATTGCGTTGTAGACTTTGTACACATTAAACTGGAAATATCTTTCAAAAATGGAAGTTCTGTGTGGAGGACATGTCTGTAAATTTTTATTTCTAATATTAATGTTATGGGCATCAGTACTTTAATTTATGATATAGGTATGTTGGGCTTTTATACATTTTTTTTTTGTGAAATAGACACTAGGCTTGAAACCTTAATCTTTCTCTCATTAAAATCCACTACAACTCATACAGTTTGTGAGATACATGATCATATTTTCTGATACCATAAATTAATCTAATACATGAATTTTGTACACGTACTTTATTATGTGTCTTGATCAATACAAAAGCTGTAAATGGAAGAACAATAATTGAATTGTGACAACACTAGAGTTACGCATAAAACTTTCTTTGTGGCCATTTGTAAGTAACGCCTATGAGAATACAGTAACCTGAGAGCTTCATATGATCTCTATTACGTTTAACATGCTCATGGAATCTCAAAAAGTCATCTAAAATCAAACCTAAACTTTTTGCATTATCCGGAATTCCAATAACGTATTTAACATTTTTTTGTAATATCTAAAATAAAGAAGTTACGGTGGGTGCGTTTGGTCCTCACTGTATAATTTTGTTCATAAGATATGGCAGTTGCAAGCATTTAAATCGTCACTCTGTATATGGAAAACCATATATTGTTGGATAGGCAATCATATGAATCCTCATGTAGTTAATTAAGACACATACTTTTTTAAAAAATTGACAATTTTCAGTTTCAACGGATCAAGTGAAAATCAAAACGGTTATGGTATGGATATTTATCTATTTCTATGAACATTGTCCTGCCATGCTGTGATGCAACACCCTTTGTGATTTATTATTTTTGAGCACCAAAAACAAATCGATGTATGAAAAATTGTTATACAATTTCGTCTCAATAAGTTATTCTTTGATGCAGAAAATGTTTTTAGGTGTTTTTAGGGTATATGAAGGTATATCAATAAAGTTATAAATACCTCAAAATAATGAGCTCAGCTGAACTAATAATTGTAAAGCATTATACAAATTATTAACAATTTTCCAAAAACTAACCTGGTTTGTCTAAAGGAGAAGTAACCAATTTCTTTCTAATTGATACATCTGAATTTCCTTCTAATAATCTTGGTAAAACATTTTGGTATTTATTCATCTGGCCTTTTGTTATAAATTCATAAAGATCTGAGTCAGGAGATGAGTTCAGATCTCCTGTAACTAATACTGGTGCGTAGTAGGAATTTCTGAAATAATAATATTAATATGTTTTGAAATACAAATATTTACAAATACCAAAATGATATTCGTATGAGTATAAATTCAAAAGTTGAAATTTTTTTATTTTATTGGCGAATAGTGCGTCGAGTGAAATTGGCGTATATTTCAGGTTTAAGTTTGATTAAAATTTTTTTATTTGAGGAGAAATACAGTGTAGTGAGAATCGCCATTGGGAGTTATATTTTTTCCTGGCACTGTTTTGTCATTTTTGGGAGGGTGATAGAATAAAATCCATCCATCCAACAGACATTACACATACTCAGGTTGGTGTTGAAACTAACACACTGGTTCTAAGGGTAGAATTTTCTACAATTGAAGCTGCTGTGGCTGAAGTTATGATACTCAAGAAGAATACTGGGAGATACAGTCAAAGGCATCTGATAATTTATAAAAAGAGTATATCATCCTTTTTTATAGTTCGAGTTCCCAAAAACTATTGGAGGAAAACATTTTCAAGCAGCCAGAGAGTTTTCAACCAATGGCTGAATGGGGAGCAGCAGATACCAGATTGGTTCTTCGAGAGGCGAATCATGCTGATATCAGAAATAAAAGAACTACAGGCCGATAACATGCCTGAACGCATGTTATAAGATATTCACTCGCATCCTGTACATGCGAATACCCACCACAGTTGACCACCTGTACGAACGGATATATGAGCAAAGAGTGTCGATGAAGGGAGTCACTGGCTGGAAGCACAATCTGCTCATTAATAGATGTATTATGCAGGACTCCGTGCACTATAAGCTTAACCGTGAAAAGACTGACACCAAGTGTATAATCAACATTTGATCCCAAATGATTCAATTCCCTAATTGTTTTTTGAGATTATCTGTATGTATGAATTTATTTTTGAACGTTATTTTAAAATATTCAAAATCATACTCAGATTTCGGATATGTAAAAAAATCAAATTTGGTAATAGTGTATAATTGTTACCCAAATTACTCACCCCTTTCCTACACTCATTTTTTTTATTTCAGTTAAAAGTAGTTGCATTTGGGCCATCCTCACGTCATTTCTTCTAGGATTGTATAATAAATGAGTTGTAGCAACCACAAATTCTCTTGTTGGGTGCAATTTGGGAACAAATTTTGCCAAGATTCCTACATTATCCCTATTCAAGAGAGTCACAGACGGCCGAAAATACTCCACAAATACGTTATCGACAAGGGTAATATTATCGGTTTTGTAGTAAATGGCACAGCCATCACTTTGATTTCCTGTTCGTTTTTTGTATATTCCTTTGTAACCTAAAAACAAAATATTTCTTACATTCGGCAGTTGCACCACAACCACTTTTTGAGATATGTAATAATTTGCTAGACAGCTATGAAAACTACTTGCAGTTTATAAATTGCCCTACCAAGGCACAAATAGGGTTTGTCAGAAGACTCAATGAAATTAGGAAAAATATTCGTTTATATTGAAACGAAGAAGAAAATCCTTCACCATCAAGCAATTTTTTGATTGTACTGCAAAGGTTTCTGATTTTCACAATTTCGTATTCTCTCATATTATAGAGTATCTTTTTGTGATGTAAAAAAACCTGTCAATAATGGGTTATAGTAAAAAAAATACAGGATAAACTGAGTTAGGAACTTCTTTACGGTCAGATTATGTTCAAATTCTCACCTAATGTCTCCAGCAAAGAAAAGTATTCTCCAATGTGAGACTCTTGGACTTCCTGAAGACATAAAATCTAAAACACACCAACTTTATTCTATAATAATCTTCTGAATTATTGTAACATACATCAGGGGAAAATTTTGATATTTCTTTAAATATATTATTCCACCTTGTTCCCCATTCTAGAGATTCTCTATTGTTATTCTGGTATAAATATGGATGTTGTAACAATAAATCCTGGGCGAGAACATTATATGACATCAACGTAAAAATAAAGCCAGGTTTGGTACTTGGTTTTTTACTGATCTTTTCCCACGATCTCAAAGACATAATTCCTTTACCTGCAAGGAAAAAATAAACAACTAAGTCTAAAAATAATAGTTATTTATGATACAAGTGTTAAAAGTGGCATTTTATTTTGTGAGTGGGAAATATTGCGAAACGAGCGTTAGCGAGTGGAGCAACTCCACGAGCAAAATAAAATCACTTTTAACAAATGTTTCATACAAATTTTTTTGTTCAACAAATACTGCTAGTGAGAAAAAACAAAAAAAAATAAGATCTTTAAGGATTCGAACACACGATCTTTGGATTACAAGGCAGAAGCTCCAACTATAATAAACTCCAAAGCACTTTATTTATGAATGTCATTATTTGTCAGTGATGAAGGACCTTCTACAGTTGTACTGAATACTACTTCGTTTGTAACTTCAAAAGGAATTAGTATTACCAATTGCACAAACCAAATACTTGTGCGAACTTTTATAAATGATTCCTCTTGAGTAAGTGTTCTGATTATAATATCTGATTGAAGTGTTTCTATTAAAGAGATCTATATTACTGAGTATCCATCATCTCATCTGTCATTTAACTTTTAACAGTAGTGTTGTAAGTATTTTTAAAACTAGTGTTAAGAGTGATTTTGTGAAAACGTCAGTTTATAATTCATATGTCAATGAATTAAAAACGTCATTTTTGATGACAGTTGTACAAAATAGTTATTTATGATACAAGTGTAAAAAGTGGCATTTTATTTTGTGAGTGGGGAATATTGAGAAACGAGCGTTAGCGAGTGGAGTAAACCCACGAGCAAAATAAAATCACTTTTAACAAATGTATCATTCAATTTTTTTTGTACAACAGTTACTGCTAGTAAGAAAAAAAAACAAAAAAATATAAGATCCATAAGGATTCGAACACACGATCTTTGGGTTACAAGGTTGACTGACAGATACTTCAAATATAATAAACCCCAACGCATTTTATTTATGAATGTCATTATTTGTATTGTCAGTGATGAAGGACCTACAGTTGGACTGAATACTACTTCGTTTGTAACTTCAAAAGGAATTAGTATTACCAATTGTGCAAACGGCCAAATACATGTGTGAACTTTTATAAATGATTCGTTTTGAATTGGTGTTCTGTTTATAATATCTGATTGAAGTGTTTCTATGGGTTAAAAGTATTTTTAACACTAGCGTTACAAGTGATTTTGTGAAAACGTCAGTTTTTAGTTCATGTGTCAATTAATCAAAAACGTGATTTTTAATGACAGTTGTACAAAAAATATTTTTCAATAAAGAGTAGATTGAACGGAAAATCTGGGCGAATTTGTTGATGAGACATACCTATTTCAATGTCAAACAACGTTTTTTACTCTCTACAATGTGTGCCAATTCGATTGAAATGTAGGTAGATTCAATTTATAACACGCTTATATTAGCTTCATTTGTATGTATCTATGTAACGGCATTGTATAAATATAAAGTAAGGGAAACTTTAACGTGATTTTCACCCACTTCCAGACATCCGAAGATCCGAATGATTTGAAATTTGGCAAGTGTTCATAATTCCGGTGACAATGCAATATGACATATTTGTTATAAAAAAAAATGGCGGCTCCAAGTTGGCGGAGGAGATTTGTGATAATGGTCCGATTCGATTCATTATTGGTATTTAGAGTTTTCGGGATCAGAGAATACGAATTTTTTATCAAAATTCATAAATTCAAAATGGCGGCTCCATGATGGCGGACGAGATTTGTGATTATGGCCAGATTCGATTCAAAATTGGTATGTGGGGTTTTTTAGGTCGTATATTTCGATTTTTTTTTTTAATTCATAAATTAAAGATGGCGGACGATATATGTCATTATGGTCTGATTCGATTCAAAATTAGTGTGTGAGGGTTTTCGGGGTCAGATTATGAATTTTGTGTCAAAATTCTGATTCGATTCAAAATTGGTATGTTTTTTTTTATCGGGGTGGGAGATTTCGATTTTTTAGTCAATTTTAAAAAACTAAAAAAAACACGCTTTACTTCCAGCATGGACTAAAAAGTAAATAATAATTGATAATTTATTTATTCAAATGAAAAAAAAGCGTGGGGTGCTTGACAAAGTTCTCTTGAGCTCTTGCACGCTCAGTATTGTTGAATTAAAATAAAAAATATAAGAATATAGATCTAAAGCACCCACGATTTTTTTACATTCGAGTAAATAAATTGTCAATTATTTTTTACTTTTAAGTTCACGTTGGAAGTAAAGCGTGTACTTTAGTTTTTTTAAACTATTAGTTTTTATAATACATGAATGTACCCAATAACAGTTTAAGATGCCAAAAAAAATCTCTTTTCATAAATGCTCAAATAGGTCTAATCACTAAAAAGGACCTATTAATATCTGCATATCGGAAACCTCTCTGTCCCGAGTCTAATTTTGGGATATTGAACTAATCTATCTCCTTGGTGTTTGCCACCTTGGTGCAATTAATGGAGTGGTTTATTCACTAAGTAATAGAGCATAATGAGTGATTTTTTAACAAAAATACTAGTAGAAAACCGACTATGTCATCACATGAAAGACGGTATGTAGTTATATTCTGTTATGTTTTGGACTCGCAACTGTTATTTATTAATTTTTTATAAAAATTTAAATACAAAAAAACGTGTTATTGTTAACAAGACTTGTGGTGAAATTCTTGGTGAGATCTGCATAGGAATCGTAATGTGGCTATAAATCGCATAAATAGCCTCTCGCATTACTGTATCTTTTCTTTCAATCAATGGGGTAAACAAAAATTAGTGTAATTTGTTTTTACGAAATGCGCAGGTTTTCAGAGAGAACCCCTCAAAAGCTGAGCTTGTGGGAGTAAGAGAGACCAGGACCCACAGTTTATGTAAAAGTGGATTCTGAACCACTTTAGCTCCGTTACGGCAATGGTGATCAAACCCAAGCCACCTGGGTGAAAGCAAACGCTTCAACACCTCGGCGACTTGCCGCTTGGTGACAAGAGATAACAAAGTCAAGTCAAGAAAACAGCCCTTGTGAGCAGGATCCCTAAAATGCTATGCCATATCTGATGTACGATTCCAGAAGGGCAAAGTAGGCTTTATTTGCAATAAGAAGGTCAACCTCATTCCTAATATTTCTAATAGCATAACACCAAGATGATTTCTTTGTCAGTAACATAATAAAATATATTCATTGAACTTTAAATTATGATCCAGTACAATGCCTAAAAACCTAAAATTGTCAGATTTCGTGAGTGTGTCCATTGTTTAGCTGTACTTGGTCAATATCCCACCTGAATGATAACAACTTAGTTTTCTTAGAGTTGAAAACCATTTGATTGGCATCACACCACTTTGTTATTACTGCTAGATTTGTAGAGATCACTTGGCTGAGAGTATTTTTATCATTAGTGTGCCATTCAATAGTTGCATCATCTGCAAATAAAATGAACCTACCACTGATATTCAAGTTTGTTAGGTCATTCATATATAACAAGAATTTTGCACAGCGATTTTGTAGCGATTTTATGTGAAGAACCTTATGTTTTGGAGGAGTATGAGATTACAGCTGAAGGATTGGAAAAAAATTATTCAGATTTTAACAGGGGCAAAATTTTGGGTAGCAACGAAATTAGTGTTGAGTAGTTTATAAACTTACTGACGTTGACACAGTTCTTACCATTTCTCTTTCCGTGAATTATATTTCTTCCTTCAATGTCTACAAAACGTCTGTGAAAATATCGCCCATATGAACTGGCCTGAACAGCACTATTAAAAAAAGGGAAAGGATAGAAGTTTGGATAAAATGGATAGTGATTCACGTAAGGGTATCTGAAATAATAATTCCAAGGAGTTACCAGTGGGTAAATGGGATAAGGAATGTTTTGGTGAATACTTTCCTCATAACCACTTCTGCGATTTCTGATCTGGCCATTGTTAATAGTAGGTATAAAACTATATGCATCACCATACATTGAAGTAGAATCATTATTGTTCTCTTCAGACATTTCATATTTCTCTGGTACTAAATATCTTAATTTACATTGACACACGCTCCGATTGCATTTGAATATGTTTCTGAAGTATCTCTGAACCATTCCAGAATAACTTTGTACCATTACATATTCGCGACGATTATATAACACTTACTCTCTATATTCCATATCTGTTAAGATTCAGAATTAAATATCAGTCAAAATAAGTATTTGTTAGAAATTGTTTAGCTTATTTGACAAAACATTATTATCAAAATATCAGACAACACACATTTCCACATTTTTCTCTCTCTCTCTCATCATTTATTGTCCTCAGCTTCCTTTACGGCGCTATATGGACATCCCCAACTGCGGCAAATCCGTTGCCATCCGGCCTTCAACCGGCGTAGACAGTTAAGGTGTATCGGGGGAATGCAGTAGTCTGGCTCGAAGCCATACTGCATCCCAAGTGTATTATTCAACATCACATATTATAAATATTTTTTCCTGAATATTGCTGGCACGTCGTAGACGGCGGACATGTGTCACAACATATAACCCATTCATACAAGTGTTCTGGCTAGGCCTTGTTACTAACTCCTTGCGCCACCTATGGAGCAGCATGATTATTCGTAGTCCCGTCAATCATGAAAACGTGGGAAAGGTATTCTTCAATAACCCAGAGTTAATTTCTAATGAAAAAAAGTCTGGTTCATTGGAGAATCGAACTCACGACCCTTGGATCATGAGACTGGCGCTAAACCACTGCGCCACCTCGCCTACCACATTTCCACATTTCAAAATCATTGAACACCCCTTCTGACAGTTGACAGTTCTGACTTCTGACGTTGACGTTCTGACTTCCGACCACCACTACACCAGTGTTGCCGTTGCCGCACCTAACTTACCACCCTGAGAAGGTTTATTTCTTTTGCATCCAAGTGTAGCACTTTCCCACACCTCGCCTGCTGAGAACAATAGCGACGCAAATCAAAAATCACCAATTTTGAGTTAAGCCTGTTAATAAGGGCCGGTTTTTCAATGTTCAGTCAAAGTCTATGCTACGTGACTAATGGTTAGAATGTGAGTTTATCCGTTGTGTGAACAGATGTAACGTTCATTCTAACCACTAGTCAAATTTAGCCGTCAGTCAGACTACGCTAACAAGATATTGAAAAACCGGCCCTAAGTCCGTTCCATTCACCTTGATGTCATGTATTGACGTGTATTTCAACCTATTGCCGCTAGATGGCGATACCACGATGCCACCGAGAATTGAAATATTTATATTTTACCAAAACTTTAAACGAATTTTGCTGGTATCTACAATTTCCAAGTTTTTTCTATTGTTCTCAGAAGGCGACCTGATGTGTATATACTCGATTTTAGTATTCGTTTGCAAAGATTAATTTGACACATTCCTTTGAACTGCACTCGCACTTAGCTACACACGATTCAAAATATGGTGTGAATTACACTACACTACCCTACAGCAAATAGCAAGCAGTGCCAATATAAATCCGTCCAGTGTTGGAAACTCGTTGCTGATCGCTAAAAACCATATATGTATATAAATATATGCCAGAAACCCACAGAAATCACAGACCGAAAACCTCAGAATTTACGTTCCTGTTTCCTCACAAGTATTACATGAGATATTGAGCCTTCTCTGGATTCAACAGAAACCAGGCAAAACTTTTCATTGGAGGATGAACCTGAGGATCATGAAAAAAATGAAAATAGTTCTAAAAGGAAATATGAAACACTCCTGCAATAATATAACAACTTGAAAATGACTTCAAGGAAGAACCAAGGGTTTGAGTTGATGTTGATGTATTATTAAATTTATTTAATATTTAAAAATTTATTTATTTACCATAAACACACCAAATTTGGTTTATATACTGAGACCCACTAGATAAATTGTACCCTGAGGGCTAGTTGTTCAAGACAAGTTCAACAACTGTTCAAGTGAACCGAGTTACCAGTTGCTAATAAAATATGAATTTGATTGGCAAGTGCCAGTCTTGCACTGGGGTACATACCAAACGCATGAGGGCAACCACAGTGGTCTTTATCCCTAAACCTGGAAGAACTGCACAGGAAGGAGCGAAGGCACTGAGGCCAATAAGTCTTATGTCATTTATACTTAAGTCACAGGAAAAACTGCTGGACAGGCACATCAGGGATACGGTGTTGGTAAACCAACGCCTACACAAGGACCTACATGCCTATACAACTGGCACATCCACAGAGACAGCACTTCATCAACTCTTAGAGAAGGTGGAAACTGCTCTATGAAATAAAGAATTCTTGATGGGTTAAACTCAATCTCAAGTGCATCGAGACAGAAAGGCATCGATGAGACCTCCTGCAGAAGGATAGACTCTCAGAGTAATAAAAGACATGCCCTGCCTATACCTACACAAATAGCTGTTTTGAAGTGAATGTGAACTATCCTTTTCTATAAAATTTGTTGGTGAGAGGGGTGACGGGTGGTGAAACGGGAAGGACAGTTTGTTTACACTTCAGAGTAAGAAGGCGGGCACACGGGAAAACATGGGGGCTCAATTCCGAAATGGTATATTGGATATACAACATTGTGGTGAAACCCATGATCACATATGCATCTTTGGTATGGTGAACAAAGATAACACAAAAAATAGCCGCGGCTAAGTTGAGCAAGGTACAAAGACTTGCATGCCTTAGCATAACGGAGCTATGAAAACAATACCAACATCATCAGCCTTGGAAGTACTGTTGGACTTCCCTCCGATTGACATAACAATCATGGGAGAGGCTAGAATGGGACTTCTAAGGCAACAAAACACAAGCAACAGATCGGATCACAATAAGAAAAAGGGATAGTGGGAGGCAATATCCTTGAAATGAAACCAACGGACCACATAGCTCCCAGATATACTTTTTCAACATTAACTTCGAGGTTCGAGGTTATTTTGGTTATTATACAAGATCGAAAGGAATGGACAGATGATAACATCAGAGACAAACCTGCACCCGGATTCCGAACTCTCGATTCGAGTCAAGAAGATATATACCTCTTCAACTAATAGCATGTAAAGAAAGAAGATGAATATATCGTTCGACTCGAATCCAGAGTTCGGAATTCGGGTGCTGGAGGGAAGGATCTGGGAAGGTACAGTGAGGGGAAAAACTCCCAAATAAGCGTCTCATTAGGGACAAACACCTCCCCGTATTATAAGCAGAGATGTACGCCATCTTGCAATGCGTGAGAGAAATCAATATTAAAGAGTGTTATAGGTTATAGGCTCCTACTCTTTGTCATGTCATAAGTCATAAGTCAGTGCCGTCACTGCCGTCAGTGGAAAATGCCGATGCCGAACCGAAAATCGAAAATGGTTATTTTATATGTTTGTGTGAGGTTGATGATATAATATTAAGTTTCAATACTTGTCATAATATTGCATTAGGTTTTCAAAAATGGATAATGTTGGAGCTGAAGTTGGCCAAAAAATGAGGGTGAGTCGATTGAATTTATTTAACTTGAATATTTTTTTTGAGGTTACAATATTTTAGTCTGCTATCAAAGCCAAACTTCTAGAGCTGAATTGTTATGTGGGTACGTCAAAATTCAACTTAAAGGAATGTTCGATTGTAATATATTTTTCTTCTTCAGATGATGAGCTGCCTGATTATATTATGGTTATGGTAGCGAATAAAAGAACAAAATCCCAGATGAATGAGGACTTGAACCTATTTTTGAATACCAAAACATCAACTTTCGTGGAGTGGCTTCATATTGTTCTGAAAAAATTGAAAGAAGTTACAGTTACAAATCCAGGTGTGTATTGTAAAGTTTGTGAGTTTATCGGGCTCCACCGTGAAATTTAAAAAAGTGGTGTTAATCAGGTAGTTTCATTTCCTAAACAAGAATGTGGAAAAATTTCGTGGCGCTCTAGAGTAGTTTTCAAGTTGTTCCCTTCTGAATCTTTAAAATTGATGCAATTTCAAATAAGATTTTATCAGTTAAAAATCGCACAAAAGACCTCCTTCTTCTTGTCCTTTTTTTTTTCATATGCTATTCAACTGATAATTCACAAATACAAGCACAAAAAGCAACAGGTTTACACAAAATTTTTAACTTCTCATTATCATATAAACATAACCTACATGTTACTATTATTAGTTCTTTTTGGTGACTGCAAATGACTTTCCCTCCATTCATTTAGACGACAATAAAGGTGGCTATTCACATAACTGCATACTTGAACTGTATATATGCAAAAATTTATTGTACAGGTATACTGGAGCGTGTATTAGAGGAAACTTATTGTGATTGTACAAGTAACTTGAGACTTGGAGAAATTCTATAACTGTGCAAGTGGAGGTTGTGCAAATGTAACTGAACATGTGTAGCATGTACTTTTACACCTTGTGGTAAAATTCTTGCTGAAAATTTTAGATCTGCCTTGGATCTTCTTATGGCATCGAATTGTAATGTTGCTATCAATCGCTGTTGATGCGTTACACAGATTCTCTAATTACTGTATCTTTTCTTTTAATCAAAGTGGTAACAAGAGATAAAAATTTCAAGTATGTCTCTTCATCTATACGGGATAATTGTGCCACTACTGTGGATACATCATCAATAAGCCTTTTCATTTAGATGACAAATGACTAACTTTGTTTACCTGACAGCCCCAACGGCAGTGACGGCGAATATTTTTTTTCTTAAAGGAAATAAAATAATCCTTCCGAGTTTTCTCATGGATAGTTAACTTGAATTTACATGGAGAAGAAAATTCGTTTAGATACATTATTTTGTATAAGAATGAAAGGTTTTTGGTGATAATATATAAAGTAGGTAAAAATTACCTAACTATATAGTTATTTATTATACAAGTGAAAAAAGTATTAGATTTTAGCTCGAGGTTGTGTTGTTTCCTGATGCAAAGTGGAGGGAGACGACAAACCTTTTTTTGTGACAGGAAAAACGACGATTTAATATCTACCTTTACCTATTTGTACATATATCCGGGAAAAAGTGAGTGATTTTTTTGTGGGGAAAAAGTACTCACTTTCATGAAAAGTTATATTTTATTACCTGTCAACTGACATGAAATGTCAGACTTTTTTCCCGTCACAGAAAAGAAGTATTTTTTCCACATGTAGATTTAACTACACTAAGAATGACACTAAGAACGAGAATATTTAATACAAAAGAACGCATATGAAGGTTTATACATTTATTTTAGATCTGTCATTTAAATTAAAAATTAATAATTAAGAAGTTGGTTAACTTTCAACATATCCAAGAATTGAGAAATTTGGTTGATGAAACGCGAAACGCGCTAATTTTGAGATTAGGTAGAATTTCAGGTAGTTTTTTGTGGTCCTTTGAATGTTTCAATAAATATTCAATATAGGTAGATTGTGAAGATCAAGACGTTCCGAAAATGATGGGTGCTTTTTGATTCTGCTGACAACAGTCCTCACAGTTGGCATATTAAAGAAACCTAGACATCGTCGCTATAAAATCAATGAACATAAATCTAAATAGAGTTTCGTGAAGAATGGTTTTCGGGCTTTGAGGCCGTGGTCGGTTCACCTCCCTGGAGGCGGTTTCTTTGGACGTTTCGCTCACAACTGCGGTGAGCATCTTCAGCATAGGTTTAGTCTTCTCGAAGAACGACGTAAACCTGATCATCAGTTTTACGTTTTACGTCGTCCAAAGAAACCGCCTCCAGGGAAGTGAACCGACCACGGCCTCAAAGCCCGGAAACCATTCTTCATGATTTCACTTCCGGCCGTGAAAGCCTTCACTCTATGCTAAATAGAGTTTGTTTATGATAAAAAATAAAGTTCTTAGCTTCAAAAATGAGAAACAACAGTTTTTAGTATTCTGGGTAATGAATCCATATTGAAAGTTTCTCAGGATCAGGATAGAGATTATATTTGAAAAATCCTCTTCCGTTGTGACATTTTTCATTTTATAGTTTTTTATTCACTTAGGGGGTAGTAGCATTAAGCCATCAGTGCGGATCCTATGGTTGGAAATAATAAAAATTAAGTGTACAAAGGTCAATGCTACTTTCCTTACTTTATAAAAATATAATAACTGCAAGATAGACACTGTGAACCCATTCCATGTATTCGTTCGACTTCCGAATAAAACTTACTGTGAAAGGTTCGAGTATGGTTTTTTCCCCTTTCTTCCCCACAAACACAGCATTTCCATACCATTGTAGCTTTCACACAACACAGTAAAGTCGAGAGTCGAGGTAATAAATTGAGTCACTTTTTTCGTATTACACTATAATTATAAAAATAAAAATAAACTACAACTATCAGTAACAAATAACGAGAACGAATGCCAATGGGGCCAAAGCTTTGTTATTACTGCTAGATTTGTAGAGATCACTTGGCTGAGAGTATTTTTATCATTAGTGTGCCATTCAATAGTTGCATCATCTGCAAATAAAATGAACCTACCACTGATATTCAAGTTTGTTAGGTCATTCATATATAACAAGAATTTTGCACAGCGATTTTGTAGCGATTTTATGTGAAGAACCTTATGTTTTGGAGGAGTATGAGATTACAGCTGAAGGATTGGAAAAAAATTATTCAGATTTTAACAGGGGCAAAATTTTGGGTAGCAACGAAATTAGTGTTGAGTAGTTTATAAACTTACTGACGTTGACACAGTTCTTACCATTTCTCTTTCCGTGAATTATATTTCTTCCTTCAATGTCTACAAAACGTCTGTGAAAATATCGCCCATATGAACTGGCCTGAACAGCACTATTAAAAAAAGGGAAAGGATAGAAGTTTGGATAAAATGGATAGTGATTCACGTAAGGGTATCTGAAATAATAATTCCAAGGAGTTACCAGTGGGTAAATGGGATAAGGAATGTTTTGGTGAATACTTTCCTCATAACCACTTCTGCGATTTCTGATCTGGCCATTGTTAATAGTAGGTATAAAACTATATGCATCACCATACATTGAAGTAGAATCATTATTGTTCTCTTCAGACATTTCATATTTCTCTGGTACTAAATATCTTAATTTACATTGACACACGCTCCGATTGCATTTGAATATGTTTCTGAAGTATCTCTGAACCATTCCAGAATAACTTTGTACCATTACATATTCGCGACGATTATATAACACTTACTCTCTATATTCCATATCTGTTAAGATTCAGAATTAAATATCAGTCAAAATAAGTATTTGTTAGAAATTGTTTAGCTTATTTGACAAAACATTATTATCAAAATATCAGACAACACACATTTCCACATTTTTCTCTCTCTCTCTCATCATTTATTGTCCTCAGCTTCCTTTACGGCGCTATATGGACATCCCCAACTGCGGCAAATCCGTTGCCATCCGGCCTTCAACCGGCGTAGACAGTTAAGGTGTATCGGGGGAATGCAGTAGTCTGGCTCGAAGCCATACTGCATCCCAAGTGTATTATTCAACATCACATATTATAAATATTTTTTCCTGAATATTGCTGGCACGTCGTAGACGGCGGACATGTGTCACAACATATAACCCATTCATACAAGTGTTCTGGCTAGGCCTTGTTACTAACTCCTTGCGCCACCTATGGAGCAGCATGATTATTCGTAGTCCCGTCAATCATGAAAACGTGGGAAAGGTATTCTTCAATAACCCAGAGTTAATTTCTAATGAAAAAAAGTCTGGTTCATTGGAGAATCGAACTCACGACCCTTGGATCATGAGACTGGCGCTAAACCACTGCGCCACCTCGCCTACCACATTTCCACATTTCAAAATCATTGAACACCCCTTCTGACAGTTGACAGTTCTGACTTCTGACGTTGACGTTCTGACTTCCGACCACCACTACACCAGTGTTGCCGTTGCCGCACCTAACTTACCACCCTGAGAAGGTTTATTTCTTTTGCATCCAAGTGTAGCACTTTCCCACACCTCGCCTGCTGAGAACAATAGCGACGCAAATCAAAAATCACCAATTTTGAGTTAAGCCTGTTAATAAGGGCCGGTTTTTCAATGTTCAGTCAAAGTCTATGCTACGTGACTAATGGTTAGAATGTGAGTTTATCCGTTGTGTGAACAGATGTAACGTTCATTCTAACCACTAGTCAAATTTAGCCGTCAGTCAGACTACGCTAACAAGATATTGAAAAACCGGCCCTAAGTCCGTTCCATTCACCTTGATGTCATGTATTGACGTGTATTTCAACCTATTGCCGCTAGATGGCGATACCACGATGCCACCGAGAATTGAAATATTTATATTTTACCAAAACTTTAAACGAATTTTGCTGGTATCTACAATTTCCAAGTTTTTTCTATTGTTCTCAGAAGGCGACCTGATGTGTATATACTCGATTTTAGTATTCGTTTGCAAAGATTAATTTGACACATTCCTTTGAACTGCACTCGCACTTAGCTACACACGATTCAAAATATGGTGTGAATTACACTACACTACCCTACAGCAAATAGCAAGCAGTGCCAATATAAATCCGTCCAGTGTTGGAAACTCGTTGCTGATCGCTAAAAACCATATATGTATATAAATATATGCCAGAAACCCACAGAAATCACAGACCGAAAACCTCAGAATTTACGTTCCTGTTTCCTCACAAGTATTACATGAGATATTGAGCCTTCTCTGGATTCAACAGAAACCAGGCAAAACTTTTCATTGGAGGATGAACCTGAGGATCATGAAAAAAATGAAAATAGTTCTAAAAGGAAATATGAAACACTCCTGCAATAATATAACAACTTGAAAATGACTTCAAGGAAGAACCAAGGGTTTGAGTTGATGTTGATGTATTATTAAATTTATTTAATATTTAAAAATTTATTTATTTACCATAAACACACCAAATTTGGTTTATATACTGAGACCCACTAGATAAATTGTACCCTGAGGGCTAGTTGTTCAAGACAAGTTCAACAACTGTTCAAGTGAACCGAGTTACCAGTTGCTAATAAAATATGAATTTGATTGGCAAGTGCCAGTCTTGCACTGGGGTACATACCAAACGCATGAGGGCAACCACAGTGGTCTTTATCCCTAAACCTGGAAGAACTGCACAGGAAGGAGCGAAGGCACTGAGGCCAATAAGTCTTATGTCATTTATACTTAAGTCACAGGAAAAACTGCTGGACAGGCACATCAGGGATACGGTGTTGGTAAACCAACGCCTACACAAGGACCTACATGCCTATACAACTGGCACATCCACAGAGACAGCACTTCATCAACTCTTAGAGAAGGTGGAAACTGCTCTATGAAATAAAGAATTCTTGATGGGTTAAACTCAATCTCAAGTGCATCGAGACAGAAAGGCATCGATGAGACCTCCTGCAGAAGGATAGACTCTCAGAGTAATAAAAGACATGCCCTGCCTATACCTACACAAATAGCTGTTTTGAAGTGAATGTGAACTATCCTTTTCTATAAAATTTGTTGGTGAGAGGGGTGACGGGTGGTGAAACGGGAAGGACAGTTTGTTTACACTTCAGAGTAAGAAGGCGGGCACACGGGAAAACATGGGGGCTCAATTCCGAAATGGTATATTGGATATACAACATTGTGGTGAAACCCATGATCACATATGCATCTTTGGTATGGTGAACAAAGATAACACAAAAAATAGCCGCGGCTAAGTTGAGCAAGGTACAAAGACTTGCATGCCTTAGCATAACGGAGCTATGAAAACAATACCAACATCATCAGCCTTGGAAGTACTGTTGGACTTCCCTCCGATTGACATAACAATCATGGGAGAGGCTAGAATGGGACTTCTAAGGCAACAAAACACAAGCAACAGATCGGATCACAATAAGAAAAAGGGATAGTGGGAGGCAATATCCTTGAAATGAAACCAACGGACCACATAGCTCCCAGATATACTTTTTCAACATTAACTTCGAGGTTCGAGGTTATTTTGGTTATTATACAAGATCGAAAGGAATGGACAGATGATAACATCAGAGACAAACCTGCACCCGGATTCCGAACTCTCGATTCGAGTCAAGAAGATATATACCTCTTCAACTAATAGCATGTAAAGAAAGAAGATGAATATATCGTTCGACTCGAATCCAGAGTTCGGAATTCGGGTGCTGGAGGGAAGGATCTGGGAAGGTACAGTGAGGGGAAAAACTCCCAAATAAGCGTCTCATTAGGGACAAACACCTCCCCGTATTATAAGCAGAGATGTACGCCATCTTGCAATGCGTGAGAGAAATCAATATTAAAGAGTGTTATAGGTTATAGGCTCCTACTCTTTGTCATGTCATAAGTCATAAGTCAGTGCCGTCACTGCCGTCAGTGGAAAATGCCGATGCCGAACCGAAAATCGAAAATGGTTATTTTATATGTTTGTGTGAGGTTGATGATATAATATTAAGTTTCAATACTTGTCATAATATTGCATTAGGTTTTCAAAAATGGATAATGTTGGAGCTGAAGTTGGCCAAAAAATGAGGGTGAGTCGATTGAATTTATTTAACTTGAATATTTTTTTTGAGGTTACAATATTTTAGTCTGCTATCAAAGCCAAACTTCTAGAGCTGAATTGTTATGTGGGTACGTCAAAATTCAACTTAAAGGAATGTTCGATTGTAATATATTTTTCTTCTTCAGATGATGAGCTGCCTGATTATATTATGGTTATGGTAGCGAATAAAAGAACAAAATCCCAGATGAATGAGGACTTGAACCTATTTTTGAATACCAAAACATCAACTTTCGTGGAGTGGCTTCATATTGTTCTGAAAAAATTGAAAGAAGTTACAGTTACAAATCCAGGTGTGTATTGTAAAGTTTGTGAGTTTATCGGGCTCCACCGTGAAATTTAAAAAAGTGGTGTTAATCAGGTAGTTTCATTTCCTAAACAAGAATGTGGAAAAATTTCGTGGCGCTCTAGAGTAGTTTTCAAGTTGTTCCCTTCTGAATCTTTAAAATTGATGCAATTTCAAATAAGATTTTATCAGTTAAAAATCGCACAAAAGACCTCCTTCTTCTTGTCCTTTTTTTTTTCATATGCTATTCAACTGATAATTCACAAATACAAGCACAAAAAGCAACAGGTTTACACAAAATTTTTAACTTCTCATTATCATATAAACATAACCTACATGTTACTATTATTAGTTCTTTTTGGTGACTGCAAATGACTTTCCCTCCATTCATTTAGACGACAATAAAGGTGGCTATTCACATAACTGCATACTTGAACTGTATATATGCAAAAATTTATTGTACAGGTATACTGGAGCGTGTATTAGAGGAAACTTATTGTGATTGTACAAGTAACTTGAGACTTGGAGAAATTCTATAACTGTGCAAGTGGAGGTTGTGCAAATGTAACTGAACATGTGTAGCATGTACTTTTACACCTTGTGGTAAAATTCTTGCTGAAAATTTTAGATCTGCCTTGGATCTTCTTATGGCATCGAATTGTAATGTTGCTATCAATCGCTGTTGATGCGTTACACAGATTCTCTAATTACTGTATCTTTTCTTTTAATCAAAGTGGTAACAAGAGATAAAAATTTCAAGTATGTCTCTTCATCTATACGGGATAATTGTGCCACTACTGTGGATACATCATCAATAAGCCTTTTCATTTAGATGACAAATGACTAACTTTGTTTACCTGACAGCCCCAACGGCAGTGACGGCGAATATTTTTTTTCTTAAAGGAAATAAAATAATCCTTCCGAGTTTTCTCATGGATAGTTAACTTGAATTTACATGGAGAAGAAAATTCGTTTAGATACATTATTTTGTATAAGAATGAAAGGTTTTTGGTGATAATATATAAAGTAGGTAAAAATTACCTAACTATATAGTTATTTATTATACAAGTGAAAAAAGTATTAGATTTTAGCTCGAGGTTGTGTTGTTTCCTGATGCAAAGTGGAGGGAGACGACAAACCTTTTTTTGTGACAGGAAAAACGACGATTTAATATCTACCTTTACCTATTTGTACATATATCCGGGAAAAAGTGAGTGATTTTTTTGTGGGGAAAAAGTACTCACTTTCATGAAAAGTTATATTTTATTACCTGTCAACTGACATGAAATGTCAGACTTTTTTCCCGTCACAGAAAAGAAGTATTTTTTCCACATGTAGATTTAACTACACTAAGAATGACACTAAGAACGAGAATATTTAATACAAAAGAACGCATATGAAGGTTTATACATTTATTTTAGATCTGTCATTTAAATTAAAAATTAATAATTAAGAAGTTGGTTAACTTTCAACATATCCAAGAATTGAGAAATTTGGTTGATGAAACGCGAAACGCGCTAATTTTGAGATTAGGTAGAATTTCAGGTAGTTTTTTGTGGTCCTTTGAATGTTTCAATAAATATTCAATATAGGTAGATTGTGAAGATCAAGACGTTCCGAAAATGATGGGTGCTTTTTGATTCTGCTGACAACAGTCCTCACAGTTGGCATATTAAAGAAACCTAGACATCGTCGCTATAAAATCAATGAACATAAATCTAAATAGAGTTTCGTGAAGAATGGTTTTCGGGCTTTGAGGCCGTGGTCGGTTCACCTCCCTGGAGGCGGTTTCTTTGGACGTTTCGCTCACAACTGCGGTGAGCATCTTCAGCATAGGTTTAGTCTTCTCGAAGAACGACGTAAACCTGATCATCAGTTTTACGTTTTACGTCGTCCAAAGAAACCGCCTCCAGGGAAGTGAACCGACCACGGCCTCAAAGCCCGGAAACCATTCTTCATGATTTCACTTCCGGCCGTGAAAGCCTTCACTCTATGCTAAATAGAGTTTGTTTATGATAAAAAATAAAGTTCTTAGCTTCAAAAATGAGAAACAACAGTTTTTAGTATTCTGGGTAATGAATCCATATTGAAAGTTTCTCAGGATCAGGATAGAGATTATATTTGAAAAATCCTCTTCCGTTGTGACATTTTTCATTTTATAGTTTTTTATTCACTTAGGGGGTAGTAGCATTAAGCCATCAGTGCGGATCCTATGGTTGGAAATAATAAAAATTAAGTGTACAAAGGTCAATGCTACTTTCCTTACTTTATAAAAATATAATAACTGCAAGATAGACACTGTGAACCCATTCCATGTATTCGTTCGACTTCCGAATAAAACTTACTGTGAAAGGTTCGAGTATGGTTTTTTCCCCTTTCTTCCCCACAAACACAGCATTTCCATACCATTGTAGCTTTCACACAACACAGTAAAGTCGAGAGTCGAGGTAATAAATTGAGTCACTTTTTTCGTATTACACTATAATTATAAAAATAAAAATAAACTACAACTATCAGTAACAAATAACGAGAACGAATGCCAATGGGGCCAAAGCACATTGTTGTTGTCATGAATTTAAGGTTGACAGACCGCGAATTTTGAACTGAGTCAATCTCAAATTTTTGTTTCAAAACGTAACCAATGGCTATTCACTTTCCCAATATCCAATCAGACTTTGGGGCTTAAAACGAGCGCATGCGCTTTAAAAACTTATCTGAAGGCTGATTCGTTTAATAAATTTGTATGTGAATACAATTTTTTTTGTTGTAGCCACTTTTCACACAAAAATAATTTTTGCATTCGTTGTCTTTGCTAAAGCTGATACGTCTTTTTCATCTCAATAACATATTCATACAGTATGCACGTCACAACAATAAACTATAACTACCTCCAATCAATTGCACTTGTACCATGTAGCTGCGAAAGTTCCATTCAAGTATACTTGTACAATTAATTTGTGCATGTATACTGTTGAAGTATGTAGTAACATAAATAGCCTCCTCAAAAGGCACACAATAAGCGCTCTGTAATTGGTCACTGTAATGGCAGGAAGTTTGAATGACAGACAAAAAAATGCAAACTGAGTTGAAAATGTGTAAATTTGATTTTTTGCTCGCGATTGGCACACAAACCTAACCTGAGCAAGCTAACCTAGCTTGCTTGTTCATCACAGGGTAATTTTTTCCATGTGTATCAAGACAAGAAGGCGAACTGAGTTGAAAATGGTAGGGGCGCTTATTTATTCACTTGGAATTCCGACTTAGATCTCGGAATTCCGACTTACATCTCGGAATTCCGACTTACATCTCGGAATTCCGACTTACATTCCGGAATTCCGACTTACATCTTGGATTTCCTAAAGCTAAAGCCACGCTGGACGTTAAACTCTATCTGATAGATATTGTGATAAAACTAACTAAAAAGAAGAAAAATCTAAAAATTGAAAATTCATTAAAAATTAGATAGGAAGAATGTTTTTCAACAAAAATATATTTCTCTTTTCCAAACTCATCAGGGAGATCCGAATAATTGGAAAGCAGGCTCTTCAGGAGCAATTATTATAATTAAAATTTGTGGTGAAAGAGGTCCTGATAGTTGGTAAGATATGTAAAGTAGTTCGATAATTTTTCGGTTAATAAGTTTGGTATCATTTTAGTACCGAGAAAAATCGATTAAAATGAATTTCTAACGTATATGCTCTATATGCTATAAGATAAAAACTTTTGCATCAAACAAAACAAAAATTTGAAATGGTTTTCTCATTTTATTAAAGAAAAACATGGTGGATAGTATGATGAAACTAGTGGAATAAAACGGTTTTGTAGGAGTTGATTTTTTTTTAAATTCTAGAAATTTCGAAAATATTTAAAAAGGCAAAAAAAACTAAAAATTGCAACAGAACGTTTAAATTTGGTACAGATGTGTAAAAACGAAATAGAAACAACTTTTCTCTTTGGAATTTCTTGAAATTCTAAAAAGTAAGCCTATTTTCAGCGAATTTTGTTACAAAAATATACTTTTTCAAAGCACCAGTCAAATTTCATAATAAATTATTTATAAAAGTGTTTCCCATATGAAGACAACTCTTTGATGGACAGTGTATAACAAAGAGAAAAAAATGTTATATCATCATCTGGTCGCCATTAGGAATGATGACACAAGATGTACCATGTGTTTTTGCTGTTGTAAATGAAGCTATGATGTTTTATAGACACAAATCCGATCTGTTCTTGAATAATGTTCCCCTATATTATGAAGTGCAGCACCCAAACACTCATTGAAATTTTGTCCAAAAGAGAGCCTTTCGTCTTGTCGGTGATACCTTGATTACAAGCTCGCTTACTTCTGTGGAACATCGCAGGAAGTTTGGTGATATGTCTCTGTTTTATAGATATTTTCATGGGCGATGCCATATCATCAATCGCTCCACCGTTAGCGGTGGTTCTATAAGCACTCTTGTTTGATATTTCAAAAACCCAAAGTTACACTCGGATATCAAAATAACCAAGATGATTACTCATGTATAATTTTGATATACTATTGTAATTAATTTCTATAATTACATTTTAGAAATCGAAAACTGAATTGTGATAAGTGTGGATAATTTGCTTACCAAAAAATAATCTTGCAGATCAGAACCGTAGGAAATATATAATCAACTAAATTCTAAAACTGAGTTGTGTATGGTGAGGTGTTCAAATCAACTCTCAATTAGGGATGGTTTATATTTGCGATTTTTCGAAAAAGTTTGAAAATATTTCATTGAAACAGTGGATTATAATTTCTCAAAACATTCATTTCTGCCATCATAGAAAAAAATATAATTTGCCGAAAAAAAATAGAATCTGCCCTCTTAATAAACTACCCTTATGAGGAGGCTGCTGGTCGTGCAGGTTCAAATCCTAGAATCTGCCCTCTTATAAGAATAAACTACCCTTATAAGGAGGCTGCTGGTCATGTAGGTTCAAATTCTATCCATTCAGATTTTTATTCTGATAAGCCGAGAAAGTGCTAGAAATCGCACGTTAAAAGGTAAGACCTCGTTAATCCTTAGTTTCGACTTTTGAGGGCTTTTGTTCCTAAGGGGACGACAGCTGGTTAACGAAAAAAAACAAACTTTGCTGGGTCAGCAAAGTTTTTCGAAACATAAAAAATATAAACTACACCCAAATGGAAGTGGATTTGAATTCTGAATATGGGTGGCAAGATATATAGATCCATAGATCCAGAGATATATTTTTTACATTATGATTTCGGTATTTGCAGTACAAGTCTGAAATCAACGGAATATTCGATTCTAGTCAGCAATAGTATATCAAACAAGTTTAGAAAAGCGAACTTTCACTAAATGAGTATAGCTTTTGAGTACAAGCGAGCACAGCGAGCGAGCAACTTGAAACGGCTTTTTTACGAGTTTTTATTCTATTTTTTCGCATTTTGTGTTAGTAGTTATAAACAAATAATCATAGATATAAAAGCATTACGAAGTAAAAAATCAAAAATCATAGTAGATACCTGTGTAGATTTTCTGTAACCTAGTAACCTGACACGGTTTATTTATTTACATAACAACAGGTTACAAGTTAATTTTTTTTTTGGGTTGAATTGAGATTAAGTTGAATATTAATTATAAAAATGAGTCTTGCTACTGCAAACAATTTATAAAATTGTTCAGAAGACATTTTAAATGCCGCTTGAAAAGAGTCTTCGAGCTACTTCCTTAAAAATCCAAGATATTTTGTAATTGGATGTTTTCTGTCAAACTGTGTTTTATTGATAGTGACATTGCTATATAGTAAAGTGACAGTTCTATAATAAAAATATAAAAATAAATTCCTGCAGTTATAATATAACACGCTTATTTGCATAATTATCTATTTGTGTAAACACTTATAGCTATTAATGTAACGAGATTATTATGCGATTTATAATAACAACCTTCGAGATTTATTTAAATTGCATAATAATATAGTTACATTCAATTATGCGATTTATAATAATAACCTTCGAGATTTATTTAAATTGCATAATACATTACATAGTTACATTCAAAGCTTTATCGTATCATTGACATTGACAACGATGATGTGAAAATGAAATCAACAACTTTGGTTATGTCACCTTATTGTCATTTGAGCGTGCCATTTGGTATCTATTATGAAGTAACTAAAGTATTATATGGTGACTAATGTATTATGTGTTGTTGTTATGATATTATGATGTTGATAATTTGTAATAAAGATTTAACTTAAAGGAAGCTTAATATCCAATGATACGATAAATATAATTAGAAACCAGATGTCCTGCCATACCAGGATGCCCACTGCAATAATAGTATACAATAGGAATATTTGGGTCAAAATAATATAATATAATGTCTCAACGTCAAATCTGTACCCGCCAGCACCGCCTCTGTCAATAACACTGCAAAGTGCAAAGCTAGAAAGAACATGAATAGCGGCCGACTTGGTAACAGGACATGCTCGTCACTTCGCGCAGTGAATATATCAAGTACGACAAAAGGAGGCGGCCGTTTGAGAGTATGTCTATGCTTGTTTCGTTCGGTTTGAATAAGACCCGCCCATTAAATTCTCAGATGTTTGTTGGTTAATGTATTTCTTGGGTTCACTTGCAACTACGGAACAACCTCAAAATGAACGCATCCCTATTAAACATACATATTTCAACCAATAATTTTTTTTTATGCAGTAGTTTAATTCTTTGGCATATTCAAAAATTTGTGAATTGAATTATCAATTTTTTCTCTTTTACATTATATATAGGTATGTATATATGGGCTTATTATTACTTAAACATTTTGTTTCGTATTCGTGAACTTGTGTTTGAATTGCAAGTTGTTTATTTTAAATATATATTTAAGTTTATATCTCACAAGCTATGATTGTCAATAAGAATTTGTTTCTTCAACAATATTTTCTCTTTGTCTTATTAGGTAGACATTCAAAAAGCCTACTATGACACCAATTGAATCTTCATCATTATTAGCATGCAACGTGTTGAAAAGTTTAAAATTTTAAAAAGAAATAATTTCTAATATATTATTTAACAAAAATTTATTTGAAATTATTAATGTCCTGATGTCTGACACTACCTAAAATATATCTAAAACTTCCATTTTTGAAATTTACCTTCTATTTTCCAATACAGAAACTTACAAAAGTTTAGGATTCATCACTGGTAATAGCCATGGTACTTGCTTTGTATATTTTTGCTTAAATTTAATAATGAGCAGTCAATATTTCCTGTATGCTACAATTTAACTTAAATCTCAAACTGTCTATGAACTGTCAAAACAAACCCTCAAGGTCAGAAACAATCTTTGGAGTGGTACAATGCAATTTCCTCACTACCGCTCCTTGATTCTACCACAATCACACTTTCAGTGACATTTTCAACATATTTCCCACCTCCCAGGTGAAAATCCATCATATACAAATTGTAGATATTGATCTCTTCTTCCAAATGCCTTTAACATAATTTGAATATGACGATTTCCCTTAAATCGGTATATTGCACGATGTGTTAAATTGTTTATAACACGATTGTGCAAAAACTACACATCGGGCAGAAAACGTCTTACGCACAGTTGAACCACATGTTATTAGCGATATTCTTTTTACCACTTTTAACTGAGATCAAAGTAAGATTCTCAGCACAATTCAATTGCTCAATATAGGACAGTTATCAGTCTTAAGTAAATGTAACATGTCATTACCTAAGCTATTGGGTGGTATTCATAAACAGTAGCAAATGCTTATACTTCAGGTTTGTCTCTCTCATTACTTAACAAAACGAATAGGTCTCTTTCAAGAAATCCGAGTAAAAGCATTTGCTTCAGTTTTATGCATACAACCCATTGAGCTGTGCTGAGAATCTTAAGTAAATCTTAGTTAAAATTGGTAAAAAGAATACTACCATTATCTATCAGTTTCCGCAATATTGTTTGTCCAGCTTCAGTCAGAAAAATGGTCACTTATCCGGTCGCATAGAAAATACACTGATCCGGTCGCATAAAAAACTATTTTGTAGACTTTATAATTCTCTACAGAAGTACTTTTGACGTAAAACGATTCCTTCAATACATTTATAGATAATTTTTTGCAAAAAAACAAAAAAAGTTGTCATTTTCATTTACGAACTATCTTATAAATAGTAGTATAGGCCATTTGCGTCTTGTATGTTGTTTGAATAGAGCCTCTTATTTTTATCTACAGCTTGGCCTAAACTGTTCAGTATAGAGAAACCCTATTATGCTCCATTTGTATTTTTCCAGAGGTCTATAAGAAGGTTACCAAAAGAAAATCAAGCGAAGGATCCGATATCAAAATAAAGAAAGAAAAGAAGTCTTCTAAAAAAATGGCAGAGAACATAAAAAGAGAAGAGGACCTGAAGAAATCTTTGACAGATAATTTACCAATGAATGTGAATAGACTCTCGGAACAAAGAAAAATAATTGTTGTTGATGAAAATAAGGATATTGTCAAAGCTGATGATGGTTTTGATATCCCACTTCTTTCAGAAGTTAGTTTATCAAGCGAGAAAGATTTGGAAGATATTGAGCGGAAGATAAGAAATGTCAAAAGTAGACTGGGCCTAATGGTAGACAGTGACTTGGAAACAGAAATTCAAAATATAAAATCTGATAAAGGTAATAATTCTGCATTATAATTTTTAAGTAATTTGTGTCCGTGTGAAAAAAATTGCCATTGAATAACTGTTCAATTTAATTTAACGTTTTTTAGATAAGTTTGAAAACGAATCTCAACAGTTCAATAGTACCAATTTGGAAAGTCATAGAATTGTTGAAATTCAAATTGATGAAATTGAAGCAAAAAGTGAGAGTCAAAATATACAAGCTGATGCCCAGGAGGATATGGAAACTAGCTTTACACCTGAAAAAATTAGGAGACATACACCTATATTTTTTGATGAGGAGCCTCATTCGAAGAGAACTTCAGTGTTGGATAGGTTAGGAAAAAAAACATCAAATGATGAGTCAGAGCTGAAAAGACAACGGATTAGTGTATCAGAATTCAGAAGGCATGAGAATTCTGCACATAAACATTCTAGAGAAACAAGTTCCGATGAGAGAGAGGAAATATCAGTGCGTAGAAAAGAACGACGAAATGAAAAAGACAGACACGAGGAAAGGCATTCTAGGAAAAGGAGGCCTATATCTAGTAGAAGGTACTCGCCTGAATTTAGGAAAACTGAAAATAAGGTAAGTTTTAGCCAATTATAAAGCACAAAAAAAAATAGTAATTTACGTAACAAGTCCGGAAAATTCTGTATTTTTGGACGAGTGGACAAAATTCTAGGGCAAGCCCTAGGCGAGTCCTGGAAGTCTGCGAGTAGTCCAAAAAATTTTTCGGACGTGTTGCATACACTATTTTTTCGGCAACCGTGTAGAATAACAAATCAATCAGACACATTCTGCCTGAGGCGAAGAGAGGTCGACCTTCACCCATTTGTTAACCGGATGAAACATACTTTTTATGGCTAGCCTTGTTGAGTTATAATAAAAAATAATTCCATCTTTGTGGTATCCTTCTGTATGCTCCGATTGCTGCGATATTCCTTTTTATCTTCACTTAGCAATGCCGTATTGTTGTTGATAGTTTTTTTTTCAATATTTGTCAGATATACTTTTGAATGTTTTGCATCTAAATAAAATTATATTAAAACCCGAGTAGTTGTTGGGAATATATCTATCTGTCTTCAAAGATAATCTTAACAAGTTATTGGCCCAGGCCACGCAAATTGAAAAATATTTGAACGGAGCAGATTTTCAAAACTATGTTTGAGAAGGTGCAAAATGGATTTCAAAACTCATATTGAGAAGTTGGAAGGATCATCTTTGAAGTGGTTACAGAGGATAACAAATTGCCAGTAGAACTGATTCAACTGCAGATCAGAATATTCGAGCTCAGTACATCAACAAAGATTTTCAAGGAAAGTGATGCTTTGCCACAACTAATCCTTGTTGGGAGCATGAATGATGTCAATGTTGAGTTAACCGCAACATGTGAAAATTCCAAAGCTACATGGGATAAGTTGCTGTCAGTCTACGAACAAAGTTCTTGTCAACGAGTCGATAAGTTGATGGAGATGGAACAATTTTTCACCACCCAGAAATATCCTATGGAATATATTGCAACTTTCATAACACGACTACAAAGAAACTTCCAGTAGTTGAATGATGAACTAAATAGGTTAGTTAATACCAAACTTCCTGATCTACTTCTGATGAGTAGAGTGATGTCCACCCTTCCTGCGGAATACTTTGAATTCAAAAATGTTTAGGAGTCAGTTCCTGTCGATGAGAGAACAATAAATAAACTAACAGAACGTTTGAGACTTATTGAAATGCGTCTACCCAAGAAACCAGCTGATTCGTCAGCCCTTGTTGCTAAATCAGGGACCAAGAAAACTTTGCTGCTGAAAGTGTGCAATTGTGGCATGAATGACTGTCACCAAAACAAAATGCATGTCAAAGAAGTTTTAAAAGACATGGTATTGATGTAGATCAATCAAACAACAAGTTATTAGCGATAGCAGAAGTTTGATTAAACCGAATAGGTTTGCCAGGGTTATTCAGAGACTGTTTAAAGAGATCATGATGAATAGTGGATATGTTAAAATAAAGTGATTCTGCAGTACTTCTGTGAGAATCTTCTTGTATAAGAACTGTTGCGTCAGAAGGAAGCAATTAAATCACCTTGGAATGGCTCTCTTCAAAGTTCCTGAACACAGAGTTCAACCTTTCAAATCTCAGTTTGAAAATGGTATGTTTATTTTCATCAGTCAGAGCTTCATTTGCAACATCATAAATTTCCTGAAGTCTATTCAAGGAGATATCACGAGTTGCTTTGAGAACATGTAACTGCTGAGCCATCATGAAATTTCAATGTGATGAAAGTAATTCGAAATGAAAGTAATGAATTATTAATGAAAATTGAGCCACCTTGTAAGTAAGAAAGGTAAATCTATCAAACCCCTCCTGAAACAGTAGCAACTCTCAGTTAATATATCCAGTAAAAAACGTACATACATTTAGGGTCCGCAAAAAAAATCTTTTCGTGTTTAACATTTTTTTGGCATTCACTAACATTAAGTTGAATACCCAAATAAAAACGATATGTTTTGAATTATCAAAATAATAATTATTGTAATGATCATTGGCTCGAATGGACCAAAATGTATGTTACAGAATTAAACGAGACTTCGATTTTGGTGGAGGTTGACTGTATATAAAAAATATTCGTTTGGAAACCTTTTAAAACCCAAGGGAAGATTGACTCACCATCTGCTACTGGTTGGAGGCTGCTGCTGGGTATCCAGGTGGTGCTCTTCTGTCTTGAGTAGTGACACTCTAAAATGTAAGAACTGGAGAGACTGACTGTCCAGGTTCAATGGCTTACTATACGCGCGGCGCATCCTCGCCCGGTGATAAATGCAAATTGAATTCTAAAAGGCTTCCAGGGTGGCACACGCGAAAGTCCAAGTATTATATTGGGAGAAAATAAAATTATAATTTCTTGAATCAGTCATTCTTAATACGTATTAAACCAAGGAAAATTCCCAAAACAATAATAATAATAGTAAAGGACAAGACTATACAAGTTTGATAATGTCCATATGGGACAAAACTGCAGTAACACAAGTGTTACAAAAAATATAAAGTGGTATACATATGATTTTTTATTTCTCATTTTTCATGATGATCTCCTACCACGTAGTAACGGCTACATCCATCAATTTATTGAATAGCAAGAACACTTCCCTGCGGGACTCCACGTTCACACCCTATCTCATCAGATAATAATAAAATAATAAAAATATTAATAATTTTTATTGGTCTTATGAAGCATAAAGTTTGTAGACAGGTCAATAGATTATATTTAAAAAAGTTTATAAAGTCATACATTAAAATATTCAATGTCAAATAATAGAAGGTACAGTGCAATGGAACAAACTAGTAAATAATATATAAAAACAATGGCATTATAAAGTATAATATAGTATAATATAATGCCATTCAATTCCAACTTTTGTCTTATATTTTTAAGGTAGTCAATAATGGTTTTGAAAGCCATTTGTAGGTCAAGAAATATAGCTTCAGTAATGTAATTTTTTTCCAAGCATTCAGAACACATTGAACTGCAGTTTCACAATAATTATTTTTACATCTAAATTCAGCCTGTTAGCTGTTTACTATGTTATTTTCTTCCAAATAATCTAAAATTTGTTTTGAAACTATTTTCTCTAGAATTTTCTCTGTTGAACTAAACATATTGATGGGATGCTGATCAGAAGCATTATTTGAATTTGACACTTTGGGGACTAGAATGACGGTTGCTATTTTAAGTTCATTTGGCACTATGCTTAATTCAATAGATGGGTGTATTAAATTCAAAAGTGGTTCAGTGATGCCATGGAAACAATTTTTTATAAATGTCATACTAATCTCATCAGGGTTCCCCTTATTTGGCATAGATATGATGAGTTCTTCAAGTTCTGCATGTGTTATTAATTTGAAACGTTTCAATAACTTTTTATTTTACCTCTGCATAATAATAAACTTTTGTCGGGAATGATTTCATGTTTTAGTCTTTTACTATAATAAAATACAATATCGATATCAAAATTTCTTTATTGTCTGAAGTATGCAAAACTCCTATTGACAAAGTGATATATATATACAGTGTGACCCATTTAAAATGGAACCACCCCTGTAGAATGTGCATTTTTCAATCAATCTCAATTTTTTTTCTATTGAAATATTAAGCATGAAAAACTGTATCTTGACACTAACTTTCACAATTTTAGTTTAATTTCCAAGGCACTCTATGGTTTTTTTTTGTTTGTCAAAAACGGCAAAAGTTTATTAGGCAATTTTTGTTTTCAAATTTGACTACACCACTGGATTCGTAGTCGTTATAAATGAAAACTGTCAAATTTTCATTAAAAAATATTTGTTAACAACGAAGTTACAACAACTTCAATTTTAGAAACAAAGTATTTGTTTTTAATTTTTATTCAGATTATAAACATATTTGAGATCTGACAACACTGTCATCACCAAGTAGAACACCAGTGAATTTATACAGTGAAAATCCGAAGTCAATAGCTCAATCCGTTCTACAGTTATAACTCCTGAAAATATGGTAATGTGCGGAAGAATGTACTAAGTACTGCATAACTTGAAAATGAATTTTTAATTTTCTGTTGTTCTAGAATACACTTCTCGTAACCTACACTCAAATGAATGATTTTGAAGGAAAATTATTCACAAATCCATTGGCGTAGTCAGATTTTTATTACAAAACGCTTGCACCACAAATATCTCACATTACCATATTTTCAGGAGTTATAACTGTAGAACGGATTGAGCTATTGACTTCGGATTTTCACTGTACAAATTCACTGGTGTTCTACTTGGTGATGACAGTGTTGTCAGATCTCAAATATGTCTATAATCTGAATAAAAATTACAAACAAATACTTTGTTTCCAAAATTGAAGTTGTTGTAACTTCGTTGTTAACAAATATTTTTTAATGAAAATTTGACAGTTTTCATTTATAACGACTACAAATCCAGTGGTGTAGTCAAATTTGAAAACAAAAATTGCCTAATAAACTTTTGCCGTTTTTGACAAACAAAAAAATCATAGAGTGCCTTGGAAATGAAACTAAAATTGTGAAAGTTAGTGTCAAGATACAGTTTTTCATGCTTAATATTTCAATAGAAAAAAAATTGAGATTGATTGAAAAATGCACATTCTACAGGGGTGGTTCCATTTTAAATGGGTCACACTGTATATATATATATATTGGATACAATTGGATACAAGACATTTGCCATACATACATATACATACAGTGAGGACCAAGTCCGTCGCCCCCACCTCGCAAGTGTAGGGTTTCATTCAATCTCTCCACTGATTCGAGCTTCATTTATACATAGTGTCCCAAAATCCATCAACCAGTCAATATTGAAGTGCTCAGTCAAAATAACTTCAATATTAATATCACTAATAACATTTTATATGTAGTTTTTAAAGAAATCTAAAGAGGTTGCACAAGTACTATTGTGATCTCTATAAGGATACAATCAAATATGTACACTTTTTGTTTACAGAATATTTGACAATTCAACAAATCAGTATTGTTTTTTACATAGATGACTGAACCTCCTGTACAATAATAATAATAATACTCCCTTATAAACACGTGTAGAGTGTACCCAAAGACATAGCCTGTGCGGGTAGAGGACGGCTGTTATTTTTATTTTCCTTGGCGCTCCGGGGCGACTTACTGATTTTTGGAGGCGTATTCCCTTTTCAGCTGTACTGATTTTTGGAGGCGTATTCCCTTTTCAGCTGTCTAGACAACTCACATTACATTTGATTTTCAACAAGGAATGCGGTCGCCTATAGATCCGATATTAAGTATTTGAGAAAAAAATATTTCGTACCTACATCGGGCTCGAACCGACTATCGCTATGCTGAAGTTTCGAATGGCCTGCGCCTTAGACCACTATGACTGTCTCCCTGTATATTTTATTACCTTTCATTCTGAGTTCACTATCGAATATATCTTTGGTGAAACATGTTTCTGATAAACATATTATAGGTGGCGTATTTTTTGCAGCAATAGCAGATATTTCATCGATATGTGCTGGTAGACTTTGGGCATTCAAATAAAAGAGAATACATGTTTTAAAGTTACTATTTACTAAATTATTTCTTTTTGTGAAACACAAACATCTGAAAATAATTCTTGTGTATTACTCTCATAGTTATTATGTTTATGAATTGAAAATTGATGTTAACATAACTATTTCATTTTTGTTTCCATTATTAATATTTATCAATACCCCTACGTTCAGAATAACTGTCTTGAAATATAATTTTAGAGCATTTCATTGAACTTCAAAATATAAAAGGAAGAAAAATGTAAAGGAACAGTATTTACCAAAATATTTGTGGGCTGACATTGTTTCAATTTACTATTTAACACCTTGATTGATGGGTATTTGTTTATCATAATATCATTTAGTCCACCTTGTATTATCACGAAATCATTCTTAGTGAAATGTTTCGTTAATTTCATGATATCAGATATAACATCATTCATACAAGCACTGGGTTTGGTTAAAGTTTGAATAAAGTTTGAACATAAAATTTATTGTAACGTCGATTCAGTTACTTGATGATTTCATTTTCCACAAATGATTTTTTCTATTGTTAAAGTAATAATTATTGATGGATATATGTTTAAAAATTCTAAACTATCTTCTAGATCAGTTGATTTGGTTCGGAAATGCACGCCACTGGTTAGGTACCGTTTTAATGTTCATTATCAGTTCGTCAAGTGTCTGTTAGCTAACTGTAATAGTTAGTCATCAGCTAAGAGTGTTATAGCACCCGTACTAGTGTGTAAAGGCAAATCAATTCTATAACTGATGGGGTGTACTGTTCTTTTCAATAATTTCAATAAAAAATAAAATAAAAATATTTAAAATAATACAATAAAAAAATAGTTTACTCAAGCAGGTGAAAATATTTCAGTTATTATTTATTTTTTTAGAGCATCCTGAGCAGACTTGGCGTTATGTCAAAAATCCATATACCACAAAAGGAACCTGAAGAACTAGAGTTAGAAGATGAGTTGAAAACAAGGGAAGTCAGAAGTATGGTGCAGGTTAAACCAAGAAAATTACCCACGAATATGCAACAACCAAATAAAAATCTTTTACTTAAAGCTGTAGCTGAGGCTCATCGTAGTGTGGCACAGGCTACAAAAAGCGGAACTCGGCAGGTACTGTAAATTTTATGGGAATATTTATTTATGGTCCATCTCGAAATAATTGAGATAGAAAACTTAATCACACTCATGGTGACGTGCTCAGCTTAGACACAGTCTTAAAATTATCTTTTCTTATTCTGTATTATAACAGCCAGTTTCATAATCATGAAGACTCCTTTACTTAAAGTCGGCTTTATGATAAAGTGTCCTTTAAAGTGACTTCTGTTCCATAAACGTACCAACACCTCCTTTTAGAAAAAGCCTCCTTTAATACGGCATTTGTTATGTTTCATATTATTGGCTACCCTGACATGTAGTATTTTCAGGAATACAGTTGTGGTAATCTTATTAATATTCACGCTTAAGCGTGTGTTCTAGAATTCTGTAATTAATGTCATCTGATATTATGGGTTTCTATGCTTAATGATCTACATTAAAATATATAAATAGTCTATTGTTGCATTCAAAAGTTATTAAGGTTAGACTAAAATTTGAAAATTAACAGTTTACGGAATTCGCTATGGAATCAAACAAAAGAAAAAAAGTTTTTATTTTAGCGTGGAGGAACAATTATGTCTTTTAGATTCAACTTCCAGGGAGAAAAATATAATCGGAAATAAGCAATTTTGACATAAAGAAGTGTATTATAAGAAAAAGTTGCTTATCTTGAGAAGCAGACTTGGGCAATTGAGGAAAATAGAAGGCAAGAAGCTCACGTTAAAACACAAATTTTATTGGATTTGAAAAGATCACGCTTTGTTTTGTTTGTTTTTTCACTAAACGGCAAAAAATGAGAGAAAAATTGTAATAGGGGTTTCATTTTTGCAGGCATAATTTGGACTCGAAAACACACTCTTTCTTCAAATTTCATCTTGAAGATTAATAATAATTTGTTTATCCATAGAACAAGTACAGAATAATAGAATAAAAAAGATAGCACCTATTAGAAGCAGTAGTATGGTAGTTGACAACACACGAGAATATCCATACTAATGAAAATCTTATGAGCTACCCAATGAGAAGTATTCTGGGTAGGGACATTTTTTAAAGTATCCAGACTAGATTCAAATTCCTGAGGGAGTTTATTGAAAAAACCATAATAGTCAAAGTTTCAACTTTAATATCGAAAATTCGCAATTTTTCTCGAAATTTTCATATTTTTTTAGAAATTTCGACATTTTTTTAGAAATTTCGTAATTTTTTTAGAAATTTCGACATTTAAGTTGAAATGATTAAATTTCTACTTTAATGTCGAAATTTAGAGAAAAAAATTGAAATTTCGACATTAAAGTCGAAATTATGAAGAAAAAAAACACTTGTGGCCCTCCTATGCTTTCGTAAACCAGTACTTCATAATATTCTTAATGATAAAAAAATATTTAACTTTATTAGAGTGGTTAACAAACAACAATCAAACTATAATGAGATGCGCTAACTGACAGTTCAACAAGAATCCACCCAGCCGTAATGACGGTAAGCCAAATGTTGAACTTACTGCTAATAGAGGGAACTCCTATGCTGCAACATAAAATACGATGTACGCTCTAATGAACAGTGGGTCGAACAGTCGAATTCCAATTGGATTTTGTATTTAGATAATGTTTAATTTCTGTACACTACAGTGTACAACGGGATAGTGAAATAAAACTTGTCACATATTACATATAGTTAATTCACATTTAAAATTGACAATTAAAAATATTTAATTTTATTAAAAAAAATACATATATCATAAAATAAAAATATTTAGCTGGCATAAAATTCTTCAGTATTGTAAAACATTTTTAACAACAGAAAAGTTTTGAGATGTTTTCTGAATTTGAAATAAGTAACCGAATATGAGGGAGGGAGGAAGGTTTATATGAGATACTGGTACTCTTCATTGCGTAGGTGGCTGTGATTTCAAATCTAAATTCCTATTTTTTATTCTCCCCTGTACACCATTTGGAAACTCAGAATTTTGATAACTCAAATACAAGTTTTTTGCAATGCACCAACTTTTATGAAGAATAAAATTTTCTGACAAATGCAAAATAAAAAAGTTATATTCCATATGGTGCAAACTTTTTGAAACTCACTGTATATGGCCCTCTGCTAACAGTTTATGAAAGTAAATTTCCACGCTGGATAATTGTGCACGAAATTTCTACACCGACTGTAGTACATCAGTATTCGTAAATTTTTATTTTAATTTTTGTTATCCCTACTCTTTTTATTTATAGGCCGTCAAAAGAAGACTTGGACCGGAAGATGAGGACGTTCCTTTAACACGAAAATTATCTCATAGTGAGAAAGTCAAGCTCAGAAATATGATCCTTGCCCAGGTGTCGCAGACAAGTAGTGATAGTGAAGGAGAAGATAAGGAAATGTATATACCAAAACCATTGCAAAAGGTAGCGAGAGAAACTCCAAAGTATGTACCTTCATCTAGAAAATCAGTTGAAGGTTGGTAAAATTTGTGTAGTAAACCTAAACATATTGTGAATTTTTTTAACTAGAAAAACTCAATATCTAGTTGTTGAATTTTTAGTTATGAGAAAAATTAAGAATGATTAATTGTAATTCGGACAATATCTGAATAGTTTGCCGGAGAATAAGACATGATAAACGAATAATTTCAACAATATCGAAATACTGCTTTACCCTTCTCTCCGAATATTCCCAATCCAGAATTTTCGAAAAATATATGATAGGAAAATAACACTACTTTCCTGGGTGATATCACAACGGATATTGAACTACATCTGATAGATATTTGTGCAGTTTCACTCAAAGCAGGCACTATTGCAAGTGCTTCTTGTAATTAAAATTCAGAGTTAGTTCCGGTCTATGTCCATAATATTGAAAATTTAAAAATTTGCCTCAAGATGAAGCTGTGATTCACAAAATCTAGTAAGTAGCTTGGAATCGCACATTAAAAGGTAAGCCCCTCGTCATTCCCAACTCGCACAACGTGTTCTGAAGACTTCTGAGGGTTGCGTTTAGGAGTACAGCCGGATGACGGTTAGAACAAAACAACACAAACATAATCAAATCAAATTTATTCATCACTGAAGTCAATATAAAAATGTATAGAGTACACAAATTGTATTAAACTTATTGGACCTGTCATACTTGAAACTTCAAACAAAACATAAATAAAATAAAGTAAAATAGGTCAACAAAAACTATAAAACCTTACATGTAGACAGGAAATAAGTTTCTACAGAACAATTCAAAATGTGTATAAATAAATTATAAGTTAGTCAATTTTAACTCGCAAGTTGAGGTACTCAAAATCTTCAAAATATTGTTTCAAGCTGTAATATGCTTTTGGAAGTGAAAGTTTTTTCACACATTTTTGAAATGCTTTTGAGTCTATTATTTCAGCTGGTAGATGATTAAATATTTTCCGACTCTCAAAGAATATGAAAGCAAGCCAAACAGTATTTTGCATATTATTCTGGCCCGTATGAAAGTTACTGCATGTTGCAATCAGGACTGATAAAGGTTTTGAGTAATTAATTAGGTAACTAACTAATCCGTACACGATATCAAAATTGATTCCTCTAACCGTCGCTATTAACCTGAACACTCTCCATCTCTTCCAAAGTCGTTTGTTTTTCCATTGGCAGGAAGAAGTGGTATTTGAGTGTTGTTATTCTTCAGTCTCCCAAAGGCGTTTGTTTGTCCGTTGGCGGGAAACGTCGCGAAAAATTCCGAAAACGGTGGAGAAATCATTTTGTTTGAGTTCTACGTCACGAAATAGTGCTCATTTAGGAATTCCCAACCGATCTTCAATCTTGCTTTGACTGGTATCCCAAGGGAACAGAGCAATCTGTCACGGCGCGGCGGAATCAGGTTTCGCTTGAAGAGAGACAGCTTTGCATAGTGTTCCTAAAGCGTTTGTTTGTTCATTGTCTGAACGCTGAACACTCGTGAATCCGTGGGATTGGGAAGTCCCAAATTAGTTAATCTGAGAACATTCGTTTCAGTTAACGATACTCCGAATTTTAGGAGTTATACCAGATTTTAGTAGTTATACCGTGTGTTTGATAAGTTCATTCGTCAAGTTACGTGCATTTTAGCTGAACAATAAATGCACAGCTTGGAACCGTACTATTTCGTTTCTTCATTTCTGCATATCACCTTGCTACTAGAAGTCTGAGAGCTAGCAAAGCAGCCGATATTTCAGAAGCTTCAAGGGTTGCAATTAAAGCCTGCAATCTCTTGGCCACTTTTGTTCTGGGGTCACCATATCTGACCCCTGGAATACCGTATCTCCATCTGAAGATGCCTGGGCCTCCCTTCGAATTGATATTGGGAGAGTGGAGCATACCACTTTAAATAACTGGCGCCCGAGACACCTGTTGGGTTTTGAGTTTTTCTCATAAGAAAGAATAATATAAGCGCAATAGCCGACGCGCTATAGTGACTTCCGCCTTTTTGTTTAGTTAAGGAAAATAAAGCGTTACATAAGTAAATTTCCTAAGCTTACATTGTTCTAACTGTATATAGAATGCAAGATGGCGATTTTAATAGTTTTATTGACCTACTACATAAAATTTCGATAGAATGTAAAAGAACATACTTATAGAACGTAAAAATCCCCATAAAAAAGGTAATCACATGTTTTTTTTTTTCGAAAATTGCTCCATTTGAGAGATAATGAGCTGTAACTGATGTTTTCATATTTCCGCGCGTACAACTCGGGATATTAAAAGAGTAGAGTAGAGTAGAGTAACTAAACGGTATTTTAAAGAAATATCATTCAGCAATTATCATACATAGCTGGCGGGTGTTGCTAGAAGTGGTAGTATTTTATATTCGAAGGTGAAATAATGATCTTTGATAAGTAAACAATGCAATTTTGATTTTATTAATTTTCCTATCGAATTAGCTCGACGAGCACAAAGATTCAGTAGGTAAAATGTAAGCAAATGTTTAGTTCGTGAAATTTCCGGGAAAGATAGAAAATGACGAACGAAAACTTTATCAGAGGTTTTTAGATAAATATTCTGAATTTACAGGGCCTTGGCAGTGAAACGACCAGCAAGCTTTTTCAGTAATCTCTACTTTGATATTTTTACGTCGATTGTAAAATGAAAAATGAGAGAAATTAAAAACAATGGGTACAGAAAAGCTTGATTAAGTTAGGTCCAAGATAAATGTGGAATGAATGATTTGTTCAAATTTGACCTACTGCGAATCTTTGACCAAATTCAGTTTGTTGAGCTAAAATTAGTAAAATTAAAATTACATTGTTTATTTAACAAATATCATTATTTAATCTTCGAATATCAAGTACTACCACTTCTACCGACACCCGCAGCTATATATAATAATTGCTGAAGGATTTATGAATTTTCGACCAAAAACAAGGGAGATACAGAGATTTTAGTCGAGCGTCGGGGTAAATCTTAATATTCCCGGAGTTGTTCGCGTCGAAATTTGAAAATATCAGTTTTAGCTCATTATCTCTCAAAGGAAGCTATTTTCGAAAAAACATGTTATTACCTTCTTCATGTAGATATTTACGGTCTACAAGTTTGTTTCTTTATATTGTATCGAAATTGCGAACCTCTTCCAAGTTATTGATTTTCCAAAATTTCCCGGGAATTTTTCCCACTTTCCATAGGTTTTCGCGAGCAGAACAATTTTTTTTTTCTCAAAGTACTTCTCAAGAACTGTCTGTGTGCCAAAAATCATCTTCACTTATTCTACTCTTTTCAATTCTACCTTGTGTAAATGTTTTCAAATAATGTTGAAATTATTCGTTTCATTAACATAGGGCATGTTTGATATTGAAAAAAATTTCATGTGACATTATTATTTTCTAATACATTGATGGATGTAGCCGTTACTACGTGGTAGGAAATCATCATGAAAAATTAGAAATTAAAATTTCTATGTTTTTATACCACTTTATATTTGTAACACTTACGTTACTGCAGTTTCATTCTATATGGACATTATCAAACTATATTTCAAACTGATAACTGATTATACCAATACACATGCATTTTATAACAGGTTTTTCATATTCACTAATAATGACAAGTTAACCGTAATAAAAAAAAAATATCTTCATCTAAGTAATAACCTATATTGTTGTACCTGAAAATGTGTTCATGATCGACAATGTGGAGAGGGAGATTAAGTAAATTATATCCTCAATGTTTATGTTTATGAATTTCTAAGCATTCTAAATAATTCAGTTTCCAACCTTTGTTGGCATAGTGCAAAATTCCCGTATCGTTTAGATTCGGGAATTTGTGCTTGCATTCCAAGAAGTGGTCGTTTTTCTAGTCTGAAGGGCCTTTGGTGCTCGGCATATCTTTTAGAAATAGCTAGTCCACATTGTCCCACATAAACACTGTTATACTTCGGACACTTAAGCTTATAAACTCCAGATTATTCCATTTTATCTATGTTATTTTTGGCATTGAAAAGGAAATTAGATAACCTGGCATGTGGCCTGATTGCTACTTCTATATATAAATATCATTATAAACGACTTCAATTTACAGAAAAATCTGATTCAGAGAAGAAATCACCTGTTTTGAGGCCTTCAATTAAATCAAGGCTAGAACCTAAGAAATCACCATCACCAATTGTTTTCGACAGATTATCAACAAAAGTGAGTATTAGTTGTTATTACTGTTGACACAAATTAGGTTTCTGTACTCACCTATTTCAAATGGCATTTAGCTTACGGATATTTACCTCGCTAAATGATTGATTAATCACAGATTCACAGTCTGGGTCTAAAGCTAATTTATGAAAACTTCACCATGATTGTTGTTGTTATTTCCGTCAACCAGTTGCACCCTGAAGTCTTCGAGAGACTTGTGCGAGCTAGGGAAGGCGCAGCCCTTACCTATTAACGTGTGATGCCATGCACGAGACCGGTGACGGCACGATTAATCAAACCCGCGTACCTTGGATTGGAAAGCAAGCACACTACCTACGCGCCACTAAGGGCCATTCTGTAAGAAGTGAGACAAATTTGGATATTTCAGAACTGAATTCTTTTCAGGAAAAAAGTCATTGCTGATGGCGTGCAGCCTATCAAGTGACACAACCACTTTGAAGTCATTTTGTACATTTGGTTGACAAGATAATGGTTGAAATACATCAAAATTGTGACAACTGTTCCAGCTATTGAAAAATAGTTATGCTACTTTATTATTCGAAACTGTTTTGTATTTCTCAAATTTAGTGTTCATTCTCCAAGTGCCATTGGAGGGAATCTGTTCTTTGGAAGATAAGTAGTTTTATTCAAAATTATGTATGTGACAGTTCTTGGCAAGTCATTTTGAAATGTCAGTAGCAAATTATAATAGATGATCAAGATTCAAATGACGGTTTGCACACAGATTTGCACATAATGTGTTAGGGAAAACAGTCACAGTTTTGATTTTACGACACCCAACGTTCTTGATACACAACCCTTTTATTCCAAAAGACTTCTTAGTGAGATGATCCATATAGTGAAAGAAAATAGCGTCAATACCAGAAGGGACATAGAAGGTTTAAATACAGCGTTTTTTAATTTGATAGGTCAGATTGATATATCCATTCATATTTCATGTTTTTAGCTTCGTTTCTTCGTTCCATTATAAAAAGAACCATAAAATAAAACATTCGTATCGATCGCTTCACGACGTCTCCAAATTTTAATTCAGTGTTTCGTTTCCTTGTTGATGGATATATGTGTTATTGTCCTTTGTGCGTTGTTATCTATTATGTCTGTTCATTTTAAAAATAGTTTAAGGATTATAACTCAGAAAAACAAACAATTTTGGTAAGTTCTCTTGAGTATTTATTAAACATTTTGTTTCTCGGAGGTTTATAATAATGAATCGTGGCAAGTAATAATAATTTCCATTCTATTTGTATATTCTACTATATAGTTACAATTTTTTCTGTGAAAATTCATTGTTACAGAGCCCTGATGATGAATTCAATGAAATTCGAAACGTTGGCAAAAAACAGTAGTTTTTCTTCGATTCTACTGATCCCAACCCCAACAAAATTTCTAAAGAAGCAATTTTTGGATCACTAAACTTATCAGTTTTTCAAAATATTCTTCAATATAGTAAATAAAAAAGTTGAATCAAACTTCCTATTAACTAGAAATTCTGAAATACATAGTTATCATACATAACTTGTTCCATATTGATCCTGCTAACCCAACATTTGGACAAAAGAGATTCACACACTCAGCTCTGTCAAATTTAATAGATTGCCAATTGAGAAAGAAGATTCCAGAAACATCCTACAATTCAAAAATCTATTAAAAAAGTACATGCTTGCAAAAAGAAATAAACCTGATTAAAATCCATTTTTAGGATGTGATATATTATATTTTGAAATTACCAAAGACTGTTCTTTATGGTGTATCTGTATTTCTTTATTTTATTTTTTATTGAAATCTGTTATTTTAATTTTTCTACTGCAAATTATTTAACTAAAATGAACAAAATAGAAATTGTTTGAAATGTTCATAAACAGTCTCCATACCAGTTTTACGTTACTGTCTGACTATTTTATCATAGTATTTTTAGAAATATTATTCTACTTCTGAATAATTTTTTATACTCCTTGTATTTTGATGTATTATGTATTAATAAACTTGTTATTATTATTATTATTATCTCTGGAAATTTGTCAATTCTACATAAAACATTACTGACGTTACTGGGGTATTTCTATAAGTGAGATACACGGTTTAGTATTAGATTTGGAGTTTCGTTTTAGATATTTTCTTTTGATCATAACAAACATATTTCATCATTTTTGTATTTTATTTTGAAAACCTGAAGACTGTTGTTTAAATAAAACCAGTATCCAGTAAATTTTCCCAGTATATACCATAATATGCTATATATGTATATGAAAGTTTTCGATTTTTAATTATTCTAATCACAGATTCATTTTCAGGTGTCCAATAAATTGAATGTACCTGACAGACTACCTATTGTACATCCCCCATTATGTGTTAAAAATAAGGAGAGATGCAAATACTGGCCCAATTGTAGACAAGGAGACAAGTGCGAGTTTGTGCACCCTAGTACAAGCTGTGAAATGTTTCCAAGCTGTAGATTTGGTGATAAGTGTATATACTTGCATCCCAGTTGTAAGTTTGGTTCAAGTTGTACAAAAAGAGACTGCCCCTATAGCCACTCTGGAAGTAGTACTACTTCGAGTAAGTTGCCTGTAAAGTTACCTGTGACCCAACCCCAGATCTGTAAATTTTTTCCAAAATGTGCAAATATTACATGCTCGTTTTATCATCCCAAACTGTGTAGATTTGGAAAATACTGTAAAAATCAAGCAGATTGCAGCTATTCTCATGCTTTAGCTGTTAATAAAACTAGTCTCACATGGAGATCAAAGTAATTTGCAAATAGTATATTATTAGTCATCAAATGTAAAAATATTAATTTTGTGTATAATTTATTAAGAATCATGTTTGAAATTTATATTTAAGAGTAAAATTAATTATATATTTCATCGGAAGATACTGTATCTTTATGCCCTTTCCTTTCTAGTTAGCGATTCTCAATATTCCATACATCCTGTCTCATCAGATTCACACCAAGGTTTGATGTCTCATCATAATGACAGTAGAATCATTTACAAATTACAAATATAGAAGGGTTGTTTTGTCAGAAGAAATATCAAATTTGCGATATTCTTGAACTCACCTTACACGGGTATCTTACCTGAAGCACGGACGTATCTAAGTATTAAATATATAAATATCAAAATTGAAGTTAATATACGGGGTGTAATCTAAACTCTTGCACGCCGGTGAAGGACGGGTGCATAATGCCATTTTATAACGAATGGCAGGTGTGAAAAATTTGAAAAAAATTTGTGGAAAGTTTAAATTGTGTTGGAAAATTCGTCGAAATTTTGGGAATCTCTGTCCACCGAACGTCAGCTGACAGGAGCAGAGCCGCAATAATACTGGAACTGCCGGATGGAAGAAACTGTGTAATTTCGAACAGTGGTTTCCAAGATTTTCCTATTTTTCCAACAAAATTTAAAATTGCCACAATTTTTTTTCGAATTTTTCACACTTGCCATTTGTTATAAAATGGCATTCTACACCCGTCCTTCACGAGAGTGCAAGAGGTTAGAATACACCCTGTTTGAAAGTCAATTGAATTATATTTTGAACTATAATCTACGCATCACCAAGACATCACCAATGTATGCGCTCAGAGTCCCTTTACAAAAAAATAAGAGGGGTGTTTATTGGTAACATAACGGTATGCATTGATATATTTATTGAATATTCTAATTAATTAATTGTAAAACTGTTCCACGTCATAATTTGCATTACGTAAGAATGTCCAATCAGTTTCAAGCTATGCATAATATGAATTAGGAAACTTCGCTTTTCTAATAGTTATGTACATGCCAAGAGGTTAAAATGCTTCTTTTCCTACCGCGGATAGTCTGATGTCCGCCGCGAAGCGGAAATCATAATCCAAAAGAGGGATATCATATTTTCTACAGCCTTTTATGTTCATTTTCAAGAATTATCTCACACCATATACCAACTATATAACACTACTCGTTAGCAGAATCTGTTATCAAGTATTGTATTACTGCATGGGGGGAATGTACAATAACAACCTAGGGTGTGTATTCAAATCGTATAAAATACTATTTTGAAGATATTTAAAAAAAGAAGTTATTCTCTACTGAAAACCTCCACAAAGAATCTAATGTACTCGATGTAAGAAGCCTTTATACCTACTCATGCCTAATCTGGATGTTTTTCATAAAAATGAATATGACCCACCAAACCAAAAAAATACCAGATCAAGCGAAAATATGTCTGTGAATTTGCCATTGTTTAAGAAGAGTCATTCTCAAAGATTTGTGCACTTCCACGGTCCAAAACTATATAACTATCCGCCACTAGAATTCAAAAAAATAAAAAAACTAAATTCAAATATTCCATAAAAAAATTCGTACTCACCAACAAAGAAAATATTCTTTTTCAGAAAGTACCAAAAAAAACACAGTATCCAACCTGACGAAATTTTTGCTTCAATTTCTCCTCCGAAAAGCGTTAACCATATTTCATTCACGACCCTCTTTTGAGGAGTACTGCAAAGCACAACACAAGCACCACTCACGTGCTTAGGTGTAGCAGGCTACTCAAATTGGGTTTGAAAAGTTATATATTTAATAATAATTATTTATTATTACTATAATTATATTCACTATGTTGTACATTCCCCTCAATAAATTGATTTAAAATGAATTATCAAAAGTCAGACCAAGATTCCTAGCACTTTTAACAGGGGTAGTTTCCTTATTGTTCACATTTATTCTGATGTCTTCATGTAAATTCCTTTGAGAACAAACTACATCATGAGTCTTTTCTGCATTAATTTTCAGAGAATGATTATTAAAGAATATTAAGTGAGAAGCTTTATCCCTATTTATTTTATTGATCGTCATCAACTTCAGAAAAAGGGAAGGTTAAATGAAGCTGTGATATTTGACAATGATCGATTACACTCTTGAAATCGCAGGTATATAATGTAAACAGTAATGGTTCGAGAATGGAACCTTGTGGAACTCCACATGACAGTTCAAGAGGACATGATATATCATTTCCAATTTTGACATTCTGGTTTCTCCCAAACAGGTAAGCTATGAAAAATCTGACAGTCTCGTCGGTAATACCGATCAATTTCAATTTATTTATAAGCAAGTTGTTGTCCAGAGTGTCGAATGCACCAGAAGAATCAATAGAGTAAGTTTTTTATTATCAACTCCTCTTAAGATGCCATCAGTGCAATGCCAGTTTCACAACTGTAACTCTTCCGAAATCCAGATTGATTTTCTGGAAAAATATTGAGGCGATATACTTAATGTCTCAATTGATCATCAATTTCTCTTTCTAATATTTTTGAGAGCGTGAGCGGTATATTGATCAGACGAAGATCTTTAAGCTAGTTTACACTTGATTTTTTGGAATAGGCTGAACAAGAGTCATTTTCCATGCCTGCAGGAATACCTTACTTATGAGACAGACATTTATTATATGGTAAGTAAAAGCTTCAAATTGATGCCGACTAAACCTTGTTCATTTGATTTGAGATTGTCTGAAGTGGTTTTTTTTTTGTCTTGCGAGACCAGATGGAACTGAAATTGCCCAGCTGATTCGTGCCTATTATTCAGATAGAAATTTATAGTTTCTGGATTTGCCGGAACTGCTGAGATCCCATTCACTAGATAGTGATTTATCTGCTCTATGTGTTTCAGATGATCTGGCAATCATGCACGACCTTTTTTGGATTCCCATATGATGCAAGTCCTTCCAAATTTTACTGTCACCTTGCTGTTGCAGATTATATTGAAAATATGCTCTTTTCTCGTGTCGACATGCCAGTGTGGTATAATTTCTCAATGACTTATAATATTTATAATGGAAAGGGAACTTAGTTTTTCGCCATATCACTCGAGCTATATCATGCAAGAACATGAGAAGCTTCATATTTTCGGTGATCCACGGAGCGTTCGATTTTGTGATCCTGATGTTTTGTAGATGTTCATGGGTATTGAAGACTCGTAAGATATTTTCATTCTGGTCTTTAACTTCAAAAGTGAACGAACATTCAATTGGCATGTTTTAAATTATCAATCATATCAATTCACTGCTACTCCAGTTGAAAGAACATCCTGTATAAGCAAATAATGTAAGTCAGTATCCTTGAGTTTTTATTGAAAAAACATGACCCGATTCATGAGAAATGCATACCCATCTATGTTCACACTTGTGCCTGTCGGCGTGCGTGAAAAATACGGGGTTATTTTATTAGTCTGTATGAAATTATTTTTTTCCTAGTATATAGCTGATTGCCATGGACAAACATCAATTTTTCAATTAAGTATTGAACATTTATGAAAAAAACAAAAAAACCATGAGTAAGCCAAGTGATCTTTCATACCAATAATGATTTGAATAACTTCATAAGCAAGTTTGTATGTTTCCAGTATTTGAATAAATTTCCCATATAGTAATTTTTCAATTAAATCTAAGTTTGAATACTTTTTGAAACTCATTTTATATATCACTGATCACTGAAAACTTATTTGTTAGTAAATGTGTAAAAGCTATTACGATTTTCATGGGAAAATAAATATTATTATTTTATGAAGTACAATATTGAAACATTTTGAAGTTACCATTCAATACAATTATCATACAGGTATTTTTTATCTGAAAACCAATTGCTTCAAAGACATTTGATCAAAACGAACTATTTTCCATAAACGGATTAACTAGTAGGATTAACATTAGCTCTTTTCAAATTCTAATCAGCACATAAAAACTCAGTTTTTACACAAGTTATTCTATCCTGATTATAAGTTGTATGAAACTACCAATAGCTCTAGGTGTTGATTTTTGTGGAATTTGAAATTGGTGATTTATAGAATATCCCATTTTGCAAAGATCGGACTATATACCTTTATCACATTAACAAACACATAATCTTAATTTAATATTGAAGCAAAACTGACATTTTCAATAAGTTATCAGACTATTGACAGGCCGAGTAGGCAGATGAATTGAAATTACATACTTGATTTGATATTCAAATATACTCCAACATATGGAATACATTTTATCCACCTCTGTTCCAGTGCAATTTAAATGTATTTCATTCTATCTCTAAAGATAGAATAGTATTCTCACACTTGTATTTGAGCAATAATAACGTTAGCCTTGACTGTTCATCTTGAATAATTTATCAAGTGGAATGTTAAAATAGGCCACTTAGACACTAGCGATATTTGAATTTTCATTTCACCCAATTATAAAGCAGTTATGGGAAATAATTTAATACACCACTTGTCACTACTTTCTTGGGGAAGCCGCGTAGCCAAGCGACTAGAATGATATGGGCTGATAGACCCAGAGATCCATCTGGCGAGGTGCGCGGCCCTAGGGCGTCGTTGTGCACATCTGCCGCCCTATCCCTCCGCCCTTCCCATAGAAATTATAATATATATACTTACTAGTAAGTATATACAGAGTGGTCCAACGAAAAGTATGCACCTAGCTTTTATCCTTTTTGTGGAATTGCAAGCAAAAATGCTCGGACACGTGGAGTTTGTTTTTGAGGGGGACACATTTCAGATATATTTTGCAACTTGTGCCTTCAACCCCTCAGCGACGGGGTGTCACAACCCTAAAATTTTAAATGGAACGTGGGGTCGACTGATATATCATTTGAACGGGCACAAAATTATCTTCCCAATGATACCCTATTTGTTGAAATTTACTGAAGCAGTTAATGCGAAAACGGCTTTAAGAACATGAACCCGAAAATGTTGGTATTAATGAAAAATACAAATAAGTTTTGGTTACTAGGAATTAAAACATGTACAAGTAGTACTTAGTACGTTTCAATATTTGTTACTTGTAATAGTGCGTTGTAAAAAAAAAACAAGCTGTTGAATTGATTTATTGAAATGTTACTTCAACAAGTGTTCAAATTGTGACCCATTTGCTTCCATACAATAATACAGACTTTGTTCAAATCTATGTCTAACATTTTGTAGCATATCAGGTGTTATGCTTCGGCACTTTGCTATAATCCGTTGGCGAATATCTTCTATGGACTCGTAGCAAAACATTCATTTTTCAAGTGTCCCCATAGAAAAAAGTCCAAAGGCGATAAATCAGGTGACCTGGCAGGCCATTCCATTGGGCCTCTCCTGCCAATCCACTGTCCGGGGAACCGGTTATCTAAAAATTCTCGTACAGGAATAAAATAGTGCGGAGGTGCTCCATCTTGCTGGAAATGAAGCCGATCAGCATTATGATTTTGGTCATCTTCTATTATTTGTGTGATGAAAGGATCAATTGCGTCTTCAAGCATGTTTAGGTAGATTTCACCATTTAAATTTCCAGAAATGAAAAGTGGTCCTATGATATGACTTCCTAATATGCCACACCAGACGTTTATTTTTTGAGGGGCCTGGGAATGAACCTCACGGAATAAATATGGGTTACTGTCATCCCAGTAACGGCAATTATGCCTATTTAGAGCTTCATTTAAATAAAATGTACACTCATCTGTAAAACAAATGTTACACATATCTGCAGTTTTTTTCTTACACTTATCTGCAGTCGTTTTCGACAAAATCACGCAAACGATAAATGGGGAATTTAGTTGTGATAACAAAAAATTATCATTGAAATGTTGCTTTCGGCAAAATAAAGTAATTTAGAAATGATTGTCGTTATCCTGATTCCTAGTAACCAAAACTGATTTGTATTATTCATTAATACCAAAATTATCGGGTTAATGTTCTTAAAGCCGTTTTCGCATTAACTGTTGCAGTAAATTTCAACAAAAAGGGTATCATTGGAAAGATAATTTTATGCCCGTTCAAATGATATATCACTCGATCCCACGTTCCATTTAAAATTTTAGGGTTGTAACACCCCCTCGCTAGGGGGTTGAAGACACAAGTTGCAAAATATATCTAAAATGTGTCCCCCTCAAAGGCACACTTCACGTGTCCGAGTATATTTGCTATCAATTCCAAATAAAGGAGAAAAGCTAGGTGCATACTTTTCGTTGGACCACTCTGTATATTATAATTTCTATGGCCCTTCCCCATCAACCGCCGGGAGGTGTTGCGATGGTTGCGAGAGTTTGTCGCTATGATGAGATACCGGATATTAGAAATGTAAATTTATAGGGAATACAATTTTATTCATTTATGGGCTGATAGACGCGAGGTCCCGAGTTCAAACCCGAATGAGAGCCAAATAATTTTTCTTTTATATTAATAATTTAAAAATATGTATTAAATCTTTTGTTAAGTGTAATTATCATATCAATATTCATTATTCTTTTTTTGTAGTATATAGCAATTTATTTATAAATAGTTCAGGTTATCCCATGGTTAGTTATTTCTTATTGTTGGATGTTTTTGATTTCATTCAATCAAAACTTTTGATCGTGGAGAAAGTATAGTCTGTTACCCGGTTAGAATGAAAATTCGATGCGAGTGGAAAGTTCCCAGCTCGAGCCGATAGGCGAGCGCGAGGAACCACGAACATAGCCGAGTAACAGAATATACTTCAAATTAATGGAGGAATATGAAATAAAAACAAAAAACTTGTTGAACCTCTTTACAATTATTGAGTAGCCATTTTCTCACAAATTTGGTGTTAATTAAAGTTCGTATATCGTACAAATATTCAGTGAAACTGATATTAATTTGATTGAATAATTTGTCCTATTATCTTTAATTTGTTCAATACAATTTGTCATTCTGTTACGTACATATTTGTTGTCCACCAATTGAACTTGAAGTTGAAAAAAGTTTTCTTTTGAACATAGTTTTCATTTCATTATCAGTAGACATAATATGCGCTAATACTCATCTAAAATTATCTCTAATCATAAATAGCTATTAGCGTGATTCTTTTATTGTCTACTTTTGTTGGTATTTTGGAAAGTTATTTAACCCTAGAGAGCTAAGTGTTTTGAATGTACGTAATTACTATCCTATCGTAAAATTTACGATTTTTTCAAATAAGCATAAACTGTGAAAGTAAAATGGCGGTTGGTAATTTATTTACATTTATAACTAAAATTAGCATGTTTTCCAAACAATAACACAAGAATGAGGTCAATAAGAAGAATATTTTTCAACATCTGTGTTTCTTTCGCACATATGGGGCCTTTGCACTGGTCACAATAGGAGTGGTCATTCTTCTTTTTTTTTCTTCGATGGACAAAGGCTGCAAATGGTTCTAGGTCCTTTATGAGGTATGGTTTCACTCGATGAAGCCATAGGATTCAAAATAGCACTTGAAGATTTTTGGGGTGGGTCAGATACATTTTTGTTTTCTTATGACGAAATGCCAACCGACTAATTCAAAGTGCACAAACACCTGCCTTCATTTACTAGTTCTAGACACCGACTGATGAAAAGTCGTAGATGGACTGAAGTGACACCCGAACAACACCGAAGATTTCTGATAATTTCAATCCTACCATCGTAAATTTGACGAGCGATAGCTTTCTAGGGTTAAATCAAATAATTCTATATGATAATGAAATCATACATTATTTATGTGGGTGACATCTTTATAATAAATTAAGTACCTACCTACTATCAGGTATATGTTAAGAAAATTGCCTGATTATATACAGGGTCATTAAAAAATATGCTATCACTAAAATCACACGTTTTTAAGTATAAAAAATTGATAAATACAAGAATATCCAAATAGTTTAAAGTTGATGCAAGAAATCGTACAGTTTTAATTTTACATTGATTCCTTGCACGTTTGGTATTTTATTTGACATTTTATCTAATACTTTCTGTCGAATTCAGCTAATGAATCATTATCCATTTGTCATGTACTTGTTGTTGTATTTGTGTCAGAAGATGCCTTATTTCTGTTGCGTAAATACACTATTAGATACTCTATCCACCAAGTTGCACATCCAAGTATAATGAGGAAAGTTTGAGAGTGAAGACAAATTGGATAACTTTGTGTAGCATCACGAATGTACCCTGAAAATAAAATAATACTTCAGCAAAAACTGTTCATCTACACATTAGCTCAGATTAGAGGGAACACCACCACTATATGCGTCCCGAGGCGACTTGACAATATAAGTGGCGCATTTGCTATTTCAACTTCAGGATAAACCCACAGTACCACAATAGAGCTTTTGGTGAATGAGGTGATGCAACAATACAACAATAAAAAAATCATTACACCAAGGACCCCTTCATCTCAGCTACTCCAGCCTGAGTTCTCCGAGGATAATTTCTTCATCAGTGTTCATAAGTATTCAAAGTGTGGAAAGGCAAAGAAATTATAAAACTAGTGCTAGCTTGAAGTGCACACCGACCACCCGAGTTGGTGCTGTAGGTTTTCCGGGTTTTCCTACAGCTGAAAAGTGAATACGCCACCAAAAATCAGTAAGTCGCTACGGTGCGCCTTTCCGGGACCTCTAGAGCCATCATGCGACTACAGTGGACCAGGGTGTTGAAGACTTGGCAGGCCATAATAAATCCCTCGATCACCGACTCTAGTTTACTTGACCTGACGAAAGCAAAGGTCAAATTTTTTGATAAGCTGTCTTCGATGTTCTTGAAGAAGACCCCCATGCATTGTCTTATCCTTATGTAGCTACAAAAGTACTTCAGTCTCCGCAGATCAGATATTTTTATCAACGACGACATTGCCATATCTTGCATAACTCTTTGTTTTTAAATGGAAAATAATAATAATAAGAAATAGTAACATTCCTTCGTGTTCCAACTGAAAAAAGTGAGTGCCAACCTGACGCACCCTTCAGGAGCGTCATCGCCCTCGTTTTAACGAAAATACCAACAAAATTCAATCAGGATCACAGAAGCTCATCAAGAATCAGTAACATTCTTTAGTAATTGCAACTTGGAAGTAAGCGTGAAGTCAACGCACTCTTCAGGAGCGTTAACGTCGTTATTCTAACGTTAATAACGAAAATTCGACCAAAATCAGATCAGGAACACAGAAGTAGCAGGAGTTATCCGAAACTGCTGTGCTCCTAATACATTTGCGAACAATCGATCAAAAAGATAGATTTATTCCAACAGATCCTTTATTGCCTAGAAGCATTCAACATTCAACACATATTTTTATTAAAATAATTTTTTAATATCAACTTTTTTTTTGCACCGGGAAACTGCAGTAGTAAAAATTGTGCGGCAACGCGCCCGCACGGCGCGACACAGTGAAACAGACTTTTAGTTAACCGAAAATGGATTTAAATAACCAAAAGGTATACTAAGGACCCCCCATTTTTACTCGAAGCAGCATTATGCAGAGATCACCACCGACAAACGACGAACAAGAAGAGCACGAGTGGGATTCTGTGTACCATATAGAATTCTATTGTCGACAGTTTTGTCTCTTTCTCTCCCATGAATTCAACCATAATGTCATCTCACTTTTTCTATCGACAATAGAATTCTATGGTACACAGAATCCCACCCCAGTACCGACCCAGACCCCAACCTGAACCAAACAATATCAGGAAAGGAAGAAGAGAAAGACTTATCTCACCTAGGCGCAGTAGGGAAACCACCAAAAGCCCTCCAGCCACAACAATCTCTGCACACAGAGAACCCTCCACAAGGACAACCTCCACAACAATCCCAACAACAGATACAACCAACACCCCAACAACAAGAACAACAGCAACCAATACAACCCACACAACCTATCCAACCAATCATTCTACCCCCTCCACAGACAAACTGAGAGACCAAGAAGAAAAAGAAGACGTGGAAAAAATAATAGAAGCCTTAGAGAAGATAAACGTCGATGTCAACAAGGAACACCAATCAAAAATTTCAGTTACAAAATCCGACCAAGCCGCAGTCAGGAAAGCTACCCAGAAAATACTCATATCACTGACAAGGACAATCAAGAAACTGGGTACCATCCAAGTATAAAATGCCACACTGGACGGACAAGTACAACTATAGAGAGCCAGAGCGCACGCAGCTCAACGAGCAAACGAGAAACAATCCCGAGAACCCTGCCACCACTTCTCCCACAATTCCCCAGCCCACAATTCCAACCAATGAACATGTTTCCCCCACTCCCCACCCTACGCAACATACCCCTCCTTCCATTTAACAGCAAACCACAGAGCAGCAACTGATAACATCCAACTACGCAAATAAAGCAGCATCTGCAGCACCCGCAGCAACCAACAAGGCATACCAGGCCCCGACACAAACCCCATTACAACCGGAATGGAAAACGCCTCCTCGGAGAATCGAGGTGATAGTCAAAGCCAAAGATGAAAACAAAAAAGCACACACCATCAATACCATACGTAACCAACTAGACATTAATGACATGGGGGGAGGTTTCGGAAGTGTAAGAAAACTGAAGAGTGGAGACGTCATCCTGGTGAGTCGAAACCAGGATCAACACAGCAAGATCAAATAATACCTGCCAAACAGCAAAGTCCTGACAGCGAGAGACCTATCATCAGCCAACAAAACCCAACTGATGATCACAGGAACAGAGCAAGAATTCACAGCTGAAGAAGTAGAAGAAACACTAATTAAACAGAACAAAAAGATAACGGAATAATTCGGAGCAGACGAAGCAGGAAAAATCAAGACCGAATTGGGCTGTCTGAGCAGGTGGCTGCTCAGACAAAGTATCAACTTCGATCTAACAAAAGTCTACGTGGAGGATAATCTCAGGGTGGCGCTGTGCTTCAATTGCTGTGCCTACGGACATGTCTCCAAATACTGCCAATCGGGAGAGAGTAATTATTATCGATGCGCTGAGCAACACGACGGACATGAGTGCGAAAAGGAAGACCAAGAGTGCCACAATTCCAAGACACTGGACATTCAGCCAAGGTCGCATTCAGACAGAGACGTCCGTTGCCAGTTTATCGGAGAAAACTGGAACGATCAAGAAACTACATTGATTACGGAACTTGATCCTTGAGCTAAGGGTCATTCAAATCAATATTGGAAAACAGAGAGCTGCAATATGATTCTCTTCACCAAGAGAAGAAAGGTAGACGGGTTCACATCACCAGTAAAGCTGGCTAGAGAGGTAAAATACTTTGGACTAATTCTGGACTCGAAGCTAACTTGGGGGCCATACGTCGATCGAGTTGTCGAGAAGGCGGTGGTCGCTATATGGACTCTGTGCCGGGCGGTGGGAGTGATGTGGGGCCTCAAACCTCACATTCTTCACTGGATCTACACGGCGGTAATCAGACCCAGAATCCTATATAGAGCAGTGGTATGGTTGCCGAGAGTGGACCAGATAACCTCAACCAACAAGCCTGGAAAATTTCAAGGAGTAGCTTGTATCACCGGCGCGATAAGGACGACCCATTCGGGAGCCCTAGACGCCCTGCTGAGTCTGCCGTCGCTTCAACTTGCATAAAGAAGGAAGCAATGGCGTCCTATCTGAGAATACGGGGCACACCGAAATCGCTGTGGTAGCGGAAAAAGATATTCCACTATCCGCTATCAAAGTGATACAGGCAGAGGATAAAATTAGGTGTCAAAGGACAATTTCTCTAGAGATCCCAGACAGGAGAGAGTGGGGAGAGGTCTTTCCCCCAGAAACCCTGGTCAATTTTACAGACGGGTCCAAAGAAGGACAAACCGGAGCAGGAGTTTACTTGGAAAACGGAGAGAGAAGAGCCTAAGCGCTAGGTTCTCTGACATCAGTTTTCCAAGAAGAAGTGTATGCCATCCTGGAGCAACCAGAATTGAAGAGGTGAAGTCCGGCCCAGAGAGACATGTATATATCTGCTCGGACAATCAGGCCGCCATCAGAGTTCTGAATGCAACCCGAACCAGGAGTGCAGAGATGCCCTGGAGAGTCTGAAAAGGAAATAGCGCTAATGTGAGAATGGGGCCATGCAGGGATTGAAGGCAATGAGCAGGCGGATCAGCTAGCCAAGCAAAAGGAACTGGGCAACCCTACTACGGGCTCGAACCCGCACTCGGCATAACAAGGAGACAAGTAACGGCGGCACTGAATGAGTGGACCGTTGATACATTAAGAAAATAGTGGAGAGGGATAAACGGCTGCAGGCAGTCAAAGCGGATGATATCGAGGCCCGACAGGGCAAGGACGGCCAAGATACTGAAGCTAAGCCGACACTTGGTGGGAGTTCTAACCGGCCACTACGGCCTCAGGAGACATCCGACTTTCATCAGAGTTGAGGCAGACGCACTATGCGCGGAATGTGATGAGGAGGAGGACTCCTTCCACTTTCTATGCGAATGTGGTATTTATGACAGGCACTATTAAGGAGAAAGAATTGCACTCATAACAATGGAAGGATATTTCGACTTTCATAAGAAGGTCGAAGCAAGTATCCGCCATGGGATGAGTGAATATGCCGGAGTTTGGAAAAGGGCCCACTGTGGCCTAGTCACTGCGCTTGCGTTGCCCATCCATTACCATCTTTTATGTAAGCTTTGATTAGAACGAGTTCAAACTCGGTGACAGAGTCTGGGTCATCTTCCAAGTGTCGCACGGGTTTCTGCCTTGAAAAGGAAAGCTCCTATCTTTGCTCTTTCATACTCGCCATCCAAGCAGAAAAAAATCTCTTAATGACTCTATTTCGTACACCATTTGAAAGTCCACGGCGAGTTTTAAGGACAAGATTTCACAGCTCTTTCTGAATCCACTATTTACTCGAAATGGGTAGATTATGATCGAAACGGCAAGTATATTGAAAATGAAATTAGCTGGTCACCATATGCAGGTCAGTTTCGTCGTATATCTCACCTAATAGCGGTCCAACAACTACCACGAATAATCCTTTGCAAACCATGTGTAATCCAAATGCGGCTGGTAATTTTTCCATAGTAGAATAAGTTGACGTATACTCGGCGATGGTGATTGTATAGTTGATCAGTGTTGCCCCTCTAGCGAATCCACAAATGAACAACCAGATTACAATCATCGTCCATTCGGTCTGTTGTGCTAGTGCTGTAAGAAATAGAAATATAAATCAGCTCCGAAATGTAAATGAAGATGACTCTGCGCGAAAAAGAAAAACGGAAAAAATATTGGTCCAAAAGCAGAAAATATAGAAAATTCCTGCAAGTTTTGAATGAACAGAAGGAAAAATAAATGAATATGCTTCAAATTTATTTTGAAAGCTTACGTTTTTCATGTGGTTACCTATTCAATGGTTCCCTCGGCTGCCAACAAAAAGTCATAAAACATTAGAACACATTTCAACAAAGAAAAACAGGATTTACAATTTTTGAGAACAAAAACTAAATAAAACATAATAATTAATTTTTTGTGATTCGTTATCGATTAGCAAAAAAATGCTCAAGACATATCCAAGTTTGTTAGTGTTGATTCTTATACAGCAGCATAGATAGTTTTTTTTTTTCGATATACAAATATCAAAACATCCCAAAAAAAAATACCTACACACCAATTTTGATTTAAATTTGGAAAAACCCATATTTACCTAATTGAAACCTTAAAAGTATCTCACCAAATTGCTGACTAAATTCTCGCTGCATTTATAAGGCTTTCACCACAATGACTGGGTAACAGTTATTTTTTTAAATTGATGGATGTAGCCGTTACTATGTGGTAGTTCAAAACTAATTCAAACAAGTTTGAAAATGTCCATATGGGACGAAACTGCAGTAACTAAAGGTTATAAATATAAAGTGGTACAAAAACATAAAAATTTACTTTTCCCATTTTCCATGAGTTCTTTTCTTAAATACAATCATTTTAATCTAAAAAATTAATATTTCTATGACCGAACGTTAAAGGATAATTTCTCAAGTCAATTTACCAATTAATATCAAAAATGAATTTACATTGGCCTAATGGACTCAGATCTGATTTGGTTCCTAGCACTTGTAATAGTTTGAAAAGAATGTATGGTTCCGAGTGGTTCATGTTTTTCATATTCGGTCTGGAAGGATTAAATGCCACTTTACATTGCTTGCATGAGAATGATTATGACCTTTTATGACTTTCTTGTGAATAAATTATATTTTGTGTCCAGTCCACGATATTAATTGAAATGCTACGTAGTCAGCCGATGGATAACCCGCATTGCATCGTGCATACGATAACTGGTTAATAATTTTCTGTCCAGGAGATCTGTTCTGGAGTTTTAACGTATACGAATTCAATGTTGTGTCTTTCTTCAACTCGCATTGTTTGTATCGCTCCTATGTCACTTCATATGCTTGAAAATGATTTCGAGAATAGACCCCATGAACAGGTTTAGTCGTCTATTTAAGCGATGGAAAAAAAAGCAGTTCCAATAAAAAGCACGACAAAAGAAATCAACAGGAATTGTGGAAAATACTGGCATTACTACAATAGCAAAGAGATTTATGAAGAAGATATTGAAGCTATACGACCCTCGCAATCTAGATACGAAACGAGTTGAGCCCGAGACCTTTGCTGAAACATCATCAAACCCATATAGCCTTCAAGAAATCTTTCTCAAACTCGTGACACTACTAGCCCTTATCACGGAGGGTCGACTTCAAACCTGATAGGTTGTCTTACATTGTAAACACCGATACAGAGATCCAAACTACATTATGGACCCAATGAAAACATCCGGAATGAATCGATCATAACAAACACCTATACCATTACATGCAGATAGAGAGACCTGCTCATCTCTGCTACGGGTTCGACATTGAAGCAATATATAGAGTAACAGACATTAGAAAGGCTCATGATTTTCTCTACATGGCCTACAATTCACAAAAAACGCTATTCCTATGTTCGGACTGGAATTGATATAAGGTTCAAAACGCATGGCTTCACACGATAAAAGCTAAGGACGGAATCTTCCCTAGCTCGCATAGGACTTCTGAGGGATGCTGGTAAGGGACAAGCCGGTTGATGGAAATAACAATTTTGACAATTTTTAAAAAGTTCAACAATTTTTAACAAGTTTAAGAATTTTTAACAATTTTAACAAGCTTAACTATTATCATTAGAAGATGTATTCAAATGATCTTCGTCTTCGCCTTCATCACTCAGTATTTCTATATCACAAAGTTCCATCAGCTTCAGTTGCGTAAAATACTCTTTTCCATTATGTTTATCGCGGCTTGAATAGACAAAAAGTATGGTATTGATGGAAAATGTGGGTTCTATTTTCCATTTTCCAAACCGCCTTCTCAAGGTGTATTCAATGGAATACAACTGATTTAAAAATTTTCTGTTCTTCACAAAATGAAGTCCAGAAGAGTAGGTAGTGCTTTGTGAACATAAAAACAAAAATTTAGGCTTGAATCTTAACGAACACTTAAGAAATGAAGCACAACATTTTTTTGGCATCATATTAAATCAATAAATCTTTCAGTCACGTTCGATCCATTTGGGGACATTTCTCTGTCAATTCCGCAAAAATAAGGGAAACTTAAGACTGTCACAGTGCTTGGATTCCTTCACTAGAGAAAAAACTTTGGATGACGAAGAAAGGTTACTGGTGCAAATTGTAGAGAAAAAAGGAAGTGCACGAAATCGATATCAATTCAAAAATTTCCAGAAATTCTAGTGGTACATCTGAACCGTTCTTCTCAACGAGAAAATTTCAATAAAAAATTGGATGTTACGATTGATTTTCCTTTAGAAGAATTTTATATGAGCAACTGTGCTACAAGGTAACACCTTATTGCCATAACCTGTACGCTTTGTCCAACCACAGCGGAACTTCATATTGGCGAACACTACACAGCTTTCTGTAAACACCCTTATACAGGAAAGAGTATTTATGACTCACGTGTGTCCCCAATTGCTCTGAAGTCACTTGTCTTTTTTATGAGTGCTGCTCATAGTATCGCTGATTTGCACCGAAGACAGTTGTTGTTGTGTTATGCCCATATTTCCACTTTATATTTTTATATATCCTTATTGTTATTAAATATACTTATATTTTTGTTATCGCTGCAAAATATTTCGGGTAGTCTCATGATATACTGAAATATATTTAATATCATAGAGGATTATTAGATTCATTGTTTTTGAAGATGATTACATTTTAATGTCAAGAAGGTTGCATTGTCCATCCTATATGATCCCAACATCTGATAATAAAATATGGGAAAATTTTGGGTGTTTCGTGAATTTCCAAAAAGTAGGTAGGTATGTAGGTACTTTTTCAATTTCGAATTGAATTTTCTTTCGATTTCAAATCAGTGATGCTCTAATCTCTTATTATTTTTTATATTACTTAAGAAAGGCAGCTGCTAGATTTGCTTATTTTCGTTTATATTTTGTGTTGAATCGATTCGAAATAGTTTGAGTGACCCATTTAACTTAAAAAAAGTAATAATTATGAATATGAAAGTGTTATGAGGAAAATGAATGAATGAATGAAAAGTACTTTAATTAAAAGATATAGGTTGATGCACAAAAACCATAGTGACACCATTTATTCTCTTTGTGGTAATGCTAAGAAAGTCACACCCCTTTGTTTTTCAAGAAATCATTTTGAAACTTGACACAGTTAATATAGATGCCAACTGCCATATTTTGACGTCTTTAATGATTTTTCCGAATTTCAGTTTTGCTGAAAGTGATACGAATTCTGAATTTGTGAATGAAACACCCTAGCTGTACTTATATTTTTACATTTTCAGATTTCTGACAAAATTATTTATTAGCAAGTTTTTACATCGACTTGATTTTTTGAAGATTGGTTTTGTTTTTTTGAATCTAGTGTGCTGCGATTACTTTGAAATCACCATGACCAAAAAGAAAGAGAAGGCGACAAATATGAAATTAGCTGTAAGGGCTGCGAGAAGAAGTATGTGGGGCAAAAGAGTCATGAAAGTACTATTCAAATAACACATTGCTTATTCAATTTTCGAGACCGGAACTAACTTTGGATTACGATTACCAATTTGATGACACGAGTTAAAAATTGATTGAACAGGTTCATGACCATAGTGAAAATAATATGAATGCAGATAACGGCCCAGTTCCATACATCCCCCCTCATCTGTTCATGTTCATTGTTTATCGTCTTCAAAAAAGGTCAATAACTTCCAAGAATCTATGGCATCAAATCCACAACAAAGTAGATAGATGATTGAATTTAAAATGAAGTAAATAATTGGAGTAGATAGACGATTTGATGTAAATGTAGTAGTGTAGGTATATAGGTAAAAAATTAGAGTAAAAAGTTAAGGTAGGCTCTGGGATAACGAGTGCAATTAGAAACTCAAACGTGAACAGGATTAGAATATCATAAGTACTTAGTAAATTTTGAATCACCTCAAATAATAATAATAGCCGTCCTCGACCAAGCCTCTACCTGCACAGGCTATGCCTTTGGTTACACTCGACGAGTGTTGATGTGGGAGTATTATTATTATTATTTAAATCTTTCGAAAATTATTTATTGCAGAAATGTCGTTTTTCAAACGGCATTCGTATTCAACAATAGATATTTATGATACAAGTTCGCAAAGTAAGACTTTTTTGTATGAAGTATATATTTAAAAAAGAAATACGAGTGTAATAAGAATGAAAAGAAATTCTTTTATTCGATCACTGGCATATCAACGTCCATATATTGAAAATCCAAATCAGTTTTACAAGGAAATGAAAAAACTAGATGAACTTTGCAACAACAAAGATGAATTTCTGGAGGTGCATTTATTTATTTTTACGGTAACAGACCAATTTGGGTATTTTCTGGGCAAGATATGACGTCGAAGTCTCGTAGTCTTCAAAATTATGAAATTTAAATCATGTTTCGTTCGAATGGATAAAGCGAAATATTCGAAAAAATAAAAAGATTGGAAAAAAAATCGAAGTGAGTCCATATTTGGAAAGGATTTTTGAAAAAAGTGTCAAATTTGACAGGTTTACAGGTTTAGAGTAGCTCGTGACAAAACAAAAGAGGCTGTTTTTTACTCATTTTTCTAGCACAAACTAACTGCGGAATCACATTTTCATTATATTCGTTAATAAAAAAAAAACTTCAATATGTGGCGAACTTTATGTGTGACATTGTATATAGCCCCCATACCATACCGCCAGGGTATATCATGGTGCTCTCTTGCTGATGTTCAAAGGACTTCCTCGGATGAAGTGCCGATTGGATTTGTCGGCTTGTTTATTTATATATTCCTCGATTTTCGGTACTTTGGCCAGGCCACGCAAGTCGGCCAACCGAATGTATCTATCACTATCCGTGACGATACGTAGCCAAACGTCTCATTTGGGTTTTGGAGGCTCTGCAGAACACTGGACAGGCTTAGATCATTGCTGGCCTCATGACCTGTTTATATAGAAGTATTTTATTCTCCATGCTCAGCCTCGAGGCCCTAGCGATGAATTGACACACATTTCTATGTAACCCTTTTACGTCTGAATGCGCTACTTATTTTTTACACATGAGGAAATTCGAAAGTCTCTTCCGCTAAAAAAATGCAATAAAGACCAGTAGGATGGTTTTCTCATAATTTGAATGGTTTTTGCAACGTTGCTATTTACATGTCGATATGTTTGCCTAAACCACACATATTTTCATAAGTTATATCAATACCAATCAATATACGAAATATCGATCCCAATGAACAAAACAATAATTCTTATTTTCATTACCCATATTTGAGTTCTTCCTTTTAGAGAATACTCGACAATGTAATAAAATCAAGTCGGCCAGAGTGGTAAAAAGCGGCGAGCGTTCGAGTACCTATTTACACAGCCTTGAAGCGTTCTAGGTTAAACTTACTATGACTATGAGTAATTTTTATTTTACACCGAAATGAGTTGAAGTGAGACCCTATTAGATTTCTTTTATTTTGAGACTCCGCCCCTATCATTTGGAATATTTACCTCGCCCTTTTACCCGCAAATTTACTTTGACCTTTTTCAGAAGATTTCGTAAGATTTATAAATGGGCACTTTTATAAAAAACAGTACGTACTTCTATAATCTAATTTTGTGTTTTTCTAGGAAACTTATAAATGGTCTGTTATACTTGATTTGTTTTCTCTTAAATGTTTCGAATGGGCCGATTGTACAGGGTCCTGCAACTTCGCTCCGGTAGTCCATAGCTTCTGAACGACGCAACTTGAAAATTTTCTTCGAATGCAGGCATGTTTCCTTCATGGGAGAGTTCTTTGTAAAGAGCACAAAACTAAAGTTATGTTTTTTGTAATAGAACACCCTATGTTTCATCACATGGTTAAATAGAGATATTACATGGACCATTCAAGAAATATAAGGTCATGTAAGTTTATCAACGTTGTTTTCCTTTCCAATGATGTATCACAATTGGTATTTACTTCACCATTTAATGGTATGAATGAAATGCATTATGATTTGTGATGCACTTTGAGGTCAACATAAATTTTATTAAATGAAAGATCAACTGGAGATTTACAGGGGAAATGCAATGAAGATGTAGTGGTAATGTCCGACAAAAGTGATAATTTTGAGAGAAATTACTTGAATTAAAACCATAGAAGGAAAGGAATTTGTTCCAGTAATTAATCCGAAGTTATGACAAAAATACTGAGTGTGATATATCATTAAAAAGGAAATTTCGTGGCCTTTCCATTACTGAAATTGAATTTGTGGGTTTCCATTAAAAAAAAAACGAAAATATTTTTCAATTTGCGTTTCGATCCATCCAGTACAAAGAAAGTAATGAAATTTCAACTCTGTGGCATGTTACAGAAACTAGACTAGATTGGAGTCATTTCCTCCCATCTATTTTTAGGATAATTTTTTGACGCGGATTTACAGACCGTTGAATAACTCATGTTTTTTGAAGTAATGTTATAAAAATAGTCCTTAGATTTAAATAATTCATTTAGTACAAAATACAACTGAAAATTTTCATCTGCATAAATGTTTATTTACACTAATTTCTAATGTATTTCGTACTGTGGGTTATAATTAATATTTCACCCAGCGATACTTCTACACTCTCTATTGGTGGAATATCTAATCTCCGACTCTGATTCAGACTGCTTTCTTTTGCGGTCGAGTCGCATATATAGTTGGAAGGCATCTACTCGCGAAAGATCTCTTATCATCTACTCGCTCCTAGGTGGAGCGCTCTCGAATAGTCGAGTAGTGACATCTTGTTTACTAGCCTGGCGAATTCTATTGTACTGAAAAGGGGAACATTCTTTTCAATTTTCTTGGAGAATGTTCCCCTTTTCAACATGAATACCTCCCAAGAGGTTTATCTTGAACTATGAAAAATAGCTACTAAAGTTTGTCTTTCAGCCGCAGATGATTCCACAACAGATGTTATGAATATTCTATTCATATTTCCGAACAAAAATCTATTGTACTGTTTGACAGGTCCGGCTCGGGAATTGTTAAAGTAATATTGATATAATATCTCAGGAAATAACGTTGATAAGCATACATGCAATATTTTTTGAATGGCCCAAGTAATCTCTATTCAATCATGTGATGAAATATAGGGTGTTCCATTACAAAAAAACATTACTTTGGTTTGGTGCTCTTTTCTGGGTCATCCCGGATATTGCGGATCTTCGGAATATTTTCCAAAGATACTCTCCCAAGAACGAAACTTGCTTGCATTGGAAAGAATTTTTTAAGTTGAAGCGCTTAGAAGCTATGGACCACCGGAGCGTAATTGCAGGACCCTGTACTTCAGAATATACTTGTTAATATTTTCGTTAGACTAGTATTTTTTTATTGAAAATATAGGTATTCAACCTTAATATCCATGAAGATGACTACTGTACGATGATTATTACGCCTTCCAGATTTTTTAAATAAAAACAAATTTTGGGCTCCTAGTGATCGTAGGAATTCAATTTTTTCTACAAATGCGTGAAATCATGCTAGAAATCTGTTTTCATAAAAGTCATTTCTATAAAAACAAAAATAAAGAATTTGTTTGGAAAAAACATTTTTAAAAATTGTGCAATTTTTTTGTCATTTTTTGACTCTTAAAATTGAAAAAATCAATATACTTATTCGATAATATGAACAACTCTTACAGAAAAAAATAAGCCCTGGATCGTTACTGTAGCATCATTCCCCAAGCAAGAGTAGCCAAATTGAGAAAGCATCTTTTTTGAGAAAACTTATTTTGAAAAATAATCAATATTCATCAATTTTTCAAAAATATACTTTTTGGGCTTGCCATAGGCTACACATAACAGTAAGTAACAAGTTAACTAACGAGTTATAGAAAACTCGATTTTTCACGGTTTTTCCGATATAACTCAAAAAGTATCAATGATATCAAAAAATTATAGTTCACTTAACTGATAGATCTTTTCAATACCTACAATTTAATGATTTATTTTATTTTTTTCGATCGGGACTGTAGTTTTTTAGTTATCAGCAAAAAACCGCTTTTCGCAACTTTGCCAATTTTTTAAGTTATTTTGGGTAATCACGATCGAGTCGCATGAAATAGAAACTCATCCTGAATTTTAATTTCCTATACGCTTATATTTTTTATTCTCGAATATTAATTTCTGCACATTTAACATTGGGCCGCTTCCTCGTTTCTTGGACATCTGTAGGAAAATAAATTCGCTGATAAACTCGCACAGCTTCATTTGGAACATAAATCTCTTTGACAAATACATATCTGTATGCAACACATACATGTTTTCAGTTCACTGACATATTTGGGAAATATTTTAACCTGGCTAATTTTCTCTCATACATTTTCGTTTTACAGGGTGTCCTAGAATGAAGGAGACACAAACTCCGACGGTAGAATATTTAATTCATTTTAAGGCTACAAGTTCCAATAAAAACACCCTAAGATGAACAATAACCGAGTAACAGTATGTGTTGAAAGTGACAAAATAGTAATTTACGTAACAAGTCCGGAAAACACTGTTTTTTTGGACGAGTGGACAAGATTCTAGGACGAGCGTAGCGAGTCATGGAAGTCTGCGAGTCCAAAAAAACTGTTTTCGGACGTGTTGCGTACACAATTTTTTCGGCAACCGTGTAGAATAACAAATTGAGACTGTAGAATAACAAATTGAGACACATTTATTTTTTATATTTCTTTGTAGAAGAAAATTTCGAACATTTTAATTCTTATTTGTATTAAATATCGAAATGCGAACAGAAGATAGGTACTAACAGAAACATTCTAATTCTTATTTATATAAATATTTATATTGAAATTCGAGCATTTCCCGGACTAGTCCGGAAAGTACGTACTTCCCGGACTAGTCCGGAAAGTGATACTTACTCAAAGAAAAATAGTAGGTACTTCCCGGACGGTTGCCGAAAAAAATATTTGTTTTCCAGAATAAGTCCATGATGGCTCAACTTTTCTCAATGAAATTTGGTATTTACATGACAGCATTTAATTCCAAATTTCAATGCACATCAAGTATTTGTAACTTCAAATAGGGGCGTACGGCAGGTGGGTGCCCCTAATCGCTCCTCCCCAATTTTCACGTTACTGGATTAATATCGATTTCGTCTTCTTTTTGTTAGTCCCCAATATTTCCCATTCAAAAGAGGGATAGGTTTCGTTTCAACACTATCAACGGTTTCAACTATTTATTGATCCAGTGGTGTGAAAATTGGGGAGGGGCGATTAGGGGCACCCACCTGCCGTACGCCCCTATTCAGAGTTACAAACACACGATTTGCATTGAAATTTGGAACTAAATGCTATCATGTAACATACCAAATTTCAATAAAAAAAATGAGCAGTTATGGAGTTGTTCTGGAAAATATATTTTTTTGTCACTTTCAACAACCTGTAACTCGGTTAATACTCATCTTAGGGTATATATTCAATGCGACTTCTACCATAGGAGATTGTCCCCTTTATTCTGTCACACCCTGTATAATCGTAACGAATGCCACTCAAGCATATTATACTTACCTCGTACCTCGACGTATTCCTTAAAACACCACACGAGTTAACGCTCTCGTGCTGTTTCGCAGAATACGTCTCGTGACTCGGAAGTATAATTAATAGTTACTTTCGATGTTCTCGTGATACTACTACTGAATATACTATAAGTCAGTTGCCCTCAATGTGACGCTTAGCTAAAACCACCCAGAGAAAGAAATGGTGCCACTTTTCTATTGGTTTGTTGCAGTGGAACGTGTTCAGTAAAATAGATAAAAAAACTTACCTGATCTACATATAGCCAATGAAAATATTCCAAACATGAAGAGTGTCCTCTTGGAAATATTGACTCGATCACAAATCGGAGGTAGAATCAATCTTGCTAAGATATCTGTGAATGCTTGGACAGAAAGAAATAGGGCAACATCCTTCTTATCATAACCTATGCTCTTGAAGAAGAATGGAAGGACTGTTTTAAAATTTTGTTCAGCTACATAGACTAGAGACAGCCCTAGGACTAGATTCAGATATACTGGACATTTCAAGAGATCCAGATCCATAAACTCTACGATTTTTCTCCAAGTAGTTTTCTTTGGTTTATTTATTTTCGTTGGTTGCGAGATCGAGAGGCTTCTTATAGGCTGAGATTGAATACCAGGATAACTCATATTTCTACGCATATGCTTTGACATTTGTATAGGTTCATCAGAGTCCTTTGTCTGTAAATCACAAAAAACATTGGAGAAGACACCCGACATCAAACGGTTGAGAAAGCAACATTTCACCTGGTTCACGAAAACCTACCTCAAACTGCAACTGAATGCTAGAACCAGTGAAGTCTAGCCTAGAGTAGCTGGATACAAGAGATTCTGTTGAAACTTTCCGTTTCCTTTGCCCTCCTGCGAAACTAAGACTGGAAAAGTTTCGGGGAAATGTCGATTTTCTGGTGAGTCCACTTGTTTTACCGAGGTCTTCTATATTTTTTATGGCTGCCTCAGAATTAATTTTGGTGAGAAGAGTTTGGCCTTCCGGTAATTCAACATCTTCATCCTCAGTCTCTTTTATAGTCTCCATCTCCTGAATACAGATTAAGTAAAGTAAATGGAATGTGTTAGGTAAAAAAGAGAACTTATTGAAATGTCACAAGGGATTCTGACCAAAACATAAACATTAAGGTATAAGAAACCACGAGGTAAATATAAAAAAGATTTATACTCCATACACTGCGCCTACATATAGTCCAAAAATTTTCTATTGTTTATGTTTTAGTATAGGTCAAGAGCGTCCATCGACGTGGAAGACCATTGCATTACCTTACTTATAATTTGCATTTTTGTCAAACATTTGAATAGCAGAGCATGTGCAGACAAGAGACGGCTACTATTATACTTTGTCGCGGTGCTTCCGGTTAGCATATTTACAGATGTTACTGTGTTTCGACACCAGAGTCTCTATTGAAGTGATCTTTTGTAAAAAGCACATATTCACATATGCTGTATACTGTATTTCGACACCATACCTGACCTGAAAGAAGGACAAGACATTGATGAGACCTTTTATGATGGAGAACCATGGACAAAATGTTTATGTAGTTTCATATCATCTATATATGAAAAATTCTGAGCGCTCGTTATTCTGAGTTATACTATATAAGCGTTATTCAAATGGGCCATGCTTTCCACAAAAACTTATCAATGTCTTGGACCTTCTTTCCCAATACAGGTCAGGTATGGTATCGAGATACAGTAGCATATGTAAATATGTGCGATTTTACAGAAGCTCACTGAGTTTAACCCTCTGGTGTCAAACTACAGTATGATCTGTAAATATGCTTCCGGGTGTCTGAATTTTGGTAACATATTCGCTACAGCTGCAGATGTAACCTGGAAACCTAGGTAGTTGATATAATCCAAGATGACCTGATCAAGGCATATGGACTACCAATCATTCCGATAATCAAAATTGAAATTTCAAATCCTACGTTTTTTCCTGGCTCGAACTTGCGCAGACTGAGAAGCCTGAATCAAGTCCTTCTAAAGATAAATAGTCTCTTAATAATGGCGCTGTGCCTCTAACCGTGATAGATTTTTTTCAACTCATAATCTTTAAAATGTCCTCTGCAGCCCCACCATCAGAATTAGTCGTAAGGACGCCATTGACCTGGGTGTTATTTGATTCCCTAATTTGAATAAAGCATAAAAAATAGTGGAAAATTACTCATTCTTACATGCAAATGGAGTGATATGAAAACGAATTAATTTTGACTCATTTGTGTATGTGTATCTAGTAGGTAACTTCCTATATTTCAGTTGATCTGTAATTACAGCTTATTGTAAGTAAGATATCGATAGAAAGAAGAGTAAAAAAATAAAAAAAAAACAATTTCAAAATTTGCTTTTCGTATTTATAAGGTGAATCACATAAGTATCTGAAAAAAAAGAAGGGATAATGCTGTAAAGGCAGTAACTGCAAATAGATGGAAATAATGTTTTGGTGTTTTTGTTTCCTTTATATGGTGTTACACCTACTTCCGATGGAAAAAGGCAGAAATTTGATTTGAAAATGCTGCCTTTTCCCATCGGAAATACACCAAAATATCATTTTCACCTTTCTGCAGTTACTGCCTTTCTCCATTTGGGTAGCTCAGTAACCACAAACAAATTTAAGCCATGAGAGCAGAATGAATTGTAGCACTATGAAACTCGGCACATGACTTTTTGACATCATGTGTCGTTAGAACACAAATTATTTACCAAAAAATCAGGGATGAAACTAAAATTTCTTTTTACTTGAAAAATATATATATTTTTCTGCTGTTATTTCGGAAAGTATAAGATTTATCAAGAAACGATTTCAACATTTCAACTCAATTCTCCACAAGAAATGTTTCTAGTAGTTTCTTACAAAATGCGTCCGGTTTCTCAGAAAACGTGATTGAATGCCGATATTATATTGCAGACTGAAGTTTACCGCCTCTGAAATTTCCTTTTCTAAAACTTATAGGAGAAGGAAAAAAAAGTGTATATCGTTCCTGAAGACTTCTACCTTCTCATGCAAATATAACATGTGAGTATCTGAGTACCCAAACTGTGTGTTGTCCCACTTCACATAACCTTTCTACGATATTACGGAGGATCTGAATATCATGGATATTTTAGTTAATATGCAATTATTGTGCTGAAGTAGGAACCAGTACCCTCTTTGGATCGTATTCAACGATTTCAGACTAACGAGACAAGTCTCGCTCATACATGCCAAAGAAAAAACTATACTTTACTCCTGCTTCAGTTTTGAACTCACCCATAATCTCGGCATTTTCTTCAGTAAATGTTGAAAATAATCGCTCATACACATCCTACATGAAAAATGAAATGAAATTTCAAGCTTGAGGTTTATACTTCACAATAATGTTATTAAACATACATGCATGCAGGATATAAATAAGCGATTATTTTCAACATTCACTGACGAAAAGGCCTGTTTAATGGGTAAGTTGAAATTGAGGCAGGACTAAAACAAAGTTTTTTGGCGTGTATAAGAGGACCTGTCACACTACTCTAAAATCATTGCATATAGTCCAAAAAGAGTATGGGTTGCTGCTTTAGTATAATTATTCCATATTTACTAAATTATTTATGATTTTCGGATCCTCCATATTATATTTGCATGATAAGGTATGAGCCTTCAGAAATGGTATACACTTTTCCTTTTCCATCTCTGATAATTTTTAGCAAAGTTATGACAAATCTAAATTTTGGCTCTGCCGGAAATTGCAGCGCCGGGTTAACGTGAGCCTGAAATTTGATGTCGGCGTTCAATTACGTTTTCTAAGAAAACGAGCGATTCTGTAAGGAAATACTGGGGATCATTTTTGTGGATATGTGAATTACCGTATACTTTCGAAGATTATGGCAAAAATCTATTTAGTTATTTTTAAACGAAAAAAAATATATATATAGTGCCCCCCTGGAAATTTGGTAAAGTATTTTTTTCTTGGTTGGCTTTTGGTTCCAACTACTAGCATACCAAAATTGGTGGTGCTATAATCGATCCTCGCCTCAAAACCTAATTGTACTGGATGAATAGTAGGGTAGAATACATAATATACCTACAGTGAGGACCAAAATGTCCGTCGCCCCCCCCCCCCACGTAACTTCTTTATTTTACATATTACAAAAAATGTTCGATACATAAGTTGTAGGGTTTCATTCGATCTCTTTAATGGTTTAAGTTTTATTCATACAGAGTGTCTCAAAAAAGCGAAGTCACTGCGTTTTTTGTGTAAATGAAACTTAAACTATTGAAGAGATCGAATATAACCTTACAACTTAGTTATATAACACTTTTTTTTTGTAATATGTCAAATAAAGAAGTTACTGAAGGGAGGGACGGACTTTTGGTCCTCACTGTATAATTTATTCCAATGGCCCAGATTTGTCTATTCACATATTAATATTCACACATGTATACAGAAATTATAGAAAATATTGAAACATGCCGAGTAGTAGGTATAGCTTATAGCTCACAAGGCGAAAATTATTATGAAATGAAAATATTATAAATCTGGCTTTTCATTTGTTGCCTCAAAAATAAACAGCAAGGGTGATTCGCTTCCATGAAGTGTTCGACCTTTAATCCCCATTTCATATCCAGTATGAGGCCGAAAGAAAAACAGATGCATTGGCACTGATAAGAGAGAAAAGCTTGAGAAAGTTTACCTCCGAATGTAACAAAATTCGACATACTCATGCATTTCATATTTAGAAACTGGCCATTTAGGTTTCTTTTCTACTGAAAACGGCATTCGTAACTGTCAAATCATTTATAATCGTATTGACAGCCGTGCCTTCCAGAGCTTATCCATTTCCACTTTCATCATATTGCAAAAGAGTGCACCTAACTGATTCATGCTAGTCCAATCACTTTTCATTTGTAGGAAAATGGAAAATGATTTAGTGATGTACTTTTTTATTAAGTTGTTCACCCCATTTAAAAATCATGGCCTTCTTTCCTTTTCTTTTAGTGAATATTTGTGGTATGGAATCACCCTTTACTGAAAATGGTGATTTTGTGGATGACGATGAGAGTTCTAGTCTATTTGTTCAAATCCATGCTATGTAATTGTATTCCATGTTACCTCAGTGGACGCAAAGAAAAAGAGTATCTTCTGCTGCAGCGTTAACAAGTAAAGAAAAAAAAAATAGTAGGTGGGGTAAAATTTCTTCAGATATTTTTTGGTAATTTGAAACGTTGGTAAAATGATTGAATAATGGTCAATATGGTTATTAAATGAATGGGTCGAGTGAAAATAATACTTCATAAATTTACGCAACACTAACATTTAATGCTAACTTAACAGCTGTTTCGACACACTGTGTCATCTTCTGAGCTAGTTATAAATCAACCTAGGTACTCTACTTACCTCTCCTTAAATACTCTATATTTCCTACCTGAATGTAACTTTTAGTATTCAATGAGATGACATTATGTACCTAGGTTAGTTTATAACTCGCTCAGAAGACACAGTGTGTCGAAACAGCTGTTAGCAGCATTAAATGTTGCGCATTTGGGCAAGTTTTTAAATTCATCGATGGATCCATCGATGAGCATTGCATCCTTCGTTAACTAATGGAAAATGACCAAGAAAGCACGAATGCGCATTACCCATCGATGAATTCAAAAACTCGTCTTTTGTGAAGTATTATATTCACTCGATTCATTCATTTAAAATGGATTCACACATATTAAATGCTAAAACTGTAGAACAATATTGTTATCACTTATTTTGAAAATTCAGCTTCATGTCACTCGCTCTCTAACGGGTAGTAGTGTACTACAGTAAAATAAGACCTGAAAGGGAGGTGAAAGTGATCTGAGGAAAGCTGGAAATAGTTCTAAGACCTTAAGATTGTCCTGAAAACAAGCAATCTGAGTTTGTACCCCTCCAGGGGTTGAGCTTAACTTTTGCTTATGCGTTATTTGGGAGTTGAATAACGCATCCTAGCAAAAAACCTTATGAATAGACGAATTGAAGAGCATTAAATTCTACGTCGATTGACTTCTACAACGTTCGATTTGCAATTTATAAAGTGGTAATCTACGGCTGAAAGACGACAATTTTTCGCATATTGGCTAAAATGTACCATTTGACGACTTTCTGTCGTCTGTAGCGTAGCATACACTACAGTACAGTACAGTACTGGTCTTATCAGAACACTCTTGTATTCAAAGTTGTAGATAATCTAATGGCGAGTTCAATGAACACCTGAGTTTTTAAATTTGACCAATTTTAATCATACTTATATGCCAAATTCCAAAAACAGTAATTTTGGAATATCCTACATCCTGTTTCAGGACCATTATTTCTTGTATTTAGTTGTATATTTTCAGTAAATATTTGTATTCAGGAGTATATTTTCAGTAAAAAGTCGAAGTATGCAAATTTTGTTGAATCATGAACGATTATTGATATGTCATGAAATTCTGGTACGTATATATGGTAAATATTCTGTTCTTCACAAGCGGATGATTGATTTTTTCTCTGTGAGGGTGGTCCTTAATTAATAATAGAATTGGGATTATAAATTGGTGATTGGCTAGTAGTGCAGCGTTCTTTACATAAGAAATTATAGTTCAGGGGGCGGTACTGTCCCCCAGTATCCCCCTCATCGACGCTGGTGGTTCTTCTGTTGACGCAATGAGCACAATGTACATACAAGTGGTGCTACTTTGGCGCTGGCAATTTAAGCTCAAGGTTTGATCAAACTGCCTTAAAGTGGGTAATTTCTATTTGTTTGCTAGAAAAAGTTCGAATAGAAATGACGCCACTTCAAGGTAGTTTGATCAAAAAACTTGAGCGAGCCACGGACTTTAGAAGGCGAATGAGTTCCTCTTTTCAACTGTACGGTTCAGTGCTGAATCCTATGATAATGAGCCTCAAATTTGACATATAAGTATGATTAAAATAGGTCAAATTCTAAAATTTAGGTTTGAACTCGCCGTTACATTCTTACAACTTTGATTACAACAGTGTTTTGGTAGGACCAGTGGATGTTTAATATTTACCTGTAATGAATAGGTTATAAAATAGGCTTATAAATTAGTCTAATTTCATAGTTCGGGAGGTCAATTGATGCAGAATTTAATGTTCTTCAGGTCCGAAAATTTTGGGCACCAAAAATTAAGCTCAACCCCTGGAGGGGTACAAAGTTAGATCACTAGTTTTCAAGACTATATTGAGGTTTTAGAATGATTGTCAGCTTTCCTCAGATCACTTTGAGGTCCTGTCTCTATTTTACGGAACTATAGTGGGAGCTTCGTCGGGGGATGGAGAAGGAATTTTGGTCGAAGCAATACCTCCATCCAATAAAAAATTCGTTTTTTTTGTTTTTGCACGTTAAACAGCGAATTTCACAAATTCCCTTAATTACCGGCAGACATCACACTTATAACTTAGGTCGATGAAGGCGCAAAGAACGGCGGACATCACAACACAAACTCCACGTTGCATATCGATAATCATCATATTCCCTATCCACCACAAAATTGACATAACTATTGATGATCGCAATTATATGCTCAAAATATAAAACACATAATTAATTGATTTGGCGAAAAAAACACTTCTGAATGTTTTGACAATATAATAATTAATACTAGATAAAATTATATGAGAAAGGTAACACAATTTAAACAAAATATATATAATATATTACATAATAATATTATACATAATATTACACCTACCATAATGAAAAGCAAAATAAAACTGAATATTCAAACGAAACATTAAAACTAAAAATAAAAATAATTTGAATTCTTTCACTGAGTGAAAATGAAACGTTCATGTGAGACTCATGAAATCTTATGAAAAAATCACCAGCCTAATTTTGATTTTTGAAAATTCATCTATAATTTCATCAAACTCCAGCCTCGTACTTATATATCAGACTATATCAGTAATGTGGCTAATGAACTTGAACGATCTTGAGACTTGGATGTGCGTGAGTTAAAATAAGTAGGTCTTGATTAATTTCAGACGAGAAAATGACCTTTCCGCACAAGCAACTGTAACAGAAATTGTTGACAGTACCCTAATGCTATGAAATTATTGGGAAACGAATTTCCCATTTCTTTCAGACGTTGCGAGCATTAACTAGAAATTGAAATTTCTGAAGAGTGCACAAAGAGGCAATTCTTTATCAGAATTTCAGTAGTAGCTGAAAATTCATAACGTAAAAGTTTTTTTTTTATAATTGTAATCACTAATCAGCTCGAACAAGCTAACCTAGCTTGCGAGTTAAAAATGCGTGAATTAGTTTTTTGCTCGCACTTGACACATAAACCTAACCTGGGCAAGGTAACCTAGCTTGTGAGTCACAAATGCATGAATTAGTGTTTCGGTCGCACTTGACACACAAACCTTACCTGAGCAAGCTAACCTAGCTTGCGAGTTGAAAATGCGTGAATTAGTGTTTCGCTCGCACTTCACACACCTACCTAACCTGAGCAAGTTAAGAAAATGCGTGAATTGGTGTTTCGCTTGCACTTGACACACCTACCTAACCTGAGCAAGTTAACCTACCTTGCGAATTGTAATTGCGTGAATTAGTGTTTCGCTCGCACTTTACACACCTACCTAATCTGAGCAAGCTAACCTACCTTGCTAGTTGAATATTCGTGAATTAGTGTTTCGCTCGCACTTGACACACAAACCTAACCTGAGCAAGCTAATAACCTACTTTGCGAGTAGTTGAAAATGCGTGAATTAGTGTTTCGATCACACTTGATACACAAAACCTAACCTGAGCAAGCTAACCTACCTTGCGAGTTGAAAATGCGTAGATTAGTGTTTCGCTCGCACTTGATACATAAACCTAACTTGAGCAAGCTAACCTAGCTTACAAGTCGAACATGCGTGTTAGTGTTTCGCTCGCACTTTACACACCTACCTAACTTGAGCAAGCTAACCTACCTTGCGAGTTGAAAATGCGTAAATTGGTGTTTCGCTTGCACTGTACCCACCTACCTAACCTGAACAAGCTAACCTACAATTCATGCAAACCCTTGTTTATTGCTCAAAAAATATTGACATTGACATGTATCTTTATTCTGGAAAGTGTATGTTTGATCCACAAAAAATATTATAATAATATCCACTCTCGGTCAACTTCTAAGACGAGAAATGATAACTTCACGGTGTCCCTACCAATTCCCAGAAGCTCCTTGACAAAGGGGTCAATAATTTATAATGCTAAAAAAATGTTTAACCACCTGCCTTCACATATTAGATCTTTGGTGGCACATAATAGATTCAGGAAGGCTGTCAAAGAGTTACTGCTAGATAGAGCATATTATAATTTGAACGAATTCTATGACAATGTATTTTAAGTAATGAAGTTTTGATATCGATTTGTAATGTTAATTATAAATGTCTCTGTTTATATATGACGTTGTATATGTTATATACAAATTTTTATTATGTGACTATTCATTGATTTCGACATAATTATGACTTTTCAGATATAAGTATATGTGTCTATATGTGTGTGTATATATAGGTTTATTTATGTTTATACAGCTTGTACTCTTGTGGTATTCTAATGTTCATAACTATTTTATAATTACCTTCTCGCTTTATCAATGAGAATTCAGTTCTTTCGATAATAAAGCATATTTGATTGATTTGATTGATTGATTACCTTGCTAGTTGAATATGCGTGAATTAGTGTTTCGTTCGCACTTGACTCACAAACCCCACCTGAGAAAGCTAACCTACCTTGAGAGTTGAAAATGTGCGAATTAGTGTTTCGCTCGCACTTTACACACCTACCTAACCTGAGCAAGCTAACCTACCTTGCGAGTTGAAAATAGGCGAATTAGTGTTTCGCTCGCACTTTATACACCTACCTAACCTGAGCAAGCTAACCTACCTAGCTAGTTGAATATGCGTGAGATAGTTTTTCGCTCGTACTTGACACAAAAACATAACCTGAGCAAGCTAACCTAGCTTGCGAGTTGAAAATGCGTGAATTAGTTTTTGTTCGTCGTTTTTATGATGCGTTCGTTTTTTATTTAATTGTGCGTTGATTCCTTTTATCGAGCTTTTACCATGAATTTATTAAAATATTCTACAATTGCATATTGTAATCAAATTATCATTTCGAGAATAGAAATTAATTAGCGAAGTATTAATTTGTTCCCTTAATTATTTCCTTCAACGATCATTCAATATTACCTGATGATATCCCGCCTCCGCCTCTTCATCGTTTTGTTCTGGTACTAAATGCCACTCGGCTGGTTGTAGGACTGATGATCCAACAATACCATTCATCGCGAAAGCACCTAGTATGAGTATGGCACCTCTGAATCCATACCATTCTAATAAATACCTGATAGCTTGTGGCATAAGCATCATTCCAAGAGCAGTACCAGCTAAGGAAAATCCTATTGCTTGTCCTCGTCGATTGACAAAGTAATTACTTAAAGCAACAAATGTCGACGATGAAGCTAAACCTACCCCCAAACCTAGAAATTGAAAATTGAATAAATAGCCTAGTAAAATTAGACCTGAAAGGAGGGGTACCTCGAAGTGGCCTGGGGAAAGCTGAAAATCGTTCTGAAACCTTACGAGAGTCTTGAAAATGAGTAATCTAAGTTTGTACCCCTCCAGGGGTTGAGCTTAACTTTTGGTACCACAAAAACGTCAACATTTTCAACAAGGCATCCTAGCAAAGACCATGTTAAAAGACAAGTTAGTAGTAAGGTAGTAATCGACGGCTGAAAGACGACAATTTTTCCAATATTGGCTAAAATTTACTATTTGACGAATTTCTGTCGTCTGTAGCATCCAAAGTAATGGCCTATCAAAACACTCTTGTCATCAAAATTGTAGAGAATTTAACGGAGAGTTCAAAGAAAGGCCGCCCAGTTTCCATTGTAGTCAAGTTGATATTAAGTAGTGAGATTTTAAGCCACCTATTTGGATAGCAATATACGTTATTCGTTATAGAACGCATGCGTATTAACGCTCAAATAAAAGGGACAACGTTATTGACCGATAAGTATTGCTTTACGTTATTAGAGTTGAAATAAGGTTCCGTTAATAAAGGATATTAATTTTGCCATGTTTCAGCATGTAGAACATTTATATTTAAGATTTATGGAACATACCAAAGTCTTTGATAAATACATGCGAAATTTAGAAGATTTACGTAAGTCTATAGTTTTTATCATTTTTACAGCTCATTTTTTAAATATGAAATGAAAACAGTTCATAAAATTAAATGTTATGGCAACATCTGATATGGAAAATGAGAAAAATTGCAACATTTCTACCAGCGTTGCTACCGTCAAAGCAAGTTTTGAACCTAACCTATCTTTTTTAGAATCTGTTTTTGTTTCATTGTTTTTTTTTTCTCGTTTGTTTCAATGATAACTGGTTTTTTGTTTTTAGTGATTTTATTTTAAAATGGAAATAACATGTTATAAATGTTACTGACATCTGTCACTGTCACGTACATACAGGAGAATACCTGTATTTATTCAATAACTGATAAAGGGGAATAACGCATGATGCTCAAATTGTGGCTTAAAATCTCTCTATTAATTTTGAAATATTTGTTTTGTTACCTCAGTTAAAATTTTCGATTCGAAGTGTCGACTTGTGCGCTTATTACTTTGTCAAATCAACGAATTCGAACTACTATCCACGATTCGCGTTGGGTTCAAGGTGTGTTAAATGAAGGTTAACTTTATGCCATGTACTTGACGGTTCCAATATGAATAAGGACAATGTTTTCATTCGTGAAAGGCCTTTGTTTGCAGTTGAGTGTACTACAGTAAAGGAACGAGGTGGCGCGTCATTATTTGAACGCAGGGAAATAGAGAATAGTATATTCTTCAACAAGCGTATAATGCGCGAGTAGAAGACTAGGTATACTTTCTCTAAGACTACACGAAAATTTATAAAATGACGAAAGCTCAGTTTGTGGTACTTATAGGTATCTACCGAAATTATTGCCTTTATTACCAAAAAGTAGTGTGAATTACAAAGCAATATAAGGAAGAATAACAATTGTACATGAATAACTAAATGCTTGAAGGGAAAAATTAAAAAAAAACTTCCACCAGGAGGATTGGAAATCACGCTCTTATAACAACCTTTAACTTTTCCGCGGGAACGTACCACTGGACCACACAGGTACTTGCGAATTTTGTGCATGACATATGATTAAACAAACTCTGTTTGACCAAAAACCGAGATTGTGCAGAATGTTCAGATCAATATTATTCGAAATACCTTTGTTGGAAGAGGATTTCATCAGGAGCTAAAGTTAAAACTAAGAAAGAAAACAGTCAATCTGACATTCGCGGATGCCAAGCCGTGACAAGTCCATCATAGACGCAAAGCCACCTTGAGAAATTTGTTTGGTACATTTGCTGTTTTGTCATTGGTCTAAACCTCTCAGTTACCGTGGATTCTGAAAATTCTGAATTTGTGATTGGCCGAGTGCCGTTGAATAATGAGTGAGGATCCACGGTGACTTGGAATCATCTTCATTTTTCAACTAATAATCAATATGTAATCAACGTAGAATACAATAGTCGTAGAGAAGGACAAGAAACACCTCCTACTGAAAGGCATTTCCTCTGTCACTGTTCACAGTAGTCAGAGGAACCTGCCCCATCGAGGTGCTTCACTCCATCTACATAGGATGGGGTGCATGGAGCGGTACACCTGTCGAAAGGCAGGACTTATAGTTCGACAATCAGCCTGAATTGTAAATGCCAGGCGTGATCCAGCGCTCCTGCTGAGGAAGAAGCATTCACCGCCCCACATCCATTTGAGGAGGAAGAGGAGGACCTCAGCAAGGAATTGATGGAGGAGATGAAAGATGACCCAGAAGATGATGGGGTAGAGCAGGATGAGGATCAAATCACATCGAAGAGGCCAAGAAAGTTTTAAACATTTATATTTTTTTACAACAATTTGCTTTCATCTGTGTTTTTAAATTTTACTTTGTTTATGTGTAGAACGATTTGATTTGAATTAAACTTTGTACCTCAATAATTGTAACTGCAACTTTTAATAAAGTGTATTGACAAATATACCTGAATTGGAAACAGTCGATACATTTTTTTTTCATACCACAATCTTTCTTCAAAATACCTATCTTGAATGATCAAAGAAATTAAAATTGAAGTACAAATTTACATTTCTTGAAAGATGATATGATTGGATAGGTAGGCCTGAATAGTCTAAATACAAGAAATAATGGTCAGGAAGCAAGATGTAGGATATTATGAAATGACTTTTTGGCGTATAAGGTTGGTTAAAATTGGTCTAATTTTAAAAAAATATACAAATTTAATAACAAGAGTGTTTTGATAGTACCGGTACAAAAACGACAGAAAGTCGTCAAATGGTACACGTACATGTTCTTTAATTTGTCTTGCTAGGATGCGTTGTTCAGGAGTTATAAGCAAAAACTGAAGAAAGTCAATTTTGACGTTTGTGGGGCACCAAAAGTTAAGCTTAATCCCCGGAGGGGTACAAACTCAGATTAGCCATTTTCAAGACTATCTTAAGGTTTCAGAACGATTTCCAGCTCTCCCCATACCACTTTGAGGGCCCGTTTCTATTTTATTGGACTAAAACTACCTAAGATGAATATTTTGGTTGGAAATTTACACGATACTACATCGGAACAAAAGTATTTCTGTAGAAATTGAATATTCAACAGTGAGTAATTTAAATTTATCAGTGAGACCTGCGGTAATTTCAAGATGTTACAAAAGGTTTCTTTTTCAAATTCGTACATCGTGAACCAATCTGATATTTGACAACAACCGATTGTTATCCCATTTGGAATCCGGTGACCAACTGTAAAGCCGGTTCCCAGAATTTTCCACAACTTTTTTTTAGAAGGAGGGTGTCCAAGTCTTTGACCAACATTTTTTATAGTAAAATTATTCGATGGTCCCACGGTTTTCACTATTTTTAAGGATTTTTCTGTTTGAATTTTCGCGAATTTTCGTGTGTCCCTGAAATACAAATAGAAAAAAACATTTCTTGAAATCAATTAATTCGATGTTCCCATGTATTACTTTTTTTTTAGGGATTTTATACTTATATTCTTAAAATGTGACAAGGAATCACCTCCTGAAATTAATGACATCATTTAAGATACACCCTTTATAGAAGGAGGAGGTCCGAACTCCTCAACTGATATTTTTTTGTGATAAATTGTTATTTCTCTCAACAGGACTCTTGAATTTATGATCATGGGGTTCGTGGAAGTTCGGGATTATTTTATAGCGGCAATAAGATTCCTGACATAGATATGCCTCTAGTTGGGTATTCATATTTCATGGGTCTTATGTACGTGGCGCAATATAAGGACAGAAATTCAAGGAAGTTTTGTATTAAGTGCAATAAATTTGTATGTTTAGAACACTCAAAAATAAAATAGTTTGTAATACGTGTGATAAATAAATTTATTACTTACTAAGAATAATATAATTTTATAATCATTTTTTCAAGTATCTATTTTCGTTGTTATTTGTATTTATTATGTAAGTAATAAATCATTTAGCTATAAAAATGTATTTATTCTCAATTGCACCTTGACAAACTTTTATTGTTAATATACATGAAAATAATATGGAGTGCAAATGCATCCCGCACTTGGTATTTAATGTAAATTTTAGAGGTCGGTATTATGAAGGTTAAACTATTGTATTGTCATCGTTTCTTGACGTGCAAAATTTCATCTCAATCGGATGCCAGCAAGTATTTGAAAAATGGATTTAAAATGTTGAACCAGAAAAACAGACAGACATACGAACAGAGCAAGTTGAATAAAAGGTTATAAAAACTAAAATCAAAACTCACTTATGATACACAACCAAAGAACATTATTAGGTTCAGCAATGTGCGATAATTGTACCAGATTAGTCCCTCTAGTGACAGCCCGAGGATGTTGAGGATTTCGGGTATATGGGTGTGTTGAGATGACAAGTGGAGAATATCAAATGTCATTCACTGTATTTCATATGTTATTTGCGATTCGTGATTTTCATTCAGTTGTCCTTCCATTTTGGTGCATTTTACTGAAATTGTGGGATTTTCAATTCAGTATTGAGTGCGACAATTTGTATTACGGCAAATAATAATAAAAGCTGTCCTCTACCCGCACAGGCTATGCCTTTGGGTACACGCTACGAGTGTTTATGAGGGAGTATTATTATTATTACTATTATATTCAATATTCAACTTGTGAGATCTGTAATTGTCGAGGTACTATTCTCAAAATGGCACGGGCACCCCCTGATTAAAACATTATTGATGGACGTCAGTCGATCCATTAGGAAATTGTATGAAACCACAGACGACTTAATCTCCCGAGCCGTGGTGAGAAAATCGGCAACACCGCATGGAAAGCAATTTGACGTCCTACTCATTAATTTTTTAATGTGAATTCCTCGGCTTATTCGGAAAAGGAAAAAAAACATAAAAGATTGAATTGTTAGAGAAAAGAACGACGATTGATGTGGTTATTTAATTTTTTTCATCACAGGCTAGAATCGCAATATATTCAATTTCTTATAGAGAAAAGAACGACGATTGATGTGGTTATTTAATTTTTTTCATCACAGGCTAGAATCGCAATATATTCAATTTCTTATAGGTATATGGGAAATCTGTCAAGTTTGGTTTTCCCATGACCTAAAATTCACATTTAGGGAGATTTTTTTTAAAAATATTTTTTCTGATAAGCGCAGAAACCGCATAGATGATCTCTGATTATTTTCAGATTTTTCATCAGAATGTGCTAAACTTCCTAAGTTTGGTACATTATGTATAATGTCTGAAAAAAATCAGGGATCATCTATGTAGTTTCCGTACTTATCAGAAAAAATAAATGAAAAAAATTTCTCTAAATGTGAATTTTACGGCATGGACAAACCAAACTTGACAAATTTCCCATATCTACGAAATTGAATATTTTGCAATTCCAGTTTGTGATTGAAAAAATTTAATAACCACATTAATCGTCGTTATTTTTTCTATAAATTCATTCACTTGTATTTTTTTTAGATTTTCGAAAAAGCCGAGAAATTCACATTAAAGAATTAATGAGCAGGACGTCAAATTGCTTTTCATGCGGTGTTGCCGATTTTCTCACCACGGCTCGGGAGATTAAGTCGGCTGTGATGAAACGGAATGCGCAAATTCTACAAAAATAGTGATGAGAAACATGGTAACATGAGGATATCCTAAGTACGTCCTCATCAAGTTGGCCCTTGGCATTTGAGGACATTATTATGAAAGGTTTTCTTTGACATCTAGGAGACATATTCGAATACAGTCTTAGGTTTTCTCATGACAGACTATGAACGTCCTAGAAGACCTTATAGGGATGTTCTGAGACGTTTTCTGTAATTGGATTGCGGTAACAGAGGAATATTCTATATGTACGCCCTCGGGTTGGCCCTCGACATTTTGATGACGTATTGCGAACGCTTCAAAAGGACCTCAAAAAGTATTAGTGCTATCTGGGACGTCCTCAAATAAACGAAAACTTCATTATGATTTTATGAATGTTCACTCCATTTTCAAACAATCTGTTATCTGCCAAAAGATGTCAAATATAGGAAGTCTTTGCTGACCAGTTAAGATAAAGCTAGGAAAACTTGTTGGGTACGCAGCATGCAGGAACAAGTGTTATAAGAGTATACTTCCTGCATGCTGCGTACCCAACAAGTTTTCCTAGCTTTATATATATATATATATATATATGTACAAGGAAGATCTTTGTGGGATGGGTCTCAATTAAATTACGTCTATCCTAGCAGGGATAGAAACAACCCCTAAAATCTTAGATGAAGGGGATCGAGTGATATTTCATTTTCATTTCATACTAAATACTTGACCTTTCATCTCAGTAACGTTGGAGAAATCAGGTGGCCTAAATAGATTCGGTGGCGAATTCGCTTTTACAGCTGCAAGGAATCCCGGAAAACACCTGCAATACCACATTATCTGTTAAAAATCATTATTTAGAATGTAATTAAGTTTAACTAGTAGAGCCAAAGCCCGCGACTGCGAGACCTTCCTTATTTTATAAAAGCTTATTTTTTCATATATATATACTGTAACGATTTCTCTACTCAAGCCGGTCCTGATGGTGCTCGTAAACATCACACAAACCGCTTTTTATAGTCGATGCATTCTTCAACTTCAACTCCGCCGCTGGTAATCTAGACAAGACCATTCGAGAGCGCCATCTAGTCGCGAATAGAATTTCCCGATCATTCGGGAAACCAGTTCAACACGCTATATAAAGAAATCTCCACGGCCAGACGGCAGTTCTGAATCAGAACCGTTGCTTAGCTATTCGAATAATAGAGAAAGCAGTGAGTGGAATAATAACATAAATTAGAGTGTAAGAGTTCAAATGAATCAGATTTCAAACGTTGAAACTATTTTTTTCCGTAACAACTGGTGTAAGAAGTGAGAAGTTACGATAAATTACGTGCTTTGCAGAGGACAGTTGAACTTCAAAATTCAGTGAGCTTAATAAACGAACTTCTAGAAAATTCGAAAAATCTAGAAGAGAAGCTTTAAAAGAATTAGGTGAATTTGAAAAATAAACTTGAACAAAATTCGGTGAGTCTGGAAGACAAACGTCTACAAAATTCGGTGAGTCTGGAAGATAAACTGCTACAAAATTCAGTGAGCTCACAGAACGACCGAAAATTCGGTGATCTTGAAACAAGAACTAGAAAATTCAAAAAATCTACAAGAAAAGCTTCAAGAAAATGCGAATGATTTGAAAGAAGAATTCCAAGAAAAACTTCAAGGTCTGGAGGAAATGATTCTAGAAAATTAAAAGATTCTGGAAGAAAAATTTCTGGAAAACACAGAAGGCATAAAAAGAGAACTTTGAGGTGTGGCGAACCGATTAGAAAAAAGGATGGAACTGTCAAAAAAGAGACGGATGGAAGCAAAGGCGGAATCGAGTCGGAAATCAACAAAAGAGAGAAAATCAGTTGGAAAGCCAAATTGAAACCGTCCACACCACAGAAACTCTGAACCAAAATTTGTTGCTGGATATAAGCTTAAATCTGGACGAAGTCCAAGAAAAAAACAAATACTTCAAGATCAGTCCTGAAACAGAAAAACTTTCCATGAAACCTCCACAATTCGACGGAAAAACCCCATGGACAAATTACCGCCGACAATTCGAAGCTGCAGCCAAACCGATCGGATGGAATGCAGGAGAAAAAGCTGTAGCACTAACACTGGGTTGCGAGGAGAAGCAACGAATATTTTACAAACTCTAACCGCCCAAGAACAGGAAGACTATGGAAAGCTGATCAAACATCTGGAATTACGGTACGGCTAGAAATCAAGCAAATCCCTACAAGAATATGAGGCTGATATTTCACGCTTGGTTCGTCTTGCTTATCCAGCTACGCTGGAAAATGTTATGGTAACCCTACTTTTCCTGATGATGAAGGATTAATCCTTCGAAACAAGTCCTCCGACTACATCTTGTAATCTGTTGATGTGAGTCCTCCGACTACATCCAAATTCATAATAAAGATTATATACAGAGTGGTCCAACGAAAAGTATGCACATAGCTTTTATCCTTTTTGTGGAATTGCAAGCAAAAATGCTCGGACACGTGGAGTTTGTTTTTGAGGGGGACACATTTCAGATATATTTTGCAACTTGTGCCTTCAACCCCCCAGCGACGGGGTGTAACAACCCTAAAATTTTAAATGGAACGTTATGTCGACTGATATATCATTTGAACGGGCACAAAATTATCTTCCCAATGATACCCTTTTTGTTGAAATTTACTGAAGCAGTTAATGCGAAAACGGCTTCAAGAACATGAACCCGATAATGTTGGTATTAATGAAAAATACAAATAAGTTTTGGTTACTAGGAATAGGAAAACATGTACAAGTAGTACTTAGTACGTTTCAATATTTGTTACTTGTAATAGTGCTTTGTAAAAAAAAAACAAGCTGTTAAATTGATTTATTGAAATTTTACTTCAACAAGTGTTCAAATTGTGACCCATTTGCTTCCATACAATAATACAGATTTTGTGCAAATCTATGTCTAACATTTTGTAGCATATCAGGTGTTATGCTTCTGCACTCTGCTATAATCCGTTGGCGAATATCTTCTATGGACTCGGGCTTCGTAGCAAAACATTTATTTTTCAAGTGTCCCCATAGAAAAAAGTCCAAAGGCGATAAATCAGGTGACCTGGCAGGCCATTCCATTGGGCCTCTCCTGCCAATCCACTGTCCGGGGAACCGGTTATCTAAAAATTCTCGTACAGGAAAAAAATAGTGCGGAGGTGCTCCATCTTGCTGGAAATGAAGCCGATCAGCATTATGATTTTGGTCATCTTCTATTATTTGTGTGATGAAAGGATCAATTGCGTCTTCAAGCATGTTTAGGTAGATTTCATCATTTAAATTTCCAGGAATGAAAAGTGGTCCTATGATATGACTTCCTAATATGCCACACCAGACAATTATTTTTTGAGGGGCCTGTCATCGCAGTAACGGCAATTATGCCTATTCAAAGCTCCATTTAAATAAAATGTACACTCATCTGTAAAACAAATGTTACACATATCTGCAGTTTTTTTCTTACACTTATCTGCAGTCGTTTTCGACAAAATCACGCAAACGATAAATGGTGAATTTAGTTGTGATAACAAAAAATTATCATTGAAATGTTGCTTTCGGCAAAATGAAGTAATTCAGAAATGATTGTCGTTATCCTGATTCCTAGTAACCAAAACTGATTTGTATTTTTCATTAATACCAAAATTATCGGGTTAATGTTCTTAAAGCCGTTTTCGCATTAACTGTTTCAGTAAATTTCAACAAATAGGGTATCATTGGAAAGATAATTTTATGCCCGTTCAAATGATATATCACTCGACCCCAAGTTCCATTTAAAATTTTAGGGTTGTAACACCCCCTCGCTAAGGGGTTGAAGACACAAGTTGCAAAATATATCTAAAATGTGTCCCCCTCAAAGGCACACTTCACGTGTCCGAGTATATTTGCTATGAATTACAAAAAAAGGAGAAAAGCTAGGTGCATACTTTTCGTTGGACCACTCTGTATATATATATAATATTTATTATTACAGTCGACTGTAAGTTTTTTCACTACCCAGTTTCATTTCACCTCCATTGTAAGTCATGGATCGCCTCTGTTGGAGTCTCGTAATAATAATAATGGGTTGACATTCGATTTGGAATAGCGTCTAGATGATTTTTGAAGAAAATGAAGTTCCGCTCGAAAAATTGGAAAGATTATTAACAATTTATAAAAAAAATTAATTAATTGCTAATTTATATTTTTTTTAAATCATAAGTTACCTTGCTCTTTTATTTAATTTTTCATTGTTAATTTAATAAATAATTTTTTATAAACAATCAACTTTTTAACTCAAATTTTTTGTCTAACTCTAATTGATAAAACAAAAACAACCATGTGTTTCTTTTTAGGAAAAAAATATTTTTATATTTTTATTGAATTTTAAACTTATCGTTCTCTTTTAAATTAATATAATTTATAAACTAATGGAGATACGATAAAAAAACTTAAGATTTTTAATTTTATTTTCTATTAATCAAATAACAAATCTGGCTTGAAACTAAAGTTGTTAACAAATTATTCATTTAATTTATTGAAATTGTACGAAGGCGTAGAAGGGCCACGTTTTTTTTGTTCATTTAATCCCCCATATTTTCGACTTTTATCTCGAAATTTCGACTTTTATCTCAAAATTTCGACTTTTATGTCGAAATAATAAAAAATGGTTATACAGTATCCGGCATAGTTCGCAGCATATGGAAAACTTTTTTATTATTGATTTCTCAAACTTGAATTGCAAACACCAGAATTGAATTTTTAACGACCCTATACCAGGGAGATTAAAAAAGATGCTTTGTTTAAACACGGTTTCGTTTCTCAACATAAGTTTTGAAGCTGATTCTGCATTGGATATTGCCGCTTTCATTTTAAACTCCGAGGGGTAACAACTTCTTTCAGTATATAGATGTAGGTAAATCTCAGAATCTTCAATATTTCAGTACACCCATTATCAATACAAGTATCTCTTCAGTACTTGATTCATTACCCCAGTTTCACTCTTTCAGTACTTTTCAGTACCTCATTCAGTCTTTCAGTACTTTATCACGATACAATATTTAATTATGGTGTAAATTCTGCCTAGTTGTTACCTCCCTCGATAAACTCAAAGGTTAGCGTAATAGAACAGAAAAATTACAGTGTATTTCTACAGCAAATAAGATAAAATAAGGTAAAAAAGTTGAACATAAGTAATTCAATCGTTTATACATTAAGTAAGAATTAGCAATAAGATAACAGTTGGCCAACTTTTAACTTTTTATCTTAATTTGGTTTGAAAATACAAATGGGCATGTGCTGATGAAATTGTTGACAGAACTGACAGCAGACAAGAAAGCTGTGATTTTTTGGTTGATTCTGACTTCTTATTTGATTCAATTCATCTGTATAAACGGGTCTATTTATATCTTGATTCTTACCTTATTTCTTATTTTATCTTATCTGCTGTATAAACCCATTGTTATGCAACTCATTCTACAAAAAAATGGAGATTGCCGGATTTGATTCTAGGTCTTGTGATTGTTTGATTATATCCGTGAAGAGTTAATGTATAAGTTAACCAGCTGTCGTTCCATTACGAACGGCAGCCCTCAAAAGTCGAAACTTGTGCGAGCCAAGGATTAACGAGGGATTACCTTTTAACGTGCGATTCCTAGCACTTTCTCGGGTCATCAGATAAAAATCGGTAGTCGAACCTAACCGACTAGCAGTCAATGGGTTTGAACGCGACAGTCTCAACTACTGAGCAACCTGGCCATCATCATCCGTAATGACGATTCTAAGCGTATACTACATATAAATATAAATAGTTCATTTACGCGACGTGTTTAATCACATATAGTCCATTACTACTACGCATCAGTCGGTAGAGAAGCGTTATTTTTGCCAATTTTGTATTGTTGTATTTGGGGCCAGGTAGCTGAGTGGTACCGATCTTTCAATCAGTCTGGTGCTGTCGGTCGTGGGTTCAAAGCCTAGTGACTGCCGATTTTTTTTTAAGGCCCGAGAAAGTTCTAGGAATCTCACGTAAAAAGGTGAGACCTCGGTAATCCGTTTTTCGTTGACAGCTGGTAAAATTTGAACAATTTTAAACCATTTTTAAAAAAATTTCTTGTGAGTTGCTATCTATCCTTTCACACTAAACCTCTCTCACACTAAATCTCTCTTATTCTTTATTTTTTGAGAAGTTTCACTTGTGTCACGTGTACGGTGGTTCTGAATGTGCAATTTTTTTTCTTGTTGAGAGAACTAAATGTTCAATACGTTGCTCTGCTGTTAATAAAAATAGATGACTATTGAAATATACGTACCATTAATAATACTGTACGTTACAAGTATATGTGGCATACTTTTGGCGGGGAAAGTGAGTATCAATCCCAGACTGCAGAGTGCCGTTCCAACTAGAGAGACTTTACGATAAGAAAAGGCACGAATTAACGGTCCTACAAACAGTCCTGAAAAATTGATGAGAGCGTCTAGTGTACTCATGATGACTGCTGCTCCGGTAGTCTCCACATGTAGCTCCTGGAGAAGATCACCGAAGAGCAGACCGAATGACTGTTCGATGGATCTTGTGCAAAGCTGAAATTGTAAAAAGAAAGATCGATAATAAATTTCCGAAACGTAGCGTAACCGCGTCGGTAAAGGTGAGTATTCACTAGAGCATTTGTTCCGCATGAGCACCGAATGAGCACATGTGCTGCTCGGCTCAAGCTCAGGCTGCGTCATGCTGTGTAATGTAAACACGCATTCTGTTCGTGCTCAAATCAGCGTCCACACTGTCCGAGCATTCGCTCGTTCGGTGCTCATGCGGAACGAATGCTCTAGTGAATACGCACCTTGATAATAAGAGCCGTTTCACACATACACGGTGACCGTCCAAACGGCATCGTTTAACCGTTCACCTTTCATATATTATATGTATAAACGGTTTATTCATTTTCCGTAGTCGCGTCGTCTATCAACATCACGAGCAGCAACATGGAACATCGCTAGATAGATGGATATATGGAATATATTTTTGTGGACGGAACGATAAGCGTGTAGGCCTCTCATTCGGGCCCGTTATGCATCCACCGCTGCTGGGAACTGGTTCAATTTGGAAGGTAGCTTATTTCGCGAGCGAAAGAAGACAGCCTTCTTACCGATACCTTCTCACATTCTCCGAACGATGGTCCCGATGTGCGCTTTCCGTATTGCTGACACTGCTGGGCATTCCGTGAGGATGTGGGTGGCTGACTCCTCATCCTCCAAACACCATCTGAATTCAGTATCATCGGTGGTACCAATAATGTTGAGGTGCTTGTTAAGATGGCAGTGACCCGACAGGAGCTTTACCACTATTCTGATTTCTTTTTCGCTCATTGGTCTTGGTCATCCTAGTAGTGCATTCGATGTGAAGTTTCGAATGTCTCATCGTCAATGCACTCAGGCACCAGCAGCGAATTGACTCTGTATGAGGTGAGGGCCTTGATCGCTGCTTTGCTGCCAGTACATATCGTGATTTGCTGGCCATGGTAGTCTAAGCTGCTATTTTATCTTACCCAGGCGAGTATGGTATAAACTTCTGCCTGAAGTACAGAGGCAAAATTTCTCAATAGGCCAGGCAAAATAATAGCGCATCATACCTACAAGTCACGGAAAAATTCCGTACAGGGTAAACTAGGTTGGAAAGGGTATAGAAGGGCATAACTAATGCAGGGACAGAAATTCAATATCTGAATACATGCAGTCAAGGAGGGGTGGGGGATGAAAGGGGGTGAAATCGGTTTTTCACGATTTACAGCCCAAATAAGTAATTTATCAAAAAAAGTTAAATGTAAAAGTTCTAGATAATTGAAAATTCTACAACTTTAATTTCAACTAATTTTTCACATAACCTCAAAATTACCGAGTAAAATACGATAGCTCCGTATGTAGTCATTGGGCGAATGAGAGTCATGTAGACCCAGTATAGAATTTTGGGGCTAAGCTCCCACGCACTGCCAAATATCCTTCTGCATGCTCAGGCAGCTATGGCTTTCTGAACTTTATGTTCGATAAGCTCCTTCCAGTTTAGCTCGCAGTCCAAGACGGCTCTAAGGTATTTGACTGAGCTTTTGTAACCTTTCATTGAGTTGGACATCTGGAAGGTTCCCTGGTTTGCGTTTCCTGGTTCACACTCAGCTCTACCAATAGGCACCATTCATCCACCCCGTGAGGGCATTTTGTATCGTGTATCTCACGAGGCCGGACCCCCGGTCATCGACCAAGATGACAATGTGATCCGCGTAGGCCTGAGTGAAGTAACTCTAGTCTTTTATTTTCACTAGGAGACCATCTACCACGAGGCACCAAAGCAATGGGGAAAAGACTCCTCCTTGTGGACAGTCCTTCACGGGTATGGCCTCACTGGAGCTACTTCTAAGAGTTGCTTTAGCTAGACTCTGAGAGAGCATGGCGTGAATCCATGTTATTAAGGTTGAGTTCACACTCCTTTACCTTGTTGTTGCTTGTCATATAGAGTCATATACGAGGTGACAAATCCTATCACAAGGTGTGATCATAGTACAAACAGTTTGCTCTATGCAGGTAGACGGTTTAGAAAAAAGCGGATCAGTTTTGATTATGCAGTTATTTTCGGGAAGGCATTGTCTAGAGCGACAAAGCTGCCAATTAATGACAGTTTTCAGAAAACATTAACTTTGCGTTGGGATTTGTACTCGCCAAACGCTACTTTGTTATGTGGTTGTCGAAAATAGTGGTTTATGTCATTCTTCAACTTATAGGCCCCATACATTACAGTCTCAATGGGGAAGACCACTGAGTGATGGAATCTTTCCAAACCCCTTTCAATTAATGAATAATGATGCTGGTTCAGTGTACAAACAATATCATGCGCCAAAATCGAAGCAAATATATTATTCGGCGTTTTGAAATCAGCATAATAATTCAAAATGTAAAAATGCCAGAATCTGGTGGGTGGCACTATGACGTACTAGCCCCTAACATATCTGTTTCTGTCTGTTTTTATTACATACCTTTGTTGACAGCATTGTGCAGTGTTGGGATTGGTCAGCTCAAGGTCGATGGTAGTGTAGGGTCTAGAACGTCACATTGCATCACACCAATGAGAGCAACTAATACAAATAGCGCATAAAAGTGTATGTTTGAAATAGAAACTATGTAATTCATTACGTTATTCATACTATGAACAATAAAAATATGAAATTACATTATATGGCAGTTTTCAGGCATGAAGGTCACGATTAAGTGAATTCCAAACACAAGTGGTCTCGCTTATTTCAATTTTAGACCATACAATTCAATCTTGACTGTACAATTTTAGTTGTCTGATTAAAATTGACAACTAAGACTTACAAAGATTGTTAGAGCATATTTTATGGTGAAAAGGACTATTTAGTAATTGGATAAAACTAGAGAAATTCCTGAAACTCGTCGATTTTTATTGTCGACATGTCGACAGCGCATTCTTTCTTCATATTTTTCCATTCATCAATTATATATTATTAGATTATATTTTTCATATTTGTGTTAACATCGACGATTGTTTTGAAAAGAAATGTGTGTCATGTGATACATTTTCAAATGTCTTTAATTAGCTATCCAACCATATCAATGATTTCAAGTAATTTGGGTTTTTATCCTAACAAACCTCTGTATTGATAAGAGAAAAATCTTCGTCCCATCTCGGTGCGATATTTTGTGTTAGATTCTGGTATACTTCACTTTTTAAGTTTTCAATAAAAATAAATCTAGAAGAGATACATCTGGCGACCTAGGTGGTCATTAGTATAATCAGTTCAGGAGTTACTGTGCTGATTATTAGTTGTTTTTTGACATGAGTTATTTGAGGTGGTTCATGGTCCCCATAGCCCACCTCCCATTAAGACAGAGATTCTAAAATCAATACCTGAAAACAGAATTTAATAATTTTTTAATATGTTAAATTTTAAAAACATTAATTTTTTTATGTATACAACAACTAAATACATTTTTGACATGGTTCGATATCTAATTCTTATAACATAGTTCAAATTACGTTCACCCAGATGATGTTACGAACATAAAGATAGTCGACAGAATGCGCGGTAGACAATAGAAATCGGCGGGTTTCAGGATTTTTCTCTAAGGCCATCCAATTACTAAATAGGGAATTAATATCTCTCATTTGCACCATACTGTATGTGAATGTTGAGGAAATACATTATGGAACAAATTTGATGAGCATCACATATTTTTTAAATTCCAAGGAACAAAAAGAGCCGTTGTACATATAATCCTCTAGAGGTTAATACATATTTCGCCAAAAATTAAATCGTTTATTCTGTCTGTAGAAAACATATGTATACAGTATCGGAAAGTTTTCAGCTGGGGTATGGTGGTTTAATGAGAGCGTGAAGAATAGCTTGCTAATGTTGAGAGAGTATTACTATTTCTCCTCTACTCGCTCGAGGAAGGGATATCAACTGAGCTATTGATTCGTCGGGCGAGGCAACAGAAGAGGCGCGCAGTAGTGCGTCTCTCTTATTTATGTGGTATTATCATATCATTGCGTTCCTTGTTGCTCGCGTAGATTTCTGTCTATACCACAGATGAAAAGTATCCGATACTGTATATTTTATGCTAAAACGGCACACTCATATAAAAATTATACTAAAATAAAAAACTTACGTTGACGATGCTAACACCAATAACGACAACCCACCCCCATCCGCCATCTGGTGGTACCAATTTCCTGTGTTCGTTGAACATGTTGCCGGTTTACCTGTAACAATCAAATAACGCTCTACATTTGAAAATCGTAATGTTGAGAAAAATTTTTGTCAGGGCAGGTAAACCTACAACATTTATCAATGTAACCTGATTTGTACAGAGCCCGCGACTGCCAGATCTTCCTTATTTTATAAAAGCTGAAAGTTTTTTCATACAGTGTGACACCTCTCTTAAATTTGCATCTTTTCTCCGATTTCGACAAACTTTTTTTTGACTGTTTTACAAAACTGTTTTATACCACTAGCTGCATCATGCTATAAAGGTTTAATTACTGAATATCGATAAAACCATGTTTTAAACTGAAGAATATCCGATCCACTGTGGTGCCTCTCAACAGGTTATGGGCACAGAAAAGCAGTAAAAATATAAAGAATCAGTTTCTTATAAATACAAAGTTCAGAAATATAATGCCAGATAAAATTGACTTGGGCTGTATTTCCAAGCTTGACGAAAAGCATTATCAGCAATGGAAATTCCAAATCAAATGCACTCTAAAAGCAAAAGGAATATTTGGTATTGTAGATGGATCAGTTCCTAAACCAGCAGCTAGATATCCAGAGAAAGTCAACCGCAGTGGTATAAAAAAGCTGCTGTTGCAATGTTCACGCTGACTTCTCCAATGGATCTTTCTCAAATAACACTGATCGAAAATTATGAAAATTATGGAAATAGTCAAGGAACTCGATTCAATATACCAGCTGAAGTCAGAAACAAACAAAATGCTTGTCCACGGAAGGTTTCATCAAAACAAAATGAACCATGCTGATTCCATTGCAGAGCATATTTCAAAAATCAAGAATTTGGCGAGAGCAGCTGTAATGACTAAAATACTAAGTACCTTACCATTGAAACACAGAAATCATTGGCACAGCCACAGGGGGGGGCTTTGGGGATGCAGCTTCCCCAAGCCACTAAATTACTACTGTTATTCATAACACTCGGATGATAACAAAAAAAAAGATATGGTAACTGATGAATTGTATGTTCAGACCCCCCAAACTGAAATTCTGGCTGCGCCACTGTCAGCAATATTCGTCAATCATGGTTATCCTTGTACGAAAATAAGCAGAATATACCAAATTTGACTGCACGTCTTTTGAATGAAGAGGCAAATCTAACAATTCAGGAAGAATCCGAGGTTGCCTTAGCTGCTTCAGCGAGTAGCGATCAAAAGAACTGTAAGAGAAATAAATCTGTTACAACTGTCGGAAAAAGGGACCCTTGGGAAAGGACTGTCGGTTACCAAAGAAGGAATCTAACCCTTGTATTTGCTATTCGAAGGTGAAATAGTGATCTTTGATGAATAAACAATGTATGAATTAGCACGACAAGCTGAGTTTGTTCGAAGATTCAGTAGATCAAATTAGATATAACATTCATTTCTAATTTATCTTGGGCCTAACTAAATCAACTTTTTCTGTCCCCGTTCTTTTTGAGTTCGCTCATTTTTTATTTTACAATCGACGTAAAAATATCAAAGTGAAGATATCTTGGCAAGACCCTGTACTTTCAGCATATGTATCTAAAAACCTCTGATAATAAAGTTTTCGGAAATTTTCCGAACTAAAAATCAGAGGATGTAGAAAAACTTGATTTATTTAGGCACAGTATAAATTGGGAATGAATGTTATATCTGATTTGCTCAAATTTGACCTACTGAATCATTGTGTAAACTCAGCTGGTCAAGCAAATTCGATAGGAAAGCATAAGAAATTAGTAAAATTACATTGTTTATTTATCAAAGATCATTATTTCACCTTCAAATATCAAATACAACCACTTCTACCGACACCCCTCTACCATATATGGCAATTGCTGAAGGATTTTTCTTCAAAATACCTTTAGTTTATGAATTTTCGACTAAAAATAAGGGAGATACAGCGATTTCAGTCGAGTGTCGGAGTAAATCGTATATCTCGAGTTGCTCACACGATAATAGGAAAATATCAATTATAGCTATTTATCTCTCAAAGGAAACAATTATTAAAAAAACTTGCAATTAACTTTTTCATAGAAATTTTTACGTTCTACAAGTTTGTTTTCATACATTATATCAAAATTTCCAACCCCTTCCAAGTTATTGATTTTCCGAGATTTTCCGGGAATTTTACCCACTTTCCATAAGTATTCGCGTGCAGAACTATTTCTTTTCTCAAAAAACTCATTTCTATTGGAATTTTTGGCAAGTTGTAGTATTTTTCTACTTTTGAGGAAACCAACGATGGTAATTCAGTGACTTTTAGAAATAAACAAAACCTCACGGTCAGAGGAAAGGGGACGATAAAATTCAAAAAATTGATAATATGGAAAATGGTCCAATACTTCAATCAATAATGTCCTATGCAGTCCAGAACCAAGAAAAAATCTATTTATTTTCTGAAGATATCACCAGCAAGGGAATGGAAATAGTGAAGGAGAGCAAAGAAGCAAACATTTTTGAAAATAACAAACTAATTACTAGTGCTGTGAAGCAGACAAATAATATTTACCATATGCTTTTTCGTACCATCACGATTCAGTTAAAACTGTGGAAGAAAATGATATATTTTTATGGCATCAGCGTTTGGGACACTTGAATAAGAAATATCTTCAAGATATCAGATGGAAAGGACTAGTCAGTGGAATGAAAATAACCAGTTCTGAGAATTTCTTCGCAGAGTAAAAAACTGTTCAAAACAAATGATTCCAATAAGCACACATTACCTGGTGACATGGAAAACACTCGACCAGGCGTGACTAATTTCAATTTCACTCCAACTGCTGAAACAGAAATATACAAAGTCCTACTATCTATTAAATCCAAGGCTTATGGGATTGACAAAATTAATATTGATATGTTATTGTATTGCTGCCCTCTAATTCTCCCTATTGTCTGACACATCTTCAATTTCTGTATCACCAACAATGTCTTTCCTTCCACTTGGAAAAAATCTTTCATTATTTCTCTACCCAAAATCCCTAATCCAGTAGACTTCAAATCACTTCGTCCCATCAGCATTCTATGTACCTTATCGAAAGCTTTTGATTCACTCTCAGCATCATTCCCTCTCATCACTCTGGATTTCGACCTCAACACAGCTGTGTCACTGCATTAATCAAGGTCACAGATGACATTTTCATGGCGACAGATCAAAACCAGCTTACTGCTTTGGTCATGCTCGACTTCAGCAAGGCTTTCGATAGGATTAAGCACCAGTTGCTGTTGGCTATACTCCATTATATTGGTTTTTCTGCTGCCGCTACTTGCTTGTTGGGAGCTTACTTGAACAACCGCTTGTAAGCGGTTTTATTAGAACGTGACTGTTCTGACTTCCTGGTAGTGGAAAACGGAGTTCCTCAGGGATCGATATTGGGTCCGGTGTTATTCATACTCCATATCCATGAATTTTATAATCATATAAAATTCTGTAGTAGTCACTTTTATGCAGATGACACCCAGCTATACATATCGTTTCCTGAAAAAAATCTTCCCCTGGCTAATCTCCAACTGAACTCTGATTTGGAAGCTATCATCTCGATATCTGAAAAATTCTGTCTTTCAATAAATCCCTCCAAATCCTCCGCTATTCTTTTTGGGAAAAAAGTCACTCGTAGCCGTTGCAAGAATTTAATGACAATAAAAATCGGGGAAGATACTATTCCCTTCTCTGAGAGCTCAAAAAACCTGGGAGTTATTCTTGACTCCTCGCTCAATTTCAGTGGCCATGTCAATCTACTCATTCGGAGAGCTTTCTGTAACCTCAAATTAATATATTCCAACAGAAAAATGTTAGATAAAAATGGAAAGAAAACTCTTTGTGAGTCGCTAGTTCTCTCACACTTGAATTACGCCGACACTATTTACGGTCCCGCCATCACCAAAAGAGACGCCCAGCGAATACAGTTGGTCCAGAATTCTTGTGTACGTCTAATCTGCGGAATCAGCAGACGAAATCACATCTCTTCCCCTCTCCAAGAACTCGGATGGCTGAATACCGAAAAAAAAAAGAATACTTCACCTTTGCATCTTATTTAATAATATAATAACTTCGCAAAGACCACCATACTTATACGACAAAATTACATTTCGCACGGACGTGCACAACATTAATATACGGCATAAATCACGACTTACGCCACCTCAGCACACCACAGCCCAGTTTCAATCGTCTTTTTCCTTCACTATTACTAGGCTTTACAATAGGATTCCCGAACGATTCAAAATATTGTCCACTGAATGTTTCAAAAGCAAACTCAAAAAAAGTCTATTGTCAGGAGAAATATCTCTATGATGCCACTTTACCTTCTACTCACTTACATAACTTTATATGTTTTATTTAATAATTATTTATAATTCCATGTAGATTTATTAAAATACAATGTATTGCATTACTGAATATAAACAGTTGTTAATATAGTTTTAGGTTACTTAGCTTAGTCTAATACTAACTCCTCAGGTTGAGTGGAAGAAAGCACTTGTTCGTCTCTTGACCGAGTCCGAACCAGAGCTAACTCTGCCTTTTGACAAATAATGTCACTTGTTCACCATTTTTGTTCACCATTATCTGTCAATAAAAGCGATTATTATTATTATTATGATATTTAGTGATATCTGCGGACCAATGGCTTATTTTCCGTATAGGGTGCCAGGTACTTTATAGACAATTCCTCAGGATATCGTGTTGTACATTTTATCAAACACATGTTGCAAGAAATTTTGAATGTTTCATGAAATTTTGCAATCTCACAAAGAATAAATTTGGACATTCAATAAAATCCCTCCATGTCGATAATGGAACTGCATATTGCAATACAAATTTCAACCGACACGGAAATGAATTGGAGAAAACATCACCATACACTCCGCACTACGTCAGAGAAAAACGGGAGAATTGAGCGAGATAACAGAACTATCATCGAAAGTGCACGTTCAATGTTTTGCGGAAGTGAAGTCTCAAAATATTTGTTGGCCGAAGCAGTAATACGGCTGTGTACATTCTAAACAGAACACGGACATCGCAAACTCCAAATTCAACTCAACACCTTTTGAAAAGTGGACAGGAAAGAAGCCAACGTTGGATCACGCTAGAATATCTGGCAGTGACGCTTATGTACATATTGCGCAGCAAAAACGAACAAAACTAGGAGTATGAAATTGATCATGGCTAGTTATGATGAAAACTCATGTAATTATCATATCCAGAAATGTATTCATCATATACAGAAATGTAATTATCATATCCAGCAATGTAATTTTCAATAAAACCGTCAAAGAATTCGAAACCGATTCTTCGAAGAAAATAGTTCCTGTGCATTTCGAAACTGATGTTATCACAGAAACTCCGCACGAGGTGTCATTCCCATGTTCAAAAACGGGAACAAAAATGAGGTAAAGCATTATAGGCCAATCTCATTATTATCAGCTCCTGGAAAATTATTTGAGGCTGGGTCTCACCTTGGACCACTCCTGTTCACCCTATTTACCAATGATATTGGTGCTTGTTTTAAATATTCTGGCTTCTGTCTGTACGCGGATGACTTGAAAGCGTTCAATACTATTAACGATGTCACCGACTGTCATAAGTTGCAGTCTGACCTTAACAGGTTACAAGTTTATTGTGTTACTAACAAACTACATCTGAATACTAATAAAGGTAATTCTATTACGTTTTCTAGACTACAAAATAACGAATCTTTCGATTACACTATCAGCAATAATAAACTAGAGAAAGTTGATGTCATAAAAGACTTAGGTGTCCTATTGGACTCTAAATTAACTTTTGAGCATCATATTGAATTAATCGTTAGAAAATCTATGGGTAATTTACGGTTTATTTCACGTGTTACCAGGTCATTCACAAGGCCCACCTCATTATTTATGCATTGATTCGTAGCCATCTTGAATTTGCTTGTATAATTTTTTGGAATCCATATTACCAAAAATACATTGAGCGAATCGAGAGGGTTCAGAAGAAGTTCATCAAAATATATAGATTCAATAGACAACAGTGTCGTCAGAATTACGAAGTAAGCTTGATACACTTTAATCGGCAGAAACTTTCATCAAGACGACTGGTTTCATATGTACTTTTTCTCTACAAGTTTGTACCTTGTTGATAGTCCTTATTTATTGAGTTAATTTCAATGCTAGACCCTATATCACTCGTTCATCAAATTTGTTCTACACACCAAACACCAATACTAACTATGTAAAAAATTCACCTGTAGTTGCGATTCAAACAATATATATCCAATACTTCATCCACATCGACCTTTTTTGTCAATCACTTGCAATAGTAAAAAATCAGGCTTATCGTGTTCTTGCTGTATAATTGAAAATTCAGTGCTTACTTATTTTTAGAGCTGTACTTAGAATTAGTTTTTAGTTTAATTTTAGTTGAATTATGTAAATTCAGTTATTTATTGTCACACTTGTTTAGATACACGTGTAATTCTGTTATTGGAACATCTGTTCTGTTAAATTACCTTATACAAAAATAAATAAGGAAAAATAAATGTCATAGTTATACTCTCCACAAAGTTTCGAAGAAGCCCTAAGTAGCAACGGGTCCCACCTTTGGAAAAAAGCAATTAAGGAGGAACTTGATGCCTTGGCCAAAATAACAGCTGGGAATTGACATCTTTACCAACAGGGAAAAGGGCAATCGGTTACAAATGCATGGGTATTCAAAATCAAGTTGAATGCTGATGGTAGTACGTGTTGTTATAAAGCGAGACTATGTGCAAAAGGGTTTTCACAGAGAGAGGGAGAAGGCTACAATGAAATATTTTATCCACCGACCAGATAAGACTCCAATCGTGTACTATCAGCTACATCAGTAATGAATGGATACAAAATGAAGCAATTCGACGTAAAAACTGCATTTTTACGTGGAGACCTGGAGGAAGACATCTATATGAAAGTACCAAAGGTTATCAATGATCCCGAAAATTAGGTTTGCAGATTAAGAAAATCACTGTATGGTCTCAAACAGGCTCCACGCTATTGGAACAACAAATGCAATGAAAAGTCAGTTATCTGAATGAAAATGCAAATTTTCACTTTCAGATTTTTTCTTTCCTTTTCAGTTAGAGTCTTTTCACAATATCTATCAGATGTAGTTCAATGTCCAGCGTGGCTTGTGCCGGGGAAGTTGTTGTTTTCTGTTAGATATTACAAATAAATCACATTTTTCAATTTTCCTGGAGAATCTTTCCCTTTTCAACATGAATACCTCCCAAGAGTTTATCTTGAACGATGGAAAATAGCGACTAAAGTTTGTCTTTCAGTCGCAGATGATTCCACAATAGATTTTATGAATTTCCTATTCATATTTTCGAACTAAAATCAAAATGCAATGAATGTATCACAAATTTTGTTTTTCGACAAAGTCAAGTCGACAGTTGTCTATAAAGGGACGAGTTGAAAATACGAAAATATTGTTGGTGATTTTCGTAGATGATGGACTTATCATATCAGAAAGTGAATCAGCAATAGCCATCGTTTTGAATTATTTAACCAAACCCTTTGAAATCACATTTGGCGAAGTTGATGTTTATGTGGGTAATTTACAAGATGGATCAATATTTATTCAGCAGTCGACGTACATGAAGAAAATATTGGAATACCTCAAAAGAAGCTATATAGTTGCGGCAGTTATTGAAAGAAATAAAACGAACTAAACACAAAGATGTGCGGTTTCACTTCATTCGGGAAAGAGTCAGAAATTCTAAAATTTTGCCAATCCCTGTGAACTACAGGAAACAGATATTTCAACAAAGCCTTTACCTGCAATCGTTTTTGAGAAATTATTATTATATGTTCTTCAAGAGAATAATGGGTGGAATTAATAAAACCTAGCAAAAGCTTTTACTATAGGTTCGTCTCTCTCAGTAATTAACAAAATGGATAGGTCTGTTTCAAGAAATTTCATTAAAAGTAGGTGCCTATGGTTTATTCATTAGACCCAATTTAAGGTACATATATTAGATTTTTTAGAGTTTGTTTTAAACATTTAATTAGTGGGAGTGTTGAGATTCGTATAATTATATGTTTAGTTTACTCTGTATACATTTATCTATGATATCAAGTTGGTATGTTGGATAGATATGCAAAAAAAATTTTATAAATAGAAAATTTGTCAATGAAGTCAGTTAGTTACTGAACTTCCGATCTACTGTGTTACCTCTCAACACACTGTATAACATGAAAATATTCCACGTATCTCTATCAACAGACTTCATATCAATTTAAATATTATTATAAAGTGTAATTAAAATTTATTATTGTTTAAGGGTTTAGGACACCCTGTTATTACATGATCGGTTGGAAATTATCATAAGGAATTCAACAATACGCTTTATGCTGTCATCTCCAAAGACTGCAGAGATATCGCCGACTATTTTATCCATAAGCCCAATGAGTGGGAGAGAGAAACTTTTTCTAGCGGGTCAATTAATTGTCTTTCACACTCATTGAGCTTTTAAATGAATTAATAGGCAATATCTCCGTAGTCTTTGGAGATAACAGCATCAAACTTGGTATTGTTGGATTCCTTGTGATAACTTCTAACCGATCTTGCAATGAAATAGGTATAGGATGTCCTATTTAAAAATAAGTAAACTTCTGACAGTCTCTATAAATGAAACTTAAACCATTAAAGAGACCGAATGAAACCCTAGAACTTATGTATTTAACATTTTTTTGTAATATGTAAAATAAAGAAGTTATGAGGGGCGGGGCGACGGACTTTTGGTCCGCAATTTTGTACACCTTTACTACCTGTTTTCTGCCAAAGGCACCACTACCCTTTCATAGATGGGTATTGTTCTTACCTGTGTATACAGGGTGTTCCTTAAAGACATGCTAATATTTGAGGGGGTGATTCTTTGACTTATTTTAAGGAAAAAACTTTCTATAAACGTATGTCCTAAAAGTCCTAACTTTTGAGATACAGGGTGATAAAGTTTTGAAAAAAAATCAGTTTTTTAATAATAACTGAGATAATATTGTAGACGTTTTTATAAAATTTGGTACATGTCTTCTATGCATCAAGGTGCATTTTTTAATGCACAAACATTTTCATTTTCTCAACCAGTGGCGTCCGTACGGGTTTTGCATTGAATATTTTTGGAGAAAAAATACTACGCCACTGCTTTCTCCAAAAACAAAAAATACTTTTGAGATCCTCATTTATTTTTGAGCAAATTTAATCTCTTGAGTTTTCTTTGTCCGCCGCATGGTTTTCGCTTAAAAAAATAAAAATCGTTTTACTTCAGGATCAATTCCTCAAAAATCTGATGTGGTGTGGAAATGATTGTGCATCGACTTAAAGCAAATAAGGGATCAGATTTGTTCCAAAATGAATGAGAATCAAAAAAATATGGATTTCAGCTTGTACAAAAACGAATTTTATTTTATTTTATAAAAGTAAGTTTAAATGAACGGATCAAATTCATTAGTTATTGACAATACTAACACTGATTATAAAAATTGTTGGAAATGGCCACCTTCACTTAATAGGCATGCTTCCGCCCGTCTACGCATGGAATTACGCACACGTTGAAATATTCCCGGCGTATTTCGAATAGTTTCACACGAGGCAACTATTCGCTCTCTTAAATCTTCTAAAGTATTAACGGGAGTTTTATACACTAGAGTTTTAAGGTGCCCCCATAAAAAGAAATCTAAACTGTTGAGATCAGGGGATCTTGCTGGCCATTGCTGAGGTCCTCCGCGACCTATCCAACGATTATGATAAACTGTATTTAAGATAGGTAGCTGAATTAATATCGTAAATCCATACAGGTAATAATTCAAGCACTTGGGAGATTATAAGTGAAAAGATTAAGAAGTGGTGAAAAGAAATATCAATTATAGAGGTAGCTAAATTACTATCGGACGATTTATTGTCAACAAAATGTTAGGTACCTACTGCGATATGAAGCAATTTCAATGTAATTATTTTAATCAAGAACCGAGCATCTGACAAGAATTACACATTTTTTTGGATTCTCATTCATTTTGGAACAAATCTGATCCCTCAATTTGCTTTCAGTCGATGCACAAACATTTCCACACCGCATCAGATTTTTGAAGAATTGATCCTGAAATGAAACGATTTTAATTTTTTTAAGCGAAAACCATGCGGCGGACAAAGAAAACTCAGGAGATCAAATTTGCTCAAAAATAAATGAGGATTTCAAAAGTATTTTTTTTTTTTCAGGAGAAAGCAGTGGCGTAGTATTTTTTTCTTCAAAAATATTCAATGCAAAACCCGTACGGACGCCACTGGTTGAGAAAATGAAAATGTTTGTGCATTAAAAAATGCACCTTGATGCATAGAAGACATGTACCAAATTTTATAAAAACGTCTACAATATTATCTCAGTTATTATTAAAAAACTGATTTTTTTTCAAAACTTTATCACCCTGTATCTCAAAAGTTAGGACTTTTAGGACATACGTTTATAGAAAGTTTTTTCCTTAAAATAAGTCAAAGAATCACCCCCTCAAATATTAGCATGTCTTTAAGGAACACCCTGTATATGAGTATATATAAAAAAACTTTCAGCTTTTATAAAATAAGGAAGGTCTGGCAGTCGCGGGCTCTTACTCTATATAGATGAATGTAGTTATTTATTTAGGTCAATGATTATTCAATTGAAAATAAAAACAAGAGGCGTGGTGTGTCAAGCATTCATCTGTAGATATAGTGACTCATACTTCAATTTTAACTTAAAAGAAGTCAAATGAAATATTACCAACAAATGAGAAACTTTTATTCAAACATTAACGAAAGGTATGCTGATGTCACATCACGAATTCAACCATTTTAGAGATTACAATTTCCTATTCTAATTATTTGTAAGAATGAAATTTCAAAGTGCACCAATTGAATAAAAGTATTCGTGGATAACTGACGTTTCAAACACTTGCTCTATCTCGAGCACTCCGGCTTGCGAAAGAACAGAAATCTCAGGGTTTGTGTAGGGTGGGCAAGGCTGGTATTAATAGTCACAAGAACGTCTTTGATGTTTATTTCGGAATAACTAGGAAATATTCTCTGGTTGCACACTAAAAGAATATTTTTATTTACACAATTGTATGAAAAATAAATGTGTTTATTAATTATATTGTAATTTAACTTGGAAGTTTTAAGATTGATGTTCCGTCGACCGTTCATTTATGATGTATTTTAACGCACTCAAAATCGTTGATTAATGACCCCTGTTAATGAATGATTTCCTATTAATCAACGATTTGATTATATGCAACCCAACATACATTGCTCTTATACATTTTATATTGGTTAGTACTATCTGTCATTATTTATTTGTCAATTTTAAAATAAAATTTTAGAAAATGTTCATTACACCAGTTGTCACTCCAATTTATATATGGTCCCGTGGCGTAATGGTAAAGTGCACCTGGCTTGCACAGTTCATACACTTGATAAACGCCATTATCAAGTGGGGGTGTTATCCAGATTGTCTGAAGAAGGCACTGGTGATACCGATTCTAAAGCCCGGTAAGGATGGCCATAAACTCGAAAGTTATCGACCTATCTCGCTCTTGAGTGTGATTGCTAAGGTAGTCGAGAAGATTCTTCTAAGACGGTTATTGAACCTCGAGGAGAAACTCAAAATGATCCCCGGTATGCAATTCGGGTTCCGAAAAGGACACAGTACAACCTCCCAGGTTGTGAGAATTGTACACGGGGTGAAAGAGGCCTCTCAGCGAGGGCTCAAGACAGTCATGATCCTGCTGGACATGAAGAAAGCCTTCGACTCGGTATGGGTTGAGGGTCTAATCTACGAAATGCTGTTGGCAGGCATGCCCTCATACATGGTGAGTTTGATAAACTCTTATCTTGTTGGTAGGAGTTTTATGGTGCGTGTGAACAACACTGGCTCCGCAGAATTCCCAATTGAAACAGGTGTTCCGCAGGGTTCGAGTTTATCCCCGCACTTGTACTCTCTATATACTTATGACTTTCCTCAGTGCGAGAGAACGGACATGGGCACGGCAGTGTATGCCGATGACACGGCTATTTTTGCCCATTCCTTCTCAAGCGTCGCTGCTCAATCGATAATCCAAATTCATTTGGATAGGAAGGTCATACCGTATCTAGCGGAGAACAAGATCGAGGTGAATCCGACTAAGTCGGAGACAATCAATTTTACGAAAAAGTATACCTTCTCGAAGTTATACCGTAAATTGAGAGTCAAAAACGAAGCTGTTGAAAACGTGAACCACGCGAGGTACCTGGGGGTACACCTGGACAAGCGTCTAAATTTCGGGCGGCACATCACATTGGCAATACAGCGGGGTGGTGCTGCGCTAAAGCGCACCTACCCCCTGATAGCCAGAAGCTCGAAATTGTCTCAGGAGAATAAGATGCTTATCTATAAGCAGATTATTCGTCCTGCTATGACATACGCTTGCCCAGTATTCTGCAGCCTGAAAGACACTCTTTGCAGGAGGCGTGTTTTACCGATCATAACCACTATGTAATGAAAAGTCCGGCCCAGCGTTAACACCAGCGCGGGCGGACTACCGCGCCCTTTCGCGGGGGCGCTATGTTCGCCTCGGCAAGGCACCCCTCCTGCACCCCTGAAAAGGTGTAGGGGGGTTGCTACTATTGCGCCCGTATATCCTTTTCCCCTTCCCCCTGTATTGTGGAAATAGTATATGTTAAGTGTCTTGTCATTACATGTGAAATGTCATTGTTGGAATTTGTAAATAAAAACCCTATTTATTTATTTATTTATTTACCTGGCTTGCAACACTGAGATCGAGAGTTCAAAACCCACCGAGGGTAATTTTTTTTTAATTTCAATTTGAAAATAAATAATGAAAAATAAAATAAAACTACCACTGAGAAAAATTAAACTATCTTTGAGTAGAGTTAATATAAATAGGAAATAGTGATTGTTTTTTATCGTAACGTTAAATAAATAAACATTGAAAATAAAATATCTGTATTTTTGAAAACTTCTGTCGACGGAAAAGTTTTGTAACAAACTCGTGAATTAAAATGGCGACTAACAATCTCAAACATTAACGCGCTCGCTCCGCTCTCGATTGTTAATCGCCCTTATTAATACACTTGTTCGTTAAATAACTATTAATGTACGTAGAATAATGAATTAAATGAAATAAAGCCAATTTCTTACCTAAAAGAAGACCAGCCAGTGTCAAAAAATACTGATGAGTATTTTTTGGTAACAAATAAGCCACAAAGGTTCCCCTTTATAGAATGCAAAGTTCGATAATGATTTGAGTTGACAAGAATAAAAATGTAAAACTCTCGTTTTCACTGATAAGGTTGTTGAAAAAAAACGCATAGTAAAAAGTATAAATCCAAAACGTAATTTCAATTTCAAATAATATGGAAAAACAGCCTGGTGGCGCCATCTGTTATAAATGGTGATAACTTATGAAACGTAAATGAAAGAGTTCTGTAATTAGAATTACAGAAGAAAGTAAACATAAATACAAATAAATAGTTGGAGTTGCGGATGTCAGATGGAAAATTGACAAGTTTTATATTACTCGAGAATAGAATAAACAATGACAACAATTATAATTATTATTATAATAGGTGTGACTGCCACAACCTATAATGACTATTATATGGGTTAACGATATGTTTTGCTATAGGCTGTGCCGTCGTGCTAGAATACTCCCTCATAACGACTCATAGAGTGTACACAAAGGCATAGCCTGTGCGGGTAGAGGACGGCTATTATTATTATTTGCCGTGACAAATACTTTAATTACTATTATACTATTATACTTGAATAAACCATAATACACTACTCCAAGTTTGCAAAACTTTTGGAATCTTTTAAGATAATTACAATTTTGACAATGTTGCGGACTTCGGAACAGATTGCAACATGAGATTTATTGTTTTCTCGATGTACCTACCATTCACTTGACCAAAGTTTGAAAACTTTTAGAATTATTGTTAAATTTTCGATTTTTAATGTCTTTTTCTTTTGGCTTAATATGAATTTGCGAAAAATTTATCTATAATTATATTATGTGTTATAATGCAAGAGTTTTTATCTATTTGTTTAGCGAGCTATATCTCGTTTTATATCACCTTTGCACTATTTTGATCTGACCACTTGTGAACTACATATTTTTTTATCTTTCATGATTGTTGTATTTGTTTTATATTTGATATGCAATATCAGCATCAAACCCAGTATCGGTTTCAGGTAATTTCATGTCTTGGGCGCAGAAAATGTAGAATCCTTGTCACCGGAGGATGACCAGGGGCTGTCGGATGGTTCAATTACTCCTTCTTTCCCAATATCGCTGACTATTCTGTCAGCCTCTTCCTTCTTGGCAAGAGGGAGAATTTGTCGGGCATCCACATTATCAATTGTATGCTGGACCACCTTCGTTCTACCCCCTTTTCCTTGTCCGGTGTTAAAGACGTCTTGGTATCTCCTCACTAAGTCTTATTTAACCAGGTCTGCTGTGCCGTTTCTATGCCTCTCGATGATATGGCAACTAGCCTTTCCAATTCTGCGGGTAGATTGTTGGATTGGTTAATGGTACCGCGTATAATCCTGACCACAGAGGAAACTGACGAGCAGTGAAACATACTATTCATGAAGTTTCATAAATAGATTAATCAAAATGACTATGACTATATATGGTGTGAGTTTCAAAAAGTTTGCACCCCATGAAAAGTTGTTTATTATCCATTTGTCAGAAATTGGTTATTCTCAATGAAAATTGGTGCATTGCAAAATACTTGCATATGAGTAATCAATATTTCAAATTCCAGTACAGGGGAGAACAAAAAATAGGAACTTTGATCAAGTGTACACTACCCTCATTTTTGACGTTTTCAAAAAAGTTTATTCAAAGGAGCTGTAGAATATTGAAGAATATTTCATTCTCACATGGCTGCACCAATAACATCATATATGATTGAAGTCACATGATATGCAATATGAGCTGATATTCATGTAAACACGCGATAATTTAGTTAAAGGCGGATATTTAGGCAAACAAATAAAAAAAAGTGTAAAGTTTGACACAACTCAAAATAAAAATGTCTCGTTTTCGGTTATCTTCTACTACGAAAATTAGAGAATATACAGTGACCGCCAAAAAGTATGTACCATATGGGAAAAAAGTTTATTGTTAGAGTATTGGAAAAAAGATTCTTGGGAAAAGTTTGTGCATGTCCGATAACCTAAAAATTGATTTTGACACATGTCACGTGATCGCTGGTATGGCGGAAAATTGAAAAAAATTACTATGAATAGGCAAAAAGTCGGGCAAAATGGCAAGATATCGAAAAAAGTTATTTGAAAAAGTTGCTTAGAAATAAATTTTATTTACATATACAAAGTTTGAAAAGATAATGAGAGAAAATTGAAAATAGCAATTTTTCAAAAATATTTTCCTAGCTGTATAAAAATATCATATTATTATAATTCGAACGTTCGCTAGAAAGTGCAACAAGTGTTATACGTTAAACAACAAAGCAAAAAAGATAAGGATTTTTTTAGTTCCTAATCCTCAATCAGAATGTCCGCCAGGTGGTTGGCCTGGCGTTAAGCAGATGGAATAAATCTTCCCAGATCTTTATGGATACTTCTAATCGCTTCTAGAGGGCTTGCGGCGTGTGATGTAGGTCTTGTTTACGAGTTGGCTGAATTTCCTTATTGTTTCATTGTTTCGCCGTTTACGAATTCCAGAGTCGGCTCAGAATCACTCCATTGGCCCCTTCTTAAAGACATTTCGTCCCGAAATATCATACTTGGAGTGTGTTGAATCTAAATATCGTTTCCAACATGCTTCTTATAACTCTACAATCCAGCCCATCAAGCCCACAGGACAATTTTGGAATTGCCAGGTCCATAAGATTTTGGTACAGCATCGTATTTCTTAAACTGGTGAAGCTCTTCCAAACTTCATAGGGCGGTTTATCTTGAGATTGCTTCTTGGACCTTCATTACCAGGTAGAAGATGTTTCTCTGGCCCTTCTTCAACTGTAGCACCTCTCCAACTTCTGGGATCAAATTCATAATACCCCACTCCGATAAGAGTACGTTAAGGTCTGAAACAATTTTTGCGAAAACCTGAACATATGTACTCTTAATTTGTACAATTTTATGGCGGAGTATCATTTGCAGAGCCTTTTCCAATTGATTTTTATCCAATCAACTAAAAAATACACAATTTTCATTAATTTTTCATTGTTGTTTTTTATAAAAAACATGCTGATGAATCGATCATAATAGGCTCTAAAAATGATAATCCATCAAGGAATACAAAAAATTAAGAGTACTCATCTTCAGTTCCAGACTTTACCTCTTATTTGAGTGGAGTATTATGAATTTGAGGTTGGGTCAAAACAATCATGTGCAAGAAAGTATAATGTAATATAGTGGATTCACTATGTTACATCCACGACTCACCCGTACTATGTTTCCGAATCGCACTACATTAAAAAATGTTCAGAAGGTTGACAAATATTCCGATATGTTAGGTATGATAGAAATTAGCATCATGCGACATATTTTCAGTTTTTCTCAATTATCTCAAAAACCTGCACTTTTAGGCACATGAAATGATGACTTTCAGAGTATCAATGAGCCTAACTGATATCAAATGCTCATTTGTCCTTTCACTCGTCCAAAAAAAAAAATGACCACATACCATCATAACTACGCCACTGGTTTACGAAAATTGAAAATTATAACGTTAAGTTATCAGTAGTAATAACCCAAGGACATTGATAATTATAGTCAGACCGACGCCGAAGCAACAAGCTTGAGTAAGTTGTTGTATTTATTAATGTTCGGGGGTTATTTGGATATACATTTTTTGCTAACCGATACTTTTCAACATTGCAATAGTCTATAAATGCTTTCCATACAAATTTATTATTGTAAACAGTATATGTTTATATATTTGAAAATAGTTATTTATGCAACAAGTGCAAAAAGTAGGTGTTTATCGACGAGTGCAATAAACTCTTTTTGCACGAGTTTCATACAATATTTTTTCTACGTTCATGCAAAAACCAGAAAATGTTTCATTTAGGTGGCACTAAACTGTAAGGAAGACATTGTTTAAATCTATCTGCTAAAAGTAATTCAAAAACATTTTGTGTAATTCAGATGATATTCGAAGGAAATAATTTTATTTTTAACAAACTGCATTTTATGGTAATTTCATAGTCCATTATATAATGAATATGATGAAACATGCAACTATTTAAAACGTAATACAATCTCACAGAAAATGGGCTAAATTTGGCGTCGATTTGAAAGTTTATGTCTGTCATGATGACAGAACGCTATAGTAGAATGAGAGATGAGTGCACTCAGTGCAATAAAGAGACCGTTTTTCCACCAAATATATAAATATATAAAGTTTTGTTTTTCGCATGAAAGTAGAAAAAAAAATCATTCTCGTCAGTATTACAACCAAATCATGACATCACGACGTTATTGGATATTTGAAACTTCAAAAAGTGAAAACATCGTAAGGTCTGATATCAGTATAGTGTTGTTCTGATTGGTTGTATTCAATCACATGATCTGAGTTTAACTAATTTTATTGGTTTTCCGCTTGACCAAAAAAAGTTCATGTTGATAAACCTTGATTGATGTACCAAGTTTGCAATTTTTTCCGTAAGGTACTTGGAAGAAAAAAAAATAAATCTGAATTTTTTCATACATTTATATGAAAACTGGAAGTCGGGTTGAACCGCGTCTGGAAGTAGTTAAAATTCCATGTTTCGGTTCCGATTTTTGAGCTATTCTCAAGATTTGGTTACAAATTGGATTATATCATTAATTTGAATACAATTCCAATGTATGTTTGAAATATAGCAAGTACTTGAATATCAACAATATACTATATTACTTTCAATAACAAGTTTATCATTGATCAAAACTTTCATTGAGTTACATTCGAATATAGTAGGTGCTTATGAATTAGTAATAATGAAAATTGTATCATTGACCGATCTTCAACTCAGTCCTGAGAATATTTTACTTATATTGGTGTAAAGAAAAAATCCTACAGCCAAATAATACAATTGATGAATCACCTCTGGCAAAGTTTTTTCTACAAGAACACACTTTGCATTTTGCAAGGCCTTTCTATTGAAACTATCAAATATGCACATAGTTTCACGGTATATAACGGTACTGCCGATCATATCAGTGACGACGGACTAGACGGAGAGCCAATATCAATACCAGTCGTATCAGCTTCACACGTATTTATTACTTGGTCCTACGATACCTCCCGCACTTACTAAGAGAGTATGCGTGGAGCCATCTATATACTTTGGAGTCAAGTATCAATTTAAAAAAAAACTGTATTTGATTCAGTCTGACCGGATATGTTATATCCAAAAATAGTCGAATGATCACGTCAACTTTTATACTTTTGGAACAATTATGTTACTTTAATGGTTTTTAACACTTTCCCAGTCATTGTAGAAATTATAGAATACATTTCATGTGAGTATTGCTGAGTTTCAATTTCAATGAAAAGCCTTCGGTTATATCAACTGTACCACTTTAATCAATTTAATAATTTCCTGTGTGCTGAACAATTGTTTCCAGTTTCCTTTGATGCAATGTGGGTGTTTTCAAAAACAAGGTTATTGTTGCATATAGTACTGTTACCCTTTTGGTTCCTAGGGGGTTGATTTCAATATGAAATTGGAGAGATATAAAATGAAATCTTATCCCTAGAAGAGACTGTTGTGTACTGCCTGAGTTTTACTTGTTATTTGAAATCTCAAATGTAGTTGAGTACAGAAAAGAAGTGTTTTTAGTGCCCAGTTTGAATACCGTAGAAACTAGACACTGGTAGTTCAGTGGGACAAGTGGGTGGGTTCGTTAGGCTTAGTAAAATCCTAAATTTTAACAAGTATGAATATGTTTAATATTAGAAAATTTAACAAAATATTCCTCACTGAATATTCTGACTGAAATAACTATCTCTAAGTCAGCAGACAATAATGTCCATAAACAAAAAGAAAAGTACCTAATATTTATTACTTATATATCCGAAATAGTTTTCAAAAACTTCCCATGAAACAATTTCTAGAATGATTAAAAGAGCTATACCGCAGTGCACCTTGGTTTCCAAGTGTAATTTACTATTAAATCAATTACTTATATCAATATTAAGTCAATGGGATGAATTTTACTCTACAAGTTCAAAAAAAAAAATTACAACAATAACTGGAACTCCGTAGGTGGTGGTAATGTTGCATTACAGGTTTTTGTTTTTTTTTTTTTTACATGGAACGAACTCACCAGGATTAAGTTGAAGGTTCGACAGCACTTGTTAGTGATATCCAGGGTGTGCAGTGTGGCGATAGGTGTAACTTCTACAGTACTTTAGGCTCCACCCAGCATCCTAACCAGAGAGCGGGATGGGAGTAATCTAAAGCCCAATACAAGTGCAACAGGAGCTTGAAGTACAGCTTGAAGAAGGAGCTTGACGTCCCACAACAAGGAGACTGGAATCCCGTAACAAGTGGATTCTGAAGTCCCGTGAAAAGTGGATTGGAATCCGTAAAAGTGGATTGGAATCCGTAAAAGTGGATTGGAATCCGTAAAAGTGGATTGGAATCCCGTAAAAGAGGAACCCTAGAGGAAATGACCACAATTCTAAGTCATTTGCTCAGATAACAATATAGAAATAATAACAATGAATGAGAACAATACCTGTGATGGTGTGCGGGTCCCGAGTAAATCAATGGAGTGCCAGCCACGTGATGTTCAGCCAATTTATATCCCTCGACAGAGGCAGGATTTCCATCAAACAAAATATGGCTTTCCAAAAATTGAGATTCTTCTCTTATTGATCCCAACACTAGTGGAAATTATAATATTGAATTATGTACAATATTGAAAAGATCTCTGGCTTACTTTTATCACTGAGCTGAACTGCTACCACCAACCAACAAAAAGTGATGCCTATCCAGGTTTTTATCCTCACTCTCATTTTTTTTTTTGCAGACTTCCCCACTCAACAGACCAACGCATATTCGGCGGGAATTCTTCTAGCCCACACTTTTAAAGTATAATTAAAATTTGTTCGGATTACAAACTTCAAAGGCATTAATTACGCAGATAGAAATTAGAGACTCTAAGAACAACTATTAGTCTTCTTCCCTTTCTTGATCGGAAGGTGACATGTCGTGAGGTCAAGACATAACCCCTGAAGTCAACAAACTCAAAATGTTAATAACAATAACTGGTTATTATCAGAACGATGAAAATACCCTAATAAGGTAATTTTTTTTATGAAATACTGTTGTAATAAAACCATTTTAGTCACATCGATAAATGAACTTCTGTCAAAGAGTTAGATGCCGAACGTACCCCAAACGAAACGACAACTTTAAATCACGAAGAAGAAGAAGTGAAGTAGAAGATGAATAAACCCAATTTAACCTTCGTTCTGTTCTGAATGACGTTTGTCTTCAATTTCATAGGAAATTGTAAATAATGATTGAGAGGAATAAAGCCGAACTCGGATGAACTCAAATTCTTCAACTGTTACAATAACAGTAATCCAACAAGGAAATACTTTGTCAGCATAATCACGGTAGGTCTGTACTGAAATCTATTTCGGTGAATCATAACCCTAATTTCTGTCACAACAGCTGACTAAATAACCAACACAACACAGGAAAATACGCGAGACAACCCAATTAATTGAATGATTTAAAATTGCAACGATGAATAACATCATTCACACAACGAAGAATAGAAATGTAAAGTAAAGAGTATGGTTTTCTATAGTATTTTCGTACCGTCGAAACGAAGTGTAACACTCCCCCTCTACTCCGAAGAGATTTACCTGTAAATCTCAACTCTGACGAAAATACTACTTACTACGTTATGAGTTTTTAGAAGAGTCAAGAGTGCCCTCACCCTCAGAATTACCATCTGGTGGATGAGACTTAATGTCCTGTACATGCCAAACACCCTTAGACCTGCTATGGCTGTCCACAATTTCATATGTTACAGGAGAGAGTTTCTTTTTGATCTTAAACGGACCATTGAAGTTTGGAGCGAACTTAGCTGTAAAGTGATTGGTGGCATCCGATAAAGCATGGTTCTTAATGAAAACAGAATCACCAACCGCAAAACTAACTGGCCTACGTCTGAGGTTATATCGAACTTTGGATTTTGAATGCGCCTCGTCAACACGTTTTCGAACATCGCGATATATGTTTCTAAATTCCTCCACAGCCTTTCTAGGAGTATGAACGCTCTCTGGATCAACAAGAGGATGATCGTAGTTATTCCCACTGGGTTTATGCTCGCGCCCAAAATTTACAAAGAATGGTGTTAAGCCTGTGGCCTCATGAACAGCAGTTCGAATTGCGCACCCCACCTTTGGCAATAATTCAGCCCATATTCTGTGATTATCTTCTACATAACACGAAAGCATAGTTTTCAAGACTCGATTAACTCTTTCCACAGGATTTGCTTGTGGATGGTACAAAGGTGTGAATCGAATATGAACATGATAGTCCTGGCATAACTTTTTGAAAACATTAGACTGAAACTGTACACCATTGTCACAGATCAAAATTTGTGGACAACTGAACATCAGGAAAATATGTTCTTCTGTGATTCGAGTCACAGCAGCGGCTGTAGCCGACCTCAAGGCAAAGAACAGAGAAAATTTACTGAAAGTATCAGTAACAACATAGATAAAACGATACCCTTCTTTTGAGCGAGGCAATGGTCCAACGAGGTCTACGGAGATCATCTGCCAAGGAACAGTTGGTTCAGGGTGCTTACCAAGGAAACCAGCAGGTCGTTTCTGCTCTGGCTTATGACGGTTACAAGTCGGACATTTCTTCACATAGGCAGCAACATCGGCTCGCATTTTTGGCCAATAATAACGTTGTCTGATCCTTTCAAATGTTTTAAACACACCAGCATGACATGCTACTAATTTATCATGGTTGTCACTTATAAGTTTTCTCCGATTTTCCTTAGGTACCACCTCCTTCCAGTAATCGGTCTTATCCCTTAGACCAGGATAACGACAGGAAACGTATTTAAAAAGCTTGCCATTAACCAAACGCCATTGAGGGTGTTTCAAAGGACTATCTTCAACCTGCTGAACCATACGAACATACCAACTATCTGACGATGTACTAGTTTTGGTCGAAACGTTTACCGAAATTGACTGGATTTCTGGTACGGCTCGCGATAATGTATCTGCGACTACGTTATCACGACCCCGACGATGGTAGATTTTGAAATTGAATTGCTGGAGACGGAGCAACCAGCGAGCTATGCGGCCCTTAGGTTCCCGTAAATTATGGAGCCATACCAAACTATGTGCATCGGTGATGACCGAAAATTCATAACCCTCAAGATAAGGACGTAGCTTCTCAACTGAGTACAAGACAGCAAGACATTCCCGTTCAACTGTACTGTAATTTCGCTCTTGGCGGGTTAAAGACCGACTGACGTAACAGATGACATGCTCGCCATCGTCAAATATCTGCGACAGAACACCCCCTATCCCATATGCAGATGCATCCGTTTGTACCTGGAAAGGTCGACTGAAGTCAGGACATGTTAGAACAGGAGCTGAAGCCAATGCATTTTTAATGCTTTGAAACGAAGTTTGGCAATCCTCTGACCAACACCATTTTTTGTTCTTCGAAAGAAGCGCTGTCATGGGGGCCACTAAGGTAGAAAAATTTGGTATAAATTTTCTATACCAAGACGCCACACCTAGTATTCGACGAACTTCCGTAACATTTTTAGGAGGCAGAATATTCAGGATCGACGATACTTTCTCAGGATCAACATGAAGACCTTGGCTATCCACAACGTAACCTAAGTAACGCAGTTCAGGGCGACAAAAGAAACATTTCGATTTTGAGACAGTTAGTCCGGCTTTCTTAAAACGCTCAAATACGTCTCTCAGAGTTCGCAAATGGTCGTCAAACGACGATGAGACAACTATCACATCATCTAAATAATAGAAAACGTTTGGTTCCAACTCAGGACCCAAAACTTTGTCTATCAGTCGTTCAAATGTAGCCGGCGCATTACAAAGGCCAAATGGCATCCTTTTAAAGTGATAAAGACCCCTCCCTGGGATAGTAAAAGCGGTATAGTCCCTAGACTCTGGTGCAATCGGTACTTGCCAATAAGCAGATTTAATATCGATTGAACTTAAAAATTTCGCACCCCTTAACTTGTCTAATATAGTAGAGATAAATGGGAGCGGATACGCATCTTTCTTAGTAACTCGGTTGAGTTGTCGGTAGTCAACGCAAAAACGGTATTCGCCTCCTTTCTTTGGTACTAGAAGGACTGGACTTGACCAAGCCGAATCAGAAGGCTCAATAACACCCAATTCAAGCATCTCTTTGACAGCCTTGTCAATGTGTTCTTGCATGATTGGCGAAACTCGATAAGCTCTTTGTTTGATCGGTTCCGAATCAGTTACTATTTTATGTTGGATTAATGAAGTGCAACCCAATTTATCCCCTTGTTGTTCAAAATAATCCGTGACTAATATGTCCAATCTAGACTTTTCCTCGACGGTCAAAACTTCTTTCGGGACTACCTGATTGGTATTAATAATGTTTAAAAATGATGACGGGTCATCAAATGACCAACATCCACGTTTCAAGTCTGGAATTATGCCCATAGCCAGCCAAAAGTCAATGCCCAGAATGAGAGAGTGATTTAATTCGGGGACAACTAAAACATCTAAGACCTGAACTTTATATTCTAACGTGATCGGTATTGAAATTGAACCTATTACCGCGCAATTATTGTCATTCGCAACTACACAAGAGTTGTAATTTGATTTATTTAAGTTTACACCAATGTTTTCCAAAATTTTCCACCCGATTTTTCCTAGAACAGTAGTGTTAGCACCACTATCTAAGAGTGCTTTGAATTTTATTCCAAATATTTCTACTGATAAGTATGGTCGGTTGTCACCTTTACAATGGGTCAAGATATAAGAAAGGACTGGCAAAATGGTTTTGCAATAACTATTTTGCTGAAATGAGTCGACTGGCGATTCTTTTATAGAGCACGCTGTGCGACCAATTAACGGCTCTGCTGTGCGTTTCCCGAACAGTTCGGACAAGTTCTAACAGTGACTTCTGGCCTACCACACTTAAAACAATGTCTCCTCTGAGGTTGAGTACACTTATTACGGATGTGACCGAGTTGTCCACAGTTCCAACAAGTGGAACCTGACTCTGGCGGAATTCTAGGAGCCAATTGTGTAGGATTAGAAGGAGTAATCCTAGGGTTAACTGGTGAGATCTGAATAGGATCCACCAAATTATTTTCGAATTGCAGGCCCCTTTGATCCTGATTGGATGAAAACCTCGTTGGTTGTGGGAAAGTACCTAGTGTACTTGACGTCGGGAGTGAGACAGAAGGTATCTCAGCCGCATTAAAAAGAGGTGGAGCTGGATATGAAGGTAGAGAATTTATGTTGTTCTCATATGGAACTGGGGAATAAACAAAGTTCTGAGAGTTCTGAAAGATTGGGGGTTCAACGGAAGAAACTCGAGGAAAGGATGCTCGCTGATATTCTAACCCAGGCTCTACGGAATATCTAGGACCGACCAGAGGAGCCTTATATTCTTGGGCACTCTGATTTGCTTCCTCAACTTCACGACCTATTGATATAAGTGACCCTAAAGTGTAAACACATTTACCTGCGAATGCCATTTGCATATATGGCAGCATTTTGCCCTTGATAAAACTAACTCTGTATTCCTCGGATGGTTTGGAACTTAATTTATCAAATAAATTTTCCATGTAGGAAACGTAGATAATGACATTTTCGTTTTGACCTTGAGTCCTTCTCTTAAGTGTATCCCATATTCTTTCTTCGTAGTTACGCGGCAAAAAGCTATCACGCAAAGCTACAACAAGTTCATCATATGTTTTAATATTATTTCGAGCGAAACGGTACCAAACAGAAACATCTCCTTCTAATAATTCAGGAATCGAGTCATATAATTGTTTCTTAGAAATGCCACGAGAAACACGCATCTCTTCTAATTTTTCCAAAAAATCCGTAACACTTGTAGTTCCATTGAAACGTAACCTCCAACGACTTACATCTACAAATCTCTGATGATTTGCACTGACATCAGCGTTAGTACCAAAAAAATGTCTGTCAGCTGGAGAAGAACAATATATCGGTAAATCAGAGCCTAAGCTAGTAGAACCGTGAGTGGCTAATCGACTATCCAAAAGGTTTGAATCGAAATTTTTGTTATTGTTATGAGTTGATTGCAAACGATTAATTTGCATATCTCTCATTAATTCTGAAATTCGATTGGTTAGTATTGAAATATTAATATCGTTTTCATCCTTTTCAACATTATCCTTATTATTCTTATTATTGTTACCATTATCATTACTATGATCAACTATTACAGGATCATCTAGACTGATGAGATCTTCTACAAAATTACTATTTGAAGTATTATGTTGAGTAGTGTTGTTACTCGAGAAAATTTTTTTCCTAGCAGATCTATAGGTGCAATCCAAAGCCAATTTTAAATCATTAGCCAAAGTTATTAATTTAAGCCGCTCTATTTCATCCTCCGGTGTTTTAGCTGAAATTCTATCAATACGTTTTGAAACATGTACAAGCCTTGATTGAATTTTCTGAAATTCGTTTTCAAAATTATTATCATCAAAAGTTTGAACTTCGCCTAACAGTTCTGTGATTTTGTTTTGACAAATGAGCAATTCATTCTTTGGATCAAACTGCATTGTGGATGGCTGTGATGAACCCTCCTGATCAGCTTGTATGGCAATCCTTAGTAAAGCGCGTTTTTCCTGAACTGTACCATTACCTAAGCTAGCGCCACGTAATAAAAGTTCATAAGTAAGCTCGTCACTTCTTAAACGATTGATCTCCATGTTTTCAGTCTATATCAAAGATGGACAACAACAACAAGTCCGAAAGTTAAAGTCTGACAATACAAGATTGAAGACCAAAAGTATTGTTACGAGACAGGAAAAAGAGAGAAAAGAAATATATGCACATGTAAACGATAGTTTACATACCCCCTCCCTTCCCAGAGAAGAGAAAAAAAAAGACACAAACGTAGAAGTTCCAGCAGTATACACCACACCACCCTGTATAAAACCAAGAGTGAAAGAGAGAGAAAAGAGAAAAAAAAAATGTAATAATAAATTCACTATGAATAAATTATATGCACACCCTGTATAAAACCAAGAGTGAAACTAATCCTCAAAGGAACCCATTAGAAATAACTTTCAGTAGAAGTACAACAATCAAATGGCCTCTTGTTGAGATTTGATTCAAAGTATCAGCAAATATTCTTACTATTTACTCAAGTATTAAAAGAAAAAAAAAATGTATATTCATATTAGTTCAGGCAAAAATAGAACACCCTGAGTACTGAATATTTTTTTCTATCAGTACCAGAGGAATCAGCAGATATATTTATCAATATCACACAGCAATGAATGCAATCAAGATGTTTATAAAAATTAATACATATTATGTACACACCCTGTATATGTATTATTCAGTGAAAATACCAAGTTTTAGTCAAATGTATCCCGATATATGCACAAAATGCTAGGAAATGCAATTTCAAAATAAATAGGTGATTTATATAAAAAATACAAAAAAAAATTACCACCACACTACCACAATGAATAAACCCAGTCTAACAAATTCACCCTAAAATCTCACTAAAACATCGTTGGGCGCCACTGTTACCCTTTTGGTTCCTAGGGGGTTGATTTCAATATGAAATTGGAGAGATATAAAATGAAATCTTATCCCTAGAAGAGACTGTTGTGTACTGCCTGAGTTTTACTTGTTATTTGAAATCTCAAATGTAGTTGAGTACAGAAAAGAAGTGTTTTTAGTGCCCAGTTTGAATACCGTAGAAACTAGACACTGGTAGTTCAGTGGGACAAGTGGGTGGGTTCGTTAGGCTTAGTAAAATCCTAAATTTTAACAAGTATGAATATGTTTAATATTAGAAAATTTAACAAAATATTCCTCACTGAATATTCTGACTGAAATAACTATCTCTAAGTCAGCAGACAATAATGTCCATAAACAAAAAGAAAAGTACCTAATATTTATTACTTATATATCCGAAATAGTTTTCAAAAACTTCCCATGAAACAATTTCTAGAATGATTAAAAGAGCTATACCGCAGTGCACCTTGGTTTCCAAGTGTAATTTACTATTAAATCAATTACTTATATCAATATTAAGTCAATGGGATGAATTTTACTCTACAAGTTCAAAAAAAAAATTACAACAATAACTGGAACTCCGTAGGTGGTGGTAATGTTGCATTACAGGTTTTTGTTTTTTTTTTTTTTACATGGAACGAACTCACCAGGATTAAGTTGAAGGTTCGACAGCACTTGTTAGTGATATCCAGGGTGTGCAGTGTGGCGATAGGTGTAACTTCTACAGTACTTTAGGCTCCACCCAGCATCCTAACCAGAGAGCGGGATGGGAGTAATCTAAAGCCCAATACAAGTGCAACAGGAGCTTGAAGTACAGCTTGAAGAAGGAGCTTGACGTCCCACAACAAGGAGACTGGAATCCCGTAACAAGTGGATTCTGAAGTCCCGTGAAAAGTGGATTGGAATCCGTAAAAGTGGATTGGAATCCGTAAAAGTGGATTGGAATCCGTAAAAGTGGATTGGAATCCCGTAAAAGAGGAACCCTAGAGGAAATGACCACAATTCTAAGTCATTTGCTCAGATAACAATATAGAAATAATAACAATGAATGAGAACAATACCTGTGATGGTGTGCGGGTCCCGAGTAAATCAATGGAGTGCCAGCCACGTGATGTTCAGCCAATTTATATCCCTCGACAGAGGCAGGATTTCCATCAAACAAAATATGGCTTTCCAAAAATTGAGATTCTTCTCTTATTGATCCCAACACTAGTGGAAATTATAATATTGAATTATGTACAATATTGAAAAGATCTCTGGCTTACTTTTATCACTGAGCTGAACTGCTACCACCAACCAACAAAAAGTGATGCCTATCCAGGTTTTTATCCTCACTCTCATTTTTTTTTTTGCAGACTTCCCCACTCAACAGACCAACGCATATTCGGCGGGAATTCTTCTAGCCCACACTTTTAAAGTATAATTAAAATTTGTTCGGATTACAAACTTCAAAGGCATTAATTACGCAGATAGAAATTAGAGACTCTAAGAACAACTATTAGTCTTCTTCCCTTTCTTGATCGGAAGGTGACATGTCGTGAGGTCAAGACATAACCCCTGAAGTCAACAAACTCAAAATGTTAATAACAATAACTGGTTATTATCAGAACGATGAAAATACCCTAATAAGGTAATTTTTTTTATGAAATACTGTTGTAATAAAACCATTTTAGTCACATCGATAAATGAACTTCTGTCAAAGAGTTAGATGCCGAACGTACCCCAAACGAAACGACAACTTTAAATCACGAAGAAGAAGAAGTGAAGTAGAAGATGAATAAACCCAATTTAACCTTCGTTCTGTTCTGAATGACGTTTGTCTTCAATTTCATAGGAAATTGTAAATAATGATTGAGAGGAATAAAGCCGAACTCGGATGAACTCAAATTCTTCAACTGTTACAATAACAGTAATCCAACAAGGAAATACTTTGTCAGCATAATCACGGTAGGTCTGTACTGAAATCTATTTCGGTGAATCATAACCCTAATTTCTGTCACAACAGCTGACTAAATAACCAACACAACACAGGAAAATACGCGAGACAACCCAATTAATTGAATGATTTAAAATTGCAACGATGAATAACATCATTCACACAACGAAGAATAGAAATGTAAAGTAAAGAGTATGGTTTTCTATAGTATTTTCGTACCGTCGAAACGAAGTGTAACAGTACAGTATTTTTTCTGTGCGGGTAACGTAATTCTACACTGAGGTATCAATCTTTCTACTCCCCAATTCTCGTCACTAGCTCTCTCTAAGGTCTCAATTTGTCTACTCCTTCGAGAGAACTATCTCGGTAACACTGTCAGATATCCTAGCAGCACTAAAAGTTCTGAAGTCATACACTTGTGAGTCTAAGCTGACTTTGGACGGCAAAAATCCCTAAGACAACTGGCAAAAAAGAACCATCAGCTCACTTTGATGTAGGTGCAAGGTCACAGAGGTATTGGAGACAACGAGGAAGCAAACTGCCTTGCCAAAGAAGGGGAAACACAATTTCCCAGACCAGAACCTTTCTCTAGGCTCTCCAAAGCCTACTTGAACGAATTCCGATGCTGGGAAAACGATGAAATAAAATTATTACGAGTATTTCTTTTAACTACTGCTTTTTCCTGGTTTATTTATTTAGATCTTCTGCAACGACAATGTTTCTTTTGCTGGGTGGACTGGTACTACCAAACCCCAGAGATTTTTTTCAACAAAGGATTGTTTTTTTCAACAGTTTTTTTAGTGTCCCAATTTTTCTGGGAAATTTCTCACTTGAGGAAAAATGTTTTTTGTACAACTGTCATTAAAAATTACGTTTTTAATTCACTGACATATGAACTAAAAACTGACGTTTTCACAAAATCACTTTTAACACTAGTGTTATAGTTACAAACGAAGTAGTATTCAATCCAACTGTAGAAGATCATTCATCACTGACAAATAATGACATTCATACATAAACTGCGTTGTGGTTTATTATAGTTGGAGCATCTGCCTGTCTGCCTTGTAATGTGTGTTCGAATCCTTATGGATCTTATATATATATATTTTTTGTTTTTCCTTACTGTTGTGTGTTGTGCAAAAATATTTGTATGATACATTTGTTAAAAGTGATTTTATTTTGCTCGTTCACAATATTCCCCACGCACAAAATAAAATGCCACTTTTAACACTTTTCTCATAAATAACTATTATGGGGAATATTGCGAAACGAGCGTTAGCGAGTGGAACAAACCCACGAGCAAAATAAAATCACTTTTAACAAATGTATCATACACATTTTTTGTACAACAGCTACTGCTAGTAATAAAAAAAACAAAAAAATATAAGATCCATGAGGATTCGAACACACGATCTTTGGAGTACAAAGAGGCTCCAACTATAATAAACCCCAACGCACTTTATTTATGAATGTCATTATTTGTTAGTGATAAAGGAACTTCTAGAGTTGGACTGAATACTACTTCGTTTGTAACTTTAAAAGGAATTAGTATTACCAATTGCACAAACGGCCAAATACATGTGCGAAGTTTTATAAATAATTCCTCTTGAGTAGGTATTCTGATTATAACATCTGATTGAAATGTTTCTATTATCTATATTACTGAGTATCCATCACGTCATCTGTCATTTTACTTTTAACACTAGTGTTAAAAGTATTTTTAACTCTATAGTGTTAAAAGTGATTTTGTGAAAACGTCAGTTTTTAGTTCCTATGTCAATGAATTAAAAACGTAATTTTTAATGACAGTTGTACAAAATAGTTATTTATGATACAAGTGTTAAAAGTGGCATTTTATTTTGTGAGTGGGGAATATTGCGAAACGAGCGTTAGCGAGTGGAGCAACCCCACGAGCAAAATAAAATCACTTTTAACAAATGTATCATACAAAATTTTTTGTTCAACAGTTACTGCTAGTAAGAAAAAAACAAAAAAAAAATAAGATCCATAAGGATTCGAACACACGATCTTTGGATTACAAGGCTGACTGACAGATACTTCAAATATAATAAACCCCAACGCACTTTATTTATGAATGTCATTATTTGTCAGTGATGAAGGACATTCTACAGTTGGACTAAATACTACTTCGTTTGTAACTTCAAAAGGAATTAGTATTATCAATTGCGCAAACGACCAAATACATGTGTGAACTTTTATAAACGATTCCTCTTGAGTAGGTGTTCTGATTATAATATCTGATTGAAGTGTTTCTATTAGAGAGATCTATATTACTGAGTATCCATCATCTCATCTGTCATTTTACTTTTAACACTAGTGTTAAAAGTACTTTTAACACTAGTGTTAAAAGTGATTTTGTGAAAACGTCAGTTTTTAGTTCATGCGTCAATGAATTAAAAACGTCATTTTTAATGTCAGTTGTACAAAAATAACTTTTTGATGAGTACTGAAACCCTCAGATGTAAGTAGGTATAGAGTTTAGTATGTCAAATAAAATTTGCAATTCGACTTCATTTCGAAAACTCCTCTGTGAAAAAATAATTGAACTTACTGCGTTTTCGGATGCACTTTACAAAATTGGATTTAGTTACTTGAAAAGATATTTATCGAAATTTGGGAATTCGCTTGTATTTGAAATTTTATATTTTCACCACAAAAAAGCACGTCTACTCTCTTCGACACTTATAGCGATATTCGAGACAAGACGATTATTATCTAACTTGAGATAATAAAACCCATTTGCTAAATCAAGTACATTGAAACAGATTTTTCACCTTTTGAGTGATAATGACTGTTTTACTAAATTCAAAATCGTTTAATAAAGTGGCATTTTACCATAGAGAACTGTCACTCAACTGCATAGTACTGTAATATAATAATAATAATAATAATAATAATAATAATAATAATAACTTAAAAATCATACCGGCTTGCCGTAATATGGCAGAAATCTTAGCCGGGCAGAAGGCCGTCATCCTTGGTTCACTGCGTCTGCTCAGGGCACATGATTCTCGGACCCAGTAATCGCTTACCCCACGGACGTGGGGAGTGGTTATCTGGGTAAACGATCCAGCGCGCCCTCCGGATGTGTCGGAGCTCCGGAGACTGGGCCTTTTTAAGGAAAATAATAATAATAATAATAATAATAATAAATAATAATAAATAATAATAAAGGTCTCAGATGCCTTGCGGTGCCCGATCAAATAGTGAGATGCATTGAACAACTGATGCCACTCTGGAGGACTCGCTTCACCATAAGATCTGGTCAAATCAGAGTCCAAACAGAGCAGGTCATCTTCAAAAGGGGCGTATTCCAGGGAGACTCCCTCAGCCCTCTTCTCTTCTGCATCTCACTATTGCCATTGTACGTTGCACTCAGGATAACCCGTGGATACAACTGCGGCACCCCCAACAACCGGAGGCATAAGGTCACCCATTTATTTTATATGGATGACCTCAAACTGTATGCCTCTGGAGAAAGGGACCTACATCAGTCCTTAAGAGTGATGAAAAAGTACACGCGTGCTATCGGAATGGAGTTCAAGATTGACAAATGTGCCACGGTTCATCTCAACTCCGACAGATCTGGTCGTCAGAACTTTCGGGGAAGAACAAAGTTGCTGCAACTAATATGCTTGCCGTTCCGATCTTACTCTACTCCTGGAGTGGTGAAATGGACTCGAGAGGAGCTGCGACAACTTGATGTGAAAACTCGTAAGATGATGCATCTTGATAGGAGCTTGCATCCTAAATCGTCCGTTTCACGGTTATACTTCCCCAGACAACAGGAAGGCCGGGGACTTTTGAGTTTGGAGTGTCTACATAACAGAATGGTTCTGGATGGAGCCTGTAAAGTCATCAGGAGTTCAGATCCCCTTCTCTGCATGGCCCGAGACCATGAAAAAGCACGGATTGGAGCATTTCTTTTCGAAGCAGCAATCCAGGCAGCTGAAGAACTTGGTCTCGTATTCGACACTGAACGGGCAAACCCAAACTCTGTCACTGAGTTGGAACCCGTTCAGCAAAAAGCTCACATCAAAGCTGCGGAGACTGAGGTCCTCCAGAAGGTGCACAAGGATAAGCCAATGCATGGGGTCTTCTTCAAGAACATTGAAGTCCTTGGCTTATCCAAAAACTTGACCTTTGCTTTCCTTAGGTCAAGTGAGCTGAAGTCGGAGACCGAGGGATTCATAATGGCTTGCCAGGATGGTGTCTTCAACACCCTGGTCTACCATAGCCGCGTGATGGGCATAGAGATCCCCGACACTAGATGCAGAGCGTGTCGTGGGGCGCCTGAGACCCTTATGCATTTGCTTTCAGCATGTCCAGCATATGCGGTCTCAGCCTATATCCACAGGCATAACGCGGCTCTACGAGTGTTGTACTACCATCTACGACACTCGTACGATATAGACGAGACACCGGTGTTGCCTTGTGCTCCGGGGGATATTGAGTCCGTTGTGGATAATGAGAAGAGCCGAATATATTGGAACTACTCATTCCCCACCCTCAGGCAAATACAAGCCAATAAGCCTGATGTAGTCCTCCTCGACCATCAGAGTAAGACGATTTTCGTCATGGAGTTTTCGGCTCCTGGTGAAACGAACATCGTCCGAAAAGAGGAAAAGAAACGGACTAAATATCGAGACTTACTCTTTGAACTCCGCAGGCTCTACCCAAACCATTCTGTTAAAATGGTGGTTCTGATTATAGGGGTCCTTGGTGGAATGATGGACACACTGCTCCCGAACTTAAAAATCATACCGGCTTGCCGTAATATGGCAGAAATCTTAGCCGGACGAATGCAGAAGGCCGTCATCCTTGGTTCACTGCGTCTGCTCAGGGCACATGATTCTCGGACCCAGTAATCGCTTACCCCACGGACGTGCGGAGTGGTTATCTGGGTAAACGATCCAGCACGCCCTGCGGATGTGTCGGAGCTCCGGAGACAGGGCCTGACTGGAATATCCTTTTAGGAAAAAAAAAATGTTTATTTTCTTCAACCAAATAAACATAAACAATTCCACGAGTAACAGGTGAGCATAACACTCCAGGTTGAAAGAAAAATGCCGAAGATCAGGTGACAGCACTATGTGTGGTGGCAGATAGCACTGTCTCTGTTTTTCATCTTAAGCGAGGTAAGGAAATAATAAAGAGAAATACAATATTCCAGTAACAAACCGTTAGAAGTAATGAAAAAAATAAAAAAGAAATAAAAAATAGGATATGAATTCAAAAGAAAGATTTAATTAAAAAAACATGTTTATTAGAGAAATTTATCAGATAAATTCAGATTTGGTTTTGATTCGCAAGTAATTTTAATTTTAGACCTGATTTGAAAGCTGCTATTGATTTCGATTTCAATTCATTGTATATTTTCGATGACTGGTAAGTGAAAGAGCGTTTGAAGAGTTCGGTGCGATGTCGTGGTGTTGTGATTCTATGCCTGAAACGAGTATTTATCTGATGGGCATAATAATTTTTCCAAAAAGGTAATGTGGTTGTTTGTTTTTTATTATTTTGTGAAAGAGACATGCAGAGTGTAGGTATCGTCTGTTCGACATATTCAGCCAATTGAGTCCTCGTAATTTGTGGGATATTCGTTGTCGTCTCCTAACACCACAAATGAGCCGTACACAAGAGTTTTGAATGACTTGTAGCCTCCTAGAATCGTTAGCGTCGATACAGGGGCCAAAAACTATATCTCCATAGGTGAGTTTAGATAGTACTAGAACCTCGCATAATATTTTTTTAATGCCAAATGACAGATAATGGCGATTGTGAAAAATTGTTTTTATGTTTAATAAGCATTCCTGGTGCAAATGTTAACTTGATGTTTAAATCGCAGTTGAACATCAAAAACCAGGCCAAGGTTTTTCGCCTTGTTCACTGGTGATTTTTGCTCTTCATCAACATTTATTCGGATTACTTCATTGATTTGCAAACGAACTTTATCCGGGCAAAAATCTAGAAAAGAGGTTTTTTACTATTAATTCTCATGGCGTGTTCAGAGGACCAGGTAACAATATTTTTCAAATCATAATTGATTTTGTCTACTGCATCCTGATAGTTGAGAAAGAATGGTATAGTTGAGTATCATCAGCGTACAGTTGGATGTTACACCATTTCACCACTTTTCCAGCACTGGCAGTGTATAACGTAAAGAGAGTTGGCCCCAATATAGATCCTTGAGGTACACCTGAGAATATTCTGATAAAAGAGGATACATCGTCTTTTACTTTAACTCTTTGTGTTCTGTTGAGGAGGTAATTTTTGAAAAAAAGAAAAAAAACTGACCAAAGAAGAAACTTTGGATGGGGACGAGAAACCTACATGTTCCAAGTGCAACGAGAGAAGGAAGTTACGAATTTTTTATTGATTCAGAAATTTCTCAAAATTCTAGTGATCCATTTAAAACGTTTTTCTGCAACAGATGAATTTAGAAGAAAGTTGACTGATGCAATTGATTTTCCTTTTAAGAAATTAGATATGAGCATCTATGCAGCACCTTGTAGTTACAGCCTCTATGCATTGGCCAATCACATCGGGACTACCTACAGCTCGTGGCACGAGTACAAGGAATCTTGTGTGACACCTTCCCCATTTCAATTACTTGGGAGGAGAGAGGTGTATCTTCTCTTTTACGAGAAGGAGCATCATTGTTGAATTTGTTTATAAGTTTTATATGTATTTTCCTTTATTGATTATGAATAATAAAGAATATATTTTCAACAGTTTGATAGATTTTTTTTGCTCAAGTGGAAATCCAACGAAATTAGTTAAACTGAGGTCATCTGATTGAATACAACCAATCAGAACAAAATTACATTGAAAACAGCCCTAGGACTGTTTTCACTCTCACGTTGCTATAGATTTACATATATTAATTAATTTCGGTTTTGAAGTTTCAAATATCCAATAACATAATGTCAGTGATGTCACGATTTGTTTGTAATACTGACGGAAAGAATGGAACTATGGAAAGCATTTATACTGTGCGGCTTTTAATAGTCCTCCCCCTGTTAACTTTTGAACGGTTCGATGTAGAAACATGCAAAAAAAAACGTTTTGAGGGTTTCACCAATACTACTTTTTGAAATGAAAAATGGTGATTGCCCGACAGGGGGGGCGGGGGACACATCAACTCATAATTTTTAAATGGAATGGGGGGTCAAGTGTCACATCATTGAAAACGAAATTCCATTCTCTTTACAACCATTTGAATTTTTTTGAATTTAGTTAATATTTTTTTTGCAATTCAAAATCGATATATCAAATAAATATAAATGCGGATCTGAATACTACTCATACCTCGATAAATTTGTGTGTCAGAGTGACACCCTGTATTTCATTGCATGATCGGTTACGGATGATCATAAGGTATCCAACAATACAAAGTTTGATGCTGTTATCTCCAAATAATACGGAGATGTCGCCTATTATTTTATCCATAAGCCCAATGAGTGGGGGAAAGAAACTTTTTCTGGCGGGTTAATAAATTCTCTCTCACATGTATGTCTGTTTATTCTACCAAATTTTGTCTCAGATAATGGTAAGAATATTTCAACAGAATGACCCCATATTAACAAGAAAAACTAAGGATTACTACTGACGTGCATACTTATATGTAAAGACTCTCAATATCTACTTGTAAATGTGAGTGTTTTTGAAGCAGTATTCGAATAACTCTGTATAAATATTATAGGAAATCATGTTGAGAAGGGGAACATTTTCCATGAAAATTGAAAAAAGAAAAATGTGATTTATTTGTAATATCTAATGAACGATGGAAAATACCGACTAAAGTTTGTCTTTCAGCCGCAGATGATTCCACACCAGATTTCATGAATATCCTATTCAGAATTTCTAACAAAAATCATTATAGGAAATGTTGTTATGTTAAGCAGACTGTGAACAAAGGCACGTGTGATCATTTTAAAGTAGATGACCATGTTTTTCTACGACAGTGCGTAAAGTGATACCTTTTCGCACAGGGTGCGCAAAAAATTACCTGTGCGTAAAATCGTCAACTGCGCGTAAAGAAAATTCGTAAAGGGCTTCTTTGTACTCGCGTGTTTGTTGAACTTGGCTGCGCCTCATTCAACAAACTTCACGCTCATACAAAAAAAGTCCTACTTTACGAACTCGTATCATGTGTTAGGGTAGTTATAAGTTGTAGTAGTATCACACTGTATACTCCTATGCAGCGCTGGTAGTTTACTGTTAGTGATGTAAGAATTGAGTCATGTGAATGAGATATACTTAAGTGAATCAGTCTTAAACTGACTTTGTACGAGAGTGGTAATACATATTTTTGGGTGAATATCAGGTGTTTCAGTTAGTGTCCCATAAACAGTTCGGCTTTTAATAGCCCCCTGTCCCCCGTTAACTCTTGAACGATTTGACGTACAAACATAAAAATTCTTGTTGAAATGGCGACTAAAGTTTGTCTTTCAGTCGCAGATGATTCCACAACAGATTTTATGAATGTCCTATTCATATTTTCGAACTAAAATAAAAATTCTCTTAACTACCATCTAATTTTTTTTCAAATTTCTTTAATTGTTTTTTTGCAATTCAAATTCGAAATATCAAATATAAAAGCGGATATGAATACTACTCATACCTCGATAAATTTGAACGGTTTGATGTGGAACATTGAAACTAAAAATAGTCTGAAAGGTATTACCGAAACTACTTTTTGAACATTGCAATTACACGACAGATGGCGCATCAATTTAAAAATTTCGAAAGGCATAAAAATCGAAATAGGGAATAAATGTATAAAAGAATTTCAAAAATATTTGGATGGTTATAAAGAGAATTGAATTATCGTTTCAACGATGTGATAATTGACCCCCCATGCCATTGGAAATTTTTAAGTTGGTGTGGTGTGCCCTCCGCGCCCCCTGTGGAGCAATCACCATATTTTTCATTTAAAAAGTAGTACCTCCCAAACTGTTTTTTTTTCATGTTTGTACGTCGAACCGTTTAAAAGTTTACATGGGGGGAGGCTATAAAAAGCCGCACTGTATAACCGAGGTTCATAATGTAAAAAAGGTAAGGAAGGTCTTGGTTGTACGTGCATAATGAAAATCAATAATGGTACGTGTCATGTTCAAAGTGATAAAGGTAAATGGAACGTTATAGGCATTCAATCACTTATATTCTGTACAAACAAAAAAATTATTATAATGGCTAGTTACGTACACATCTCACGAGTGCAAAACTGGCAGTCACCCACTTCACTATCTCTAGTTGTGTCGTTTCTTGATGTGTTTTATTGAAGAGACAGACTTGAGAGAATCCATCATCGATCCAACCGTCGAACAGAGGTCACGTGATGTACACGCGCAGAACACGTGCTCGGTCACAGCTGATCTTGGAACTTTGATTCGTCACCAGTTTAGACAATAATGTAATATGGATCAGACGTGTTCTGTGGACATCATGATCAGACGGCCTGTTGCCGGTGGTTGCACGTTGCACCGTTATCATTTTAAAATAGTCAGAATTGACACAAGGTGATCGAGATGAAGATCGAAAGTAGGTTTATAAAAAAAAAGGTAGGTGGGTGTAATGAACTATGTAGGTACGTGAAGAAAACTTTTATTGATTTATTAATAATTTGGCACCGAAAATAAAATTAGAACAATTTATTGGGTCCGATTGAAGAATCACACAGTTCACAAAATAGGTATATATTGATGAGGTGAAAACATATTTTTATTTTGAAAATGATACCTACAATTGTATTTATATTTCTGGATAGGTAGGTATTGCATACATGAACATGTATTGGGACGGATGACATTCAGAGGTACCGACATCTGCCTTTCTATACAGGGTGAGTTAGAATAAAGACCGATAAACAGATTCCTCACCTCATTTCGAGGTGAAAAGTTTCTATCAAGATACCTAGTTCCTGAGATGTAGAGGGTGTCAAAAGTACAAATAAAAATTAAGATTTAATTTTTCTTCTCCAAAACTCCTGCAGGAAAAAAGTTTAAATTTGGTACATTAACGCGATAATTTGACATCAGTTTGACTTCAATTAGGCTCATCGATACTCGACCTAAAAGTCAAAACATTGTGCCCAAAAGTGAAGGTTTCTCAGAAAATAAAAAAGGAATAAGTTTTCTCGTTTCTACGAAAGCGTCTAAGGGCCATATAGTTTTTTTTTCAATTTTTCCGACTTCAAACACGGAATTTCCGACTTTTCAAAGTCGGAATTTTATTTTTCCGACTTCAAAGTCGGAATTTTATTTTTCCGACATGAAAGTCGGAATTTTGGAGTTTAACTCGATATTTCAGTTCTTTTGCTTCATACAAGTCACACATTGTTAATCTTCTTCAGTGTGACGAAAGCTATTTTTGTGTACCGAGTATCAACAATCTAATTGAACGGTATAGTCGTTGCCGACCGATGTTTCACCCTTTTTTACTCTAAAATACACACCAACGTAGGCTTATTATGGCAAATACCTGTCAAAAAATAACTATTCCCCTAGCTAATACAACGACAGGTATTGCATTATATCTAACATATACTTATGCAATGTCCCCCACTGCAGAGGAGAACATTACAAGTGCTTCCTGCAACAAACTACCAGAATTTTGTTTTAATTCGTACTGGGACACCACCTGCAGATTAGTTTCTTTTATCAATGCAAGGGTAGGTCAACACAGACAGCTCTGAAGCCATCTGTTCCCTGTTCGAATCAACTCATCATTCCGACTACTTGGCTGGTCTGGTCTCGCGCGATGAAACTGGCAAACATCTGACAGCAAACAACTACTTCCCTATTTAATACCACGACGGACATTGAACTACATCTAACAGATTATTGTGCAATGCTTAATGTAATTAAACAGTAGATTTGGCTGGGGAAGACCACCTGCAGATGCTTTTCGAGGTTCTTACCTCTCATCAGTGACGTAGGTCGGACAACATTAGAGTCGTCCTGCCCCAGCCCAATGAATTATAATCCACTGTAAAACTAATATTTCCTCATAAATGAAGCAGCGACTTACAGTAAAGTCAGTCGCAGTGCCACCCGCGGGGAAGATCCAAAAAGCACTCCCCGGTATCAAAGAGTCCAGGAAGTGAACAGAGTTCAAGAATTTCTGCCAGAAAGTATCAAATAAATGAAATAGTAAAATCGACAATGTCGAAGTCCCCTTCTTTCCAAATATTTCCACCATGTGGAAAATATGAGGCAAACATCTGACAGAAAACAACAACTTCTCTGGCTAATACCACGACGGACGTTGAACTACATCTGACAGATATTTGGGCAACGTTTTTCCAAGAAGACCCAATTACAAATGCTTATTTTAATCAAACAGTAGATTATCCTTCATTTGGCTGAAGAAGACCACCATCGGTCCGAAACGATTACCGTTCAATTGGATTGGTAATACTCAGTAAACAAAAATAGCTTTCATCACACTGATGAAGATCAACAATGTGTTACTTGCATGAAGCAAAAAAACTGAAATATATCTAGTCAAAGCTTCAAAATTCCGTCATTGAAGTTGGAAAAATAAAATTCCTACTTTGAAGTCGGAATTTCCGAGTTTAAAGTCGGAATTTCCCACTTTCCGACCAAATTTCAAATCATTCGGACGTCTGGAAATGGGTGAAAATCACGCCCTAAGGAGTCTGTTACAAACATACAAACAAACAAACAAACATACAAGTGAAGCTAATATAAAGCGTGTAAAAACGGTATTTCTTTTGCTTGTATCAAAAATTACCAACTTGCCTGTCTGCAGTGTGTAGCAGCATCAGTGGAAGTCAGGCAAAAGTTGCAGTTTTCTTTCACATTAGCAAAAAAGCTACTGTCAAAAGTAATTCCAAAACAAGATTCCTTTAGCTATCTCATAATATATATTTACGTTACCAACACTTACACTATATGACACCAATGTTAATTAATTGAAAGTAGGTAGTTATTTCAACTATGAAAAGTAAGAATGGGGCTTGATCAGATGATATCATTTAATAATTCTTTCCACTCTATAAATAATGATAAATTTCAAGCTTATCCGCTTAATACGCCAGCTAAGATAATAAATTGAGAAACTATAGCGAAGAAGGATTATGAAATTTTTGAAGAGCACAAAACTAATGATATAAAGTTGTTCATGATGACGATTCATTTTTTAAAACACTCTTCTATTATCTTCACTAGTAACTAACGGACGAACTAACAAACAATATAATCAAATCTTGAACCGATGACAATACAAGAATTTTAAATATAATGTAATAATAATTATGTGAATTTTGGAATTCAATTTTCACCAACTTCCAATCGTCCGAATATTTTCAAATTTGGCACACATATCAAGGACCGACGACAATAAAAGACTTTCATAATAATAATGTTATAATAATAATAATATATGAATCTTTAAATGTAATTTTCCCCTGTGTCCGAATCAAAGATTTTAGCTCACGTATCAAGGACATCACGATAATGTAATGATATAAATAATAATAATAATGTGAATTTTTATGTAAAATTTCCACCTACATCCAGTCGTCCGAATAATCTAAATATGGCACACATAGCAAGGACCGATTACTATACAAGAATTTCATAATAATTAATGATAATGTTGGTCTGTTCGGTACAAAGTTTGTAATAGATTTTGAAATATTGCTCAGAAAGGACAATGCAATATTACTGCATGATATGTTATTATCAAAATAATAATAATAATAATAAGAATGTTTGTCTGTGTTGCAATCGATTTCAAACTTAGCTTAGAACTAGATGATAAGGCAATATTACAGCACAGTAATAATACTTATTCAATAGTATACGCAATAAAACATTTTGAAAATATTTTTTGTTTTGACGCATGAACGAAAATCAAAAAAATTTACCTACATGGCTAAATATATATACAATTGAAAACCCTTCGAAATGAGGTATCACTTTGAAGCGGGTGAAGGAGGGTATTTTTTTTATATCACAGAACTTCTTCTGAAAAACATACATCGATATGTTCCAGGGTTTTCCTTGAAAATATCTAATAACGTAGAAAATTAATGTACTCGTTACATATAATGTATAGGAATGTATAGAACGTAAAAATTTCCATAAAAAAGGTAATGGCAAGTTTTTCCAAAATTGCTTCCTTTGAGAGATAATGAGCTATAACTGATATTTTCAGTTTTCTGCGCGAAATACTCGGGATATTATAAGATTTACCCCGACGCTCGACTAAAATCTCTGTATCTCCCTTGTTTTTAGTCGAAAATGCATAAACTAAACGGCATTTTAAAGAAAAATCCTTCAGCAATCATCGTATATAGCTGGTGGGTGTCGGTACATTTTAAAAATTCAATTGAGTAAACGTCAAACTATATGTCATTTGCATGGTGATACGATTGTTCAGCAGTGATAATTTCCCGGGTCACTTATCAATAGTAATACCACAAGTGATTGAATTTTCGCGATAAGTCTGTCGATTCATTTCTGAACGAAACTGAATTGTTGATCAATTTAGTTGAGATCACAAATGAAAAACAGACTTATGAGAAAAATTCAATCACGAGTGGAATTTTATTAGACTATTTCACAAACATTTTTGAATGCGTGCACAGCATAATCACTTATATTTGACGTTTAACTGTCACATGCACTGTAAACAAATCTGAAAATACCTAACTTGATAGGCCAATCAGAGTCAAGAGTCAAGTTTGGTATTATCGGTAATCCGAATTTGACTAGAGCTTCTGATTGGTTCATTTCGCACGTGAGTAAAATAGTCAGTATAATGTTTGTTTGATTGGCTAATTCTGGTCACATGATCGCAAATACGTGGATATGATAGGTTCAAATTGATTGGAAACATTTTTCCCTCAAACGAAGCAATTTTCGAAAAACATGCAAAAACCTTTTTTCGTTCGTTCGTTTTTACGTTCTACAAATTTGTTCCTATACATTATATCGAAATTTCCAACCCCTACCAAGTTATTTCCGAGCTTTCCCGGGAATTTTCCCCACTTTCCATAGGTATTTTTTTTTAATTTGTTCTCATTTCAAAAATGATCTAGTTTAAAGCTAACCAAATACAATTTTTGTATCTTCGCAAAAAAAAGAGTAAATCGACGAACCCTAAGTCGTCGCTTGTATAGTTTAAGATCACATATTCTATATATGCCGATAAAGATAAAAATAAATATAATGAAAATTTGACTCAGAGTTAGTTTGTGTTTGAGAAATGAGTGAAAAACAGCCTCTTTCCTTTTGTCATATGGTTCTCTAAAGTCTTAACCTATTTTTTTGAAAATTGCGAAAAAATTCAAAGGAAAAAGTTGGTCAGTTTCCAATTTTATACTTTTGCTCCAAATTTGAACTCTCTACTGTCACTTCGATTTTTTTCCATTTTTTTTTATTTTTCGAATCTTTCGCTTTATCGATTCGAACGAAACATTATTCATATATCATCATTTTGATGACTAAGAGACTTCAACGTCATATCTTGCCCGGAAAATACCCACATCGGTCTGTTACCAGAAAAATGAATAAATGCACCCCCAGAAATTCGTTTTTGTTGCAAAGTTCATCTATAGTTTTTTCATTTCATTGTTAAACTGATTTCGATTTTCAATTTATGCATGGATGTTATATAATATGTCAGTGATCGAATAAAACAATTTCTTTTCATTCTTATTACACTCGTATTTCTTTTTTTGGTAGATTTTTATCCAGTTTGATTATTTTTCTGACCAATAATTCAATTACAAACAAACCCGAAATATCATAATTTTCTGTAAACTAACCAATGACCTACAGTTTTATAACTATTCAAAAGACTTTCGTTCTAGCAATTTGTACTAAACATGATATAAAATTCCGTGATTTTAAACTATACAAGACTAATGCAACATCTCTGGAAGAAAATAGTAGGTACAATTGATCGAATCGAAATAGAATTTTTCTTTACTAGGCTTTTGAAACAAATTTTTAGTTTTGATTAATGTCAAATTATTTGTTTTGTGTACAGATTTTCGTATATTTATAATTCATATATTCCCTATTTATTAAAAATGCCACAAAGTCTGTGAATAAAAGAACTATAATTTTTATAGAACAGGAAGGACGGCACACTGAATGATGAATTCGGGTTCTGTATGAGATTACTGAGATGAATCAATGAATGTTGCGATGTTTTGTTGTGAATTTTGTTATGGTTGTTTAGTCCATACCGACATTTCACCTCACTCTTGGTGTTGCATGTCTCAAATATTTCTGCTTAAATTCTATCCATAAAGTTTTTATGATGGAATTTGTGGTGATCTGTTTTTCCGAAGATTTTCTTTCTTTCAGCAATAACTTGACAACGCCGCAAAATTTTCGAAAAAAGGAAATACCTCCTTATGAAAAACATTTTGCTCAGTTTAACGGTAAAAAAATGTACAAGGGGGTCCATTTAAAAAAATGATGATTTGTATTGCCCCGCTTTAAAGGAACACTCTGTATATTCCAAAATATTTTTAAGTAAACCATATAACTTTTATCTGAAACATTTTATCATACTCCTCATTATAGGCGAGATACTGTACTTCCTCACACTAATGGGCCACCCTGTATATAAAATCATATGAAAACAAAAATGCTACAGAAATGGTGAGCAATCCGCTTCAAATGGTAATTTGGGAATTTCCCCATTCTGTCAGTTTTCTGAAAATATGCATCAGTTGTGATGGCTCATGGCTTTTGTAGAGAACCGGTAGTTACTCACTCATCAAGTGGCGAATAGATTATCCTAATCCATCTCTTATCAGTTATTTACGAGGATATTTACGTTCATAGTATTCATCGGCTTCAGAGATAATCCCATAATAACTCCATTGACTCCGATAAAAATATGATAAATTTTCGTTTTGTAGTTAAATTTTGATCATCGATTTGTTGTACTCAAGGAGTACTCTTTGGTTGAACTCCGCATTCATAGAACCATCAATAGGTAGGTCCCTACTTACTCACATCCGAGGAGGAAACCGCTGGGGAATTTTGGTGTACATGTCTTGGGTATTAGTAGTATTCGTCGGGAATTAGAGGCATAACTTGAAAACTATTGGGTATTACAGGTATTACTAAGGCATTAGAGGAATTAGTTAGGAATTATTGGGCATTACACGGGAAAGGGAGGTATTACTCGAGCATTACATGGGTATGACAAGAAATTATTCTTCGGAAGAAAGATAACAATTACTGCAAAAAAAGGTCTTCAAAATATGGGTGTACGACTGACAATGAAAGTAAAATGCCTGGACTTCCTGTTCCTCTTTGGCAGATTTTCTCTTCAGGGGGGCGATCGCATCGATTTTCTTGAGGAGTTGAAATGGACTGTAGTTTGTTTGGTTAGGGTTGACACAGTGTGATTATTGCGAGTTATTGATAAGGCACAATGAGAGAGAAAAACCGGCACATTGAGACATATTGCTAGATCGGCTGTTGTTGCCATACTACTGAATCTTCACGATATGCGCGCATATACCGAGGGTTTGACTGGTACGCGCTAACCGTGTATGATTGTTTTCATGATTATTCTCAATGAATCGAGGAATGTTGAAAGAAAATCAAAATGATAATAATAATATTAATAATAATAGTAGGAGTAAAGAAAAATATTTAATTGTAAAAAAAGTAAAACAAACGCGGGGCATTAACAATGGGAATTGGAAATTACATGAATTATCCGAAAAATTAGAGAGCACTGGCGGAAATCAGGATTGTGCAATGAAAAAAAAAGACACGATTCAATATTTTCATTACTTTATTTTACCACATATTTTCAAGATCATGTAAATCTATGAAAACAAATCACCAACAACAAACCGCATAATAATCTAGTACGATTGGGTTTTGAGACAAGAATCGATTGTAGCACCACCAAACTTGGTATGCTAGCAGTTGGAACCGTGATAAACGCGAAATAAAATAGTTTACCAAAATTCCAGGGGTGAAACATATTTTTTTTTTGTTTGAAAATATATAAATACATTTTTGCTGTAATATTGGAAAGTATATGATTTATTGGAAAAACAACTCAACAGGCTGAAAAACAATTAAATTTTCCACAAAAATTATTTCTCGTAATTTCTTATGAAATGCGCTCGTTTTCTCAGAAAGCGTGATTGAACGCCGAAATCAAATTTCAGGTTCTCACTTAACCGCCACTGAAAGTTCTTCTAAGGGGATCGGAGAAGAAAAAGGAAAAGTTCATATCGTTTCTGAAGACTCCTACCTTCTCATGCAAATATAATATGCGAGTATTTAAGTACCTAAAATGTGTTTTGTCGCACTTCACGGAGATATTTGCGGATTATCCGAAAATCATGACTAATTTAGTAAATATGGAATTATTATACCTGTTCGATGGCCTGCACGTTCTACAAAACTCACGCCACTGGACTTTTTCCTATGGGGATATTTGCAACGAGTTGACTTCGAAACTCAACCAATAAGTATTGAAGATTCACCCCAGAACATTTCAGAGCTTCCTAGCGCGCTAATTCGGCGACTTGAAGCATGTGTAATAAATACTGGTCAACATTTTGAATAATTTCTATATTCAGAATGCATATGAGCTTATAAATTAATATATCATTTGTATTTTTATTTGCCATAGTTCGGTATGCCATTCTAGCTACCATGATATAATATTGAATTAGAAATGAAAAAGACTGTAAGCTGAACGAAAACAAAAATGGTGGTGCAATTTGAGTCAAGTCAAGGGTGGTTTCGCAGGGGTTGTTTATTAACGGGTGGATTTTGCTATGCTGCATGAAAGAGCTTATGGTCTCCTAGGAGATGTATTTTTTTTTCAAATTGTTTCTTCTTCGATTAACTGAGATATCTGCTGACCTAAAAGCTCCGGGACACCCGGTTTACTGACGGTCAAATGTCTACTCTACACTCCTGTTCTTTGCTCATGTGTACTTATGTAGGTATCCAATATTCTTAAGGTTTCGAGAATTTCCAAACTCGACAAGAAACACACCTCATACTGTTATTTTTTTAACATACCTATCCGATTGCTCTCTCTTGATAATATATCAAGATGGTATATCTACCAGACACGTATACAGTTTTGTTCCTGGGGGGGGGGGGTAATTCGTTGCGCGGGGGTGATAGAAAATAGAAAAGCGCCGCAGGTTTTTTTTTTGTTTGAAGGAAAGTAGTCCATACTCACAGTGGAGTTTCAGTGTCAAAGAAGTAAAGTAAAACTCGAAGTCGTCTCCACAATATATATTTCAGCCCAATGTTGAGGGGAGGTATGTAAACGCTAGTTTCACAAGAAACTTAAGGGTTAGCGTTACATGAAATTCAAAAACATGTTTTCGAGCATAGTAATGCTCATCTTCAGTTGAAGTAATACAGGGTTAAAATAGCATGGAGAATTGAAGTGTAAAAACTAATATAATTTATAAAAACTTTAAGATGTGTGGGCAAATTAGGGCGACTTCGAGTTTTACTTTACTTCTTTGGCAGGTTTTTTTGTTCCAGGTCAAATGACTTCAAATTGATAGTTAGGTTTGTCAGTGAGGTATAATACAGGTGAGCAAAATAGGATGTCAAATCAGTTTGTTTTATTTATTTCATATGAAAAAAGAAAAGTATAGTCGAAAAACAAACAATGATACCTTACAAATAAAAGAAAAATGAGATTGATTATTATGAAATGTACAAAAATAAATAAATAATGATATTAACCCAGATAGCACAGGACGTTTTCAGGACGTCCAGAAACGGACATCCAAACATGTACGTCTCTAGTACGTCCATTAGAGGTCCGATATTCTTCATTTTGTCACACTAGACTTCAACAAACATATGTCAGGAATAGACCGAAGTGACCAAATGGCACTACACTACTACACGACGCCCCGGAAAACTGTTCGTTGGTACATGAAAGTGTTTTTCCACTCATTGGATGTTTGCATTTGGAGTAGCACATACTTATATAACAAAGTGCAGAGAAAAAAAATAACTTATTTGCAGTTCAGAGAATTGCTCATATTACATCATCAGTATTTAAAAGTAAACACAAACTCGCTACCAGTCATAAAACCGACACATGTGCAAAAACCCCATTATCCAAAAAAGATAAAGAAGAGGAAAAGATGTAGTGTTTGGTCTTCTAAGAAGAATCTTATTTTGTTGTCAAGATTACGAGGACAAATATGTAGAAACAGTTGGACTTTGTGCAGACCGTTGTTTCCGTGGATACCATATGAATCGATGATATAATTTCCTCTTAACATTATATTCACTCGTTTTGTAACAGTAGAAATAAAAACTTAAAAAAAACAGTCGAAATTATAATTTTTGGAGTGGCTCATAATTGAGACAGACGGTCTATGAAAGAGAAATTCATATCCAAAATTTTAAGATCTTGGTAGCGAACGTGTTAAGAAAGCTTTGAAAATATCACAATGAACACGAATTAAGAAAATATTCAGTAATTTTGACCGAAACTTTATGTGATTTAAAAATTCTCAAAACTGGAAGTTTTTTCAGAATTTTTTACTGGGACTTCATATCGATCAAAGAGATCTGAAATTAAATCCGAGCCGTTAATAAAAAAAAAACACTCACCTGTTGATCGTCAAATGAACTTTACACAAAAAATGGAAGTGTAAATATTGATTACAGGATATCAAAAAAACAATATTAACTGTTTTCATAGTAACATACACAAATACACTTATAACAATACTATTGTTGTTTTTATCTCATGTGAAGCTACTTCGCGAGAATTAAACTTGCAAAGCGCGATGACTGATGCATACACTGTTTACATTCAACTGATATAGGGCGTTTCATTGAGAATATGCATTTTACCAGTGGAAACCAGTGACGGTGTTTTGTAGGGTTTGAAAATATATAAATATTGTAACGAATACCTACAGTTTAATAATTACCGTACATAGTACATATAGATACAAAAGTGTGAAATTTCCAACTCATGTGCGAACAATCACGTGACATGTGATGTTAAGTGCCTTATAATCACTGGTTAGTCCGTTTTTTCGTTTTACGATCGACTAATGCGCATAATTTTCATTTTTTTTCAAGAAAGGAAAATGATTGACTGAAGGGTCGAGGTGGGAGCGTGGGTAATAAAGCGCTCACTTCGTAATCCAATCATAGGTAGGTACATGGGTTCAAATCCCAGCGCGGTTACCGATCACGTGCATGCGGCATCACACGTTAAGGGCTATATTTTATCTTTTTTAGATCGCGGAATATAACAACAACAATAAAAAAAAAACTCTTTAAATTTTTTATGGTACATATGGAACTATCATACAGAGCGCGGGCCATATGTGTTCGCAAATGGGTACTATTTTTATTATCAAACAAAAATCAATTTTGATTTATGTCAAGTGAGTACGAAAACGTCTATTTTATTTTTATTTTTCCGACTTCAAACACGGAATTTCCGACTCTGAAGTCGGAATTTTATTTTCCCGACTCCGTAGTCGGAAATTTCGACTTCAAACTCGGAAGTCGGAATTTTAATTTTCCGACTTGAAAGTTGGAATTTTGGAGTTTAAACTCAGTTCTTTTGCTTCATACAAGTCACACATTGTTAATCTTCTTCAGTGTGACGAAAGCTATTTTTGTTTACTGAGTAATAATAACAATCTAACTGAACGATAGTCGTTTCCGACGGATGTTTCACCCTTTTTACTCTAAAATACACCGACGTTGGCTTTTATGGCAAATACTTGTCAAAAAACAACTACTCCCCTGGCTAATACAACGACGGGTGTTGCATTATATCTAACAAATACTTATGCAATGTTTCTCATTGCAGAGGAGCAATTTTGTTTTGATTCGGATAGGAAACCACCTGCAGATTAGTTTCGAGGTTTTGCCTCTCATCAATGCAAGGGTAGGTTAACACAGACAGCTCTGAAGCCATCTGATCCCTATTCGAATCAACTCATCATTTCGACTATTTGGCTACCTATCAAAAAACAACTACTTCCCTGGATGATTCCACGACGGGTATTGCATTATATCCAATAGATACTTATGCAATGTCACTCATTGCAGAGGTCACAATTACAAGTGCTCCATATAACCAACTTGCAGAGTTTTTATTGGTTACATGTTGAAATGGTAAAATCGACATCGTCGAAGTACCCTTCTCAAATATTTCCACCATGTGGAAAATATGCTTCCCTGGCTAATACCACGACGGACATTGAACTACATCTGACATGACAAAGCAGTTTTCCGAGGCGGGACCAAGGTCCGTTCTCGGATGGCCCACCTACCATAAGGCATAGGGTCGGGTATTTCTTAAATCTTCTATCGTCTATCTGGCGAAATCCCCGGCAAGGCAACCCATATCCCAGCATCACTACTCCTAAAACCCGCGGGGAAAGATCCTCTCTTTATTTTATTATTATTATTATTTTTTTTCAAAACATACATTTATACATAGGCTGTGTTTGACATTGGTGTTAGTTTCCTAGGTCAATCTTGGTCGTCGTCTAACACTATTTTTGATCCCCATAGGTTCATCTGTCTCAGGAGATCCTTGTCCATATTTTTAACATTTCTCAACACAGGAGGATAAAGGATGTTAATGCTCGACAGGTAATCCCTAAATTCCGTCCTCGCTTGTACCCTTTGAGGAAGGGTACAATCGGTCATAGCATGTATGTTCGTCTCTTCTTGTGTAGCGCATTCGCAAATTCCCTTTGTCTGTCGGAGTCTAAAACGTTTGTAATATGTTTGGAAGTGGCCGTGTCCTGTGATTAGCTGGGTAGTTTTCCAGTCTACCTCGACCAGCACTCTATGGACCACAGGAAAGATGCTGTGGACCGCCCTCGCATTTTGGGAGTTATCCCAGTATGCTTGCCATTACCTTAAGTTCCCTCCTGGTGAGATGTAGCTCTTGCATGTATATTGGCGTCCTGTAGATGCCGTTTCGCCACTCTCTCTGCCCTTTTAATGCCCGGGTCATTTCTCGGGGTAAGTGAGATGCCCACCTTTTGATTGTTGTCCAGTCTTCCTTGGATGCATCTCTGGATGGTGTTCACCTTTTTGCTGTCGCTGTTGTAGTTTTTCAAGCTGTCGCATGCCCTCTTGGAGTCTGTATGGATTTTGACGTCCATTGTGGCTTCTCCTATCAGCTCCATGGCCTTTAGGATAGCCAACAGTTCTACGTCATGGATGTCCTTCCCGTTTGGGACTCTGTTTCCTCTATTTATCCAGTTGACGTGGTCTTTTATGTTTTGGCTACCCCATATGCCCTGTGAAGTTCCTCATCCCGGGATGCATCCGTGTAAATGCTCATGTGAGCTCCGTTTATCTCACCTACCTCTCTCTTCACTTTCGCTGGGTGTGGCTTATCCGCGTGGGTGATTCTGTTTTCTTGAATATTATTTGCTCTATGAGCCAGGCAGTGAGAGTATTCGACTAAGGCATCTATGTGAGTGGGTATGATACCAGTCAGGACGTGAAGGGCGTCTGTTGGGGCTGTTCTGTATGCCTTTGTGATGGCCAACAGGAAAGGTCTCTCTGTAGCCCTGGTATGTTTTTGGATCCTGCTGTCTGTGGCTCGGTGTCCCTACATCTGATAGTAGATTTTTCTTCATTTGACTGGGGAAGATCGCCTGCATATGCGTTTCGAGGTTCCTGCCTCTCATCAGTGACAGGGTAGGTCGGACAACATTAGAGTCGTCCTGCCCCAGCCCAGTGAATTATAATCCTCTGTAAAACTAATATTTCCTCACAAATGAAGCAGCGATTTACACTAAAGTCAGTCACAGCGCCACCAGCGGAAAAATCACTTCTCGGTAGCAAAGACTCCAGGAAGTGAGCAGAGTTCGAGAATGTTTGCCGGAGAGTATCAAATAAATGAAATAGTAAAATCGACAATGTCGAAGTTCTCTTCTCTCCAAATATTTCCACCATGTGGAAAATATGATCTGACAGAAAACAACAACATCCCTGGGTAATACCACGACAGACGTTGAACTACATCTGACAGATATTTGGGCAACGTGTTCTTCCAAGAACGAGTAATTAAACAGAGTTTATCTTTCATTTGGCTGAGGAAGACCACCTGCAGACGCGTTTCGAGGTTCTTGCCTCAAAAAAAGTATTTAATTATTTACAACATGTGCGAAACTCCCTCATCTATTTGACCGTGATAGTTTTTTGTCTCCCTCCGCTGCGAGTCCAAAAAAACTGTTTTCGGACGTGTTGCGTACACAATTTTTTCGGCATAATAACAAATCGAGACACATTTTTTTATTATGTTTCTTTGTGGAAGAAAATTTAGAACATTTTAATTACTATTTGTATTAAATATTGAAATTCGAACAGAAGATAGGTACTAACAGAAACATTCTAATTCTTATATATATTAATATTTATATTAAAATTCGAGCATTTCCCGGACAAGCCCGGGAAGTACAGTTGTGTGCATAAAAAATTCGTACAACGGAAAAAGTCGTACAACAGTTATAGGCGATTGTGAATCAGGCTTGTCAATATTAATTAAACTTCTTATCGACTTTGGCAAGTAGTGTTAAAATTCAAACTATTTTTATCAGTAACGCGCCTTCAACATTTTTCTAGTGCAATTAGTGCTATGCCTCAGCTAGACACCATACAAATCTTGTACGACTTTTTTATGCACACAACTGTACGTACTTCCCGGACTAGTCCGGGAAGTGATACTTTCTCAAAGAAAAATCGTCCGGGAAGTAGGTACTTCCCGGACGGTTGCCGAAAGAAGCCATTTAATTTAAATTTTCGTAGATTTGACGTCAAGTGTTGATCTTCACTTGACGTGTCAGTCGCTCAAAAATGGCAGATTGACACTAAATCGCGATTAGTCAATTAAATCGCGCTCAACAGTATGGTGAAACGCTTCAACGCATTAATTTCGATTTGAAGCTCCAGTTAAGAACTAAATCGGGATTAAAGATGTTGGTGAAATCAGGCCTCATGCAGTGTTTGGCTTAAGTGAGTCATCATATGGCTGCGCTATGTCAATACCCTTCGATTTGGTCTCAATATGTTTGGTGTTGTTTTCTTTCACTCATTTATTGGGTTTTCGCATCGGGTTTTGCTAATGCTAACACTGGTTCTGAACCTGTGAATGGTAATTCAGATGCTCGTCTTGCAAGTTGGTCCGCTTTTTCATTACCTTCAGGCACGTTTTAATTTCCTCCGTATATTCACCATTGGTGGACTGACGTCAGTTACCGCTGCACCAACATGGTGGAGTCACCAGTGGTACATTGAAAAACGCAGTTCTTTACATCTAACAACTGACAATCGATTTTTACCTTGATTTGCTGTTATTTGGAAAAAATTTCGAAATGGAAAAGTGTTGCACTAACTTATTAGCATCTGAAATAAGATTTGTTGTGAAATAGCAATAATGATGTGCAATAATGTACATATCTCTCGAAGTTTCTTCAATTTCTGACGCTGCCAGTAATGCAGCCAACACTTTGTTATCGTATTCTAGATTAATTTTTATTAACTATTCATCCATTTCTTGAATTTTTCAACTCTTCTCTCCAAGACTCCAGCTTTTTTGAAGTTTGGCTATTTGGTCATTTCTCAATCCACTAAATTTGTCCACCACCTCAAAACATCGGTTGAATGGTTTGTAATTTAGGTTGATACAACGGTAATAAAAAACGCGTGGGGACGTCCAACTGAAATCTTCCCTTCCCCCCTTTAACTTTTGAAGGGAACAAACTATCAAGGTTGGCTAAAATTCAGGTAAAAAGGTAGTTTGAAACTATTTGGTCAATTTCCACAAACAAAGCGGTGTTGAAAGAGAATCGGAGGGCCTTCAAAACCTTAATATTTGAAAAAAAAAAAAGGTGATGATGCCACTAGGCCACGTGACCACAATCATTATTATACCAAAAAGTGGTACATTTTTAACTGAATTTTATTCGAGCTTGATATAGCTTGTTCTCAAAAGTTAAGTGGAGGGGGGAGAACTTTTTACGTCGTCACTGTATATATATGATTTATCAAAATTATAAATTTTCAATAACAAAAAATAGAATTTTTTATCAAGGCTGTGATTCCAAAGGAGGGTATGCTTTTCTGGGCTATCTGCTTCTTTCTATTTAAAAAAAGTATGTTTCATCCGGTTAATAGATGGGTGAAGGTAGACCTCTCTTCGGCTCTTGTACTATAACTTCTCTCAATAAAAGAGGGATTGTGTTATCAACACACTGCTAAGAAAACAAAGTCGATCAGTGAAAGGTGGGTATGAAAACAAGAAGTAATTCAGCAAATAATTATATTTTAATAACAAAACAATGATCATTTCGATCTGTCTCTATCCGCAAATCGCATTTTCAAAAGTTCGAGTTGTACTTTGTTACCATTTGATGCAGCAGTATTTTTAATCGATTTCAGGGAGTTTTCGGCATTCCTGGACTTCTTTATTAAATGGTCCCTATGAAATGTAAACGATTTCCTGGAATAGTAAACATATCGCTGAGAATGATATTTCTTGTTCAGTATGTTTCAAAATGAATAATAAATACAGTATCAGAAACAATTTATCTGGGGTACAGACAGAAATTTACGCGAGCAACAAGGAACGCAATGATAATATGATAATACCACATAAACAAGAGAGACGCACTACTGTGCGCCCCTACTGGTATACCACCCGACGCAATAACGGACCACGTGGCAATGCGACACAGCGCACGTCGATATCCCTTCCTCGAGCGAATCGAGGAGATATTGTAATGCTCTCTCAATATATAGCAAGCTATTCTTTACGCTCTCATGAAACCACCATACCCAAGATAAAAACTTTCCGATACTGTATAGTATTCATCTAAAGATGATTGCAGATACAAGTAATCTAAACTGTGGGGTGATTGGTAATGAGTTCGAATTTGTTAACTGCAAACTAAGGGTATTATTGAAGTTTGTTACCATGCAGAGAATGAAATTTTGCCATCATTTTTCCTCAGGACAAAGCAACTTCAGATTTACATTTTATTTGTTATTGTAATTTCCGTCAACCGGCTGCTCCCTTATGAGCAACTCTCAGAAGTCCTCGAGAGTCTTGTGCGAGCTAGGGAAGAAGCTCTTACCTTTTAACGTGTGATGACATGCACGCCGGTGACGGCGCGATGAATCGAACCTGCGTACCTTGGCATAGCAAGTAGGCACACTTTGAATCGGAGGATCACAGAGTCATAAAATAGTAATTTTTGTATCAAGTGAGTGAAGTGATACCTTTTTTTACGAGTAGGAAATGTTGACGTACCGCCTTCGGCGTCGTGCGTGCATGGTTGATAAAGTATTAGTGTTAGTAGAATTTTTCTGGGCTTCCATTGTCTAGAGGCCAAGAAAATTAACTCTTTGCATGTATTTTGAGTCACGACGTCTACTGTCGTTATCAAGTGTGTGAATGCGACAAGATATCTCGGATACTCATTATATAGCTTGTGCCATTAGCATGCAACTAATGTACCTGCTATAAGGGTAATTATGCTCTGCGTAATAATGTTAATTAATCTGATGACTGGTCTTGACACAGAGTTTTATTGAAATTTCAATTGATCTAGCTGAGTGATAAGTGGCTTCCACACATTCCGAATCTCTATGCTCGTTTGACTGAACACGTCATTGTTCAGAATATATGCCGACTCTATAAACTTTCTCTTATACCAATGTTCTTCTTTGTGGATAACTTCAACTTCCGCCCACTCGATGTTATGCTGATTCGTCCATTCGTGATCTGCTATTCCCGACTTCGATGTTTCTCTTGGCTGGGTATTTTTCGTATGTTCACCGATTCTCACATTTAGTGGCCTCTTAGTTTTTCCAACATAATCCATCCCACATTCACACAGAACACACGGTAAATGCAGTTTTTGGAGTTAGGCCCGGAGTGAAGGGGGGGGGCAAATGTCCCAGGGCCCGAAAAGACAGGGGGCCAAGAATTAACTATTAGACAGACACGACTCAATCGTTTGGCAATGCTCTCGAGTAAAAACTAGCTAGGCCGCTGAATAAAAAAATAATATATGATTTTGCCGCCAGAAAAGTCAAACAGACGAATTTGTTTAAAAAATTATTGTATTGTTGAAAGTTATTATGTTCCATTTAATTATTTTATAGTTACAAGATATTACATGTTGATATCTGTTAAATTAAAAAAGAACTTCAGCAAAAATGCCCAGTTGCACCAAACTTCGAAAACTGATAGTACCTCTAAATAGAAAAGGCAAGGAGTTAGGGGCCCAGCTGCATACTCCGCCCCAGGCTCTATCCGGCCCTTTTTGAAGTCACATGTTCGAATTGAAAAGGGGAACATTCTCCATGAAAATTGAAAAATGTGATATATTTGTAATAATTAATATCTAACAGAAAACAACTTCCCCGGCACAAGCCACGCTGGACATTGAACTACATCTAATAGATATTGTGAAAAGACTCTAACTGAAAAGAAAAGAAAAAATCTGAAAGTGAAAATTCGCATTTTCATCCAGATAGTTGATTTTTTTAATTTTCTCTAGTTTTCATAGAAAAAAAATCATTAAATAAATTAGATAGGGAGAATGTTATTAAAAATATCACTCACAGAAATCGTTCATTTCATTGAAGCAAGGTTCGCTTCTCTCGTTTTAATTCCCAATACATTTTGATTGATGAAAATCTATTTCACCTTGCCAAGCTCTTCAGGGGGATTGATTGAAAAAAAAATCAGGCTCTTCAGAAGCATACACATCTTCTGCGGTGACACTTTGAAAGTTATTTTTTCAAATACACCTGTCATGGGCATTGCATTTTGATTTCTAAAATCATGTTCGAATTTTGTGCCTCGATCCAATTCGCCTTATCTTATTCGATAAATCTCTCACATAGGGAAGACATAGGGTAGGCTGTGTTGGTTCATCTGATATCTCGGTGTTGCCTTTTCTGTGGTGAAGGACCGCTTGTCGGAATACCCATTCCGTCGTAGATCAAGTAATATCATTCGTAGCCAACTCACAAAAACGAGACCACCCAACGAGAATAGTGACTCAAAGCATTTACCGTGTTCCGTGTAAATGTGGGATGGATTATGTTGAAGAAACTAAGAGGCCACTAAATGTGAGAATCGGTGAACATAAGAAAAATACTCAGCGAAGAGACGTAGTCAGAAATAGCAGATCACATATGAACGAATGAGCATAACATTGCATGGTCGTAAGCCGAAGTTATCCACAAAAAAAAACATTGGTATAAGAGAAAGTTTATAGAGTCGGCACATATTCTGAACAATAACGTGTTCAGTCAACCGAGCATAGAGATTAGGAATGTGTGGAAGCCACGTATCAATCAGCAAGATCAATTGAAATTTCAATAAAACTCTGTGTCAAGACTGGTCATCACATTAATTAACATTATTAGGCAGAGCATAATTACCCTTATAGCAGGTACATTAGTTGCATGCTAATGGCACAGATTGCTATATAATAAGTATCCGAGATATCTTTTCGCATTCACACTCTTGATAACGACAGCAGATGTTAACTGTTGAAACGTCGTAACTCGAAACACCTGCAAAGAATTTATTTTCTTTGCCTCTAGAAGTCCAGAAGAATTCCTCTGTCCCCTAATTAATTGAATTGATGGCGAAACGGTTGTCACGGTTTCGTAAACCAAAATTTTTTCAAAATAAACATCAAAGCTTCATTATAAATGTTATCATACATTTTCCATAGGAATTGACTATTATATCGATTTGAAAAAAAAGTTCATATTTTTATCTGAAATTCAAAATAATTGTTTTTCTTTAATAAGAAGCAGGCAGACAACTTCACAAACCTACTTTATCGATTTCTTGCCCTTCGATGCCTCGATTCTGATACAAATAAGTACAAACATTTTTACAGGAATCCGATACATCGCCAGGAGTATAAGATCAAGTCATACTTACTTTATGGCAAGAAATTGAAGCCATACTATGATGGTTGCTAAAAATAAGAAAGTGATGACAACTGTGGAATTAGGTGCTTTTTCGATTCCTTTGATTCCATAGTAAGAATAATGGTTTTGATAATCTTGCTCTGCATTCTCAGATTTATCTCGATTATGATAAAACACAGGATCATTCCAAGGACTGAAAAATATTCGAAATATAAACAATAATTATTTAAATGTATAATTCTAAGGTCAATATCAAATATAAAATTTTCGAACTAGTGTTCCCCTTGAAACAACCAGTAGGTTATCAATTAACTTCTAAGCATATTTTATTGGATAGTTCATTTACAGGTACATAAATCAACATCGTAAATAGTAATTGAGATTAATGAAGTTTGTCACATGCGTTTTTCAGAGGTTTAAGTGTTCTGGAGTTATAATTATTGAAAGTAGAATGAGACAACTAAAAAGGTACCTATTCCCAAGGTGTCGGTCGATCATGAACAGAGTATCTATTCGAATAAAATGAATATTTGGAACCTTTGGTGTGAATACAATGCCAGAAATAGAATAGAATAGCTAATAGCTATTAGCTTTTGAGAATGTCAACTTAGTTGGCGAAATGCGCGTCGAGTGAAAGTGACGTAGTTTTGGTGTTTCGGATAGCTTCTAATTCTTGAAAAGTATCAGAGACAGCATACGCAGCTCTAGAGTGACTCTGTATCTTGCATCTGCACAGGAAATACTGATATTTTCATCTTGGTAAACTATTCATAGATAAACGTGGTACTTCAAGAATAATACCTCTGAGAGAGATTACCAAAGCCTTCCCAATAAGAGTTCGTCCCATAGAGTAACTTTCTACAATCTTGCAGAAAAATAAATATCAGGAAAGCAGAGGAATCTGCAGAGGGTACCTGGGTGAAAAAACGCGTGATAAAGTACAGCAGAAACAATAGTCCAAATTGCTGCGCCCATATTCTGTCTTTAACGAGCACAACAGTAGTAGTCACATGCCTCCCTAAGAGGTCAAAAGTTATAACAAAACTCAGTCTAGTAGCCACATGCCTCCCTAAGAGGTCAAAAGTTATAACAAAACTCAGTCTAGGATGCAGAACCTATCCTTCAAGATAGGAGACCAGCTATAGATTAGACGGATGGGATGGAAAGCTGTTTAACTCCATCGACCAGAAATAGTATGAACTCTGTGAAACATAATAACTGGTCTGGTGATTAGAGTTCAGTGAACCACCATACCAGAACTATAATAGTAGTTCTGTGCAATCACTATTTCAGAGATTTAGCGGTAGTAAAGAGTTCAACGAGGGTATTGTTAAGAACGAATACAGGGCAGCTTTGAAGTCTTGTTTTTCTCCAAACGTCAAAAAATGACAAGGTTCGCGCATTAATAAAAATATAAGAAGTGACCTTTTTTAAATTTTTCTACGTTACCACGACACATATTTCGCGCACTGCATGTAAACTAAATGAGATTTTTATATTTCAACCTTTATGATCCTCAATCAAGCAAAAATCCAAGAAATCATTTATTTCTTAACGTTTAACAATAATTAAGGCTTTTTTGGTATGGGGCGACAGCTGGTTAATGGAATAAACAATTTTAAACAAAACAACTAAACAAAGTCTCATTCAGAATCATTACCCGTACCGATTTCAACGTTCAGTTGGACTAAGGATACATCTTCAAAAATGTCTATAAGATCCAAGGTGGGGCGGGGATTGGCGCAGTGGTAAGGCTCCCGCTGGTTCGGTTCTCAGCCGGGGAAAGGTTTTTTTCATTTTTAGATGTAAAAGTCTGAATGATTTCATGGACATTCTTTATGATCTGAACATTTGGTGGCCGTTTACCGAACATTTATGGACGTAACTGAACGTTCAGTGGACGTTCATGCTGTACATCCGTTGGACATACATTAGGAGTACATGTTGCTTATTTCCGACGCATTTGAGGTCCATGATGTTGTAAGTCCGATGGACGTAAATCTGATAAATTTCCGTACATCCAATGGACGTTCTTTATGTACGTCCGTTGGACATACACGGCGTACGTACATGGGATATATCCAGTTTATCTGGACATTTGGTGGATTTCCATAAGATTCATGCTGTAACATCCATTACACATACATTCGACCATGTACTATGTGGGAAATGCTGGTGGACTATTTTGTAGACCTTTTTGAGAACGCCATGTTAGCGTCCAAAAATAATTTCGACCAAGATAATGCTTAGCTCCTATATGTGCTGTGGCAATGACAGAAAAAAAAAACGCATAAAAATCCGTTCTGTGGTTCTCGAGATTAGCACGGTCATACAAACAGAAGCTCGCCGGGTCTTCCTTTTGTATTATGTATTGATTTTACTACTATTTTGCCTATTTCTTAATATACTTTACCTACGGCCACTGCAGAAAATAGTCAAAAACACACGACTCACAGCCTCAGTAAATAGCTCCTTACGCACGTTACACAAATCGTAGTTTTCATAAACAAACGATATATCTCGGAAACGGTTAAATAGATTTGGGAGAAAGTTTGTATGTAAATAGGGCTTTGTTTTTAAGTTTATCTATATAGGCGTCTTTTTTGGAAATACACGATTTTACTGATAATAATAATAATAATAATAATAACGATAATTTTTGGATCTCGAAAACGGCTACGATTTGGATCAAATTTTGTATTTAGATAAGGTATTGCTACTTTAGTTCATCTATGTAGGCACGTTTCATGAAAATATGTGATTTTACTCATAATATTAATAATAATAATATGAATTTTTGGATCCTGAAACGGCTCTAATGATTTGGATCAAATTTTGTATTTAGATACAGTTTTGCGTTTAAGAGTCTTTTTTAGAAAAAGGCGATAATAATAATAATAATAATGTGAGTTTTTGGATCTCGAAAACATCATCAACTTTTTGGATCAAATTTATTATTCAGATGAGGTATAGCAGAAAAAAGGTCATTTTACTGATAATAATAATAATATGAATTTTTGGATCTCGGAAACGGCACACTTTATGTGGCCGTAGGTAAAGTATAGTACGTAATACGTGTTGTAAAGTAATATGCCTTTTACAACACTTGTTACGTAATATACTATTATATTTAAATAGCATACTTTTTCTGTTTAAACCATGGTCCGATAGGTCTTTACACTCATCTTTACTTGCCAATCCAAAAGGAAGTTGTATTCAGTCGCTCGAGTTTAATTTCTTAATTTGTAAGCGGTTTAGGACGTTTGATAACCCCTCTGCAATCATTAGATCAACCTTCACCGCCAACGAATTTGTAACCATAAGAAGTGAAAATTCAGCAATTCAATCAGGACGATAATATAAAGAGTCCTGAATGAAGTTTCAAGCTGTGCAGGGTGTTAAATTGTGTTCGTAAAAGGAGGGTATTTTTTTTTTAAATGATTTAACTCCGGACATACGTTTATAGGAACTTTTTCCCTCTGTAGTTTCGTACCGCAGTTAGGAATACGATAGAAACAAATAAACACTATTCTGAAAAATCGAATTCTCGGTATGTTATCCCCAGGAGCCAATCGTAAAAAAAATCTTCATTTCACTTCAAATCAATATACTTCTCAACCCCATTCGAGGCTTGTATGCGAAAATGCGGGGTAACTAAATCTGTCACTATCTGACGGCCTATATTGTGAAGGTTTATTTTCTGAAAGGTTGGTTTTTCACTATTTATTGAAGACAGGCAGTTGAAACTGAATGAAATATGTAACTGCGACAGAGCAAGTGGAACTCTTTGGAAGAGAAGTTAAAGTGTGCTTCAGTCAGGGCCAGAACGTCATTGATTTTCATTACTTATTATTCAATGATGTGGTTACTCGACCGAAAATCTGAATGGAGTTGTATTCCAGGAGTTATTAGTCTGATTAGAATAAAGCCTGTAAATATAATAATGATATATTCACACAAATACTCAACAAACTAGAGGCTGTAAATGAATATGGAAGAACCACTCAAGGACGACCCTGTGTGTGGCTATTAACAAAGTAACTAACTCAAATAATAAACAAAAAAAAAAACAAAAAAAAAACAAGGATAAAAACAAGAATAGTAGTACTACATTGACGAGTAGATAAATAATTTTATCGTATCATTAAATATCAAGTTCAAGTTAAATCTTCATTACAAATTATTAACATCATAACAACACAAAATAGGTACATTAGTTACTTTATAATATCCTAGATACCAAATGGCACGCTGAAATGACAATAATGTGACATAACCAAAGTTGTTGATTTTATTTTCACATCATCGTTATCAATGATATGATATAGCTTTATATGTAACTTGAATACAAATAAATCTCGGAAGCAGTTTATAATTCAAAAGGCAATTTACTGAGGTCCTTCAGCGTAAAGAGGCTGTAATTTAGCATTAATTAAAGTGTCAAATATCTTATGTATTTACTTCACTATGATGAGTAGAGAGTATGTACTTTGAGTGCTAAATGCAGGTAGGACTTCATGACACTTTTTGTCTGGTGTAGGATCATGGAACGTTGTGGTTTTAATCCTTGTATGGTAGTCGTGACTTAACTAGTTCATACTTATTTTTATCAATTCATCAATTCTTAGAAGAATGTTTTTGTGTCGTATGCCATATATATAAGATTTTTGAATATTTTAATGAGAAAATTTTTGACAAGTATTTGAGTTTGTATGATACGAATCTTATTTTCTTTATCTCATGGTTAATATGTGTATCCCATTTTAGATGCTGATCCAGGTGAATTCCTAGGTATTTCATACTTGAAACTTATCGAATATGTACATCAAGTCTCAGGGAAAACGAGACTAACGAGAGATAACTGTGTAATGAAGTACTTACCTAATATTTGGAACAAATGCTATTTATTTAGTTTGTGAACATTGACTGTCAGTGATCTGCTGTCAAACTACTTCATTATTTTTATTTTTTAATCTTTTTTGGCTAGTTTTTTCAACAGTTCCCAGTTGTTTCTCTTGGATATAACTGCAGTGTCATCTGTAAAACTAATTATTTTACCAGGGCTCTCCAAATTGCACCATTCAGGTATATATTGAAGAGAAGCGTTCCATATTTAATTGTTCTATAGTCACTTTGTGAGTTAAATATTTTGACAATCTGCAATATGCTTTTCAGATAATTCTTCAAAATCATGTAGAGCATACCTCTGAACCCTATATATTTCCTTCAAAGCCACGTCTACAAATATGCAAAGTGTTTTCTTATTTGTATCCATATTTGAGTTGATTTCATTCATGACTGACTGACAAAATAACGTCGATTGTGGACTTTTCGATTGTGAAAACAAGTTGGTGTATACTGAAGATGTTTAGGAAGTTCGGTTTTCGTTTTTTCTGTTTTTCTGTTGTTGTTTCTTGCAAGCCATCAATAGTCAAATTTCTCCCTCAGTCTGCCCAGCTAAGGTTTGCAGGCATATATTTTTATCAAGAGTGGGAGTGAAGATAATGAACTCGTTGAACATTGGCAAATTGGATACAAATTTCCCGATCGTAGAATTGTTTTTTTTGCAAAAACCAATGATTTCATGAAATATATAATTTTTGTGGGACTCGTTGGTCCCACATCCCACAAAGTGTTGAATCATTTGGTAAAAAAAAATGAGTCATATGAAACCGATTCCCGTTTCATCAAGGTATAGTATTTTTTCTTATGCTTCAAAATCTCTATGTGCGTTCTAATTATTACGAATTAAACTTACTCAGTTTCAGGCACGTTGGTTCTATTTGTGCCTGAAGGTGCCAATCCTAAATCATAATTTCTTCTCGATTCTGTGTTACTCAATATTTTGTATGCTTCATTTATTTCCAAAAACTTTTTGTGGGCATTTCCATGTTTGTTCAAATCAGGATGGTGCTAAAATATGAGGACAGAGTTAGAACAATATGTGAATCATTCAGAAACGTACAAGAAAAGATGGAGACATGCTTTCAACAGAAGCTTACGGCAAATATCTGGTACTGTATTTCAAAAACATTTATTGCCGGGTATTCTTTCGATCATATACAGAAAATATCATGTATTCCCGATCCCAGAATCTGTATACAGGGTGAATTACAATTAATTACTGAAAGTGCAGTGTGCTTTCCACATCAATAGAAGTGAAAAACTAATTGAAATTTGAATTCTGAAGTTCCCAAAATTTGTTATCGACATGACTCATCATGTGGAAGGTTTATTGTTTGGTTGCTAGTTCCTGGTAAAATAATATCAATTTTGGTAACTTCAAACACTTCTTTCTGGTGTGAGGTTTTTTCTGGGCCACTGTTGTATGTCCGTTCCGACATTTTCTATTTTATTTCTTTATGATTTTCTTATTGTAAAAAAAGCATTTTTCTCTGGGTGGTTGCATGACGTTAGGAAGTCCACCCTGTAATATAGTGCCTGCAACCTACCCGATTTATAGAATAATAATAATAAATGCTATTTGATGAACTAAGCAGTTTATAATTCAAAAGGCAATTGACCAAGGTCCTAGTTACAGCCTACCGATCGACTGATTTTAAATAATTAATGACATCCGAAATATGCTTTGTTAGACCTCTCCGTTTTAGTAACGTCCGCCGTCAGGCTTCCGTTTTAGTAACGTCCGCCGTCAGGCTTACTGAAATAACATTACATTACACTGAAAACGGTCGCAAACAACAAACAAAAAAAGAACAGGCGAACAATGTGCGGTCAAGTACGCGTGAAAGGGGAGTGCGGTCAAGTGCTCGTGAAAAGGGAGTGCTCGTGAAAAGGGAGTGCTCGTGAAAAGGGAGTGCGCGTGAAACGGGAGTGCGCTAAAGGAGAATCCCCGTGTGAGAACAATCCATCCTATAGCCGGAATCACAGCCGACTCAATCTCCCGAGCCGTGGTGAGAAAATCGGTAACACCACATGGAAACCAATTTGATGTCCTACTCATTAATTCTTTAATGTGAATTTCTCGACTTATTCGAAAAACTAGGAAAAACATAAGAGAATGAATTTTTAGAAAAAAGAACGACGATTAATGGGGTCATTTAATTTTTTTCATCACAGACTGGAATAGCCATATATTCAATTTCTTAGATATTGGAAATCTGTCAAGTTTGATTTTTCCATGTCCTAAAATTCACATTTCGGGAGATTTTTTCCAACTTTTTTTTCTGATAAGTGCAGAAACCACATAGATAATCCCTGATTTTTTTCATTTGAAATCTGACTGATGAAAATAATATGTTATTGGAAGGTACCCATACAGAATGTTCCAAACTACCTATTACCCAGTACATTCCAATAACATATTATTTTCGTCAGTCAGATTTCAAATGAAAAATCTGAAAAAAATCAGAGATCATCTATATGGTTTCTGCACTTACCAGAAAAAATATTTTTTAAATCTCCCGAAATGTGAATTTTAGGGCATGGAAAAACCAAACTTGACAGATTTCCCACAAATAAGAAATTGAATATTTTGCGATTACAGTTTGTGATGAGAAAAATTAAATAACCACATTATTCGTCGTTCTTTTCTCTAAAAATTCAATCTTATCTTATCTTATCTTATATTTTTTTTCCTAGTTTTCCGAATAAGCCGAGAAATTAACATTAAAGAATTAATAAGTAGGACGTCAAATTGCTTTCCATGCGGTGTTGCTCTCAGCACGGCTCGGGAGATTAAGTCGGCTGTGCCGGAATGAACGACTCTTCAAGTGGTTGAAATAATAAACAAATACGGAGAACGCCGATTGCGGCTTTTGTAAGATATGGAACAGGGCAGCTAGATAGATATGCAGGCATGGACATATTCTCGGAGATGATCACTTATTTGTAAGCATTGGTCGTTTGAACATCAATATTTGAATTTGTTATGTATGAGTGTTAATGTTCGTCTTACACCCGGACAGTCCCGACCATCAAGTCAGCTTACTTGGATGGGTCGCGTTCCGTTTTATTAATAATTAAGGAGAATAACGTTGTAGCTAGGCAGTCAGACAGAGTTGCTACTGTGGTAAATTGGCGAAATAGTTTTTGCCATTCGGAGTATAGCAGCAACTGTAAGTCAGGAAGCTGTTTTAAAAACATACCACGCAATATTCTACTCAGTAATGAGTAATGAGATGATACTGTGTTAGGAAAATGCGTGTTTTACACAGTTATATCGAATCTTCACGTAAAAAAAAACATTACGTAGCATTCTAGGAGCTGGATACACTGAACACTGTAAACCATTAGATATATCCCCATCTGTCTCAAAGATCTCACCATTATAAGTAAACCTGTGTGATAGTCGAATTTTGTCTTTTATTTTTCAAATAATCCCAAAAATATTTTGGATTGCAAGTTATGTTGTCTTCAATATCCCGGATATGATTTTAGTGGCAACTATCTATCAGAATTTTTGTTTCTCTTTTCAGCTCTCGGAATTTTCCTCTGATTTCTTAGCAAAACGGTTTTTGAGTATAACTTTTTTTCGGAAAACCAATGAGGATACTTATTCTTGTTCATGCGTATTATAAAATTGACTGACACATTCGTTTGGATCTATGGAAGAGATGATATTTCACCAATCACACTGATCTAGCAGTGTAATCTAATGAAATCGCCTTTTTTGCAGTCATAATTTGGTGTAGTTTCACTGATATTTTCAAAGAGATTTATTGCCACAATTCATATTAAAATTGATCTCTAATGGAAGGTGTGATACTGGTTAATATACATGAGAGGGTTCACAGAAAGTGATACTGTTGTTTCAGTTAAATTTGTCAGTATTATAGGTATATATTATATTGTCAACAGTATTTTTTACATGATTGTCTACATTGTTCACAGAATACAAATCATACTTCATAAAATGTCCAAAATAATTCTGGCCTTGGAGGATCCAGTTTCGAAATTATATGAGGTGCCATTGATATCGGGCACATTAAAATCACCCATGCAAAACATATTATCTGAATGAAGCTCGTTGTTAGTTTCAAGTGAATCTAACAATTTCTCATATACCGTAAGACTTAATATAGAAACAACATATTGTTAATTTAATGTTATACATTTTCAATATTATACATAGCCATTGAAAATCAGTATCTACACTTTTGAATATTTGTGTAACTTTTTATTTGTTCTTAATGCAGCATAGGACTCTCCCCCTTGTTAAGCTCATCCTGCTGTGCATGGTTTGTCATTCCTGTATATCAAGTATCTGTTATCACAGATTTCATTATCAAATATTGATGGGTTGAGCAACAATTCCAATAAACATAGAACGTTATAGTTGCTAGACATTATATTCTCATATATCACCTTCATTTTTGATCTCAACCCCCTAACACTCTGGTAGAAAATTGAGAATTGTACTTGTTTGGTGTGAGACACCCCAGGATCTACCTTAGGGTTCTCTATAACTTCTGAAGACTGGTTGAGATCCATCTTTGCAAAGAAAGCCCTGCATGTTGAGATGTTCATTATAGTTATTTTCCACTCCTAGCGGCTGTACCTCTATGACAGAGTTGACATATTGGGTTGTATTTTTGATTTTTATACAAAAGTCGCAGCAAAATTCGCACTGTAAGATTTGTATTTCCTGAAATCAAACTGTTTGAAAGACATCCTTTTGATGCCAAACATAAAATATTTTGTTTCCTTTGTTAGCAGTTCTTGGGCGACTTTATCGTCCTTTTTAAATATATCTTGCTTTGGTATGAAGTTTTTTATGTTATCCTCTTTGATATGCCTTTGTATCCTGTATAGATATAGCCATACTTTCCTTTGAACAGCAAAAGTTTTACCTGCTTTCTCGTCTTGATTTGGCTCTCCTTGTCTGCTGAGTCTGCTCCTTTGTCTTCTTGCTCCTTTGTCTTCTAGTCACTACAGTTTGAAATTCACAGTCGGTTGCACTAAATTTATTCTTTTAGTTGCCAAGTTTTCCTTGTCTATTTGTAGTTGATTAGTGTTGTTTTGGGAATGTTTTCTTCGATGACAAGGTATCAGTTTTTTGTTCCTTTTTACTTTCATTGTTTACTTGTCCATCCGTATGGTTAAATTTTTATCTTCTTGGAACAGCTGTACCAAACTTTGGCCCTCACAGGGATGGAAGATAACTTCACATGGAGAACATTTCACTTTTTTGTAACTTTTTTTTTCCACATTAATAGCAGTTTAAATCCATAGCGTAGGTTCTCAGTTGCGTTCCTACTACTACTACTATGTTTTATAATTGAAAGAATATCATTAATAAATAGGTTGAATAGCAAAGGTCCACAGTAAAGTCCAGAGAAGTTGTTTTCTGACAGGTACTTGCCATAAAAACACCTACACCCCAAGTGGATGGGAGTAAAACAGGTAAAAACCTTTCTTTTGTGAATCCGATTACACCTGTTTTTGTTCACTGACCCAAACGTATAATCTATCCTTTTCTCACGTTATTCTTTGTACATTGGAGTGAGAATTTAACATTTTCAGCTTTTTTGTTTTACTGTACTTCACTAGGTAAACCAAAATCACTTACCTCTTTTGAAAGGTTTATAAAAGAATCCCTAATTTCCTTTGATGAACAATTTCTTTTTACGTTTAATGTATCATAATAACTTCTGAAATGTTTGCTGTAAAAAAAATGTATTAGATTGATAATATCATGTTGCTAGGTCTCTAAACATTGGTGATTTGTGATTACACAAATTCCTAGGATATGAAATAAAATGTAAATTGGTATCTATGTTTCACAAAAAATTCAATGGCTTATAATAACGGAAAATGTAAGGTGTGCATTTGTCAAACAATGAAATGAAAAACAAAAAGTTAATAAAACATTTGCAACTCCACTATGAATAATAGTACAAAATGTTTTAGGGACAAATGATTTCTGAATTTAAAAAAAAATAATTAAAATGAAGTACGTATCTAACAAAATTTTCGGAAAACTCTACAGTTGTCGGAAGATCCCAAAAAAACGCCCCCTACCAAGAATTTTCGCGAATGAAATAGTGGTCCGACTCAAAATAAAGAACAGATATAAGAAGTCTCAACGTTCATGTAATCATAGGTCACTGGGCATTTATTTGTGAGATATACAGGGTATCCCAGAATAAAGGGGAAAACTCCAAAGGTAGAATTTTCACTGAATTTTAAGACTATAAGTCAGGAATGGGCCAAATTCAATATGAAGTTTTTTCAAATCTATGTTTCATCCATGAAAGTTAGGGTGGATTTGGTCAACATTAGCACAAGCATTATCATAAATATAAAGCATCAAAATAATTAAATAGCATATGTTTTTAGCACAAACTTGATATTTGATAAATGGTGCTATTTGCTATAACAGGTTCAACTTTAACAAATATTTAAGCACAATTTAAAAATGATGTAGACAAGTGTGGATTCATGCAGCACCAATTAACAATTAGCAACTAGTATATTCTGAATTTAAAAAACTGTTTTTTATTTACAATCACCAAATACCATCTGAAACTGAAAATGTATCGAAGAAAGATTAACTAAATACCATAATTGTAAATTTGGCTTGCTTGTTAATTGATAATAATTGTTAATTGGCCCTGCATGAATCCACACTAAAACCCATCTCTAATTCCATTTCTAGTTATCAAGCAATGTAGATATTTTTGTAAAACTTATTTGTTCAGCATTTTTGCTGAATGTCTGTGGCATGAAAGTTGGTAATAGGGTTGAAAATATATATAAATATGTTCAAAATGTAATTCAACTAAAAGGGATTCTCGGTGAAGTGTGCTTTATTCACCCACTCACCTTGTGCTGAAAAATCTATTTATTTTGAAAACGTTACTCGATATGTTGTGAAATGAAGGCATCACTGAGAATTTTGAAACATTTTCCGAAATGGAATAAACGAAAAGTTTATGACATAAACATTTTGAAATTTGGGATCTTTATGGAAGTTTTCTTCTTCTCCTTTTATTTTTCATTCTTCCTAGACGACATCAAACGAGGAAACCACTAGATGTCGCTGAATAATCCAATATGGCTACCGTTAAGGGTGAACAACATATAATTTTCTTCAACAATTAAAGGCCTTGTGGTGAAATTTGTAAATTTGGTGGATTTTGTAGCTTTGAGATTATTGAGAATTGCAGTTATAAGTATTTTTGAGATAATCCCAGGCTTGTTCAGTTGCATGAAGTTTACAATTACGAGGTGCTACTAGTGTTTATGATTTTATGAATAGAATAATTTCAGGTGAAGATGCCAACAGTACAAGTGGATCTTGTGATATAATTTCTTATACTGAAGAAAGAACTTGACCTAAATTGATGGATGTTGATGATCTACTATGTGGTAGATTATCATGAAGAATAAGAAATAAAACTTCTTATGTTTTTATACCACTTAGGTATGTTATTGCAGTTTCTTTTCCTGAACTCATAGACATTTTCAAACTAGGACGGTCATTATCTTGGTCATTAATAACACAAAATATTTATATAGAGGCGTTCAGAGTAAATTTTATAATTCCTGCTCGTATTTCCGATTTTAAAAATATCTACCATTCTTGGGTGAATCATGAAAATCCAGGAAGAAAATAATTTAGTATTGAGATTCCAATCTTTTGGTAAAAGACCTATTTTGGTTGTCCCAGTATATTTATTTATTTATTTATCTGAATGAATAGCAATGCTAGTTCACAAAAAGATGTCACAAAATGACAAATGTAATGAGCTACAAACATTGGCCATAGATTGGTCTTATTAAAATAAATAAATGTTTAAAATTTCAGTAAAATGTATGAACAGAAAAATGCATTGTTGTTATTAACAGCTTAAGAATAAAAATAAGTTCAAAATTTTATAAATGTTTTAACAAGGCAAATTGAAACTGAAGAATCATACACTTTATAATTTCATATCTTCATATCTTGAAAAAACACATCTATTTTCATTTGAATTTCATGTTCGCTCTCCTGCAGTCTCATTTTATCCCTCACTTGGCATGTTTCCTCCATTGGGTTCTTCAACCTGAAATTACATGTAAAACTCCTATCACATTTTTATGAATTAAGGTCTCTTGAATGAGCAAATTAATTTTTCAAAGAACGAGGCAAAAAAGTACCTAACTTTCAATCAGCTTGAATCAAAATCAGTAATAAGGTTTGTATCTACATGAAACTTAAAATTAACTTTGAATAGGTTACAGATAAATTATTGAAGTAAGAAATAAATTATGGTCGATTTATGCACCCTTACTTAAGAATTATATCAAATACTAGAACTAAGAGTTCATCAATAGGGAAACTAAGCAAGCATTTATCGAACTTTAACTAGTACTAAGAACATACACACTGGTTCACTGTTAGTTCCAGTTTTTAGTCTTAGGTTTAGTTATAAAGTAGGGGTGCATAAATCGACTTTCACCTATTTTTACAATCTATTTGTTGACTCACCATTTTCTTTGACTTCTGTTAACCTTTTACTGTGTTTTTCGATATTTTAATAAGGAATCTTTTGACTGGAAATTACTCCTTTTTTAGGTTTTCTCTTAATTGTTAGAGGTGTAGCTGTAACAAATCATAATAATTGAGATTTGCATTGCATTTGAAACAATGTATTTACCATGTAAACAATAGTCTTGGTCTTGGAAGTGGAGACTGCAAACATGCATATTTTGCGTAATACATTTTCTAATCTTGCAGCACTGTCTTCCATTTGAAACAAAGCTTTCTATGACCAAGTGGACATTTATGAAGACTGATATTTGATTGCAATAAGATGAACATTGAGGTACAGAACAAAATTTCCGCGATTTGGTAGGTAGGTTTTTATAAATATTCTGCAGAATTTAGGAGCGAAACAGTTTAGTGGTGATCAGCCTAATCAGCTGATAAAGTGATAAATTCTAGCGATCTAACTGTTACGATGACTTACGAACGTTTTCGTGTGCATTTACGGGATACTCAGGATCAACGACGATGTTGCAAGATCTTGTCTATAATCCTTGGTTGCCAAGTACAGATTGGGTGATATTGAAGGGTGATAAATAAATGAAGATGAATTTTTGTATAAAAGTGTATAATTTCTTAAAATTGTAAAGCGCTTTCGACTTTCGTCATCTTCAGTCAGGTTTTACAAGGAAGTTTTACAATTTGTATGGACATTTCAAATATAATTAGTAACATATTTTTGCTTGATTCTAACGAAAAAAAAATTATTTTCGTTAGAATCAAGCAAAAATGTTACTAATTATCTCAGAGTCATAAAATACTATAGAGATGCCTTCTCCATTCTTGTCTTGAAGTCAATATAACTTTGTTTACAAGCGAGGGCCTCATACATGTTTAGTCCGTATTTATTCGGGTAGTTTCGTGTATGCCCGCTCATTTCATTCGGATCAAGTTGTTGTTCGTTTGTACTATGGTCCAACTCTAAATGTAAACAAACTGTCCATAACATTTCACCACCCGTCACCCCCCTCACCAATAAATTATATAGAAAAGGATAGTTCATGTTCACTTCAAAACAGGTATTTGTGTAGGTATAGGCAAGGCGTAGGTATAGGCAAGGCATCTCTAGGTCTTTTATGACTCTGAGCTAATTATTTTTAAGATATATTCACAGGGTATGGTCCGTATAATAGAAAATATAATAAATATACTATTATAATTTCTATGGTCCGTATCTTGGCTACCTTAGTTATAGAGCACTGTCAGCTGACGTCACAACATGGCGGTCATGGGGAACAAACAAAGCATTTGACATTTGAGAATTAATTATTACGGCAGCCCGGTCACGACATACACCTCATGTTCCGATATTGCTGACCAGTACTGCCCACAGTAGGTAATTTCGGAACGTCTCGCAGTAACAGTAACCTGGAACTGCTAGCCAATTTCGGAACGATGGATCAGTATAATCAATAATCACAGTAAAAAAATGCGCCTAAAAATATCGCCTAGCATAATTTGGATCTGAAATATTTATTTTCAACTCAATTATCTATTGCAACGAAAGACTCATGAGAGAAAAAAGAACAAACCTCGTAAATTAGCTGCGGTTTCTGCATCTACTTCTACTCGCAAATCGTCCAATAACACCTGATACATTTTTAATAATGATTTGATACTAATATATTATTTTATAATTTTGTACACTGCAGAAAACACCAACCAAAACAAATCAACAATAAAAATAAAAATAAAACCAGTATAACGTATAACCTATAACCTAAGTTATTTGTTATTTCAGTTAGGGAAGGGGATACTGAAACTACATGATACATGACCACCTTCTGTACAGTAACGTCAGTAAATTGTTTAGCCTCTAACAGAGTATCTTGAAAAGTGGCGCGAAATCATTGCCAGTGAATTTCAGTAAAATCGGAACGCCAACTTTTACTGGGCAGTACTGTTCAGCATTCAGCAATATCGGAACATGAGGACAGCGCTACCCATACACTGGTAGATATATGTGACGTCACTTCTGTAACGTACCGAGATATTACGTCACATTGTCTATTCGGTGGTTACAATAAGAAAAAAGAAAAATGTACCTAATTATTCAAAGAAATACAGAAATAGAATGGCTAGCTGGTAGCAACATATTGATTATAATTATTTCCAAATAAAGGTGTTGTGTGTTAATATAATCTATCTTTCAAGATTGATTCATTCCAGGCTGTTTAGGTTGTTGTTGAGATAGGAAAGAATTATGTTTTTCAGACCATATGCTATGCTTATTACAATGCTAACAATCATTGATTCTAAATTAATTACTATTCTCAGTTAACATATCGTCTGGTAGAATTTGCCGTCAGTGTGGACAAATCTGTAACATAGTGTTGTTAGGCAAAGTTGAGACGAATTCAAAGCTAGTATGCTTTTGATTTTGGATATAGAACACGGAAAGTGTCCCTTCCATTATTTTGTGCATATAGACTCAAAAAAAAAACGTTTACTCATTTTACAACATATTTTCATCTTGGTAGAAGTAATTAAAACCAAATTTGACACAGTATCATGTACTTTTTCTGTGTTGTTGTCATATGTTGATTATTATATTTTCAGGGGTGTAATATAATAAGTGGTATGATTATTACCGATAATTATTTGGAATATTAATGAATTGCAATCCCAAAGCCGAAAATACAAGGAGTCCGCAGAACGAGTTGTATTTTCTTGCATTGGGATTGCCAATGAATTGATATTCCAAAAAATTATAGGTTTTTAATCATACCACGAATTATATTTAGGACGACAATATATCGATTTGAAATAAAGAAAAATCGTGTCACCTGGTAATTGATGCTTTACTTCTAGCATTATTCAACGGAATACTCTTTTCCACGGCCTCATCTATGATTCCAATGGACATTTGTCCCCAACGATCGCTCATATTGATAAATAAAGATAACTAGTCAAAACACAAATTTGACGTTTATAATTTAAATCATTATTCTCACTTGACAGATAGTAAAACAAAAACTAAGCAGGTTTATCACCGTGAAAATACAGCGACAAGCTATATTTTCACTGTAGTTCCGATTCTATTGGCTGAATTTCAAAATTTGTAATCCACTGATTGGTTGTTAAGCAAGGAAATATATTGTCATTAGTATTGATGGAGACCCAATTTCCAAGTGTTTTATCAAACGCTCGAGATGTTTTATCCAACGCTCGAGACAGCTATGAGCTATGAGCACCGTCCTTTTCCATGGCCTTGCTCAAAATGTCCTTGTGTTCTAACCGTTCCAAATTTCCCGAATCTCTATAGTTCAGAAAATGGTGTACCTAACCATAGCAAATGAGAAAATCGAATTTGGATTTTGTGGGACACTACTGTCAGACCACATGACATTTTTTTTTAAATTAGGATTATCACGCAATTATAATAAATAGTTTTGGAACACTATAATTCTCAGTTGACGATAAATTTGAGCCCAAAATTCACATAAAATGGATGGAAAAAAGTAGTACGAAACCAGCCATTTATATTACAAGAACCAGTCTGACGTAATATAATATCTCGGTACGTTACACAAGTAACGTCATATATCTCTACGAGTATATGGGTAGCACTGCGTATGTCGTGACCGGGCTTCCGTACATTATTACAATGATGCAAAGAACTTTTTCCTAGGAAATCACTCTTCTATCGCAGAAAGTTGACCAGACAGATTCACGTAGCGTTATGGAAAATGGGATTAATGGGTTTGTTTTTGTTAAGTTTAGTTTGTTTGTCCCCCTATTGTTCCGCAACTATCATATTACGTCAGTGACAGTACTTTATTTGGCGGTCCGTATATACCAAATTCCTGAAAATACGGTGATAATCCAGTAACGACCATAGAAATTATAATATATAACCATTAGGCTAATAAAATTAAATCGAAAAAAACCGTTTTGAGGAATTAATTTCCAGCAAACTGGAAATCGTTTTAATACCTCTATTTGGTCCTAAATGCGTGTAATCTGAGTTTGCACCATCTCAGGTGGTGAGCTTAACTTTTGATAGCCAAAAAACCGCCACATTTTTGCACTTTTTTTATTTTTTTGCTTATAGCTGCAAAACGGTGCGTCGGACGGAAAATGTTATTCCATTCAATAATACGGAGGACAAAATTCTGCGTCGAATGACATCTGAAAACATCAAATTCCGTTCAGAGGTATAGCCGAAATCGAATGTTAAAAAAGAAAAATTCGTAGTTCGGTGCAAACTTACATTTTGCGGCTTTCCAAGACGACATTTCTTGAAAACAGATAGTCTTATTGAAAAAATTCATTGAATAAAAGTTGTAGAGAATAAAATTTCATAATCATAGTTCCTAATAGTTAAGGTGCAATGAAGGAACGAAAACACTTCATTGATGAACAGTTTGTGGCATAAATCAATATATAATAGGCATGCAACACAAAATGTGGCAGCATTCATGTTCGCATTTTCTTTGATGTCGATGGTCCTTCATCTGAGAAGCTCAGACGGCGCGATTGCATATCGAGGCCCCCTTCATCTGGATCATCTTCAAAGGGAATATCCTCACCTATTTCTGCTTCTACGGCAATGAAGGTCACATCCTCATCCTCGAATTGTTCTGAATTCGAGCATGACTGGCCGTTGCAGTTGAGGCATATTGTTGAACATTTCATGCCTACTTTTCGGCAGCTGCACTTGCCTGTACACTCCTTTGTACATTTGCAGGACACAGTATTGAGAATTTCAGGTGGAGCTGGATCCTTTGATAATTGGACAAATCAAGAAAACTTAAACATTTGGACATCTATCTATATAACGTAAAATTTTATTCTCTACAACTTTTATTTTATGGGTTTTTTCAATAAGACTATCTGTTTTCAAGAAATGTCGTCTTGGAAAGCCGCAAAATGTAAGTTTGCACCGAACTACGAAATTTTCTTTTTTTTAACATTCGATTTCGGCTATACCTCTGAACGGAATTTGATGTTTTCAGATGTCATTCGACGCAGAATTTTGTCCTCCGTATTATTGAATGGAATAACATTTTCCGTCCGACGCACCGTTTTGCAGCTATAAGCAAAAAAATAAAAAAAGTGCAAAAATTTGGTGGTTTTTTGGCTATCAAAAGTTAAGCTCAACTCCTGGAATGGTGCAAACTTAGATTACACGCATTTGGGACCAAATGAAGGTAATTAAATGATTTCCAGCTTGCTGGAAATTAATTCCTCAAAATATAATTATTTGATTGGCCTACATATAATATATTATAATGTATATATTATAATTTCTATGGTAACGCGCGTGGTTTAACGCCGACGTCACATTTCACGCGCGCACTAACCGGCCACTGCAAGTTCAGGCAGGGCCGAGAATTAGATTTGTCATAACTTTTCTAAAAATTATAGTAGAAGGAAAAGAAAACGTGCATATCGTTCCTGAAGACTTCTACTTTCTCATGCAAATATAACATGTGAGTATCTGAGTACTGAGTACGTAAAATGTGTTTTGTCCCACTTCACATAACCCATCTACTATATTCACGGAGGACCCGAAAGTCATGGATATTTCAGTTTGATATGAAATAATTATACTGAAGCAGGAATCAGTACCATCTTTGGACTATATGCAACAATTCAAGACTAGTGAGACAAGTCTTAATATACTTATAGTCATACATGCCAAAGAAAAAACTGGGTTTTACTCCGCCTCAGTTTTCCATTCCCCCTTAATCCCGGCAATTTCTTCAGTAAATGTTGAAAATAATCGCTCATACACATCCTACATAAAAATTGAAGTATGTGATTTCAAGCTTGAGGTTTGCACCGAGGTTTGCACTTCACAACAGTGTTATTAAACATATACGCACGATATTAATAAGCGATTATTTTCAACATTTAGTGAAGAGAATCCCGATTTTATGGGTAAGTTGAAAATGAGGCAGGAGTAAGAAAAAGTTTTTTTTTGCATGTTTAGTATAGGACCTGTCACACTACGTTGAAATTGTGGCATATAGTCCAAAGAGGGTATATGGGTTGCTGCTTCAATATAATAATTCCATATTTACACTAAATTATTCATGATTTTCGGATCATCCGCAGACATCTTCGTGAAGTGCGATAAAACACGTTTCAGGTACTCAAATACTCGCATATTATATTTGCATGAGAAAGTAGATGTCTTCAGAAACGATACGAACTTTTCCTTCTCCGATCATTTTTAGCAGAGTTATGACCAATCAAATATTCGGCTCCGCCAAAACTTTCACCGGCGGTAAAGGTAAACGTGAAATTTGATGTCGGCGTTCAATCACGTTTTCTGGGAAACGAGCGCATTTCATAAGAAATTACTAGTAACAATTTTTGTGGAAAATTGAATTGTTTTTCGCCCTGTTGAGTTGTTTTTCCGATAAATCATATACTTTCCAAGATTATAGCAAAAATCTATTTATATATTTTTAAACGAAAAAAAAAAAATGTATTTTTCACTCCTGGAATTTTGGTAAACAATTTTTTTTTCGTGTTTATCATGGTTCCAACTACTAGCATACCAAACTTGGTGGTGCTATAATCGATTCTGTCTCAAAACTCAATCATACTGGATTATGACGATTATGACTATTTTCTGAAATTTTGCTGATTTATCTGTCACCTCGGTAATTCGGGAACCGTTAAACAAAAGTGACAAGTGGTCCATATATGTGCAGCCCACGTGCAGCCGGGTTGCTTGAAAATGTTCGGTGATATACTGACCATACCCTAGTAAACAAAGTATGTTCTCTTCGAACGAAAAATAGAAGTGAAAGGCACGTATGTGTTTTGCAGTTTTCAGACACAAGGGTAAAAAATGCATATGCTGGGAAAATTGCATATGCTTCAAAAACCCTGCCTGGGCACTCATGTATCTGAATCGTCTTTTACAATTGTTCAACTGGCAACGCTGGCAAGACATGCCATAAAAAAATAAAAATAAGTAAAATAAAAATAAAATGTTAAAGTAAAGAGTTTAGTTTAAACTTTAACGTTATAAAAATAAGTACAAGTGGTAGTTTAGTAGTATAATCCTATAATGATCAGTTTTTAATTTCCACAAAATATGCTGAGCCGTAATTATTTGATTTTTTCTAAATATGTGTTGCAGCAAACATTGGTTGAATGCAAAAAGAACTTTGTTTGTCAGAAAGGTATGTATATTTTTTAAGGTTATGGCTTATAAAATGTATAAAATTATTTATAAGATTGATTTTGCCAGTATATTATATTCCCATATTCCGCGTAAAACTTTAACATAATATTTGTGCAGTTCTATGATTTTTCAGCCTTTTTAATTATAATCAAAATCGTCGATGACAGTTATCATTTTTGCCAAATGTGTATTTTCTATTATTACTGATATGATTGTTGAACAAAAGTTTCAATCTGTATATTTTAATTTTTTGTTGAAATTAAAAAAATTATAAAAATCACATGTAAGTAACATACACGATATAGAAAAATGTGCATTTCAATTGCGTCTTCGATTAAGAAACCTACAATGTTGTCACCATACAAAATGTAATGGGTGAAAGTAAGTTAAACCACCTTAACAAATGAGGGGACAGCCTACATGACCTCCTCGAGGCCAACAAGGGTTGGACGACCGACAAGATAACCTTTATGGGCATCAAAACACCCGCATCTCCCCACTCGGATTCCTGGCAGCCATACATCCAAAATTTTTAATGTTCATTAGATATAAGACAAAGTATTTTTTGGTAAATTTTTTGTTTTTTGGTATAGATATATACATAAATGCATTCAAAGAATTGTAAATTACAGTTACATGTATATCAACAATTAAATGAATATGACGACAAACGGGTTAAAAAAAGTTGAAACAACTATACTATAATACGATATGATACAATACAATAACATCAATAATGATAGTGGCATTACAAATTACAAGTGAAAGTAAAAAAAGAGGCACATTTATATAAAACTATTGATTCTCTGTAAATTATCGAACAGTGTAAGGTTCTATCTTTAAAATGTTATTAGAAACAAGTTTTTTAAATTTTTTATAACAGTATTCTTGCTGTATCTCTTTCAGTAATAAGTTGAAAAATGTAATACATGACTATGTAGGAGCTCTTTCTGTCTATGCGAATCGCTATGCTGAAAAGTTTAAATTTTGACTCCTTGTATTGATCTCATATTTTATTTCAAATGGGCCGAATTTTTCTCTATTTTCAAATAGAAACACCAAGCACTCATACACCTATACACCAGGTAGTGTTAATACATTCAATTTTCTGAAATTTCCCCTACAAGATTCATTATGCTTGAGGCCAAGTAGTATTCTAATGGCTCTTTTCTGAATAATAAAAACTTCTTCAGCATCACTGCTTCCGCCCCAGAAAGCAATCACTGAGTATATGCTTGTGTAGTAAATAGCTCTTAAACTACCATTATCTATTTGGCAGTGATTCTGAATGAGTAGCAGGCTGAGTTGAGTTTTTTACATATTTCTAAAATATGTGTTTCCCAATATAAGTTTTGATCAATGTGGACCCCTAAGAATTTAGTGTTCTCTGATAAAGTTACTTTTTTGGCTGGAGAGTAATATGTTCAGGAATACTACTATTTTTTATTTTTGTTCTCAAGCAAATGTGATTTGTTTTTTTCGTGTTCAAAATGAATTGATTTCTTGTAAAGCATTCCTGTGCCTTGCTCAGTGTGTTGTTTGCAATATCTAGTAGTATGTTAACGGAAGAACCCAGTATTGATATATTTGTATAATCGGCATAGTTAATAAGTTGTGTTTTTTATTAATAATTTCAGATGCAGGATCATTAACATAGAACACAAAAAGTAAGGGTCCTATCACACTCCCCTGCGGAATGCCCACTGAAAGAGTTCCCACTTCAGAGGTGCTGCTTTTCATATTTTTCTATCACTGTAATTTGTTTTCTAGTGGTCAAGTAAGAGTGTATCCATGCAAGTGCTGGTCCTCTTATCCCATATCTCTCTAATTTTTCCATCAATATTGTATGGTTTAGGCTGTCAAAAGCTTTGGATAAGTCCAAGAATAAATCCTGTGCCTTTAATTATTTTTTCAATGAAACTGTATACTGCAGTTTCTATTGATTTTTCTTTCAAATAGCCATGTTGGGAGTGACTAAGCAAATTTTCTGAATAGAAGAAGCTAAGAAGCCTTGTGCACATTGCTATTCCAAATAACTTTGAGAAAGATGGTAAAATACTAATCGGATAGTGGTTTTCTATCAAGGATGGGTCCCCTTTCTTAAAAAGTGGTTTGGCCATTGCAAGCTTGAGATCTTCAGGAAATATGCCATATTGAAATGAGTTATTGATTATATGAAAAGGGGGAATAGCTAGCTCATAAGCACAATGTTTTATGACGTATTAGATATTTCGTCAATTCCTGCACTCGTCTTGTTTTTGAGTTTGGTAATTATATTTATAGTTTCATCAAGGGTCAAGGGAATTAGGAAGAAATATTTTTCATTGTATGTTATTTTGCAAGAAAATTCTAAAGAAGGCGACTCTTTCAAGAGATTTGGAGCTTATAATATTAAGTTATTGAAATTATTACTCACTGCATTTGGGTCTCCCGGTATTTTTAGTTCCTTTTTTATGTTGAGATTATCTTTTTATTTCGCTGACTATTTGCCATACACAATTTGTTTTGTTGCAGGGTTGGCAGGATTAAATCATTTGATTTAAATTAAATGATTTTTTCAATAAAAATCAGTGTGAAAAATCGGTGATTTAATCAGATGTGTTTAATTTTCTTTTCTTTTACAGAAATCAACATAAAATCAGACAATTATATTTTAAAGACTAGGGTCTTTTATATCTAAGAAATCAATATCATTATTATAATACTTAAAAAAACTAGCTTGTCAGCCTTTTTAAATCCCAGTCGGTTTCTTAATTACTATCGTACTTCTGTCTCATTTGATAAAATGGGTTATTTTTTCAAAATTTTACTTAATTTATTTTTGATGGCCACATATAGTAAATAGCCACGGTTAATTTACCTTTAACATTACTACGTTTTATGCAAAAATATAGTTGAACTGTATGATAAAACGAAAACATCCAAAAATCTTGCTTTATTCAACCCAGTTTTATTGTCCCTTTCATCAATGCGGTTCTTATAGTGTTCTTTACGCACATCTACTAGAAGACGGTTATACCTTTTTTTCACCTCTCTGTATGCTTCATTATACCCTTCCACTGTTGTAGTCATGACCAGCAGAATATCAAGAGTGTTTTTGCAGTCTATAAATTCTGAAGTTGAAGGATACTTTGTTTTGCCTTTTGGATTACTGGACTTGAAGTCAAAGTAAATGACTGAATAGGCCGTATTTATAAAAAAGAGGATTAGCAGAAATCAAAGCATTTACTTCTTATTCTACTCACAAAAAAAGAAGGAATGGATTTGGTATTGGAACAGAAAATATGCATCTAGTTCAGAGATGCTTCTGTAACAAATACTTCAGTCATTTATATTTACTAATAAAATAGTGCAGCGTATTCTACTTCAATGAACACAATTATAACATATTCACCCGACTTTGGGAACAAAGAAAGGAATGAAGAATAATTTAAATTTGATACATTTTTTATTTCAATTTAATTTTTTCAATTGGTGCATCTATTTACTTATTTAAAGCACTCCTCAGCGTGTGCAAAACGCGCGTTTTTTAAGTTACCATGGCTACATCAACAACTCGAGAACCTGAGTGAATTAAAAAAAATAGTTGATATCACCAGAGTAGCATTTCGCACACTAGATACAAAAATAACTATATGTCTCCCTAGGGAAAGATCATGTTATGGATACATGGCAGAAATTGAAAACAGATAGTTTATTTTTACAGTAGCCAAATAAAACAAAATATGTTTCTTTCTCAGTTTTCTCAATATATTTAAAACACACTGCAATAAATTTATGTAAAACTTTGAATTCAAAATGTCATCAAATAAGAAACTTGAAGAGTGCATTATGCCTGAACCATTTTATTATGCAGAAGTTCATTCAAGAATATCTTACGGTATTATTGTGTGGGGAAACACTTCAGCAGCTCAAAATGTCGTCCTTTCTCAGAAGCGGTTGCCCACCAGATCAGTCATGTCGAAAACTCTTCAAGGAGCATAAAATTTTGACAGTCAGTGGAATATTTATTCTTGAAATACTGACGTATATTCATCAGAATCGGGATATGTACTTAAGAAATAGCGATACACATTCATACAATACAAGGAAAAAAGAAATTTATCATGTACCTTTCAAACATCTAGAAATATCCAAAAGATCTCCTAATACTTTTGGTGTCCATTTATACAACTTGCTTCCACAGGAGTTTAAAAATATGATGTCTCGGAAATTCAAGCGTAACTTAAAGAAATTCCTAATAGATCTATGCCCTTACACCATACGAGAATTTATTGATTCTGGTTAACATTGTATTTGTGAATTGTCCTCCTATAGAGGCTTTTTATATTATATGTTCTTTAAAAAAAAAAAACATCAGTTCTGTACATTTTATTTATATTTTAGAAATGTTTTTGACCTGTCCTATAACTTATATGTTCCAAAGGATTAATAAAATGATTGATTGATTGATTGATTGTGGGTTATTTTTAGATGTTTTTTCGTCAATCAAAGAAGTTATTGAAAACCTGCAGGGATTGCAGGATATGGATATATTTGAAATAATGTTAACAAATCAGCAGGCTGGTGAAGCAGCCTGCTGCCTGCTGGCTGTGCCATTTCCTCTGCCCATCCTAATCCTGTGGGAGAAGAGTTAGTATAGTCGGTGTAGAAAGGACTCTGCACCGGTTTTATGGGGTTTATGGGTCCCGGTGAAATTGGCTGAAAGTATAGTATGTTGTAGTATTCGATCACCCTATCAAAAGTATCCATTGACCCAACACGATCCTATGACTAGTTTTCGACATATTGGGTGTTGAAAGTGGCCATTTTTATTTCGTCCAAATAAGAAAAAAAATAATAAAAGTACTTTATTGGTTACCTAATAGGCTACCGACCGGAGTCGTTCAGCCTGTTATACATTTATAATTCATCGGTATTTACATCATTTTATGGTATATAAATATAATACGGAAAATTTTTAGGTTTGTGAAAAAAAAATGTTAATTTCCTGGCATTTCTGCTAAAGTGGTGAGGCATTCCATCAAGGTGTTTGCTGGAAACTTGAATATTGGGTTCGCTGTCGGGGCTCTTCGAATGGATTGGGTTTGAATAATTTCAATATTGTTTTGATTGTTGGCAAACTTCTGGGATAATTTTTTCAGTCTTTCGATGATTGGTTGTACATTAGTGAGTTGGTAAAGATGATTTGGAGGATGATGGAGCTGGTTTTGCGGGTGTCGTATTTTGGTGATTGTTCGCAAGCTGGATCTTTCCACAACTTCCTAGATCCTCAAGTATGGATTTTGTATATTGGGTGAGCATATTCAAGGATTGGGCGGCATATGGTTTTATAAATGTGTGCAGCTGTTTTACTGCTGATTCCTTTTGTTCTTATATGTAAGGTTCCGGAAATGTTTGGCTCTTGTAATGCATTTTTTTTCATGAGCAGAGTATGATGATTGAAATTGTGTTTCCAGAAGTAAAAAGGGAAATAATCATATATATTTCTTTCCAAAGCAAGGTTCATGGGATGAAGGTGGTTTGGCGGCACTTTTATAATTCCTTCCTTTATTTATAGTTATATAAACTAATACAAATAATCATTTAAATACACATTAAAATTTTGTCATATAAATAAAACTAATAATAGACGTGTCACTCATATAACTACACATTAAAATCAGGCGAAGAGAAGGGAGAACCATAAGTATACCTATGCAGGATATTGAAATAAAATTAAGAAAAAAAAAATATTTTTCAAGCTTCAGCATTGGGAGAGCTAAGAAAAATTTTTAAATTCCGTTTGAACTTGTTTAAGGAATTTGAGGATTTGATTTCTAGGGGCAGCTGATTGAATCTCTTCAGGCCTTTGAAAAATACGGATGTTTGTGTATGACTCTTTGTATCGATCTTGTTATGATCCCCCTAAATATTTCTGAGGCCTGTTCACAGAGCCTTTGTCAAGAAAAAAATGTTTATTCAAAGAAATCTTCAGTTACATACTATAAACACTTTTTTTTTTTTTGTGTGAACTAATAATTATGTCGATTATAATTTTTGCGTGTTCAAAATAAAGGTGATTGTTACAATGCATTTGAAAAAAAAACAAAAAATTGCGTGAACAGTTCATTTTTCATTCTTCTTGCATATCTGTGAGGCACTCGTACACCGTTCGCGTTGGGTAGATGAATTTTTGCTGTTGGTTTTGGTTTCGCGTTCGTATCATTGGTTCTATCAAGTCCATGTTATGTTGTTTGTGGGCAAATTTTTGGGTTAGATTGGATAGTCTTCTTGAGATGGGTTATGTGCTAGTCAGCTGGTATAGGAGTTCGTTTGAAGGAATATGAAGCGGGTTTCTGGGGTGCCGGATTTTAGTAATTGTTCGAAGGCTTGATGTTTCTGCAACTTTCAGATTTCTGATGGCTGGTCTTCTACAGTTGGTATATATGGGATGTGCATATTCTAGGATGGGTCTACAGATCATTTTATAGATGTGGGCTGCTGTTTTCATGTTGATCCCTTTTTTCCTGGTGATTAGGTTTTTGAAATGTTTTGCTCTTTGTATGCATTTTGTCTTTATATTTTTGGTGTGGTGGTTGAAATTGAGTTTATTGTCTAGGTGTAGTCCAAGATATTTCGCTGTGGTTGAACTTCTGACAGTTTGGTTGTTTATTGTTATCGTGGGGGAGTCATCGTTTGGTGTGTGATTGAAGATGATCAGTTGGGACTTTTTGGGGTTTGGTTTGAGCCTCCATTTGTAGAACAATCTTTGAGTTTTGTTCATTTCAAGTTGCAGGTTTTCAATTGTGTTTTTAAGGGAGTTATGATGACTCACAAGTGCTGTGTCATGAGCATATTGCAGTGTGTAATTGTTTTCATTGAATTCAGGGTCTATTTGGTCCTGCTTGTGTATGTCGTGGCAGTATAAATTATATAGCAGCGGAGACAGCGGTGATCCTTGAGGGACTCCTTGTTCAGGAGTGAAGGTTGGTGAGCAAATTTTTCCTATTTTTACTAATAGTAAGCTCTGTGACAGATAGTCCCTTATCAGATGAATCAGGTATTTTGGACAGTTTAGAATGAATAGTTTGTAGAGCAGTCCTATGTGCCATACACTGTCGAAGGCCTTATTACTATCTAAAAAGATTGCCGCACTTCTTTGTCCTGAAAGCTTGCTTGTCTGAATGTTGGATGTGATGATCGTTAAAGGGTGGATGATGGAACAGTGATTTCGGAATCCATATTGGTATTTGGGAATAGCCCTCCCAACTGCTTCCTCGATCAAATTCTTCATGATTTTTTCGAAGTTCTTTCCTATGACTGGTAGTAGTGTAATCGGTCTATAGTTTTCTGGTTTGCTATGGTCCGAGGAGGGTTTTGGGATGGTGAAAATCATTCCTGTTTTCCATTCGGGAGGCATGTACTGCGAGTTGAGGCAGTATTCATATATTTTGATGATGTAAAGGTGTATCTCATGTTCCAGTTTTCTCAATAGATGTTTTGATATCTGATCTTGTCCTGGAGCTGAATTCTTTCCTTGATTTATTATTTTAAAAAAATTTCTGTTTCAATATTTAGATTTGTGTAGGTAGTATTCTGAAAAGCCAAGTAAGTGAAGTAAGTGGTAACTTTGGCGTCGGATAATTGGAAAAGTAGCCATAGATGGCATATTCAATTCTGGACTTCCCATTTGAATATCACCACTCAATAAAATACCAGAAAATCGAAGAATAACTGACGAAATTTTGATATATAGGTTGGTTTCAATAAAAACCATATTTCCGCATTTTATTCTGCTCATTTCTGATGAATCAACTGGTAGATTTCTCCAAATTGATTTAGATTCAGAATTGGTCTTTAATCAAATAGTATTCGTATTCCAAAATATTCTGATATTTACTGCAAAATATTATCAAATGCCTCATAAATGATCTTTAACGATTAAGCTTATTTCTGCTTGAAGAGTACCCTGTAGATAAATAAAAAACAGGTCTTATTCAAGAATCAGAATAATGTTTCTGATAGGTAATAAGAATGATGATCGCCAGAAAAAAAATATATATTGAATATTCTAATTGCGTAAAAAATAATTCAACCTCAACACCCAAAATCTCGATAACAAGTAATTGGATCGTGTTGGGAAAATAGACACTTTTGATGAGGTGATCGAATACTACAACGTACTATAGTTCCAGTCAATTTCACCGGGACCTGTAAACCCATAAGACGGGTGCGGGGTCCTTTCTTATTGAATTATCGGGCATGGAAAGTTCTTTCATAACCTGTTGGTAGAGGTCCCATATATCATAAAACCACAATATTCTGTTCTGAAAGGACATGGCTTCACCCCTACAAAACTACCCCTTTGGTAAAAAAAAAACTTTTCGCCCAACTCATCAACGCTTAAAAATATCTAAAAAGAATTTATCACAAAAAAAAATGTTGACATTGACATTTAATGGCCTAAAAGAAAGTTATCTACTAATTTTCCTCTATAAGCTGTAATTTAAGAAAAAATGGATGTCGAATTTGTTTCAAGATTGCCAATATAAATTTGCGCGCGAATTTGTTCATTTATATTTTTTCGCGAGCGGCCTATCGATAAAAACTAATTGCTCCAGAACTACTCCAGCCAGGATGAAAAATCGAATCGAGTTTTGAAGGTGATAAAAAATTCTTCCAGTCTTTGCTATTTTTAATAATCGTAGGTATATATAAGTAGATAATTAAAAACATAAGTGTAATTATCCACTGATATCTCGTGTTCATAACTGCACATAGCCCTACGAAAAATAAAGGCCTTCAAAATAATTGAATTCTTCAGACTGTTCAGTCATAGTTGAATGGTACTGGTTTGATACAAGGTAAAAAATATATTCAATCGTTTAGGAAAAATTACAAGCATCTTAATTTTTACTGAAATGTTGAAAAAAATAACACGAAAATAGGGATATATATTTTCGTGTTTTTTCAACATTTTAGTAAAAAAAAATCAACAAAAATTTTGCAAATTCCGAGATGCTAGTAATTTTTTCTGAAGGAATATTTTTATATTTTAATTGAAGACCTACATTTTTCGTAGGGCAGTATGCAGCTATGAACACGACATATCAGTGGACTGCAAGTACTTTTCATCCTAACTTGCGTTTTAATCGATAGGCCGCAAGCAAATAAATTTAAATGAACAAATTCGCGCGCAAATCCATACAGGAAATTTTAACAAAATTTCTCCATCGATTTTTTTCGTAAACTATAGCTTACACCTCGGCTTATTACAGAGTGAATAACTCACTTATAGGAAATTCATCAAGCTTTCTTTTTTATAATTACAAAATTATGTTCTGAATATCGCCCTATAAATACGTTACCACTCTATGAAAAACTTTTGGAATTATCACTTATAATCTCCCTAGTGCTTGAATTATTGCCGGAAATTTTTCGAGTACATGAATTTTTTGAAAATTACCTGAGTCGCGCAGCGACGAGGGTGATTTTCTTAAAAAATTCATGTACGAGATAAATTTCCAGCAATTAATTCAAGCACGCGGGGGATTCGGTAAGAAAATTTCACACCAAAATATATTAAATTAATGGTTAATTCAACTGACTTGTAGATTATTCTGAGAGAAAACAAGTTGTAACATCAGTGAGTCAAGCATAGGTAGATTTGATTGATATACATTTTTTACCGATGGACCTATTCATCGTTGAAATGCAAGTTCTCAAAATATTTTCAGACACATTCGAAATATTTAGTGAATATATAATTATGAAAAGATCAACTAATTCAATTCATACAGAAACACAACATTCTTATTGAGCAATAATCTGGTTTCCGCAAATCATGTTCATGTGAAACCGCTCTACAATTTCTAATATCACAGTGGAAAACTGACATATATAACAAAAAAACTATTGGAATTGTCTTCTTAGATTTTAGACGTGCATTTGAAACGATAAATAGAGAATTATTAATAATGAAGCTGCAAAAATATGGTTTATGCCAGAATGTTCTAAAGTGGTTCAGATCATATCTAAAGAAAAGAAAACAAATTGTTAAATATAACAACATATTTTCAACAGAAATAGAAACTGAATTTGGTGTACCTCAGGGTTCAGTACTAGGTCCAATTCTTTTCATACTATTTATCAATGATATTATTCATCATATTAAACATTGTCAGATAATGTTATTCGCGGATGACACAATGCTGTATTATACTGGTGAACCCAAGGATATGGAGTATTTTCTAAATGAAGATTTACAGAGTATGTTCATCTGGCTGAAAAATAATGGATTGATGCTGAATATGGATAAAACTAAATTTATGGTAATGTCAAGTCGCCATAATCTAAAATACCTTAAAGAACAAAAAATTACTTTCAACATAAAAATAGATGGAAACAAGATAGATGAAGTGAACAATTTCAAATACTTAGGAGTGATTCTAAGCAGTACTTTAGACATGTCTCAACACTGTGATTTTGTGAAACGGAAAATTGCCAGAAAAATACATTTTTTATATAGGCTGGACAATAAGGTGTCCTCCTTTTCAAAACTAACAATTTATAAATCAATCATAGCTCCTCACATTGATTACTGTGGAACACTTCTATTTTTCATGATAAATGAACAAGTCAATATATTGCAAAAAGTTCAAAATCGTGCTATGAGAGCCGTTCTAATGTGCATCAGAAGAACATCTATTCAGTTCATGCTTGATACATTATCGCTGATGAGTATAAAACAGAGAATCGCATACAATATGTTAATTTTTATATACAAATTAAATCATAAAATGCTACCCACATATCTAACCCAAGAGCTGACATATATCAATGAAGTCCATTCACATGAAACAAGAAGTAGATCGGCAAATAACTTCTACATCAATTCAAAATGTGATAACTTATTCAATAAAGGATTAGCACTCTTCAATAGTTTACCAAATACCATTAGAGAGACGTCATTGAATACTTTTAAAAAAGAATGTTCCATCTATGTGACAGAAAAATATTGAACAATAATATACCTACATGAAAATAATGTAACAAAATATACATTGTAATATTTAGTATGTAAGTATTGTGTTTGTTTGTTTGATTGTAAGAGCTTAATTGCTAATAAAGTGTAATATATATATAAATAAATTTTTAGGGTTGAAGCCATGTCCCTCCAAAATGTATAATTGTGGTTTTATGATCATGATCTCTACCGACAGTTTATGAAGGAAAATTTCCATGCCGATTTATTGGGTTGATATAATGTATATTGTACCAAGTGGACAGGAAGAAATGTCATTACGTATTATGCAATCAGTGACAAATAAAGACTTCATAATACTTGTCTGATTGCTACTTCTGTGCTTGCACATTTTCATTTATTTATATTCTAGATACCACGACAATTAATACTCTGTACATTATAAATTATATTTGGTATTTTTTTTGCAGTAAGACATTTCAGTGTAGTATGTAAACTCCAGGATAAAAATAGTCAGCGTTATCTGTCATGGACGAGTATCTTAAATAAGGAAAATAAAAGTGGAACGCCAAAGAAGGAAGAGAATGTAAAAAAACAGGAGCCTGTTCTGAAAGTTGTCTCAGAAAGTTTAACAAACAATTTGAATTCAGAAACGACGGTGGTCTTAGATAATATCAAGGAGAAAAGTTTACAGGAAGAAAATAAAGCAAAATGTGAAAAAAAGACAACGTCGGATTCAATAAAAAAACTCAAAGAAAAGATTATTGGCAAAGTAGAAAAGGAAGCCGAAGTTAAAGGTATAAATAGTTCTTAGGAAAAGTAGTAAAAAATCTTTGTTGAACAAAATGTTTTTAATTTCAGCATTAAAAACTGAAAATTGCTTCAAAAGTACCAGAGATGTTAAGTCGAAACGTATATAGAAAAACTGTTATAATGGACCAAACTTTATTCTCAGCTTTAAGACTTATTCAGGGTCAGTTAGGCGAGTGATAAACTCGACTGATACTAATTTTCAGAAAATTCATAAAAATCTACGATTATTACAGACCCTGAAGAAGTCTTGAGGCTGAGACAAAAACTTGGGCCGTAATAATCAAGAGTTTGTTATTCTTTTCATGTTCTAACTGAAGATCTGTCAGTCCCTTCATCTAAAATAGTGCCAAAACTTCGACATAGAATTGAAAGATGGGTTATCAATTTGTTTTACAAATCTATTGATATGAACTCTTCAATTTTCGGCTTAGTTTTTCTAGTAGAAAAGACTGAATTGATACGTAAACGAGTTTATATGTTGTGTCTAAGAAATGACTTTTTGTGAAATAATTGAATATGGTCTTTTTTTTATGTATTTTTGTCGATTAAAATAACTTTTAGGAATCATTATCAACTTCAACTTCAACTTTTATTCAAAGAGTGTGTATAGTACATTGATGATCAATTTTATATTTTACCACCTAAAGACTGAAAGAAGGTACCTAAGCGATTATGGCTTGATTTGTACCTTATTTCCATCTCGTGGCGGCATATTACAAATTTTAAGGTATTTTGTCGACAACAAATAGTTTTGTGATTCGTTTCGTAGAGTTTCAGAGAATTTCCAGATAAGCCGGTATATGTTCGTTGAAATAAGATTATCATTACATCACATACAACATACTTTATTCCCTTTCCTTTGTTAAATTAGTATGTATTATTTTGTAAAATGGTCATTATCAACAAATTGTTTTCAATTACGAACTGCTTTATTAATTCTTTATATTTTTTAAAATGTGTATTGTTTTTCAATTCCAGAGGTAGAACATTATAAAGTTTAGGTCCAAAATAAAAAATGGTTTTTTGCGTATGACCCTTTTTAAACATTGGAACATATGCGTGAAGATTTTGCATACTCCTGGTGTTATTACTTTTAGTCATGTAAAATAAGGACTTATTAGTATACATCCAGAAAAGACAATTTGCGGCGTATAGACTCCTTACATTAAGTAGATTACTTTCAACATAAAGTTTTTGTGTATCAGACAGTTTAGATTTTTTGTAAATGATTTTTATGATTGTGTTCTGTATCACTTGAACGCTGTTTAGTACATTTTCAAACATGCCACCCCATATTGTGATGCAGTATCTAAGAACCGATTCAACCAGCGAATTATATACAAGTAACAAAGATTTCTTAGTTAGGACGTCTCTTAGGTTGTAAAATTTATATGCTAAGTGCCTAAGCCTAGTAACAATGTATGAAACATGAACATCCCATCTCACATGCTGATCCAGAAACACCCCTAGATATTTAATATTCGATATTTTTTCAATTGTTGGACAATTACACATGTCACCAGTACAATTTGGAGTATGAATATTTAGTTTTTTTTCATCTGGTTGGTCAGTATTTAATATGGTGAAGGTTATGAATTTTGTTTTATTCACATTGAGGTTGAGAAGATTATCATTCAGCCACAACTTTATATTTTTTAATCCATTTTCTGCATCTTTATAAACCTGTTGCCATGTGTTTCCTCTGTAGACTATTGCTGTGTCATCGGCATAAGATATGAGGTGTCCTTTAAAATTGGTGATACTACTTATACTGTTAATATATATCAGGAAAAGTATTGGACCCTGTGCCCTGAGGCATATTTCACGTGGTTCACTGATACAGTTGCCGACTTTTACAGATTGAACTCTGTGTGTCAGGTAATTTTTCAAAATTTTTAATGCTGGACCACGAATTCCGTATGTATAAAGCTTGTCAAAAACTTTATTGTGTGAAACAGTGTCAGATAGCTAAGCATCTTTCTGAATTGTCCAAGGCCATTGTTGTTTTCTTGAATAAATCCAGTTATTATAAACTTATTTGATCATCAAAATTGAATTTTTTAGGTTTGTTCCCAAATGCTTGTGCATAATTTAAAAAAATTGTTCTACTATGACTCCTGCTGTTGCAATGGTCTATATTTTACAACTGCTTTGAATTATTTTGAAACTTTTCAATTTTTAAGAGTCATAATTGATCAAATTTCACGAGTGGGGTAAAATTTTATGAAAAAAGAAAGAAAATAATATGTATTCTCTAGTAAAACGTGGAAACTTGGGGTTCCTACTAGCTTCTTCATTTTTATTATTTTCTCGAAAAAGATTATTTTTTTTTATTTCCGAAAAAAATAAATTTCTATTGTGACTCCTTGAATTCAAGAAGTAATAAAAAAATTCAATGAAGTTGTAAGATATGGACTATTGCAAAAGGAAGAACTTAACAGCCTTTTGAATTTTTTACTATAATTTTGGCAACAAACCTGAAAAGCTCTATTTTATTAATTTAATTGTAATGCCCTTTCGGCGCTACGTGTCACTTCGGCTTCGAGCCCAGGGGTCCAGGGGTCACTATGGTATTGACCAAAAACACTGTGGCCAGTAAGAAAGATTTTACCTTCCTTTCCTGGTTTCGAATCCTGAGTATCTGCTGCTAATAGTTATTCATAAATCAAGGCGTTCAATTATTAAACATAAATACAATTGAATGTAACTCAATATCTGATCTTGATGAACATTTTAGAAATATTGAAGAAACAAAATCATTGAAAATACTTCACCAAAATATAAGAAGCGTATTGAAAAATATAGATGAACTGAAAATCCATTTAAATCGATTGGAATATCATTAAGACATCCTCATCCTACCGGAAATGTACTAGACAGCAGTATAATTCAATTAGATCAGTTTGAAATGAAATACAGCGAGGGAAATATAAATAAAAATGGAGTGATAATTTATATTCATAACTCGCTGGAATATAATAATGAAATAGTTTCAATTGGGCCACGTAAACGCATCCAAACTTTACTATATCTTGAAAATACAAAAATCATAATCACTTCTATATGTAGACCGCCATCCAGCAACGTTGAGGAATATGTTGAAAACTTAAGAGTGTACTTAGAAAAAACAAAGCGAACATGATCATATGAAACACACATAATAATTGGTGATATAAATATTGATCTGAACGACGACTCTGAATTGGTTTCCAATCATCTTAATCTGATGGCTGAATATAATTTCGTTTCTCTAATTAACAAAAACACACGAACTCAAGGTAAATCTTCTAGTTGCATAGATGGCACGTCAGTAGAAACGTAAACAATGAGAGCTTGAAACAAAATATTCGAAGTTATGATTGGAGTTTTTACTACAATATTGAAAATATAGAACATAAAACCAAGTACTTCATAGAAACAATCAATTACCTAATTGAGAAAACATAATCGTAACAAAACATAATCGTAACAAAACAAAAGAGAAACCAAATGAAGTGTAAACAGTGAATAACTAATGGATTAATAAATTCTTTCCAAAAATAAACAGATTATATTTCGAGCATAAAATAGATCCTGAAAATCGAGATAAAAAATAAATTTACTTGAATTATAGAAAAATAACAGACAAACTCATAAAAACTGCAAAAAGTAACTTTTACAAAAAACAGACAAAAATAAAAATATCCCTAAAAATGTATGGAATGTTTTGAAAGAACTGAATAAGGTGGAATCACATTAGAGAAATACTCAGCGATGATGGAAATTTATTAAAAGAAAGCAAACCCATTTCGGAGGCATTAAATAATTATTCAAAAGTAGGTGAAACAACACGAAAAAATCCTTAAACCCAACACTCCATCCCCAAAGATAAAGCGGTTACAGAACTCATTCTATTTAGCACCTGTGAAATTAGACAGAAATTATTGACATAATAAAATCACTTAAAACGAAAAAAGCACTGGGAATAGGTGACATTAGAGCGGAAACAGTTAAAGCGATAGCTCATGAGTTAGGACCTTTCTTAGTAAGTCTTATCAATGATATATTCAAAAAAGGAAATTGTCCATCGTATTTCAAAAGAGCAGTTATAATACCCATACTTAAAAAAGGGCCAAAGAATACAATTTCAATTTATAGACCAATATCACTGATTACAACTTTTGCGAAATGTTTTGAAAAAAACCTTGAAAACAAGATTATCCAACTACCTCACCAGATATAAGAGGGAAATGTTGCTTCTGCCTGCCTAAAAAAAACTGGGAACTAATAAATTCAAAACGATTCCTAAAAGTTATTTAAGACTAAAAAAAAACAACGCTTTTTGATAAACACAAAAATATTTAGAAAAAAATTAAAATTTTTAATTATTTTAGATAGATATTTAGAATTTCTACGTGGGCCTGAAACTGAATTGTAAACAATTTTTTCGAAAAACTTTTTTTGTTAAATTCAAAAATAACGCAACCTTTTGCCCATTCAAAATTTTTGAAAATTGCTGTCATATTGGTGGTTACCTGACATATGCCAAAATCTATTTTTAGTTTTCCCAATATGCCAAAACTTTTTTTTTCTGTGAAGTATTTTTTATAAGTGATAATAATAAAAAAATACATATTGAAAATAGGAATGTGCCAGCTGGGCGTTTGAGTGATTGCTGAAATTTTGGCCGTTATCTTCCTTCTCCCTTGATACCGGGTAATTAGGAATGACATATCTTGAAAACCACCATTTCGTAATACTTTTATTATTTTGAGCTGTTTTCTACAACTCACTTTTGAAAGTTACTATATTGATCGTATCTTTGTTTTTTGGATCACACTAGTCCTCTAAATCTATTGAAATCTATTGATTCAAAATATGTTTGTTTTATATGTGGGTTCCAGCTAAACCCATACCAAAGAAACGAAAGCGTTTGGATCTTTCTGTACAGTCCCTAGAAAGAAACTTCATTACACCAGTAAAAGCAATGTCAGATTTTTTATTAAAACCATCTGATTTGGAATCTCTTCCAAAGACGAAAAGGCGTTCTCCGTATGAATCTGAACCACCTATAACCGTTTATTGGAGAAGGGATGTTGAAGCAAAAGCTCTTGAAATTTGGAAATCTCATGAGAATCTACAAAAAGAACTGTTCAAAAGAGATCTAGAAAGGAAAAAGTACCAACAAAGTAAGTATCAGAGTTAAATCCATACTGATCACTGACAAACTAAAATGGGAAACTCTCATTTTCAAAACTGTTAAAAACACTTATACACCTATTTCCAAAGAATTCTCTACAAATACTGTATAAGGCATTTATTGGAATACACCATAGAAATATATATTATACAGTGCCAGTCCAAAGTCCGTTTCCCCCCTGCTAATTTTTAAACCACCTGGTATATCGCAACGAAATTTGGAAGTCTTAAATAGGAAATGAAAACCTACATTTTCATGAAAAAGTCACAGCTAAAAGTTTCAAAATGGCAGCTGAGCGCCATCTTCAATAATTTTTTTTAAATAGAACACTCGATATATCATTGCATGATCGGTTAGGGACAATCATAAGGAATCCAACAATACCAAGTTTGATACTATTATCTCTAAAAACTATGGAGATATCGCCTATTATTTTCTCCATAAGCCGAATGAGTGGGAGAGAGAAACTTTTTCTGGCGGGTCAATAAATTCTCTCTCCCACTCATTGAGCTCATGAATAAAATATTAGGCATCAAACTTGGTATTGTTGGATTCCTTATAATCATCCCTAACTGATTATGTAATAATATACTGTGGGAGTTCTATTTAAAAAAATTGTTGAAGATGGCGCACAGCTGCCATTTTGAAACTTTTAGCTGTGACTTTTTCATGAAAATGTAGGTTTTCATTTCCTATTTAAGACTTCCAAATTTCGTTGCGATATACCAGGTGGTTTAAAAATTAGCAGGGGGGAAACGGACTTTGGACTGGCACTGTATACTTACTCTAGAACGCTCATCCAACCAAGCATCACGGCGAAAATCATGCCGTGTATGCAACCTGTTTACGTTGTGCGCATGTTCGTGATAAGTTTAGGTAGATCGTTGCCAAGTTTTTCGTCATGAGGCAATGAAACGCATGTCATTTAAAAAAGAGACAATTTTCTGTGCATTCAAGACTTTTTCAAACCGAAATAACCTAAATAAAAAATCTGGATGAAATCAGAGATCATCATCTACGTGGTTTGTATATGTAAGACATTGAATACATTTCTATTCCAATCGGTCGTCAAATTGATTACCTTGTGGTGTTGCCGATTTTATCACCACGGCTCGGAGAATTAAGTCAGCTGTACAGTGGCGTTGCCAGGGGAGGGGCCCAGAGGGCCTGTTCTCCCCCTGTCCCCGATCTTTGAAAGTTTCGATTTGAATTGCAAGATGATATTATGTATAAGACTTTATGCTAGCATCTTCCCAAAGACAAATTCTGGCTACGCCACTGAGCTGTGATGATATAGAAAACAAAATTTGACTGTTGATGGATGTTGATCATGCTATACCCCTGGAGGGCAGTTTATTGTACTGAATCAAACCATGGTTGAAAAGTAATTAATTTTCTAGTTTTGTAGGTGTAAAGCCTAAAAGCAGGATGGGCACATTCAGTATTATCTTTCTTTTCCTAAATCATTAATATTATTGAAATGGCTATTAATGATTGAAAAATCTTCATAGTGTGAAGAGTATAGTTTATGAAAGTTTTTCTTTCCGAAACTTTTTGTCGTTTGTTACTGCGTGGTTTTTTAGATATATTCACTATGAAACGAAGATTACGGGACTTCAGAAGAGAAATGGGAAAATCGCCTGATGCACCTGTAGAAGAATCTGGTTTATTGGGAAGATCAGGAAGAGTAGTTATAACTGCCATTGCCATGTAAGTTTTATATAGATATGGTGCGACACAAATCACACCAGGAATCCAATATCAATTTTGTGTAATTTTCATATCAAACGGAAGAAAATGAAAATGAGATATGCCAACTTATTTCATAACCAATATAGGTACTGAATCTCGTTGTTACTTGGTAATTTGAATTATTTTAAATATAATACTTTTTGAACATTTTCAGAAATGGAACGAATTTTTTATTCAAATTACTTGCATGGGCTTATACAGGATCACACAGCATGTTTTCAGAATGTATTCATTCATTAGCTGATACAGTTAATCAACTAATTTTGGCTTATGGAATCCACAAATCAGTGCAGGTAACTTTTTTCCAGAAAAATATATGTTATTCCTGTTCAGTATTGAAAATTGAAAAAAATTGAGTTACTCTTGCAATTATATAAATTTTATTATCAAAACTAACATCATTTAAAAGGAGTACATACTATATTATTTCCATTTTCAAATACATTTACATAACTCTTTTTATATTTCATTATGTCAACAACATTGATAGCATCAAAATCTATTGAATTCATAAAGATGAAAATAATAGTAGTAAATGTCATTTATCAGTAAATAGATATGAAAGTTTATCGACTTTTTGAAACTTTACCGTATCAACTTTATGTATCACCATATGTTTGATTTTAGTGCTTGAAAATCTGCTTGACAGAGTTGGTCTTGTTCTATCAAAAATGCCATATAGTGGTTTTAATATGAGTTCGTAGAAAAAGTATGATATGTAACACATTAATTTCTCTAGACATTCGGGTATTTACTAGCTCTACTACGTTGCTCTTATGCTTAAAATATTCGTTACTGAAAGGAAGTTTATTACTTTTCTTTATTTACTGATCCCAAGAAACATTTCCGTTTATAGAGGAATAAAAAAACTATACATAAATGGAATAATTGCAATTAATAATAATATGATGCACAAATCAATGTAGAAATCAAAATAATTATTAGAAAATGATGACAAGAATAATTTGAGAAATAAGTCAAATCAAACAAAGCAAAGCAAAAATGAGTCAAAGTTGAAATATGAGAACTGATAAATTGTCTGTTTATAATACATTTCTTAAGTTCATTTCTGAACTTAGTTTCAGTACTTATTTCTTTTAACGGTTGTAGTTTTTTATTATATTTTTTAATTCCCTCATAAAAATTGACTTTTTGCCAACGTTTCATTTGACATGTAATATGTTTATTTTATTGGAATTTTTCGTTTTATGGTAATGTATAGTTGAAAAATTACCAAAAGTAAGACCCGTATGTTTTTTTCTGTATAAACATAGTGAATGAAAATTTAAATTCTTGATTCATTCAATGAACGAAGATTCAGTAAGTTATTTGGTTTGTATAGTTTTTATGAATACGTTCTTAAAGTACTTACACACAGTATAAGAATGGGTGAGAAGCACAAAAATATTAATGAACACTAGAACGCCAATTCAGGCTAGCTAAAATGACCCCCCCAAGGTGAACTCACCAACTACTGAGTTTGTGTAATGGACAGTGGACACAGTGTAATCGACATTTATAGTCTGTCTTTGAGAAACGATATCGGTGAAAAATGTTCGAAAATCACACAAAAGTGTAGGTTGATACATTTGCTCTATCAGGGATCCATCACCCATCTCAATAATATTTTGCATACTTACATATGTATTTTTACCTGCTGAATGAAACTTTCTGCTTGTTCTTACTTTCCAATTTATGGCCCTTCAAACGCCATAAAAGGTTCCTTCTTTTTTTTAAATAAAACCTTGTAATGTATGAAACCACGAAAAAAAAAATTGTAAAAATTTTGGAGTATAATTTTTTTTTTCAATTACTAATGCCCATTTCAGACACATTTTCAACTTTTCAGGGTGTTGTATAAAAGCGGAGGTACTCATAGACAATTTTTTTTAAATGGGATATCCTGTATTTTTTATCCGAAATATTTTAGCCATTCCATCGCTGTACGGAAAATAAAAATAGGTTGCAGCTTTGTCAAGTGAGTTATGAGTTATTTCTATATTTTTACCACCATTTCAAGGGACAGTTACTCTATTTAATTCGATTATAGGAATATTGCCTTCACACAGTACAATCAAGGTTCTACAATGACCATGATATGCGAAAAATGCGCTTGTTTATTCGAGTGTGGCTTGTTCTTGACTGATCCCCGGAAATGATCGACGTACCTTCCTTGTACATGTCCATAGGAAAGTGTCAACAAAAATTACTTTCAATAACAACAATAATAATAATAAATGTAATGTACAATCGACCGATGTCCTTCAGCCTTATTTTAATTAATCTAACATGATCTAATAAATAAAACACTGGTCAAGTCGGGAGATCTCGCTGGCCACTGAATTGGTCCTCCCCGATCTATCCGTTTTTGGTGAAATATTGTTCAAGGTGGTCCCAAACTTCTCTATTATAGTGTGCATGTGCAACATTCAATTGAAACTTTGGAATATGGTTCACCGAGTCAGGAAGATCACCTTGCAGAAATCGTAAACATCACCCCCCTGTCAAATTCTCAGTGCCATATTATCCAATAGGCTGACATAGGCTATAGCCTAGGGCGCCGTGAAAGAAATAGGCGCCGACTGCCGACTAACAATTCGTGCAACTTTCCTAGTTTAGTAGCGCCAAACTGATGTCAGTCTAGGGCGCTCAAATGTCAATCCGGCCCTGCCAATGCTGCTCAAAGAAAAATGATCCAATCAGGTATTCATGGAATATACCTCCACAAATATTTAGCGACCACTTATGTCGAAAGTTGGAAACTAGAATTTCATACAGATTTGCTATAGTGAAATGTTAATTAATTACTGAATATCGGTCCCTCAGTTACTGATAAAACGATTGCAAGTTGATTTTCTCCTGTCAAAACCGTCTTTTTTCTTGTAGATTAATCATAATTCACACTTCCTGCGCATTCAAATTTTTCTATCAATGTTTTGAAGCTTATATATTGCTTATCAATTCTTCTTGGGAATAATTCATTTCAAACACTCAACATCAAACACTAAACATTGTCGAAACGGAATTAAACCAACCAACAGTGAGAAACACTTGTTACAGTCGCTTTTTCAACTGAGGTAAGTTGCTTAAAAACTCTTGTGTAGCAAATTATATCTATAAAACACTAGAAAACAAATGAAATGATGGTGTGCTTTTTTCATGTATTGCATACAAAATTAAATGAATGAAACAATATAATAAGTGGAATATACGGAATTAGTGTCCCAGGTAGTTGTAATTGTTACTGATATAAATTTCAGAAGAACTAAGGAGGGTACCTATGCTTTTGATAGGGAAATTTGGGCTATTCCCGAAAAAATATTAAAATTCGTTCAAATGCTCAGAAATGAGTAATATAGTAGTAGTACATTTTCATTTTTTTCAATATAGAATGCAATATGTTCTCATCAATTATTTTCAAAAAAGTGGCAACATATGGTTCTTGAATTCATTCAATAAATAATTGTCAGAACTGAACATTTTCCATCTAATGAATATCATAACCCAGAATAAGCAAATAAGCTGTGTTGCCAAAAAGCATATTTTATCATTTTTTGCCTTCACAAATCTGCTGTTATATTTGAAGATGTTTCGGAATGAATTAGAAGATAAAATTTTGGAAAAATGTTTCTCATTTATAGACCTAAACGTGTGCAAAATCTTATGACAGGGATTTGTGTGATTGATGACTTGTTTATTTTGTGGAAATTCATGATCACTTTGATGAAACGAAAGAACACTCTTTTGTCTTATTTCCACTAGATTTTTTTTGTTAAGACCGGTTTCGGGTTTTATCCCATTATCAAGTATAAAAACTAACTTAAGTTAGTTTTCGTTTCATCAAAGTGATTATGACAGGGAGCAGATGGCCCAGAAAAGCATATCTTCCTTTTGCTTAAATGCAACTAACCAGAATAACTAATATATTTCATATACCAGTCTTCAAATTCAAGAACATGGAACAAATTACTGAAGCACATCGCTATTTCATTTGTTTCGTCTCGAAAAACATCTAAACAATATCTAATCAATATCTTAAACTCATTTTAATTTTTTCTCCTCACCATTCCATTTCCGTGTCTACAAAGTGTTCAATCATTATTTTTTTCATGGTCAACTGAGAAGATAAGACACGTAGACGTACCTATAGGAAACAATTTTTAAAATTTCTGCGCCACTACAGATATTGGAAGCAGTCTACCAGACATCATCAGCTTTATGATATATAGGTGTGTGAATACTTCAGATTTTTATCATTGCGTCATTGTACTAGGTGGGTTTTTTAGGAGACTTGATAATAAACAGTAAGTCAGTTCTCTAAATTGAAAAATAATATAACAAAAATATAAAGTATCAAGTTAAATTATTTGTTTCTACCGTCTTTTCTAACATAGATATTGGTATTTCTATTTATAATGCTTCAGTATAGTGGTTTCTGCAGCAGGTGTCTTTATCAGTCTTGGTCTCTTAGATTATACGAAGTACCTGGTAGGCGATAACAATTCGAGATGTTCTTATGAGGCCAAGGAAATGCTTCATGTAAAACCTTTGATTATATGTGAACAGAGAAAAGGGCCATTAGATGAACTGAACATTTTGGCTCTATGTATTCAGACCACTGTTCTAAAGGCAAACATTATTTTTTACATTTATTTGTTTGAAGTAAAACCATCAATTTATGTCACATAATAATAATAATAATAATAAATAATTTTATTGGGTAGACATACAGAGCATAATACATAAATGAAATTATGTCGATATGACACTCAAATGGCAGAGTTCAATTCCACGATTAGATCGCTTATTGCTCTTCCACATAATAGTAGTAATTCTGTAAGTTAAGTGTTAATTTTCACACATTTAACATATCTGCTTACACGTTTGTGTAATTTTACCAGACATGTTATTATGTGAACATCGGCATACAGCTTGCAGAATTACCACTACATTCGAATATTTTTTACAGAATAACCAAATATGTAAATATATGTGATTAACATTCAGTAAATTTGTATTCGACAGGGCCCCTGACTGGAAAGTTTTGGGGTAGTTCTGATTTCCTCCATTTCACACATTTTTTGGAGTGTTGAATCCGAATCTGAAGTTTGCTAATTAAATTTCTTGACGGAACATTAAAAAAAATGCAAAAAATGGTAAAAAAATCAATTTTTCTGTAGTTTTTCGATTATAACTCGAAAATTATCAGTTTTTTGTAAAAAACTTCTCCATTCAGAATGGAAGTATATAAAATTTCCTACAAATTCCACTATTGAGGTTTTTTCCGACAAACAGTTCGAGCTTAAATGCCAAATAAAAATTGGCGTATTTCAGCTGAGGCAGCAAACACCCACTTTTTCACTCCAAAACTCTTATTGACTATTTCATGACATTTTTAGTAAATTTCTAAAGGAATTATAATGTAATAAAACAAAAAGTACTCTTGTTCGTCATTGGAGCAGTTTCAATCAAAGGACTCATCTGAGGTTAAGTCGATGACGGCTAGTGACAGTGCGATAAGAAAGGAGTGTTTGAGAGTCTCAAACAACGCAAAACGGTTCTGTGCCATTCAGGGCATTACTTGCTCCTTCTCGGGCAAGTGTATCGGCCTCTTCATTGCCTCTATAACCTGTGTGTGCTGGTACCCAGGCTAGGGTCAGTCTGTTCTGACTGATGAGCTCTTTTAGGGTTTCTATGCAGCCCCAAACAAGTATTGAGGTAACTTGCATTGAGTTGACTGTTTTTATTGCAGCTTGGCTATGTGAGTATATGACAATGTATTTTTCTGAACACTCATGCCTTATTAGCTCTTGTGCACAATGGTGTATTGGGACGATTTCCGTTTGGCATATCGTCGCTTGTTTGTCCAGGCTCAATTGGATTTTCATATTTCGCTTGGTTCCGTAAATGCCGGCTCCCGAACCTTTATCATTTTTGGGAGGTCCCTCCTTCCACGCATCCCTCTCTGTTATACTTGTCTTGAAAGTTTTGTCACATCTATATCTGGGAAGTATGCCATCTTATGGCATTCCTGTAACGGGTCATTTTCAACTTTTCGTATAGGTTGTTGTAGTATTGCATATGGGTGCTTGTCCTGACCTGGCTTCGCCTTGTATGTATATGTGTAGGGAAGGCAGGTTGAGCAAGACCTCCAAGGCGGCTGTTGGGGTGGTTCTTATTTCCCTGGTGGCACTTAGTCTTTGCAGTCCTCCGAACCGTCGAACCATTCCTGTCACCTGTCACCATACCACCGAACTATACGTTATCATGGGTAAGCTCCGAGACTGTCCTTGCAATAATCGCGAGGTCGTCGGCATATCCTAGGCAATGAAAGCCTCTGGAAGATAGCCCAAAGTAGGGGCGATTGCACCCCTCCCTGCGGACATCCCCTGTTTGCTCTAGGTGTTAGTGTTATTCCGCCGATTGCTAATGACCCTGTTTTTGACCCTGTTTTTGAAGTTAGCGTTTATCCACTGGCACAGTAGGAGAGGAACCCCTTTTTTACTAGAGCGTTTGCTATAGACTCGGTGGATGCATTGTAGAAGACACCCTTAATTTTTATGAATGTTGTCATGGCTATCTCTTTACTGATAGCCCACCTGATACTATTTGGTCTCGATATTTCCTTAGCAAGCCTCCATTCCAAAGTTTTTCACCTGTTTGGATGGAAAGTGTGCTTCTGTGAGCATTCTTATACTTTCCTCGAATGTTGTAGTATAGGCATTGTCATTATTTTTCGAGAAACCTACTTGTTTACAGTAACTTCTTTGGCTAAAACCTTATGGATTCTTGAGCACGTGATTGTCTTCTGGCCCTACTAATTTCTTTGTTGTACTGCGTGAGTTTAGCATATGTGGTCCAATATTGGTTGAATTTTACTCTGTTGAAAAGCTTCTGCACCCTACCTCTGAGGGTTCCTAGATGCTCATTCCACCAAACCGTTTTGTTATTTTGAGCCTTTTTTTCTCATGACAGCTTTCGTTTTAGGCTTCGACTATTGCCTTGTCCACTTCGTCTACTGCCCTCTCAAGTCTCTCCCTGTCTCGATTTCAGTCACGGGCCTCTCGAGAGACTGAGTTACGCTGAGTATCTTTTCCAGTTTCTATATTTGACTGAAGTATGTGGTGGGGTAACTAGATCGTATAATATATGATATATAATAATGTAATCATTTGAAATATTTTTTAAAAATTTTTGTTAAAATATCGGACCTCATTAAATAACTTGTTTGTAATTTTTAAAAAAGTGACATGTACCTTTATTGTATGATTTAAATAAAGTATGCGCAGAGAACTGGGGGGAATCCACTAATTAACTTCAGTAATAAATTAGAGTTTTGTAGTGAAAAAGTGGGATTTTCTCATGTCAGCTGAAATATGACAATTTACAAGTAGTCCTTGAGCCCGAATGGTTCGTCGTAGAAAAAAACGTAAAATTGTAGAAAATGTTATGCTCTTTCATTCCTAAGAGGAAAGTTATCAACGAAAAATTTGTAGTTTTCAACTTATAAGCAATAAACCGCAGATGAAAGAGATTTTTTAGTTTTTTTTGCATTTTTTTCTATGTTCCATCACGAAAATTTGTTAGCAAACCTCAGATTCGGAATCAGCACCCCAAAAAGCATAGAGAATGGAAGTAATCAAAACTACCCCAAAACTTTCTTGGTAGAAATACAATTTGATTAGATTGATTCGTTGTTTGAAAATAACAAACAGAATTACCACTATGTAATCTGTTTTATTTGAAGAATAACAAGGTTACGAAATATTTCGAATTTGGATAGCCTGTTATATCGCAAACATACCCGAATGAATATTTCTCCACAACGTTACAGAATTTGCCAATTCTGAAACCATATTTGATAACAGAATGGTAGCATTCACACTCTTGATATTGTACAAATATTCTACAACACTTGCTGTCTCATGCATTTTGCATGTATTTCATTCAATCACTTGTATAATAATAAATTTCTGACATTGTTGTAGTAATAATTATGTAAGCCTTGACTGGCATCATGTGAGGCAAGATGTGAATTGAAATGTCCAAATCATTTTTTGTTGGCTTTCCATTTTGTTTCTATGTGAAACAGAATATACAGAATATACTATTCCACAATTGAATCAAATGAAAAAACGATGCCCTACAAATCACACTGATATGGTGGTAAAAATAAGAAAATGACTCATAACTTGTCAATGCTGCCTGCAATCGATTTTGATTTTCTCTACAGCTGTGGAAAGGCAAAAGAATGCAGAAGAAAATTTCCTATAAAAAATGCATGGTGATCCATTAGAGACCATCAGAATTTAGTTATGTCGCACATTGATGTTCTTTTTTTAAGTTGAATTGAATTATTCTACTTTTAATTTTAGTAGAAAAGGTTTTGTTTTACGTGAAACAACTATTGTTGTTTTGTGAAAATCAACAAATGAAGTATTGAATATATTGTTACAGACCTGAAATATGATAAAGACTTCTCCTCTTGTTTGAGATCGAAGAATTAGATGGAAAAATCTAGAAGCACTAACTTTTGTTCTGGATCAATCATCGAACATTCTTATTGTGTTCTATTTATTTCTTCATTTTTCTAGAACTTTATTTATATACAGTGTGACCCATTTAAGATGGAAGCACCCTTATAAAACTTACATTTTTCAACCAATTGAAATAATTTTTGTTTCGTTAGGTAGACATCCAAGAAGTCTACTAGGACACCAAATTTCATGAATAAATCTCCAGTTCCAGGGCCAACTAATTTTATTTTTCAAGGTAAAATATCTAGAAAAATTACAAGCGATTTTTTCAGAAAAAATCTGACTACACCACTGGATTTGCGACATTTTCAAATGGTTCATATGTAAATTACGTTGAAATGCCTCAATGAATGAAAAAGTTATAAGGGAATTAAATTTGAAAAATATGCTGTTTAACCCACCAATTCAATTTCAGAACTTTAATCAAAAGTTTGACTACACCACTGTATTGAGGGTGTCTCGAAATATCACTGACTATAATTTCATTGAAATCTGTTGATAAATAAAAATTATGAGATAAAATGACATTTTCCTGAAAATCCATTAATATATTTTTCAAATTTTATTATCTTATAATTTGTTTATTTATTTACAGATTTCGATGAAATTTTGACTAGTGATATATCGAAACCTCCTTAATACAGTGGTGTTTTCCGAATTTTGATAAAAGTTCTGAAATTGAATTGGTGGGTTGATTAAACGGCATATTTTTCAAATTTCATTTCCTTATAACTTTTTTATTGATTGACGCATTTCAACGTAATTTATATATGAACCGTTTGAAAATGATGCGAATCCAATGGTGTAGGCAGATTTTTTCTAAAAAAATCGCTAGTAATTTTTTTAGATTTTTGACCTTGAAAAATAAGATTAGTTGTCCCTGGAAATGGAGATTTAATCATGAAATTTGGTGCCCTAGTAGACTTTTTGAATGTCTACCTAACGAAAAAAAAAAATCATTCCAATCGGTTGAAAAATGTAAGTTTTATAAGGGTGCTTCCATCTTAAATGGGTTACACTGTATAAAAGCAATGCATTTGTGAGATGGAGTTAGTTACCTTGGATACAAGTATTTTGGTATCAGAACTTCAGTTTTGACAGTGACGTTAGTGACAAGTATTGTATTACAGTGTTATCAAGTGAAGTTTGAATAATAAAGGCAATTCCACACTAGTATACACTTATTTTTGAACCCGAAGACGCAACAATATGTTAAACTGTTGAATTCGTTTATCAATCTATGTTATCTAAATACAGTATACCTATGTACTCCCTGTTATACCTGTGGCACCTTCAAATGAATCATAAGTTTGGGAAAACGCAAATATTTCAATGAAGATCAACTCTATTTGACAATGCATTTAGAAAGAACTTTCGAAACGTAAATACTATATGTCCAGTATTGTTTTAGATAGCTGATTCCTATCACCCCTATGGATATTCGAATATGAAGTATGTGGCTTCGCTCATTTCTGGTGTGGGAATATTTTGTGTAGGAACTGGTTTATCCTTCTATCATGGAATAGCAGGTTTGATTAATCCTACTCCGGTTGTCGACTACTTTTGGGTGAGAATAATACAGACTGAAATCACTGAATAGACATCTGCTAGTAAACTTTGTAACTGAAGGAATGATGGAAATATTTGAGTTAAGCAAATTTTTTATAATGTGACATATCAGTCAAACTAATTATTAATGTTTACAAAGTATTTGTTTCCACAGTAACCATGTACAATCATGAGTTTTGCACATACAGTTCAAAAAGTTTGCACCATATGGAAAACTATTATCCATTTGTCAGAAAATTTTATTCCTTATAAAAATTGGTGCATTGCAGAAAACTTGCATATATTATATGTTTTCATAATTTTGAATTTTTTAACGGTATACAGGCAGGGTTGGCACTATTAAATCATTTTGATTTAAATCACGATTTAAATCAGATGATTTTTTCAATAAAAATCAATATTTTAATCAAATGTGTTTAATTTTATTTTCTTTCACAGAAATCAACATAATATCACAATTATATTTTAAAGTCTAGGGTATTTTATATCTGAGAAATCTATATCATTATTATAATACTTAAACAAAAAAACTAGCTTGCCAGCCTTTTCAATTCCCAGTCGGTTTCTAATTCACTATCTTACTACTGCCTCATTTGATAAAATAATTTTTTCATGATTTTACTTCATTTATTTTTGTTGGCCACATATATTGCTAAGCCACGGTTAATAATCTTTTACATTACTACATTTTATGCAAAAATATAGTTAAACTGTATGATGAAACGAAAAAATCAAAAAAATCGTGATAGATTCGGATTTTTTCAAAAAATCGTGCTTCATTCGATATCTTCAAAAAATCATGATTTTTTTTCAAATCCTGTATACAGCGGAGAACAAAAATAGAAAATTTTGACATTATCGAAAAAGTTTATTTAGAAAAGTTGTTTTGAATCGAAAACAACATTCAAATTCAAAATCATAGCCACCTACACGACAAAAAACACTTTTATCATTAAAATGGTCCTACAGTTGCAGATTTGTATTATTTAATCGTCAATAATTTATTGATTCAATAATTTCCTTTCATAAAATCACACTGATAGTTATTATGGACATATACAGGGTGAAATATCAAATTTACCCCAAAAAAACTAGTAAATATTTCAAAATTTTTTTAACAAACGTCGATATTCTAGTACATATGATAAATTAGACTAAATTTTGCATTGAAAGATCATTATAGGGATATGGAGAGAGGCACCTGAGGTGCATATATGAGGCTAGAACCATAAAAAATTGTAAAAAAAAATTCTTGCCGAGTTGGCTGTGATTCCAAATCTGAATATTATTTTGATTCTTCACAACTTTTCTAAATAAATTTCTTTGATAAGATCAAAAATAAGGGTAATTTACTTTTGATTAAAATTCCTATATTTTGTTTTCCTCTATACACTATTTGAAAATTCAGAATTTTGATAATTCAAATAAAAGTTTTCCGCTATGCACCATCTTTTATGAAAAATAAAATTTTCTGACAAATGCATATTAAAAAAGTATCCCATATGGTGCAAACTTTTTGAAATTCACGTATACATATAATAAAATGGGGTACAAGTCAATCATGTAGAAACTCACATGTGAAATTTGAGAGTAATCCCAGATCATTTGTATGATTTTTTGTTCGCTAACCTTCCCAGACGCGCCACTGGATGAACCACCTATATTGTGTCTGTTAAGATACGATCTCTCAATCTATGGTTCCATGCTAATTAACAACTGAACGCGCAGTATATCAGTTTCAGGTCATTACTCACCGTGTTTAATGAGACATTTATTTCGATGTATTTTCTGTAATCATTTGTTGAAAGGAAATTAATTGCTTGTATTGAATGTGATTTGTGCTCGAAATAATATTGTGATTGCATAAACGGAAGGTTTCTTTCAACACCAATATTATTGCAATTACCTATTTGAAGTCACTCTAAATAAAACTTCACTTCAAATCATCAGCTTTGTTTTTTGTGATTTCTGGAATTTTAACCCGAGTACTTTGGATCGAAACCAACAGTTCATTATCGGGTATGGCATACTATTAATTTTGGAGGGTATGTAATGAAAGCTTGCTGGGTTCAGTCTAAGTCATAGAAAAACGAGTTGTCAAATATATATATGAGAAGTTCACCGTAGAGATTTCCGTAGAGAGCTTTTCAGAAAACAAAATTCTCACGGTTGTAACAATTTTTATCATGGAAACCATTTCTCTAATACAGAAACATAATTGTAATAGTCGGAGAGCTAACGGACCAAAAATGCAACAGTTTTATAAAGGCTGATATTTTTATATTAAGTCATAAATAGGTTGAATATTAATAGCCTGCCGTCAGTCAGACAGTTTTTAGGACAACTGGCGCGGGGGTGGTTCCGAACTTGTCAAAAAAACACGCATGTTGCAAATGTTTTATGAAATCTGAAAATTAGTCTGTGGATAGCCAGACAACTAAGAAACTATCTGGACATAGTCCGTCAGCAGAATATTGGGACACCACGCTTCAGCAGTCCGCTAAACCCGTCAAAAATTTGGTTGATTGAAGTGTTTTATAAAATCGGAATATTTTCGTCGGATCAACTTTCCTTAATGAAATTTGGTATGTCACTTGAAAGCATTAAGTTCCAAATTTCAATGCAAATCATGTGTTTGTAACTATAAACGGGGGCGTACGGCAGGTGGGTACCCCTATTCGCCCCTCCCCAACTTTCACGCCACTGGATTATATCGGTTTTGTTATCTTTTTCTTAATCCCCATTATCTCCTGTACAAAAAAGGAATAGGTTTCGTTATCAAAAATATCAACGGTTTTCAAGATATATGAAGTTGAATAAGTGCGTGTGTATGTAATATGGATACTCATTATTATTTTGTTAGTTGTTGCCATGTGAGTTTTGAATATCGGGAAATTTTGGTGAACAAAATCCCTCGAGAATGCCAACAATTACCGAAAAATTTGAATTTATACTCATTGCAAAGTATGAAATATGTTGGTTATATCGTTATAAATGCTTACCAACACATTCCTTTCAAAAATCAGGAGATTTGGATTCGCACGCACTTATTCAACTTCAAATATCTTGAAAACCGTTGATATTTTTGATAACGAAACCTATCCCTTTTTTGTACAGGAGATAATGGGGATTAAGAAAAAGAAGACGAAACCAATATTAATCCAGTGGCTTGAGAGTTGGGGAGAGGCGATTTGAGGCACCCACCCTGTTTGAAGTTACAAACTCATGATTTGCATTGAAATTTGGAACTTAATGCTTTCAAGTGACATTCCAAATTTTATTGAGAAAAGTTGATCTGTTATGTAGTTATTTTGGAAAACATATATTTTTTTGTCACTTTCAACACTCTTGGTTATCATCCATCTTAGGGTATATATTTACTGAAATAGCCTTAAAATGGAGTGAGGGTTCTAGTTGCGCGAATTTTCAGATTATATAAAACACTTTCACCAACCAAATTTTTTGACGGGTTTATCGGACTTCTGAATTTTGTGCTGACTGACTATGTCCACATAGTTTTTTATTAGTCTTGCTACTCACAGACCCATTTTCAGATTTTATAAAACAGTTGCGACATAGGTGTTTTTTTACAAGTTCGGAACCACCCCCGCGCCAGTTGTCCCAAAAGCTGGTTAACTGACGGCAGGCTATTAATATTCAACTTATTCATGACCTAATGTCAAAATATCAACCTTTATAAAACTGTTGCATTTTTGGTCCCTCAGCTCTTGGACTATAAGTTTTCTAATAATCCGGGTCTTCATCATGTTACTCGCCAAACCAGTAATTACCTACTAAGTCTTCCAATTCCAAAAATAAAACTAGTGAAGGATACTCTTGGAGTAAAATGTATAATCATAATATACCAAAGAAGATGAGAGAGATTGTTCAATGTGATCACTTCATGGTCTGAAAGAACTTCTCTTATCCAGACCATACTATAGTATACAGGAGTTTTTTAAGGAGGATTTGTATTTTCAGAAAACATAATATCTCACGGTTGGGTCAATTTTTATCATGGAATCCATTTCTCCAATACAGACATATAAATGTGAGTTTTCTAGTAATCCGGGTTATCATCATCATGTTACACGTCAAACCAGTAATTACCTACTAAATCTCACAATTCCAAAAGAGATTGTTCAATATGATCATTTCAGATAGACTCTGAAAGAACTGTTCTCATCCAGACCATACTACAGTACACAGGAGTTTTTAAGGAGAATTTTCAATTTCAATAACATGAAATAATAGCTATTTATGATACAAGTTCGTAAAGTGGGACTTTTTTGTATGAGCGTTGAGTTTGTTGACAGGCGCAGCCGAGTTCAACAAACACGCGAGTACAAAAAAGCTCTTGACGAAAGTATCATACAAAGTTTTTTCTTTAACAGTTATTATATTGCTAAATTGTAGCAATTGTAATTGACTATTATTTCCTTTCAATTGTCATGGTAGTTTCAATCTCCTATTGGGAGTCACACTAAATAAAACTTCACTTCAAATAATCAGCTTTGTTCCTACGTTTGATTAAGAAGGAGTAACGGAGGAACAGTCATTCTGATTTTCAACGTGTGTTCATCCAGGGGGCGGCGCGAACAAAAGGTAATTTTTCTTATCTAGATTTTCAAATTTCACTTTTTTTCCCACTTGTTTTAGTGGAGCGAGCACACTGTATAATTTTCTGTAGTCGTAGTCCACCCTGTACTTCCATTGTGAATTTAAACCAATATTTTATCGATTTTTATTTTAGGCCTTTTTTATATTGGGAGGATCACTTGTTTCAGAGGGGGCTACCTGGATGGTGGCCTTCAATTCAATCAGAAAAGGAGCAAAAGAAGTTAACATGCCTGTTAAAGATTATAGTGAGTAACAAATTTCATATTACGTATTGGTAATCATATACAGTGAGGATGTAAAAAGTCCTTCCCCCCTTTAACTTTTGAAGGGAACAAGTTATCAAGGTCAGGTAAAATATAAGTAAAAAGGTACCACTTTTATCACTTTCTGGCATAAAAATGATTATGGTAACGTGGCCAAGTGTCAAGAGGGCATCATCAACTTTTTTTTTCCAGATATAAAAGAGGGGGTCACGTAGCACGTGGTTTTGAAGGCCTTCCGATTCTCTGTCCAACACCGCTTCGTTTGTGGAAATCGCCCGAGCCGTTTCAAACTGACAAGCGCTTGAAATTTGCTTGAAATATTTGACAAATAAATAATTTTGACTATCAATTGCTGCAGAATTTTAACTCCCTTACTGGTTCTGGACGAAAAGCTAATTTTTACCCCAAATAATTAGCTTTTCGACCAGAATCAGTAACAGAGTTAAATTCTGTTGCAATTTATAGTCAAACGCTTCTCAGTTTGAAACGACTTCGATTTCCACAAACAAAGAAGTATTGAATAGAGAATTAGTAGGTCTTCAAAACTAGGTGCGACGTGACCTGCCTTAACATTCAAATAAAAAAAGTTGATGGTGCCCCCTTGACAGTAGGCCACGTGACCACAATCATTGTTATGCCAAAAAGTAGTAAAAGTGGTATCTTTTACCTGAATTTTACCCGACCTTAATAGTAATAGCTTCTTGCCGTTCAAAAGTTGAAAGGAGGGGAGGACTTTTTACGTCCTTAGGTACTGTATGTGCAGTTTCATTGGTGGTCACGAAGATCAATTCAATATTTGATTCCAGTACAGCACAGAAAGCACTAATGCCGCTAAAAATAAATTTAAAAAAATGTACAGCGTGTCATTTCAAAACATATATAGGGTTCACTTCCCGTTAAACCGGAAGTGGTGAATTTTCAATTGTGGCGTCAAAATATGTGTATTCGAGTACTATAGCGACATACCATATTTGAAATCTGTATCTTCAAAACTATAGAAACATTGGGGGGCGTTCCTCACCTCGTGGTCATCCGGTATATACATTTTTACACAAATTATGCACTATATATTGTATACATATATTACCTTTTGTACTTTGCAACAATTTCAAGTTACTTTCTGATTCTTATAATACGTTTTCTTCAGTTTTCAGAGGTCAAGACCCCAGTGTTAACGTGGTACTACTGGAAGATTTTGCAGCTGTGGTAGGTGTAATTATCGCAGCTGGTTGTATGGGAATCTCTTCAGTAACAAAAAATCCCATTCCAGATGCAATGGGTTCTTTACTTGTTGGGTGCATTTTAGGATCTGTTGCCTCTTTTATAATATATACTAATGTCGCAGCACTTGTAGGAAGGTGAGAATTACAATTGGTGAATAGGATGAATGGCAAGGTGAATGATTTTACAGATCTATTCCAGAAGAGAGCTTGGACAAAATAAATGCTGAACTAGAAAAAGATATAATGATAAGGGCGATCCATGACGTGAAAGGGATAGATATGGGAAGTTATTTAGTTAGATATAAAGCAGAGTTAGATTTTGATGGCAGAGAGTTAACAAGAGCTTATTTGGACAAGCAAGAGCTGAATGATTTGTTGGAGGTAATATATTTAATTGCATAAATCTATTAAGTGTAATTTCTTTCAGCAGTTGACTGAAATAATGTCATTTCGTTATTAATTGTTCTTTATTTTAATAAAAACGAATATTTTTCAGACATTTCTTGAAATAAAAATTGATAGTAATAGTCAGCTAATTTTATATTTGCTTTCTTTGTATAACCGAAATTACTGCAATTGGGATGATTTCAGGAAATGAAAAAAATTGATAACATTGATAAGTTGGAAGAATTTATGCTCCTTCATGGAGAAAATATAGTCGATATGATGGGAGGAGAAATTGATAGAATAGAGATGAAGTTGAGAGTGAGTACTTTCATCCACTATTGGTTTAATTTTTACATTTAACTTCTCATTTCAGAAAAAACACCCAGAAATACGGCATTGTGATCTAGAAATACTTTAGGCCATTCATTAACTATTAAAAAGCATTTTGATAGGTGTAAATATTTATTAATTTATATTTTTTCTATACAGTATTTCTGATAATGTATTACAAGTATATGCTAAAACTATTGAATGTTTGTTTGTTCATTAATAAAAAAGGATTTTTGTCAGGCAGTGTTTTATTGATAAAACCTTATATTAATTCCTTTTGTCCAAACTTCATCATCCAATAAACTGTATTAAAAAAATATCACATATGAATGTATCAAGGGTTCTGATCATGATAACTTACTTCAATACCCCAAGGCTCAGTATTAGGGCCGCTGTTATACATTATTTACGTTAACAGTATAACAAGCAAAAATTGCATAATGTATGCAGATGACACCACTTTAACAGTTACAGGAGAAACTATAGCGGACGTTGTAAAAAAGTCAAATCTAGAGTTAACAAATATGGCCCAATGGTTTTCAGATAATGGTTTAATACTGAACGAGGAAAAGTCAAAATTTATTAGATTCAACTACTTAAATAGAGGCAATGATCACAGTCTTTTGATAAGAAATGGCAGATCACTCGAACAAGTCCAATCATTGAAGTTTTTAGGAGTATATGTTTCTGAAAATTGTAACTGGACTACCCACATCAATGAAGTATGTAAAAAAGTTGCCCCTATATGCTACTTGATTTATCAACTAAAGAAAACTGTAGATAAACCCATCTTAGTAATGCTCTATTATGCCAGATTTCATTCAGTAATCTCCTATGGAATAGCCGTGTGGGGAGTCTGCTCGGACTATCAAAGAGTCTTTATACTACAAAAAAGAGCAGTTCGAAATATTCTAGGAGTCAGTAGGGGAACCAGCTGCAGGGAACTCTTCAGAGAACTGAAAATTTTAACAGTCCCGTGTATATATGTACTGGAGGTTTTGGTCTGTTAGGGGAGATGTAAAAAATTTTGCGAAACTGAATCAAAATTATCGCACCAGAAATACTACAGTGCTAGAAGTACCTAGGCACAATAGGGCAAAAACTGAACGATGTCCCAAGCTCATGGGAATAAAACTCTTTAACCATCTCCCCCAACACATCAAACAACTCCCAAATAACCAATTTAAGAGAACAGTTAAGGAAATTCTTTTGGAACAGGTGTTCTACAGTGTAGATGAATTTTTAAATTTTACATTTTAAAACATAAATACTCACATCCAAACTGTTTATTTTTTATGTATGTTATGTTTTTTGTGTTTGTATTGATAGAGATAGTAGATGACTTTTTAAATTTTACATTTTGAAACGGAGAAATAGTTATATTCAAACTGCTTATTTTTATATGTATGTTATGCTTTCGTGTTGTATTTATACATTTATAATTTTATAGGTACTTTGACTGACTTACTCCATATCATGTAAATGATCGAAGGAATAAATAAATTTATTATTATTATTATTATTATTATAATATTCATTGAATCGAATAAACACCCTTACTTTTCTGTTCATTATGTCCTACAAGTCAATTACAGAAGCAGTGTTCCCTGACAGGAAAGTTGAAATATTTTGATAATGTATTGTCGTGATTTTAAAAGACTACAAAATTTACGCCATGTTGTAATGTTAGATATAAGAAGCTCTTTGTCAATGATATAAGGTTCGTTTATTTACCACTGAAATGAAATTATATTATTATATTTTGAATTTTGAAATAAGGGAATGTCAACGAGTTCATCATTGATGAATTAAATGGTTGTTTTTATTGAAAATGTATTGCATTTTTCTCATTTACTTGTTTCAAACTGAATTCTTTTCACATTTACTTACTCTATCATCAACAACCAACTGGAGCCCAGAGAATCCCCCTGAGATGCAAAGAAATGCTCAGCTAAGGTAGGGTAGAGTATCAACTTTGCGTAAGAGTCTACGAAAAACTATCAATAATAATAGTAAAAGAAAATTTAAATATTCATATTATAACAAATGGCAGGTTGAGACCCCTGAGTGTATTTGTGGAGAGTACGGCGACATTCACTTGTGTCCACTTCATATTCAGAGTTTAAATTCATTACATTCGGATTTGATTTCTTGTAACGTATTCCTCCCATTCAATTTAAATAATCTTTTATCACTCAAAAACACAAACGTATATAAAATATTAAAATATTATATAATCACCTCACCAGATGTAAAATAAAATTGTGAAAATGAAACTTAGTCATAGTATTATTATAACAATGTAACCGATTACCGACTATATCGGAGTTAAGAGCACACTGTTCAAATCGAGTTTTGAAAAAAAAAATCACAGAAACACAAAAAAAACACAGAAACACAAAAAACACAGAAACACAAAAAAGCATAAAAAAATTAAATAATATTTTTTTTAAAAATATTTTCATAAATAAATAAGTACATAAGTATATAGGTTTAAAATATTCAAGATCAATATCTAGGATCACTTCGAAGTATTTTCTGAATAAAGTATGTCTTGCTAATTGGTATTATCCAAAGCCAAAAATTTCAAACACACACAACAAAATGACAACAACTTGAGGCATTTAAAATTTTAAAGTAAAATTTATAAAAAAAACATGACATGTGGATATTAAAACAAATGGCACCTCAACATGAGAAATTTGAAATATTATAACAAATATAACAGTTTATGGTGTAAAGCTATTTTGGGGTGGTCGAAGGCGTACGTTAATATGGCGATTTCGAATATTAAAAGTTGATTGTTTTCTACCACTGAAGACAAATACCTTAGAACGGGACCATTCTACACTTTTTTTGTATTATTTTTACTATATAAGAAAATTAATTAAAAATGTATGTTGTGGAAAAACTCCAGACCAAGGACTGTAAGTTATTTAATCCATATGAAGAAAAGCCCAATATTACTTTTCTTTCAACTTTTTTCAAATTATACAGACCAAATTATTCTGACATTATTTTTTGTATCTGTCAAGTTGACATTACCTACATTCTAGATTTTAATAACATCGTCCAGTAACATATACCCCCCATCTTGAAAGGATTAGACATTGAAATTGGCAAATCAGTTAATTTATTTGTCCATCAATATTATGGTCTACTGGTAAAGGACAGATTTTTTAAATTGTCCGTTTTATCTCACCACCAGTAGTTTTAATTGTTGTCACTCGCGATTTTTTACCAGGTCCAAAATATACAGCGACTATGCGACCAAGTCGCCACTGCATTGGAGGTAGATTATCCTCACGAACTACCACTAACTGTTCAATTTTCAAATTTGCAGACACAGAATTCCATTTGTTTCGATGTTGTAACGCCATGATATCTCTTTGGACTACCTGGTCCAGAGGTGTGATAACATTTGTATGTGCTGGAACTTGGATAGTCGATTTTCTGGTATATCTCTCAGGTGTGGATCTGGTATGGAAGCGAGTCGTTTGCCAATAAGGAAATGAGCAGAGGTTAGTACATCCATATCATCAGAGGAACAGGAAAGAGGGACCAAAGGAAGTTCAAAACCGCCTCCACTTGTGTGAGCAAGGTATAGAACTGTTCAAACGTCAAACATGAATTATTCATAACCCGTTTCAAATGAAATTTGCAGGATTTGACCCCTGCTTCCCATAACCCGCCAAAATTTGGTGATTTACCAGGAATGAATTTCTAGGTTATACCTTCATCCAGACAATGATTCTAAAGACTCCCTTTCATTTTTAAGAAATCTTCCCAATGTATTGCTCTAGTAGAGAAACACACAAACATACCAGATTCATCTTTAATTTGAAATGGACCGGCATAGTCTACAACTGTCTTAAAAAATGGAGGCATTGCACGGACTCTCATTTCTGGAAGAACACCCATAATCTGGTTTATAACTTTAGGATTCAGTTTGAAGCATTCAACTCATTGAAAAATAACTTTTCATGCCAAATTCCTTGCTCGAGCTTAGCAGAAGTTGCGGGCCAGCATGAAGTATCTGCTTGAAGTGACGAAGCCACTTACTCCAACTTACTTAACACCTCCAAGTGTTTCCTGGTGCAATTTGATTTTTGATGTACCTACTACTAAAACATCAGAAACAAACGAATAATTTTTCTGAATAACATGTTTTTCTTATATATTAATATATATATATTAACGAGCTTTTTTTTTGAAGACTAACTTCCCACAATTTGATTTATAAGTTTATAGACTGGGAGATAATGACAGATTTTAGGAGACGATTTTCTCGTTTATGCCTTTGAGAGGATTGAAAGATATAAAAGTGCTGATGAAAATGTTGGAAATTTTGAGAGGTTCTCGTTTGGCTTCCATATAGAAAATTCAATTTTAATTTTTATAAAAAGTCTAACCTGACTTCGGCATTCGCAGACCTTATGCCAATTAACATTCAATTTACATTTTTTTGTCACAAGTTCATCCCATCATTTCAACCCTATTGCTACTTGCATCCCTTATGTTAATTGAAAATATGAAAGTTTTCATCATGACATGTTCATAAAAAATTGGCATAAGTTCTGCGAATACCGAAGTGAGGTTAGGTTTTTTATTTTTATTTTTTTATTTATTTAACGGGGACTAGCCCAATTCAGACAAAATACAATTATTGTAAGTAGGATCGAACATTTACAATAAAAAAGAAAAAAATTTTTGAGTTGATTGCTTAAAGATAAAAAATACAATAAAATGTACACTACGATAAAACTTGTATAACTAGGAAAATGTATAAAAATATAAAATATATCACTTGATGCTGAGAGACTCGAGGAGAAAGTATATTGGATGATAAGTGCTTTATATAATAATCGTTTTAAGTTGCAACTTAAATTTATTTAAGGGCGAATTGAAAAAGTCTAATTGACTGTAACTATTTGCTGTTCTTTGGATACGTGGTAAGCAGCTATTGTATCTATAGTTGGTTCTATAGAAAGGAATATGAAAAGTATTGTTGTGTCTAGTGGTGCGTAAAGGCACTCTGAAATGTATCTTACTTAGTAATTCAGGACAGTTGAGCTTGCCGCTTATGATATTATGAACGAATATCAAGTCTCTGTGCTTTCTCCTTGTTGACAGCGATGGTAGATTGAGAGTTAGCTCAATTTGACAGTGTTCGCGGAATAAATGTAGTTTGAAGTTGATGTAATTAAAAAACTTGTGCTGAACTCGTTCAATTCTATCAATGTGGATGTTGTAAAGGGGATTCCATACCACAGAACAGTATCCAAGATGTGGTCGAACTAGTGCGCAATACAGGATGCGAATTGATGATATATCTGAGAAGTCTGAAGTTGTTCTTTTGATAAAACCTAGAAGTTTCAGAGCTTTGTTAATAATTGTGGAAATGTGTAAATTGAAGCTAAGGGCTGTATCAAGAGTAATTCCTAGGTCTTTTATGCTAGAAACAGGATTTTTTATGTTATGTTTTATTGTAAAAATGAAAATTGAATTTTCCAAATGAAAGCCAGGCGGGGACCTCTAAAATTTTCCATAATTTTTATCAACAGTTTTATATCTTTCAGTCCTCTCAAAGTCATAAACGAGAAAATCGTCACCTAAAATCTGTCATTATGTCCCAGTCTATTACGTTTTTGTCTCTAGGATAAATATTTTATTGGGTTGGGTATTGAAAATAAAATCCTTGTAATTAACTTTCACTTCTCACCTTCTCTTCCACTAGTGCTGGTGTATATTCACAAACAAGATGGCGCATAAAAAGTAGGTACACATCAACTTTGAACTTGGCTTAGCGTCTTTTGTGTGAAGGAAGTTGGCACATATTGAAGGTACGTTCAATCACGGTTCCTGGTATACGTTTGGGCACATCTCTTGGATATTTAGTTTAGTTTAGTTACATAATTGTGTATCAAACATACAAATAGGCATCATTGTCTTTTCAAAACACATCAATAGAACATTTCCGTTTCTGTTGCATAAACTAGACAAAAATACATTGTGGGAACTTCTTATTAGAAAGTTTAACAAATAACGTTCCTACATTGTCCATATGTCACAAGTATATTATAAACAAATGTTAAAAAATAACATACAAGTGACATTCAAAACGTACTACAGTGACGTGCAAGTGATATCAAAGGTACATTACAAATGAATGTTTCAATAAAATCTACTCTATAGTTGAAACTTGTCAAGAGTAAACTTTTGAAATATATTCAGAATGGAACTTCAATTTTGTTTCGTTTTAATAATATTTCTTTTTTTATAATGTAAATAAAGTATGATTTTATTCATAAAAAATATAAATAATGTATAATTACATAAAATTATCAGTAATCGAACTTTTGTATTAAATTCTATTTATTCAAAAGGGTCAGTAAAAATGCCTTCCATGTGATACTCTAATCTAAGTCCAGCTCATAGGCTCACAAAATCTGATCTCAATCTGTTTTTCCATTCCACACTGTATTATTTCCTTATTGACTATTTTTATTCAATCATAAAATATGAAATAAAGACTATTAAATTATTCTGTGTACTATATGAAAATTACTGATTTTACTTTTTCTCTTGGTTCTCACATGGAACATTAAACAATTTTCCTTAATGTATGAACCTGATAAAAGCCATGTGATTAAACCATTAGAGTTTAAAAAGTTGTATTCAAAACAAGTCTTGTAATCAAATTTTATTAAAAAAAAATGTAACTAACTTCTAATAAAATGTACATTAATAAACAAAAATACAATCTACGCTTACTTATTCATCCACATCATTGTGTGTTGAACTTTTATTCATTCTAGGAGGTATGCTATAATTGAAAGTTTTTCCCAATTTCTCAAAAACGTCTTTGGTTCTAACAACTGCTGTCCTGTTAATATATTTAATAGGTACATCTTTGACTGCCTGTTCAAATGTACTGACTACCTCTTCATATTTTTCCTTACTGACTAATACATCTAATAAACAGCTGTAAGCGTTTCCAATGGCACCTTCCGTCACATTACTAGTTTTCAAATGTTGAATAAGCTTTTTCGCCAGCTCTTCATTTCGTTCATCTCTTGCTGTATGTACTATTTTTTGGAACATTATTCTGGGTGAGTTCTTCAAATATTCAGTCCAAATTTGTTCAGCTCTTTGGTCATTTCCGCAAATGAAGAGATGAGTCCAGTAAACATTCAGGGGGCCAATTATACCTTTTTTAGCATATTTGATTGCCAAATCTTCATCTGAAAAATAAAAATGAATTTGAAAAAAATAGTAATAGCACCCAAAGTTATCAGGAAACTGATTTATTCAACATGGAAAACCCAATATTATGCACTGGGAGAAAATAATGTATTTACATCAGTAGGCACTTGGTGATTATAATAATAGTATTATTAATTCCAGCAATTGACAAATTGTGAAAAATGTTTTTTTTATTCATTTATTGTATAAGGATAACCACATTTTACAATAGATTAACTGATTGAAATACATTGGTAAGATTAAAATACATTAAAATACAACAATGCATTAAAATAGATCAAATATATTGAAATACATCAAAATACAGACACTCGTTAAGTAAGATAAAATACATATAAAAACAAAGTAAGCAGTTATGGAATTTTGTATTTACACTTCATTATTTGCAATTGGTAAAATCTTTGAGAGCATTTTTGAATTTGTCTTGTGATACATTAAAAATATTCAAGTCAAAAATACAATATTCATTAGCCAGTCTGAATTATCGAGTTAATGAATTGTTAAGCCCATAGTTTGTGAGATGAAAAGGTATTGTAAATAGGTCTGTATTGCGAATGGATCTAGACGGTACTCTAAACTTTAATAATTCCAGTAGCCTCAGGGCATGAGATTTGATTATTGAGTATTTTAAACAAGGGCATTTGTTATTCTTCAGTTGTGAAGGGTTGGAATGTTCAGAAATGATAGAACGGTCTCATAGCTGTAATTCCCAACTGTAGATTCAATCCATATGCTACATGTCTTAGAAATCTATTCTGTACACTTTCAATCACATTAATATGTACTTGGTAGTGAGGAGACCACACCGTAGATACATACATAAATATGGAACACACTAGTGAGTTATAGTGTTCATAGCGAAGAGAAGCATAAGATGTCCTAAAATTTTATGAAATTATAGATACGGGTATCGCTAAGTTTGTACCTCACAAAAAATTTAAAACATCCTCATTTCCAAAATATTTCAACTCTGAACTAAAATATTTAGTGACACAGAAAAAAATTATGCATAAACAATATTCAATATCTAAAAATGCAAATGCCTATTTACAATATTCACAATTGAGGGCTAGATGCAAAGAACTTTCAAAATCATGCTTCAGGGCCTACATCACTTCAGTTGAACATGATCTGTTGAATTATCCCAAGCATTATTGGAAATATTTAAAATCTAAGAATAAATTAAAGGATCTACCAAATACTATGCAATATAGAGACTCATCTGCATCAGAAGGTGAAGCTAAGCAGGAGTTAAATATTAATAATTTTGATTTGTATTTTAGAATTATGGCCTTATTCATAATGTATTTATAAACTGTAATAGGGTTTTCCCGTATATTAAATAAATAAATAAATAGCATTAATTGAGAAATCACTTGAGCTACGTAAAATGAATCCCAAAATTTTGGTTTGTCTTGCTTATGGTAGCATTTATGTGTGGTATTTATGTTAATTGATTGAGAATCAAAGTGAACCCCTAAGTTCTTTACATTGTTAACCCGTTTCATGGTTGATCCATTTACTTCATAATGAAAATTCAAAGTAAGTTTTGATTTTGAGAAGGATATTGTAAGGCATTTGGTTAAATCTTCGTTCAGTAAATTAAAACTGCTAACTATATTTACATAAAAATATTCTGAGTAAAGAGGTTAAATTGAGATTCGCTCATCTTGTCTGGTATATCATACTGTAACATTGTTTACTGGCCTGTTCTACTGAGTAAGGACAAGGAATGTCTCCAGAGAATCCAAAACGCTTGTTTAAAATTCAGTTATGGTCTGAGGAAGTATGACCATGTTTCGATTCCTTTTTAGGATTCTGGCTGGCTCTCTCTGAATGAAAGGTACTTACTACAAATGACGTGGTTTGTTTATGAATTGAAGAGATATAAAACACTCCTGTATCTGTCATGTAAGCTAGTGGAGCGCAATGTCTATCATGACCGTGATACAAGGTTTGCTATTTTGTTCGGTGTTCACAGGCATTCTACCAGTCCTTACCTATGTCAATCAAGCTACTGCCTAGTGTGGGGTCCTTTGGCAAACATCTCAAATTACATTTATTGGCAAAAAGAAGATAAATATTAAGTAGTTTTATGCATTAGATTTATGATATCTCATGTTGTATATTTTATTTTTTCTATCGTACAGAATTGTTCACTATTAAGTTAAATAATGAATTATGTTGCATCTCTGAGAGTGGTTATATAGAAGAGAGGGTTTGTACTAATTTTGAAAAAACTACATCCAATAAATTTTAAATAAGGCCTACTTCAAATTGCTGATTACCTTTGTATTTGAGATTCAAAATATTTCATGAAACAAACCATCTTCATATAATAAGTAATAGTTAAGTTTAATTAAGAAACAAGCTTTGTCAATGAGAAAACTTCTTTGAACAATAAAGTATATATATATAATAATAATAATAATACTCCCTCATAAACACTCGTAGAGTGTACCCAAAGGCATAGCCTGTGCGGGTAGAGGACGGCTATTATTATTATTTGCCGTGGCGCTCCGGGGCGACTTACTGATTTTTGGTGGCGTATTCACTTTTCAGCTGCAGGAAAACCTGGAAAACCTACAGCACCACCTCGGGTGGCCGGCGTGCACTCCAAGCTAGCACTACACGAGATTGGCATCTAGACAACACACAATACACTTGCTTTCAACAAGGACTGTGGTCATCTATTGATTCCGATATTGCGTACTTGAGAAAAAATCCCTCGTACTCACATCGGGCTCGAACCGACTACCGCTATACTGAAGTTCTGAACGACCGGCGCCTTAGACCGCCAGACCACCGATATATATATATCCCTTTCTCTCTCTCTAATAAAGATTTCAATAATTCAGTTCAGTTCAGTTACCAGAAATACTTACATTTTTCTGTCAGATCAGGGTACTTTTCTAAAATCCCATAGGCTCCACCTCTAGGAAACTGTTCGCTCAGACTATCCAAATTCTCCTCAGTTGCATTTTCAATATCATTATGTAAATGTTGCAAATATTCACCTGCTTTGCCAGCAACCAAGTTTGCATGACACAACCTATTATCAAATGACACAATCCTCTTAACATCCGAACTGATTTTTGACCCAATTTTATCGAGAGTTTTTACATCACCATTGCTTGCTAATTTATTGAGTAAAAACCTGAACACTCTGTTCACTGGGATGTTGCCTTTATCTATCATTTCTATACTCATTTTTGCAGCATCTTCTAATTGATTGGATTGTAATAACTTTTCAATTAAATTCGACAAATCTCTTGTAGTGTTTTTAATGTGCAGAGATTCATCAATTTTTCCCTTTTTGAGCTTTTGTTTAAAAGTCACCTGTGGACGAACTTCAACAACATGAACAGCTGAGGATTCTCCAGGAACAACAAAAGGAACTTGTTGTCCCTTCTTCCGTAAGAAATTTCCCAGAGTTCTCAAGAAGGTGTCAGTTGGTGCCAAATCTTCTTCCTGCATTTGAGTCCACAGCCCCAGTGCTTTATCGGTATCGTCTTGTTTCATATAACTCAACAATAACTGATAGTAGATATCACTACGATCTATATGATTAAGGTCTTTTGTGGCATCTTTTAAGCCTTCCAGCGGCTTTATCAGCCCTTCTTGTTGGTAACGTTCACAAGCAGAATTGATTCTTTGAGGGCGGCTCTGAAGCCCAGGAGTTTCCAAAATTTTCCTTGCCTGTCTTATACGACCACATTCAACAAATGCAAACACAAGATCATAAAGACTGTTTACTTCTCCATGCACAATGGTACTAAGATCAGTTAGTTTCTGTAACTTTTCTGCATCCTCAGCTTGAATGAGTTGACAAGCCAGCTCATTTTTCCAAGGTGTAGCTTTGAACTGGTTCACACACCATTCGAATTTATTCACTGCTTCTCCTAATTCTTTCCTAACCAAGTGCACTTTCACCAATGGCCCCAGAAGAATGTTGTTAACTTCCATGAATTCCTTTTTTACCAAAGTATCAAACACTTTGGTTAGTTCCTCCAGTTTACCCTCCTCAGCCATGCCATTGAGGAACCTCCAAAGCATAGCAATATAGTTATAGTTTTTCATCTCCAGCTGTTTGTCATCTTTCGGAGTATTTTCTAAGATATTGATACCTTCTTCAAAACGTCCAGATTTAATCAAGAGTTGAGCAACACCGATCGTTTTTGAATTATCAAGTGAAAAATTGTCCTGTTCCATTTCTTTTGTTTTTTGATAATATTCCAGTGCCTTTTCCAGGTTGCCATGGTGAGCGTAAAGATCCATCAATTGTGCGTATATTCCACTAGTAAAAACAAATCCACTGTTCTGCAAATCTTCCAATAACTTTTCAGTTTTTTCCAAGTCTTTAGAACGATAATACAAATTTAACAATTGCCTTTTCAAACCCTTTGTATCCTGATTTTTTGCCTCCAAATTTCCAATCAACCTTTCCAACTGTGGTATATTCATTTGATGTGAAGGAGTATACATAGGGGTTTTTTTCTCCCATGGAACTGGAGTTAGTTCACCAGAATTCAGTTTGCCCAACAAGCTTGAAATTTGATCAGTCATTTTTTCGCCCAGTTTCTCTTGAATTTTTTCAGCTGTTGGAGTTGATATACTCAAACCTTGTTCCACAAGTGCCTCCAAGACATTTTCAATTTTTTCAGCAAACTTCCTGGGATTTGTAGCCAATTCCAAAATACAGCTGCCCAGAAGTTCTGGTTTATCAACTTTCTCCTGTTGTCTTTCCTCTTCAACATCTTCTTCTTTATTATTAACCAAAATTGTACTCTTTCGATCTGAATTTTCATAAATAGCCCTCAAAATAGAAATGTACGACTTGATATCACCTGTTTTGTAGAATGAACTAGTTAAAGGTTTTCGAATAAGTTCAGGACGGTAGTAGGCTTGTACACTTGTAACAATGGCAGCTGCTTCTCCTATTTTATCATTCAACAATAAGAAATTGACCAAAGAAGAGGCAGCACTGCCAATTGATATATTGCATTCTCTTAGTAAAGCAAATATATCACTACTGCTACCTTTGATATTAGGTATTACATAATCTCGAATAGTTTCATTATTTGGAGTTAAACCAAAAGCTTGCATTTTCCCGAGAACTCCTATAATTTCCTTTCCACTTGGATCACTTCCTTTAGAAATGATGAGAGGCCAAAAGAAATGTTGTCTGACTGGTATACCTCGAGACTGTAATTCTTCTAATAGGGGATATGCTAATTTGTCATTTCCAAGTTGCAAGCTTGTTTCTGCAGCTAAAAGAAATGCTCTATCATACAATCCTTCTTTTTCGAATTTATTACAAAAGTCGGCAATTATATTCAAAGGCCTGTCTGCTTTCACTAACTGCCTGATGAAAAAATAACCACTTGGAGCAGGTGAACCGTCGTCTCTGGTTCCTCTTTGCATCGACATCAAAATCATAAATGCTGCGTCTTCATAACCTTTGTTAATCAACCTCAAAATCACATTAATTGCGTCCTGATTGTATCCTACAGCCTTTCGAACCTTATTCAAGACAAAGGGAATGTGTTGTGTGTGACCATTTGTCGCTAATGAGTAAACTACATCGAGGTAATCTTTGTCAAGAAGGAAAATTTCTTTTGTATCACATTCGGTAATAACTTTATTAACCATTTCAATATCTCCCTTTGCAGCATAGCCACTGAGAAGGGTGGTATATGTGTCAGCACTTGGCTCTAAACCTGCTTGGATCATAACATTTATTATGCCCTGGGCGGAGTCCATGTCACTGAAAAATAATTGTCCTTTTAATTTTCATTCATGAATTATTGTAGATTATCGTGTGGTAAATATTTTTTTTATCATAGATAGAGTAGATTCAAGAAAACCAAATTCAAATTTTATGAGACACTTTTTACATATCTCGACCATAATTTTGATATAGCTCGTTCAATTATTGATGATATATTTACTTTGTAGAGATTCATGTTGATCAAATGAAGAAAATTATAACTTTATTCTAATTCAGACGGGGGTTTGGCTTTTACACCAGTAGTGGTGTCTTAGTTGTTATACTCATTAGACATACGAGGATGTGTTTTGCCACTATCTCTGCAGCCGTTTGACATAATCCCATCAAACCTGGTATCACTGGATTCGTAATGACGATACCTAACTAAATAAGGAAAAATATACTGGGTGTCCCATTTAAAAATATCACCAAAATCATTTTTACTCAAATGCGGATAACCCTATATATTTTGGGTGGGGTTCAAAGATTGACCCATCGGAAAAGAAAATCGACCTGTCCGAGGATATTTCCGAAATATCTTTATATTCAGAAACAATGAATTTATTCCATAATTTAGTGGCGCACTGTATATTAACCTTGAAACTGATGTAGGTTTAAATGTGAGTGAGCCCATACATCAGGCTCTCCACTGCGGCCAATGGCCTATTGTGGCTCAAACTGATGTAAAGGAATTCCAACCCAACAGAGAATGAACTGAAGTAGTTCCAAGAAGAACCAAAAGAAATTGTATTATTGGAAGAAATGAGGAGTCAATAAAAGGAGTACCTAAAAACATTACCCTACACGTCTGTGGATTGGATCCCCAAACAACTACTGATGACCTCTTGGTACATATTTATTAGCCAGTTTTTTATGAAGCACAAGATGAATACTGCAGTAGAGTAACGTTTGAACCAAATTTGTTGTTACTCAATGTGAATACACTGATTAATACACTGTGTCTCAATTATCATGGAAACACCCCCGTATGTTCCGTAATAATTGAGGTAGAATAATGAAACTCTCAGGATTGATGGAAATGCTCAAACTGCACCTACCACCACAATAAGGTTGGCCTAAGTGATATACACTGCCCGCCACCCGCGATGGAACAACCAATTTTTACGTAAAACATACTAGAGGGCAAAAAAGGCTCGAAATTCCTTCAGATTCGTGATCAGAACTACAAAATCACCACAAATACACTTTTTTCCTGAAAAAATTTCAGTCATGAAAAGTCCGAATTTGTCTCACTTCACATGGAAACACCTTTGTATATTCTGTAATAACTGAGGTAGAAGAATGAAACTCTCAGGACTGATGACAATGCTCAAAATGCACCTACCACCCCAATAATGTTAACCTGAGTGATATACACTGCCCGCTACTCGCAATGGAACAACCCATTTTCACAGTAAAACATACTAGGGTGCAAAATAGGCTCGAAATTCCTTCAGATTCGTGATCAGGACTGCAAAATTACTTCAAATACTCTATTCTACTGAAAAAATGTCAGTCCTGAAAAATTCCAATTTTTCTCACTTCTCATGGAAACACCCACGTATCTTTAGTAACAATTGAGGTAGAATGATGAAACTCTCAGGACTGAGGTGAATGTTCAAAATGCACTACCACTTCAATGGGGTTGGCCTAAGTGATATACACTCGCGATGGAACAACCCATTTTTATGGTAAAACATACTGGGGGGCAAAATAGGCTAGTAATTCCTTCAGATTCGTGATCAGGACTACCAACTTACTGCAAATACACTTTTTTCCTGAAAACATTTCAGTTGATCCTTTGATCTTTATCCGAAAACTATAGCCTATAAGCTTAATGACTTCATTCAACTTGAACTAGTGGAAAAGATACCTGTTAATGTTGACACTCCTCAAGATAGAAACGATTTCATTCCCTACACAATGTATTTGAATCCATCCACAGAAAATGAATTACTCTCATGAACAACAAATTGAAAAGTATAAGATCGTCTACACCAGATGAAATTCCAAATTTTATATTCAAAAGAGTTATCGGCTTAATAATAGTACCATTAACACACCTGATTAATATGTCATTCTACACAGAACTGAAAACTAGTAAAGTCACTCCCATTTTCAAGAAAGGAGAAACAACCTTAATGGGAAATTATCCTCCTGTTACAATTCCATAGGCAACATGGATTTCGCTCTGAAAAATCTAAAAATACAGCTATGTTTTCATTACTAAATGAAACTAGCAGGAGTTATTCTTTGTGACATAAGCAGAGCATTTGACTGTGTTAACCATCAAATTATTTTTATATCAAAATTAGAAAAATATGGCATTAGAGGTTCTTCTTTAAGTTGGTTAGCAACATTTCTAGATAATTGAAAACAATTTGTATCCTTACAGAAGAATAAAGAGAATAAAATTTGTAGAATTACATTTGATACTTTAAGTATAAATATGGGAGTCTCACAAGGCTCAATATTGGGTCTCATTCTATTCCTCCTCTATGTGATAGTATAGATTATGTAACTACAGGAAGTCATCATACTGCTATGCAGATGATTTTTCATCAAGAATATCGGCACCAGATACCAAAACCTTGGAGAATAAATGTGCTATCAAAGTAAATATGGTATCAAATTTTTTCAACAAGCACGACCTATCCTTCAATACTAAAAAAAACGTAGGTTATTTGTATCCACACTGTTCAAAATGAAATCGAAGACATTTGTTTCACTATTAATAACATGACGTTAACTTATACCAATAAAAGTATTAGAATTTCTGGGTATTTTTATTGACGAATTCCTCAACTGGAAATCTCTCTGTCAGAAGTGAACTTCAAAAGTCAACTCCCTGAAGTTTCTTTTTATTAATCTACAAGCAGTATTAACTGAAGGTCCGTTGATCAGAATCAATCTTGCCCAAGTGGAATCTAGGCTAAGGTATGGTATCTGTTTTTGGGATAGTTCAATCTCTACTCAAAATGTATGTGTTGCACAAAAGCTCATACTACGATGCATTGCAAACATTTCGTCTAGGAAAACTTGTATAAGACTATTCAAAGAATATAAACTTCTAACATTGATCAACAGGAGCAACAAAAAACTTGAATTATTTCAGTTTCGTTTATGTTTTGACACACGTCTTGATCATTTTCACTTTTTTCACACTGTTAGCAGCTCGATCTTGAATAATTTTGTAGAAGGCTAATTCTGGTAATTTTATTCAATCTTCGCCATAATTTAATTAACTAGCAAACCAATAATGGAAGTTTTATCCCCTTTAAGTTTCTTGCTTAGCCTAGGCCGAATCAGATAACGCAAGCAAATAGGCAGTTTTAAAAATATACCGTAAAAAACAGTTTTGCAAATAACCCATATGAGTTGGAAACGTTTTAAAGGTGTTGATACATTCCTCATTAAAAATCTGATAATCTTAGCAAATAAAGTGAATTTTGATTATTTTGTCGATTAGAGACTTTTGCAAATAATGGCCTCATATCTGTTTATATATCTGAACTATGTGTATATGTATTCTAAAACAGATCATCCTTTACGATCAATGATAATTTGCATAACTATGATACAAGAATCAAACTTTCATTTGACTTTTGCAAGACTGAGAGTAACTTCGTGTGCACCAGAGCATAATGGTCCAAGAATTTTTAATAAACGTCCATTATATTTAGGGGATATAAAAAAGCTGTCTGATTTCAAAGAGGGGTTAGATTATTTATTGGAAAAATGTTATTATAAGCTGAGTAAATACTTCAACTGATATAAAATTGTCTTGATCACTATTTTCCTTCTATTTTTTCTTTTATCTAATTGTATTCTCTTTATTCTGATGTATTGACAATTCCCATACAATGTAAATTTGGTGGAAATAAAGTTTTATTATTATTATTAATTATGATTTCATTGAATACCATCGCCCACTTTTGGGAACTCATGACTATATAATCTTAAATGAGATAATTCCCTTTCCCACTTCAAAGCATACCTTTATTAAAATAACAGTATCCCTGCCGATTGATACTACATGAAAATCCATATTGTGGGACTACAATCTATAAATTATAAATTGAACTTTCGTATTTTTCTAAATTTTCATTTTGAAAGCACGTGGAAATGTGAACATACAAACACAAACTATCAAATAAGTTCCCTGTCATTGTTATTACTGTCAGAGTATATCACTACTCTTTTCAAAAGCAGAGTACGTAGAGTTTACTCTAAGTAAGTTTCTGAACGATCATCAATGCATACTCTATAAAGCTTGAGTTGGTTTACAAAAGATTCGGAGTAAGCAGTCCTTACTTTGAGTAAGTTTATGAACGCAGCCTGGTCAACATTACTTCACAATCCATTATATTGTTATTGCAAGAAAATATTTAAACATATCCTCCAGAACATAAAAAAATTCATATTCACTATTCATTTTGCTGATTTTGCTCCTGCACACTTTAATTATCAATTAAGACAAAAATTACCATCTTCCTAGTTGCTAATTCTTAATTTAATTGACAGATGAAAGTAATTAGCTTTACTAATTCTTAGTTGTTGATTCATTTGTTAGTTTAGCTGAGTTTGTAAATCCACCATTACTTACTTTGAATTTAAGGAATTACTTTTGGTCCAACTTACCCAGATTTGGAGTGACCAATAATCAGTGCATTAAACACATTCTCATTCACAGACATTTGTTTTTCTCTCATGTACTCAAGTACTTTAGTAGCCCCCTCAATATCTCCATCTTGACAATAACGAGCTATTAATCTCTGATAAGTGACTCTATTAGGTTCAATGCCTTTTTTCTCCAAGTCGCTCAGAAAGTCTGTAGGTGAAAAAGGATATTCATTTTCCAAGTATACCCTCAGAAGAGCATTATAATGAGACACATCCATTGGTACATTAAGTTTGTTAAGTGTATTCCATATTTCCTGAACTAGTTTTGTTCTCGTATCTGGCAACTCTTCAGGAACTAAATTACCACAACATCTTATGACCAATAGTGACTGCGAACTCGTAGCTGATCGTGCAATTCGAATTTCTTCCAAGACATCTTCAATGTCTCTTCGCGAAATTCGTCCAGATCTTCTCACATCATTATCTATTCTTCGTAAACTACTCTCCAAATTTTGATCTATCAAAGCAGAAGTTTGTGTGGCAAAATTGCTAGAGGAAGAAAAATTGTTGCATCACAAAATAGCCGGTTTGTTCAAAAAATCTACCTACCTGGATATAACTCCACAAACACATTGTGAACTATTTATTAAATTTCCGTCAAATTCTCTAGGTGTATTCACTACCACATTTCTTGCAAAGCCTGCAATGTATCTAACAAATTTTGAAGATCTTAAAATCGACGCCATGCTTCTTGCAAGTGCTTTTTGACAACTGACGAACTGACACTGACAACAGACAACAGTGACAACACTGACAACTGACAACACTAGTTGCGTTTTTTTTTCGTTCTCTTCTGGTAGCAACAGAATAACAAGTGACAGCAAAACCAAAAAAGCGAGCAGTGGCTGTATTGCAATATCTTCACGATATTTAATATTTGTATAAGGTACTCTTTGCATAGAAATTATAATATATATACTTACTCTAGAATGCCAATCCCCTCTTCGTGGGACACTGAAAAGTGTTGTAAAATTCCAAATGTTTTCAGCAATGCGCATGCCCATAACCAGTCTTCTAGCTCTGCAGCGTTGACAAATTTCAGAAAATTTTATCTTTGTAGTCGAGATTTTGCCGAAAATAATCTAACATTACTGTGAAGCCTACCCAAATCCCCGTTGAATTGTTGGGATCGTGCAACAGTGTTAACAGTTTTCAATTGCCGCAGAGGAAGGCGGGTAGTTTGCCAGAGCCGGTTTGGGTTAGTTTGGTGGTTTAGGCGATTTGTGTTCATTGTGAAATTAACCATTAACGTTATTGTGTTTATTTAGATGTGCTTTTCTTATTACTATTGTTTACTTCAATTATTCATCGGTAGTGTGTATGTTATTGGTTTTCGGGTTTTTCTGTAGTGAAATTTTAATTTTGACAATCTTGACGTGCTTGGTTCTATGGTGTGGAAATAAAGGAAATATTCCTGGAATCCATTATTTTTAGTAAGTACCTACTTGAATATGAATTGTTGATGACAAAACTAATAAATAACATAAATAGAGCAGAAATAACCCACATCTTTGATAAAACTGAGGATATTAATCCTAATTAATATGAGGATATTAATCCTTTCTTTACGTTTGGCTTATATAAATCATTTTAAGCTTGACGAGAGCAAGGTATGACATTTGGATGAGAGTATTGGGAAGAGATCCTACCGTGGAGCATCTGACTGAAAAAAATGTCATTTGCAGCAAACATTTTTCTTCAAACGATGTATATATGAAGGGTAGTCGAATGTTACTGAATCGAAATGCAGTTCCAAGTCTTTTTTTACGAAAAAATTATGAAGTTCCCACCCAAGAAACAACTGTAGGAATTTTCAAATCTTTAAAATCTGTTCAATTCATTCATGATGTAAGTTTTATAAAGGATTTAATTTTTTAAGGAATTCTGAATGATAATTCCACATCTGAACTTATGCAAATCAATACTACTAAACAATTTTTTTTAAAGAACTCTTCAAGAATTGCTTTACCATACGATGCAAAATATAGATCCCCAACGTATTGAAATGAATGATAACTTGGAAGTACTTTTTGTTGAAAACAAAGAAAATGTTCCTAGTGTTAGTCTTTATGTACAGCTTGTACAGCTTGTACAGCTACTATTGAAATAGCAGTCAGGTAAGATATTTATAATATGCATAAAATTTGCTTTTGGTGGCATAGCCTGTGGGGGTAGAGAAAATAATGGATAATATTATTGTTTGCTGAACAAGTATGTTTTCATAATTTTTCAAGTGGTCCCTGTTAAAAAATCATAAAAAAGGTATATATTTCAGAAACGTCACCAATAGCTACCTACTCAAGATATATTTTATCATTGTTATTTTATTCGATGAATTTCTCGGATATAATCAGTTTCACAACTTATAGGTATGCCCACCAAAACTTTTCGTGTCTCATAGACTGCCCTGACACCAACGTATTATCAAATCGATTTTACTCAATATCATGAATCATTTAAAAATCTCACTGAAACCCACCCTGGTATGAATGAAACTGGTCCTGATCATGCGCACTAAATAATGCATCAAACTTTTTACAACACTTTCGTCTTTCGTCCCATTGAATTAGCATTCTAGAGTAAGTATATATATTATAATTTCTATGACTCTTTGTTGTGCTGAGAATTGTGAATTGCTAACACTTTGTGGTGTTCCGGAAAGATATGCCAATCGTTTCGTTGTCGCTATCGCTATGCGGAAAAGTTCCCACTGCTGCTCGATAGCTAGAAGGAACGGTAGTAAACAGAATAGGAAAGACTGTTCAATAAAACGACGTGAATTAACAATCCGGAAGCAGAATGATAGGAAAAAAATGCAGCTATTGACAACTGCGGAAGGTATTCTGGGGTGCGTTTACAGTTATCTAGACATGGGTCGGTATTTAGGGAACGGTATTTTGGATACCATACCGTCACGGTATTCAACAACGAAACACGACGGCATTTTACTTTATACGGTATTTCCAGACGGTCCCGTCGGCGACTCGGAACAGAGTCGGGTCGGGACGAGAACAAGCTCGTTCGCGGTAGCCACTATATGCTACCAATTACCATATATCACGCTATTTTCTGTCGCTGCGTTGGCTGCGGTATGGTAGGGTCTTGCGCCTTAATTGACAAAATTCATAAGAATCACTCAATTTGATCGTCTGGTTATGCAAATATTCAATTTTAATCAAAATTGCTTTCATATTTTTTCGGGAATGGATCGTACGTATCGCGTATCGTTCGCATTTTCAGAGCAATCCTAATTTTCATCATACGGTATATTGGATTAAGTAGATATAGGTATATATTCAAATAAGAAATGAGGAATAACGCGATTCGCGTTACGCGAACGCGACGTGCAAGCGCAGTCCCCTCTTTCGAATCGTGTTGTATCGTCTCGTTTCTGTACGAGCTGGGTACGGTATTTATCGCAGTATTTTGTCGCAGTATTTTTCATTCTCGTTCACGATTGGAACGTTCCATCTGTGGAGCGGTATTTCTCATCTCTACAGTTATCGGATAAAATTCATTTTCGTTCACCATTCGGGTGAAAATTCGCCGTGCGATCAACTTTTTAACCCACGAAATACCTAGTTGGTGAAGATTTGTCGCAGCTGCGCACTGTGTTCAAATCAAATTGTCGAAATAAAATAAAACAATAATAACCATATAAGCGTGTATATAAACTTTATTCATTTATTGATTTTCTAGTAACAAGTGAAACAATTTTTGACCCACTCTATCACAAACAAAAAATTAACATTGAAAAAACACGGCAAATAAAGCGAATGTTGTAACAACACGAATATTCAGATGATTCATTGCAGTATCATGCTTTGGAATATGTAAATAAAGAGGTGTTTGCTCAAATACAAACACTGATACACGCATCTTGACTTATTCTCTAGTTTTGCTGGAACTCTTTGTCAGTAAAACTATCAATATTATCATGAAGCGTTCATCAAAATTTTTCTTTTCTGCATTGCTGTATACATTCCAATATTTTATTTACTAGTGCACCGCAACACAATCGTATCTCAGTTTATATCTGACACAGCAGGATCCAACGACTGAGCAGGATCCATGCAAATCGTAGACGAGGATCATTCACCGACTGAGGTGACACAAAACTTTAGTGTTGATAATTGTCGTAGAACAGTGACAAGTGTTCAAGTGACAAGTGTTCAAGTGACAAGTGACAAGTGTTCAAGTGACAAGTGACAAACATCTTTGATTCTTTGATTCTTTGATTTCTTTGGAGTTTTTGAATATGAAGTTTAAACTTGAAGCTTGAAGCGAAGCTTATGCTTGAAACTTAAACAACAGAGTAGGTATTTATTGTGGTTTCGAAATGTCGTTGAAATCTTCTGGAGAGGTGGACCCAATAAAAAACGAAAGAACAGGCATTGTCAGAGAAGTAGGGTCACAAGCAATCTGGAGCCTGTCTTCCTGTAAACCCGGTGAGAAGTTTTTAAAAGCTAATGGTTCAATATATTGAAGTTCTAAGTATGTCTAGTTATTGTTTTACAAACTCCTCCAATTTTCAACAGGTTTTGGAGTGGACCAACTCAGGGACGATAGAGCAGATACATATTGGCAGTCAGATGGCCAGCTTCCCCATTTAGTTAATATACAGTTTCAAAAGAAATCCACAATAAGTGACATTTATATTTATACAGATTACAAGCTCGACGAAAGCTACACTCCTAGTAGAATTTCAATAAGAGTTGGGACACATTTCAATGATATACAAGAAATCGAAGTCATTATGCTTACTGAACCATCAGGTGAGCTGTGTTTGCATCTCATTCTGTCATGATACTCTGCAAAAAATAATAATTTTTTTATCAGCCGCTTGTGGGGTCCAAATTTGATCTCAAATTTTATTTGGCCATGGTTAAAGTTCCGCGGTTAAAGTTCCGCACCTGCGGAACTTTATCATAATTTGCTAAAGGTCCGCACCTGATGGAAAATTCCGAATATAATATGAAGAATTGAATCTGATATGTCTGAGGCACAGAAAACCTTAGAAACCTTAATGTGTGAGTTATTTGAAAGAGAAGAAGGAAAAGAAATTGATAGTTTCAAACATAAAAGGTTTTATAAAAAAACTGATGAGGAAGGGAAATTATGAAATAACAAACCTACTGCGGGGTTTAGAAAACAGGAAGCGATTTCCCCCTTCATCAGTTTTTTTATAAAACCTATGTTGGAAACTATCAATTTCTTTTCCTTCTTCTGTTTCAAATAATTCACACATTAAATTTTCTGAGGTTTCCTGTTCCTCAGACATATCAGATTCTAAATTGGTATTTTCAAAATTCTTCATATTATATTCGGAATTTTCCAGGTGCGGACCTTTAGCAAATTATGATAAAGTTCCGCAGGTGCAGACCTTTATCCACGGCCATTTTATTTTGATAATTCATGAATTCCAATGAGTAGCCGGGAAAATGAAGTCTGCGATGGTTTAGCCCCACCTTGCCATGGTTAGTTATCTCGAGATTGACACTAATATAACTCAAAATTAGTGTTGATCGAGTTACATATCTTGCAATTGGGGTAATTTCGAGTTGTGACTCCAAATTGGCAATTTTGATCAACATATCAAGATATCTCGAGTCATTTTACTGTATAGGTTATTTAAATTCTTGACATTCCACAAGACTCTCCGGCTGCGCCGTCATGCTGGAAAAATCGCGCGTGTTTGAAAGACCTTTTTTTTCCACTTATACTTCAATAAATTTAAATTAGCTTTATTATACTCATAATTACAGTATGGGTACATAAGTACAGTGTGGGTGTAAATTCTACAATATTTCTCCAGTACAAACATTTCTTCAAAAATTTATGTCATAAAGGTTATCTAAAAAAATGTTACTGTGGAATGTTTTCTGGTGTTATTTTTTTAATTTTGACTGTCTTCTTACATTTACAAATTGTGCGTTTTTTTATATTGTTTCGAATTTTGTAACATGATTTTAATATGCAGAAGTACTACATTCACTTGAAAAAGATACTGTGTATCGAAACATGTCGCAAAGACATCCTTAGTGTCATTATAATAATGCAGTTATTTATTTTTATATTTATAGTTGTTTATCTATATATTGAACATATGAACTTGACTATTTCTTTGTTTATTGTTCAATGATTTTTTCAATTATTGTAATTTCCAATCGAAGAAATATATACTATTATTAATATATTATTATTATTATAACCATGACATACTTTTTACAGGCTGGGTACACATACCTATCAAAGATATCAGAGATAAACCAATCAAGGTCTTCATGATTCAGATTGCTGTAACTAGTAATCATCAGAATGGAAGAGACACTCATATGAGGCAGATCAAAATTCATAGTCCAATCGAAAATCCAGGTATCCCCATTGAGAATTTTCTCAATTTCTCTACCATAGAATTTCAGCAGCATGCTACAATAAGATGAAGTATTTAAATGGATATCCAAAGAAAATGTGCCAATCTTCAAAGCAAAGTGGATCATTGAGTTGATGTCAAACATTCAAGATTATGTATGAAATGTGTAACAGTGTTAGTTTTACGAAATCACCCAAAATGGCAACAAAATGAAATCTAGTACTTTTTGAAGTTTAGTTTTATGATTGATTATTCATATAGTTACATCAGTAATGATAAACATTTTATTCCTAAGATTTTTTAAAAACTAAACCTATGCTTAAGAAGAACTATTCTTACAAAGTTTCAGTGACTGGGTAATCTGGTGAAGCACCTCAGATGAAGACCTGATCACTAGTGTTTGATGACGATATTTAACTTTGGCGCGAGAAAAATCGGCTGTATTAAAATGACAATGTTAATTAATTAGAGTGATGGGAAAACATGGATTTTCAAAATAACTCTCGAATCCACCAGTAATACTAAGGTCTTGTCATTCAAGGGTCCTTATGATATTTGAAGTTGATGTATCATTGAATAAACTTTTATGTTACGTTGAATACTGGCAACCGCAAAGGTGTCAAGGCTACAGTTCACAGTAAATATATTATAAAACAAAAGTGTTGGTATTGGTTGACTATTCCAAGGAGGGTATACTTTTCTGAGCCAACTGCTTCCAGTCATAAGATTTTGCACACTTTCAGGTCTATAAAAAAGAAACATTTTCGCAAAATTTCAACTTCCAAACCATTCCGGAACATCTTCAAATAAGTTCTTTTAGAGCAGAGTTTGTGAAGACAAAAAATGAGAAAATGGACATTTTGGCAACAAAGCCTATGTGTTTATCCTGTTGCTTTCGTAGATTTCTGTCTATACCCTAGATGAATTAATAGTTTTTGATACTGTATACTTTCTGCAGGAGTAAATAGTTTTAAATTGAATATCAAAGCCATCCTGAATAACTAGGGTTGTGTGAAAGATTGTGATAGCAAGACTGACGATTAGCATGAAAGGTCATCCATGAATTTTAGATTACAAAAAATTCATCAAGATATTCGTCTGAAAAGCAGTTTTCTAACTATTTCTTATGGTAGTGCACGTTAAAGTAAGTGTAAGTACAATGAAGCGATTTCATTAAATAGGGAAATGATATGTATTTATATACATGGGTGATACGGGTCAGACTAGCACACAGACAACAGCGATAATATATTCGACTATGCTGCGCTGCGGCCCGCCCGACTCTACTGGGATCTCTATAGTTGTACATTCCTAGTAGTAAATTTTAATTTTATATTGTTTATCATTTATTTATTCAGCAATGCTATTACAATGTATTGTTTACAAACAAAATTCTAATTCCAATATATTTACTGAGAGCAATCAAAAGATTATCATCCTTATTTTCCCAATTTCGCAGTCAGTATACAGTTCAGGTGACATCTACGCCCTCTATGGTCGACGAAGGAAGGGAGGGACAGTTTGAAACAGATGATGTCTTGGTTCGTGGACTTTTCACGACAAGCTCGCAATATTTCGTATCCGTTGAAAAACTCATATTCTCAAAATCGCAAGTGTTCCGATCTATGATAAACATACCAACCAAACATAGCATCCAGAACAACAAATTTCACCAGGTGAGTGTTCAACATTTGGTTCCTTCGAGCAAGAATAGCGTTTCTCAATATGTTTTATTGCTCTCAAGTTAGTTGATTACCAAATCATCAATTTTCAAATAACATTCAGTTGAATTATCTATATTCTCAGTTATTTATAAAGTGTGTTATTACACATTCATAAAAAACGTTTCTTACAGTCCACAAATCGATCAAAAAAGCGAGGTTCTTTCATTCATTTTTTGCTTCAATTATTAGCAATCTTTTGAAGGGTCTGGGGACATAGTCGTATCAAAGGGGATCTTTACGAAAATAACTACGTTTAGTTTCTCGAAATATCTACTAACGCAAATTAATTAAAACAATACAAGGCCTTACACCAAAAGGATATTAATAAAATGAACGAACCTAAAGGATTTGCCGAGAGGGCTTCCAGCAATGATATTCAGGAAGGGGAAGATATACCGGTCTGAGAGAGAGAGAGAGAGAGCTTGGAATCGCACGTTAAAAGGCAAGTGCGACGCCATCTTCCTGGTGGTCGAACTTCCGAGAATTTCACTTTAATATCTTTTCAGTACATTCTGAAACGTTCCGGAGCCTCTGTTTCAATTGATTACAAGGGATTTCTAATTTTCTAGAACTGTCCAGAAACCTCGAGAACATTTAAAAAAATTCTCTCCCGCATATTCTAGAAATTTCTGAAAAGTTTTGATGTAATTATGGAAAATATGTGTATAATAAATTATAGCATCAAGGAAACGTTTGAAATAAAAATGTTAAGCCTACCTAGATGACAAAACGTGTTGAAATGTTGTGTCGATGAACTTACATCGTCATCTGTTAGGAATTTATGGAAATAATAAATTATTACAACACTAATTCGCAGAAAAAAATAGGTCATTAATCGAGATAAAAACTATCCTATCTCTCAAGTTGGACCAAATTACACAAAGAATGCATAGTTTCATTAAGATTGGTTCAGTAGTTCCGGAATTTATCGCGAACAAACATCGTTTGATTGTGCATATCCGACAACCTGAAAGTCAATTTTGAAACATGTCACGTGATTACTGGTATGGCGGAAAAAAATTACTACGAAGCGGCAAAAAGTAGAATTCAAGTATATAGCTCGCACAAGTCTCTAGAAGATTTCTGAGGGTTGCTGGAAATAACAATTTTAACAACAACAGAGTTTCAAATAAAATTTTGAGATTATTGAAAAAAAAAACAATTTATAATATTTTACTAATATCAATTTTTTTCTTCTGAAATAGCTTCACTATAGCGAAACATTTGTATTTCGGTGATAATGACAGAACTTTCTCATTTTCTTCTCACCAGACAAAAGAAAATTACCCTTAATGTTACATTGGTTCGTATCGAACAGTTATATCAGAATTCTACGATTATTGTGACTATATGGCAATCCCAAAATATCATGTCCTGATTATAATCAAAAGTTTCGATTATAATTGTGCACGAGCGTTTCACTTCTCACGTAATCTTAAAAATAGTGTGTCACATTAAAGAAGCTTAATGTTTTCAAGATTGTATGGAAACTGAAATGATCTTGCACGATTATTATAATCGTGCATAATCGTGCATTGATGATAATCGGATTATCATCGAAACTTGTATATCATCACAATAGTCGTGGAATTCTTGTACGAACCAAAGGAACAGCTGGCGTCCTGACAAAAACAATTTTTTATTTATTTAGTGCTATCTGGCATGGAGGAAATGAGAAAGCTCTGTCAGTATTGCCAAAATACAAGTGTTTCACTACAGTCAATCTATGTAGAAGTAAAAAAATTGACATTTGTGAAAATATCAGAAAATTGATAATTTCAATTATTTCAAAATTTCATTCGAAACTCTGTATACAGGTATATAATTGAATTCTGAGCAATTTTTGAAATGACAATTTTCGATATTTTGCTATCTTACCCTTCTTTTTGCCACATCATGGTAATTTTCTTTAATTTGACGCGAAGCCAGTGATCACGTGACATGTTTCAAAATTGATTTTTGGGTCGTCAAACATGCAAATCGGTCCATCACATTTTTTTTTCGATGTTTCAATAATAGTTATTTAAGTAACAAGGAATGTCAAGACGTGTTAACATTCGAGGAGAGGTTCCTTCATGATTATTCGTTCCGCTATTTCATTCTAAGTTGCTTGTGCGCGTAACTAAGTTACCCAATAAACAGACAACAATAATATTCAAAAATTCTCAGAACCTATCGATATGAATGAAGCTGAAGGTATTACTTGTCAAAGTCATTATTACCCTAGGCATGTAAATGACACTATTTACATTCCGTTGTCAAGATGAATTAGTAAACGAATGATATAGGCCATATACCTATTTTGTTGCTAAGCATGTATGGACTTTACAGTGTCGGCAGCGGGAAAACTTTTCTTCCATATGTTACGTATTTTTGGCCGGCACTGTATATGAAAGATAGGATTTCAGTTCATTATAAGTCAACGTTATGTGAATATATGAACTAGTCTTGTTTATATTACTTTGAACTTTGCATGATAACCAATAATAAAAGATACACCCAACATGAGATAAATCAACTAAAAGCAATACTTTCTGAAACTGCTGGAAATGTAAAGATTCGAGAGTCAAATCTAATATGAATATGAAACTTTTCATAGCATTAATTCTGATTTTGATTGGAACAGTTGCCACACAAGATGAATTTACATTGACGGCCCCTGTTATAAACGTCCGATCAAATCAGTGTGCATGGATCTGTGTTAATGGAAGATGGAGAAAAAATACATCTTGTAAACAGGTGAATATTCATAATATTTTTATAAGTAATATCAGTAAGAAACACAACGTGGTGAAGTTTGAGTTTTTTTAGACACGATATACTTTTTATCCTTGGTGATAGTAGTGACTAACAAAATGAAGTACCTTTCTGGTCAAAATTCACTCAAAAACTTGATTACTTTTATTGCAGACTTCCATTATCTGGATTGTTTCTATGGGCGCGACGTTTGAATCAATTCAGTATCTATACGATCGTTATCAATTTACTTCATTGTCTAAATCTTTGAAATTCACTCGATAACATTTCAAGCTCAACGTTTATCTCTGTCATATCTCATACTGCGAAGATGTTCTTTTTTGGTAATGACAGAATTAACAATCTACAGTTCTTAAATATGATGCCTTTTACGTTTACCTAATTCATTGTGCCAACATTTTTCATATTATATTTGTATGTTTCATATGATATTTGTATGTTTAGACGATTTGGCATTTAAAATTGCAAGATGGTATTACTTTTGTTTACTAGCTCCATCCCACAAAGAAAAATTCTAGCTACGCCACTTAATATTACTTTGTAACGTTCAAATAACTAATGTTTCAATTTGATATCAACAGTTTACTGTAACACAATAAATATGAATTGAAAATGAAATAAATGAAATGAAAGTATAATCGCTGTATAGTCACTGATTATGAAAGCAGGACTCGTAGAAAAGGACAGGCCTCATCACTCACAATTGATCCTGGTGGAATTGGAAACACGAGTTGTTCTCGCGCGGACATCTGAAAATATCAACTATAGCTCAGTATCTCTCATAGGAAGCAACTTTCGAAAATATGTGTGAAAGATATTTTTTATGGAGATTTTTACGTTCTATACATTATATCGAAATTTTCAACCCCTGCCAAGTTATTGATGGTATACCGATTTTTCGAGTTTTTCCGGGAATTTTTCCCACTTTCCATAGGTGCTCGCGCGCAGAAAAGTTTTTTCTCAAAGTACTCTTCAAAAACTGCCCGTGTACCAAAAATCATTCTATTGGTTTTTTATCTGCTATCTGACAAGACTTAATTTTTGTAAATTGTAAAAATAATCGCTGAAAATGGTACTATTTTTTTCAATACCAAGTATATTTTTTTATACCAATAGCTTCATCATGCTATCAATGGGAAAACCATTCAAAATTTCTTCAAACATATACGATACAAATTGATTTCAAATGATTTTTGCCGGGACTAAAATACACCAAAAAATCTAACCAAATTTTACAAAACAAATTTCAAGTGATTATTTTGAAAAAATTTAATAGCTTAAAATAATGTGATAGTAGTTAATGATTAAAACATCAATAATATAAGATAACATGTGGTCTAAATAATATTTTTGTATTGTTCTAGAAGTACATAGGAGTAGCCCCCAAAGAAGCATCTCCTTGTAGAACGGTACGTAAATATTAATTCCATACACGTAACATGTTTATTCGATTTTTGTTGTGTTCTCATTGGAATGAAATCCTGAAAACTTGAAACATCACATGAGTCAATATATCCAATAAATTACAAAAAGATTCAACTATAGATTCTTTAAAAAAAAAATATAATTTCACGAGAGCATCGAAAATAATCGATAATACTTCCGAGACACGAGACGTATCCTATGAAATAGCACGAAAGCGTGAGCTCGAATGGGGTTTTGAGGAATATGTTGAGCTACGACGTAAGTAAAATCGATTATTTCCGTTTGCTCTCGTGGCATTCCTTATGATGATATTATTAAATCAATGATTAACTAAGGACATGATAATATGATTAATAATTATATATAATATAGGCTAATGGCCATAGCAGGCGATGACTTCACCAAAAAAAATATACAATAAAAAACGTTTATTGACAAACGTTAAACAAATTTTACTATGATAGAACTGTCATATTGGGAGGAAGCAAAACAAAAAACGGATATAACATCGGCAAAGGTATATAATCGCTCATCAATACGTTGTGAATAGCTAAAATTCGCAGTCGCATCGCTATTGGCCACTGTCGTGATGAGTTGTACAATCATCGGTAGCCGAAATAGCACAAAGCGATCCATGGGATGTACTGGGGACATTTCTCTGGGATTTAGAAGTATATTCATTCAACTGAAAATATCCTGATTAGTCTGGTTCACAAGTGCTTTTTATCCAACTGATTTCGGCAGTCTCGGAAAAATATAGATGAGGTGTCATTCGGTTCGGAATAGCATCTAGATGATTGTTGAAAAAAATGAAGTTCCGGAACTGTAGAACCAATATTTATAATTTTCCCATAGGGTTGAAAATACAGCCGAAAACGGCAACTCTCGCTTACGCAAGCCATGCCCACCTCGGGCACTTTTACAAAAAAATTCATTTGAACATATTATGAAAAAAATATTATTAAAAAATTCAGGCACTTACTGGATAGATGAATGAACAATAACCCGCTGGCAAAAAAAATGTATCGCAATTTTTCAATAAGTAATGCAATAGTTAATCAACAATTTTTTTTTCCTTCCATGGAGCTATTCTTGAAAGGCTTCAGAATAGATCCCTGTTGGAAAAATTGGTAAATTTTCATTTATTAGTTTTTTTATTAACAATTTACGTAGTTGAAATATTTAAAACTTAAATTTCAATTATCTTATAAAAACTGCTTTTGTTTATATTAATTTTTTAAACAATAGATAATAAAAATTGTGAAATATAATTTCCATTCAGCTTTTGATAATAAAAAAACGGATCATTAACAATAAAAAATGTTTTAAATGATCAATTTAAGTTTTTAATTTTTCAACTACGTAAATTGTTAATAAAAAACTGAAAATTTTTCACAGGGATCTATTCTGAAGCTTCTCAAGAATAGCTCCTTAGAAGGAAAAAAATCTCAGATATAGTTGAACAATTATCACCCTTGCAATGTTCACATTCAAGTAAAAAAAAATTGTTAATTAACTATTGCACAACTAATTTAAAAATTGCGATAAACATTTTTTGCCATCTATTGTTTAGTCATCCAGTGAGTGCCTGAATTTTTTCATTCCTTAATTTTTATATTTAATATGTTGAAATGAATTTTCTTGTGAAACTGCGCGAAGTGGGCGTGGCTTGCGTAAGCGAGAGTTGCTGTTTTCGGCCGTATTTTCACTCCATGGGGAAATTACAAATATTCGTTCTACAGTTCCGAAAGTCGGGACTTTTCGGAAATTTTCTCCTCTCTGAAACTTTTTTCAGATTTCAAAAATCTTGCAAAAAACCAAACCCTTTTTTTCTTTTCACAAAATTGTTTATAACTTTTGCGATTTTTTTTAAATCTAGACGCTAATCCGACTCGAATGACATCTCATTCATATTATTCTGAGACTGCTGAAAAAAGTTGGAAAAAAAGCACTTGTGAACCAGACTGGATGATACATGAATGATACTGTTTTTTATTCCCCCAGGCTAACCTAGGGTAGTACTTTCTTATATTCTAGGGATGTGTAGATGACAACATCATGAACATCTTGAGGAAAACCATGGGCAGACTGAACATACAACCTCAGGCTGACCTCCGGTTTTAGATAGGTGCTCTATAGAATATTCCAGGGTTATACATGGATATGGAATATCTAGTTGTGGTAGCAAGGGCGTCGCTAGGTTTTTTTCTGGGAGGGGTAATTGAAAATTACAGACGACATTATTATTATAAAATGACAGAAAGGGTAAATAAAAACATATTCTCTAACAAAGTATAAAAATGATAAATAAAAATGATCACAGGTCCTTATGAATAGTGCTCATAAAATAAATTCTAATTTCCTCTTTTTCTGGAAAGCAAATCTATTTAGCACTGCATCATAATCTATTTCACATTCTCGGTGGAAGTGTAAAAGTGCTAAGCCAACCAGCCTTTCTTGACTCATAGTCGATCTTAAGTAAGTTTTTAAGCGTTTTAATGAAGAAAAAGACCGTTCAGCAGATGCTACACTTACGGGCATGACCGTTAACAAATGTAACGATAAATTAATGATTGGAAAAGTGTATTTGTCACACATTTTCAAAACATTCACCGCACTTTCTTGAATGAGCCCTCCGGTTGTTCTGAGATTTTCGACCCACAGCTCAATTTCTGGTTGCAATTTATTCACAATATAGTCTCTACTCTCTTTTAAGAAAGGCTGTAAATAATGGCTCAAATTATCAGCCATTTTTTAAATTTCTCCTTGATTTCTCTTCAGTATAAGAGAAGGTAACAGGTCATTGATTTCCATGGCAGAGAAAAAAATTGAACCAAATCGAAAATTAAGATCCTGTAAAACATTATCTAGCAATGGGATGAATATGCTGATTCTGTAGTATTCCTCTGGATCATTGGTAAGAAAATTTGCCCTATTTATTTGTCTTGTGTTGACTCTAGGGAGGTGTATCGAAATATCCAATTTTTCGTGAAGATTTTTTACTTCTTCGAAAATTGAATGGAAGCAAGTATCAATATTGTCTCTTTTATTTTTCAATACCGAAATTATACCTTCAACTAATTTTTGTGCTACACTTTTATCAAGCGTTTTTTTTTGTAGAATTCTGCTCAAGTTTTCTGTTAAGCTTAGGAAATGAGCCAAACAAAACAAAGATGTTATGAATTATGTAGTAAGCAATGAATTCATCAATAATTGGGATTTTGAAGAAGAGTCTGTATCTTTCCACTGAGATATAACTTGCAAGGCTTTGATAATATTCTGAAACGAAAGCTTGAATACTAATACCGCTTCGTGTCTTTCTGACCATCTCGTTTCACATAACTTCACTAGTTGAAAATCATTGCAATATTTCAGCACATGATTTCTTTTTGGTGAACTTTTGAAAAAGTTTATAGTTTCCTTGATGATCCCTACCGCATTCCGGATATCTTGTACATTACTACATTTGGAAATAAATAAATTCAAAGTGTGGTTATAACATGGACATTTGATCGCATTTCTGCATGTTTTCGTTATCTCAGAAACAGCCCCCTTTTGGTCCGATAACATAACACTGCAAGTATCAGTTCCTATACCCACACATTTTTCTTCGGGCAAACCAATATCTTTCAAAAATTTAATGACAGTTTGTCCCAATATTTTGCCAGTTAAAACAGGTTCTTGAGTTCCACTATCATAGTTTTCTTCATGGCAGTTGATGAAAGTGAGAAAATCTTCGTGAACATCGTAGTTTTTGTCAATATACCGGATCACAAATGACATTTGGGAGTTATTGCTAACATCAGTTGTCTCATCAAAAATAATGCTGTAATAGCCCGTTTCCTTGATTTCCTTCACTATAGAATTTATAATTTCCTCGCCACAACAGGAAATAAGCTCATTTTGAATCATGGCACTTAAATATTTGGTGCGGCTTGTAGCTGTTTCAAAATGGTTTTTTAGCACCGAATCATCTCCACAAGTGTCTATTCGATGTCGTATCAATTCCCTGAGATTACCCTCATTGATTTCAGATGCTACTGTCACATCCAAATTGATCTTATGACCACGAAGTGGAATATTTTGTCTCCCCAAAAAAATAATGCTATGAAGAATAGCCTTCAATTTATCCCTGTTTTGCTGAACCTGTTCGCATCGTTTAACATCTAAAATATTAATGATTTGTTTCTCTTGATTTTCATGAGTCTTTATGAAGTTCATTGCTACCGTTATAGCTTCCTTGTGGTAAATCGTATTTTCATGGCTTGTAAGATCTCCATCTTTCCCTAGTAGTTTGGAAAATTTTGTTAGTGGCGTGACAACTAATTTAGTTAGTGATGTTGCTTTGTTCATTCCACCACTTTTTGCGAATAAAAAGCAATATTTACAGAATATACCCCGTGCAAATTTTGAAAATATCAGCCAAGAGAAGTTTTGAAAATGTTTTTCTGACAAGTAACATTTCACCTCTCTGCTGTTCTTCAGGTGCACAGAATGTGGGAATGAAAATGTGTTGTTCGGAACAAATGCTTTTTTCAAAATATTGTACTTCTCTATATCTGTTAGCATATGCCCCACGAAATATCCAACATCTATTTCTCCTTCGAATTTGGCTGCATTGTGATGCTGAACTAAAGTTTCATCTTCACCCGCAAAAGGTTCGTTTCTTACAACTTCATCACTTTTATTTGGGGTTGCAATATCATTTTCTTTTTGCTCTAACAAATTACTAGATGTGTTTTCATTTTCTTGCTCAGATGACTTCGATTTTTTCGATATAAAGAAGTCCAACGTTTTTTGAGATCTCTTATTCATTTTCTATAAATTAATATAAATTGATGAAAAATGGCATTCGTGAAGTCTTATGAAACATACCTCTTCTAATAACAATTCACAATCACAATATTCACATATACTCAAAACTCAAAATGTCAATATTAACTTGCTTCTTCCTAGTTGGGGAACGTGCGACAGGCTTGAACATGAATAAACTGAAAACTGCACACTGCGGACTGCGTTCAGAACTTCCCCGTCCCGTGGTGATCAAACGAAACAAATCGCACAAATTAGGAATATAGGAATTGTTTTGATAGCGCGGTAAAGGGCGCCGTGGAGCTCGTGACTCGTGGGGCAGGGGCGGCTTTGTCTGTCACAAATTTCATGGCTATTAGCAAGTGGAGAACGCCAATTCCGTCAAATATGGTTGGAAATGATTGATTGATGTAGAACTGAATAGAATATCGAATAAAAACAATTTTGTGAATAAAAGATTTGCAGGTCAGTATTTTCCTGGGGGGGGTAATTACCCCCATTACCCCCCCCCCCGTAGCGACGCCCTTGTGTGGTAGATATATCGTGTGAAAGCACTCCAATAAAAAAAAAAATTACTATCTCGTAACTATCGTAAACTGAAATTTCAGAAAGACTTCAAACGAAAAATAACACAAATCAACTGAGATTAGGATACTATCATGATATTTTTATTCTGTACTAAACACAATTTGTACTAAACAAGCAATAGCAAGAACGTGCTGAGAAACGACCACTTTCGACGAAATTTCTACATTTGTCATCAAAAGAAAGCGTGCCAGAAGTTTCGAATGTGTTCCAGTCTGAAAATGACAATTTATCATTCATTGACTGAAAACAGAAATGAGTTAGGGTTATGAAAAGATTACCTTTACACAGGCTAAACTCAAAGTACCTACTACAGACTACAGAGACAAGCGTGCCTGGTGATAACAGGGGCCATCCGCTCGACGCCAACGGCAACAATGGAAGCCCTTCGGGCAATGTACAGAATCTCTCAAGCGTCCGCAGACATGTGTCAGCATGCTGGAGGTGGTAATAGGTCACCCCTGGAAGATAAATCTGAGTTCAGAACGAATAAGAACTATTTAGGGTATACCGATGGCGCCAAAACTGTGCAAGGTGTTGGATCTGGAATATATGGGGGGAACCCAGTATAGTGAAGCGCTCATTAAGCACTGGCAACCTAGCTACCATATTAAGAGGCCATGAGCGCGATCTCATTTTGCCCGTTTTTAGGGTAAAAGAGTAGATAACTCAAAAACTGTTCGTCGTATCGATTTCAAACAAGGATAGGCTTCTAGGGGAAGTTTGATTCTATGTAACTATGTCTGCTGCAGCACCTCAAGATTATTTTCATGGATAGTCGTAGTAGCTGCAGTGGTATTTCTCTTCCATTAAAATTTGAAGCAATCTTTATCTGATCGAATTTGGTATAAAAAGAAAGGTAAAACGTTGATCTATGTACGTGCTGTAAAGTTTTTTTGAAATTATTTGTTCGTCTACCTAAAAAATTGCTTTAAAGTAACTGCATTTTTGGGACATTTTTGAGATTTTGTTTGCGGAAAAGTGGATAGAAAATTCAATTTCCATTACAGTACGTTCGTAGAATCAAACTTCCTCTAGAAGCCTGTCCTTGTTTGAAATCGATGAGACGAACCGTTTTTGAGTTATCAATTGACTCTTTTAACCTTCAACACTTCCCAAACGTGAACGCGCTCATTCAAGGTCTCATAAGAAAATATCAACGTAACAGGTTGCAGAAATACACAACTGTGGGGAATATTTTTCCGATGTATCTGTCAAGTTTGAGAACTTTTGGAATTTTCTCTTATGGTGTATCAAAGAAGAACATTATGGGTCGATAAAACAAATGTTGCGTACACTTGAATTGGTTGCAAACTCGATTCGTGATATGAAATAATATATTCAATACTACTCCAAGTTTGCAGAAATTTTCGAATTTTCTCAACTAGTATACAGCAAAATTCAAGTTAATTGCTACTTTGGAAGAGGTTGCAAACTGAGATTTATTGCTTTATCGACGTGCCATTCACTTGACCAAAGTTTGAAAACTTTTAGAATTATTGTTAAATACAGATTGAATAAACAGACACATTGAATAAACTAACGCAACTACTTGTATTCATGTTAACTGTTTTTTTAAATTTTATGAATTGGATCGATGTTTTTGGTGACCGATACATACATTGTCCTACCCGTCGTTCTTCATCTTATTGAAGTTAATCGCAATTAAAGCATATAATCTGATGTTTACCCTACTTTCTCGATTCTTTCCATTCCTTTGTAGTGCTGTTTTCAAATTTCATTGCACCTTGCACCAATTTTCTTCTTTATTTAATTCTATATCAGCTACGAGAATTAGTAGCGATTTATATTTATTCACAAAATATTGATATTCTATGAAAGAGAGTTCGAATATTCATATTATCTAATGGCTTAACTTTTTTATTTCAGTAATCAATCCACTGGTTCCTATGGAAGCAATTAAAGAGGGCAACTATTTGGATAACTGAAAATTGTAATTGTAAACATAATAACGAAACTTTTATGAGTAGTCATGAATAAAGTATAATAGTTAACACAAATTTTATGATATTATGGAATATTTTGATATTTATTAGTTTTAATCAATAAAAGGTAGGCTCCAATTTTAATCGTATTAATGATAGTACATTAGAGTGTATATGGGGCATAGTAAAAAAAATCGTTTATCGGGATTTTTTTTCAGCACTTTTTCAGAAACAACTAGTTATATTTTTATAATTCGAACAAAAATCGAAAAAGGCACCGGAGAGTTTCAAATAGATATGAAAGGAACAATTTCGACGACGCCGACGTCCCAAAACTTGAACAAATATCTGTCAAACACCTACTTCCCCCTACGAACATTGTTACATCTGACATCCATTTGTGCAATGTTTCTCCAAGAGGACACAATTATTGCAATTAAGCGTTGAATATTAGATAGATACAATATATTTTGTAGGCGGACGGAACCATGTAGGCCGCTCATTCGGTCCCGTTATGCACCCACCGCTACTGGGAACTGGTTCAATTTTAAAATCTTGGGTTTGTTTTGGTTCATTTCATTATCGATTCTGAACCAGTTCTGAACAGTCGCACAACCTAGTCTTGAAAGTCAAATTGCCCAAAACTTGCCAGACTTCAACTGTGCCACTACTTTGGACGGTTCTAGGTAGTCTTCTAACCGATACCCTTCTCACACTCTCCAGGTTCAGAACGATGCTCCCGAGGTGCCCTTTCCGTATTGCTGCCACTGCTGGGCATTCCGTGAGGATGTGGCTGGATGACTCCTCATCCTTCAAGCATCACCGGCATTCAGTATCATCCATGATACATATAATGTTTAGGTGCTTGTTAAGATGGCAGTGACCCGTCAGGAGCCCTACCACTATGTGTTATCCTAGGAACCACTCGTAAAAATATAAAAATATCTTCAATTTAATCCAAATCGATATACTTTTCAACCCTATTCTAGCTTTGTATGCAAAAATGGGGCACTTAAATCTGTCACTAGCTGAAGGTCTAACTGGTTACCATCATGGGGTGTGTCCTTTCAAGTTGATTATAGATCCCGTCATATAGCGAACCATTTGAGAATATCTCATTATGTACTAATGTAATTGGTCCTAATCAGATCTGCAAAATTTTATATAATTGAATGAATGAGATGCAATTCTGTTGAAAGAGATTGATATTTTATGTTACCCCAAACACTCCATCTTGTATGCTTGCAGAATTGTCAGGTGGTTAACATCTATAACCCCTCAAAATTTATGAACCGTCGTTGGTATTCTTTGAATATTAGTAAATGTGACATGATTTATAGCATATCAAGATGGAAGCATTGTTCAATCCATCACACTCGCCTATAGTATTCGTGAAAGAAACGGTGCCATAATAATCCATATAGATCAAGATAGCAGCCAGGAAAATTGAACTGAAGCGGGAAAGAAAGAGAAATCAACAGAAAATTAATGTGAACGGTATGAATATACACTTACCAAAATTCTAGGATTCAAAGCAGATAGAAATTAAGCATGTCATTTCTTTATAAAAGCCGAACTTACAGTAAGGAATGTATTTTTGAATTATACAATAGGTTCTATATTCTAACCAAAGAAGAGCAATTCGTCTCGTCGGTGATGCCTTACTTCTTGGGAACACCAAAGAGAAGTTGTCCTACCCAGTCCACCCCTGGATTTACGTGGGAAACCTTTATTTAACTTCATATAAATGGGTTTGCATCCTAGAAATGAGTTATAATGAAATTCCTAGAAATATTTACTGATTTATTTATTCATATACTTAGTCTAGGTACAACTGCAATATTTTCTAACGCTTTATTACAAATAAATTCAAGTGAGTAATAACAATATAAAATAAATACACAAATTTACACTAATGTACATAAATGTTTATAGTAATACTCTTCATTGAAACAATAGCTTGAGTATATGATCTACTTTATCACAAATAAAATATAAAATATTTTATAAATTTGGAGGCCTCAGATTATTGTCTCATACACAGATTATTTCATGTGGATCAAATGTATAACAGAATAATATGGTCAAGGACGTTTGCAACAAACACTATTGAAGTGCCGAATATTTGAAACTGAATTATCTGAAGATTATAGTAGTGACCACATAATTTATGTTCACAATCCTATTCCAGGTCGAATAAAGAAGCCTCTTTGGACTCGAGAAAGCAGGTGGTATGTTAGTATATCTAAGTGTATGTTCCCAACCTGCTCTGCACTGATGATAGGTAATAACCCCGTCTAAGGCAAGCAGATGGTCGCTGTCATTTTTGCTCGTTATAGGCGAAATAAGTGTTGTTCAATCAGGGGAACCTTTCAGGGACAGTAGCTGTTTTCTACCACACACCTGGCTATGTTCCGGTGATGATAATGAAAATAATGATAATAATAATATATTACAAATATCACCAGTCGATTATTGAAGAGAATGGATTTATTCCACGGATAAGCTACCGGGGTGGTCGGTAGCTTAGCGATCTGAAGTGCAGCCCGTTCGAAACTTCAGCGTAGCGATAGCCGGTACGAGCCAGGAGTACGACAGTTTTTTCTGGAGTACCTACTCATTTACCTAGATGCCTATCTCGTCTAGCTTGGAGTCCACACCGACCCCCGGGGTGGTGCTGTAGGATTTTTCCTATAGCTAAAAAGTGAATACACCACCAAAAATCAGTAAGCAGTAAGTCGCCCCGGAGCGCAACGGCAAATAATACTAGCTGTCCTCTACCCGCACAGACTATGCATTTGGGTATACTTTATGAGTGTTCACGAGGGAGTATCATCATTATATTTATTTTTCAATTGTCCATTACTGCTTTATAATACCTTGGCAACGGTTGCTATTAACAGATCCATAACGCCCGGGGCATTATGAATCATAACGCCCGCTAAATGTTTTTTTCTGTAGTTCAATAAATTAATTACTCAGAAAAGTTTTATTTATAACTGTTCATAAAAAAGGGACTAATTATTTTCTCTCAAATAGAAATTACAATTTTCAAATGTGTGAAAAATTAGTACCAAGTTTGAAGTTCTGTGAGTTGACCGATGATGAACTCCTCAATGTGCATTCGGATTCGTTAAATACTATAAGAAGAAATTTATGAAGTAAACAACGTCGTTTAAATAAACAACGTCATTTAAGATAATTTTTTCGTGAAAAATAAAATCTTGTATGCACCACGAGCGTTATATAACGCACTTGGTACATAAATGGCTATATATTATATTATTATGATCTCCAAATCCAGATGTAGTTTAGACAATTAATAGTGAGATTCCCAGCACTTGGATACCACAATTCCACAAGAAAGTAACTATGTATAAACCTTTATAAAATAGGAGAAATTTTTGAATATTTGTTTTCTTCATTGCCATTATCAAAGGCAAAATAATAAAAGTGGTGACAGACGAATAAGGACAGTTGCTACTATAACTGTCCTACTGAATTTATCAAAAAAAAGATGACAATCGAGAAATATTTGAAATTACACGAATTTCTGGGCAAACTGGGAAATGCTCTGGATATGTAAGTAGTTATTTGAAATATTGTTCGCCATCTATTTGTTATAGATTTTTTCAAACAATCTGCCAGTGAAACCAAAATCGAGGTCTTCAAATCTATGAATAACGTGAAACCAGGTGTCCTTCTGAAAACGTCAGACTATTTGATAATCGAATAGACACACATCTTTTGAAAATATAAGAATTTTTATACAGAGTCGCGGATATGTATGGAAATTGTAGATTATTCCTTAAAATGTGATAAGTAGCGGAAAATGTTATATACAAAAGATTAAGAGTTTCCTAGAGTAGATTACAGTAAAGAAAAATTTGGTAAACAGGACCACTTAAATAGTCTTAGGAAAACAAAGCTTTTAAAAAGTGTATTACCATCTGAATTTTTCCATATTTGTTTATAAATTATCAATAGTGAGTATACAAGTGGTGGTAATTTTTTGATCATTTTAAATATATCCAAGAATCTTTCTTAATAGCAAGAAAGACGAGTGCTCATCTGTTCAAAATGATCTCAAAAAAATTATTACCACTTATATAATTTGGCTTGATTTTTCTTTTACCGGACATTTGCCAGTGTCATCTTGATAACCAAGTCAATGGCTAACTTTCTTATGCATTCAATCAAACAACGTGAAAAATTATCGCTGTAATTTACTACTAAGACATAATCAGTGTAGTTTTTATATTATTTGTCGATTTTAAATGTTTTTCTTGACGATTGGCTGGCAGGATCGTATAAAACATAATCATTATGAATTCAGCGATTAATCCAGATTTCATTATATTTCATTAATCAAATGGTTGCAAAGATTCAGGATGCATTTTTTTGTATTCAATAAGTGTGACTGATACTGGACAAATTTCAAGAGATTATAAATCTCTAAAACATTCAGTGGAATAACGGACATATTTTTGCACCCGTTTGAAATATTTCCTTCATATTTTAAACCTTTCGCTGGATTGATAAGGAAGATTTTTAATCAAATATGGCAAAATATACAGGGATTCTAATAAAAAAAGTGACTTCATTTTTCTACGACTAATCCTATTTGCCTAATTCTTTTACAGTGCACATATAACAGTTTTTAGCTATTTTATTTTAAGATATAATGGACCGTTTCCATATACAGTATCCGGCATAAAGTTCACAGTATATGGAAAACTTTTTTATTATTGATTTCCCTAAAAAAATCATTCCTGACAAAAAGCTCTGCTTCATCCCAAACCTAAATTGCAGATAACTGAATTTAATTTTTTTCGACTCTATACGAGGGAGATTAAAAAACATGCTTTGTTTTCAAAAAAATATGATCCTATCACTTTATTTTTCACAGTAGAATTAAAAGTAAGGGAAAAATATTGTCCAGAAATTCGAATCATAGTCACCTAATATCAATTTAATTTTTCAAGTTTTTTTTTTTCATTTTCTCCGCATCGCCCTGTACGATAAGGAATATTATGCTACACGGATATACGGTATATTCTTAGATATGATGATATTACTCTCTGGATTTTCTCTCATTTTTCTCTTCATTTATTGAAATATGACAGAATTTTGCAAAATCTTACTGCAAATAGTAAATGAAACTGAATTATTTCCAACATATGATGCCAGAATGAAAATTAATAGAATAATTTGTATCAAATCAAATAATAATTTGTATCAAAAAATAATATTCGTAGTGTGAAAATAAATTAATTTTCATTCTGTTATCATACTTTGAAGACAATTCAGTTTTGATTACAATTTGCAGCAAGATGTTGTGAAACAATATACCATCCGACTAGCAAAGTAGTCTCAATGTCGTACAGGGCGATGAGGAGAAAATAGGAAAAAAAATGAAAAATTAAATTATTCTTAGGTGGCTATGATTCGAATTTCTGGATCAACATTCGATTCTGACCAATATTTCCTCATGACTTTTACTTCTACCGAGAAAAACAAATCATGCTTTTTAATTTCCCTCGTATAGGGGTGTGAAAAATTGAATTCTGGTGTTTGCAATTCAAATTTGGGATGGAGCAGAAGTTTTTATCAGGATTTTTTTTTTGAGAGATCAATAATGAGAAAGTTTTCCATATGCTGGGAACTTTATGCCGTACACTGTATAAAAGTGAACCTCAACAAAAGAAATCCAATTAAATTGTTTTCTCATTCCAAAAATTGAACATTCAATATTTGGTTTACAACTGGCAATAATGGTTTTCAAAAAGACACCCACAATATTTTCAGAATATAATCTCTAACGATAAAAACCGATAAGGAAGATAAACGACAAGCTCATAAAGAAGCTTCTAGTTACGAGATCAAAAAGCTTAAGGGTTTATTCGGTAGAAAAATTGGCAAGATATAAATTTTGATCCCTTCCATGAAAGTTTACATGATATGCACAATGTACAAAATATTCCGATGATAAAATCAAATGTATGTATAACGAATTTGACACATATTCCAACGTATACTGATCATACTGTTTTGTTATTGGTAGATATTATCCCACCTATTGTTATCCTTTTAAAAATACATATTTTTCGAAATTTTCTTTCAAGATATTAGTAGGTACATGATTAGTAGAGTTGTAAAAATACAATTCGTTTATTTATATTGATAGAGCACCTGGTTAAAAATATACACCATATTGAAAATTACGAATTATATTTTAAGATGTATTTTTCGAAATAATATAGATACACAGTTTGGATAATTCCAATTGCAATAATTCGCCGAATAATAAGATGAAATAATAATTTTCTACCTATTCACGCACTTCAGATGAACGAAAACTTCATAGACGAAAAATTTTCCTGCGCAAAAACAATTATCACTTTGGAAATAGTATTTCAAGGATACATATTTTATTTTTATGTTAATGGTATTTCAGTGAAGAGTTGGTGACTGGAGAGTAACGACGACGGAGTAACCGACTCCAGAGTAACGATATTAGAGTATCCCGACTTCGACGTAACAGACTCGGGATGCAACCGACAGTAGCTTCATTTGACTCCGGAGTAATCGGGCTTAAGCGTAACCGATTGTGGAGGTACCGACACAAAAGTAAATTGACTTTAGCTACAACAGTACATAGAAGTAACTTGACTTCAGAGCAACGGACTCTAGAGTAAATGTGATTCATGATTTTCTCGGAACTAACAGTGTTTTACAGAAATGGGCAATGTTGAACATATAAAGTAGATTAACCCACGAAGTCAGTAGAGCGCAGGCTGACAGTAGCTGTTCTTAGCAGGAATAGAGCATTCACTAGCGTTTTGATTGGATTGTTGACATCGAAAAGATTAAATCAGCTTGAAAACATAATTCAGTCTACACCAATTGTTCAAAGAGTATCGACAACGTTTTGACAACTAAACTTCAAATTGACAATTAGAGATAATTAAACTGAGTTCATCATCTGAAATATGGGGAAACTCAATCAAGTAACGACTTCCACAGAAAAACTTAAAGTTTTTCCGTCAGTTCGCGGCATTAAGTACGCATGTCCTTACAAAGGATACCACTTCGCTCTCCTATTACAAAAGCAGGGAAGCAACATTTTCGGTAAGTTTGAAGCTCTAAAAAATTTAGATTTGCAGATTAGATCATTTTTTAAAAGAACAATTACTAAACTTTTCTTGACCATTGCAGTTGTTCGGTGTACAAAAACAAGAATGGACCTTGTAAGGCTCGGTTGCAACTGACTATGGACTTCACGTCCTTCCATGACGAAGATATGGCGGACAACATTGAACACAATCACGGGCCTGATCCGGAACACTACACAACCCGAGAATATAGCGAGACCATGAAAGCAGCTGCAGCAACGTCTTCGGAATCCACAATGTCATTGATTTCTGAACATATGAACGTATGTCAGAATATATTTAATTTTGAAGACAACCATTTGAATTTGTACAGAATTTCATGTTTTATTATTTTAGGTACCTGGTAAAATGAAGGGAAAACTTCCATTGATGTCTTCCATGCAGCGCCAAGTTCAATGAGTTAGAGCCAAACCAGACAAATCACTTGCCCACGCTGCAACTGTCGAAGAACTCCCAGTACTACACAACATCTTTTTGACTGACACTGGTGAAGATTTTGTCAAGTTCGACAGTGGAAACGAGCGGGATCGCCTGGTTATTTTCGCGACAGAAAAGGGCCTCAACTTGCTAGAGAAAGCTGATCATATATTTGCCGACGGGACGTTCAAAACGCAACCGCTTTTGTTTCGCCAACTTTTCAGTCTTCATGCTCTTCAAATTGACGGGGAAAATGTAATGAGCTTTCTAGTTGCATACTGCTTAACTACAAGACAAACTCGGGCCTGCTATAAAAATCAAGCAACTTCGCTCAAATCTGGCGCCAAACACTGTGATGACTGATTTCGAAGAAGCCTTCATTTCGGCAATTATGGACACATTTCCAAATGCTCAGCATCGAAGCTGCTACTTTTACTTCCGCCAGGCGAACTATCGGCAGATTCAAACCAATTACCCGGAAGTAAGGACACTTTTGGAAGACTCGAGTACGGCAATCTACATGCGAATGCTCATTGCGTATAACAAAATTACCTTGAATACTTCACTACAAAAACCTGGATTGGACAGGAAGGTAGACGAAGTGGCGTTCGCAAGCAACCGCTTTTCAGCATCAGTTTGTGGAATTGTTACGATAGTGTTTTACAATCCCTGCCGAAAACAATAGCTATTTGTATTACTAGGGAGGAAACTGCCACTTTTCCTCTCGCAGGATGTAGTTTACTAAATGCAGTAAACATCCAAGGGAGGAAAAAGCACTTTACTCCCATGTGATACATATGATTTTTCCTCCTACCCACCTTTTTTTGAATATTTATTTACGACACAAATAGGTAACGAATATAATTAAGAGCGCAAGAATTATTTATTAAACAAATGTATCAATATATGCTATATAATTAAGTACATAGTATTGTTTAAGTTTAACTATATTTTAGAATTATTTATGTTAATATTGAATGTGCAGTTTTGAGCAGCACTTATATGAATACCATTGGAAGAAGATAGGGTTTGAACAGGAGAACAGGAGAAATATTTTCGCTTAGCACATTGTAATGGTGGTAACTTCTAGAAGTGCTTTGCTGATTTTGATCAAGTTCAGGTTCTACATTATTTCCCATAATTTGATCAGAAATTTTTCTTTTTTTTGTGTAAGATTGTTCTACATAACCTTCTGCGATATTAGTTGATTTCCAACCTCCATGCTGTTTTAGAGCTAAAATATCCCCACCAGCGTTTACTAACAGACTTGCTGAAGTTCTTCTGAAAGTGTGCCCTGTGTAATGTTCGGCATTTGAAAGATTGAGATATTCTGCAATTTTTTGTGGTATTTTGAATATACTCTCCTTGCCAACCACTTGATTTATACATTTGCCTGCTTAAAGCATACCAACAATCGTTTATGCTCAGTTTTAGGACGTAGATAGATATACTTTTTAACGATTTGAACAAAATTTGGGCCGTTACCTGTTGTAGTATTGATAACAAAACTTCGTTGTTTGTACGTTTTTGAAGTGGTACATTTTTGAAGGGATATTTATGACTAAAAGATTGTCTTTTTCTTCAATATCATCCATAGTCATTTTAATAAGCTCATCACATCGACATGCTCCAGAAATTCCAATAACAAGGACTACCTATGAATATTTTATGTCAAAAATTAAATTATTTGCATGGGACTTCATTTCTTACCTTTATTAATAAAAAAACATCATCGGGGGCTTCCATTAAGAATGTATTTATTTCTTCTCTTGTAAAAGTTTTAGCTTCATTTGGTTTGTATCCGGCATTTTGACGTTTTAGAAATGCAATCAACTTTGGATATTTAATATCGACATTGTCCTTCATTTGTATCATTGTGCGTAGCATTGAATATTTAGACCAAAGTGTTGAAGCTTTTAATGATTTTCCTTGTAGTGAAAAATACTTTCCTCCCTAGGGAGGAAAAGTACTTTCCTCCTTAGGGAGGAAAAGTATGAGTTTCCTCCCTGATTTGAGGGAGGAAAGTGTGTACTTTCTATAGGGGTAGGAGGAAAATAATTTTGCCGAAGGATTCCATCGTGGACTAGTCTCGCTAATGGGCGGTCATCACCCCAGTTTTGGCAAGTTTGCAAGAGGATTACTCAAGCAAGAAGCCATCATTCGTCTTCGAGAAGAGCTGTTTCAAGCAGGACGGTTCGAACCTAGGGATTCGACTGCGGTGAAAATCCAAGAACGTCTTAGAAAGGCAGTCGAAAAGTTTGATGACAAGAACATTTTGGACTAGCTCAAATCAGTAGCTCTTAAGATTAGTTTCTAAAAATCTATGATAGATAGTATAGATTGATTCTGAAACTTCTAGTTAAATGTTTTAGGCACATTCATTTCATACACATCGATTCATGTTTCAAATTTTTATTTCTTTGCTGAAACTTGTCGGTAGTCTGTTCAACAGCAGTTACTCTCGCAGTTACTTTTTGGATGATGGTTTACTCGGAAGTCAATAACTTAAAGGTCGTTTGCATCTCGAGTCCATTTACTTATTAAGTGTCCGATGGAACTGTCGTCGTTTACGCTGAAGTCGGTTTACTTTCGAGTACAGTTAAGCTAGAGTAGGGAACTCTGGAATGCTTTTACGCTTAAGTCGGGTTACTGTACTGTCGTTACTTTCGAGTACAGCTACTCTAAAGTAGTTACTCTAAAGTCTCCGTCCGTTTCCCTATACAGCAGAACACCCTGCAGAAAAAATGTGTATTCTTATCTGAAGATAGAAAATCTTAGTTCAGTTTTATAAACCATTTTGTGGAAACCAGTAGGTGAACTGGTGATACTTCTGATTTCGGTTGGTTAAGGTGGAAGGGCACCACTTGTTTGAACTCTGCCTTTTTCACGAAACAGAAAATTTTGAATCAAACTGTGATGGTATCTGAAAAATGGCTTGTGCATAAAAAACTTGTTATACTGGTGAATTTTCATTAAATGCGAGTTCCATGCGACCCTTATTTACCAAATTTACTCATTACTCAAAATATTAACATATTAACTTAGAGTGTCAAAAATATAAAACAATATCGAAAATGTTAATCAACAAAGATCTGGTATCTGGGAATCTGGTATTTGTAATAGAATTATATTTTTTCAATCCTGAGAGTGACTACCAACCACTAAAGAATATATGGTGCATATTTTTTGCCTAACTCTATAGAAAGTCGGAAGCAGATTCAACGACATGTCACTAGAGTAAAGAAATTGATTAAATTACTGATAATTTACGCTAGGACAGAGTTCGCCATTTTTATTACTCATTTTACTACATGAATCAGGAAATATAAAGTAATTTTAATAAGTTCAGTCCTTCCATCTCATTTTACTCTTGACTGATATATTGTTCTGCAAAAAGTGAATTTTTCTTTCCAATAATTCGATTCAACAGCCTCTTGAATTTCTATTCACAATATTCATTAAATAGTGCATATTGCACACAGTTTATATTCCAAGTTTCGAACATCAAACTAGTTACAAACGGACCACGGTGAATTTCGAAAACGATTCGTTGGGGATTTCCCAGTCATAGAATACAACGATTTTAATTTTCATAGTGTTTATGGAAAAAGTGAAGATGATGTAAATGAAAACAATAAAAATTATTCATAATTTCATTAATCAATAATCATTTTAAACAAGAAACTCCCAAAAACTATAGATTTCCATACGAACGTGTGTGTATGATTGAGGCCAAAAAATTGTTATTATTACGCAACACAAAGTGTTTATTCATGAATTGTTATGTAGCCGTTACTACATGGTAGATCATCACGAGAACAGAAAAATTATTTTTTATGTTTTTATGACACTTATATTTGTAACAATAACGTTATTGCAGTTTCGAACTATATTACATTACGAAACGAACACTTCAACATAACTTAAATTGCATTCAGTATATAAGTATGTGTCGCGCTAAAGTTCAAAGTTCAAAGAAATTTTTTGTAAACATTATCAAGGCAACGATACATCACTGTTCGATTTTAGTGGTTGAATACCCGTCTGACTTCTTGTTCTTTCAATTAAGACTATCATGATGAAAGAACTCAAAGAAATTCAAATTTATTTCAATATGAGTAGGTAAAAAAGTACGGTATGCAGGCCCGGTCTGGCTCCATTGGTGGCCCTCGGCTAGACGGTGATTTGACCCCCCGCCGGAAATATAACGAGGACACTATATCCTCTCACGACAAAATAGTTAGCCTATGTTTAATAGATAGATAGATTAGATATCTAAACTGTGGCTGAGCTGTCTGCTTGAGTCCTGACAGGGCGCAGACGCGCCGCGCCGCTGTCGCGTCACTACCGCTCGCTGAGCCGAGCCGAACGGTGCGGCGATCGTTTTAAAAAAATTGTTTTTGCAAGATTATGTCGCAAACTTGTGGCACCCTTGAGCCGGAGGCCCTCGGCGATCGCCGACCAGCCGCCCTGGCCAGACCGGGCCTGACGGTATGTAACGCATGTAAGAACCACTCTAAAATAGTTTATTATTATACAAGTTTTATAAGACACCATTTTGTTGCACGCGTTGTTTGGAATACGACGAGCGAAGCGAGGAGGACTCCAAGAGAACAAGTGCGACAATGTGTCTTATAAAACGTGTTTCATATACTATTTTTTCTATTTGGGCATTTTTTTGTAGTTTTTTATTGGAAAAAATTGGATTTAATAATATTATATAATATCAGAAATATCGGGTTGGTAACATTGATATAGTTATTTACCTGACAAGTGCGGAAAGTAGTACTTTTCCGCACGCGGCGGCAGTTGCACGAACGACGCGGAGCGGAGTTCGGGCAAGCCGTTAAGGGCGGAAAAGACATTTTCCGTAAGAGTTAGGTACAATATTTTTCCTACGAGTGTTTTTGTCCATTTTATTTATGAAAAAATAAAGTTTTCAACAAACAAGTTTTTATAATAATGCTACAAAATGATTAATAAGACAGAATAGTTACCTAGATTATTTAGTTAGTCGTAAATATCCTCATTTTCAACAATACAAAAATCGTGCGGAAAAGTAAAAATCGTACGGAAAAGTAAAAATCGTGCGGGAAAGTAACTTTTCCGCACGATTTTAAATTGTATGGAAAAGTACAACTTTCAAAACAAAAAATCGTGCGGAAAAGTTACTTTTCCGCACGCTCGTAGGAAAAAATATTTAAAAGGACCCCACAAAATCCTTATGGAAAATGTCTCTTGGCTAAATTCTCTGAATTTTTGGTATGTTGTAGATTTTGACTTCCTCGGCAAAAGTGTCCAGGGGCACAAAAAAATCGGCCCACTAGTTTTCGAGATACAGGGTGTCAAAGATGAAAAGTGAAGCTTTTCGCTAAACATTTTTAAAAATTCCAAGAATTGACAAAACGCCTATTTATTCTGCGAATACCATGCCTCAATGATGGTACAATGTCACCTTGATCTAATTTGATTAATCAACTTATTTAATTAATCAAGATCATTTTAAATCAACCAGTGTGAGTTCTCTAATGAGAAATATAAATATTCAATATAGCCAGGATGAACTCCCTGAACCTCGACCAAAGTTAACTGACATTTTTTTTAACAGGGTTGTTCGAAAATAGGGGTACGTCAACCCCTAGATTTTTAGTTCGGATAAGGGAGAGCATTTCATTAATATATCAAGCATTCTTCACTGTTGATAACGTCACACAGTCATTTCATGTATACAGGGTGAGTAAAAATATATAGTCCAATTTTCTTAGAAAAATGCTGTTTTTTCAATAAATACTCTTTATTTCGAAAAAGAATCGGGTAATTTTCATGATTTTTTTATATAATGTACGGTTTGAGGAGTCCGAAATATTGTCATCAATTTCAGCATAGGTTTCCGGACTCATTTGTCGGCAATATACTTTTGAATGTACGGATTTTATTGATACCTCATAGTCCTCATATACTCCATCGAAGACTGAAATGAGTTATTTTCGAGCTATTCTTGTTTGAAAATATTCGGACTAGATTGTTAGTACGGTACTCATTCTTAATAACTTCAACAAACATTTTTCTAAATCATTTGAACAAGAAGTCATAGATTTGAATTTTTTGGACAGTAACATAACTATATGTCAAAACTCCATTTTTCTCCACCCTATTACCGACTACGAAGTTGTTGACTTTGTTAAAAGTATGAAGAATTCCAAAGCAAGTGGACATGACGAAATTTCGAATAATCTTTAAAAAAAATGTATCTATCAATTATGTGAACCTTTGACATATATCATAAATTTGTCCTTGGAACGAGGTATTTTTCCTGAAAAGTTGAAAGCTGCACTTGTTACTTCGATTTTTAATAAAGGTGATCCTGATCTTTATGAAAATTACAGGGGAATCAGTTTGCTTCCGAGTATTTCCAAGATTTTCGAGCTCAATATTAAAAAACAGTTGGTATCTTTTTTCTCTGCTAACAAACTTTTTTCACCAAATCAACACGGATTCACTCAAAACAAAAGTACTGAAACGGCACTTTATGAATTCAATGAACACGTTATAAATGCTCTTGATGGAAAACTGCATATCTGTGGGTTATTCATTGATTTTTCTAGAGCTTTTGATAGTGTCAATCATATACTTCTACTTCAGAAGCTGGAGAGATATGGTGTGAGAGGAATTGCTTTGGAGCTGATGAAGTCATATTTAGAGGGCAGGACCCAAAAGGTAGTTATTCACAATACTGTTCAACCAGCAACTATTGAGCAAGGTGTACCTCAAGGTTCAATAAATGGCCCCTTACTTTTCCTAGTATACGCCAACGACCTGATGCAGTACTTCAGTAGTCTCACAGAAATTCATGTAGTTGCTTATGCAGATGACAACAATTTTCTCATCGAGGATCATAATGTGTTAGATCTCACAGAAAAAACACAAAGTGTTTATGAGCGGGTGGTAACTTGGGCTAATAAAAATCACTTGAAATTGAACATCTCCAAAACCAAACTGATGAAATTTTCATTGAACAATGTCCCTGAAGACTTCAGTATTTTTGAGAATGAGGAGTTAAATGTTGAAAATTGCTCAACAACAATGATGTTAGGTCTCACGCTGGACTATAAACTCACATGGACTCCTCATATTGAAACTCTCTGCAATAAATTAAGGAAAAATTGTTACGCACTGAGGTTCATGTCTAGACATTGTAGTAAAGAGGTTTTGCTGAACCTGTATTACGGAACTATCCACTGTCATCTACGGTATGGATTACTCAACTGGGGTACAGGGTCAACTCCAGAGAGGGTTTTCATTCTACAAAAGGAGGCTATCAGAATCATTGCTGAAATCGGGTGGAGGCAATCATGCAGAAATTCATTCAAAGGACTCCGAATACTAACGGTTGCGAGTATTTATGAACTATGCATATATATTTATAAGAACAGGCCGAACTTCACATCTAATCAACATCAATACTCGACTCGCTCTAAAAACTTGTTAATACCCAACATGCACCGAACCACCCTTTACCAAAAAAGTTTTCTCTTTCTTGGACCAAAGTTTTTCAATAAGCTAGATGAATCGGTTAAGAAGTCACCAAATTTAACAATTTTCAAATCGAGATTGAAAATATCTCTTATCCAAAAAAATTGCTACACCCTTGACGAATTCTAGGTTTATATAGTCCCATTTTACTAGTAGTTTTAGTAGACTGTGAAGTCGTTTTAGTTATTCTTGCCTCTGCATACATCTTTTTTTATTTCTAACATATCTTCGTTTTAGATATATGTATGTGTTGTGTATGTATATATATATATATATACATTTATATTTAGCATTGTGACGTTTTCCTTGTTATTGTACCATTGAAGTCATCTTCTATTTTGTACTTTTCAACAAGAGAAATAAACATATTATTATTATTATTATTATTATTCCAAAATTGCAATACTTTCCATACATCTTAAATGAAATCTCTTTCATTTGGAAGCTCTATTTCCAAAGAAACTGAAAAAAAATCAATAAAAGCTTTTCTTCAAAAGTGTTTTATTTACATTAACTTATATTTTTGTGTGAAATATATTCGAATACATTTCAGAATTAGTTCATTGAATGAATGTCCACAAAACGTAGATATATTTACTACCTATCGCGAAACTTCTTGTAGAATTTTGGGAAGTATAATACCTTCACCATTCATTTGTTGATTGTATGCCAAATATTGCATTCCTAGGTTTTCGTCGGCTTGATCAGGAAATATCTTCTATTTTGCAGAAACCCCACATTTCACAGAAATCATCTAAATTGAATTAGCTCTTAAACAATGGAATTAGTCGGAATCTTGAGAGGATTATTGCTTCTGTTTTATTTAAATTTTTTCCAGTTTCTTTGAAACAGGGCTTTCAATAATGAAATTCACCATGTATACAAGGTACTGCATGTTTGGCATAAGTACCGCACTAGGCTAGTGCGAATATTTTTCAACATGAATTGCCCGAAAATAGCCCATTTCGGTCTACGATGGAGTATGTGGGGTATCAATAAAATCCGTATATTCAAAAGTATGTAGCCGACAAATGGGTCCGGAGACCTACGCTGATATTGATAAAAATATCTTGGACTCCTCAAATTGTACATTATATCAAAATTTCATGAAAATTAACCGATTCTTCTTCGAAATACCGGGTATTTATTAAAAAAAACAGCATTTTTATAAGAAACTTGTAATGTATTTTTTTTCTCACCCATTATATATGAAATTACTGTGTGACCTTATCAACAGAGAAGAATGTTTGATATATATATATATATACATATATGACATGCCCTCCCTTATCTAAACTAAAAAACTAGGGGTTGACGTACCCCTATATTTTCGAACCACCCTGTAAAAAAAATAATTTTACTTAACTTTGGTCGAGATTGAGTTCATTCTGGCTATATTGAATATTTATATTTCTCATTAGAGAACTCACACTGCTTGATATAAAATTAATCGAATTGGATTTTTTTTAACCTGTTGTAGAGCACAAAACGAAAAAGTGTAATGGATACGAGATCAAGGTGACATTGTACCATTTGTGCCCATGGACACTTTTGCCGAGGAAGTCAAAATCTACAACATACCAAAAATTCAGGGAATTTAGCCGAGAGCCATTTTCCATAAGGATTTTGCGGGGTCCTTTGAATGAGGCTGTCAGGTAATTCATTTGTTCACATAAATTATTTGAATTTTGAATGCAAATATCAGTAAATAACCTTTTTTCAAATGACTGATGAAGAAAACTAAAGTGGCACCCCTCCTGAATCGAGAGTAGAGTAATTGTTCAAACGGATGTGAATGATTTTTTGCCCATTAAATCTCGTTCAGTTTACGAAAAGAAATATCATAATTTCGAAGTAAAGGTTATTCTTATTCTTTGTTTGATATCTGAAAATCCCATCCCTCTTGTCTGACGTTCATCTGGGGAATAGAAGTCATTTCCATTTCAATACTCATTTGGGTTTCATAATGACTTAATTTTAGATTCCAAATGGAAAAACTCGTTTATTGAACACTCGTTACTAAAAGGACTTTTATAACACTAGTTAATTAATATACACTATAATATACTATTGAAGTCTTCATTTGATACTGTCCACATAGGACGAATCTGCGCAGTTACGTTAGTGTTGCAATAATTATAAGTTCCCTAAAACCATGTTAGGTTTAATTTTTCATGGTTCACATAGACAGTTACATGCAATTACGCATACAATGTTCTATGACAGTTTATATTCTCCAAGCTGTGGGTGTGTTTCTGAAGGAGTTCAAAACTGTTCCAGTGAAGTTAATGAATTTGGCTACTGGAAAAATGACCCACTGAAAAAAAAAAAAGAATTATTATCTATCTTTAATTTGAAAGTTTCTGGAACACAAAAGATAAATAACGTCAAGAATTTCAGTCAAGTTACATTTTAATGCGTTGAGAAGTTTAGATTGTAGCCTGATTGGAAGACATAGATTTGAGCCACTTTTTTCTTAAAAAGGGCCTTTGGAAAAAAGGCGTGAAAACCGATTTGAAGATTGAGTTGATGCTCTTCATCAACTCATCCAATTAGGGTTTCTAAGTTAACATTAAAATTCCTCCTAGGTGATATGATTTATCTCCAAATAAAAACAGAAAAAATATAATCGCGAACCTAGCTCTGATTATTCTACCATTACCATTCGTTGCTATAGTGATTGTTTTTGTTCGATATGTTCTTTCCACATGTATTTTCAAATGTATGAAACTCGCATGAAACTGCTATACTGAAGATACTAATGGGACATTAACAAAACTGTTTTCCAGTAGATGCAATTGGAGATTATATCGATACTTTTGGTCCTGAATATATACTTTTCCTTCTTCTGATCATTGATCTGATCTGATTGAAATTTGAATCAAATGACAAGCATGATAATGATGCCCAACATATGATTCGAAATATACAGTGCCCGTCTAAAGTCCGATCCCCTACTAATTTTTGAACCACCTGGTATATCACAACGAAATTTGGAAGGCTGAAATAGGAGATAAAAACCTACTTTTTCATGAAAAAATTACAGCTGAAATTTTCGAAATGGCAGCTGATCGACATCTTCAATAATTTTTTTAAATAGAACACCCGGTATATAATTGCATGATTGGTTAGGGGTGATCACAAGGAATCCAACAAAACCAAGTTTGATGCTATTATCTCCAAAGACTACAGAGGTATCGCCTATTATTTTATTCATAAGCCCACTCATTGGGCTCAGTGGGAGAGAGAAACTTTTTATGGCGGGTCAATAAATTCTCTCTCACACTCATTGATCTTATGAATAAAATAATAGGCGATATTTCCGTAGTCTTTGGAGATAAGCATCAAACTTGCTTTTGTTGGATTCTTTATGATCATCCCTGATCATGCAATGATATACCAGGTGTTCTATAGAAAAAAATTATAAAAGATGGCGCTCAGCTGCCATTTCGAAACTTTTAGCTGTGATTTTTTCATGAAAAAGTATGTTTTTATCTCTTATTTAAGGCTTCCAAATTAGAACGGACTTTAGACGGGCACTGTATAGACTCATTAGGCCACCAAAAATTGTTATGAACATTCATAAGTTCTGTGGCATCAATATTATGCTGAATTTGTAGATATTTTTCTAAATATAATTGTACTGTTAATAAAGTTATTAAAGTTTTATCATTTTTGTTTATTTTTGTTTGACATATAACTTTATTTTCAAGTAAAAGCCAAAAAAGAACGAGTATACAGTGACAAACGGTTATCATAAGGTAAGTAACATGTATTTTGTCCAGTCAGTTCGATGTGTATCTGGGGGTAGGATGTATTGTAAATGGAGGGACTATTATCATTAAAGTTTCCACTTGTGATAGATCTCTTTGAATTTGATTTTGACTTGAGGTATTTATCAACTCAGATTTGGGCCATTCTAGTGCTCATTCAGAATACACCAGCTACGGGTTGGTGCCTAATGATTAGTTTTTTGGTTTCATTCCTAGATGCCTAGCAATCATAAATATGAGTGTACCACCAAATATCTGTGAGTGTCTCTGAAATTCCAGATAACAGTCAAGTATTCCTAATGCACAGAAGTGGAAGTGGAAAAAGTCACTAATTTTTGAAAAAAAGCTTCAATTTTTGTTTGAGGGTATGAAATATGAGTAAAGCGCACGCCTATTACAGCGTATCTATATACTCCTTTCTGATCATGCTGAACGGTAAAAGTACCCCAGAAGAAAAAAAAAACGAAACCCCCCCCCCCAAAAAAAACGGAAAAAACCCCCGGGAAAAAAAATCCGGGACCCCCCAGGAACATACATCTGCAATTGTTTTTGTTTCAGTTTCAAAACTTAAAGACATAGTAGGAAGCTGATTATTTCAATTTGACCTGTTTTGTGTCATAAAGATCAAACAAACAGTCCACGTATCTAATCCAGACCCTAGGGGTCAGATAGGTGGATGACGTGTTTGCTATTTTTGAACCGTTTGACTTGGATATCTACAATAAGATTACTAGCATACTCAGAAACATTTCTGACTCAACATCGAGAGATTCGTCACTGAGAAAACGATTATTCCTTGGATGGAAGGCATATTTAGAAGGCTAAATACATCATCTAAACTACAACAGATCTTTGGTAGTCCCATGAATGAAGACGAGTATTCATGATACTAGTTGTATGTATGTTGGTCAAACTAAGACAGACATGAAAACACGGTTTAAAACTCATATAGTATCGGAAAGTTGTCATCTTGGGTATGGTGGTTTCATGAGAGCGTAAAGAATATATGTTGAGAGAGCATTACAATTTCTCCTCAACTCGCTCGAGGAAGGGATATCGACGTGAGCTGTTAATTCGTCGGGTTGGGTAACAGGATTAGTGCGTCTCTCTTATTTATGTGGTATTATCATAACATTGCGTTCCTTGTTGCTCGCGTAGATTTTTGTCTATACCCCAGATGAAAAGTTTCCGATACTGTATCGCTCATAATAGATATTTGAGGAGGAAAAAATCGAGCGTTTACGAATATTTTTTGGAAAATGAATATCAAAGCTCCTGATTATACTAATTTTATTGGCGTAGTTATGATGTTTCTTCAGCGTTCTACGTTTTTGAATTGTGTACACGCCAAAAATTCATATTCGTGACTATCTGACAAGATACACATATTGAGGTGGGTAATTTCTGGATACGAGAAATACATATCATTAACCATTATGAACTTTGATTGTAGTCATGTTTATAATTGTTTACATTCTCTGTGTCAGTAATAATAGGCCAATGATGGTCACCTTGGACGGGTCGGTATACTATATATACTACATATTTTGTGGTATTCTGTTTTTGGACGCTTTTATTTTAATTACCTAGTATCTTTCATTACTTGTTGCATTGTTAAAATAAATATAGGTATGTGAAACTAGTTGGATGTTCGAATGGATAGTAAAGTATGTTACACTTCTAATCCTCAGTAATATTCAAAAATGTGTTTCAGGAGGCTCATCAATATATTTACATGTGAACGGATTCAAAAACCAAGAACAGAATGACTTATCATGTTTATGTTTACATTTACCTCTTCTACCTTGTAAATGCGACAACCTACTTGGCTCCGAGTCGATACTAGAACTTTCACTATCTCTAACAATACTATCATAACCACTTTCAGCTCTTCTGGAGATGGCCGCAGGACTATGCTTGGACGTTCTTGGCGTTGAGTCATGCCCACTGTCGTATCCTTCAGACTTGTGCCCAAGCTTTACCGCCGTCACCCCAGTTTCCAAACTGAGAATAGCCCGATTTATCCTCTCCACCGAAGGAAGACTGGTAGGAGGAGGTAATGGCTGAGATATTACAGACTCTGGAACTACATCAGACGAACAAGCACCGTTGCCAGGAACCCTTTTCATAGCTTCGTCCAAATTTGGATTCGAAGCTCCATCCGGATGACGCAGATATGCTAGATTATCCCTATATTTGTGACTGTATCTCTGGAACCTACTACCAATTTCATACGGTGCTTTCTCAGTTAAGTTCCTCGTACTACTGAAGAAGTAGGTTTCGGAACACGTCGGCCTTGACATATTCACTTTACAATTCTCACAAAATTTTTCCTGTACGTAGGCAGGCTCGCTGTAAATGCTACTGTCATCTTTGCTATCTTTTTGCCCTCCATCTCCGTATAACATATTCGTCAGTGTTAGAGATTCGCATCTTGTGAGAGCCTTGCCTTGGTTTTGTCTTCGATACATTTCCGAATTGAAAACATTCGCTTCAGCTAATCTATTCGAGTAAAGTTCGTGTAAACGCGTGAGTTGGTTTAACTTTGTCAAAGAAGAATCTGTGTTTCCATTTTTTGGGTATGGATCATCGAGATCCTCATAATCGTTATTGTAATAACCGTTCTGTTCAAGATGATAACGGGGTAGAATTCTCTCGAGGTCGTTGAAAACAGACATTGAATCCGTAAAAGTTGACACCACCGTAAGGTTTTCTTGACTGAGGATCCTCAGAGGATGGTCCAAAGGATTTTCTTGATCGACTTCTGGTAGAGGATTCTCGGCGTATCCCATACATAACGCAATATCCTCCTCAGTGACTTGTAAACAACTATCTTGAGTTGGAACTGGTTCGAGAGGCTCCTCTACTTCTATTATTTCCAACACTTCATCATCGTCGTTATCTTCTTCATATGAACATTTCTGATTATATTCCGCATTAGAAATCATTCTCTCTTTGAGTAACTGATCCAGGCTCTCCAGAGACACTTCTCTACTACTCAGAGGCTGGATGAGAGGAAGAGCGGGCGGAAGTTCTGGCTCCTCGTCGTCTTCCAGATCCTCATCTCTCATGCAATCTCTTTCTTTTTCAACACAATCATCTACTATTTGCCTGAGTCCACTGTTATCTTTGCTGTCGACTTCTTCACTACACTTGAACTGTGTCAATTGCTTGGGAGTGTCCTTAGAAGATTTCACTTCTGCTAGTTTCGGACTCGGATGTTTTGTTTTCTGTATTTGAATAGTCTGATGTTCAACCCATTTCCTGATCATATTTTTCTTGTGGCTGTCCATATATCCGTAAGCTATAGGGTTCTCATCTTGCATTGGTCCGTCAATCCACGTTTCGCACTTTTTGACATGACAAGCTTCCTTCATCAAGTGTAAAGCCTCAGCAATCTTGGACTTTGATACTCTGGGACCGTCTATCCATTGCTCGTCACTGCAACCATTCGAGGATTGTTTGCTACTATCCATTCTGGATTTCAGGGAAGGTATTCTGCTTGGTGAGGCTTTTGGTGAATTGGTATGTGCCGGAGATGTCTTATTACTGTGGCCGGTTCTCATGGTTCGGAGAGTTGTTGATTTCTCTTCAAGCTTCTGCTGTTTCGGCGACTGTGATGGTTTGTGTTCGGCACTGGAACCTAAAGAAAAAAGTATGAAAAAGTATATTGTATGAATGGTATAAATGGTGAAAAAAAAAAAGTTATCGAAACGGTTCGATATAGTGTCTAGGATAATTCACCGACAGTTCACCGACTGGATGATTCCCCGAGAGGATAATTATTAGCGACGGTGAATATTTCCCGTCAGTTCATGGACAGGCAGTTCACTGATAACAATTCACCGACTGGATGATTTTGCGACGGTAAGTTTGGTTGTATTTTATGAATTTGAGACTGAAATGACGGAATAGAGAATGGTGGTTCTACGTGACGCCTGTGAATGTAAAACATTCATTATTATTGAAAATTAGGGTTGCGAAGCTAGAATAGAATTATAAAAGGAAAGGCCAATTCTTCAGAGGGTCAATAATAGCTTGCTCAGGTTAGGTTTGTGTGTCAAATGCGAGCATTCTCGGCAATTAAAAATTGGTGAACATTTAGCATATTTAGCCAAAAAAGTTATTTTTAGGAAGAAATGATATAAGAGACTAGCATCATGTGAATAATTGGTTGTTGCTATAAGATTAAGTACTTTATTAATTTTGATGAGCATTTAGTATTTTTGGGAAACAAAAGTATTTTTTGTACAACTGTCAAAAAAACTTGACAATTCTGCACTCTATTGATGCGTAAATGTTTACTTTTTTCAATGTCAAAATAATTCACAAAATAAAAATGAAATATTACTTTCTGAAGGATTTATTTTTAACAGAGTCAATTATCAATTGATTATTCATCATAAAACAATTTCATTTATCGAAATAATAATTGATAGTAAAGTTTGAACGATTACTTCAAACATAAATTCCCGAAGATTTGTTGTCCGTCGGTGAATTGTTGTTTGGAATTATCTGGTTCCCTTCGATATCGAGAAAAGAAGATTTTTTTTCAGTGAATTGTTGTGTACGTTAATATTTGGTGAAGATTACTTCAGGTGTAGAAAAAAAGTTACTTGATACAAACCTAAAATAAATTGATTTCACAAATGGTTTACCTCTGAGGGCCTTGGTCATCAAACAACGATTATCTCCTGAATTCAAACTGGGAAGATATACAGGTGGATGTTCTCCATCTGTCGCATCATCTGCTGGACCAACATATATCACAGTATCTGCTGATAGATCACTGCTAGATGGATCTGGTTCACTACTGGTGCCAGTTGTTCGCATGGCATCTTCCCCAGAGCTACCTATATGAACAGAATAATGCAAGGAATAAAAATGAATGCAGGAAGAATTATTTTCTGAAATACATGAGTGGTTCAGTTTTAATTGAAATATTTCAATGACATTCTCATTTGTTATTGCAATATAGTCCTCAACAAACTGAAATGTTCCTTTAAAAATAATGTCAACTTTCATGCAGCACTACTCTCTCAAACATCGAACATTTCACAAACAAACTGAGAATACAAAAACGTAAATATTTTCAATGATTTACCTCCAGAACCATTCCCACAAGCCGAAGAGATGAACTTGATTCTTCGCCTCCTCATGCGGTGTATCCTAGAAGCTAATTGAACCGTGGTTAGGGTGTCGGAATAGTTTTGTGCAAACGGTGACACATGAGCTATCATGGCGGCATGACACGTGAGGGAACTTAGGCAGTCTTTGAGCAGATGAGTGAGTTTATGCTCCTTGTACGGCAGGTGTTTTTGACCGTTGAAAATGGCCAGGATGATGTTTCCAACGCCTGAAAGAGGTATTCCACCACTGGCTTTGCCACGATCGGAGTTGCCAAGATCGATGAGGTGAAGACGACTCCTTCCACCGGCCACTGCAAAAAATAAGAATTGTCAATGTATTTCTGAAAATTTCACACCACACTTTTTTAGTCAATTAAAAAATTGGGTTTTGTTTAGTTGTCATCGAAACCCAAAAAATTTCCGGAAATTTGTATCCTCCAGGGTACCCTGGGCGAAATTAACACTTAAGTGGAACTTTTCTTGCCAAATATTTGACATACGATAGTTGACATTTTGCTTTCTTTCTGTTGTGGTATCGACTGCTATGGTCACGGAAACCCAAAAAATGTCCGGATATTTGTATCCTCCAGGGTACCCTGGGCAAAATTAATACTTAAGTGGAATTTTTCTTGCTAAATATTTGACATATGATAGTTGACATTTTGCTTTCTTTCTGTTTTGGCATCGACTGCTGTGGTCACGGAAACCCAAAAAATGTCCGGAAATTTGTATCCTCCAGGGTACCCTGGGCAAAATTAATACTTAAGTGGAATTTTTCTTGTCAAATATTTGACATACGATAGTTGACAGTTTGCTTTCTTTCTGATTTGGCATCGACTGCGGTGCTCACGGAAATCCAAAAAAATTCCGGAAATTTGTATCTTCCATGGTACCCTGGGCAAAATTAATACTTAACACATTCGTGGACAGACCTGCTATAGCCGTCATTAGCGCTGCAAATCACTATAATATTCTTCTGATTCTAAGGAAAATATTTTGGAAAAATGTCTTTTCTAGTTTGAAAGTTGACATATTTACGTTTTTCATATAGTATATCTTCTGCTATATTTTGTGGGATTGTTCTTTCAGTTGAAAATTAACAGTCTCCTTCTGTTTTTCGTTTTTTTTTTGTGACGGTTGTAGCAGGTCCGTCACAATTTTTTTTGTGTAGTGGGACAGAACTGCTATAGCCGTCATCTGTTTTTTTGTCGTAAATAACAAAACAAAAATTTTTCAGAGACAACCGATATTTTCCCAAATTACCAAGACAACTTTTTTTACCACCTTCAAAAAATCTACAAAATATGTAATCAATTGTACGGGAACTATTTGAAAAAAAAAGGAAAAACCGATATATCCCACGAACTAAAAAAAAATTGCAAAACATACCTGACAACGAACTCTATCAACTCTTCAAATTTGATCCCTTCAAATTCATTAGCAGAGAGGGGAAAATAAAATCCAAAAAATAATGTGGTGTTTTTTATAAAATCACCAAAATCTCAAAAGCTAAACGAGGAGGAGGAGGAGGAATGTGTGAAACCAAATTTATTGTTCCCAATTAGTACTTCAGAAAAAATGGTGGAGTATTTGAAAGTAAGTACTTGAAAGTAAGTTAAATTTGAATGTTTTAAAGCGTCTAGCGGAAGTTATGGCCGGCGGAAAGTGTCAGTATTTTATGAAATATACCGGGTGTCCACGGACAGTGGACCCCTATAACTTTTTTGGTTTTGCAGATATTGAAATAAAATTTGGAGGATCTGTATGAGACATAAATGTGGCTCATATTCATGCAACTTTCGGTCTCACCGGAAATGATATAAACTTTTGATTTTTAAATGAAAACCAGATATATTTTCAATTATTTTGTCTCCATATGACATCTGAATAAAACCATGTATCACTTGTAATTTTTTTTAATCAAAACACTTTTTTTATTTTGAAATTTAATTAGAGGGCTACCTATGGATACGTTCAAATTATTAATTTTAGTCTTAAAGTAGGTATTGGGAGAAATACTACTTTACGGTTTTCGGTTGAATGCATCTGCGCTGTAAAATTTGATTTTTAAATTATTACTAATATTTTTTTTCAAATGGCAAAATAATGGCTTGTCGGGTGAGAAAATTTGAGGATTTGTATACGACCTAAATCTGGCGTATTTTACAGGTAACTCAGCTTCATGCAACTTTCGATCTCACGGGAAGTGACATAAACTTTCGATTTTTAAATATGACTAGTATATTTTCACTTCTTTTGTCTCCATTTAACATTCTGAATACAACGATGTTGAGACTTTTTGAGATCAACCTTTTTTTTACAAAATAATTTTTTATTCTAGCCTTCTATAAATATGTTCAAATCACTAATTCAAGTGGAATATTGTATTCAGTCGGAATGTTTCTGCTATGTACAATTCAATTTCAGAATTTGTATTACTAATTTTTTCAAATGGTAACATTGTGCATTTCATTACCATTATGTTGATACTGCTTCACTGTTATAGGTTTGGAACAAACTGATTACCTAAGATCTACTTTAAAATGAAACACCATTTCAGATCAAAATAAGATTCAAGTGCATTGAGTCACCTGTGACCTACATTGCTCATAAAGGTGTATTGAAAAAAAAAACATTACTTGTCGATATCTTAACTTTCCTCACTGCTGCAAAAGTAAATCATAGGAAACTATTGTGTACACTATCGATTGAAAAAATGTTAATAATATCATTATCGTTATTAGTTTTTGGATTGATGATTATGTTATAACGTTTTTGTTGTTCACAGGTAACTCGACGAATTTTAATGGTTATTTTTATCTCAAAAGGAAAGGTCTACCGTAATATTTTTAAGTTTGTTGACGAAAGTTTGTTCGAGACCTAATAGTGTGCGGTATCAAATTAATCGTAATGAAATGGTCTTTTTTTCTGACCTGACAAACCACTAGGTTGCCATTTGAAAGATAATAGTTTTTCCCAATACTTGAACTAACATTAATAATTTGAACGTATCCATAGCCTTTTAAAAATAATTTCAAAATAAAAAAATGTTTTGGTTACAAATAGTAACAAGTAGTGATACATGGTTGTATACAGAATGTCATGTGGAGATAAAAAAAATGAAAATATAGTGGGTGTCACATTTAAAAATTTAAAATTTATATGCATGTTTTATGTATTGTACAGATCCTCCTCATTTCATTTCGATATCTTCAAAAACAAAAAAGTTATAGGGGCGAGCCACCTTCCGTGGACAACCAGTATATGAAAATCTTATATTGATCTCTCGTTCGCTTCGTTTTGTTATGTACATCATATGTTATCGGTTGTGTGAATCTATTAGATGAATTTATCAAATGTAAAATTGAATTGATATTGATTGGGCAACTCTGAAATGCTATATTGCTATTTGTATTTATCATTCCCTCATTCTAGATTGATGTGAATGGCCACGTAGGTAGCCGGAAGTTTTACTGAAAACGAGAAATGAGCTCGTCTTACCTCCTCCTTTTCCAGCGACACTATACTGATAGACATGAAGTGTAAAAAGTAAATGTGAATCTCTTCTATCCTCTTTGCTGAGAGATCTGCATTCGACAGCCGCGTCGAGGTAATGGGCAGCCTTTTCAGCGGTGGGCACTCTGAGTTCGCAATGTGGAGGCTGATTGCCGAATAAAGGATCATCTCTTAGGTAAACACCAGGTGACTGTTCGGAATCTGGAAAAATCAGTGAACATATCATGTAACTTCAAGTAGTAATATACATCATTATTGTAAACCACAAATCATTTAATATTTTAGTGAATCTCGAAATTTTGTGTTTAGAAGGATTAAAGCGAAAATGCCCTATTACGTTTGATATACCAATATATTATAAAAGAGTGTCGTGCGAAGTCCAGGTATTTTCAGCAATAATAATATAATACCAAACCACCCAATCATGAGTCATCTTTATTTTTACTCATAACAATGTAACGAGGTTACTTACCCAAGTAACAATTTAAATGTCATTTGGATTTATCCTAGTTTCATGAAAGTTTTATAAAGGTTAGGTAAAATCAAATTTTGTTTATGTTGTTTATTCTTCCTTATACGCTCCCAGAGCAAATAGATTTATGAATCAGTTTCAAAACACTCCTGAAGGCTATAAGTTGAAACCCTTTAGCGTTTAAGTATATTTGATTTTATGAAGGTTTTACCATGGTTGTATACACATACACGATAAATCCTTTTGGACTTTAAATAATCCATATACAGAAACTAATTTTTATAATGGTTTTATAGCACTCCTTAAGTCCATGCCATGGTTCTATAATGAAACAAACTTAGAGATTTTGAGGTGTACCTACTCCCAAAAATCTGTATAAGATTAAAGCATAATACTATTTCTACTTAAATACTAATAGCTCCCTCTGAACAGTAATAAATGAATTATAAAGGTGGTAAAAGTTTAATGAGCTTGTTAAATTATTCAAATGATATTTTCTATGGCCGTCACAAAACCGAACGGAAGCGATGAAATGTAAAAGCCAAAATTATAACCTTGTTATTCACCATATACATTGACTTCCCGTAAACTGATTATGATTTATGGGGCACAAATTCGACCTGTTCTGGAATACTGTGCCCGTAAACACACTTTGAAACTTTTAGATTATTTCCAAACGACAGCCATTCGTCTCGTCGGTGATACTTTACTCACAAGCTCGCTTACTTCTCTCGGACACCGCAGAAAGGTTGACAATCTGTCTGTTTGGTAGATATTTTCAGGGACGATGCTCTTCCGAAATATCATCAATCGTTCCACCGTTAGCGGTCCCATCGAGACTGACCCGTCGAGCTCATTCCTCATATCCATATGCCTTAGGAGACATGCCGAACATCTGTTTCCACCGAACGTGAGACAGAACGGCTCAGGTATAGAGTTAGCAAGTAAATAAGACAGAATGCAGCTTCCAGGCGATTTTTATTGTAACAATCGCGTGTACAAACGTAGTGCTAAAAGTAAGAAACTTTGGTAAATCTGACATTAATTTACAATAATAATCCTCTTACCTAAAAGTAAGAAACACCAGGCTTACGAAAATTATTTTGATATTTATCAAAATGATAACCTTGCAACCAAAAGGGTTGTTTCGATTCAGCAGTACGTGAGTTTATCGACAAGCTCGAAATAAATTCACCGTTCCCAGAAACAGTAATGTTGAATCTCACAAAAAAGTGTTGTAAAAAGTACGGCTTGACCGGCGAAACATGAGGAATCATTTATATATTTTGTAGGCAAGGCAACCAGGTATACATCTATTTGCATATCGAGTTGTATAGGTACTTCAAGGCTTGAAGTTAGAATTAATGTAAGCCAGAGTATGCAAAACTGGCATGAAATAGGGGAAACGTGGGTAATTCTGCGTCAACTACCCCCCCAAGCTGTTGCTACCGGTAGAACCACGAATTCACGGTTGAACGGCTTCTACCTTAGGAAAATATCTTCGAAGATAACTCGCATGAAAGGTGCCTCGCTCGCGGTTAGTCTCAGGAGCAACTAGGACGTAAGAAGCATAACTTACTTGTGTTTTCACCCGGTAGGGTCCTTCAAATAAGAGGAGAAACTTCTTAATTTCTGAATTTATCGCAGATGATCGTGTATTTGCACGAAGTAAAACTAAGTCACCAGGAACAAATTTTGTATAGGGTCTTCCTGGGTTATTAACTGCCCTCCTGGCAGCCTTACCTTCGAGAGTTTCCCGAGCGAGAAAAAGCTTTTGTTCATGTCCGATGATGGGTATGTCAGGCGGGCGTAGTCTTTCTGGTAACAATTTCAACCTTTGACCCCCAAATTGCAGTTCATTTGGGGTGAACCCCGTTGACTCATGTACAACGTTGTTCAAAAAGTTGCCAAATTTTACCACTTCAAATGCCCATCTGGTATGTTTGTCATGACAGTATGCTCTGAATAACCTACCGAGTTCCTTCATTATTCGTTCTGAAGGATTGGCTTCGGGATGTCTGACTGAGGTAAATATCGCTTGGATATTGTATGTATCCAACGTTTGCTTCCACCGAGGGGAAGAAAACTGAGTACCCAAGTCCGATATTATTTTGTTCGGAATACCTATAGTAGGGAAATAGTCCACTGTCAATCGATTCAGGCAAGACCGAGTAGTAGCCTTTTTTAGCGGGTAAAGTACAACATATTTTGTGAAGATGTCGAGAACAACCAAAATGTAGCAAGTTCCTGCCCTACTGCGAGGAAGAGGGCCATACAGATCTAAAGCCACAATTTCTAGTTTCGAAGTTGCTACTATCGGATGTTGGGCTGGTTTTGGTAATATTGTTGCCTTTGTTTTCTGACAGACTTCGCACTTTTTGATACTGGCCTTGATGTCTCTAGACATGTTTGAGGCAGAATTACCCACGTTTCCCCTATTTCATGCCAGTTTTGCATACTCTGGCTTACATTAATTCTAACTTCAAGCCTTGAAGTACCTATACAACTCGATATGCAAATAGATGTATACCTGGTTGCCTTGCCTACAAAATATATAAATGATTCCTCATGTTTCGCCGGTCAAGCCGTACTTTTTACAACACTTTTTTGTGAGATTCAACATTACTGTTTCTGGGAACGGTGAATTTATTTCGAGCTTGTCGATAAACTCACGTACTGCTGAATCGAAACAACCCTTTTGGTTGCAAGGTTATCATTTTGATAAATATCAAAATAATTTTCGTAAGCCTGGTGTTTCTTACTTTTAGGTAAGAGGATTATTATTGTAAATTAATGTCAGATTAACCAAAGTTTCTTACTTTTAGCACTACGTTTGTACACGCGATTGTTACAATAAAAATCGCCTGGAAGCTGCATTCTGTCTTATTTACTTGCTAACTCTATACCTGAGCCGTTCTGTCTCATCTTTTGGCGCCCTACTTAAGGAGCAAGTATAAATTATGAATGGAAAACAGCCAATTACCGATCAAACACCGCTCGCACAAAATCAGGGGTATAACCTGAGAAGAAAAAACCGTTTGGCAGAATTGAGGGAACAACCAGTAAGACCGACACCTGTAACCGTCGAACAAGGTAGGATTTTTCCATTTTCTCTTTCGGCTCCACCCCCGCGACAGCCTGCTGAACAACTACAGACCGCAAATTGTGGCGAAAATTTTCATATTCCACAAAATTTTCCGCGACAGTCTGCTGAACAATTACAGGGGGTGAACAGTGGCAGAAATTTTCAAATTCCACAAGATTTTCCGCGACAGCATGCCGAGCACCTGCAGGCTGTACACAGTGGTGGAAATTTGCATATTCCACAAAATTTTCGGCGACATCCTCCATCAACTTATATTCCAGCACATTTAGATAACATGCAAAATAATCCAGTACCGGGAAACCAGAACTTCATTATCACTCCGGAGGCTGTAACACATTTAGTGACAAATGTTATTCACCAATTGCAAAATATTAATGTAAATGCTAGTCAGGAAAATAATTATCCATTTAACTGTGTAGCTAGTGCTAGAAATAATAATTTTGCAACCAAAATGCCCCCAATATTCGATGGTGACCGCATACACCCTGTAGATTTTTTGGATCAACTCCAAAATGGCTTTAAGGTGGAACAAATGGAATATAGACAATTCAAATATTTTGTAGCCGATTTATTAAAAAACTCTGCCAAAATTTGGGCAGATGCTTTTCTTGATACATTTTCGAGTTATACTGAATTTAAAAAAGCCTTTTTGGAAAATTACTGGAATGATTACTCTCAGTGGGAGACAAGAACCAAGTTAGAAACTAAATGTTATAAGGAGGGAGAGTCATTTGTAGACTTTTTTAACAGATTCGTATTATTGTCAAAACACTTAGAGCCACCATATCCAGAGAAAATGTTGCTGGCGACAATTTCTAGAACTTTGCCACCCCATATATCTGCTTTATTGTTGCAATGTAATAAATTATCAGATGCACTGGCACATTTGAGGCGTGCAGATATTTATTATCATAACAAAGGTAGTTCTGTCTCGCCACCTCAACCAAATGTCAAAACTAACCCGTATTATTCTCATAACAGGTTCGATAATAAAAACTCTGTACCATTTCAGAATAAAAAATTTTTCAATAAAAATGAAAAATACACAAAAAACGTTTCCGTGATTAGCGCCGAAGAAATCGACGACTCGGGAAACGACCAGGCTGGTTACAGGGAGGCCCAACTGTAACTGGAAATTTACATAGGGTCGAAAAAATCGAAAATAATCCACTTGAGGATTTGTTGGACGATCAGCGCGATCTAAAACATACTCTTTTGGATGATCGTTCACCGATTGTAGGAATAAAACTTTATAATTTCAATTTTCCAGCATTAATTGATACGGGAAGTCAAATTTGTGCTCTCTCCGAAACAGTATGGTCACAGCTCGTTAATTTTCACGATATCATACCAACGTTTCCCTGCAGTGGCGTGCGCATTTCGGGGGCCCATAAAACTTAACAAAAAAAAGTCAATTTACAAGCTAATTTAACTTTCATTTTAAACGAATGTCAATTTGTCCATGAGTTCCTCATGATTTCAGGCCTAATTTATCCGGTGATTTTGGGAATAGATTTTTTGAGATTAGTCCGTGCTAGGTTGGACCTGGACAGTGAGAAAATTGTATTTTCCTGGAATAATGAGACGATAACAATCCCAGAATTAAAATTGTTTCATGAATATCGATCTCCCGATTCAGTAAGCATTCGAACTATAAACTATAATCGAAATTTTATGGTAAATGGTCCCCAGGAGAATAACTTGCCACTCGACTTTGACGTTATCTTGAACTGTTGCCATATACCTACAGGGGAGAAAAAACAATTTGAGAATATTTTATACAAATACAAATCTATCTTTTCAAGTAAGCCTGGACTAACTCACATGTATGAACACGAAATCAAGGTGAAAGATAAAAAGGTTTTTTTTGTGAAACCTTACCCAATCCCAATAGCTCACCGGGAAACTGTCCAAAAAACCATTGACCAGATGGAAAAGTGGGGGGTGATATCTCGTGGGTCAACCCCATTCATTTCGCCGCTAATGACCACACTGAAAAAGGACGGCACTGTACGCGTTTGCTTAGATGCCCGGCGATTGAATTCAATAACCGAAAAAGATCACGAGTTACCCCGTCGTGTTGAAGAAATCATGCGGTCACTGACCGGATTCAAATATAAGACGCTACTAGATTTGAATAATTCCTATTGGCAGATCCCTCTCAAAGAAGAATGTAAAAAATATACAGGGTTCTTGTTTGGAACTCGAAGCTACTTTTTCAACGTTCTAGCTTTTGGGATCGCAAATGCCGTGTCATCATTTACGCGTGCAATCGATACAATTTTTGGGTCCCAATATTCTAACTTTTTAGTGCCATATGTTGACGACCTGCTCATTATAAGTGATTCACTAGAAAATCACATTAAACATATCGAATTAGTCTTTTCCCGATTACGCGAGGCCGGTTTCACTCTAAAATTGACAAAATGTCAGTTCTTTTGTCAAGAGGTACATTTTTTAGGTTATGTGCTTGATGAAAACGGTTTCAAACCAGACGCAAGCCGCACCCAAGCCATCCAAGATTATAGGAAGCCTCGGAATACGAATGAAATACAAAAATTTTTGGGACTCTGCCAATATGACAGGTCATTTTGTCCCAAATTTGCCGCCTTAACGGAGCCACTCACAGCCTTGCTTCGAAAAAAGATTCCATGGTCATGGGGTCCTTCTCAAGACGAAGCGTTTGAGAGTTTGAAAAAGGAGTTGCAATCAGCGACAATGCTTTATTTTCCTGACCCCAAACTCACTTTTTATGTCGAGGTGGATGCATGCGATGTGGGCATTGCGGCGCAGCTGTACCAACTCGTCAAAGGTGAACGCAAGGCCGTTGCTTGGGCGAGCAGGCTGCTACTTGACCGTGAGCGTCGTTACAGTAGTACTGAAATAGTTATTTTTGTATCTAGTGCGCGAAATGCTACTTTGGTGATCGAGAACTGATTTTTTTTAACGAGGCGCAGCCGAGTTAAAAAAAATAGTCGAGATTACCAAAGTATTTCGCGCATGAGATGCAAACAAAATTTTTTCTACAAACGTCAAAAATATTGTTCTAAAATAAATAATAACTATGAAAAATAGTATTGAACTGGCTTAAATAATTTTTCCAAATCAAGTAATTACTGTAGGGTTTCTATGCATCTTGACTGTAACTATGGAAATAAAATGGCATTTGTTGACAATTATTTCAAAGTGACAGTTCTCGATAATTATTTTTTGACTTTTTATTCGCGTCAATTTCGTGCGTGATATTTATTATTGTAAAAGAATGGAAATTTCGAGCGACGATGAACTAAGCAGTACCCCACCTAACTTGATCGATGCGGCCAATTCCGTTATTTCCAACCTTTTACCGGAGAAATCGAGGCGCCAGTATGAAAATGCATATCAGCAATTTAAAGAGTGGTGTGAAGCAAATAAAGCCAGAAAAATATCCGAAAATGTGCTGTTGGCATATTTTGCACAGAAGTCTAAGAAGCTGAAGTCTTCCACGTTATGGGCAATGTATTCTATGTTGAAGGCAACACTCAATGTTAAAGAAAACGTGGATTTTAAGAAATTTACCAAGTTGGTTCCATATTTGAAAAAATTGTCAGTTGCAAACCATCCTAAGAAATCTAAGGTATTGACTAGAGAGGAAGTTGATCAATTCATAAGAGAGGCAGATGATGAAACCTATTTGTTGGTTAAGGTAGATTTTTGATGATTGTTTTATATGTTTTTTGAATTACTGATTTCCTTTTAGGTCGTTTTAATACTGGGTATTTCGGGTGCTTGCCGCCGTGACGAACTCACTAAAATGACGGTCGATGACATAGAAGATAAAAATTCCATTTTGATTGTTAAAGTACCCGATACAAAAACGAATATACAACGAATTTTTACAGTTTCAAATTTATATTATACTGACTTTTACCGAAAATATGCGGCTCTTCGTCCAAGTTATGCTACCAGTCGCCGATTGTTTTTGAAGTATCAAAATAAGAGATGTTTTAACCAAGTTGTTGGAATAAATAGTATTGGAAAGATGCCTAGCTTAATAGCAAAACACCTAAAATTACCAAATCCTGATGCCTACACTGGTCATTGTTTTCGGAGAACATCAGCCACACTCCTTGCTAATACGGGGGCCGATATATGTGTTTTGAAGCGACATGGAGGATGGAAATCTTCGACTGTGGCCGAAGGATACGTGGAGGATTCTATCAATAACAAAATTCAAATATCAAATAAAATTTTAGACTGTGAAATTTCAAGATCAAGTGCTGTCACCTCTACGGCAGTTGCTTGCAAGTCAAAAATGGATAGTCTTCCAACCCCCGAAACTACGATATCACGAGCTGAATCTGAGTTATCTGGTTTAGGAATAAATATTGGTTCGTGCACTGGCTGCACCATTAATGTTAACATTGTAAATAACAAATAAAATTAGGTAGTGTAAAATTTTCTTACAATTTGAAAACCTTAATTATTGTTCTACATTAATAAATAAACGATTTCTTGTTTTTTGCTTGATTGAGGACCATATATATAGGTTAGAATTTGAAAATCCCATATAGTTTACATGCAGTGTGCGAAATATATTTCGCACATTACTTCGCGCACGGTGTCATGGTAACGAAGGAAAATGAAAAAAAGTGCCACTTCGCATACTGTTGTCAATGTGCGAACCTTGTCATTTTTTGACGTTTGTAGAAAAAGGAAATTTTGGCATTGGTTTTTGCTCTACAGAAATGGCGCGTATACCTTCTGGGAAATTCCTTCGTCGTATACACCGACAATAGGGCAGCAACCTACTTGAACACCTGTAGGCTACTGTCTCCTCGTATCACGCGATGGGCTTTGGCACTGCAGGAGTTCGATTTTACTGTGAAACACATTGCAGGGCGCGACAACTCCGTCGCCGATGCGCTGTCTCGATTTGCTTGCGCTAGGTTCCCCGTACCTAATGACAAATGTTTTCGCTTACTCAATATGTGGAAGCTTCCAAATGAGTTTCAGAAAATTCTGAGAAATATTCGGCAATACCAATTAGGAGATAATAAACTTAATAGTATCCGTGAACAGTTGTTGGTGGATGATAACGTAAAGAGAAAATTCATTCTGCACAATGACATACTTTACCATCGAAGGAGTGACGACAAACCCAGTTTGTTATGTGTACCGTCGGCACTGAAAGAAAATTTTATTGAGGCCTATCATGTCACCCTTGGGCACTTTGGCTCATACAAATGTTGGTTGGCTCTCAAGTCGGAAGTTTGGTGGACCAACATGAGACAGAACGGCTCAGGTATAGAGTTAGCAAGTAAATAAGACAGAATGCAGCTTCCAGGCGATTTTTATTGTAACAATCGCGTGTACAAACGTAGTGCTAAAAGTAAGAAACTTTGGTTAATCTGACATTAATTTACAATAATAATCCTCTTACCTGAAAGTAAGAAACACCAGGCTTACGAAAATTATTTTGATATTTATCAAAATGATAACCTTGCAACCAAAAGGGTTGTTTCGATTCAGCAGTACGTGAGTTTATCGACAAGCTCGAAATAAATTCACCGTTCCCAGAAACAGTAATGTTGAATCTCACAAAAAAGTGTTGTAAAAAGTACGGCTTGACCGGCGAAACATGAGGAATCATTTATATATTTTGTAGGCAAGGCAACCAGGTATACATCTATTTGCATATCGAGTTGTATAGGTACTTCAAGGCTTGAAGTTAGAATTAATGTAAGCCAGAGTATGCAAAACTGGCATGAAATAGGGGAAACGTGGGTAATTCTGCCTCAAACGGCAAAGCTTTGGAACTCGCTGATTCGGTTGGTGTTTCCCGAGGCTGTATGCCTTCAGAAATTCAAGAAGGTACCAATTCCTTCCTTCTTTCTCTTGGCTCTCACGATGTGCTCTGAACAATAAAAGATTTTCCTTTTCGTGGGAACGAAAACTTAAAAAAATAAATAAAAGCTAATGCATTTTGTTATGCACATGTTCTCCTGGATAAAAAGCTAACTTTTTCATGCCATATAGTTTTTTTTTCGTTCAAATGTGATCCAATTTACCGAAATTTCATACTTAAATATAAAACTACGCTGAAATACTGCCAGCGGGCAAACACGCTGTGGCCTGGAGAATCAAACAAAGGTAACTGAAAGCGATTTATTAAATTTCATGAAAAAAATTGAAAATTTTTGACTTCCACTACTTACTATAAAGTGTGTCTTCTCTGATTGGTTTTATTTCACAAGATGTGTTAATGACAACATTTTTGGATACAAACAAAATATTAACTAATTTGAACATTTTTTTCTTTATGAAATAGTTCATATAAGTGTGCCCTTTTAACTGTTTTATTCAATTTTTTCACTATTATCACTTATTCAACTAGTGACACATACGGCCGCATGCATAGTCATTCTCGAGCGACTCTCCAGAGGTGCGCCGTTCGCCGGGGCAGGCGTATTCTCCTCACCAAAAACCAGTTCCTACCTGTAAAAGCAAGGGTGTACGATAATCCTATAGATAATCTCCTCACCAAACTGGAATTGAAGATACAGTATATATATATTATATTATATTAAAGTCGGAAGTAGGCAAGTGTCTTAGACATATATCTGTTCTTACTTATTTAAATCCAAATAAATATGTGGAAGATTGTTTTGTTTTTGAATTCATGGCATATAAGCCTAAGAATGAAACGGTTTCCGCAGAATTTATGGTTCAATTTCCATGCACTGAAATGTCTACGTTAGGTTAGTTCGTTCTGGTTAGATCAGACTAGATAATAAATATAAAATAAAGGGTCAATATAATCAATCAATATCAATAAAGGGTCAAGTAGCTCAGTGGTTGAGACTGAAGCGTTCAAAACTATTGACTACTGGTCGGCTAGGTTCGAATCCTCAGCGACTTCAGGTTTCTATCTGATGGCCCGAGAAAGTGCTAGGAATCGCACGTTAAAAGGTAAGACCTCGTTAATCCTTGGCTCGCACAAGTTTCGACTTTTGAGGGCTGCCGTTCGTAAGGGGACGACAGCTGGTTAACGGAAAAAACAATTTTAACAATTTTAACAAAAACAATTACTCCTCAAAAAATGTATGCATTCAATTTCCACGCACTGAAATGTAAAAATATATATTGGAAAATACCTGTGAGATTAACAACGATACAATTTAGAGATGAAAGAAAATTTTTCAATTTCAATATATGGATCACAGTCGTAACAATAATTAAATATATCGAGCGTTTTATTTTGGCACGGTTTCCTTTTTCATTTATTTTTGGTTGTCAGATCAAAATATAATAATCGATAAAATGCTTTTGAGTCATGGAATTATTATTATCGTTTCCTCGACTGCTATCAATACGATCACACAATATAGTTTTTTGACGCGTTTATTAAGAAACGTCAACATGACTATAAAATAATTCACATCGTTGCAGGAAGAAACCACACCAAAACGGTTATACAACGTCATTAAGGGTATATTTGATCATCAATTCATAAGAATGGTATATTGTGCAACAAGTGAGAAAGTAACTTTCCCCACATGTTGGACACTATACTTTTTCTACAACTGCACAAATTATTTGAAGAACAGTTGAATAATTGATTGAAAATTGACTTAATAAAAAGATCAAGATGTAAATTAAAATGAAAAATAAAATAGTCTTGCCTCTGGGTGTAGAACCCGAACCGCCTGCGTGACATGCTGATTGAATAAATAAATAAATAAGGTTTTTATTATAAATTCCACGTTCTAACATTACGCATATAATGACAAATCACTAACATGATAGCATTCTCCATAATCCAGTAGATCAACTCTCCTGCTCCCGGTCAGGGGGGCAGAAGAGCGCCTTGCCAAGACGAACATAGTCACCCCCGCGAGAGGGTGCTGTAGTCTGCCCGCGCTGATGGCAACGCTGGGCCGGACTTTTTATTATGCTAATCGGAAAGATACACGCCTCCTGCAAAGCTTATGTGTATCGTGCATTTGCATTCAATGTAGATAATACTTTTTGCAGTTTATGAGGCCGGATATTTCGATGTTGAACCCCGAAAAAGGCTGAAGCAAAAAACCGGGTCAAGGTACTTCGCGTTTTAGTACTACTTTCGACTTAGTTCCCTTCGGAACCGGTTCATCCCTCCTTTGGTGAAAGATGTCAAGCGCTTGATAAATGAGCCCGCCGTGATTGCGGGGCTCATTATCATACACTCTGAGTCTGGTAATATCTCTGGTAAGAGGACTTCCATCGAGCAAGTATTTATAAAACTTGTAAGACAAGTTTTTTATAAATGTCGGGATTGAGTCGACACCAGCAAGATCCTTAAGGTATCGTCTACTATCGGTAATGATACGGAGTACCTTTTTCTGCATCCTATCCAGTCTCGCTAATGGAGTTGGTGCTAGGCTGCAGAACACTGGACAAGCGTATGTCATAGCAGGTCTTATGATCTGCTTATAAGCAGCTTATTGTCTTGCGACAGTTTGGATCCTCTGGCTATCAGAGGATAGGTGCGCTTTAGCGCAGCTCCCGCCCTCTGAATAGCCAGGGTTATATGTCGGCCGAAATGTAAGCGCTTGTCCAGATGCACTCCCAGGTATCTCGCATGGTTGACGTTCTCAACGGCCTCTTCGTTGATCGTCAACCTACGGTAGATACGGTATGATTTCCCTATCCAAATGAATTTGGATCCTTGACTGGGCAGCGACCCTTGAGAAGAAATGGGTGTATATGGCCGTGTCATCTGCATACACGGCCGTGCCTATATCCGGTCTCTCGCACTGAAGAAAATCATACGTATGTAAGGAGTAAACATGTGGGGATAAACATGAACCCTACGGGACACCCGCTTCGATTGGAAAGCGTGTAGCGAGTGTTGTTTACTCGCACTATGAAAGTCCTCTCAACAAGGTAAGAATCTACCAACCTTACCATGTAGGTAGGCATGCGATAAGACCATCAACCCATACGGAGTCGAAGACATTTTTCATATCCAGCAGGACCATAACCGTGTTGAGTCCACGCTGAGACGCCTCTTTTACCCCGTGTACAATTCTCACTACTTGCAAAGTCGTACTATGTCCTTTACGGAAACCGAATTGTACATCGGGGATCATTTTGAGATTCTCCTCGAGACTCAACAGTCGTCTCAGAAGTATCTTCTCGACTACCTTAGCAATCACATTCAAGATCGAGATAGGTCGATAGCTGTCGAGTTTGTGGCCATCCTTACTCGGTTTCAGAATGGGTATCACCAGTGCCTTCTTCAGACAATCTGGGTAACACCCCCATATGATAATGGCATTTAAAACGCTGATTGCCATTCCTTTATGCCATGGAGCCCTTGGTACTCCTTATTTGTTCAATAGTACATATACGTATCTAACAGAATTTGAAATAGAATCTTTAATCCGACTACAAAAAGTTATGTTATTTCGAGGAAAAAAGCGAAATAAATTCTGAAAATAGTTCACATCTTTATCAAAACACGAATAAAAACTACCATAAGACTTTAAAAAAACTTCTATAGGTAATCTGACAGTTCTTGACAGCTGTGACAACTATTTAAAGCTGAACAGCAGCCAACTAGTTTTTGGCGATATTTGTTGATTCCCAATATAAATGTATGTGGTGTGGGCAAAGTGCCGTGAGAAATAATATGAGAAATACGCTACTTTTCATAGCAGTTGTAGAAAAATTATTTTGTAATACTTCTATTACCAGCACACATATTTCAACCAGTTTCTCACATTCAGATATCCGAATAGAACTAGGTACGTAGTAGTCATTTCCCGAGAAAATATTGGTAGAAGTCGGCTTGTCATAAGTATACTAATGAAAAAGTCCTAAACTTTTCATAAGCGAGCTTTTCGCAAGTTTTCGATATTATTACAATAAAACACATCCGCTACCGCGCTGTCAGCCTGTTCTGGTAATATGTAAGACACCTTGTTAGAGTTCCCCAAGTCGATGTTTCCGCTGGTAATGTGCGAAAGCATTCTCCCTCCTCTGCATCTGCTGCTAATTCTAGTACACAATGGGGGGAATTGTCATTCATTGCTTTTGATTAGTTTTGAAACGATTTCAATGCCATCACGATGATTTTCGCTATGGAATAGAACATTTTTAATTTCGAAACTTCCTAAATGAAAACTATTTGAAATCTCATAGAAAACTGCTGAAATTGAAATTGCAAGTGTTGATGATGAAATATCCAGTCGCCCGTTCAATTATTATATAGAGACTCAATATCATCTTCAGTCATTGGTGAATGGGCAGAGATGTGACAGGTATTTTTATATTTTTTCCTACGAGCGTGCGGAAAAGTAACTTTTACGCACGACTTTTCGTTTAGAAAGTTGTGCTTTTCCGTACGATATAAAATCGTTCGGAAAAGTTACTTTTTGATTTTTGTATTGTTGGAAATGAGGACATTTAGGACTAACTAAATGATCTATGTAACTATTCTGTCTTATTAGTCATTTTGTAGCATTATTACAAAAACTTGTTTATTAAAAACCTTGTTTTTTCATAAATAAGTTGGACAAACACTCGTAGGAAAAATATTGTACCTAACTATTTTGTAATACGAGCGTGCCCAAAAATCGTACTTTTCTGCATACATTTGCGTGCGTAAAGTAACATATTACCGCACGCCACGTGGAAAAGTAAAACTACCGTAAAAAGGGGTGATAAAAAACAGTTTTCGAGTTTGTGTACTTTGTTGCAAAGTTGATATTTCCTTTAGCAACAAGAAAAAAATTGGAAAATGTGTGTCACGGCTGATAGAAGGGAAGTCATATAACGCAATTAAAAAATTACTTAGTTTTTTTGTCAAAAATTTTAAATGTGATTGTCTATTCACAAATAGAAACAGTGATTGAAAAATAGAAAAAATTAAGGAGTTTGGTTATTTCCAAATTTGAAAAGAATGCAAAATAGCTAGCAAAAGCGGGTGAACAGAAACAGCGGGTTCATAGAAAAAACAAGTGAATAGGAACTGAAAAGTGACTTCCGTTATCTACGAAAAATATCTATCAGAAACTACTCGATATATCATAATTTTTCATGCAATTAGGATATATTGAGCTGTCAGGACCAATTTGCTAGCTTGTTACTTGATTTTTTCTTAACTTGTACACATGAAGTCTATACTGCGACGCACACAGAAGTTAAAGCCTGTCGGATGATTCGCGAAATTTAGGATTTTTTTTACAAATGCTTCACTTTTGTTTCTATTCACCCTCCAGTTTCTATACACCACATTTTACGGTACTCAAGAATCACATTGGTAGGGAAAGTTTATATTTATTTTAGTAGTTGTGAAGTGTGGACTATTATATATTATATGCAATGTAAGAAACCGTTTTACCTTTTAATCGTAATTCCGATAGTTGTATTTCAGCTTAAAACAAAAAAAACTAATATTTTTATAAGTACTTGTTTGATGGTAAATTATTATAATATTGTCAAGCATGCGTCTGTCGACTTTGACACATTGATATGTATTTTTGTTGTAAAGTTAGTTCTTTCTTTCAAGTTTAATTAAAAATTATTTACTAAATTATGGAAATTAAACTTGAAAGAACTAACTATACAACAAAAAATTACATATCAACGTGTCAAATTCGACAGACGCACACTTGAAAATATTTAAATAATTTACCATTAAACAAGGTACTTAAAAAATATTTTTTTTATTTGTTTTAAGCTGAAATACAACTATCGGAATTACTATTAAAAGGTGAAACGGTCTCTCACAGTGCATAAAATAGTCTACAGCTACTAAAATATATATAAATTTTCACTATATACTATTGTGTTTTTGAGTAGTTTCACGGTGTGCGGAAAAAGTACTACTTTGCGCACGCTCGTAGAAAAAATAAATAATTCAGAAAAAGTCAACTTTCACTATTTGCGTTTTATTCCTTCATGCTGCATTCTTTCCCGTGTCCCAATCTCGAAATAGAGCTTTTAATTCCCTATAATATGAAATTAATATCACTCTGGTAGGTAACACTCTAATTGAACAATGTTTTCGAAATGGTGTTATGGAATACATATTTTTTTCTGTGACGGGAAAAAAGTTTGACATTTTATCCCCGTTGACAGGTAATAAAATATAACTTTTTATGAAATTACTTTTTTCCCCGAGAACCGGGAAAAAAGTGAGTACTTTTTTCCCGGATATATATACACATAGGTGTGGGTAGATATTTGATTAAATCGTTGATTTTCCCGTCACATAAAAAAACAGTGTATTATACACGGGAAATAGATTAGATTTTGGCTCCCGTTTTTTGTCTCCCTCCGCTTCGCGTCGGGAGACAACACAACCTCGAGCTAAAATCTAATACTTTTTTAGCTTGTATAATAAATAACTATTGTTGTTCACATTTGTCGGAAACTTTTCTTTTTTCAGAAGCTTTTCGGTTTCATATTTCAAATGTGGTTTGCAATTCAACAAAAAGATAGCAATCTAACAAATGGCAATTGTCTTGTGGATATGCCGCATTGTGTACGGAAATACATTGCGGTATATAACTTTACGGGATATTAATGTTCCTGTCAACTGACATCAGGCCGAATGTCATAAATAAAATTCGCAAAAGCCAGGTATGTACGCCACGCGAACAGAACAAACTTGTTTCGTTGAGATTTTGATAAAACGAGAAAAGTGGAATGTGTTAGTGAGTATTTCATTGGTAGAGCTAGGAACTCTAGAATAGAGAACCAGTAATTGAGTGGAATTAATTTTGAAAATTTCCCAAGCATTAGCTTATTCCTGGCATTTCGTTTTTCAAAGTCTCAGTTTATTGCTATTCAGTCATCGTTATGATTATCTTACCATCTCCTCTTGTAGCCCAAGAGCCAGAGCCGAAAATTTTCTCTTAATTTACTGAAGCTGGGTTTTCGTTAATCAGTTATAGTCGATGTGTACACAAACATACTCTGGTCAGTCAAGCGAATCGTAGAACAGGTGACTCAGGAGTGACATCAAAGACATGTAGCTTTTATCGGGGCAAAAATGAATTTACTAAACACTGAAAATTGGTATACAACTTCCATAATGCATATAAATGAAAGTTATGTAGGTCAGTCACTCATATATTGAAACAGAGCTGGGCAGTCAGTCCGAATATACAGGGTGTAATCTAACCTCTTGCAATCCCGTGAAGGACGGGTGTTACAGAAATTGGGAAAGACCGGATTTTTTTAATGAATTTCAACATCTCATAAATAAAGCGGTTGCGGACCTACATTTATATGAAGAATTTTTCTCAAAATAATTCAAGCATAAGCATTCAATTATGAAACATCCTGTATATTCGGACTGACTGACCAGCTCTGTTCTGATATATGAGTGACTGATCTAACATAACTTTCATTGATAGTGACTATAAAAGTTCTATAACAATAATTTTAAATGCTACATATTTGATGTCGCTCCCGAGTCTCCTGTTCTACGATTCGCTTGACTGACCAGAGTATATTTGTGTACACGACTATAACTAACTAACGAAAAACCAGCTTCAGTAAATTCAGAGAAAATTGTAGGCTCTGGCTCTCCATCTATTGGGTTCCCTCTTCCTTTTGTCGGGTTGGCTTCAACTGGAATTTCTTCTTATTAATCGTGACGATGATCAGAACGAATCTTTATCTTTCGTATTGACTATTTATCCGATTTTTTTGAGTACTTCAAATCTTCTTGTATTCAAAATTTTGAATTACTTTTGTATTACATAAACTAAATCCGGGGAAAAACAATTGTCAAATGAGTACACTATTTAAGTGTAGTTTGTGTGCCTAAAATATGAAAGAGTGAAACAAATGACCCTTTTTCAAACGGTTGTTGCTAGGCGACAAAACATTTTGTTCGACAATGTTATGTAGTTTTCGTTTATGTCACCCCAAACACTCCATCATTGAATGCTTGCAGAATTGTCAGGTGGGTAACATCTATAATACCTCAAAATTCGTGAACCGTTGTTGGTATTGTTTGACTATTAGTAAATGTGACATGATTTATAGCATATCAAACTGGAAGCGTATAGTTCAATCCATCACACTCGTATATAGTGTTCGTGAAAGAAAACATGGATACGACAGCGATGCCATGATAATCCATATGGAACAAGATAGTACTCGGAAAAATTTAACTGAACGATATGAATATAAACTCACCAAAATTCTAGGATTCAAACCAGTTAGAAATTAAGCATGTCATTTCTTCAAAAGCCGAACTTACAGTAAGGAATGTAGCTTTAAATTATACAATAAAGTTTCTATATTCTAACCAAAAAAGAGCAATTAGTCTCGTCGGTGATGCCCAGGGGCGCACCCAGGATTTGATTTGGGGGGGAGGGTGGTAACTTTTTTCGGGAGGGTTAATTTACATAATTTGAATTTCTAAAACCAATGAAGTGGTATTGTTGAATTTGGGGGGTTTTACACCTGAAAACTCCCCTTGGGTACGCCCTTGAACCGATGCCTGACTTCTTGGGACACCGTAAAGAAGTTGTTCTACCTTTCTATAGATACACTAGCTGCAATACCCGGGATAATCTCAGATTTATGATAGGTAAAAGTGGGTGGTGAAAGTATGTAGGAAAAGTGTGTGATGTTAAGGAAGTTCCACTTTGAATGTTCCAGTTTTTCCAGAAAGTACCGAAATTTTCTACAGAGTTCAAAAGTGTCTTCTGAAACGTTAAATCAGTTGTTTCTCTACGCCTCCCCCCCATCCTAGGTTATCTCATATAGTATAGCTACTTCTATCCCGTTAACGAATTTTTGAGACTTTTCCATCCGAGTGTCTTACGTTTCAGAACTTGTTGTAGCAGCTATTCTGATTTATTACAGTGTTTTCTCAATTTATAAATAACTTTTCAATTGTCTTTCTTATATTATAAAAATTTCTAGGAAAAAAACACCCCTTACGCCTTTTCACTGGCGTCCGAACTTTGGAGAACTCCACTCGAGTGTCTTCCTCCTACAATTTGAAACTTTTCGGAGCCTCTGTTTTGGTATGTTCCATCAAAGTGAAGAAGCTTCGAGAACATTGCAAATTTCTCTCTCAGACTCTAGATATTTCCAGGAATTTCGGGTGTCTTTTCAGTACGTTCTAGAATTTTTTAAACCTTCCAGAAGCTTCAAGAACAGTCTTGAATTGTCTTTATTTCATTCTCCACAGTTTCATAAAGTTCCAACCCCACCCCCACTTCCTGGTGCCGGAATTTTCGTAAAATTCATTCAAGTGTGTTTTTCAATACGTTGAAACTCTCGGAAGCCCCTGTTCTGGTTCATTACACAGTTTTCTTGAATTGTTCAGCACCTTCCAGAAAGAAGCTTCGACAATATTCTGAAGTTTTGTGTGTCATATTCTAGACATTACCAGAAAGTTCTAATCCTCACGCCCACTTCCTGGCGGCAGAACTTCCAGAACCTTCAATAACATTCCAGAGTTTTTGCTTTATTCTTCCAGAATTTTACGTCTTTTTTGTACGTGTTAAAACTTACCGTAGCCTTTTTCTGCGGTTTCTATAGGTGGCTTTGCTGCCTACTTTCTAATCATGTTATGATATTATGGCCTTCCGTCAAGTACGCCCAATTCCACATGTTAAATATTTAAATATTTCACATGATGTACTATTTGTTATGGTTCATGAATTTTCCAAAAGCTTCGTTAGGGGCGAAAATTAGAGGAATTGAGCAGTGAATGTGCGATAGATATTTCACGCCCTTAACTCACCCAGAAGCTCAGTAGGACGTGGATTCGACAATAATTTTCTGGAGCGCCACGGATTTATCGCCAGTGAAAAAATCCGAAACGACCCTGATGAAATGGGACACTATTACTGAAATAATGAGCAACAGATATAGTGATGTAAAAATAATATTTAATATGTAGAGATTTTCTTTTCAATTCTGAAAATGGGTTACTTGTATTAGAGCAGAGGAATAGTCATGTACCCTACTAATTAAAATATATCATTGAATATGTTGGGCACAGTATCAACACAAAATGTTCAGTGGAAACACATCACCTCACCAAACAATTATATTCATGGGCCAAATGTGACTGTAGTTGAGATTATAATAAGGATATTATTAGAATGAATTACCCCTACAGCAAGTACTATGGTATATAAGTAGAAAGTTTTTAGGTTGGACTTCGAAGTATATCATATATGTTGAACATTTTGGACACTCTCAGATACTGCAAGGTTGGAGATACCTAGTATTATACACCATTTAAAACTAACAGAAATTGAAATTTTGATAATCACTCACCATTAGAATAGCCTGCAAGAAGATCTCTCAGTTGATTGGTTGGACCACATATTTCAACTGCTGACACTCTCACGGAAAACCTAGCACCAGTCTTTTGTTTTTGCTCATTTATGCCTTTGAACAGCCAAGATATTGCACATGGTATTATTCCCAAAGTATTCGCACTATCTGGTGTTCCCAGCATGGTGTAAGATTTTCCTGTAAAACATAAAAGTTGAATGATTTTTTTCATTTCAGTTCAATGATTATATATATATATATATATATATATGTACATGACCGCCAAAAAGTATGTACCATATGGGAAAAAAGTTTATTATTAGAGTATTGGAAAAAATATTCTTGGGAAAAGTTTGTGCATGTCCGATAACCTAAAAATCGATTTTGACACATGTCACGTGATCGCTGGTATGGTGGCAAAGTGGCAAATTGAAAAAAAATTACTATGAATAGGCAAAAAGTGGGATAAACTGGCAAGATATCAAAAAAAAATTATTTGAAAAAGTAGCTTTTTTTCATGATGCATGCACGAAATTCATAAAAGTAAACATGGCCGTATAGACAATTGAATACTCTTCGAAATGAAGGGAATTGGGAGGGTGGCTGACACTTCAGGGGAGAGGGGAAGGAGAAGGCGATTTTTTCAAGGTCACAGAGTGTCTTTTCGAAAACATGATTCGACGCATTTCGGGGATTTTCTTGAAAATTGCTAATAACGTGGAAAATTAATTTAGTCGTTACTTTAGGACCTCACTGTATGTATAGAACACTTATTCAACGAATACATAACTTCATTGAACAAGCAGCTTGAAATAAACGAAACGCATTCAGTTATACAGTCTGTTCATAAAGCAACCCCCCTGTTAAATTTGGAACGGGGTGAAATTATTAAATGAATTATTATTTTTTTGGCAAATAATACTTAGTTCTCAAGTTGTTCTTTTACTACAATAAAAAATGTCTATCTTTCAAAATGGCACTTTTGAGAGTTTTTACAGTTTTCAATTTTTTATATCATCAATTTATCGAGATAAAAATTATTGAAAACACCTAAACTACCGAACACAAACGATCAGGCTTAGAAGATGAGGCGGGAAGCCGTGTAGGTCAGTGTGCGAATGATTCTGATTGGTCACTTTCGGATATGTCCGCACCATCCCAAACTTCAGTCAATCATATTACAAGAAGACAATGACGTCAGAGCCAGGAAGCGTTTTGAATTTACACATAATGAGATCACGTTTTCAATATTGAATAATAAATAAAGGTGTCCTTTTCCAAAATTTAGGCTGGATAAATGATTAGGACTATTTTATAAACTGCCGTCCATGACGTTATGTGAAAAAAGTACATATTTCAAGATGCTGGAAATGCTCATTGAGATTGGAAGATGATTTCTCTAAGTATGCTGAGATTCAATAATAGGAGATATCATACTTCTTGCATTGTCATTTGAATTTCTTTCTAAGATGGCACCCATCCGTTATTTTGAGTTACAGAGAACTTTTGTAAATATTTTTTCTACGACCCCAAGGAAATATGCCCATTTTATGCGCTTTACCGATCAACGAAGTAGGCCGATTGTGAAACACTTTTTCATTTCTACATCGCAAACTGTACTGTAATGATCACTTCAGTATAGGATATTTCATATCCCACGACTTTCATGAACTACTAGACTGTCATTTTTATGATGATAAATACTATAAGATCGAATCAAGTTTGTTAACGTTATAATAATTTCATATTTCACATCAGTATTTACAAAATTTGTTTAAAAAAAATTAGTAATCGAAAATGAGTAGTAATAGTGAAGAAGATTTGACATTGACACCGCTAATTTCAATATAAAGATTGATGACAACTGATTTCTATATTTTGTAATAGTTGGCAAGAAGTTCTAAAGCCGTTAATTTCATCATAACATCATGTGGGCTCGTAGCCGCTATTGATAAGTGAAGGAACAGTCAGGATTTGAATAGTGGTGGTGTGGGTTCCAATCCCATATAAACCACAATTTTTTTTCTTGTATGAAATGGATTAGTGTTAGATTTTTATTATAATTTTCAATATTTGTATCTTCAATTCCTTTTTAGGTTGTATGTATTATGGGAATCATGACGGCAGGAAAGTTTATGATAAAAAGTGTTATTGAAAATATTACAGATTTGTTTATGATTCAGATGGTCGTAGAAAAAGTATAGTGTCGAATTGGCATGAAATGCCATTTCATGCTCATTGTACAATACACTATTATCACTTAACTGAAGCTCGTAAATAGCCATTTATTCGAAAGAATCCTCCTATGATAGTTCTAGCGCCATGTACCGCCATTTTGTAGTGGATTAATATTTTATCTGCAATTTTTAAGGAAAATGTCATTCCGTTCGAAACTTAAGAGGGGGGAGATTACTTCATAGGTGTTTGTTCCAAAGAATAGCCCTAATTTTGCTTGTTCATTGATCATTATATATATAGGCTGACGGCCTAGGATGTATGAAACTATGAAGTGGAAATTTTTTCCATAACGCAACATTGAGGTTTTCCACTCCCTTCTCCAATCTATCGTTGTGTTAATTATACTTAATAGAAGTACAATAGAATAGGATAGAATAGAATAGAATATATTATTCTTTCAAGAAATACAATACTTTTTATACAGGGTGACCCAGGGGTCTGTGCATAGTCCATCACTTTTTTTCTATCCAAGCTATCGACTTGTTTTTTTTTTCAAACGATAGGTCCGACAATGAAGCACATTCTAAAAATATTTTCATTAAATAAAATACACAACTAAGTTCTGTTTTTTTGAATGGCAACCCCCCCTTTTTGGTAACATTTTTGGATTCGCCACATAATTGTCGATATAACGCACCCGGGTTTCATAGACTTATCTACAGTAGTTTTTGACTTATGTCAGTTTATGTGTCAAAATAGCGTCGTACATGGACCCACAGAAAAATTCATAACTTCAGAACCATTCAAGATAACTCAACCAACTTTTTTCTAGTCGATTCCTCAAGCTTCAGCGCATCTTCCATGGCCTACTACGATTTTTTTTAAATGACAAATTACAAATGGCAATAACTCGACTTTTTCAAATACAACACCTTGTATTTTATTGCACCAATGCATGGCATTTTTTAAGAGCTTTTTGTCGATATGGGGTTTGTGGGGTCTCCTTTGTGTAGTTTGCGAAATAAGAAGTGTGGATTGTTTTTGAGGAATCGAGTAGGCCGCTTTCGTAATATTTGACACATACATCTATACAATTATGAAACAAATAAGTTTCAACAAAATAAAATTTTAATAGAAACAGGAGTACATCACAAAAAAAACAATTCTAGTAATCTTTAGAAGAACAGAAAACCATGTGAAAATTTTGAGGAAAGACTACTCATAAATGCTCAAATAGGTCACCATAATGTTCCACACAAGCTGCTAGTCTTCTTGCGAATGAGTCCCGAACTCTAGCAAGCATTGCTCCATCAGTCGAACACCCTGTAGAAAATAGTTTGGCAAGAAAAAAAAAGGAATTAACATTAGTTACTTCTCGCTAAATTTATCCACTTTACACTCAATAGAAGTACATATTTAATGATGACATTAATGAATATGGTTGAGAAATATGACTTGCGCGAGTAATTCATTTAATAGTTATTTGGGTAACAAGGAACGTAAAGACGTCTTAACATTCGAGGAACAGCCGAGGCTTGTCGCCTGCCGAGGATATTAACAGTCCATACATTCCGTGTTACTTATTACGTTTTTCCCGCTGCTTGTTGACATTTCTCAAAATTCGCCTGGATTGAAGTTTGTTTTCTCACCCTTCCTTCATGATTATTCGTTTCGCTATTTCATTCTAAAGTGCTTGTGCGCGTAACTGAGTTACTGATTAAACAGACAACAATAATGGTGGATTTATAGATTCAACTAAACTAACAATTATGAATTAATAATTAAGAATTATCATTACAGAATTAAGAAGGTGTTTATATACATCGATTAAGAATTATGAATCATCTATGCCTTTTTATATGATAACTGTGAGAACTGTGTCAGAAAAAAACACCCATTATTTCTAAAGTCTTGATCTCTACAATCCATATCAAATATTTAATGAAATGATCAAAATATCACGAAACATTTTACCTGAAATTTCACCAAATCTGAGCTATTGTGTACCAAACCCGCCAAATTCAACAATGAAATTTGATGAAAGTCACGTTCTGCGCTTTTTATTGACACAAAATCTCAATTCTTAGTTGCTAAGTTGAAAGTTAACCAACGTCGTAATTATTAATTTTTAATTTAAATGACAGACCAAAGTGTATAAACCTTCATATTCGTTCTTTTGTATTCAGCATTCTTAGTTCTTAGTTGTTAATTTAATTCTTAGTTTAGTTGAATCTATAAATCCACCATAATTTTCAAAAAGTCTCATAACCTAAAAATTGATATAAATGAAGCTGAAGGTATTACTTGTCAAAGTCATTATTACCCTGGGCATGTAAATGACACTATTTACATTCCGTTGTCACGATGAATTAGTAAACGAGTGATATAGGCCATTTACCTGTGTTGTTGCTAAGCATGTATGGACTATTTACAGTGTCGGCAGCAGGAAAAAACATTTCATCACAATTTCGGAGAAGCAGAATTCAAGTTTAGATAGATAATAGATATACATCAGGTATACCTGTTATTCATACTCATACATTATGATTATAATAACAGCAACCAGAAGCTCTTCAGCTACAATACTATTTTCATGTAGGTACATATTACCGAAAGATTTTGTGGAGAAATGTTATTGTAGCTGAAATAAAATCAGGCCACAATAAACTCATAATTTGTTTTTCCGGGCCCAGTAGCGCAAGAGATTGATGCATTGAAAATATCCATGCATATCCAACAAGCTATAGTTCGCAGTGCACGTGGAAAATTTGCAATTTGATGGGACTTTCTATATAAAGGCATCGTATGCATACAAAACACTGTATCGGATTCAGACATTTTCAGGGGTCGATAAGCTCTCTAATCCCACTTGCGAATAAATACTCCGCCTATAAAGAGAGATATCTTTTCTAAGGCTTCCGAGGGATTACCGATATTTTCGAATCTTTCCTGAACTTGAAAGACTTTCTGCTGATGTCGTTAAATTTAGATTATCTGTATAAGTCCAATTTCATTGGAGAATTCGCAGGTAATCCGCGAAAACTGGTTCTGTCATTTGCAAGTCGGGTAATTTCGTCAGTTGCTTCAGATGAAGATTATCTCCTCATTCATTTATTCATTCAGTTTTCATTTGAACACAATAACTATTACTGTTACGTTAGATGGAATTTAATTGACTTGTTCATGGTATATCGATTACGATTGAAATATACACATTTTTATCTTTCGAATAATGTCAAGTCGTTCACAAAGTCGCATTTGCGATAACTATCACTTTCATAGATGGACTCTGATTTTAGCAACATGAGTGAAAAAGTGATTTAAATTTAAGAGGTTTTGGTCGATAGGTAGGTAATCTTCAGTTTGCCACACTGAGACATCTAACGATACACAATTTCTATTAGCCAATAAAATGAAAAAACAAATGAGTATGGAAAAAGATTGATGAGTAATTAAAAACATGTGGATTTAGGCGACGACAAAATTCGATTCACTTTTATACTAACTACATTCAAAGCTACTGAGTATTGAATAAAACTAATAATTTCTACGATACCTTTCTCTCTAAAAATTCCCGAAAATTGCTCACCTACTTATTGCAATTCGGGGATTCGAATCGAGACGAATATTAACTAATTACATAACTTGAGAAACATTTATTAGTCACAATTTGGTACGTTGGTTTTATGAAATTTGTTTGACATATATCTACAAGATTTTATATACAATATGTTACTGATATCATAAACATGCCCCTTTCTTTAAAGGAATTATTTTCAATTCTAACAACATTGTGAACCATCGTCATTTACATAATTTTCAATTCTACTAACATTGCTAACCATCGTCGTTTTCAGAAAATGTGAATCTAAGAGGATTAACTATTTCTCTACCACTACGAGTAAAAACTGCCTGACTGTTATTAATTTTAAATTAAAAAAAGAGCTAGAATGTATATCACTTAATGTTATCGTAAAGGTAAATGAGCCCACTGACTGGGTGAATTCTACGAAGGCGTAGAGCGGACATGCGATATTTTTTTCTTAATTTCGAGTTGTAACTCGAACGTAGCTTAATTCCATGGAAATTAGTTTTGCTGGAGAGTATCAAATGAATGAAAAAGTAAATGTCGAAGTACCCTCCTCCCCAAATATTTCCACCATTTGGAAAATATGAGGCAAACATCTGACAGAAAACAACCACTAGCCTGTCTAATACCACGACGGAGATTGAACTACATCTGATAGATATTTGTGCAACGTTCTTTCAGAAAGACCCAATTGCAAATGCGTATCGTAATTAAACAGTAGATTATACTTCATTTGGCTGGAGAAGACCTCCTTTCGAGGTTCTTAGCTCTTGTTAGTGCTTTTTTAGATACGTGTATTTTAGTCTTTTCTCCAGAAAATAGCCATTTGGTGACTAAAACACGTATCGAGGTGTTTCATAACGTACAGGCCATTTCATTTTAGATAGTGCGATATTGGTCGTTCCTAGCTCTACTATCCCATTAGAATAAAAAACAGTAATGTTTGAAATATCCAAGATCTTCACACTTTCCAATTGTGTTGTTCAAATTGGATGAGTTTATTAATGTTATGATCCTCTATAATTCACCGCAAGTAATATGGAAATAGAAGCTTTGTTTGTTGCTATTATGCAGCCATACAGCTTTCAGACTTCTGAGGAATCTTTGACCAAACGCATTTCTTCAGGATCGTACGACTGACTCGAGGACATGAAAAGACCAAAAATATCAAGTTTATATGGTATATCGTGTGATACTCCTCACGAAATCGATCGCCAGACCCTCGAGTAGCGGTGGGTTGCAGAGATACAGGGCGTTGAATATGAAAAATTAAATCTATTTTTTATTCATAAATACCACAGTTTTCAAAATTTCCCAATTTAATCCGGAAAAATGTTTTTGTTCAATAAGAGCTTTATTTTGTAATAAATCGATGAACGCCGGCTGCACGCATGAAAAAGTATGACTTATTGTCACGTTTCGCCTGAGCCGAGCGTGCAAGCGAGAGCGCGGAAAAACCGATAGAGAGGCACGATCGGCCTAAGCGTTCGGCTTGCGACGCATCTATCTCTCTTCCACTCCATCGGCCGATTCGTCCGAGTAGAAGAGAGACAGCGGCAGCACACAACCTACACGTGAGCTGCCTTGTCAACTGTTTATAAAGTGAATGAAATAGTAAAATCGACAATATCGAAGTACCCTTTTCTCCAAATAACCAGATAGCTTCAGAACTTCTTGTTGTTGATTTTAAGACAAATCCTTCACGTAAACATAGTCTGAAAACAGTTTATTTCTGAGATACAGGGTGTTGAAATTTAACAAAAAATATAATGATACACCACTGTGTTTTCGGAATATTATATTCATGTTGAAAAGGGGAACATTCTCCATGAAAATTTAAAAATGAAAAATGTGACTTATTTGTAATATCTAACAGAAAACAACTACTTCCCCGGCACAAGCCACGCTGGACATTGAACTACATCTGATAGATATTGTGAAAAGACTTTAACTGAAAAGGAAAGAAAAAATCTGAAAGTGAAAATTTGCATTTTCATTCAGTCGCAGATGATTCCACAAAAGATTTTATGAATTTCCTATTCATATTTTCGAACTAAAATTATATTCATGATTGTTCCCTTACCTTCTCATGAAAATGGTCACTTGGATTAAAAAATGCATTTCATTGAGACTTACAAAAAGTCGCATAGGTATAAGCAAATGAAGGCAAAACAACATTTTAATGAGAAGATGACAATTATAAAAATTATTATTATTTGGAGAAAAACAGTGGCGTATCATTATTTTGTTCAAAAATATAACAGGACATGTTAACAGGGACGCCACTGATGAAAATTACGAAAATCATTATCATGGTAAAAAAAGTATGCGTACTCCGCATTTTCCAAAATTGGAAAAAAAAGCAATAGCGGTTTTAGACGTAATGGGGTTAAATTTCAACATCCTGTATCTCAAAAATAAAGGAGTTGCTGACCTATGTTTATATGAAGAATTTTTATTAAAATCAATCAAGGATCAGCATTCAATTATGAAACACCCTGTATATATATATATATATATATATATATATATATATATATATATATCTTTTAGTGAATTATTTTTGAGAAATTTTATTTTAATTTTTCGTGACGTACTTAGTGTTATTATAAACTACTTACATGAACATTATGATGGTTAATTACTGTCAGCAGAAATTATGCTATTTTTAATTTCATTTTATTTTCAGGTTTAATTAAATGTTTACTGTATTTTTTTCCAATTTTACATTGTATTCGTCAATTAGCAATTGAAATGAACGTTCCTTAATATTTACTCGAAATAAATGAACATTTAAATTGATCGATATTGGTTGTACTTCCACATGGCCATTTTTTGGTCAATTCTGGTGTTATTTTTTATCAGTAATATGAATAAATTGGCATACAATGTACAACAATGAAAATGAAGGTAGCATGCATTATTAATTTTTCTTCATACAATCATTTGGTAGCCTCAAAAAATCTATGTTTTGGATTGAATTATTCAACGAACAGGTATTATAACAGACCGAATATTACCAAAAATTGCAGTAAATTATTCCTGAATTATTGGTCAAGTACCAATTGCGGAAATTTTCTATTCACATTTATCAATGGAATTAGTACTAATGCATTTGCATGTACTACAAAACTCATATTATGCCAATTCTTCTCCTTGACTCTCTGAAATGTTTTCCTGTATAAGAGATTTTTATATCTTCGACAACAACGGCTGTACCTACCTACCTATTTTTCATTTGATGTGATTGAAAAATACCTTATTCAAAATTTGTATGTATGTAATTCCACTTAGTCACCCGCCACTTTATATTCCAACGAAAGTACTTTTTTCACATGTTTGATAAATTTTAATATAGTTATATGATGATGATTAATGATAGTAGCCCAATAAACATTTTCATTTATATAATAGTAACCGTAAAGTTATCAGCACTATTTTATAAAACCGTAATATATATAACCTAAGCATGGTAATATTTCTGTAACTCTTATAAACCCTTTACAACACTTAAATGGAGCAATTTGTAAGAGTTGCGAACACCTTTATTAAGTAACGTTATAAAACCTATAGGTCTATAACTAATAGTTACAGAAATATTTCCGGTACCTTTATAAAATTTTCTTATAAAACTTCTTCTAGGAAGAGGATGGAATTATATTTAGTTTTATTACTGACTTCGTTACTCTTATAAACTTTTCCTATAGAGGTGTTGGTAACCTTACCATTACTAAATTATTTCTCTGTCAAACAGTCATCTGTCACACGTCCAATATGTGTTTTCTCTTTTTAGCATACATTGATTATTATATTACGTTTCTTTTCGTTAATTCCACAATTTTGAACATCAGACAGTATATAGTAATTCATTTTTGTCTCCATGTTTTTATATGATATTAAGATGGATGATATTATGGGCACTTAAATATTTGTTACATCATGTCCACACATACGGTTAGACCAAAATTATATTGCCAATCATTTTTTACTGTAAATGCTAGCAAGGCACTTCTAAAAAATTCATTGGCCACTCAAATATGTATGATTAAGAAAATTTTTATTGAATTTTAAAAAATAATTATATTGTTTTTTTTTTAATTTGTTTATAAAACGGAATCAATCACATGTTCTTATAATATAATGTAAAATAAAAGTCCAATATGAAGTCAGTTTTCCACAATTATGCTGAATATTTAATTTTTTATTCCTGTTTATATCTGCGTTTTAGAAAATTATCATGGCGGATAGAACAAACACCCTTATAAAAATTAGTTACCACAAAATTACTATCGGTAACACTATAAAACTTAAAGTAACACTATATATCCAGAAGTGGTGATTCTATAAAACTTTATAACCACTATAAATCCTTAGGTGTTAGTTGAGTATCACAGCACACCACAAGTGATGGTTAGAGAACTATTGGTGGTGATATTCAACGGTGAAGAAGAAAAAGAAGACGAACTTAACCTCGAAAAACTGTAATATGTTTACATTTCTCTCTGTGTGTTGGAGCCAGACAAAATAAAATGTTTAAAATTGTACAAACGAGAGAACTAGGGCGAAAAGTCCCATCCTTAACAATTGTACCATCGGCATGGGAAAGAGACGGGACGTTATTTTGGCCCCCAACCAAGAAGAGGAGTCTACTTTCGAAACTAATTCTACATGTTCTGAATCAAGAATACATTCTTGTTCTGGATCTTCAAATTCTGTTAACCACTTCATTTTATAGTCATCATGATTGTCATTATTATCATTCTCATTATTTTCAGTGGATCTGACAGATACCTGTCGATTAACGACAGTGGTACTTTTTAATTTAATAGAAGATGCTGGCACTATTTGTGTTATTCTGGAAAAACGCCTAGAAACTTTCCGGCGAAATGTACTGCTGTACTTGATTTTTTTCCAGGTATTAATCATAATTAAATTCACAATTATGTCCCTATACACAGAGTTGATTCAGACCACTCCTATTTTAGGTTAACTTATTACTGAGAAGTGAGAACACAAAGAGAAAACATCAGTTACCCAAAGTTTTATATCGTATTTATAAAAGAACTTGTTACTAAAAGTTTCATAACGTATTTATAAAAGAACTTTAGTGTCTGAAGTTTTAGAAAGGTAAACAAGGATGCTATTATAAAACTCAGAAACCATTAGTTTTATTACGGAAGTAACGGCAAACCTTATATAAATTTGTTATATAAATTGAGGTAACTATTACTTCAAGTTTTATAACACAGTGATATAAATAGTTACAACACTTCATTATAAATCTAGAACTTACAGTAATGGCATAAATCCCTAATAAACCTAATTTACTATAAGTGTTGCAATAAAACTTCAAAGCATTTCCTTATATAATTGTGTAACCTTTATAAATACTTTATAAAAATATCAGTTACTATAAGTCACGAAAATTGTTTATTGGGAGTCTCTTACCTAAACCTGCATGTCCAAAGCAAAACAGACAGCCATCGGTACCATTGATAACTGCATGAATTACATCTGTTAGAGCACTCGAACACACCTCTGTCTGAAAACAAAATTCTTTTGTTAGAAATTCATGTTTAGTGCTGCAAAATGAATAACTTTCGATTCCCTTATGCTTGTACAAATTCACGTCATCTATCGAGAGTTTGAAAAGACCGGGGATTGAAAAAAAGTTTATAATTGGAAATTGGACGTGAATTCAGAATTCACAAAATCGAAATCGTATTCACACTCGAATTTACAGTGCATATTGAATTGAGTTAAATTAGGGCAATGATCGAGTCAACTGAGTAAATTGAGACTTCTATCTTTATATGAAATATAATGAAGTGGTTGTATGAGCCTGAAATTGTCAGTTGCCAGGAAAAAACGAAATAGTTTGGTCGATTATCGTTGTGTTGTAATGAATATTAAAAAAATCATTATTTAAATCTTTTTATGTATTATTATTGATTTGAGTGAGAAGGGCAAAGAGATAATTTATTCAATGTTCTAAAAAAATTCTCTTATAATAGTGTCTTCTGTAACAGACTGTGCTTTCTCCACAGTCACAAATTTAACATATAATCAAATTGAAAACCAACAAAAATTATTTTGACATTTCAATTCAGATCTTATCACTATGGTGCCAGTCAAGGCTAACGTTATTATTGCTACAACAGAGTTAGAATATTCATTCTTTACCAAGTGTTGGTATGAAATATACGCAAAATGCATAAGACAGCAAGTGTTGTAGAATATTTGTTCAATATCAAGTGCGAGAATGTTAGCATTCTGTTATCGAATTTGATTTCAGAATTGGCAAAGTCTGTAGTGGAGAAAATACATACTATAGTATCCAGGAGGTCGATATTATTGATAGTTCTTTTGATGAGGTATAGAATTTGGATCATATAAGGCACAACATTTTAATGAACGGTAAATTTTTATTTTCTCCATATACTCATTTAATAAAGTGGTCATAATGTTAGGTTTTAAAGGGTTGAAACATAACAATAGATCAATTATTTCCATAACATAAAATATATATATTTTTTCATTGAGATAGAATGCAGGTAAAGGTATACCCTCTTTAATTGTAATTATTAACAGTCTGGTTAGGGATGTTTTTAGTTGTAATTAACTTTAAGGGCATATATATATATACGAGAATTCAATCTATTTAAGTCTGTCTAAGAATATCAGTTGTTTGACTTCAGCTATCAACAAGTATCAAACCAAACCAAATAGGTCCTTATAAAAAAAATTGATTATTGACAAATTATTTCATTTAACGTATTCATTACATATATTTTCTTGTAGAGAATAAGAAAGGAGAAATGGATCTCTCTGCCCGTTGCCAGCCAGCCAGGCTGTACTGTGCCTAGTAGAACCCAGGGCATTTTTGAGAGGGTGCTGGTATATAACCCCTGATGATGTAGACATGAAGTCGAATAATTCAAATGATAATGGTGGTAGCTGGCAGAATTCACGCCTACTGCAAAGTTTATGCGTGAGTTATTCCTCGTTAATGTTGTGGCAAGAAGTTATTTCGCACTCTTCCAGAAAAGAATGCAGCAAAAAAACTGGGTTGAAATACTGGGCGTTTGAGATCGTGCAACTATGTTACCAATTGAACCGGTTGTTCCCGGATCTATAGCGACTGGAACATATTCAATGCTGGAATAATGCGCCCGCCGTGTTTATGGGGCTCATTGTCGTATTACTTGAGTCTGGTGAGGTCAATAGTTAGAGGTCAGAAGAACAAAGCTAGCTAGTACAAAGGCAAATTTACCGAAAATTCAAAGAGTAGCCAGGATTATGCATAACAGTTGCAATGCGAACGTGCCCAACGACCGTCAAGGAGGGAATCCTAAGCCGAACACCGCTTCATGTTTTGGAGAGTTTAGCGATAAGGACAACATGTAGAATTTCCAGACGGGGAACCACTAAACGCAAGTTTTGACGTCTTTGAAAGCTTTGTGAAAGAATTCAACACAAAACTGTAGCAAAAACAAATAGGACAAAGACATCCCAAGACTCAAGAGAAGTATCATTAAATGGTACACAGATCCACAAAAAAAGAAGGAACTAGAATGAAACTGAAACCAAATATTCCGAAAGTCTAGGCAAACTGCAGCATTTTCCGAGCGGAAATCTGAACCATCGAAAAATGCGTTCAGTTTCATTTAAAAGAAATCTAGCTGATTACTGAAACATTTTTCAGAGTTCAACACCAGAACTGAATACCTAACGAGAGCCTGATAAAGTTTTTGGCTTTGAAAATTTAATCATGGCGAATTTCACTGGACGGGCATGATTCAATTAGGTCTCATGTAGATGTAAGCCAGGCTACGAGTTATGAAACGGTTGGAATATTTGATGAAAATTCCTTAACGAAGCCGATCTCCTCTGAATGAACAAATGGAAACGATGGCATTCGATATCAAAGTAGCGCTTAATTCTCTCTTCGTAACTCTGGACAGTTTATTGAATCAGTCAAGGCATTTGCACGAACATTGAGAAATTGTTTTATAATAGAACGATGTGCTTTTCTGGTTAGTTATGATTATGATGAATTAAAAATTAAATTTTACATAATAGATGCTTTTTGACCAGAGTGTATTTCCAATGTGTTCGAATGGTAACAGTTTTCGATAAAGTGATAAAGTGAATTAAAATGTTCGAAATTTTCTTCTACAAAGAAATGTAAAAAATAAATGTGTCTCGATTTGTTATTCTACACGGTTGCCGAAAAAATTGTGTACGCAACACGTCCGAAAACAGTTGTCCACTCGTCCAAAAAAACAGTGTTTTCCGGACTTGTTACGTAAATTACTATTTCAATGAAAACTAGAACAAATTTAAAAAATCAACTATTTGAATGAAAATGCGTTTTTTCACTTTCAGTTTTTTTTCAATATCTATCAGATGTAGTTTAATGTCCAGCGTGGCTTTTGCCGGGGAAGTAGTTGTTTTCTGTTAGATATTACAAATAAATCACATTTTTCAATTTTCATGGAGAATGTCTCCCTTTTCAACATGAATACCTCCCAAGAGGAACGATGGAAAATAGCGACTAAAGTTTGTCTTTCAGCCGCAGATGATTCCACAACAGATTTTATGAATATCCTATTCATATTTTCGAACAAAAATCATAATCAATTACAGTTCTACTCACATAGCTGAAACTGTGAAAATATGCACGCCCATGATGCACATTCGTCGTACAGCGGACTATAGTCCGTAATATATCCGGTGATAAGGCACTCAACATGAAGGTTCGCGCAAGAAATGAGAATTACACATGTCATCTATGTGGGTCGAACTGTAAAGATATTTATTTTCGCAAGAAAATTAATAATGTTGCTTGTGATGAACGGTATCTTTACTGTAATCTGACTATTTTTAAGTCATTCTGAATTTTCCAATTTATGTAGATACTTTCAAATCGAATTTTCTAGTAGGTATAAGTATTTCAATCTGTGTTCATACGCGTTAAGGAGAACTGGATATCTTCTGAAAATACATTATATACCCTCCGCGAAACCGTAGATTCCTGCGAAAATAAAAGTACTATTCAAAGAAATTTAAAATCTCGAAAAGATTGAACACGACTTTTACATTTGTGCCTTTTTCTACTGCAGGCCGATCGGTTCCCGCCTAGGAGGAAGGAAAGATAGATGTGAAGCTGGGGGAACAGAACATAGGCGTACCCCATAAAATTCACAAAGAGAATAATAATAATGGACAAGTTTCATTTTTTGGTTATGAATTAACTACAAAAATTTAAGTAAAATGAAACAAAATTTTACAAGAATCATTGAACTATCTATGAAAAAGTTATAGGACTTTGAAGTTGCGCCTGGAATAATAATTTCATTACACGCGGCGCTCTAGTATGTGACGTTACACGACTTGAACGAGACGGTTCGTATTAGCAGGGTACTTACAAATTCATTGGTGTACAGTCAATAGGCTCATTCAACATATTTTTTTATTTCATAATTCAAAAGTACTGTACCCAAATAGTCTAACTACCAAAAAAAAAAAAAATTTTTATTTACATGTTTACAGCCTAAAATTAATATTTTATATACGTGAGCGCCGAAACAAGGCGCGGCTGACTGTGACGTCACTATACGTATGGTTGATGGGCGGTAGTCAAGACGCATTCGTTATTAGTCAACTCAGTTTTCGTTGTGTGTTGACTTAATGTATCGTGAATTTACTGTCGTTTGATTTATAATGAGTGATAAAAAGAGTTTTCGCAAAGGTTGCGTGGTACCAGAGTGTAGGAATACATATATAAATGCACCGGATAAGCTATTCATTTGCACCGATCCGGTCGCATTAAAAACTGTTTTGTAGATTTTATAATTCTCTACAAAATTTTTATTGACTGTAAAATGATTCCTCCAAAACTTGTTGATATTTTTGAAAAAAGCCAAAAAAGTTATAATTTTATTTACTATTTCTTATTTAAAAAATTCCACAAAACGATTTTGTTGGGGCGAAGACTGGGGTTTTCATCAACGAACTATCCTATAATAATTAGTATAGGCCATTTACGTCTTTTATTTGGGTAGAAAAAAACCTCTACAGCTTGGCCTAATAGAAGAATATTTCTGATAAAATCTAGTGTGTTTACTTACCGTTGTAATTTTACTCCTTTCATTTCACTGCTAATAAAGTTCTTATTTTTGTTGAAATAGTCCATTATCATAAATATATCCACTTCTGGTAGATTACTAGAATCAGCTTTCATAAATCCAACTTTCAATGCGTATATTTAAAAAAAAAACAACACACTTTACCAACAGGATAAATACGAGTAACACAAGCGACGCCGCGGCCACTATACCACGTGTGCGTATAGTGACGTCACGCGCTGTTCTCAGTACTTTTCCACCAGGGCAACTTCAACTTGAATTATTTCCGTACAGGATAGAGCTAATGGTCTGAAATTTTTGTCAGTATATTAGGGGTCCGGACACTACAAGAAAATCCATAAAAAGGTTATAATGTTAATTTCACTGAACGACCCTATTGCTATGTTCGTGTCGTGTTTTATTCATTACACGATAGCTAAAATTAATAAAAAGTGCCTACACATATTGTATTGTCCCTATGTGTGAAAGCACGACAATTAAAATCCCAATACATTTTTTTTCGTGTACTAAATTGCATGAATAAAGGGAAGAAATAGTGCAAACTAATGAGGCGTGACTTAATTGGACTTAAAAGTACTACATACAGTGCGGTCCATAGGTATGGAATAAATTCATTTTTAGTGTTATTATGTATTTTATAAAAAAATCCTGAAACTCGTCAATTTTTATTGTCAATTTGACAATTTACAGTATGGAAATATTACCCACTTCTTGCACCCCTCTGAATTATGAGCACCCCCTCAAAAAATTTAAATGAGAAGGGGGGTCGTGTGGCGTCTTGTTCGAAAGGGATTTTCATTATCTGTTCAGCAATACCAAGTTTTTCGTATGTGGTGCAACCATAACTGAGAATATTTGTTATTAAAATTTAAAAATATTGACACTGTAAATTATGTATCTGTTGAAAAAACCTGAAACAGGTCGATTTCTATTCTCAATTTGACAATTTACAGTACGAAAATATTACCCCCTTCTTGCACCCCCTCTGAATTATGAGCATCCACTCAAAAAATTTAAATGAAAAGGAGGGTAGTGTGTAACGGAGAAATTAACAACATTACCACTGAGGTCCTACAACATGTTGTACGAGAATTCCAAGATGGCCTTGCTTATTGTCAAGGAGTGAATGGTGGTCATTTTCAACATTTTATTTTATTGTAAAATAAATTGAAAAACACTTCCTAAAAAATATTTCCTTCATTCTACGTAATGTATAAAAATTTCACATTTTCAACACAAATTTTCTCAGCTATAATTGCATCAAATTTTAAAAACTTAGTATTTGCTGAACAGCGAATTGAAATCACTTTTGAAAAAGGTGTAACACGACCCCCTTTCACATTCCAAATTTTTGAGGGGGTGCTCATAATTCAGAAGAGGTGCAAGAAAGGGGTGATATTTTCATACCCTAAATTGTCAAATTGAGAATAGAAATCGACCTGTTTCAGGTTTTTTCAACGGATACATAATTTACAGTATCAATATTTTAAAATTTTAATAACAAATTTTCTCGGCTTTGTGTCTACCTGTCTTCGTTTCTACCAGTGTACCAGTACTCTATCTATAGTGTCGATCAGGTCAATTTATAAAAGTAAACTTTAGTCGTCAGTTGTGTTTGTGCGTCTTGATTGTTAGCCGATATATACTTTAATTGTCTCAAGCAGAGTTTTCAAGATGGCCCATTATATGGTGATGTGAAAAAACAGAGGACAAATTCCTGGAATATCTTACTTTAGTACAGGATCCGAAGAGAGGTCGACCTTCACCGTGCTGGTTAACGTATGAAACATACTTCTTATGTTTCATAAATAGACGAATACGCCTAAAATGGGTTGCCTATCAAAATGTGGTCGAGACTATATACAGTGAGTTTCAAAAATTTGCACTATATGGAAGACTTTTTTATTATCGATTTGTCGGAAATCTTTATTCTTCATAAAATTGCATTGCAGAATACTTGCGAATGGTGTACAGTGGGGAACAAAAAATAGAATTTTGATCAAGTGTACGCTGGCTGTGATTTAAAATTTGAATATTGTTTTCAATTCTGAACAACCTCCTTGAATGCAATTTTTGATAATGTCAATAATAAGGGGAATTTTACACTTGATGAAAATTTCTATTTTTTGTTCCCCACTGTACACCGTTTGGAAATTTTAAATGTTGACAACTCTTATGCAAGTATTCTGCAATGCACTTATTTTTATAAAGAATAAAATTTTCTGATAAATCGACAAGAAAAAAGTTTTCCAAATGGTGCAAATTTTTGAAACTCACTGTATATAGTCTGGACCACATTTTGATAGGCAACCCATTTTAGGCGTATTCGTCTATTTATGAAACTTCATAAGAAGTATGTTTCATCCGTTAACCACCACGGTGAAGGTCGGATCCTCTTCGGCTCTAGACTACTTTAGGTAAGTAGTTTTTCATTTCATATAACAACCATGAATTAATTATCATTACAGAATTAAAAAGGTGTTAAAATTTGGGATAGTCAAACGTTACATAAGGTAGGAAAATACAAAATATTTGAACAAGTTAAATACGTGAATGAAAAAATTAATTTGACTGGTAATTTGATTGATATGTGATTTTATATATATTTATTTTGTCTGTTAACATTTTCCATACTTCAATAGTTCCCCTGGTGGCGAGTGAGCCTTCTTTGATAGGTGCAGACTTTCACGTCTTTTCCAGAATCGTCCACCCGTTCTCGAACGGCTTATTGACTCCGCTACTCTTTAACAGATGGCGCTGGCTGTTCATATCGATTGAAATATTGGCATGGACTGGCTCTGTTATAGTTTCTCCAAATACGTGACATTGCCCCCTACTTAAAAACATTTCGTCCCGAAACAGCATCATTGGAGTGCGTCGGTACCTGCATGACTCCCCATATCTGCACCGTGACGTCTGATGGAACTAGCACTCCACAGTCTCCGTGTTCGGTCGTTGAAGATGGTTACAGCACATCAAAATCTTAATGCCACCGGATCTGAATACCATTTCCAACATGCTTCTAATGACTCTCCAATCAAGCCCACAGGACAATTTATCATTATTAGGTAATAATATATGATCAATTGGGTATCGAGGGTTTTTTCTGTATCTGAATTTGTCGAAAAAATATTGTGTGTAATTCGAGCACGAAGTGTAATTGCCGCTGTCCAAAGATTACCTACTACCGTCTCTTTGTCAAGCAGCACTCCATCACTTTGCGCTCAAAATACACAAATAGCTCTTTTCAAGCCTTTCCATAGCTTGCCCAGTGCCTATATCTAGCCCCTCTGCTGCTACTTCACTGTGGCGTTGCGACACTACAACTCCGAAATAATAAATTACCCTGCAATTGTATTCATTAACTCGATTGCGCTCGGAAAACGAGGAATACGTTTGTTTAACATAAATCCGGAAAAAGTCGTGATAAATGGTAATTATGATAATGTGATTGCCAGAAAAAAAGTAAGATTCAGAAACTGCTGGTTCAACAAACAGCTAATTGGCGTTGGAGTTTATGTTCCGCATGACGCAATCGCTTGGAAAACGTGGGATGATTGACAAATAAAAGAATAGTTCGAGCCAGTTCATCACGATTATATTATTCTCGTTACTTTTGTGGTTTATTCTTGTTATAGTTGGTTTTCAAGATATTTTAGCCATCTCAAGCAAAATATATTCAAAATGTTAATTAAAATCTCCAAATTTCTGAAATAATTTCATACTTGACTATTTTTGACTAAATAACCAACAAATAGTTTTCATGCCATTCAAATTCAAATATCCCTGTCATTCAGAAAAGAAGTGTTTTTTTTACAAAAATTCCTCGTTATTTACAAATAACTGCAACTTCGTGTCAACAGTGAGTCTCCATATCACTTACGCACGCACTAATTCTAGTTCAGTTATCTTGGAAACCGTTGACATTATTGATAATGAAACGTACCTTCTTTTCTGTAGAAAATATTCAGGATTAAAAAAAAGTATACAAAATCTATATCAGTCCAGTGGCGTGGAAGCTGGGGAGGGGCAATTAGAGGTACACATATGCAGTACGCCCCTGTTTGAATTAACAAACACGTAAATTGCATTTAAATTCCAAACTCATCCTTTGAGATGATATAAGGAGCTATAACTGATATTTTCAGATTTCCACGCGAACAACTAGAGCATTCGTTCCGCATGAGCATTGAATGAGCGAACGCTCCTTGGACAGTGTGGACGCTAATGCGGAACGAATGCTCTAGTGAATACGCGGCTTTCAGTGTCCATACTGTCCGAGCGTTCGCTCGTTCGGTGCTCATTCGGTGCTCATGCGGAACGAATTTCGCTGACAAGTTGGCGGAAATGGTTTATAATAAATTCTCCGAAAAAATTGAAGGTCTCATTAAGGAAATTTCCGAGTTAAAAACTGAAGTGAATTCCTTGAAAGAGATCAACTGTGCCCAAGAATCCAAAGTTGATTTTTTAGAGCAAAAATTAAAAATGTTTGAAATTATTTGGACTTAAAGAACGAAGAGGTGAAAATCTCAATGAAACCATATCAAAACTTTTCGAAGAAAGATATATTATTACTCAAGGTGAAGTGTCATCTTAGATGAGCTGTCATCGTCTCGGTGCTTTTATATCCGATTCCATTTCAAACCGATTCCCTACGTCATAAAGTGTTTATGAATGAAAAACACCTCAAAGGTTCCAAAATGGTTCTTGTAGAAGATTTAACCAAACTACGATACAATCTGATGATCAAAGCTAAAGAAAAATTTGGCAAAGAAAATGTTTGGTCACAAGGGGGGAACATTTTCGTCAAAACCAGTGGAGACAAATACTCTTTGAAACATGAAAGGACCTTGAAAAATTAGCTTAAGGACAGAAGCAGCCCGTCAGTTCATCTACGTAGTTCTTCTCATCCACCTAGAAATAGCATTGTGTTACTTCCATAATTCTTTGAAAATCGGCTTTGCTAATGCTAGATCATTACTACCCTCTATACACGATGCTACACAAGTTATTGTGCAAAATGATTTTGACATTTTCCTAATATGCGAGTCCTGGTTAAAGAGTACCATTGATAATAATTTTATAAATATACGGAACTATAACCTATTTAGAGCCGACAGAAATCGGAATGGTAGAGGATTATGTATATATAGTAAAAATAAAATCCACTTCGAGATAATCGTCAGAAGGCAGGATTGTATTTGGGAGCAGATGTGGATAAAAGTCAGTGTAAATAAAAAGTTGTACGCCATAGGTGTTGTTTACAAACCTCACGAGCAAAACACGAGTAGTTTTTTGGATGAGTTTGAAGATAGTCTCTATATACCCTACGGTGGATAATATTATTTGCATGGGTGATTTTAATCTAAATTTACTTGATTTTGAAAATTCAAACGTCAATAAGTTCAACTCAGTTTTAGAATCGCTGAATTTGCGTCAATTGGTTGATGAACCTACGAGAATCACGCAACATCTGCAACTCTTCTAGATTATGTAATAGTCCCAGAGGGTTTTCAATGCGAAAAAGGTATCATGCAGCCGGTGATCTCGGATCACTCTATGGTTTTTTGCAAATTCCAAACTGATTTTAATATACAGGCAGGGCCAAAATTTATAACTTACAGGAACTTTAAAAATTTGACGAAGATAGTTTTCGTCATGACCTTCTCAGCACATCATTTTTTAGAATATATGATCAATAATCTATAGATGATAAAGTTTCCTACCTAGTAAACTCGTTGAATAATTTGTTTGATAGGCACGCTCCGATTGTAACTTCAAGAGTTACAAAACCTAAAGCACCCTGGCTAACGTTTCCCATAAAAATGATGATGGCTGAGAGAGACAAAGCACTAAATAAATATAAGAGAACAAAATTAGCTGTTCATTTTCAATCATATAAAGATTTACGTAATTACACATTTCAATCAATTAAAAGAGAGAAAAGAGCATATTTCACGCAACAATTTAGTAATACTGTTAGTCCAAATGATATGTGGGAAACTTTACGATAAAATAAATTCCTACCTCAGAAAAATGTTGACATACCTGATATGATAAGCGATCCAAATGATATTAAAAAAAATTTTATCGAGTGTATTCCCCAAACCAAACCATCTGATGAAATAATAAATTTTTATAAATCTAGCACGCTTACTGACTCTGCGTTTACTTTTCATGATATCAATGATTTATTTATCTACGAAGCAATTTGTGGTATAAAGACTAGGGCTAAGGGTTTTGATGGATTGGGTATTGATATGGTCAAATTATGTTGTCCACATATTATTCCCTACATAACGCACATAATAAATTTTTGTATAACCGAAAATGTATTTCCAAACGCATGGAGAAAGGCGATTGTAAGGGTTTTACCAAAAAAAAGGCACCCACTGGATTCAAAGACCTGCGTGCAATAAGCATTTTGCCGGCGCTGTCAAAAATTTTGGAAAGGGCTCTAGAAACCCAAATCAAGGATTACCTATGTAACCAGTCTCTAATTCCTTCAATTCAATCAGGTTTTCGTTAGTTTTACAGCTGCACCACTGCGTTACTTCACATTACTGGTGATATAATAAAAGCTACAGATAAAGGACAGGTAACAATGTTGGTGCTATTAGATTTCAATCGAGCTTTCGACACCATTAACTATGATTTACTGGTTGGCATGTTAAAATACATGGGTTTTTCCAACAATACTTGTAAATTGATAGAAAATTATATTAAAAATCAACAACAGCAGGTATGTATGAATGGTGTTTGCTCGGATTATATGTCGCTGAGATCTGGGGTCCCGCAAGGATCCATACTTGGTCCATTATTGTTCTCCATATTCTTCCCATATTCTTACCAAAATCCAAAACTGCAATGTGCATCTCTACGCTGACGATACTCAGTTATACTACAGTTTCAAGCCTCAAGAACTAGAAAATGCATGTGCAGCTATAAATGAGGATTTAAGGGATTTTATTAATTATGCTACTGATCACTGCCTGATCATTAATTCAACAAAATCTAAAGTCATGTTGTTTGGAGGTAAATATCATAGGCAAACGTTACCTAACGATATAAATATTAATATAAATAATGAGCAAATAGCGTTAGTTGATGAAACAAAAAATCTAGGCGTAGTAATGGATTCTGACTTGAGGTTCGAAAACCATATCAAATTGTTGATACAGCGTGCTTATTCTAACATCAAGTTGATCTATGGAAACCGGACATCTTTTTCCTATAAACATAAAAAAGATACTCTGTGAAACACTAGTTTTGTCGTTATTTAATTACGCGGATGCTCTATATGGACCTAATTTAACTGTACAATACAAAAACAAAATTCAGAAAGTTCAGAATTCATGCCTACGTTTCATTTTTGGAGTGCGCAGACGGCAAAGAATTTCGCATAAACTAGGGGAAATTAGATGGCTGAATATGGAGAACAGGAGGAAGCTACATTTTGCTAATCTATGTCATAGCGTTATTGTCAAAAAAAAACCTGCGTATCTTCATCGTAAAATTATTTATCGCACTGATATACACAACATAAATATTAGAAAAAGAGGACTATTGAGTGTTCCTTCCTTTGCTACAGAAACTTTCAGACGCTAGTTCAGTTACCAAGTATATAGCCTTTACAACGGAATTTCCTCAGAACTTAAAAGCCATACTGTTAAAAAATTCAAAGATCATTTTAAGACTCATCTATTGCATTGTCAGAAATAAATACTTTACTTCTGAAATTTCGCATAAAGTAATTTATGAAGTATTAAGATTTTGATGGAAGATATACTCTATTGATCCAGTTGAATTTTCAAGTTTCATTTACTTTCCGAACTGTCGATGCTCGTGTTTTGGGCGTACATAGGTGCGTAAACATATCTATAGGGTTTCCAGGGTGTTATATGGGCTTGTAATCTATAGTGTATCCATGGTGTTATATGGACTTGTAGTCTTTATATAGGATAAATCGTAAATCATATGCTGTTTCTTTTTTTTTTCTTCCTGAGAATTGCATTCGCAATAAGTAAATGAATTTTATATCAAATTAGAACACATCTCTGTTTTTGGGTAAAGTGGAAGAATATTTTTGATGGTGTCTAACACTCATCAAAAATAAACTTCGCCCTTTATTTTCAATAACATTTAGGCTAGTTATCATTATTTTTGTATATTTATTTGAAAATAATAAAGACGATTATTATTATTATTATTATATATAATCACTTATAGTATCAATTGAACCCAACTATTTACTATCAGTATACATACGAACAACGCAAATAATTTATCCGAAAAACTGTTTGTGCTCTGCATTGTTTTTGCCATTGAAATAATCTTACTTTGTTTTTACGTTTCATTAGAAATACACTCCGAATTAGGTCTCTTTATTTTATTCGTGTTATCCTTTTTTATATGCAAATGAACTTTGTTAAATTATGCCATTTGAATGTTTGTTACCATCTTTTCATGAATTCAAAAATGCTGTTCAGTCCTATGACATTGTGGCAATAACTGAATCATGGCTAACAAATGATTTGAGTGATGAGACCGTATCTATGGCGGATTATAAACTTTTTAGGTCCGACAGAGTTCGATCTCGCGGTGGGGGTGTTGCATTTTATGTTGATAAAAATATTTCTTGTTCTATATATGACATTCCTTTCAAATTTAATGAGAATATTGAACAAATCTGGATTCAGATCAAAGTAAACAATCGTAAAATAGCCGTAGGGAATATATACAGGCTACCCTCTGGCAACCTGAATGAATTTATAAATGATGTAGATCTGTCGCTTTCTTTAATTATACCTACTGTAGACGAAATTGTCTGTGTAGGAGACATGAACGTTGATCTTCTCAAACCTGATAATGTCCTTAGCAAATGTTTTCTTGCCTATGATTTCGAACAAATAATAAATGAGCCCACTAGGGTAACTAATTCATAGATGTCATTGTTAGACCCAATTTTTTTATCGAATCCCAGTCTAATGAGTAATTCTGGCGTTTTGGATGCGAGTACTATATCAGACCACAATCTGGTATTTTGTACAATGCAAATTGAAAAATCGCAACGTAAAACCAAATTCATTACCTTTAGGGACTTTAAGAACTTTCACCTCAGCAGCTTCCACGAGGATTTGGGTAACGCTCCACTCAACGATATTTTCAATTTCAATGATGTTGATGAGAAAATCGATTTTTTCAATTATGCTTTGACCTGTTTATTCGATAAACATGCCCCAATCAAAACAGTACGCGTCAACAAACCTAAAGCACCTTGGCTAACATATTCCATAAAAGTTATGATGAAAGAGTGAGATGATGCGTTGGCTAAAAATATAAAAGAACCACCTACTTACCCGATTGGGAGCGCTATAAAGAACTTAGGAACTTTACTTCAGCATCTATTCGCCGTGAAAAAAAAGCATATCATGACCGCGTTCTAAGTACAAATAATTCCAAATATCTTTGGAAAGAACTCAATCGTCACATTTTGAGTAAAACACCAGTTGATATCCCTAGCAACATTCAGAATCCTGAAGAAATAAACGATTACTTCTCCTCTGTCTTTGCGGATAAGGCGCCCGATGGTAATTTACTCGATTTCTAGAATAATAATCAGTTTAGAAATATTGAAAACAATTTCAATTTCAAATTTCTCACTATTTCCGAAGTGCATGACATTTTATATAGCCTTAAATCCAATGCACGTGGATCAGACTGCATTTCGTTATGTATGCTCAAGTACTGTGGACCTCTCATAGTTAGTTACTTAGCCATATCATCAACTACTGCCTGGAAAAAGCTTATTTTCCCAAGCTATGGAAGAAAGCTATTGTGAAACCTCTACCTAAAATAAAAAATCCACTTAACTTCTCAGATTTACGGCCAGTAAGTCTTTTACCAGCCTTTTCAAAAATTCTTGAAAGAGCAATGCACACGCAACTATTAGCGTTCGTTAAATCTGAAAATATTCTTCCTGACTACCAGGCAGGGTTTCGAAAGGGGTACAGTACTACTACGGCTTTATTGAATGTGAGCGATAGTATAGTTGCCAATATTGATAAACCATACGTCACCACACTAGTACTATTGGATTACTCTAAGGCATTCGGTACCATCAGCCACAAACTTCTCCTTTCTAAACTTAGATATTATGAATGTTCAGCAACTGTCATAAATATTTTGAATTCCTACTTGGATGACCGATACCAGAAGGTGAAATTGGAAAATAAAACTTCTTCCCTTAGAAGTGTAATATCAGGAGTACCTCTGGCCCTCTCCTGTTTTTGATATACACTGCCGATATTTTTTCTATTGTTAAACATTGCCAGGTTCAAGCATACGCTGATGACATGCAGTTATATCATAGTAATGGAACTAATAATATCATAGTTTCCCAAAATCAAATAAATGACGATCTTGAACACATTAGAACTTTATCTGACAAACACAATTTGAAGCTAAACACTGGCAAATGTCACGTCATGTTCTTTGGTAACAAACACCAAAGGCAATGTGTTAAAGAACACATGAAACTCAACATAGGAGACAAAATTCTAACATCGGTTGATTCTACGAAAAACTTGGGTATCATTTCCGATGATGATTTCAAATTCAATTCACATATAAAACATCTATTGAAAAAATCTTAGGCCACTCTACGGGTTCTCTATCCACACAGACAAAGCTTGTCACCCAATACAAAAAAGGTTTCCCAATCACTTATACTTTCAATCTTCAACTATGGAGACCCTGTTTATGGTCCTTTTATAGATTCGGCTAATCAATCCAAAATACAACGCGTGCAGAAATCATGTGTTCGTTTCATTTTAGGGATTCGCAAATTTGAGCACATTTCTGAAGCTCGTGCCGATCTTAGCTGGGCACCAATGACCGTTCGTAGAGAATTCAATTATTGCAACATCACTTATACGATATTAAAATCTAAATTACCTGTTCCTCTATTCAAAAAATTGACTAGAAGATTAGAACTCCATTCTTTAAACCTTCGAACTAACCACAACTTGCACATTCCTCGTCATTCGTCAGCCATTTTCAGAAAATCTTTTTCCTACTTAGCTGTAGTTTGCTACAATACCATTATAAAAGATCTTATGAAATTTTCAAAATTCACATTCAAAAGGAAACTTAAAGCTAAATTAAATATGTGATCGGAAAACATTAATCTTAGTTATAATAATGTTGTTTCTGCATGTATAATTCATTTTCATTAATTTCATCATACGATCTATACCTTATGTCACAGTTACTTTATATTCTTTTTCTACATTCATGCAAAAAGCAAAACTTTATTGAACTATATTTAGTGGAAAAAGAAGGTCTTTATTGCACTCATCTGTCATTCAAGTTCAACGTGCTGTCATCATGACAAACATAAATGTTCAAACCCACTCCATATTTAGCAGATATTCTGTGAGAATGGCAATACGTTTAAAACGGTTACATATTTTATATTATTTTGTATTAATGTTAGCAGCCAGAGCTAAACATATAATGCCTTCCCGAGAAAAACTCCATAATCAAAACTGATCCATTTTGTTCTAAACCGTCTACCTGAATAGAGCAAACTGTCTGTACTATAACCACACCTCGTGGTTATAGAAACGTCAGTCAAAAATTATTTCTGACAATTACAGAATTGAAAGTTTTAAAATGAGTATTGTTGATGGAAAATAGATGATAGTGATCTGTTTCAATGGAAATCGATAGTAATGATCAATTATTTAAGTTGCGCTTCTCATTTTCCAACACCTAGTGCCGTACCTTGATACATCATTTTTTGCTTTTTGCATGAACGTAGAAAAAATGTTGTATGCAACTAGTGCAAAAATTGTTTATTGCACTCAACGTATTGACCAACTCGGCCTGACGGCCTCGTCAGACAATTTCACGTTGAGTGCAATAAACACTTACTTTTTGCACTTGTTGCATAAATAACTATTTTCTACGTTCATGCAAAAAACAAAACTTTATTGAACTATATTTGGTGGAAAAACTGACTCTTCATTGCACTGAGTGCAATAAAGACTTTATCGCACTCATCTGTCATTCTGCTATAACGTTCTGTCATCATGACAGGCATAAACTTTCAAATCGACGCCAAATTTAGCCCATTTTCTGTGAGATTGTATAACGTTTTAAATAGTTGCATGTTTCATCATATTCATTATATAATGGACTATGAAATTACTAGAAAATGCAATTTGTTAAAAATAAAATTATTTCCTTCGAATATCATCTGAATTACACAAAATATTTTTGAATTACTTTTAGCAGGTAGATTTACAACACAAACAATGTCTTCCTTACAGTTTAGTGCCACCAAAATGAAACATTTTCTGGTTTTTGCATGAACGTAGAAAAAATGTTGTATGAAACTCGTGCAAAAAGAGTTTATTCTCCTGATGGCCTGATGGCCTCGTTGGACAATTACACGTTGAGTGGAATAAACACCTACTTTTTGTACTTGTTGCATAAATAACTATTTTATACATGATAGGTTAAGTGTAAGAGTAGCTTTAGCTGAACTTCACCTATCATGTAATGTTATACCAAATAAAAGCCGATTATTATTATTATTATTATTATTATAATATGCGGCTCAAGATTTACCATGACGCTCGACTAAAATCTCTGTGTCTCTGTTGGATTATATAAATCATTTTTCATTATTATCCACATGAATACAGGGTGTAATCTAACCTCTTGCACTTCCGTGAAGGACGGGTGTATAATGCCATTTTATAACGAAAGACAGGTGTGAAAAATTCAAAAAAATTGTGGAAAATTTTAATTTTTTTGGAAAATTCGAAAAATCTGGAAACCGCTGTTCGAAATTACCCAGGTTCTTCCATCCGGCAGTTCCAGTATTATTGCGGCTCTGCTCCAGTCAGCTGACGTTCGGCAGGCAGCGGTTCCCAAAATTTCGACGAATTTTCCAACACAATTTAAACTTTCCAAATTTTTTTTCGAATTTTTCACACCTGCCATTCGTTATGAAATGGCTTTATACACCCGTCCTTCACGGCAGTGCAAGAGATTAGATTACACCCTGTATGTATCAAGTTAAATGTAAATTGATATAAAAAAGATATAAATATATATAGCAGAAAATTTCACACCTCACTTTTTCAGCCAATCAAAAAATTGGTTTTTATTTAGTTGCCATGGCAATCCAAAAAATTTCCGGAAATTTTTATCCTCCTGGGTACCCTGGGCGAAATTAATAAGTGGAAATTTTTCTGTCAAATATTTGACATGTGATAGTTAATATTTTGCTTTTATGTACAAATGGAATGTTATTTTTCATATGAAAGGAGAACTTGCATTTCAACGATGAATAGGTCCATCGGTAAAAAATGTATATCAATCAAATCTACCTATGCTTGACTACATGAACTTAATATTTGAAACAATTTTATTCAACTTATCGTTTCGTGAATACTCGGCTGAAATTTGCAACAATTCCTTTCCACATCACTTCCCAATAGACAATCCGCATGGACCAGTCAAAACTATTTAAGTTCTGCGTGATGTGCAATGTAATTTTAGGTTGAAAATGTCGCAAAATGAATTTTCCTTTCTCACATACAAACACCGCCACTAATTCCAACGCGTAACTGTCATTATATCAACAAAAACCATTCATGGCCCACTGATGTTACAATTTGTTTTCTCTCAGAATAATCTACAGTTGAATTAACCATTAATTTAATATATTTTGGTGTGAAATTTTCTTACCGAATCCCCCGCGTGCTTGAATTAATTGCTGGAAATTTCCGGCAATAATTCAAGCACTAGGGAGATTATAAGTGACAATTCTTAAAACTTGCTTATTGTGTATAAAAAACTTCCGATCTCCAATTCCAACTCAATTTTTTGCATTTATCGTATCATCACGAATCATGAAACTCACCTGTGAATCGTCGTGTGAAAACACAGCATCAAAAGCGAACATCTTTGGCGCCGCCACGCCCACCCTCCTGTCCTCAGGCGCAGCTGATCCATTACACACCGACGGATCAGTTAATGTGACTTGTTTCTTTCGCTTGTCCAAACTGAAAAAACCATTAGAGCTTCCTATATTCCCACCTGAGCCCGCTGTCGGATTCGATATTCTCAGCATTACTTTGACCTGAAAATAAAGATTCAATCAGTAATGCTACACATGCAAATTGTCAATTATCTGAGTGGCGAGAAAATAGTGTTCAACGAAACTATCGGGATCGGGGGTAATACTACGAGTGCTCGCAATACTATCGATAGTAATTCTGTCAGAAATCAACGAAATCAAATTGCTTGGTAACGCCACGAACCCGAAAGGGCGAGTGGTGTTACCTCAAAGCAGTGTTGCCAGACGAAATTTTTAAAAATCTTCAGACAAATCGACTAAAAATCCCTAAAATTCCTCCAAATAGAATACGGTGATGTGCGCATGCGTCGAAAATAAAGACAGCTGAATGTTCACTATGCGCATGCGCGAAAACCAAGGTTACGAAATATTCGATGCAAAATTTAAATATTTTCCTGGTTCTATAAATTTCTTTTTTTCTTTTTTTAAACTACGAAGTATTATGAACAAAATAACTTTTATAATTTTTCCTCATGGATATCAGGTACATAAGTATAACAAACGTTTGGAAATAAATAAACTGAAAGGACTAAATATTCCAATAATTGAAAGTGAATCAATCTGACAAAATAATGAAACCTGATAGATAGCCAAATTTTTACTATACGCTTGCGCAAAAATCAAGGTTACGGAATATTCAATGCAAAATTTAAATATTTTCCTGGTTTCAACTGCGAAGTAATACATAAAACATTGAATTTATTATTTCTTTTCGTAACTGGTAACTAACGTTAAATAATAAATAAACTGAAAGTACCTCGTACATTTTCCAAATAAGAGCAAATCAATCAGACAAAATTACAAATCCCAATCAATAAACCTAATACAAAAACAAATATTGCATTAAAATATATTCAGGTATTTGTTCCTGATTATCCTGCCTCATTAGATTATTGAATGAATCATAGTAGATTATACCACGAGTCAATAATAATAGCCATTATTGCGAGTAGTATACTCTACTTTATTTACGACAAATTTATTTTTTTAGAGTTTTAATGAACAACTTTATTTGTCAATAACATTTAAATTAGTGATAGTACAATTAATAAACTGAATTGGTAGTGAATTATGATTAACTTTGGAAGAGTTTTCAACACGAATATTTGGAATTTCGGTTGCTGTAAAAGAAGAAGTTGCTTCATTACTATTTATCTGTTTGGCAATAGTATCTTGTAGTTGTTTTTTTTCTCATAGACTGATCAATGTATCCTTCAGCTACTTGGGTAGATTTCCAGCCCCCATGACGCTTCAATCCAGTTATATCGCCTCCTCCATCAATGTACAGAGTGGCAGATGATCTGCGATAACAATGGCCGGTATAACTTTGAGGATTTGGCAAGTTTAAATATTTGGCAATTTGTCTACCAATGTCTGCAAATTTGTTTTTTCCTATACGTTGTATTGTACATTTCGATTTTTGATAATTTAGAAAGAATGAATTGGTTTCTACATGTGACGAACGGAGATCGATGTACTTCTTTACAATATTGTAAAACGTACTGTTTATGGTGAATTTTCGTACAATTTTAGTTTTAGTCTTGGGTATTGTTATCAATAACTCTGTTTGGAAATCCTTCACGTCTTCTATCTTCATTTCATAAAGCTCGTTTGAGCGGCATGCACCCATAATTCCAATAAATAATATAACCTGAATCAAATAAGAACATGAGTTTTTGAATAGATCAGATTAAATATGAACATTTACCTTAGGCAAAAGAAAAATTTCATCAGGAGCTCTGTCAATAAATTTCCTAATTTCTTCCGGTGTCAAAGTGGAAGATTTCTTTGCTTGAAATCCTTCAGATTTTCTTTTTAAAAACGCTCGTAGTTTCTTATATTTTTCCAGATCAACGTCATGGTTTATCTTCAACACAGATTTAATCATTGAATAGAATGACCATAATGAAGATGGCTTGTATTTTGCACCCAATTCAGCGAAATAGGCCAGCAGAACATTTTCGGAATAAGAGTTTGCCTTGTTTCGAAGACGCCATTCGTTGAACGATGCGTACGTTTTATTATAAATGGATTTCGATGTTTCTGGTATTAAGGTAGATGTTGTTGCTGCAGCTAATTGTACAATTTCTGGTGGTGTACAAGTGAAAGATTCTTCATTTTCATTCATTTTAATACAAATACACAAACACTACGCGTTTGACACTGACACTTTTGAGTTTGGTTATATTGTTTCCATGGTATTATTTAATTCGAGAAATTTTGTGATAGGAGTACAAGAGGGAATAAAGACTATTAATCCCTCGCCATTATTCCCTAAGGGATTAATATATGGCATTATACTTCAAAAACCACAAGTATAATACTTATATTATATATTAGTCGTAAATAAAAGTTATTAGTTTAGTATACTTTTCGAATAAATGAATATTTGGAACCTTTGGTGCGAATACAATTCAAGATTTAGAAGCTACCCAAAACACCAAAACTCGTCACTTTCAGTAGACGCGCGTTTCGTAGTGAGCTTATACATATAGCTCTTGAGAATTCCAATTTTGTTGGCGATAGGCGCATCGAGTGACGTAGTTTTGGTGTTTTGGGTAGCTTCTATTTCTTGAATAGAATACTCATACTTATCCTTACATTTCCTCTTTCTTTTCCGACGTCCCTATCACCTGATGACTATTTTATTTGATTCTCTACTAAATTCGTAAATTCTTCATTTAATGGTCGATCGATCACTCATAATACAGTAAAATTATGATAAATGTGATATCAATTCTATGTTTTATGGTTGGAAATCAAGGTGTTCAACGAGATTTAACTCCATTCTATAACTCAAATATTGGTTTCATAGGTGCTACTAGTTTTTCTTCAGATTTCATTGATTTTCAATCCGAAATCCCTATTTCTTCAAACATTCGACAATTTCTTTAAATCTAAGGAAATTTCTTTGCATATGGCAACGCTGCCTCAAAGCAATAGAGTACTGACGTCACAATATGGCGAACCTGGGGGGACAAACAAAGCTTTTGACATGATGGTAAATAGTACAGAATTGTATAACAAGACGAAGGACTGGTTCAACAAAAATAAACTTGTACTAAATGAATCGAAGACAAATATTATTTTGTTTAGAACAAACCAAAACAACATGGATTATCCAGTTAGGGTAGATCTTCAAAACTCTTCCTTTGAACTGGCCCACATCATCAAATTTTTAGGAATCCACATTGATGAGAACATGAATTGGTCTTCTCATATTGATAACCTCGAAAATAAACTTAGTGGAATATCATATGGAATTAGAGTTACATCTAAATACCTGCATAACGAGACTATAAAAACAATATACACTGCTAATTTCGAATCGGTTGCTCGATACGGAATTATTTTTTGGGGTAGCAATCGCAATATAGAAAAAATATTCATTGTTCAAAAAAGAATAATAGGAGGAATCAACAATTTAAATTATAACCAGACTTACAGAACAGTATTCAAATCCACCAACATAATGACAATCTACGCGATTTATATCTATGAATGTCTTATGTTCATTTATAAAAATCCACTCACTCACTGAGAATATACCTGCTCATAAGTATCCCACTAGAATAAATGAATATATGTATCCTCTTCATCGACTAACTGCAACTGAAAAAAGCGCCCACTATATGACAATGAAGCTTTTTAACCATCTTCCTAATAGAATAAAACTGATAAAAAAAATTGGAGATTTCAAAAGAGAACTGAAAAAACTTCTAATAGATTTAGAGCCCTATGATTTGAACGCATATCTCACGGGAACATTAATTTAAAAATATTTATTTGTATAACAAAAAAATCCAAACCCCCTTGTTTTGACGCCATTTCATTCTACGTTACCGACCTTTTGCAATGTAAATGTTTGTAATCTACTTTGAAATAAAGCTGTTTATTATTATTATTATTATTATTATTCTCCAAGATATCCTCCAACCGCAGCCTATTCATGGGCATTTTCTTCATCATTGAATATTTGGCTACGTGAGTCTTTTGGTCAATTTTCTGCGAAAAGTGATTTATAAAAATCGCAATTATCCACTAACACCCACAACAAACGAATTTTCATTTCATCAAATGTCAAAAGCTTTGTTTGTCCCCCCAGGTCCGCCATATTGTGACGTCAGTACTCTATTGCTTTGAGGCAGCGTTGTCATATGCAAAGAAATTTCCTTAGATTTAAAGAAATTGTCGAATGTTTGAAGAAATAGGGATTTCGGATTGAAAATCAATGAAATCTGAAGAAAAACTAGTAGCACCTATCAAACCAATATTTGAGTTATAGAATGGAGTTAAATCTCGTTGAACACCTTGATTTCCAACCATAAAACATAGAATTGATATCACATTTATCATAATTTTACTGTATTATGAGTGATCGATCGACCATTAAATGAAGAATTTACGAATTTAGTAGAGAATCAAATAAAATAGTCATCAGGTGATAGGGACGTCGGAAAAGAAAGAGGAAATGTAAGGATAAGTATGAGTATTCTATTCAAGAAATAGAAGCTACCCAAAACACCAAAACTACGTCACTTGATGCGCCTATCGCCAACAAAATTTGAATTCTCAAGAGCTGTATGTATAAGCTCACTACGAAACACGCGTCTACTGAAAGTGACTGTGTGACTGTGAATTGTGTCATTATACAGACCAAGTGGAGCTTGTCTGAATATTTTTTGGTATAGATTTGAACAATTGCTGATTTTTTTGCATAGCCTAAATAAAATTGCATTCATTGCAGGCGATTTCAACATAGAGCTTAAAGATAAAAATAAAGTGGGAAATAGATCTGATAGATATAACCAAATTTTTCGACTTCACACCAACGATCAATGAATATACTAGAACCACACCCAAAACAAAGAGCGCTGTCGATAATATTTTTACTAATTATCATGGAAAATATGAAACTAAAGTATTTGAAAACCATGTAAGTATCGGACCATACTGCCCAAATAATCAGTTTCTATATAGACCATCAGAATAAAAGCCAATATCAATCACGCAGATTTTTTAATGAAACTAATACAAAGGAATTCATTGATCGCGTGAAAGTCCATGATTGGACATGAGTAGGAGATTTGAGCCGGTTCTGGGC